>JALGPY010000025.1:0-2400000 GCA_023055425.1 Linanthus parryae
AAATTGGGGTGGCTCGCGTCATTCTGATGCCCGTAGCAAAAGTTATGGCCCAAACAGTGCGGCGACACCGAAGTCCAGTAATCTTGCTTACCGATTACTGGACTTTGGCCCCATGTCTTTTGAGAGATATATTAACGCCCGATTGGTGGATTTTGGCCCCAATATCTCATGTGACATATATTAACACCAAAATGCATAACTATTGCTTAACAATTTGTGCATTTTGTCAGCAATTTATGTCTCACAAAATAATGGTATCAAAATCCACTAATCTTGCTCACCGATTAGTGGATTTTGGCCCCAATATCTTCTGTAACATATATTAGTGCCAAAATGACGCCGAATTAATCAAGGCGTTGGATCAATGTGGCATAAGCAACGAACAGAGAGGCATAAATGAATAGAGAACGTCTCTATGGTTCCAAGAAAAGTAGATTAATCGAATTCTGCCCACAAGTCGGGCATATATGGCTGGAAATCATAAAATATGCCAAAAAAAGTTAAAATCCCGAATTGTCCCAACACTTTAACCATACTAAAAGAAACGCGTACGCGAATTTCGACCCAACCCAAAACGGGTTCAAGCTGAGGTCCGAATAGGCAATGGAAATATTACCAGAAATAGTAAGAAATAACTAAAAATGCCCGTTTGGTTGGTCGAACGGCAGAATTTTGGGATGAATATGGACCCCCGATGGAGTGTAGCTCAATCGTCCCCTTGTGCGTCTCGTCGAGAGCTTTCCGAATTGGGGTGGCTCGCGTCATTCTGATGCCCGTAGCAAAAGCTATGGCCCAAACAGTGCGGCGACACCAAAGTCCAGTAATCTTGCTTACCGATTACTGGACTTTGGCCCCATGTCTTTTGAGAGATATATTAACGCCCGATTGGTGGATTTTGGCCCCAATATCTCATGTGACATATATTAACACGAAAATGCATAACTATTGCTTACCAATTTGTGCATTTTGTCAGCAATTTATGTTTCAAAAAATAATGGTATCAAAATCCACCAATCTTGCTCACCGATTAGTGGATTTTGGCCCCAATATCTTCTGTGACATATATTAGTGCCAAAATGATGCCGAATTAATCAAGGCGTTGGATCAATGTGGCATAAGAAACGAACAGAGAGGCATAAACGAATAGAGAACGTCTCTATGGTTCCAAGAAAAGTAGATTAAACGAATTTTGCCCACAAGTCGGGCATATATGGCTGGAAATCATAAAATATGCCAAAAAAAAAGTTAAAATCCCGAATTGTCCCAACACTTTAACCATACTGAAAGAAACGCGTACGCGAATTTCAACCCAACCCAAAACGGGTTCAAGCTGAGGTCCGAATAGGCAATGGAAATATTACCATAATTAGTAAGAAATAACTAAAAATGCCCGTTTGGTTGGTCGAACGGCAGAATTTGGGGATGAATATGGACCCCGATGGAGCGTAGCTCAATCGTCCCCTTGTGCCTCTCGTCGAGAGCTTTCCGAATTGGGGTGTCTCGCGTCATTCTGATGCCCGTAGCAAAAGCTATGGCCCAAACAGTGCGGCGACACCAAAGTCCAGTAATCTTGCATACCGATTACTGGACTTTGGCCCCATGTCTTTTGAGAGATATATTAACGCCCGATTGGTGGATTTTGGCCCCAATATCTCATGTGACATATATTAACACGAAAATGCATAACTATTGCTTACCAATTTGTGCATTTTGTCAGCAATTTATGTTTCAAAAAATAATGGTATCAAAATCCACTAATCTTGCTCACCGATTAGTGGATTTTGGCCCCAATATCTTCTGTGACATATATTAGTGCCAAAAGGATGCCGAATTAATCAAGGCGTTGGATCAATGTGGCATAAGCAACGAACAGAGAGGCATAAACGAATAGAGAACGTCTCTATGGTTCCAAGAAAAGTAGATTAATCGAATTCTGCCCACAAGTCGGGCATATATGGCTGGAAATCATAAAATATGCCAAAAAAAGTTAAAATCCCGAATTGTCCCAACACTTTAACCATACTAAAAGAAACGCGTACGCGAATTTCGACCCAACCCAAAACGGGTTCAAGCTGAGGTCCGAATAGGCAATGGAAATATTACCAGAAATAGTAAGAAATAACTAAAAATGCCCGTTTGGTTGGTCGAACGGCAGAATTTGGGGATGAATATGGACCCCGATGGAGCGTAGCTCAATCGTCCCCTTGTGCCTCTCGTCAAGAGCTTTCCGAATTGGGGTGTCTCGCGTCATTCTGATGCCCGTAGCAAAAGCTATGGCCCAAACAGTGCGGCGACACCAAAGTCAAGTAATCTTGCTTACCGATTACTGGACTTTGGCCCCATGTCTTTTGAGAGATATATTAACGCCCGATTGGTGGATTTTGGCCCCAATATCTCATGTGACATATATTAACACGAAAATGCATAACTATTGCTTACCAATTTGTGCATTTTGTCAGCAATTTATGTTTCAAAAAATAATGGTATCAAAGTCCACTAATCTTGCTCACCGATTAGTGGATTTTGGCCCCAATATCTTCTGTGACATATATTAGTGCCAAAATGATGCCGAATTAATCAAGGCGTTGGATCAATGTGGCATAAGCAACGAACAGAGAGGCATAAACGAATAGAGAACGTCTCTATGGTTCCAAGAAAAGTAGATTAAACGAATTCTGCCCACAAGTCGGGCATATATGGCTGGAAATCATAAAATATGCCAAAAAAAAGTTAAAATCCCGAATTGTCCCAACACTTTAACCATACTGAAAGAAACGCGTACGCGAATTTCAACCCAACCCAAAACGGGTTGAAGCTGAGGTCCGAATAGGCAATGGAAATATTACCATAAATAGTAAGAAATAACTAAAAATGCCCGTTTGGTTGGTCGAACGGCAGAATTTGGGGATGAATATGGACCCCCGATGGAGCGTAGCTCAATCGTCCCCTTGTGCGTCTCGTCGAGAGCTTTCCGAATTGGGGTGGCTCGCGTCATTCTGATGCCCGTAGCAAAAGCTATGGCCCAAACAGTGCGGCGACACCAAAGTCCAGTAATCTTGCTTACCGATTATTGGACTTTGGCCCCATGTCTTTTGAGAGATATATTAACGCCCGATTGGTGGATTTTGGCCCCAATATCTCATGTGACATATATTAACACCAAAATGCATAACTATTGCTTACCAATTTGTGCATTTTGTCAGCAAATTTATGTCTCACAAAATAATGGTATCAAAATCCACTAATCTTGCTCACCGATTAGTGGATTTTGGCCCCAATATCTTCTGTGACATATATTAGTGCCAAAATGACGCCGAATTAATCAAGGCGTTAAATCAATGTGGCATAAGCAACGAACAGAGAGGCATAAACGAATAGAGAACGTCTCTATGGTTCCAAGAAAAGTAGATTAATCGAATTCTGCCCACAAGTCGGGCATATATGGCTGGAAATCATAAAATATGCCAAAAAAGTTAAAATCCCGAATTGTCCCAACACTTTAACCATACTGAAAGAAACGCGTACGCGAATTTCGACCCAACCCAAAACGGGTTCAAGCTGAGGTCCGAATAGGCAATTGAAATATTACCAGAAATAGTAAGAAATAACTAAAAACGCCCGTTTGGTTGGTCGAACGGCGGAATTTGGGGATGAATATGGACCCCGATGGAGCGTAGCTCAATCGTCCCCTTGTGCGTCTCGTCGAGAGCTTTCCGAATTGGGGTGGCTCGCGTCATTCTGATGCCCGTAGCAAAAGCTATGGCCCAAACAGTGCGGCGACACCAAAGTCCAGTAATCTTGCTTACCGATTACTGGACTTTGGCCCCATGTCTTTTGAGAGATATATTAATGCCCGATTGGTGGATTTTGGCCCCAATATCTCATGTGACATATATTAACACCAAAATGCATAACTATTGCTTACCAATTTGTGCATTTTGTCAGCAATTAATGTTTCAAAAAATAATGGTATCAAAATCCACTAATCTTGCTCACCAATTAGTGGATTTTGGCCCCAATATCTTCTGTGGCATATATTAGTGCCAAAATGATGCCGAATTAATCAAGGCGTTGGATCAATGTGGCATAAGCAACGAACAGAGAGGCATAAACATATAGAGAACGTCTCTATGGTTCCAAGAAAAGTAGATTAAACGAATTTTTCCCACAAGTCGGGCATATATGGCTGGAAATCATAAAATATGCCAAAAAAAGTTAAAATCCCGAATTGTCCCAACACTTTAACCATACTGAGAGAAACGCGTACGCGAATTTCAACCCAACCCAAAACGGGTTCAAGCTGAGGTCCGAATAGGCAATGGAAATATTACCATAAATAGTAAGAAATAACTAAAAATGCCCGTTTGGTTGGTCGAACGGCGGAATTAGGGATGAATATGGACCCCGATCGTCCCCTTGTGAGTCTCGTCAAGAGCTTTCCAAATTGGGGTGGCTCGCGTCATTCTGATGCCCGTAGCAAAAGTTATGGCCCAAACAGTGCGGCGACACCGAAGTCCAGTAATCTTGCTTACCGATTACTGGACTTTGGCCCCATGTCTTTTGAGAGATATATTAACGCCCGATTGGTGGATTTTGGCCCCAATATCTCATGTGACATATGTTAACACCAAAATGCATAACTATTGCTTACCAATTTGTGCATTTTGTCAGCAATTTATGTCTCACAAAATAATGGTATCAAAATCCACTAATCTTGCTCACCGATTAGTGGATTTTGGCCCCAATATCTTCTGTAACATATATTAGTGCCAAAATGACGCCGAATTAATCAAGGCGTTGGATCAATGTGGCATAAGCAACGAACAGAGAGGCATAAATGAATAGAGAACGTCTCTATGGTTCCAAGAAAAGTAGATTAATCGAATTCTGCCCACAAGTCGGGCATATATGGCTGGAAATAATAAAATATGCCAAAAAAAGTTAAAATCCCGAATTGTCCCAACACTTTAACCATACTAAAAGAAACGCGTACGCGAATTTCGACCCAACCCAAAACGGGTTCAAGCTGAGGTCCGAATAGGCAATGGAAATATTACCAGAAATAGTAAGAAATAACTAAAAATGCCCGTTTGGTTGGTCGAACGGCAGAATTTGGGGATGAATATGGACCCCCGATGGAGCGTAGCTCAATCGTCCCCTTGTGCGTCTCGTCGAGAGCTTTCCGAATTGGGGTGGCTCGCGTCATTCTGATGCCCGTAGCAAAAGCTATGGCCCAAACAGTGCGGCGACACCAAAGTCCAGTAATCTTGCTTACCGATTACTGGACTTTGGCCCCATGTCTTTGGAGAGATATATTAACGCCCGATTGGTGGATTTTGGCCCCAATATCTCATGTGACATATATTAACACGAAAATGCATAACTATTGCTTACCAATTTGTGCATTTTGTCAGCAATTTATGTTTCAAAAAATAATGGTATCAAAATCCACTAATCTTGCTCACCGATTAGTGGATTTTGGCCCCAATATCTTCTATGACATATATTAGTGCCAAAATGATGCCGAATTAATCAAGGCGTTGGATCAATGTGGCATAAGCAACGAACAGAGAGGCATAAATGAATAGAGAACGTCTCTATGGTTCCAAGAAAAGTAGAGTAAACGAATTCTGCCCACAAGTCGGGCATATATGGCTGGAAATCATAAAATATGCCAAAAAAAAGTTAAAATCCCGAATTGTCCCAACACTTTAACCATACTGAAAGAAACGCGTACGCAAATTTCAACCCAACCCAAAACGGTTTCAAGCTGAGGTCCGAATAGGCAATGGAAATATTACCATAAATAGTAAGAAATAACTAAAAATGCCCGTTTGGTTGGTCGAACGGCAGAATTTGGGGATGAATATGGACCCCGATGGAGCGTAGCTCAATCGTCCCCTTGTGCCTCTCGTCAAGAGCTTTCCGAATTGGGGTGTCTCGCGTCATTCTGATGCCCGTAGCAAAAGCTATGGCCCAAACAGTGCGGCGACACCAAAGTCAAGTAATCTTGCTTACCGATTACTGGACTTTGGCCCCATGTCTTTTGAGAGATATATTAACGCCCGATTGGTGGATTTTGGCCCCAATATCTCATGTGACATATATTAACACGAAAATGCATAACTATTGCTTACCAATTTGTGCATTTTTTCAGCAATTTATGTTTCAAAAAATAATGGTATCAAAGTCCACTAATCTTGCTCACCGATTAGTGGATTTTGGCCCCAATATCTTCTGTGACATATATTAGTGCCAAAATGATGCCGAATTAATCAAGGCGTTGGATCAATGTGGCATAAGCAACGAACAGAGAGGCATAAACGAATAGAGAACGTCTCTATGGTTCCAAGAAAAGTAGATTAAACGAATTCTGCCCACAAGTCGGGCATATATGGCTGGAAATCATAAAATATGCCAAAAAAAAGTTAAAATCCCGAATTGTCCCAACACTTTAACCATACTAAAAGAAACGCGTACGCGAATTTCAACCCAACCCAAAACGGGTTCAAGCTGAGGTCCGAATAGGCAATGGAAATATTACCATAAATAGTAAGAAATAACTAAAAATGCCCGTTTGGTTGGTCGAACGGCAGAATTTGGGGATGAATATGGACCCCCGATGGAGCGTAGCTCAATCGTCCCCTTGTGCGTCTCGTCGAGAGCTTTCCGAATTGGGGTGGCTCGCGTCATTCTGATGCCCGTAGCAAAAGCTATGGCCCAAACAGTGCGGCGACACCAAAGTCCAGTAATCTTGCTTACCGATTATTGGACTTTGGCCCCATGTCTTTTGAGAGATATATTAACGCCCGATTGGTGGATTTTGGCCCCAATATCTCATGTGACATATATTAACACCAAAATGCATAACTATTGCTTACCAATTTGTGCATTTTGTCAGCAAATTTATGTCTCACAAAATAATGGTATCAAAATCCACTAATCTTGCTCACCGATTAGTGGATTTTGGCCCCAATATCTTCTGTGACATATATTAGTGCCAAAATGACGCCGAATTAATCAAGGCGTTAAATCAATGTGGCATAAGCAACGAACAGAGAGGCATAAACGAATAGAGAACGTCTCTATGGTTCCAAGAAAAGTAGATTAATCGAATTCTGCCCACAAGTCGGGCATATATGGCTGGAAATCATAAAATATGCCAAAAAAGTTAAAATCCCGAATTGTCCCAACACTTTAACCATACTGAAAGAAACGCGTACGCGAATTTCGACCCAACCCAAAACGGGTTCAAGCTGAAGTCCGAATAGGCAATGGAAATATTACCAGAAATAGTAAGAAATAACTAAAAATGCCCGTTTGGTTGGTCGAACGGCGGAATTTGGGGATGAATATGGACCCCGATGGAGCGTAGCTCAATCGTCCCCTTGTGCGTCTCGTCGAGAGCTTTCCGAATTGGGGTGGCTCGCGTCATTCTGATGCCCGTAGCAAAAGCTATGGCCCAAACAGTGCGGCGACACCAAAGTCCAGTAATCTTGCTTACCGATTACTGGACTTTGGCCCCATGTCTTTTGAGAGATATATTAATGCCCGATTGGTGGATTTTGGCCCCAATATCTCATGTGACATATATTAACACCAAAATGCATAACTATTGCTTACCAATTTGTGCATTTTGTCAGCAATTAATGTTTCAAAAAATAATGGTATCAAAATCCACTAATCTTGCTCACCGATTAGTGGATTTTGGCCCCAATATCTTCTGTGGCATATATTAGTGCCAAAATGATGCCGAATTAATCAAGGCATTGGATCAATGTGGCATAAGCAACGAACTGAGAGGCATAAACGAATAGAGAACGTCTCTATGGTTCCAAGAAAAGTAGATTAAACGAATTTTTCCCACAAGTCGGGCATATATGGCTGGAAATCATAAAATATGCCAAAAAAAGTTAAAATCCCGAATTGTCCCAACACTTTAACCATACTGAGAGAAACGCGTACGCGAATTTCAACCCAACCCAAAACGGGTTCAAGCTGAGGTCCGAATAGGCAATGGAAATATTACCAGAAATAGTAAGAAATAACTAAAAATGCCCGTTTGGTTGGTCGAACGGCAGAATTTGGGGATGAATATGGACCCCCGATGGAGCGTAGCTCAATCGTCCCCTTGTGCGTCTCGTCGAGAGCTTTCCGAATTGGGGTGGCTCGCGTCATTCTGATGCCCGTAGCAAAAGCTATGGCCCAAACAGTGCGGCGACACCAAAGTCCAGTAATCTTGCTTACCGATTACTGGACTTTGGCCCCATGTCTTTGGAGAGATATATTAACGCCCGATTGGTGGATTTTGGCCCCAATATCTCATGTGACATATATTAACACGAAAATGCATAACTATTGCTTACCAATTTGTGCATTTTGTCAGCAATTTATGTTTCAAAAAATAATGGTATCAAAATCCACTAATCTTGCTCACCGATTAGTGGATTTTGGCCCCAATATCTTCTATGACATATATTAGTGCCAAAATGATGCCGAATTAATCAAGGCGTTGGATCAATGTGGCATAAGCAACGAACAGAGAGGCATAAATGAATAGAGAACGTCTCTATGGTTCCAAGAAAAGTAGAGTAAACGAATTCTGCCCACAAGTCGGGCATATATGGCTGGAAATCATAAAATATGCCAAAAAAAAGTTAAAATCCCGAATTGTCCCAACACTTTAACCATACTGAAAGAAACGCGTACGCAAATTTCAACCCAACCCAAAACGGTTTCAAGCTGAGGTCCGAATAGGCAATGGAAATATTACCATAAATAGTAAGAAATAACTAAAAATGCCCGTTTGGTTGGTCGAACGGCAGAATTTGGGGATGAATATGGACCCCGATGGAGCGTAGCTCAATCGTCCCCTTGTGCCTCTCGTCAAGAGCTTTCCGAATTGGGGTGTCTCGCGTCATTCTGATGCCCGTAGCAAAAGCTATGGCCCAAACAGTGCGGCGACACCAAAGTCAAGTAATCTTGCTTACCGATTACTGGACTTTGGCCCCATGTCTTTTGAGAGATATATTAACGCCCGATTGGTGGATTTTGGCCCCAATATCTCATGTGACATATATTAACACGAAAATGCATAACTATTGCTTACCAATTTGTGCATTTTTTCAGCAATTTATGTTTCAAAAAATAATGGTATCAAAGTCCACTAATCTTGCTCACCGATTAGTGGATTTTGGCCCCAATATCTTCTGTGACATATATTAGTGCCAAAATGATGCCGAATTAATCAAGGCGTTGGATCAATGTGGCATAAGCAACGAACAGAGAGGCATAAACGAATAGAGAACGTCTCTATGGTTCCAAGAAAAGTAGATTAAACGAATTCTGCCCACAAGTCGGGCATATATGGCTGGAAATCATAAAATATGCCAAAAAAAAGTTAAAATCCCGAATTGTCCCAACACTTTAACCATACTAAAAGAAACGCGTACGCGAATTTCAACCCAACCCAAAACGGGTTCAAGCTGAGGTCCGAATAGGCAATGGAAATATTACCATAAATAGTAAGAAATAACTAAAAATGCCCGTTTGGTTGGTCGAACGGCAGAATTTGGGGATGAATATGGACCCCCGATGGAGCGTAGCTCAATCGTCCCCTTGTGCGTCTCGTCGAGAGCTTTCCGAATTGGGGTGGCTCGCGTCATTCTGATGCCCGTAGCAAAAGCTATGGCCCAAACAGTGCGGCGACACCAAAGTCCAGTAATCTTGCTTACCGATTATTGGACTTTGGCCCCATGTCTTTTGAGAGATATATTAACGCCCGATTGGTGGATTTTGGCCCCAATATCTCATGTGACATATATTAACACCAAAATGCATAACTATTGCTTACCAATTTGTGCATTTTGTCAGCAAATTTATGTCTCACAAAATAATGGTATCAAAATCCACTAATCTTGCTCACCGATTAGTGGATTTTGGCCCCAATATCTTCTGTGACATATATTAGTGCCAAAATGACGCCGAATTAATCAAGGCGTTAAATCAATGTGGCATAAGCAACGAACAGAGAGGCATAAACGAATAGAGAACGTCTCTATGGTTCCAAGAAAAGTAGATTAATCGAATTCTGCCCACAAGTCGGGCATATATGGCTGGAAATCATAAAATATGCCAAAAAAGTTAAAATCCCGAATTGTCCCAACACTTTAACCATACTGAAAGAAACGCGTACGCGAATTTCGACCCAACCCAAAACGGGTTCAAGCTGAAGTCCGAATAGGCAATGGAAATATTACCAGAAATAGTAAGAAATAACTAAAAATGCCCGTTTGGTTGGTCGAACGGCGGAATTTGGGGATGAATATGGACCCCGATGGAGCGTAGCTCAATCGTCCCCTTGTGCGTCTCGTCGAGAGCTTTCCGAATTGGGGTGGCTCGCGTCATTCTGATGCCCGTAGCAAAAGCTATGGCCCAAACAGTGCGGCGACACCAAAGTCCAGTAATCTTGCTTACCGATTACTGGACTTTGGCCCCATGTCTTTTGAGAGATATATTAATGCCCGATTGGTGGATTTTGGCCCCAATATCTCATGTGACATATATTAACACCAAAATGCATAACTATTGCTTACCAATTTGTGCATTTTGTCAGCAATTAATGTTTCAAAAAATAATGGTATCAAAATCCACTAATCTTGCTCACCGATTAGTGGATTTTGGCCCCAATATCTTCTGTGGCATATATTAGTGCCAAAATGATGCCGAATTAATCAAGGCATTGGATCAATGTGGCATAAGCAACGAACTGAGAGGCATAAACGAATAGAGAACGTCTCTATGGTTCCAAGAAAAGTAGATTAAACGAATTTTTCCCACAAGTCGGGCATATATGGCTGGAAATCATAAAATATGCCAAAAAAAGTTAAAATCCCGAATTGTCCCAACACTTTAACCATACTGAGAGAAACGCGTACGCGAATTTCAACCCAACCCAAAACGGGTTCAAGCTGAGGTCCGAATAGGCAATGGAAATATTACCATAAATAGTAAGAAATAACTAAAAATGCCCGTTTGGTTGGTCGAACGGCGGAATTAGGGGATGAATATGGACCCCGATGGAGCGTAGCTCAATCGTCCCCTTGTGCCTCTCGTCAAGAGCTTTCCGAATTGGGGTGTCTCGCGTCATTCTGATGCCCGTAGCAAAAGCTATGGCCCAAACAGTGCGGCGACACCAAAGTCAAGTAATCTTGCTTACCGATTACTGGACTTTGGCCCCATGTCTTTTGAGAGATATATTAACGCCCGATTGGTGGATTTTGGCCCCAATATCTCATGTGACATATATTAACACGAAAATGCATAACTATTGCTTACCAATTTGTGCATTTTGTCAGCAATTTATGTTTCAAAAAATAATGGTATCAAAGTCCACTAATCTTGCTCACCGATTAGTGGATTTTGGCCCCAATATCTTCTGTGACATATATTAGTGCCAAAATGATGCCGAATTAATCAAGGCGTTGGATCAATGTGGCATAAGCAACGAACAGAGAGGCATAAACGAATAGAGAACGTCTCTATGGTTCCAAGAAAAGTAGATTAAACGAATTTTGCCCACAAGTCGGGCATATATGGCTGGAAATCATAAAATATGCCAAAAAAAGTTAAAATCCCGAATTGTCCCAACACTTTAACCATACTGAGAGAAACGCGTACGCGAATTTCAACCCAACCCAAAACGGGTTCAAGCTGAGGTCCGAATAGGCAATGGAAATATTACCATAAATAGTAAGAAATACCTAAAAATGCCCGTTTGGTTGGTCGAACGGCGGAATTAGGGGATGAATATGGACCCCGATCGTCCCCTTGTGAGTCTCGTCAAGAGCTTTCCAAATTGGGGTGGCTCGCGTCATTCTGATGCCCGTAGCAAAAGTTATGGCCCAAACAGTGCGGCGACACCGAAGTCTAGTAATCTTGCTTACCGATTACTGGACTTTGGCCCCATGTCTTTTGAGAGATATATTAACGCCCGATTGGTGGATTTTGGCCCCAATATCTCATGTGACATATATTAACACCAAAATGCATAACTATTGCTTACCAATTTGTGCATTTTGTCAGCAATTTATGTCTCACAAAATAATGGTATCAAAATCCACTAATCTTGCTCACCTATTAGTGGATTTGGCCCCAATATCTTCTGTGACATATATTAGTGCCAAAATGACGCCGAATTAATCAAGGCGTTGGATCAATGTGGCATAAGCAACGAACAGAGAGGCATAAACGAATAGAGAACGTCTCTATGGTTCCAAGAAAAGTAGATTAATCGAATTCTGCCCACAAGTCGGGCATATACGGTTGGAAATCATAAAATATGCCAAAAAAGTTAAAATCCCGAATTGTCCCAACACTTTAACCATACTGAAAGAAACGCGTACGCAAATTTCGACCCAACCCAAAACGGGTTCAAGCTGAGGTCCGAATAGGCAATGGAAATATTACCAGAAATAGTAAGAAATAACTAAAAATGCCCGTTTGGTTGGTCGAACGGCAGAATTTGGGGATGAATATGGACCCCCGATGGAGCGTAGCTCAATCGTCCCCTTGTGCGTCTCGTCGAGAGCTTTCCGAATTGGGGTGGCTCGCGTCATTCTGATGCCCGTAGCAAAAGCTATGGCCCAAACAGTGCGGCGACACCAAAGTCCAGTAATCTTGCTTACCGATTACTGGACTTTGGCCCCATGTCTTTTGAGAGATATATTAATGCCGATTGGTGGATTTTGGCCCCAATATCTCATGTGACATATATTAACACCAAAATGCATAACTATTGCTTACCAATTTGTGCATTTTGTCAGCAATTAATGTTTCAAAAAATAATGGTATCAAAATCCACTAGTCTTGCTCACCGATTAGTGGATTTTGGCCCCAATATCTTCTGTGACATATATTAGTGCCAAAATGATGCCGAATTAATCAAGGCGTTGGATCAATGTGGCATAAGCAACGAACAGAGAGGCATAAACGAATAGAGAACGTCTCTATGGTTCCAAGAAAAGTAGATTAAACGAATTTTGCCCACAAGTCGGGCATATATGGCTGGAAATCATAAAATATGCCAAAAAAAGTTAAAATCCCGAATTGTCCCAACACTTTAACCATACTGAGAGCAACGCGTACGCGATTTTCAACCCAACCCAAAACAGGTTCAAGCTGAGGTCCGAATAGGCAATGGAAATATTACCATAAATAGTAAGAAATAACTAAAAATGCCCGTTTGGTTGGTCGAACGGCAGAATTTGGGGATTAATATGGACCCCGATGGAGCGTAGCTCAATCGTCCCCTTGTGCCTCTCGTCGAGAGCTTTCCGAATTGGGGTGGCTCGCGTCATTCTGATGCCCGTAGCAAAAGCTATGGCCCAAACAGTGCGGCGACACCAAAGTCCAGTAATCTTGCTCACCGATTAGTGGATTTTGGCCTCAATATCTTCTGTGACATATATTAGTGCCAAAATGATGCCGAATTAATCAAGGCGTTGGATCAATGTGGCATAAGCAACGAACAGAGAGGCATAAACGAATAGAGAACGTCTCTATGGTTCCAAGAAAAGTAGATTAAACGAATTCTGCCCACAAGTCGGGCATATATGGCTGGAAATCATAAAATATGCCAAAAAAAAGTTAAAATACCGAATTGTCCCAACACTTTAACCATACTGAAAGAAACGCGTACGCGAATTTCAACCCAACCCAAAACGGGTTCAAGCTGAGGTCCGAATAGGCAATGGAAATATTACCATAAATAGTAAGAAATAACTAAAAATGCCCGTTTGGTTGGTCGAACGGCAGAATTTGGGGATGAATATGGACCCCCGATGGAGCGTAGCTCAATCGTCCCCTTGTGCGTCTCGTCGAGAGCTTTCCGAATTGGGGTGGCTCGCGTCATTCTGATGCCCGTAGCAAAAGCTATGGCCCAAACAGTGCGGCGACACCAAAGTCCAGTAATCTTGCTTACCGATTATTGGACTTTGGCCCCATGTCTTTTGAGAGATATATTAACGCCCGATTGGTAAATTTTCGCCCCAATATCTCATGTGACATATATTAACACCAAAATGCATAACTATTGCTTACCAATTTGTGCATATTTTCAGCAAATTTATGTCTCACAAAATAATGGTATCAAAATCCACTAATCTTGCTCACCGATTAGTTAATTTGGCCCCAATATCTTCTGTGGCATATATTAGTGCCAAAATGACGCCGAATTAATCAAGGCGTTAAATCAATGTGGCATAAGCAACGAACAGAGAGGCATAAACGAATAGAGAACGTCTCTATGGTTCCAAGAAAAGTAGATCAATCGAATTCTGCCCACAAGTCGGGCATATATGGCTGGAAATCATAAAATATGCCAAAAAAGTTAAAATCCCGAATTGTCCCAACACTTTAACCATACTGAAAGAAACGCGTACGCGAATTTCGACCCAACCCAAAACGGGTTCAAGCTGAGGTCCGAATAGGCAATGGAAATATTACAAGAAATAGTAAGAAATAACTAAAAATGCCCGTTTGGTTGGTCGAACGGCGGAATTTGGGGATGAATATGGACCCCGATGGAGCGTAGCTCAATCGTCCCCTTGTGCGTCTCGTCGAGAGCTTTCCGAATTGGGGTGGCTCGCGTCATTCTGATGCCCGTAGCAAAAGCTATGGCCCAAACAGTGCGGCGACACCAAAGTCCAGTAATCTTGCTTACCGATTACTTGACTTTGGCCCCATGTCTTTTGAGAGATATATTAACGCCCGATTGGTGGATTTTGGCCCCAATATCTCATGTGACATATATTAACACCAAAATGCATAACTATTGCTTACCAATTTGTGCATTTTGTCAGCAATTTATGTTTCACAAAATCATGGTATCAAAATCCACTAATCTTGCTCACCGATTAGTGGATTTTAACCCCAATATCTTCTGTGACATATATTAGTGCCAAAATGACGCCGAATTAATCAAGGCGTTGGATCAATGTGGCATAAGCAACGAACAGAGAGGCATAAACGAATAGAGAACGTCTCTATGGTTCCAAGAAAAGTAGATTAAACGAATTCTGCCCACAAGTCGGGCATATATGGCTGGAAATCATAAAATATGCCAAAAAAAGTTAAAATCCCGAATTGTCCCAACACTTTAACCATACTGAAAGAAACGCGTACGCGAATTTCGACCCAACCCAAAACGGGTTCAAGCTGAGGTCCGAATAGGCAATGGAAATATTACCAGAAATAGTAAGAAATAACTAAAAATGCCCGTTTGGTTGGTCGAACGGCAGAATTTGGGGATGAATATGGACCCCGATCGAGCGTAGCTCAATCTTCCCCTTGTGCGTCTCGTCGAGAGCTTTCCGAATTGGGGTGGCTCGCGTCATTCTGATGCCCGTAGCAAAAGCTATGGCCCAAACGGTGCGGCGACACCAAAGTCAAGTAATCTTGCTTACCAATTACTGGACTTTGGCCCCATGTCTTTTGAGAGATATATTAACGCCCGATTGGTGGATTTTGGCCCCAATATCTCATGTGACATATATTAACACCAAAATGCATAACTATTGCTTAGCAATTTGTGCATTTTGTCAGCAATTTATGTCTCACAAAATAATGGTATCAAAATCCACTAATCTTGCTCACCGATTAGTGGATTTGGCCCTAATATCTTCTGTGACATATATTAGTGCCAAAATGACGCCGAATTAATCAAGGCGTTGGATCAATGTGGCATAAGCAACGAACAGATAGGCATAAATGAATAGAGAACGTCTCTATGGTTCCAAAAAAAGTAGATTAATCGAATTCTGCCCACAAGTCGGGCATATATGGCTGGAAATCATAAAATATGCCAAAAAAGTTAAAATCCCGAATTGTCCCAACACTTTAACCATACTGAAAGAAACGCGTACGCAAATTTCGACCCAACCCAAAACGGGTTCAAGCTGAGGTCCGAATAGGCAATGGAAATATTACCAGAAATAGTAAGAAATAACTAAAAATGCCCGTTTTGGTTGGTCGAACGGCGGAATTTGGGGATGAATATGGACCCCGATGGAGCGTAGCTCAATCGTCCCCTTGTGCGTCTCGTCGAGAGCTTTCCGAATTGGGGTGGCTCGCGTCATTCTGATGCCCGTAGCAAAAGCTATGGCCCAAACAGTGCGGCGACACCAAAGACCAGTAATCTTGCTTACCGATTACTGGACTTGGGCCCCATGTCTTTTGAGAGATATATTAATGCCCGATTGGTGGATTTTGGCCCCAATATCTCATGTGACATATATTAACACCAAAATGCATAACTATTGCTTACCAATTTGTGCATTTTGTCAGCAATTTATGTCTCACAAAATAATGGTATCAAAATCCACTAATCTTGCTCACCGATTTGTGGATTTTGGCCCCAATATCTTCTGTGACATATATTAGTGCCAAAATGACGCCGAATTAATCAAAACGTTGGATCAATGTGGCATAAGCAACGAACAGAGAGGCATAAACGAATAGAGAACGTCTCTATGGTTCCAAGAAAAGTAGATTAATCGAATTCTGCCCACAAGTCGGGCATATATGGCTGGAAATCATAAAATATGCCAAAAAAAGTTAAAATCACGAATTGTCCCAACACTTTAACCATACTGAAAGAAACGCGTACGCGAATTTCGACCCAACCCAAAACGGGTTCAAGCTGAGGTCCGAATAGGCAATGGAAATATTACCAGAAATAGTAAGAAATAACTAAAAATGCCCGTTTGGTTGGTCGAACGGCAGAATTTGGGGATGAATATGGACCCCCGATGGACCGTAGCTCAATCGTCCCCTTGTGCGTCTCGTCGAGAGCTTTCCGAATTGGGGTGGCTCGCGTCATTCTGATGCCCGTAGCAAAAGCTATGGCCCAAACAGTGCGGCGACACCAAAGTCAAGTAATCTTGCTTACCGATTACTGGACTTTGGCCCCATGTCTTTTGAGAGATATATTAACGCCCGATTGGTGGATTTTGGCCCCAATATCTCATGTGACATATATTAACACCAAAATGCATAACTATTGCTTACCAATTTGTGCATTTTGTCAGCAATTTATGTCTCACAAAATAATGGTATCAAAATCCACTAATCTTGCTCACCGATTAGTGGATTTGGCCCCAATATCTTCTGTGACATATATTAGTGCCAAAATGACGCCGAATTAATCAAGGCGTTGGATCAATGTGGCATAAGCAACGAACAGAGAGGCATAAACGAATAGAGAACGTCTCTATGGTTCCAAGAAAAGTAGATTAATCGAATTCTGCCGAGAGTCGGGCATATATGGCTGGAAATCATAAAATATGCCAAAAAAGTTAAAATCCTGAATTGTCCCAACACTTTAACCATACTGAAAGAAACGCGTACGCGAATTTCGACCCAACCCAAAACGGGTTCAAGCTGAGGTCCGAATAGGCAATGGAAATATTACCAGAAATAGTAAGAAATAACTAAAAATGCCCGTTTGGTTGGTCGAACGGCGGAATTTGGGGATGAATATGGACCCCGATCGTCCCCTTGTGATTCTCGTCAAGAGCTTTCCAAATTGGGGTGGCTCGCGTCATTCTGATACCCGTAGCAAAAGTTATGGCCCAAACAGTGCGGCGACACCGAAGTCCACTAATCTTGCTTACCGATTACTGGACTTTGGCCCCATGTCTTTTGAGAGATATATTAACGCCCGATTGGTGGATTTTGGCCCCAATATCTCATGTGACATATATTAACACCAAAATGCATAACTATTGCTCACCAATTTGTGCATTTTGTCAGCAATTTATGTCTCACAAAATAATGGTATCAAAATCCACTAATCTTGCTCACCGATTAGTGGATTTTGGCCCCAATATCTTCTGTGACATATATTAGTGCCAAAATGACGCCGAATTAATCAAAACGTTGGATCAATGTGGCATAAGCAACGAACAGAGAGGCATAAACGAATAGAGAACGTCTCTATGGTTCCAAGAAAAGTAGATTAATCGAATTCTGCCCACAAGTCGGGCATATATGGCTGGAAATCATAAAATATGCCAAAAAAAGTTAAAATCACGAATTGTCCCAACACTTTAACCATACTGAAAGAAACGCGTACGCGAATTTCGACCCAACCCAAAACGGGTTCAAGCTGAGGTCCGAATAGGCAATGGAAATATTACCAGAAATAGTAAGAAATAACTAAAAATGCCCGTTTGGTTGGTCGAACGGCAGAATTTGGGGATGAATATGGACCCCCGATGGACCGTAGCTCAATCGTCCCCTTGTGCGTCTCGTCGAGAGCTTTCCGAATTGGGGTGGCTCGCGTCATTCTGATGCCCGTAGCAAAAGCTATGGCCCAAACAGTGCGGTGACACCAAAGTCAAGTAATCTTGCTTACCGATTACTGGACTTTGGCCCCATGTCTTTTGAGAGATATATTAACGCCCGATTGGTGGATTTTGGCCCCAATATCTCATGTGACATATATTAACACCAAAATGCATAACTATTGCTTACCAATTTGTGCATTTTGTCAGCAATTTATGTCTCACAAAATAATGGTATCAAAATCCACTAATCTTGCTCACCGATTAGTGGATTTGGCCCTAATATCTTCTGTGACATATATTAGTGCCAAAATGACGCCGAATTAATCAAGGCGTTGGATCAATGTGGCATAAGCAACGAACAGATAGGCATAAACGAATAGAGAACGTCTCTATGGTTCCAAGAAAAGTAGATTAATCGAATTCTGCCGAGAGTCGGGCATATATGGCTGGAAATCATAAAATATGCCAAAAAAGTTAAAATCCTGAATTGTCCCAACAGTTTAACCATACTGAAAGAAACGCGTACGCGAATATCGACCCAACCCAAAACGGGTTCAAGCTGAGGTCCGAATAGGCAATGGAAATATTACCAGAAATAGTAAGAAATAACTAAAAATGCCCGTTTGGTTGGTCGAACGACGGAATTTGGGGATGAATATGGACCTCGATGGAGCGTAGCTGAATCGTCCCCTTGTGCGTCTCGTCGAGAGCTTTCCGAATTGGGGTGGCTCGCGTCATTCTGATGCCCGTAGCAAAAGCTATGGCCCAAACAGTGCGGCGACACCAAAGTCCAGTAATCTTGCTTACCGATTACTGGACTTTGGCCCCATGTCTTTTGAGAGATATATTAACGCCCGATTGGTGGATTTTGGCCCCAATATCTCATGTGACATATGTTAACACCAAAATGCATAACTATTGCTTACCAATTTGTGCATTTTGTCAGCAAATTTATGTCTCACAAAATAATGGTATCAAAATCCACTAATCTTGCTCACCGATTAGTGGATTTTGGCCCCAATATCTTCTGTAACATATATTAGTGCCAAAATGACGCCGAATTAATCAAGGCGTTGGATCAATGTGGCATAAGCAACGAACAGAGAGGCATAAATGAATAGAGAACGTCTCTATGGTTCCAAGAAAAGTAGATTAATCGAATTCTGCCCACAAGTCGGGCATATATGGCTGGAAATCATAAAATATGCCAAAAAAGTTAAAATCCCGAATTGTCCCAACACTTTAACCATACTAAAAGAAACGCGTACGCGAATTTCGACCCAACCCAAAACGGGTTCAAGCTGAGGTCCGAATAGGCAATGGAAATATTACCAGAAATAGTAAGAAATAACTAAAAATGCCCGTTTGGTTGGTCGAACGGCAGAATTTGGGGATGAATATGGACCCCCGATGGAGCGTAGCTCAATCGTCCCCTTGTGCGTCTCGTCGAGAGCTTTCCGAATTGGGGTGGCTCGCGTCATTCTGATGCCCGTAGCAAAAGCTATGGCCCAAACAGTGCGGCGACACCAAAGTCCAGTAATCTTGCTTACCGATTACTTGACTTTGGCCCCATGTCTTTTGAGAGATATATTAACGCCCGATTGGTGGATTTTGGCCCCAATATCTCATGTGACATATATTAACACCAAAATGCATAACTATTGCTTACCAATTTGTGCATTTTGTCAGCAATTTATGTTTCACAAAATCATGGTATCAAAATCCACTAATCTTGCTCACCGATTAGTGGATTTTAACCCCAATATCTTCTGTGACATATATTAGTGCCAAAATGACGCCGAATTAATCAAGGCGTTGGATCAATGTGGCATAAGCAACGAACAGAGAGGCATAAACGAATAGAGAACGTCTCTATGGTTCCAAGAAAAGTAGATTAAACGAATTCTGCCCACAAGTCGGGCATATATGGCTGGAAATCATAAAATATGCCAAAAAAAGTTAAAATCCCGAATTGTCCCAACACTTTAACCATACTGAAAGAAACGCGTACGCGAATTTCGACCCAACCCAAAACGGGTTCAAGCTGAGGTCCGAATAGGCAATGGAAATATTACCAGAAATAGTAAGAAATAACTAAAAATGCCCGTTTGGTTGGTCGAACGGCAGAATTTGGGGATGAATATGGACCCCGATCGAGCGTAGCTCAATCTTCCCCTTGTGCGTCTCGTCGAGAGCTTTCCGAATTGGGGTGGCTCGCGTCATTCTGATGCCCGTAGCAAAAGCTATGGCCCAAACGGTGCGGCGACACCAAAGTCAAGTAATCTTGCTTACCAATTACTGGACTTTGGCCCCATGTCTTTTGAGAGATATATTAACGCCCGATTGGTGGATTTTGGCCCCAATATCTCATGTGACATATATTAACACCAAAATGCATAACTATTGCTTAGCAATTTGTGCATTTTGTCAGCAATTTATGTCTCACAAAATAATGGTATCAAAATCCACTAATCTTGCTCACCGATTAGTGGATTTGGCCCTAATATCTTCTGTGACATATATTAGTGCCAAAATGACGCCGAATTAATCAAGGCGTTGGATCAATGTGGCATAAGCAACGAACAGATAGGCATAAATGAATAGAGAACGTCTCTATGGTTCCAAAAAAAGTAGATTAATCGAATTCTGCCCACAAGTCGGGCATATATGGCTGGAAATCATAAAATATGCCAAAAAAGTTAAAATCCCGAATTGTCCCAACACTTTAACCATACTGAAAGAAACGCGTACGCAAATTTCGACCCAACCCAAAACGGGTTCAAGCTGAGGTCCGAATAGGCAATGGAAATATTACCAGAAATAGTAAGAAATAACTAAAAATGCCCGTTTTGGTTGGTCGAACGGCGGAATTTGGGGATGAATATGGACCCCGATGGAGCGTAGCTCAATCGTCCCCTTGTGCGTCTCGTCGAGAGCTTTCCGAATTGGGGTGGCTCGCGTCATTCTGATGCCCGTAGCAAAAGCTATGGCCCAAACAGTGCGGCGACACCAAAGACCAGTAATCTTGCTTACCGATTACTGGACTTGGGCCCCATGTCTTTTGAGAGATATATTAATGCCCGATTGGTGGATTTTGGCCCCAATATCTCATGTGACATATATTAACACCAAAATGCATAACTATTGCTTACCAATTTGTGCATTTTGTCAGCAATTTATGTCTCACAAAATAATGGTATCAAAATCCACTAATCTTGCTCACCGATTTGTGGATTTTGGCCCCAATATCTTCTGTGACATATATTAGTGCCAAAATGACGCCGAATTAATCAAAACGTTGGATCAATGTGGCATAAGCAACGAACAGAGAGGCATAAACGAATAGAGAACGTCTCTATGGTTCCAAGAAAAGTAGATTAATCGAATTCTGCCCACAAGTCGGGCATATATGGCTGGAAATCATAAAATATGCCAAAAAAAGTTAAAATCACGAATTGTCCCAACACTTTAACCATACTGAAAGAAACGCGTACGCGAATTTCGACCCAACCCAAAACGGGTTCAAGCTGAGGTCCGAATAGGCAATGGAAATATTACCAGAAATAGTAAGAAATAACTAAAAATGCCCGTTTGGTTGGTCGAACGGCAGAATTTGGGGATGAATATGGACCCCCGATGGACCGTAGCTCAATCGTCCCCTTGTGCGTCTCGTCGAGAGCTTTCCGAATTGGGGTGGCTCGCGTCATTCTGATGCCCGTAGCAAAAGCTATGGCCCAAACAGTGCGGCGACACCAAAGTCAAGTAATCTTGCTTACCGATTACTGGACTTTGGCCCCATGTCTTTTGAGAGATATATTAACGCCCGATTGGTGGATTTTGGCCCCAATATCTCATGTGACATATATTAACACCAAAATGCATAACTATTGCTTACCAATTTGTGCATTTTGTCAGCAATTTATGTCTCACAAAATAATGGTATCAAAATCCACTAATCTTGCTCACCGATTAGTGGATTTGGCCCCAATATCTTCTGTGACATATATTAGTGCCAAAATGACGCCGAATTAATCAAGGCGTTGGATCAATGTGGCATAAGCAACGAACAGAGAGGCATAAACGAATAGAGAACGTCTCTATGGTTCCAAGAAAAGTAGATTAATCGAATTCTGCCGAGAGTCGGGCATATATGGCTGGAAATCATAAAATATGCCAAAAAAGTTAAAATCCTGAATTGTCCCAACACTTTAACCATACTGAAAGAAACGCGTACGCGAATTTCGACCCAACCCAAAACGGGTTCAAGCTGAGGTCCGAATAGGCAATGGAAATATTACCAGAAATAGTAAGAAATAACTAAAAATGCCCGTTTGGTTGGTCGAACGGCGGAATTTGGGGATGAATATGGACCCCGATCGTCCCCTTGTGAGTCTCGTCAAGAGCTTTCCAAATTGGGGTGGCTCGCGTCATTCTGATACCCGTAGCAAAAGTTATGGCCCAAACAGTGCGGCGACACCGAAGTCCACTAATCTTGCTTACCGATTACTGGACTTTGGCCCCATGTCTTTTGAGAGATATATTAACGCCCGATTGGTGGATTTTGGCCCCAATATCTCATGTGACATATATTAACACCAAAATGCATAACTATTGCTCACCAATTTGTGCATTTTGTCAGCAATTTATGTCTCACAAAATAATGGTATCAAAATCCACTAATCTTGCTCACCGATTAGTGGATTTTGGCCCCAATATCTTCTGTGACATATATTAGTGCCAAAATGACGCCGAATTAATCAAAACGTTGGATCAATGTGGCATAAGCAACGAACAGAGAGGCATAAACGAATAGAGAACGTCTCTATGGTTCCAAGAAAAGTAGATTAATCGAATTCTGCCCACAAGTCGGGCATATATGGCTGGAAATCATAAAATATGCCAAAAAAAGTTAAAATCACGAATTGTCCCAACACTTTAACCATACTGAAAGAAACGCGTACGCGAATTTCGACCCAACCCAAAACGGGTTCAAGCTGAGGTCCGAATAGGCAATGGAAATATTACCAGAAATAGTAAGAAATAACTAAAAATGCCCGTTTGGTTGGTCGAACGGCAGAATTTGGGGATGAATATGGACCCCCGATGGACCGTAGCTCAATCGTCCCCTTGTGCGTCTCGTCGAGAGCTTTCCGAATTGGGGTGGCTCGCGTCATTCTGATGCCCGTAGCAAAAGCTATGGCCCAAACAGTGCGGTGACACCAAAGTCAAGTAATCTTGCTTACCGATTACTGGACTTTGGCCCCATGTCTTTTGAGAGATATATTAACGCCCGATTGGTGGATTTTGGCCCCAATATCTCATGTGACATATATTAACACCAAAATGCATAACTATTGCTTACCAATTTGTGCATTTTGTCAGCAATTTATGTCTCACAAAATAATGGTATCAAAATCCACTAATCTTGCTCACCGATTAGTGGATTTGGCCCTAATATCTTCTGTGACATATATTAGTGCCAAAATGACGCCGAATTAATCAAGGCGTTGGATCAATGTGGCATAAGCAACGAACAGATAGGCATAAACGAATAGAGAACGTCTCTATGGTTCCAAGAAAAGTAGATTAATCGAATTCTGCCGAGAGTCGGGCATATATGGCTGGAAATCATAAAATATGCCAAAAAAGTTAAAATCCTGAATTGTCCCAACAGTTTAACCATACTGAAAGAAACGCGTACGCGAATATCGACCCAACCCAAAACGGGTTCAAGCTGAGGTCCGAATAGGCAATGGAAATATTACCAGAAATAGTAAGAAATAACTAAAAATGCCCGTTTGGTTGGTCGAACGACGGAATTTGGGGATGAATATGGACCTCGATGGAGCGTAGCTGAATCGTCCCCTTGTGCGTCTCGTCGAGAGCTTTCCGAATTGGGGTGGCTCGCGTCATTCTGATGCCCGTAGCAAAAGCTATGGCCCAAACAGTGCGGCGACACCAAAGTCCAGTAATCTTGCTTACCGATTACTGGACTTTGGCCCCATGTCTTTTGAGAGATATATTAACGCCCGATTGGTGGATTTTGGCCCCAATATCTCATGTGACATATGTTAACACCAAAATGCATAACTATTGCTTACCAATTTGTGCATTTTGTCAGCAAATTTATGTCTCACAAAATAATGGTATCAAAATCCACTAATCTTGCTCACCGATTAGTGGATTTTGGCCCCAATATCTTCTGTAACATATATTAGTGCCAAAATGACGCCGAATTAATCAAGGCGTTGGATCAATGTGGCATAAGCAACGAACAGAGAGGCATAAATGAATAGAGAACGTCTCTATGGTTCCAAGAAAAGTAGATTAATCGAATTCTGCCCACAAGTCGGGCATATATGGCTGGAAATCATAAAATATGCCAAAAAAGTTAAAATCCCGAATTGTCCCAACACTTTAACCATACTAAAAGAAACGCGTACGCGAATTTCGACCCAACCCAAAACGGGTTCAAGCTGAGGTCCGAATAGGCAATGGAAATATTACCAGAAATAGTAAGAAATAACTAAAAATGCCCGTTTGGTTGGTCGAACGGCAGAATTTGGGGATGAATATGGACCCCCGATGGAGCGTAGCTCAATCGTCCCCTTGTGCGTCTCGTCGAGAGCTTTCCGAATTGGGGTGGCTCGCGTCATTCTGATGCCCGTAGCAAAAGCTATGGCCCAAACAGTGCGGCGACACCAAAGTCCAGTAATCTTGCTTACCGATTACTGGACTTTGGCCCCATGTCTTTTGAGAGATATATTAATGCCCGATTGGTGGATTTTGGCCCCAATATCTCATGTGACATATATTAACACCAAAATGCATAACTATTGCTTACCAATTTGTGCATTTTGTCAGCAATTAATGTTTCAAAAAATAATGGTATCAAAATCCACTAATCTTGCTCACCGATTAGTGGATTTTGGCCCCAATATCTTCTGTGGCATATATTAGTGCCAAAATGATGCCGAATTAATCAAGGCGTTGGATCAATGTGGCATAAGCAACGAACAGAGAGGCATAAACGAATAGAGAACGTCTCTATGGTTCCAAGAAAAGTAGATTAAACGAATTTTGCCCACAAGTCGGGCATATATGGCTGGAAATCATAAAATATGCCAAAAAAAGTTAAAATCCCGAATTGTCCCAACACTTTAACCATACTGAGAGAAACGCGTACGCGAATTTCAACCCAACCCAAAACGGGTTCAAGCTGAGGTCCGAATAGGCAATGGAAATATTACCATAAATAGTAAGAAATACCTAAAAATGCCCGTTTGGTTGGTCGAACGGCGGAATTAGGGGATGAATATGGACCCCGATCGTCCCCTTGTGAGTCTCGTCAAGAGCTTTCCAAATTGGGGTGGCTCGCGTCATTCTGATGCCCGTAGCAAAAGTTATGGCCCAAACAGTGCGGCGACACCGAAGTCTAGTAATCTTGCTTACCGATTACTGGACTTTGGCCCCATGTCTTTTGAGAGATATATTAACGCCCGATTGGTGGATTTTGGCCCCAATATCTCATGTGACATATATTAACACCAAAATGCATAACTATTGCTTACCAATTTGTGCATTTTGTCAGCAATTTATGTCTCACAAAATAATGGTATCAAAATCCACTAATCTTGCTCACCTATTAGTGGATTTGGCCCCAATATCTTCTGTGACATATATTAGTGCCAAAATGACGCCGAATTAATCAAGGCGTTGGATCAATGTGGCATAAGCAACGAACAGAGAGGCATAAACGAATAGAGAACGTCTCTATGGTTCCAAGAAAAGTAGATTAATCGAATTCTGCCCACAAGTCGGGCATATACGGTTGGAAATCATAAAATATGCCAAAAAAGTTAAAATCCCGAATTGTCCCAACACTTTAACCATACTGAAAGAAACGCGTACGCAAATTTCGACCCAACCCAAAACGGGTTCAAGCTGAGGTCCGAATAGGCAATGGAAATATTACCAGAAATAGTAAGAAATAACTAAAAATGCCCGTTTGGTTGGTCGAACGGCAGAATTTGGGGATGAATATGGACCCCCGATGGAGCGTAGCTCAATCGTCCCCTTGTGCGTCTCGTCGAGAGCTTTCCGAATTGGGGTGGCTCGCGTCATTCTGATGCGCGTAGCAAAAGCTATGGCCCAAACAGTGCGGCGACACCAAAGTCCAGTAATCTTGCTTACCGATTACTGGACTTTGGCCCCATGTCTTTTGAGAGATATATTAATGCCGATTGGTGGATTTTGGCCCCAATATCTCATGTGACATATATTAACACCAAAATGCATAACTATTGCTTACCAATTTGTGCATTTTGTCAGCAATTAATGTTTCAAAAAATAATGGTATCAAAATCCACTAGTCTTGCTCACCGATTAGTGGATTTTGGCCCCAATATCTTCTGTGACATATATTAGTGCCAAAATGATGCCGAATTAATCAAGGCGTTGGATCAATGTGGCATAAGCAACGAACAGAGAGGCATAAACGAATAGAGAACGTCTCTATGGTTCCAAGAAAAGTAGATTAAACGAATTTTGCCCACAAGTCGGGCATATATGGCTGGAAATCATAAAATATGCCAAAAAAAGTTAAAATCCCGAATTGTCCCAACACTTTAACCATACTGAGAGCAACGCGTACGCGATTTTCAACCCAACCCAAAACAGGTTCAAGCTGAGGTCCGAATAGGCAATGGAAATATTACCATAAATAGTAAGAAATAACTAAAAATGCCCGTTTGGTTGGTCGAACGGCAGAATTTGGGGATGAATATGGACCATGATGGAGCGTAGCTCAATCGTCCCCTTGTGCCTCTCGTCGAGAGCTTTCCGAATTGGGGTGGCTCGCGTCATTCTGATGCCCGTAGCAAAAGCTATGGCCCAAACAGTGCGGCGACACCAAAGTCCAGTAATCTTGCTCACCGATTAGTGGATTTTGGCCTCAATATCTTCTGTGACATATATTAGTGCCAAAATGATGCCGAATTAATCAAGGCGTTGGATCAATGTGGCATAAGCAACGAACAGAGAGGCATAAACGAATAGAGAACGTCTCTATGGTTCCAAGAAAAGTAGATTAAACGAATTCTGCCCACAAGTCGGGCATATATGGCTGGAAATCATAAAATATGCCAAAAAAAAGTTAAAATACCGAATTGTCCCAACACTTTAACCATACTGAAAGAAACGCGTACGCGAATTTCAACCCAACCCAAAACGGGTTCAAGCTGAGGTCCGAATAGGCAATGGAAATATTACCATAAATAGTAAGAAATAACTAAAAATGCCCGTTTGGTTGGTCGAACGGCAGAATTTGGGGATGAATATGGACCCCCGATGGAGCGTAGCTCAATCGTCCCCTTGTGCGTCTCGTCGAGAGCTTTCCGAATTGGGGTTGCTCGCGTCATTCTGATGCCCGTAGCAAAAGCTATGGCCCAAACAGTGCGGCGACACCAAAGTCCAGTAATCTTGCTTACCGATTATTGGACTTTGGCCCCATGTCTTTTGAGAGATATATTAACGCCCGATTGGTAAATTTTCGCCCCAATATCTCATGTGACATATATTAACACCAAAATGCATAACTATTGCTTACCAATTTGTGCATATTTTCAGCAAATTTATGTCTCACAAAATAATGGTATCAAAATCCACTAATCTTGCTCACCGATTAGTTAATTTGGCCCCAATATCTTCTGTGACATATATTAGTGCCAAAATGACGCCGAATTAATCAAGGCGTTAAATCAATGTGGCATAAGCAACGAACAGAGAGGCATAAACGAATAGAGAACGTCTCTATGGTTCCAAGAAAAGTAGATCAATCGAATTCTGCCCACAAGTCGGGCATATATGGCTGGAAATCATAAAATATGCCAAAAAAGTTAAAATCCCGAATTGTCCCAACACTTTAACCATACTGAAAGAAACGCGTACGCGAATTTCGACCCAACCCAAAACGGGTTCAAGCTGAGGTCCGAATAGGCAATGGAAATATTACAAGAAATAGTAAGAAATAACTAAAAATGCCCGTTTGGTTGGTCGAACGGCGGAATTTGGGGATGAATATGGACCCCGATGGAGCGTAGCTCAATCGTCCCCTTGTGCGTCTCGTCGAGAGCTTTCCGAATTGGGGTGGCTCGCGTCATTCTGATGCCCGTAGCAAAAGCTATGGCCCAAACAGTGCTGCGACACCAAAGTCCAGTAATCTTGCTTACCGATTACTGGACTTTGGCCCCATGTCTTTTGAGAGATATATTAACGCCCGATTGGTGGATTTTGGCCCCAATATCTCATGTGACATATATTAACACCAAAATGCATAACTATTGCTTACCAATTTGTGCATTTTGTCAGCAATTTATGTTTCACAAAATCATGGTATCAAAATCCACTAATCTTGCTCACCGATTAGTGGATTTTAACCCAATATCTTCTGTGACATATATTAGTGCCAAAATGACGCCGAATTAATCAAGGAGTTGGATCAATGTGGCATAAGCAACGAACAGAGAGGCATAAACGAATAGAGAACGTCTCTATGGTTCCAAGAAAAGTAGATTAAACGAATTCTGCCCACAAGTCGGGCATATATGGCTGGAAATCATAAAATATGCCAAAAAAAGTTAAAATCCCGAATTGTCCCAACACTTTAACCATACTGAAAGAAACGCGTACGCGAATTTCGACCCAACCCAAAACGGGTTCAAGCTGAGGTCCGAATAGGCAATGGAAATATTACCAGAAATAGTAAGAAATAACTAAAAATGCCCGTTTGGTTGGTCGAACGGCGGAATTTGGGGATGAATATGGACCCCGATCGTCCCCTTGTGCGTCTCGTCGAGAGCTTTCCGAATTGGGGTGGCTCGCGTCATTCTGATGCCCGTAGCAAAAGCTATGGCCCAAACAGTGCGACGACACCAAAGTCCAGTAATCTTGCTTACCGATTACTGGACTTTGGCCCCATGTCTTTTGAGAGATATATGAACGTCCGATTGGTGGATTTTGGCCCCAATATCTCATGTGACATATATTAACACCAAAATGCATAACTATTGCTTACCAATTTGTGCATTTTGTCAGCAATTTATGTCTCACAAAATAATGGTATCAAAATCCACTAATCTTGCTCACCGATTAGTGGATTTGGCCCTAATATCTTCTGTGACATATATTAGTGCCAAAATGACGCCGAATTAATCAAGGCGTTGGATCAATGTGGCATAAGCAACGAACAGAGAGGCATAAACGAATAGAGAACGTCTCTATGGTTCCAAGAAAAGTATATTAATCGAATTCTACCCACAAGTCGGGCATATATGGCTGGAAATCATAAAATATGCCAAAAAATTTAAAATCCCGAATTGTCCCAACACTTTAACCATACTGAAAGAAACGCGTAAGCGAATTTCGACCCAACCCAAAACGGGTTCAAGCTGAGGTCCGAATAGGCAATGGAAATATTACCAGAAATAGTAAGAAATAACTAAAAATGCCCGTTTGGTTGGTCGAACGGCGGAATTTGGGGATGAATATGGACCCCGATGGAGCATAGCTCAATCGTCCCCTTGTGCGTCTCGTCGAGAGCTTTCCGAATTGAGGTGGCTCGCGTCATTCTGATGCCCGTAGCAAAAGCTATGGCCCAAACAGTGCGGCGACACCAAAGTCCAGTAATCTTGCTTACCGATTACTGGACTTTGGCCCCATGTCTTTTGAGAGATATATTAACGCCCGATTGGTGGATTTTGGCCCCAATATCTCATGTGACATATATTAACACCAAAATGCATAACTATTGCTTACTAATTTGTGCATTTTGTCAGCAATTTATGTCTCACAAAATAATGGTATCAAAATCCACTAATCTTGCTCACCGATTAGTGGATTTTGGCCCCAATATCTTCTGTGACATATATTAGTGCCAAAATGACGCCGAATTAATCAAAACGTTGGATCAATGTGGCATAAGCAACGAACAGAGAGGCATAAACGAATAGAGAACGTCTCTATGGTTCCAAGAAAAGTAGATTAATCGAATTCTGCCCACAAGTCGGGCATATATGGCTGGAAATCATAAAATATGCCATAAAAAGTTAAAATCCCGAATTGTCCCAACACTTTAACCATACTGAAAGAAACGCGTACGCGAATTTCGACCCAACCCAAAACGGGTTCAAGCTGAGGTCCGAATAGGCAATGGAAATATTACCAGAAATAGTAAGAAATAACTAAAAATGCCCGTTTGGTTGGTCGAACGGCAGAATTTGGGGATGAATATGGACCCCCGATGGAGCGTAGCTCAATCTTCCCCTTGTGCGTCTCGTCGAGAGCTTTCCGAATTGGGGTGGCTCGCGTCATTCTGATGCCCGTAGCAAAAGCTATGGCCCAAACGGTGCGGCGACACCAAAGTCAAGTAATCTTGCTTACCAATTACTGGACTTTGGCCCCATGTCTTTTGAGAGATATATTAACGCCCGATTGGTGGATTTTGGCCCCAATATCTCATGTGACATATATTAACACCAAAATGCATAACTATTGCTTAGCAATTTGTGCATTTTGTCAGCAATTTATGTCTCACAAAATAATGGTATCAAAATCCACTAATCTTGCTCACCGATTAGTGGATTTGGCCCTAATATCTTCTGTGACATATATTAGTGCCAAAATGACGCCGAATTAATCAAGGCGTTGGATCAATGTGGCATAAGCAACGAACAGATAGGCATAAATGAATAGAGAACGTCTCTATGGTTCCAAAAAAAGTAGATTAATCGAATTCTGCCCACAAGTCGGGCATATATGGCTGGAAATCATAAAATATGCCAAAAAAGTTAAAATCCCGAATTGTCCCAACACTTTAACCATACTGAAAGAAACGCGTACGCAAATTTCGACCCAACCCAAAACGGGTTCAAGCTGAGGTCCGAATAGGCAATGGAAATATTACCAGAAATAGTAAGAAATAACTAAAAATGCCCGTTTTGGTTGGTCGAACGGCGGAATTTGGGGATGAATATGGACCCCGATGGAGCGTAGCTCAATCTTCCCCTTGTGCGTCTCGTCGAGAGCTTTCCGAATTGGGGTGGCTCGCGTCATTCTGATGCCCGTAGCAAAAGCTATGGCCCAAACGGTGCGGCGACACCAAAGTCAAGTAATCTTGCTTACCAATTACTGGACTTTGGCCCCATGTCTTTTGAGAGATATATTAACGCCCGATTGGTGGATTTTGGCCCCAATATCTCATGTGACATATATTAACACCAAAATGCATAACTATTGCTTAGCAATTTGTGCATTTTGTCAGCAATTTATGTCTCACAAAATAATGGTATCAAAATCCACTAATCTTGCTCACCGATTAGTGGATTTGGCCCTAATATCTTCTGTGACATATATTAGTGCCAAAATGACGCCGAATTAATCAAGGCGTTGGATCAATGTGGCATAAGCAACGAACAGATAGGCATAAATGAATAGAGAACGTCTCTATGGTTCCAAAAAAAGTAGATTAATCGAATTCTGCCCACAAGTCGGGCATATATGGCTGGAAATCATAAAATATGCCATAAAAAGTTAAAATCCCGAATTGTCCCAACACTTTAACCATACTGAAAGAAACGCGTACGCGAATTTCGACCCAACCCAAAACGGGTTCAAGCTGAGGTCCGAATAGGCAATGGAAATATTACCAGAAATAGTAAGAAATAACTAAAAATGCCCCATTGGTTGGTCGAACGGCGGAATATGGGGATGAAAATGGACCCTGATCGTCCCCTTGTGAGTCTCGTCAAGAGCTTTCCAAATTGGGGTGGCTCACGTCATTCTGATGCCCGTAGCAAAAGTTATGGCCCAAACAGTGCGGTGACACCGAAGTCCACTAATCTTGCTTACCGATTACTGGACTTTGGCCCCATGTCTTTTGAGAGATATATTAACGCCCGATTGGTGGATTTTGGCCCCAATATCTCATGTGACATATATTAACACCAAAATGCATAACTATTGCTAACCAATTTGTGCATTTTGTCAGCAATTTATGTCTCACAAAATAATGGTATCAAAATCCACTAATCTTGCTCACCGATTAGTGGATTTTGGCCCCAATATCTTCTGTGACATATATTAGTGCCAAAATGACGCCGAATTAATCAAAACGTTGGATCAATGTGGCATAAGCAACGAACAGAGAGGCATAAACGAATAGAGAACGTCTCTATGGTTCCAAGAAAAGTAGATTAATCGAATTCTGCCCACAAGTCGGGCATATATGGCTGGAAATCATAAAATATGCCATAAAAAGTTAAAATCCCGAATTGTCCCAACACTTTAACCATACTGAAAGAAACGCGTACGCGAATTTCGACCCAACCCAAAACGGGTTCAAGCTGAGGTCCGAATAGGCAATGGAAATATTACCAGAAATAGTAAGAAATAACTAAAAATGCCCGTTTGGTTGGTCGAACGGCAGAATTTGGGGATGAATATGGACCCCCGATGGAGCGTAGCTCAATCTTCCCCTTGTGCGTCTCGTCGAGAGCTTTCCGAATTGGGGTGGCTCGCGTCATTCTGATGCCCGTAGCAAAAGCTATGGCCCAAACGGTGCGGCGACACCAAAGTCAAGTAATCTTGCTTACCAATTACTGGACTTTGGCCCCATGTCTTTTGAGAGATATATTAACGCCCGATTGGTGGATTTTGGCCCCAATATCTCATGTGACATATATTAACACCAAAATGCATAACTATTGCTTAGCAATTTGTGCATTTTGTCAGCAATTTATGTCTCACAAAATAATGGTATCAAAATCCACTAATCTTGCTCACCGATTAGTGGATTTGGCCCTAATATCTTCTGTGACATATATTAGTGCCAAAATGACGCCGAATTAATCAAGGCGTTGGATCAATGTGGCATAAGCAACGAACAGATAGGCATAAATGAATAGAGAACGTCTCTATGGTTCCAAAAAAAGTAGATTAATCGAATTCTGCCCACAAGTCGGGCATATATGGCTGGAAATCATAAAATATGCCAAAAAAGTTAAAATCCCGAATTGTCCCAACACTTTAACCATACTGAAAGAAACGCGTACGCAAATTTCGACCCAACCCAAAACGGGTTCAAGCTGAGGTCCGAATAGGAAATGGAAATATTACCAGAAATAGTAAGAAATAACTAAAAATGCCCGTTTTGGTTGGTCGAACGGCGGAATTTGGGGATGAATATGGACCCCGATGGAGCGTAGCTCAATCGTCCCCTTGTGCGTCTCGTCGAGAGCTTTCCGAATTGGGGTGGCTCGCGTCATTCTGATGCCCGTAGCAAAAGCTATGGCCCAAACAGTGCGGCGACACCAAAGACCAGTAATCTTGCTTACCGATTACTGGACTTGGGCCCCATGTCTTTTGAGAGATATATTAATGCCCGATTGGTGGATTTTGGCCCCAATATCTCATGTGACATATATTAACACCAAAATGCATAACTATTGCTTACCAATTTGTGCATTTTGTCAGCAATTTATGTCTCACAAAATAATGGTATCAAAATCCACTAATCTTGCTCACCGATTAGTGGATTTTGGCCCCAATATCTTCTGTGACATATATTAGTGCCAAAATGACGCCGAATTAATCAAAACGTTGGATCAATGTGGCATAAGCAACGAACAGAGAGGCATAAACGAATAGAGAACGTCTCTATGGTTCCAAGAAAAGTAGATTAATCGAATTCTGCCCACAAGTCGGGCATATATGGCTGGAAATCATAAAATATGCCAAAAAAAGTTAAAATCACGAATTGTCCCAACACTTTAACCATACTGAAAGAAACGCGTACGCGAATTTCGACCCAACCCAAAACGGGTTCAAGCTGAGGTCCGAATAGGCAATGGAAATATTACCAGAAATAGTAAGAAATAACTAAAAATGCCCGTTTGGTTGGTCGAACGGCAGAATTTGGGGATGAATATGGACCCCCGATGGACCGTAGCTCAATCGTCCCCTTGTGCGTCTCGTCGAGAGCTTTCCGAATTGGGGTGGCTCGCGTCATTCTGATGCCCGTAGCAAAAGCTATGGCCCAAACAGTGCGGCGACACCAAAGTCAAGTAATCTTGCTTACCGATTACTGGACTTTGGCCCCATGTCTTTTGAGAGATATATTAACGCCCGATTGGTGGATTTTGGCCCCAATATCTCATGTGACATATATTAACACCAAAATGCATAACTATTGCTTACCAATTTGTGCATTTTGTCAGCAATTTATGTCTCACAAAATAATGGTATCAAAATCCACTAATCTTGCTCACCGATTAGTGGATTTGGCCCCAATATCTTCTGTGACATATATTAGTGCCAAAATGACGCCGAATTAATCAAGGCGTTGGATCAATGTGGCATAAGCAACGAACAGAGAGGCATAAACGAATAGAGAACGTCTCTATGGTTCCAAGAAAAGTAGATTAATCGAATTCTGCCGAGAGTCGGGCATATATGGCTGGAAATCATAAAATATGCCAAAAAAGTTAAAATCCTGAATTGTCCCAACACTTTAACCATACTGAAAGAAACGCGTACGCGAATTTCGACCCAACCCAAAACGGGTTCAAGCTGAGGTCCGAATAGGCAATGGAAATATTACCAGAAATAGTAAGAAATAACTAAAAATGCCCGTTTGGTTGGTCGAACGGCGGAATTTGGGGATGAATATGGACCCCGATCGTCCCCTTGTGAGTCTCGTCAAGAGCTTTCCAAATTGGGGTGGCTCGCGTCATTCTGATGCCCGTAGCAAAAGTTATGGCCCAAACAGTGCGGCGACACCGAAGTCCACTAATCTTGCTTACCGATTACTGGACTTTGGCCCCATGTCTTTTGAGAGATATATTAACGCCCGATTGGTGGATTTTGGCCCCAATATCTCATGTGACATATATTAACACCAAAATGCATAACTATTGCTCACCAATTTGTGCATTTTGTCAGCAATTTATGTCTCACAAAATAATGGTATCAAAATCCACTAATCTTGCTCACCGATTAGTGCATTTTGGCCCCAATATCTTCTGTGACATATATTAGTGCCAAAATGACGCCGAATTAATCAAAACGTTGGATCAATGTGGCATAAGCAACGAACAGAGAGGCATAAACGAATAGAGAACGTCTCTATGGTTCCAAGAAAAGTAGATTAATCGAATTCTGCCCACAAGTCGGGCATATATGGCTGGAAATCATAAAATATGCCAAAAAAAGTTAAAATCACGAATTGTCCCAACACTTTAACCATACTGAAAGAAACGCGTACGCGAATTTCGACCCAACCCAAAACGGGTTCAAGCTGAGGTCCGAATAGGCAATGGAAATATTACCAGAAATAGTAAGAAATAACTAAAAATGCCCGTTTGGTTGGTCGAACGGCAGAATTTGGGGATGAATATGGACCCCCGATGGACCGTAGCTCAATCGTCCCCTTGTGCGTCTCGTCGAGAGCTTTCCGAATTGGGGTGGCTCGCGTCATTCTGATGCCCGTAGCAAAAGCTATGGCCCAAACAGTGCGGTGACACCAAAGTCAAGTAATCTTGCTTACCGATTACTGGACTTTGGCCCCATGTCTTTTGAGAGATATATTAACGCCCGATTGGTGGATTTTGGCCCCAATATCTCATGTGACATATATTAACACCAAAATGCATAACTATTGCTTACCAATTTGTGCATTTTGTCAGCAATTTATGTCTCACAAAATAATGGTATCAAAATCCACTAATCTTGCTCACCGATTAGTGGATTTGGCCCTAATATCTTCTGTGACATATATTAGTGCCAAAATGACGCCGAATTAATCAAGGCGTTGGATCAATGTGGCATAAGCAACGAACAGATAGGCATAAACGAATAGAGAACGTCTCTATGGTTCCAAGAAAAGTAGATTAATCGAATTCTGCCGAGAGTCGGGCATATATGGCTGGAAATCATAAAATATGCCAAAAAAGTTAAAATCCTGAATTGTCCCAACAGTTTAACCATACTGAAAGAAACGCGTACGCGAATATCGACCCAACCCAAAACGGGTTCAAGCTGAGGTCCGAATAGGCAATGGAAATATTACCAGAAATAGTAAGAAATAACTAAAAATGCCCGTTTGGTTGGTCGAACGACGGAATTTGGGGATGAATATGGACCTCGATGGAGCGTAGCTCAATCGTCCCCTTGTGCTTCTCGTCGAGAGCTTTCCGAATTGGGGTGGCTCGCGTCATTCTGATGCCCGTAGCAAAAGTTATGGCCCAAACAGTGCAAAGACACCAAAGTCCAGTAATCTTGCTTACCGATTACAGGACTTTGGCCCCATGTCTTTTGAGAGATATATTAACGCCCGATTGGTGAATTTTGGCCCCAATATCTCATGTGACATATATTAACACCAAAATGCATAACTATTGCTTACCAATTTGTGCATTTTGTCAGCAATTTATGTCTCACAAAATAATGGTATCAAAATCCACTAATCTTGCTCACCGATTAGTCGATTTGGCACCAATATCTTCTGTGACATATATTAGTGCCAAAATGACGCCGAATTAATCAAGGCGTTGGATCAATGTGGCATAAGCAACGAACAGAGAGGCATAAACGAATAGAGAACGTCTCTATGGTTCCAAGAAAAGTAGATTAATCGAATTCTGCCCACAAGTCGGGCATATATGGCTGGAAATCATAAAATATGCCAAAAAAGTTAAAATATAGAATTGTCCCAACACTTTAACCATACTGAAAGAAACGCGTACGCGAATTTCGACCCAACCCAAAACGGGTTCAAGCTGAGTTCCGAATAGGCAATGGAAATATTACCAGAAATAGTATGAAATAACTAAAAATGCCTGTTTTGTTGGTCGAACGGCGGATTTTGGGGATGAATATGGACCCCGATGGAGCGTAGCTCAATCGTCCCCTTGCGCGTCTCGTCGAGAGCTTTCGGAATTGGGGTGGCTCGCGTCATTCTGATGCCCGTAGCAAAAGCCCTGGCCCAAACAGTGCGGCGACACCAAAGTCCAGTAATCTTGCTTACCGATTACTAGACTTTGGCCCCATGTCTTTTGAGGGATATATTAACGCCCGATTGGTGGATTTTGGCCCCAATATCTCATGTGACATATATTAACACCAAAATGCATAACTATTGCTTACCAATTTGTGCATTTTGTCAGCAATTTATGTCTCACAAAATAATGGTATCAAAATCCACTAATCTTGCTCACCGATTAGTGGATTTAGCCCCAATATCTTGTGTGACATATATTAGTGCCGAAATGACGCCGAATTAATCAAGGCGTTGGATCAATGTGGCATAAGCAACGAACAGAGAGGCATAAACGAATAGAGAACATCTCTATGGTTCCAAGAAAAGTAGATTAATCGAATTCTGCCCACAAGTCGGGCATATACGGTTGGAAATCATAAAATATGCCAAAAAAGTTAAAATCCCAAATTGTCCCAACACTTTAACCATACTGAAAGAAACGCGTACGCGAATTTCGACCCAACTCAAAACGGGTTCAAGCTGAGGTCCGAATAGGCAATGGAAATATTACCAGAAATAGTAAGAAATAACTAAAAATGCCCGTTTGGTTGGTCGAACGGCTGTATTTGGGGATGAATATGGACCCCGATGGAGCGTAGCTCAATCGTCCCCTTGCGCGTCTCGTCGAGAGCTTTCGGAATTGGGGTGGCTCGCGTCATTCTGATGCCCGTCGAAAAAGCCCTGGCCCAAACAGTGCGGCGACACCAAAGTCCAGTAATCTTGCTTACCGATTACTGGACTTTGGCCCCATGTCTTTTGAGAGATATATTAACGCCCGATTGGTGGATTTTGGCCCCAATATCTCATGTGACATATATTAACACCAAAATGCATAACTATTGCTTACCAATTTGTGCATTTTGTCAGCAATTTATGTCTCACAAAATAATGGTATCAAAATCCACTAATCTTGCTCACCTATTAGTGGATTTGGCCCCAATATCTTCTGTGACATATATTAGTGCCAAAATGACGCCGAATTAATCAAGGCGTTGGATCAATGTGGCATAAGCAACGAACAGAGAGGCATAAACGAATAGAGAACGTCTCTATGGTTCCAAGAAAAGTAGATTAATCGAATTCTGCCCACAAGTCGGGCATATATGGCTGGAAATCATAAAATATGCCAAAAAAGTTAAAATCCCGAATTGTCCCAACACTTTAACCATACTGAAAGAAACGCGTACGCGAATTTCGACCCAACCCAAAACGGGTTCAAGCTGAGGTCCGAATAGGCAATGGAAATATTACCAGAAATAGTAAGAAATAACTAAAAATGCCCGTTTGGTTGGTCGAACGGCTGTATTTGGGGATGAATATGGACCCCGATGGAGCGTAGCTCAATCGTCCCCTTGCGCGTCTCGTCGAGAGCTTTCGGAATTGGGGTGGCTCGCGTCATTCTGATGCCCGTCGAAAAAGCCCTGGCCCAAACAGTGCGGCGACACCAAAGTCCAGTAATCTTGCTTACCGATTACTGGACTTTGGCCCCATGTCTTTTGAGAGATATATTAACGCCCGATTGGTGGATTTTGGCCCCAATATCTCATGTGACATATATTAACACCAAAATGCATAACTATTGCTTACCAATTTGTGCATTTTGTCAGCAATTTATTTCTCACAAAATAATGGTATCAAAATCCACTATTCTTGCTCACCTATTAGTGGATTTGGCCCCAATATCTTCTGTGACATATATTAGTGCCAAAATGACGCCGAATTAATCAAGGCGTTGGATCAATGTGGCATAAGCAACGAACAGAGAGGCATAAACGAATAGAGAACGTCTCTATGGTTCCAAGAAAAGTAGATTAATCGAATTCTGCCCACAAGTCGGGCATATATGGCTGGAAATCATAAAATATGCCAAAAAAAGTTAAAATCACGAATTGTCCCAACACTTTAACCATACTGAAAGAAACGCGTACGCGAATTTCGACCCAACCCAAAACGGGTTCAAGCGAGGTCCGAATAGGCAATGGAAATATTACCAGAAATAGTAAGAAATAACTAAAAATGCCCGTTTGGTTGGTCGAACGGCAGAATTTGGGGATGAATATGGACCCCCGATGGACCGTAGCTCAATCGTCCCCTTGTGCGTCTCGTCGAGAGCTTTCCGAATTGGGGTGGCTCGCGTCATTCTGATGCCCGTAGCAAAAGCTATGGCCCAAACAGTGCGGCGACACCAAAGTCAAGTAATCTTGCTTACCGATTACTGGACTTTGGCCCCATGTCTTTTGAGAGATATATTAACGCCCGATTGGTGGATTTTGGCCCCAATATCTCATGTGACATATATTAACACCAAAATGCATAACTATTGCTTACCAATTTGTGCATTTTGTCAGCAATTTATGTCTCACAAAATAATGGTATCAAAATCCACTAATCTTGCTCACCGATTAGTGGATTTGGCCCTAATATCTTCTGTGACATATATTAGTGCCAAAATGACGCCGAATTAATCAAGGCGTTGGATCAATGTGGCATAAGCAACGAACAGATAGGCATAAACGAATAGAGAACGGCTCTATGGTTCCAAGAAAAGTAGATTAATCGAATTCTGCCGAGAGTCGGGCATATATGGCTGGAAATCATAAAATATGCCAAAAAAGTTAAAATCCTGAATTGTCCCAACAGTTTAACCATACTGAAAGAAACGCGTACGCGAATTTCGACCCAACCCAAAACGGGTTCAAGCTGAGGTCCGAATAGGCAATGGAAATATTACCAGAAATAGTAAGAAATAACTAAAAATGCCTGTTTTGTTGGTCGAACGGCGGAATTTGGGGATGAATATGGACCCCGATGGAGCGTAGCTCAATCGTCCCCTTGCGCGTCTCGTCGAGAGCTTTCGGAATTGGGGTGGCTCGCGTCATTCTGATGCCCGTAGCAAAAGCCCTGGCCCAAACAGTGCGGCGACACCAAAGTCCAGTAATCTTGCTTACCGATTACTAGACTTTGGCCCCATGTCTTTTGAGGGATATATTAACGCCCGATTGGTGGATTTTGGCCCCAATATCTCATGTGACATATATTAACACCAAAATGCATAACTATTGCTTACCAATTTGTGCATTTTGTCAGCAATTTATGTCTCACAAAATAATGGTATCAAAATCCACTAATCTTGCTCACCGATTAGTGGATTTAGCCCCAATATCTTGTGTGACATATATTAGTGCCAAAATGACGCCGAATTAATCAAGGCGTTGGATCAATGTGGCATAAGCAACGAACAGAGAGGCATAAACGAAAAGAGAACGTCTCTATGGTTCCAAGAAAAGTAGATTAATCGAATTCTGCCCACAAGTCGGGCATATACGGTTGGAAATCATAAAATATGCCAAAAAAGTTAAAATCCCAAATTGTCCCAACACTTTAACCATACTGAAAGAAACGCGTACGCGAATTTCGACCCAACCCAAAACGGGTTCAAGCTGAGGTCCGAATAGGCAATGGAAATATTACCAGAAATAGTAAGAAATAACTAAAAATGCCCGTTTGGTTGGTCGAACGGCTGTATTTGGGGATGAATATGGACCCCGATGGAGCGTAGCTCAATCGTCCCCTTGCGCGTCTCGTCGAGAGCTTTCGGAATTGGGGTGGCTCGCGTCATTCTGATGCCCGTCGAAAAAGCCCTGGCCCAAACAGTGCGGCGACACCAAAGTCCAGTAATCTTGCTTACCGATTACTGGACTTTGGCCCCATGTCTTTTGAGAGATATATTAACGCCCGATTGGTGGATTTTGGCCCCAATATCTCATGTGACATATATTAACACCAAAATGCATAACTATTGCTTACCAATTTGTGCATTTTGTCAGCAATTTATTTCTCACAAAATAATGGTATCAAAATCCACTATTCTTGCTCACCTATTAGTGGATTTGGCCCCAATATCTTCTGTGACATATATTAGTGCCAAAATGACGCCGAATTAATCAAGGCGTTGGATCAATGTGGCATAAGCAACGAACAGAGAGGCATAAACGAATAGAGAACGTCTCTATGGTTCCAAGAAAAGTAGATTAATCGAATTCTGCCCACAAGTCGGGCATATATGGCTGGAAATCATAAAATATGCCAAAAAAAGTTAAAATCACGAATTGTCCCAACACTTTAACCATACTGAAAGAAACGCGTACGCGAATTTCGACCCAACCCAAAACGGGTTCAAGCTGAGGTCCGAATAGGCAATGGAAATATTACCAGAAATAGTAAGAAATAACTAAAAATGCCCGTTTGGTTGGTCGAACGGCAGAATTTGGGGATGAATATGGACCCCCGATGGACCGTAGCTCAATCGTCCCCTTGTGCGTCTCGTCGAGAGCTTTCCGAATTGGGGTGGCTCGCGTCATTCTGATGCCCGTAGCAAAAGCTATGGCCCAAACAGTGCGGCGACACCAAAGTCAAGTAATCTTGCTTACCGATTACTGGAATTTGGCCCCATGTCTTTTGAGAGATATATTAACGCCCGATTGGTGGATTTTGGCCCCAATATCTCATGTGACATATATTAACACCAAAATGCATAACTATTGTTTACCAATTTGTGCATTTTGTCAGCAATTTATGTCTCACAAAATAATGGTATCAAAATCCACTAATCTTGCTCACCGATTAGTGGATTTGGCCCTAATATCTTCTCTGACATATATTAGTGCCAAAATGACGCCGAATTAATCAAGGCGTTGGATCAATGTGGCATAAGCAACGAACAGATAGGCATAAACGAATAGAGAACGTCTCTATGGTTCCAAGAAAAGTAGATTAATCGAATTCTGCCGAGAGTCGGGCATATATGGCTGGAAATCATAAAATATGCCAAAAAAGTTAAAATCCTGAATTGTCCCAACAGTTTAACCATACTGAAAGAAACGCGTACGCGAATTTCGACCCAACCCAAAACGGGTTCAAGCTGAGGTCCGAATAGGCAATGGAAATATTACCAGAAATAGTAAGAAATAACTAAAAATGTCTGTTTTGTTGGTCGAACGGCGGAATTTGGGGATGAATATGGACCCCGATGGAGCGTAGCTCAATCGTCCCCTTGCGCGTCTCGTCGAGAGCTTTCGGAATTGGGGTGGCTCGCGTCATTCTGATGCCCGTAGCAAAAGCCCTGGCCCAAACAGTGCGGCGACACCAAAGTCCAGTAATCTTGCTTACCGATTACTAAACTTTGGCCCCATGTCTTTTGAGGGATATATTAACGCCCGATTGGTGGATTTTGGCCCCAATATCTCATGTGACATATATTAACACCAAAATGCATAACTATTGCTTACCAATTTGTGCATTTTGTCAGCAATTTATGTCTCACAATATAATGGTATCAAAATCCACTAATCTTGCTCACCGATTAGTGGATTTAGCCCCAATATCTTGTGTGACATATATTAGTGCCAAAATGACGCCGAATTAATCAAGGCGTTGGATCAATGTGGCATAAGCAACGAACAGAGAGGCATAAACGAATAGAGAATGTCTCTATGGTTCCAAGAAAAGTAGATTAATCGAATTCTGCCCACAAGTCGGGCATATACGGTTGGAAATCATAAAATATGCCAAAAAAGTTAAAATCCCAAATTGTCCCAACACTTTAACCATACTGAAAGAAACGCGTACGCGAATTTCGACCCAACCCAAAACGGGTTCAAGCTGAGGTCCGAATAGGCAATGGAAATATTACCAGAAATAGTAAGAAATAACTAAAAATGCCCGTTTGGTTGGTCGAACGGCTGTATTTGGGGATGAATATGGACCCCGATGGAGCGTAGCTCAATCGTCCCCTTGCGCGTCTCGTCGAGAGCTTTCGGAATTGGGGTGGCTCGCGTCATTCTGATGCCCGTCGAAAAAGCCCTGGCCCAAACAGTGCGGCGACACCAAAGTCCAGTAATCTTGCTTACCGATTACTGGACTTTGGCCCCATGTCTTTTGAGAGATATATTAACGCCCGATTGGTGGATTTTGGCCCCAATATCTCATGTGACATATATTAACACCAAAATGCATAACTATTGCTTACCAATTTGTGCATTTTGTCAGCAATTTATTTCTCACAAAATAATGGTATCAAAATCCACTATTCTTGCTCACCTGTTAGTGGATTTGGCCCCAATATCTTCTGTGACATATATTAGTGCAAAAATGACGCCGAATTAATCAAGGCGTTGGATCAATGTGGCATAAGCAACGAACAGAGAGGCATAAACGAATAGAGAACGTCTCTATGGTTCCAAGAAAAGTAGATTAATCGAATTCTGCCCACAAGTCGGGCATTTATGGCTGGAAATCATAAAATATGCCAAAAAAAGTTAAAATCACGAATTGTCCCAACACTTTAACCATACTGAAAGAAACGCGTACGCGAATTTCGACCCAACCCAAAACGGGTTCAAGCTGAGGTCCGAATAGGCAATGGAAATATTACCAGAAATAGTAAGAAATAACTAAAAATGCCCGTTTGGTTGGTCGAACGGCAGAATTTGGGGATGAATATGGACCCCCGATGGACCGTAGCTCAATCGTCCCCTTGTGCGTCTCGTCGAGAGCTTTCCGAATTGGGGTGGCTCGCGTCATTCTGATGCCCGTAGCAAAAGCTATGGCCCAAACAGTGCGGCGACACCAAAGTCAAGTAATCTTGCTTACCGATTACTGGACTTTGGCCCCATGTCTTTTGAGAGATATATTAACGCCCGATTGGTGGATTTTGGCCCCAATATCTCATGTGACATATATTAACACCAAAATGCATAACTATTGCTTACCAATTTGTGCATTTTGTCAGCAATTTATGTCTCACAAAATAATGGTATCAAAATCCACTAATCTTGCTCACCGATTAGTGGATTTGGCCCTAATATCTTCTGTGACATATATTAGTGCCAAAATGACGCCGAATTAATCAAGGCGTTGGATCAATGTGGCATAAGCAACGAACAGATAGGCATAAACGAATAGAGAACGTCTCTATGGTTCCAAGAAAAGTAGATTAATCGAATTCTGCCGAGAGTCGGGCATATATGGCTGGAAATCATAAAATATGCCAAAAAAGTTAAAATCCTGAATTGTCCCAACAGTTTAACCATACTGAAAGAAACGCGTACGCGAATTTCGACCCAACCCAAAACGGGTTCAAGCTGAGGTCCGAATAGGCAATGGAAATATTACCAGAAATAGTAAGAAATAACTAAAAATGCCTGTTTTGTTGGTCGAACGGCGGAATTTGGGGATGAATATGGACCCCGATGGAGCGTAGCTCAATCGTCCCCTTGCGCGTCTCGTCGAGAGCTTTCGGAATTGGGGTGGCTCGCGTCATTCTGATGCCCGTAGCAAAAGCCCTGGCCCAAACAGTGCGGCGACACCAAAGTCCAGTAATCTTGCTTACAAATTACTAGACTTTGGCCCCATGTCTTTTGAGGGATATATTAACGCCCGATTGGTGGATTTTGGCCCCAATATCTCATGTGACATATATTAACACCAAAATGCATAACTATTGCTTAACAATTTGTGCATTTTGTCAGCAATTTATGTCTCACAAAATAATGGTATCAAAATCCACTAATCTTGCTCACCGATTAGTGGATTTAGCCCCAATATCTTGTGTGACATATATTAGTGCCAAAATGACGCCGAATTAATCAAGGCGTTGGATCAATGTGGCATAAGCAACGAACAGAGAGGCATAAACGAATAGAGAACGTCTCTATGGTTCCAAGAAAAGTAGATTAATCTAATTCTGCCAACAAGTCGGGCATATACGGTTGGAAATCATAAAATATGCCAAAAAAGTTAAAATCCCAAATTGTCCCAACACTTTAACCATACTGAAAGAAACGCGTACGCGAATTTCGACCCAACCCAAAACGGGTTCAAGCTGAGGTCCGAATAGGCAATGGAAATATTACCAGAAATAGTAAGAAATAACTAAAAATGCCCGTTTGGTTGGTCGAACGGCTGTATTTGGGGATGAATATGGACCCCGATGGAGCGTAGCTCAATCGTCCCCTTGCGCGTCTCGTCGAGAGCTTTCGGAATTGGGGTGGCTCGCGTCATTCTGATGCCCGTCGAAAAAGCCCTGGCCCAAACAGTGCGGCGACACCAAAGTCCAGTAATCTTGCTTACCGATTACTGGACTTTGGCCCCATGTCTTTTGAGAGATATATTAACGCCCGATTGGTGGATTTTGGCCCCAATATCTCATGTGACATATATTAACACCAAAATGCATAACTATTGCTTACCAATTTGTGCATTTTGTCAGCAATTTATGTCTCACAAAATAATGGTATCAAAATCCACTAATCTTGCTCACCTATTAGTGGATTTGGCCCCAATATCTTCTGTGACATATATTAGTGCCAAAATGACGCCGAATTAATCAAGGCGTTGGATCAATGTGGCATAAGCAACGAACAGAGAGGCATAAACGAATAGAGAACGTCTCTATGGTTCCAAGAAAAGTAGATTAATCGAATTCTGCCCACAAGTCGGGCATATATGGCTGGAAATCATAAAATATGCCAAAAAAGTTAAAATCCCGAATTGTCCCAACACTTTAACCATACTGAAAGAAACGCGTACGCGAATTTCGACCCAACCCAAAACGGGTTCAAGCTGAGGTCCGAATAGGCAATGGAAATATTACCAGAAATAGTAAGAAATAACTAAAAATGCCCGTTTGGTTGGTCGAACGGCTGTATTTGGGGATGAATATGGACCCCGATGGAGCGTAGCTCAATCTTCCCCTTGCGCGTCTCGTCGAGAGCTTTCGGAATTGGGGTGGCTCGCGTCATTCTGATGCCCGTCGAAAAAGCCCTGGCCCAAACAGTGCGGCGACACCAAAGTCCAGTAATCTTGCTTACCGATTACTGGACTTTGGCCCCATGTCTTTTGAGAGATATATTAACGCCCGATTGGTGGATTTTGGCCCCAATATCTCATGTGACATATATTAACACCAAAATGCATAACTATTGCTTACCAATTTGTGCATTTTGTCAGCAATTTATTTCTCACAAAATAATGGTATCAAAATCCACTATTCTTGCTCACCTATTAGTGGATTTGGCCCCAATATCTTCTGTGACATATATTAGTGCCAAAATGACGCCGAATTAATCAAGGCGTTGGATCAATGTGGCATAAGCAACGAACAGAGAGGCATAAACGAATAGAGAACGTCTCTATGGTTCCAAGAAAAGTAGATTAATCGAATTCTGCCCACAAGTCGGGCATATATGGCTGGAAATCATAAAATATGACAAAAAAAGTTAAAATCACGAATTGTCCCAACACTTTAACCATACTGAAAGAAACGCGTACGCGAATTTCGACCCAACCCAAAACGGGTTCAAGCTGAGGTCCGAATAGGCAATGGAAATATTACCAGAAATAGTAAGAAATAACTAAAAATGCCCGTTTGGTTGGTCGAACGGCAGAATTTGGGGATGAATATGGACCCCCGATGGACCGTAGCTCAATCGTCCCCTTGTGCGTCTCGTCGAGAGCTTTCCGAATTGGGGTGGCTCGCGTCATTCTGATGCCCGTAGCAAAAGCTATGGCCCAAACAGTGCGGCGACACCAAAGTCAAGTAATCTTGCTTACCGATTACTGGACTTTGGCCCCATGTCTTTTGAGAGATATATTAACGCCCGATTGGTGGATTTTGGCCCCAATATCTCATGTGACATATAATAACACCAAAATGCATAACTATTGTTTACCAATTTGTGCATTTTGTCAGCAATTTATGTCTCACAAAATAATGGTATCAAAATCCACTAATCTTGCTCACCGATTAGTGGATTTGGCCCTAATATCTTCTGTGACATATATTAGTGCCAAAATGACGCCGAATTAATCAAGGCGTTGGATCAATGTGGCATAAGCAACGAACAGATAGGCATAAACGAATAGAGAACGTCTCTATGGTTCCAAGAAAAGTAGATTAATCGAATTCTGCCGAGAGTCGGGCATATATGGCTGGAAATCATAAAATATGCCAAAAAAGTTAAAATCCTGAATTGTCCCAACAGTTTAACCATACTGAAAGAAACGCGTACGCGAATTTCGACCCAACCCAAAACGGGTTCAAGCTGAGGTCCGAATAGGCAATGGAAATATTACCAGAAATAGTAAGAAATAACTAAAAATGTCTGTTTTGTTGGTCGAACGGCGGAATTTGGGGATGAATATGGACCCCGATGGAGCGTAGCTCAATCGTCCCCTTGCGCGTCTCGTCGAGAGCTTTCGGAATTGGGGTGGCTCGCGTCATTCTGATGCCCGTAGCAAAAGCCCTGGCCCAAACAGTGCGGCGACACCAAAGTCCAGTAATCTTGCTTACCGATTACTAGACTTTGGCCCCATGTCTTTTGAGGGATATATTAACGCCCGATTGGTGGATTTTGGCCCCAATATCTCATGTGACATATATTAACACCAAAATGCATAACTATTGCTTACCAATTTGTGCATTTTGTCAGCAATTTATGTCTCACAAAATAATGGTATCAAAATCCACTAATCTTGCTCACCGATTAGTGGATTTAGCCCCAATATCTTGTGTGACATATATTAGTGCCAAAATGACGCCGAATTAATCAAGGCGTTGGATCAATGTGGCATAAGCAACGAACAGAGAGGCATAAACGAATAGAGAATGTCTCTATGGTTCCAAGAAAAGTAGATTAATCGAATTCTGCCCACAAGTCGGGCATATACGGTTGGAAATCATAAAATATGCCAAAAAAGTTAAAATCCCAAATTGTCCCAACACTTTAACCATACTGAAAGAAACGCGTACGCGAATTTCGACCCAACCCAAAACGGGTTCAAGCTGAGGTCCGAATAGGCAATGGAAATATTACCAGAAATAGTAAGAAATAACTAAAAATGCCCGTTTGGTTGGTCGAACGGCTGTATTTGGGGATGAATATGGACCCCGATGGAGCGTAGCTCAATCGTCCCCTTGCGCGTCTCGTCGAGAGCTTTCGGAATTGGGGTGGCTCGCGTCATTCTGATGCCCGTCGAAAAAGCCCTGGCCCAAACAGTGCGGCGACACCAAAGTCCAGTAATCTTGCTTACCGATTACTGGACTTTGGCCCCATGTCTTTTGAGAGATATATTAACGCCCGATTGGTGGATTTTGGCCCCAATATCTCATGTGACATATATTAACACCAAAATGCATAACTATTGCTTACCAATTTGTGCATTTTGTCAGCAATTTATGTCTCACAAAATAATGGTATCAAAATCCACTAATCTTGCTCACCTATTAGTGGATTTGGCCCCAATATCTTCTGTGACATATATTAGTGCCAAAATGACGCCGAATTAATCAAGGCGTTGGATCAATGTGGCATAAGCAATGAACAGAGAGGCATAAACGAATAGAGAACGTCTCTATGGTTCCAAGAAAAGTAGATTAATCGAATTCTGCCCACAAGTCGGGCATATATGGCTGGAAATCATAAAATATGCCAAAAAAGTTAAAATCCCGAATTGTCCCAACACTTTAACCATACTAAAAGAAACGCGTACGCGAATTTCGACCCAACCCAAAACGGGTTCAAGCTGAGGTCCGAATAGGCAATGGAAATATTACCAGAAATAGTAAGAAATAACTAAAAATGCCCGTTTGGTTGGTCGAACGGCTGTATTTGGGGATGAATATGGACCCCGATGGAGCGTAGCTCAATCGTCCCCTTGCGCGTCTCGTCGAGAGCTTTCGGAATTGGGGTGGCTCGCGTCATTCTATGCCCGTCGAAAAAGCCCTGGCCCAAACAGTGCGGCGACACCAAAGTCCAGTAATCTTGCTTACCGATTACTGGACTTTGGCCCCATGTCTTTTGAGAGATATATTAACGCCCGATTGGTGGATTTTGGCCCCAATATCTCATGTGACATATATTAACACCAAAATGCATAACTATTGCTTACCAATTTGTGCATTTTGTCAGCAATTTATGTCTCACAAAATAATGGTATCAAAATCCACTATTCTTGCTCACCTATTAGTGGATTTGGCCCCAATATCTTCTGTGACATATATTAGTGCCAAAATGACGCCGAATTAATCAAGGCGTTGGATCAATGTGGCATAAGCAACGAACAGAGAGGCATAAACGAATAGAGAACGTCTCTATGGTTCCAAGAAAAGTAGATTAATCGAATTCTGCCCACAAGTCGGGCATATATGGCTGGAAATCATAAAATATGCCAAAAAAAGTTAAAATCACGAATTGTCCCAACACTTTAACCATACTGAAAGAAACGCGTACGCGAATTTCGACCCAACCCAAAACGGGTTCAAGCTGAGGTCCGAATAGGCAATGGAAATATTACCAGAAATAGTAAGAAATAACTAAAAATGCCCGTTTGGTTGGTCGAACGGCAGAATTTGGGGATGAATATGGACCCCCGATGGACCGTAGCTCAATCGTCCCCTTGTGCGTCTCGTCGAGAGCTTTCCGAATTGGGGTGGCTCGCGTCATTCTGATGCCCGTAGCAAAAGCTATGGCCCAAACAGTGCGGCGACACCAAAGTCAAGTAATCTTGCTTACCGATTACTGGACTTTGGCCCCATGTCTTTTGAGGGATATATTAACGCCCGATTGGTGGATTTTGGCCCCAATATCTCATGTGACATATATTAACACCAAAATGCATAACTATTGCTTACCAATTTGTGCATTTTGTCAGCAATTTATGTCTCACAAAATAATGGTATCAAAATCCACTAATCTTGCTCACCGATTAGTGGATTTAGCCCCAATATCTTGTGTGACATATATTAGTGCCAAAATGACGCCGAATTAATCAAGGCGTTGGATCAATGTGGCATAAGCAACGAACAGAGAGGCATAAACGAATAGAGAATGTCTCTATGGTTCCAAGAAAAGTAGATTAATCGAATTCTGCCCACAAGTCGGGCATATACGGTTGGAAATCATAAAATATGCCAAAAAAGTTAAAATCCCAAATTGTCCCAACACTTTAACCATACTGAAAGAAACGCGTACGCGAATTTCGACCCAACCCAAAACGGGTTCAAGCTGAGGTCCGAATAGGCAATGGAAATATTACCAGAAATAGTAAGAAATAACTAAAAATGCCCGTTTGGTTGGTCGAACGGCTGTATTTGGGGATGAATATGGACCCCGATGGAGCGTAGCTCAATCGTCCCCTTGCGCGTCTCGTCGAGAGCTTTCGGAATTGGGGTGGCTCGCGTCATTCTGATGCCCGTCGAAAAAGCCCTGGCCCAAACAGTGCGGCGACACCAAAGTCCAGTAATCTTGCTTACCGATTACTGGACTTTGGCCCCATGTCTTTTGAGAGATATATTAACGCCCGATTGGTGGATTTTGGCCCCAATATCTCATGTGACATATATTAACACCAAAATGCATAACTATTGCTTACCAATTTGTGCATTTTGTCAGCAATTTATGTCTCACAAAATAATGGTATCAAAATCCACTAATCTTGCTCACCTATTAGTGGATTTGGCCCCAATATCTTCTGTGACATATATTAGTGCCAAAATGACGCCGAATTAATCAAGGCGTTGGATCAATGTGGCATAAGCAATGAACAGAGAGGCATAAACGAATAGAGAACGTCTCTATGGTTCCAAGAAAAGTAGATTAATCGAATTCTGCCCACAAGTCGGGCATATATGGCTGGAAATCATAAAATATGCCAAAAAAGTTAAAATCCCGAATTGTCCCAACACTTTAACCATACTAAAAGAAACGCGTACGCGAATTTCGACCCAACCCAAAACGGGTTCAAGCTGAGGTCCGAATAGGCAATGGAAATATTACCAGAAATAGTAAGAAATAACTAAAAATGCTCGTTTGGTTGGTCGAACGGCTGTATTTGGGGATGAATATGGACCCCGATGGAGCGTAGCTCAATCGTCCCCTTGCGCGTCTCGTCGAGAGCTTTCGGAATTGGGGTGGCTCGCGTCATTCTGATGCCCGTCGAAAAAGCCCTGGCCCAAACAGTGCGGCGACACCAAAGTCCAGTAATCTTGCTTACCGATTACTGGACTTTGGCCCCATGTCTTTTGAGAGATATATTAACGCCCGATTGGTGGATTTTGGCCCCAATATCTCATGTGACATATATTAACACCAAAATGCATAACTATTGCTTACCAATTTGTGCATTTTGTCAGCAATTTATGTCTCACAAAATAATGGTATCAAAATCCACTATTCTTGCTCACCTATTAGTGGATTTGGCCCCAATATCTTCTGTGACATATATTAGTGCCAAAATGACGCCGAATTAATCAAGGCGTTGGATCAATGTGGCATAAGCAACGAACAGAGAGGCATAAACGAATAGAGAACGTCTCTATGGTTCCAAGAAAAGTAGATTAATCGAATTCTGCCCACAAGTCGGGCATATATGGCTGGAAATCATAAAATATGCCAAAAAAAGTTAAAATCACGAATTGTCCCAACACTTTAACCATACTGAAAGAAACGCGTACGCGAATTTCGACCCAACCCAAAACGGGTTCAAGCTGAGGTCCGAATAGGCAATGGAAATATTACCAGAAATAGTAAGAAATAACTAAAAATGCCCGTTTGGTTGGTCGAACGGCAGAATTTGGGGATGAATATGGACCCCCGATGGACCGTAGCTCAATCGTCCCCTTGTGCGTCTCGTCGAGAGCTTTCCGAATTGGGGTGGCTCGCGTCATTCTGATGCCCGTAGCAAAAGCTATGGCCCAAACAGTGCGGCGACACCAAAGTCAAGTAATCTTGCTTACCGATTACTGGACTTTGGCCCCATGTCTTTTGAGAGATATATTAACGCCCGATTGGTGGATTTTGGCCCCAATATCTCATGTGACATATATTAACACCAAAATGCATAACTATTGCTTACCAATTTGTGCATTTTGTCAGCAATTTATGTCTCACAAAATAATGGTATCAAAATCCACTAATCTTGCTCACCGATTAGTGGATTTGGCCCTAATATCTTCTGTGACATATATTAGTGCCAAAATGACGCCGAATTAATCAAGGCGTTGGATCAATGTGGCATAAGCAACGAACAGATAGGCATAAACGAATAGAGAACGTCTCTATGGTTCCAAGAAAAGTAGATTAATCGAATTCTGCCGAGAGTCGGGCATATATGGCTGGAAATCATAAAATATGCCAAAAAAGTTAAAATCCTGAATTGTCCCAACAGTTTAACCATACTGAAAGAAACGCGTACGCGAATATCGACCCAACCCAAAACGGGTTCAAGCTGAGGTCCGAATAGGCAATGGAAATATTACCAGAAATAGTAAGAAATAACTAAAAATGCCCGTTTGGTTGGTCGAACGGCGGAATTTGGGGATGAATATGGACCTCGATGGAGCGTAGCTCAATCGTCCCCTTGTGCTTCTCGTCGAGAGCTTTCCGAATTGGGGTGGCTCGCGTCATTCTGATGCCCGTAGCAAAAGTTATGGCCCAAACAGTGCAAAGACACCAAAGTCCAGTAATCTTGCTTACCGATTACAGGACTTTGGCCCCATGTCTTTTGAGAGATATATTAACGCCCGATTGGTGAATTTTGGCCCCAATATCTCATGTGACATATATTAACACCAAAATGCATAACTATTGCTTACCAATTTGTGCATTTTGTCAGCAATTTATGTCTCACAAAATAATGGTATCAAAATCCACTAATCTTGCTCACCGATTAGTCGATTTGGCACCAATATCTTCTGTGACATATATTAGTGCCAAAATGACGCCGAATTAATCAAGGCGTTGGATCAATGTGGCATAAGCAACGAACAGAGAGGCATAAACGAATAGAGAACGTCTCTATGGTTCCAAGAAAAGTAGATTAATCGAATTCTGCCCACAAGTCGGGCATATATGGCTGGAAATCATAAAATATGCCAAAAAAGTTAAAATATAGAATTGTCCCAACACTTTAACCATACTGAAAGAAACGCGTACGCGAATTTCGACCCAACCCAAAACGGGTTCAAGCTGAGGTCCGAATAGGCAATGGAAATATTACCAGAAATAGTAAGAAATAACTAAAAATGCCTGTTTTGTTGGTCGAACGGCGGAATTTGGGGATGAATATGGACCCCGATGGAGCGTAGCTCAATCGTCCCCTTGCGCGTCTCGTCGAGAGCTTTCGGAATTGGGGTGGCTCGCGTCATTCTGATGCCCGTAGCAAAAGCCCTGGCCCAAACAGTGCGGCGACACCAATGTCCAGTAATCTTGCTTACCGATTACTAGACTTTGGCCCCATGTCTTTTGAGGGATATATTAACGCCCGATTGGTGGATTTTGGCCCCAATATCTCATGTGACATATATTAACACCAAAATACATAACTATTGCTTACCAATTTGTGCATTTTGTCAGCAATTTATGTCTCACAAAATAATGGTATCAAAATCCACTAATCTTGCTCACCGATTAGTGGATTTAGCCCCAATATCTTGTGTGACATATATTAGTGCCAAAATGACGCCGAATTAATCAAGGCGTTGGATCAATGTGGCATAAGCAACGAACAGAGAGGCATAAACGAATAGAGAACGTCTCTATGGTTCCAAGAAAAGTAGATTAATCGAATTCTGCCCACAAGTCGGGCATATACGGTTGGAAATCATAAAATATGCCAAAAAAGTTAAAATCCCGAATTGTCCCAACACTTTAACCATACTGAAAGAAACGCGTACGCGAATTTCGACCCAACCCAAAACGGGTTCAAGCTGAGGTCCGAATAGGCAATGGAAATATTACCAGAAATAGTAAGAAATAACTAAAAATGCCCGTTTGGTTGGTCGAACGGCTGTATTTGGGGATGAATATGGACCCCGATGGAGCGTAGCTCAATCGTCCCCTTGCGCGTCTCGTCGAGAGCTTTCGGAATTGGGGTGGCTCGCGTCATTCTGATGCCCGTCGAAAAAGCCCTGGCCCAAACAGTGCGGCGACACCAAAGTCCAGTAATCTTGCTTACCGATTACTGGACTTTGGCCCCATGTCTTTTGAGAGATATATTAACGCCCGATTGGTGGATTTTGGCCCCAATATCTCATGTGACATATATTAACACCAAAATGCATAACTATTGCTTACCAATTTGTGCATTTTGTCAGCAATTTATGTCTCACAAAATAATGGTATCAAAATCCACTAATCTTGCTCACCTATTAGTGGATTTGGCCCCAATATCTTCTGTGACATATATTAGTGCCAAAATGACGCCGAATTAATCAAGGCGTTGGATCAATGTGGCATAAGCAACGAACAGAGAGGCATAAACGAATAGAGAACGTCTCTATGGTTCCAAGAAAAGTAGATTAATCGAATTCTGCCCACAAGTCGGGCATATACGGTTGGAAATCATAAAATATGCCAAAAAAGTTAAAATCCCGAATTGTCCCAACACTTTAACCATACTGAAAGAAACGCGTACGCAAATTTCGACCCAACCCAAAACGGGTTCAAGCTGAGGTCCGAATAGGCAATGGAAATATTACTAGAAATAGTAAGAAATAACTAAAAATGCCCGTTTGGTTGGTCGAACGGCGGAATTTGGGGATGAATATGGACCCCGATGGAGCGTAGCTCAATCGTCCCCTTGTGCGTCTTGTCGAGAGCTTTCCGAATTGGGGTGGCTCGCGTCATTCTGATGCCCGTAGCAAAAGCTATGGCCCAAACAGTGCGGCGACACCAAAGACCAGTAATCTTGCTTACCGATTACTGGACTTTGGCCCCATGTCTTTTGAGAGATATATTAATGCCCGATTGGTGGATTTTGGCCCCAATATCTCATGTGACATATATTAACACCAAAATGCATAACTATTGCTTACCAATTTGTGCATTTTGTCAGCAATTTATGTCTCACAAAATAATGGTATCAAAATCCACTAATCTTGCTCACCGATTAGTGGATTTGGCCCCAATATCTTCTGTGACATATATTAGTGCCAAAATGACGCCGAATTAATCAAGGCGTTGGATCAATGTGGCATAAGCAACGAACAGAGAGGCATAAACGAATAGAGAACGTCTCTATGGTTCCAAGAAAAGTAGATTAATCGAATTCTGCCCACAAGTCGGGCATATATGGCTGGAAATCATAAAATATGCCAAAAAAGTTAAAATCCCGAATTGTCCCAACACTTTAACCATACTGAAAGAAACGCGTACGCGAATTTCGACCCAACCCAAAACGGGTTCAAGCTGAGGTCCGAATAGGCAATGGAAATATTACCAGAAATAGTAAGAAATAACTAAAAATGCCCGTTTGGTTGGTCGAACGGCTGTATTTGGGGATGAATATGGACCCCGATGGAGCGTAGCTCAATCGTCCCCTTGCGCGTCTCGTCGAGAGCTTTCGGAATTGGGGTGGCTCGCGTCATTCTGATGCCCGTCGAAAAAGCCCTGGCCCAAACAGTGCGGCGACACCAAAGTCCAGTAATCTTGCTTACCGATTACTGGACTTTGGCCCCATGTCTTTTGAGAGATATATTAACGCCCGATTGGTGGATTTTGGCCCCAATATCTCATGTGACATATATTAACACCAAAATGCATAACTATTGCTTACCAATTTGTGCATTTTGTCAGCAATTTATGTCTCACAAAATAATGGTATCAAAATCCACTATTCTTGCTCACCTATTAGTGGATTTGGCCCCAATATCTTCTGTGACATATATTAGTGCCAAAATGACGCCGAATTAATCAAGGCGTTGGATCAATGTAGCATAAGCAACGAACAGAGAGGCATAAACGAATAGAGAACGTCTCTATGGTTCCAAGAAAAGTAGATTAATCGAATTCTGCCCGCAAGTCGGGCATATATGGCTGGAAATCATAAAATATGCCAAAAAAGTTAAAATCCCGAATTGTCCCAACACTTTAACCATACTGAAAGAAACGCGTACGCGAATTTCGACCCAACCCAAAACGGGTTCAAGCTGAGGTCCGAATAGGCAATTGAAATATTACCAGAAATAGTAAGAAATAACTAAAAATGCCCGTTTGGTTGGTCGAACGGCGGAATTTGGGGATGAATATGGACCCCGATGGAGCGTAGCTCAATCGTCCCCTTGCGCGTCTCGTCGAGAGCTTTCGGAATTGGGGTGGCTCGCGTCATTCTGATGCCCGTAGCAAAAGCCCTGGCCCAAACAGTGCGGCGACACCAAAGTCCAGTAATCTTGCTTACCGATTACTGGACTTTGGCCCCATGTCTTTTGAGAGATATATTAACGCCCGATTGGTGGATTTATGCCCCAATATCTCATGTGACATATATTAACACCAAAATGCATAACTATTGCTTACCAATTTGTGCATTTTGTCAGCAATTTATGTCTCACAAAATAATGGTATCAAAATCCACTAATCTTGCTCACCGATTAGTGGATTTAGCCCCAATATCTTCTGTGACATATATTAGTGCCAAAATGACGCCGAATTAATCAAGGCGTTGGATCAATGTGGCATAAGTAACGAACAGAGAGGCATAAACGAATAGAGAACGTCTCTATGGTTCCAAGAAAAGTAGATTAATCGAATTCTGCCCACAAGTCGGGCATATATGGTTGGAAATCATAAAATATGCCAAAAAAGTTAAAATCCCGAATTGTCCCAACACTTTAACCATACTGAAAGAAACGCGTACGCGAATCTCGACCCAACCCAAAACGGGTTCAAGCTGAGGTCCGAATAGGAAATGGAAATATTACCAGAAATAGTAAGAAATAACTAAAAATGCCCGTTTGGTTGGTCAAACGGCGGAATTTTGGGATGAATATGGAGCTCGATGGAGCGTAGCTCAATCGTCCCCTTGTGCTTCTCGTCGAGAGCTTTCCGAATTGGGGTGGCTCGCGTCATTCTGATGCCCGTAGCAAAAGTTATGGCCCAAACAGTGCGGGGACACCAAAGTCCAGTAATCTTGCTTACCGATTACAGGACTTTGGCCCCATGTCTTTTGAGAGATATATTAACGCCCGATTGGTGAATTTTGGCCCCAATATCTCATGTGACATATATTAACACCAAAATGCATAACTATTGCTTACCAATTTGTGCATTTTGTCAGCAATTTATGTCTCACAAAATAATGGTATCAAAATCCACTAATCTTGCTCACCGATTAGTGGATTTAGCCCCAATATCTTCTGTGACATATATTAGTGCCAAAATGACGCCGAATTAATCAAGGCGTTGGATCAATGTGGCATAAGTAACGAACAGAGAGGCATAAACGAATAGAGAACGTCTCTATGGTTCCAAGAAAAGTAGATTAATCGAATTCTGCCCACAAGTCGGGCATATATGGTTGGAAATCATAAAATATGCCAAAAAAGTTAAAATCCCGAATTGTCCCAACACTTTAACCATACTGAAAGAAACGCGTACGCGAATCTCGACCCAACCCAAAACGGGTTCAAGCTGAGGTCCGAATAGGAAATGGAAATATTACCAGAAATAGTAAGAAATAACTAAAAATGCCCGTTTGGTTGGTCAAACGGCGGAATTTTGGGATGAATATGGAGCTCGATGGAGCGTAGCTCAATCGTCCCCTTGTGCTTCTCGTCGAGAGCTTTCCGAATTGGGGTGGCTCGCGTCATTCTGATGCCCGTAGCAAAAGTTATGGCCCAAACAGTGCGGGGACACCAAAGTCCAGTAATCTTGCTTACCGATTACAGGACTTTGGCCCCATGTCTTTTGAGAGATATATTAACGCCCGATTGGTGAATTTTGGCCCCAATATCTCATGTGACATATATTAACACCAAAATGCATAACTATTGCTTACCAATTTGTGCATTTTGTCAGCAATTTATGTCTCACAAAATAATGGTATCAAAATCCACTAATCTTGCTCACCGATTAGTGGATTAGGCCCCAATATCTTCTGTGACATATATTAGTGCCAAAATGACGCCGAATTAATCAAGGCGTTGGATCAATGTGGCATAAGCAACGAACAGAGAGGCATAAACGAATAGAGAACGTCTCTATGGTTCCAAGAAAAGTAGATTAATCGAATTCTGCCCACAAGTCGGGCATATATGGCTGGAAATCATAAAATATGCCAAAAAAGTTAAAATACAGAATTGTCCCAACACTTTAACCATACTGAAAGAAACGCGTACGCGAATTTCGACCCAACCCAAAACGGGTTCAAGCTGAGGTCCGAATAGGCAATGGAAATATTACCAGAAATAGTAAGAAATAACTAAAAATGCCCGTTTGGTTGGTCGAACGGCGGAATTTGGGGATGAATATGGACCCCGATGGAGCGTAGCTCAATCGTCCCCTTGCGCGTCTCGTCGAGAGCTTTCGGAATTGGGGTGGCTCGCGTCATTCTGATGCCCGTAGCAAAAGCCCTGGCCCAAACAGTGCGGCGACACCAAAGTCCAGTAATCTTGATTAGCGATTACTAGACTTTGGCCCCATGTCTTTTGAGGGATATATTAACGCCCGATTGGTGGATTTTGGCCCCAATATCTCATGTGACATATATTAACACCAAAATGCATAACTCTTGCTTACCAAATTGTGCATTTTGTCAGCAATTTATGTCTCACAAAATAATGGTATCAAAATCCACTAATCTTGCTCACCGATTAGTGGATTTAGCCCCAATATCTTGTGTGACATATATTAGTGCCAAAATGACGCCGAATTAATCAAGGCGTTGGATCAATGTGGCATAAGCAACGAACAGAGAGGCATAAACGAATAGAGAACGTCTCTATGGTTCCAAGAAAAGTAGATTAATCGAATTCTGCCCACAAGTCGGGCATATACGGTTGGAAATCATAAAATATGCCAAAAAAGTTAAAATCCCGAATTGTCCCAACACTTTAACCATACTGAAAGAAACGCGTACGCGAATTTCGACCCAACCCAAAACGGGTTCAAGCTGAGGTCCCAATAGGCAATGGAAATATTACCAGAAATAGTAAGAAATAACTAAAAATGCCGTTTGGTTGGTCAAACAGCGGAATTTGGGGATGAATATGGACCCCGATTGCGTCTCGTCGAGAGCTTTCCGAATTGGGGTGGCTCGCGTCATTCTGATGCTCGTAGCAAAAGTTATGGCCCAAACAGTGCGGCGACACCAAAGTCCAGTAATCTTGCTTACCGATTACTGGACTTTGGCCCCATGTCTTTTGAGAGATATATTAACGCCCAATTGGTGGATTTTGGCCCCAATTGTTGGGTTTTGACGTAGGTAACGCAGCGGAATAACAAAATAAATCCTACACAAAGCCCACCAAGGATCACAGGAAGAGACATCATAACATGATCAAGGACATAGAAGATGTGTACCTTTTTGATTTGTGAGATCACACGAAGAATGATGTCCTCGTCTCTACGGTTGATCCACGTCTAGAGGTGAGATCTAGATTCTTCCTTCAATCAAGTGCTAGCTTGAACCTTGGAGGAAGAGGGATGAAGATCAAAGCAACAAATCACCAAAGGGCACAAGAGAGGGGCGGCCTCTCTTTGCCGTCGGGTAGGGGGCGGACGGGTGGCTAGGGTTTCGGCCCTAGCACCTTGTCTTGCTCTCTCTTTTGCTCTCTCCCACTCTTTGTTATGTTTAATAACAATTAACATCAAGTGGGAAGGAAGCTAGAGCCTCCTTTATATACTCCAACAACTCCTTGTTGTTTCCATAAAAGAGTTTCCTAATTCTAGATGAACTAGAATTATTCCCTTCCTTGCAAATTAGTCCTACTAAGTTTGCAAGGTGTTGCACAATGATCCTTCTATTAATTAATCCATATTAATTAATCCCAAATCTAGCTCTACTCTATTTGACGTGTGACCCCATAGGTTTCTATATAGTTGGTAGTAACTATTACTAACATGGAGCGGTGTCTAGCAACACATCCATGCAACCCAACCAATAGAAATAGTCAGTGATCCCGACAAACCTTTGTGCCCAATATATCATATTGCATTATCCCTTTGTCTCCATATCCAGATTGGACACGAGACATAAATAGTCACACTCGTATATCCAATCCATAGTTCCTCGATCCTGGGAATATGCTTATGCTTGCAGATAACATTAATATCTATATATTAATTTATCTGAGTCTGGCCAGACATTCAATAAGCCTCATCCCTCGAGTGGCCGTGGATATTTACCCCCATTATGTGGGAGGGACAAATCCTATCTACATCACTACAATCTCTAAGCTTGCTTCCTATCACGCCCGATAGCTACCTTTATGATTACCCAGTTACGGTGTAACGTTTGATAACATCAAAGCGCAATATTTCACAACTAGAGTATCTAGTGACTTCAAGTCCAAGGATTGCAATAATATTAGCACTACGAAAAGCGATTGTGACTTCACATAATCTAATGTATCCTTTTCGTCGTGGGTCATCCAGTATGCCATTACTCCTAATGCATACCCATGTGTTGGATCGTGATATCTCCATATCAATCCAACCCCATACTAGTCTTTAGATGATTGTCCCATTAATCATTATAATTGAGTAGGGATATTTAAGAATATAACACCTTATATTCTAAGGACTTCATTCATGTTAGCGTATCTCCATATCGATAACATAATGAATCGTAAATCCATATATTTGTCACAATTAATTGATTGCCTCTAGGGCACAATTCCAACAGTCTCCCACTTGCACTAGAGTCAATCTCCTGCATCATATGCCTATTGATCTAGCACGGCCCTCCACGCTTACACTGCATAGGGGCGAGACATATGCTGGCACCTTGCAAATATTCACATCTCCTCCATCAACAATTTGATTGAGATTGAATATTCTGAATAAATGCATCTTATGCATTAATTTACTCAGTCCTCTATGTTAGAATCAGTGACTGAATCTTGCCTGGAACCTTTCCAGCTCACAGTCACTCCCTCTAGCACAAAACATAAAACTCGACTATAATCTGAATTCTTCTTTGTCAGATGGAAGTTCTCATCACTGTAACCCCTTACAGTAAACTTTTCCTATCCTCCATTAATCAAGAGTTCATCCTTTATTCCTTCTCAAGTACTTTAAGGATAATCTTGATAATTATCAAGTGACACCTCACTTGGATTTGATTGGTATCTTTGTGTCATGCTTTATGACACGTCTGGCCTAGTACATCTCATGGCGTATCTCGTGAATCCAATTCATACGGTCCATTCCCAATCTAATTGGTAAGACAATTAGCCTCCCAAAGACTAATTCCATGTGAAATGGGTAAGAATCAATATTCTTTTCACGTTGAACCATTTCAACACCTTGTCAATATATGTACCATGACTCAGGCTGAACAATTACTTTGATCTATCTCCATAGATTTTATAGATTGTCTCGCCTAAGTCTATTTATTGGAAATCAATTTCTCTAGCCAATCTTTAATAGATTGCAGAGTAGAGACATTGTTCCCAATGATTAGTATGTCTCTACATACAAGACCAGAAAAATAACTGTGCTCCCACTAACCTTCTTGTAGACACAAGTATCATCTTCAATTTTGATGGAACCAAACTCCTTTGATTGCATCATTAATTTGAAGAGTCCAACTCCTAGAAGCTTGATTCAATCTATAAACAGATTGCTACAAGCAGGATGCGAATGGATTTAAGCATCACAACTAGGGAAAGATTTCGTCATAGTCTATACTATGAATTCACATGAAATCCTTACCCAACCAATTGTCCCTTAAAGGTAATCATATTACCATCCATGTTGGTTTCCTCGTAACCCACTTGCACCTTTCAGGTGGTTCCACCAAAGTTCATACTTTGTTGGTATACATGGATTCCCTTTTGTATCCCATGGCTTCTAGCCATTTCTGAGAGTATGGCCCACATGTGGCCATCTCATAGGTTGTAGGCTCATCTTGATGAGCAATATATCAGGGGTTATGAGAAATCTTTATTTCTCTAGTCCCTTGACATATCCTACCTTTCCTACGAGGTTCTTGTGTTATCTGAGTAGGTTGCTCCACGACACCTTGTGATTCTGCTCATGTTCCATCAAACGAATCAATGTTCTATTGTGGTTCTTGAACTTTTCAAGTTCTACTGTCCTCCCACTGTTTCTTTTAGAGACAATCTCTACCTAGAAACACTGTGGTTCGAGAAACAAACAGTTTGTTCTCGATTAGGTTGTAGAAATAATATCCTTTTCAGGATATCCCACAAAAACATTTATCCGACTTGGGTCCAAGTTTATTTGTAAACTCTTTTACATAAACCTCATAACCCCAAATATTTATGAATGACATACTAGGACACTTCATAGTCCATATCTCATATGGTGTTTTTCATAATCCGTTTTTGATGGAATAAGGTTAAGGGCGAAATTTGCTGTAATTAGAACATAGCCCCTAAAAGTAAACTGGAAGTTCTGTTTGACTCATCATGGTCCGAACCGTGTCCTACAAGGTTCGAACTCTCCTTTTAGACACGCCAAACCCATGTGGCCTGCTAGGTGGAGCGATTTTTGGATCATATCCAATACTCCCATAGATTCTTGTCAAACTCTTGGCTCAAGTATTTTCTTCTATGATCCAATCGTAGAGTCTAAATACTTTTTCCAGGTTGGTTCTCTACTTCATTCCTGAATACTTTGAACAATTCAAAGGATTCTGATTTGTTTCTTCATAAGATACACAAATCCATATTTCTCTGATCCTATCAGTGAATATGATGAAGTACTAAAACCATCTGTAGTATTTGTGCTTAGCGGCCTTCATACATCAATATGTATGATTCCCAAAAGATCATATCTTTGCCTAATAAGTCTTACATGTCTCATATGATTCAATAATCAAATGAGTCCCAGAAATCCATCCTAATGGAGTTCTAGATATGTATCTCTTATTTATGGGGCCTAAACGATAATGCTAAAGATAAGTGAAGTTCATATCATTATATGCAAACCTCTAGGTATTAATGTTATATATGAAATTATCATGATCATGGATATAGAATCCACTTAGACAAAATTGCATTACAATAATGCATACCATAATAAATGGAACAACATTTGTCCTTTTATTATGATAAGGAGCTTTCTTGTCCAAACAAGAAACTATGATAATGGTCCTACTCATAGCAGGGACATTATCCCTTTTGACTAATTCATGAACAATTTCTGAAAGGTAGAAATAATTCCCTACGGCTTTTCAGCAACCCTTTGCTTCATAGCCCCACGTGTAGGATTATTTCTTCCTTATCCAATTGTCTTCGTCTCTTGAGATCCTCCACATTTCTATAAATGTGAGATCCTCATCTAGTATCATATACTCTTGATGATGAGATAGACACATTGAATTTTATAATAAAATACCCAAGTCGGAATTCATAATTCCTTTATTATTTACTTCCATGTACTTTGAGTAGTCTCTCTTCCTCTACACCACCTATGGGACTTCGAGGCAACTTGGTTTTAGCAACAGGCTTGCTTTATACTCATGGGGTCGGCGCAAACCATTTGCCCTTACCCCTGCTGTTAACCATTAACAGCTTTGCCCATGCCCACTATGAGTGTTTTGTTTAGTGATTTTTCAATCATCTTTAAAACAAAACTGTAATTGCATCCAATGCAATTCTTGGTCCACTTGGGAGAATAACTATATATTCTTTATCTATCTTATAGATAACTCCCAATAACTAAGCTTTCAATCCTATTGAGATAGTTTAGTTAGCGCTTCACCTCTTGCTTCAGCAGCCACACATTACTAACTTGTGTCGTCGCGTCATATCTCGATGAACTAAGTCGCCTTGCTTTGGCAAGCCCGAACTTATTCCATCTTGATCATGACGAGTGCTAAGCAAGAGATTGCAAAGTGGAGCAACTCCTCAAGCCTTTCATGACAAGCTCGTATGATCATATCATATGCCTCCAAATTTCTCATCTTGCTTCCAAAGCTCAGAGTCCATGGGAGCTTGACATGAGACAAGTTACATCCAAAGAACCATTCTTTGATGTTCCTTCCATAAGGCTTTAGTGTGTTTTGGTAGTTGGTGGGAAGAGAAATTTATGCTCCACAATGTACAACATATTTCCTTTATTTGAGAACAATTCTCAATTTTATACCAATCTAGAAAATAGATTCAAGACATCTTGTCCATCTCATGGACATAAAGTCGCGTTTGTTTGTTTAATGCGATGGGTATTCAATACTTATGGGATTAAGCAAAGCATTGTGACGTATAACTATATTCAGTGAGGATTTAAATTATTAAATATAGCTCCCACTATTTTTCTCGGATTAATAGCCCTCACCATTAATGCGGAAAATATTTTATATATTTTCTAGTGGGTCCAAGATCCCTTTTTCACTTCTTCTTGAGCTTGCTTTGGCAAGTCACCCAAGAATTGGTTATTTAGGTAGGAACCATTCCAATTGCATCCCATGCATTTCTTGGTCCAATTAGGTGAATAATTCTCTATTCTTTATCCTTTGGATAACACCTAATTGTCATGCCTCTAAGCTCATCAATCCAATTGACTCTTGCCTAGTTGCGTCCAACCTCTTGTTTTCAACATACACGCATTAATAGCTTGCGTCGTCCGCAACACACCATGAAAAATTAAAATCGCCTTGCTTTGGCAAGCCCGAATTTTAATAGGCCATGATCATGAAGGGTGTTTTGGCAAGAGAAGGCAAAACGCAATATTTAATTGAGGGATTTCTTTTAATTTGTTTGGTTGATCTTATCAACATGGTCTACTTATTTGGATTGGGCCATCCACAATAAAAGACCAACCTTGTTTATTATTATCTTGTTATCGTTTTGCTTGTAGCGCCATACACACAAAATAAATAACAAGGCATGAATAATAAACATCCACAAAATAAAAAAAACGTGGCATGGATATGGCCCCTAGACTAATGATATTATCAAGCCAATGATAATATCTAATTGCCCTAAAGTGCCGAGCTCATCTCCATGTGCTCCACCATAGCTGCGCGCCTAGGGATGTCTTTTGGCTCCTTTGGTTCTCCGGTCTTCTTCTCCATGTTCTTGGCTATCATCTAAATATTTCTAATTCTAGCCTAACATCTAGAATAAATAAATAACAAAAGCCTCACATGTCGAGGAGAAAAAGAACGACTCGCAGGCCGTAAAACTTAATTAATTATTACATTAATTTGATCAGCTCGCAGGCCGTAAACCAAACCACAAAACAATAAACATCCACAATCCTAGGCCATATCCATCCACCATGCAATAAAGCACATAATACAGTTAAAACCAATTTTTAACGCGCTTGTTTAATTTTAATAAGATTGGGTAACTAGGGTTTCACAACGGTCCAAAGGATTTACCAAAGAATGGCCGAAATCAACCAAGGAACCGCCACACTAGGCCCGGGCCGGCCAGCCCCTAGCCCACACGGCTAGGCCGTGTGCTAGGGTGTGCCGGCCCCTCTTGTGCCGTGTGTTACTTGGGCGGCAAGGAGAGAGAGGGGCGGTCCCTACATGGGCCACACCTCCTCATGGAATTGTTTCCATAAACAATTCATGGAATTATTTCCATAAACAATATATGGAATTGTTTCAATAAACAATTCCTTCCTTGTTGGGTTGTTTCCAAAACACCCTTATGGTATTGTTTCCAAAATAATTCTTTCCTTGGTTCCCAAGTTTAGTTGTTTCCATAAACAACTTCTTACTTGTTTCCCAAGTTTAGTTGTTTCCAAAACAACTTATTCCTTGTTGCCCAAGTTTAATTAATTCCATACTTGGAAAACCCCTTTTCCAAGCATGTGCCCATGAACCCTAATTTTTCAAGAACCCAATTATTCACATCCTATGTGATTAAACTCACCAATTCTAACATCCAATGTTAAATTGGGTCTTGTTTGTTTGAATCAAATTCAATATTGCATCTACTATGCCAATTTTTCAGTTTTCGCGTAATAAACAATAATACGGTGTATGAACTGAAATCGTAAACACATAATATCATGTTATGCTCTACGACCTGTGGCTCTGATACTACTGTTGGGTTTTGACGTAGGTAACGCAGCGGAATAACAAAATAAATCCTACACAAAGCCCACCAAGGATCACAGGAAGAGACATCATAACATGATCAAGGACATAGAAGATGTGTACCTTTTTGATTTGTGAGATCACACGAAGAATGATGTCCTCGTCTCTACGGTTGATCCACGTCTAGAGGTGAGATCTAGATTCTTCCTTCAATCAAGTGCTAGCTTGAACCTTGGAGGAAGAGGGATGAAGATCAAAGCAACAAATCACCAAAGGGCACAAGAGAGGGGCGGCCTCTCTTTGCCGTCGGGTAGGGGGCGGACGGGTGGCTAGGGTTTCGGCCCTAGCACCTTGTCTTGCTCTCTCTTTTGCTCTCTCCCACTCTTTGTTATGTTTAATAACAATTAACATCAAGTGGGAAGGAAGCTAGAGCCTCCTTTATATACTCCAACAACTCCTTGTTGTTTCCATAAAAGAGTTTCCTAATTCTAGATGAACTAGAATTATTCCCTTCCTTGCAAATTAGTCCTACTAAGTTTGCAAGGTGTTGCACAATGATCCTTCTATTAATTAATCCATATTAATTAATCCCAAATCTAGCTCTACTCTATTTGACGTGTGACCCCATAGGTTTCTATATAGTTGGTAGTAACTATTACTAACATGGAGCGGTGTCTAGCAACACATCCATGCAACCCAACCAATAGAAATAGTCAGTGATCCCGACAAACCTTTGTGCCCAATATATCATATTGCATTATCCCTTTGTCTCCATATCCAGATTGGACACGAGACATAAATAGTCACACTCGTATATCCAATCCATAGTTCCTCGATCCTGGGAATATGCTTATGCTTGCAGATAACATTAATATCTATATATTAATTTATCTGAGTCTGGCCAGACATTCAATAAGCCTCATCCCTCGAGTGGCCGTGGATATTTACCCCCATTATGTGGGAGGGACAAATCCTATCTACATCACTACAATCTCTAAGCTTGCTTCCTATCACGCCCGATAGCTACCTTTATGATTACCCAGTTACGGTGTAACGTTTGATAACATCAAAGCGCAATATTTCACAACTAGAGTATCTAGTGACTTCAAGTCCAAGGATTGCAATAATATTAGCACTACGAAAAGCGATTGTGACTTCACATAATCTAATGTATCCTTTTCGTCGTGGGTCATCCAGTATGCCATTACTCCTAATGCATACCCATGTGTTGGATCGTGATATCTCCATATCAATCCAACCCCATACTAGTCTATAGATGATTGTCCCATTAATCATTATAATTGAGTAGGGATATTTAAGAATATAACACCTTATATTCTAAGGACTTCATTCATGTTAGCGTATCTCCATATCGATAACATAATGAATCGTAAATCCATATATTTGTCACAATTAATTGATTGCCTCTAGGGCACAATTCCAACAGTCTCCCACTTGCACTAGATTCAATCTCCTGCATCATATGCCTATTGATCTAGCACGGCCCTCCACGCTTACACTGCATAGGGGCGAGACATATGCTGGCACCTTGCAAATATTCACATCTCCTCCATCAACAATTTGATTGAGATTGAATATTCTGAATAAATGCATCTTATGCATTAATTTACTCAGTCCTCTATGTTAGAATCAGTGACTGAATCTTGCCTGGAACCTTTCCAGCTCACAGTCACTCCCTCTAGCACAAAACATAAAACTCGACTATAATCTGAAATCTTCTTTGTCAGATGGAAGTTCTCATCACTGTAACCCCTTACAGTAAACTTTTCCTATCCTCCATTAATCAAGAGTTCATCCTTTATTCCTTCTCAAGTACTTTAAGGATAATCTTGATAATTATCAAGTGACACCTCACTTGGATTTGATTGGTATCTTTGTGTCATGCTTTATGAAACGTCTGGCCTAGTACATCTCATGGCGTATCTCGTGAATCCAATTCATACGGTCCATTCCCAATCTAATTGGTAAGACAATTAGCCTCCCAAAGACTAATTCCATGTGAAATGGGTAAGAATCAATATTCTTTTCACGTTGAACCATTTCAACACCTTGTCAATATATGTACCATGACTCAGGCTGAACAATTACTTTGATCTATCTCCATAGATTTTATAGATTGTCTCGCCTAAGTCTATTTATTGGAAATCAATTTCTCTAGCCAATCTTTAATAGATTGCAGAGTAGAGACATTGTTCCCAATGATTAGTATGTCTCTACATACAAGACCAGAAAAATAACTGTGCTCCCACTAACCTTCTTGTAAACACAAGTATCATCTTCAATTTTGATGGAACCAAACTCCTTTGATTGCATCATTAATTTGAAGAGTCCAACTCCTAGAAGCTTGATTCAATCTATAAACAGATTGCTACAAGCACGATGCGAATGGATTTAAGCATCACAACTAGGGAAAGATTTCGTCATAGTCTATACTATGAATTCACATGAAATCCTTACCCAACCAATTGTCCCTTAAAGGTAATCATATTACCATCCATGTTGGTTTCCTCGTAACCCACTTGCACCTTTCAGGTGGTTCCACCAAAGTTCATACTTTGTTGGTATACATGGATTCCCTTTTGTATCCCATGGCTTCTAGCCATTTCTGAGAGTATGGCCCACATGTGGCCATCTCATAGGTTGTAGGCTCATCTTGATGAGCAATATATCAGGGGTTATGAGAAATCTTTATTTCTCTAGTCCCTTGACATATCCTACCTTTCCTACGAGGTTCTTGTGTTATCTGAGTAGGTTGCTCCACGACACCTTGTGATCCTGCTCATGTTCCATCAAACGAATCAATGTTCTATTGTGGTTCTTGAACTTTTCAAGTTCTACTGTCCTCCCACTGTTTCTTTTAGAGACAATCTCTACCTAGAAACACTGTGGTTCGAGAAACAAACAGTTTGTTCTCGATTAGGTTGTAGAAATAATATCCTTTTCAGGATATCCCACAAAAACATTTATCCGACTTGGGTCCAAGTTTATTTGTAAACTCTTTTACATAAACCTCATAACCCCAAATATTTATGAATGACATACTAGGACACTTCCTAGTCCATATCTCATATGGTGTTTTTCATAATCCGTTTTTGATGGAATAAGGTTAAGGGCGAAATTTGCTGTAATTAGAACATAGCCCCTAAAAGTAAACTGGAAGTTCTGTTTGACTCATCATGGTCCGAACCGTGTCCTACAAGGTTCGAACTCTCCTTTTAGACACGCCAAACCCATGTGGCGTGCTAGGTGGAGCGAGTTTTGGATCATATCCAATACTCCCATAGATTCTTGTCAAACTCTTGGCTCAAGTATTTTCTTCTATGATCCAATCGTAGAGTCTAAATACTTTTTCCAGGTTGGTTCTCTACTTCATTCCTGAATACTTTGAACAATTCAAAGGATTCTGATTTGTTTCTTCATAAGATACACAAATCCATATTTCTCTGATCCTATCAGTGAATATGATGAAGTACTAAAACCATCTGTAGTATTTGTGCTTAGCGGCCTTCATACATCAATATGTATGATTCCCAAAAGATCATATCTTTGCCTAATAAGTCTTACATGTCTCATATGATTCAATAATCAAATGAGTCCCAGAAATCCATCCTAATGGAGTTCTAGATATGTATCTCTTATTTATGGGGCCTAAACGATAATGCTAAAGATAAGTGAAGTTCATATCATTATATGCAAACCTCTAGGTATTAATGTTATATATGAAATTATCATGATCATGGATATAGAATCCACTTAGACAAAATTGCATTACAATAATGCATACCATAATAAATGGAACAACATTTGTCCTTTTATTATGATAAGGAGCTTTCTTGTCCAAACAAGAAACTATGATAATGGTCCTACTCATAGCAGGGACATTATCCCTTTTGACTAATTCATGAACAATTTCTGAAAGGTAGAAATAATTCCCTACGGCTTTTCAGCAACCCTTTGCTTCATAGCCCCACGTGTAGGATTATTTCTTCCTTATCCAATTGTCTTCGTCTCTTGAGATCCTCCACATTTCTATAAATGTGAGATCCTCATCTAGTATCATATACTCTTGATGATGAGATAGACACATTGAATTTTATAATAAAATACCCAAGTCGGAATTCATAATTCCTTTATTATTTACTTCCATGTACTTTGAGTAGTCTCTCTTCCTCTACACCACCTATGGGACTTCGAGGCAACTTGGTTTTAGCAACAGGCTTGCTTTATACTCATGGGGCCGGCGCAAACCATTTGCCCTTACCCCTGCTGTTAACCATTAACAGCTTTGCCCATGCCCACTATGAGTGTTTTGTTTAGTGATTTTTCAATCATCTTTAAAACAAAACTGTAATTGCATCCAATGCAATTCTTGGTCCACTTGGGAGAATAACTATATATTCTTTATCTATCTTATAGATAACTCCCAATAACTAAGCTTTCAATCCTATTGAGATAGTTTAGTTAGCGCTTCACCTCTTGCTTCAGCAGCCACACATTACTAACTTGTGTCGTCGCGTCATATCTCGATGAACTAAGTCGCCTTGCTTTGGCAAGCCCGAACTTATTCCATCTTGATCATGACGAGTGCTAAGCAAGAGATTGCAAAGTGGAGCAACTCCTCAAGCCTTTCATGACAAGCTCGTATGATCATATCATATGCCTCCAAATTTCTCATCTTGCTTCCAAAGCTCAGAGTCCATGGGAGCTTGACATGAGACAAGTTACATCCAAAGAACCATTCTTTGATGTTCCTTCCATAAGGCTTTAGTGTGTTTTGGTAGTTGGTGGGAAGAGAAATTTATGCTCTACAATGTACAACATATTTCCTTTATTTGAGAACAATTCTCAATTTTATACCAATCTAGAAAATAGATTCAAGACATCTTGTCCATCTCATGGACATAAAGTCGCGTTTGTTTGTTTAATGCGATGGGTATTCAATACTTATGGGATTAAGCAAAGCATTGTGACGTATAACTATATTCAGTGAGGATTTAAATTATTAAATATAGCTCCCACTATTTTTCTCGGATTAATAGCCCTCACCATTAATGCGGAAAATATTTTATATATTTTCTAGTGGGTCCAAGATCCCTTTTTCACTTCTTCTTGAGCTTGCTTTGGCAAGTCACCCAAGAATTGGTTATTTAGGTAGGAACCATTCCAATTGCATCCCATGCAACTCTTGGTCCAATTAGGTGAATAATTCTCTATTCTTTATCCTTTGGATAACACCTAATTGTCATGCCTCTAAGCTCATCAATCCAATTGACTCTTGCCTAGTTGCGTCCAACCTCTTGTTTTCAACATACACGCATTACTAGCTTGCGTCGTCCGCAACACACCATGAAAAATTAAAATCGCCTTGCTTTGGCAAGCCCGAATTTTAATAGGCCATGATCATGAAGGGTGTTTTGGCAAGAGAAGGCAAAACGCAATATTTAATTGAGGGATTTCTTTTAATTTGTTTGGTTGATCTTATCAACATGGTCTACTTATTTGGATTGGGCCATCCAAAATAAAAGACCAACGTTGTTTATTATTATCTTGTTATCGTTTTGCTTGTAGCGCCATACACACAAAATAAATAACAAGGCATGAATAATAAACATCCACAAAATAAAAAAAACGTGGCATGGATATGGCCCCTAGACTAATGATATTATCAAGCCAATGATAATATGTAATTGCCCTAAAGTGCCGAGCTCATCTCCATGTGCTCCACCATAGCTGCGCGCCTAGGGATGTCTTTTGGCTCCTTTGGTTCTCCGGTCTTCTTCTCCATGTTCTTGGCTATCATCTAAATATTTCTAATTCTAGCCTAACATCTAGAATAAATAAATAACAAAAGCCTCACATGTCGAGGAGAAAAAGAACGACTCGCAGGCCGTAAAACTTAATTAATTATTACATTAATTTGATCAGCTCGCAGGCCGTAAACCAAACCACAAAACAATAAACATCCACAATCCTAGGCCATATCCATCCACCATGCAATAAAGCACATAATACAGTTAAAACCAATTTTTAACGCGCTTGTTTAATTTTAATAAGATTGGGTAACTAGGGTTTCACAACGGTCCAAAGGATTTACCAAAGAATGGCCGAAATCAACCAAGGAACCGCCACACTAGGCCCGGGCCGGCCGGCCCCTAGCCCACACGGCTAGGCCGTGTGCTAGGGTGTGCCGGCCCCTCTTGTGCCGTGTGTTACTTGGGCGGCAAGGAGAGAGAGGGGCGGTCCCTACATGGGCCACACCTCCTCATGGAATTGTTTCCATAAACAATTCATGGAATTATTTCCATAAACAATATATGGAATTGTTTCCATAAACAATTCCTTCCTTGTTGGGTTGTTTCCAAAACACCCTTATGGTATTGTTTCCAAAATAATTCTTTCCTTGGTTCCCAAGTTTAGTTGTTTCCATAAACAACTTCTTACTTGTTTCCCAAGTTTAGTTGTTTCCAAAACAACTTATTCCTTGTTGCCCAAGTTTAATTAATTCCATACTTGGAAAACCCCTTTTCCAAGCATGTGCCCATGAACCCTAATTTTTCAAGAACCCAATTATTCACATCCTATGTGATTAAACTCACCAATTCTAACATCCAATGTTAAATTGGGTCTTGTTTGTTTGAATCAAATTCAATATTGCATCTACTATGCCAATTTTTCAGTTTTCGCGTAATAAACAATAATACGGTGTATGAACTGAAATCGTAAACACATAATATCATGTTATGCTCTACGACCTGTGGCTCTGATACTACTGTTGGGTTTTGACGTAGGTAACGCAGCGGAATAACAAAATAAATCCTACACAAAGCCCACCAAGGATCACAGGAAGAGACATCATAACATGATCAAGGACATAGAAGATGTGTACCTTTTTGATTTGTGAGATCACACGAAGAATGATGTCCTCGTCTCTACGGTTGATCCACGTCTAGAGGTGAGATCTAGATTCTTCCTTCAATCAAGTGCTAGCTTGAACCTTGGAGGAAGAGGGATGAAGATCAACGCAACAAATCACCAAAGGGCACAAGAGAGGGGCGGCCTCTCTTTGCCGTCGGGTAGGGGGCGGACGGGTGGCTAGGGTTTCGGCCCTAGCACCTTGTCTTGCTCTCTCTTTTGCTCTCTCCCACTCTTTGTTATGTTTAATAACAATTAACATCAAGTGGGAAGGAAGCTAGAGCCTCCTTTATATACTCCAACAACTCCTTGTTGTTTCCATAAAAGAGTTTCCTAATTCTAGATGAACTAGAATTATTCCCTTCCTTGCAAATTAGTCCTACTAAGTTTGCAAGGTGTTGCACAATGATCCTTCTATTAATTAATCCATATTAATTAATCCCAAATCTAGCTCTACTCTATTTGACGTGTGACCCCATAGGTTTCTATATAGTTGGTAGTAACTATTACTAACATGGAGCGGTGTCTAGCAACACATCCATGCAACCCAACCAATAGAAATAGTCAGTGATCCCGACAAACCTTTGTGCCCAATATATCATATTGCATTATCCCTTTGTCTCCATATCCGGATTGGACACGAGACATAAATAGTCACACTCGTATATCCAATCCATAGTTCCTCGATCCTGGGAATATGCTTATGCTTGCAGATAACATTAATATCTATATATTAATTTATCTGAGTCTGGCCAGACATTCAATAAGCCTCATCCCTCGAGTGGCCGTGGATATTTACCCCCATTATGTGGGAGGGAAAAATCCTATCTACATCACTACAATCTCTAAGCTTGCTTCCTATCACGCCCGATAGCTACCTTTATGATTACCCAGTTACGGTGTAACGTTTGATAACATCAAAGCGCAATATTTCACAACTAGAGTATCTAGTGACTTCAAGTCCAAGGATTGCAATAATATTAGCACTACGAAAAGCGATTGTGACTTCACATAATCTAATGTATCCTTTTCGTCGTGGGTCATCCAGTATGCCATTACTCCTAATGCATACCCATGTGTTGGATCGTGATATCTCCATATCAATCCAACCCCATACTAGTCTATAGATGATTGTCCCATTAATCATTATAATTGACTAGGGATATTTAAGAATATAACACCTTATATTCTAAGGACTTCATTCATGTTAGCGTATCTCCATATCGATAACATAATGAATCGTAAATCCATATATTTGTCACAATTAATTGATTGCCTCTAGGGCACAATTCCAACACCAATATCTCATGTGACATATATTAACACCAAAATGCATAACTACTGCTTACCAATTTGTGCATTTTGTCAGCAATTTATGTCTCACAAAATAATGGTATCAAAATCCACTAATCTTGCTCACCGATTAGTGGATTTGGCCCCAATATCTTCTGTGACATATATTAGTGCCAAAATGACGCCGAATTAATCAAGGCGTTGGACCAATGTGGCATAAGAAACGAACAGAGAGTCATAAACGAATAGAGAACGTCTCTATGGTTCCAAGAAAAGTAGATTAATCGAATTCTGCCCACAAGTCGGGCATATATGGCTGGAAATCATAAAATATGCCAAAAAAGTTAAAATCCTGAATTGTCCCAACACTTTAACCATACTGAAAGAAACGCGTACGCGAATTTCGACCCAACCCAAAACGGGTTCAAGCTGAGGTCCCAATAGGCAATGGAAATATTACCAGAAATAGTAAGAAATAACTAAAAATGCCCGTTTGGTTGGTCAAACAGCGGAATTTGGGGATGAATATGGACCCCGATTGCGTCTCGTCGAGAGCTTTCCGAATTGGGGTGGCTCGCGTCTTTCTGATGCCCGTAGCAAAAGCTATGGCCCAAACAGTGCGGTGACACCAAAGTCCAGTAATCTTGCTTACCGATTACTGGACTTTGGCCCCATGTCTTTTGAGAGATATATTAATGCCCGATTGGTGGATTTTGGCCCCAATATCTCATGTGACATATATTAACACCAAAATGCATAACTATTGCTTACCAATTTGTGCATTTTGAAAGCAATTTATGTTTCACAAAATAATGGTATCAAAATCCACTAATCTTGCTCACCGATTAGTGGATTTTGGCCCCAATATCTTCTGTGACATATATTAGTGCCAAAATGACGCCGAATTAATCAAGGCGTTGGATCAATGTGGCATAAGCAACGAACAGAGAGGCATAAACGAATAGAGAACGTCTCTATGGTTCCAAAAAAAGTAGATTAATCGAATTCTGCCCACAAGTCGGGCATATATGGCTGGAAATCATAAAATATGCCAAAAAAGTTAAAATCCCGAATTGTCCCAACACTTTAACCATACTGAAAGAAACGCGTACGCAAATTTCGACCCAACCCAAAACGGGTTCAAGCTGAGGTCCGAATAGGAAATGGAAATATTACCAGAAATAGTAAGAAATAACTAAAAATGCCCGTTTGGTTGGTCGAACGGAAGAATTTGGGGATGAATATGGACCCCGATGGAGCGTAGCTCAATTGTCCCCTTGTGCGTCTCGTCGAGAGCTTTCCGAATTGGGGTGGCTCGCGTCATTCTGATGCCCGTAGAAAAAGCTATGGCCCAAATAGTGCGGCGACACCAAAGACCAGTAATCTTGCTTACCGATTACTGGACTTTGGCCCCATGTCTTTTGAGAGATATATTAATGCCCGATTGGTCGATTTTGGCCCCAATATCTCATGTGACATATATTAACACCAAAATGCATAACTATTGCTAACCAATTTGTGCATTTTGTCAGCAATTTATGTCTCACAAAATAATGGTATCAAAATCCACTAATCTTGCTCATCGATTAGTGGATTTGGCCCCAATATCTTCTGTGACATATATTAGTGCCAAAATGACGCCGAATTAATCAAGGCGTTGGATCAATGTGGCATAAGCAACGAACAGAGAGGCATAAACGAATAGAGAACGTCTCTATGGTTCCAAGAAAAGTAGATTAATCGAATTCTGCCCACAAGTCGGGCATATATGGCTGGAAATCATAAAATATGCCAAAAAAGTTAAAATCCCGAATTGTCCCAACACTTTAACCATACTGAAAGAAACGCGTACGCGAATTTCGACCCAACCCAAAACGGGTTCAAGCTGAGGTCCGAATAGGCAATGGAAATATTACCAGAAATAGTAAGAAATAACTAAAAATGCCCGTTTGGTTGGTCGAACGGCGGAATTTAGGGATGAATATGGACCCCGATGGAGCGTAGCTCGATCGTCCCCTTGTGCTTCTCATCGAGAGCTTTCCGAATTGGGGTGGCTCGCGTCATTCTGATGCCCGTAGCAAAAGTTATGGCCCAAACAGTGCGGGGACACCAAAGTCCAGTAATCTTGCTTACCGATTACTGGACTTTGGCCCCATGTCTTTTGAGAGATATATTAACGCCCGATTGGTGAGTTTTGGCCCCAATATCTCACGTGACATATATTAACACCAAAATGCATAACTATTGCTTACCAATTTGTGCATTTTGTCTGCAATTTATGTCTCACAAAATAATGGTATCAAAATCCACTAATCTTGCTCACCTATTAGTGGATTTGGCCCCAATATCTTCTGTGACATATATTAGTGCCAAAATGACGCCGAATTAATCAAGGCGTTGGATCAATGTGGCATAAGCAACGAACAGAGAGGCATAAACGAATAGAGAACGTCTCTATGGGTCCAAGAAAAGTAGATTAATCGAATTCTGCCCGCAAGTCGGGCATATATGGCTGGAAATCATAAAATATGCCAAAAAAGTTAAAATCCCGAATTGTCCCAACACTTTAACCATACTGAAAGAAACGCGTACGCGAATTTCGACCCAACCCAAAACGGGTTCAAGCTGAGGTCCGAATAGGCAATGGAAATATTACCAGAAATAGTAAGAAATAACTAAAAATGCCCGTTTGATTGGTCGAACGGCGGAATTTGGGGATGACCATGGACCCCGATGGAGCGTAGCTCAATCGTCCCCTTGCGCGTCTCGTCGAGAGCTTTCGGAATTGGGGTGGCTCGCGTCATTCTGATGCCCGTAGCAAAAGCCCTGGCCCAAACAGTGCGGCGACACCAAAGTCCAGTAATCTTGCTTACCGATTACTGGACTTTGGCCCCATGTCTTTTGAGAGATATATTAACGCCTGATTGGTGGATTTTGGCCCCAATATCTCATGTGACATATATTAACACCTAAATGCATAACTATTGCTTACCAATTTGTGCATTTTGTCAGCAATTTATGTCTCACAAAATAATGGTATCAAAATCCACTAATCTTGCTCACCGATTAGTGGATTTACCCCCAATATCTTCTGTGACATATATTAGTGCCAAAATGACGCCGAATTAATCAAGGCGTTGGATCAATGTGGCATAAGCAACGAACAGAGAGGCATAAACGAATAGAGAACGTCTCTATGGTTCCAAGAAAAGTAGATTAATCGAATTCTGCCCACAAGTCGGGCATATACGGTTGGAAATCATAAAATATGCCAAAAAAGTTAAAATCCCGAATTGTCCCAACACTTTAACCATACTGAAAGAAACGCGTACGCGAATCTCGACCCAACCTAAAACGGGTTCAAGCTGAGGTCCGAATAGGCAATGGAAATATTACCAGAAATAGTAAGAAATAACTAAAAATGCCCGTTTGGTTGGTCAAATGGCGGAATTTGGGGATGAATATGGACCCCGATGGAGCGTAGCTCGATCGTCCCCTTGCGCGTCTCGTCGAGAGCTTTCCGAATTGGGGTGGCTCGCGTCATTCTGATGCCCGTAGCAAAAGTTATGGCCCAAACAGTGCGGGGACACCAAAGTCCAGTAATCTTGCTAACCGATTACAGGACTTTGGCCCCATGTCTTTTGAGAGATATATTAACGCCCGATTGGTGAATTTTGGCCCCAATATCTCATGTGACATATATTAACACCAAAATGCATAACTATTGCTTACCAATTTGTGCATTTTGTCAGCAATTTATGTCTCACAAAATAATGGTATCAAAATCCACTAATCTTGCTCACCGATTAGTGGATTTGGCCCCAATATCTTCTGTGACATATATTAGTGCCAAAATGACGCCGAATTAATCAAGGCGTTGGATCAATGTGGCATAAGCAACGAACAGAGAGGCATAAACGAATAGAGAACGTCTCTATGGTTCCAAGAAAAGTAGATTAATCGAATTCTGCCCACAAGTCGGGCATATATGGCTGGAAATCATAAAATATGCCAAAAAAGTTAAAATCCCGAATTGTCCCAAAACTTTAACCATACTGAAAGAAACGCGTACGCGAATTTCGACCCAACCCAAAACGGGTTCAAGTTGAGGTCCGAATAGGCAATGGAAATATTACCAGAAATAGTAAGAAATAACTAAAAATGCCCGTTTGGTTGGTCGAACGGCGGAATTTGGGGATGAATATGGACCCCGATGGAGCGTAGCTCAATCTTCCCCTTGCGCGTCTCGTCGAGAGCTTTCGGAATTGGGGTGGCTCGCGTCATTCTGATGCCCGTAGCAAAAGCCCTGGCCCAAACAGTGCGGCGACACCAAAGTCCAGTAATCTTGCTTACCGATTACTAGACTTTGGCCCCATGTCTTTTGAGGGATATATTAACGCCCGATTGGTGGATTTTGGCCCCAATATCTCATGTGACATATATTAACACCAAAATGCATAACTATTGCTTACCAATTTGTGCATTTTGTCAGCAATTTATGTCTCACAAAATAATGGTATCAAAATCCACTAATCTTGCTCACCGATTAGTGGATTTAGCCCCAATAGCTTGTGTGACATATATTAGTGCCAAAATGACGCCGAATTAATCAAGGCGTTGGATCAATGTGGCATAAGCAACGAACAGAGAGGCATAAACGAATAGAGAACGTCTCTATGGTTCCAAGAAAAGTAGATTAATCGAATTCTGCCCACAAGTCGGGCATATACGGTTGGAAATCATAAAATATGCCAAAAAAGTTAAAATCCCGAATTGTCCCAACACTTTAACCATACTGAAAGAAACGCGTACGCGAATTTCGACCCAACCCAAAACGGGTTCAAGCTGAGGTCCCAATAGGCAATGGAAATATTACCAGAAATAGTAAGAAATAACTAAAAATGCCCGTTTGGTTGTTCAAACAGCGGAATTTGGGGATGAATATGGACCCCGATTGCGTCTCGTCAAGAGCTTTCCGAATTGGGGTGGCTCGCGTCATTCTGATGCTCGTAGCAAAAGTTATGGCCCAAACAGTGCGGCGACACCAAAGTCCAGTAATCTTGCTTACCGATTACTAGACTTTGGCCCCATGTCTTTTGAGAGATATATTAACGCCCGATTGGTGGATTTTGGCCCCAATATCTCATGTGACATATATTAACACCAAAATGCATAACTATTGCTTACCAATTTGTGCATTTTGTCAGCAATTTATGTCTCACAAAATAATGGTATCAAAATCCACTAATCTTGCTCACCGAATAGTTGATTTGGCCCCAATATCTTCTGTGACATATATTAGTGCCAAAATGACGCCGAATTAATCAAGGCGTTGGACCAATGTGGCATAAGAAACGAACAGAGAGGCATAAACGAATAGACAACGTCTCTATAGTTCCAAGAAAAGTAGATTAATCGAATTCTGCCCACAAGTCGGGCATATATGGCTGGAAATCATAAAATATGCCAAAAAAGTTAAAATCCTGAATTGTCCCAACACTTTAACCATACTGAAAGAAACGCGTACGCGAATTTCGACCCAACCCAAAACGGGTTCAAGCTGAGGTCCCAATAGGCAATGGAAATATTACCAGAAATAGTAAGAAATAACTAAAAATGCCCGTTTGGTTGGTCAAACAGCGGAATTTGGGGATGAATATGGACCCCGATTGCGTCTCGTCGAGAGCTTTCCGAATTGGGGTGGCTCGCGTCTTTCTGATGCCCGTAGCAAAAGCTATGGCCCAAACAGTGCGGCGACACCAAAGTCCAGTAATCTTGCTTACCGATTACTGGACTTTGGCCCCATGTCTTTTGAGAGATATATTAATGCCCGATTGGTGGATTTTGGCCCCAATATCTCATGTGACATATATTAACACCAAAATGCATAACTATTGCTTACCAATTTGTGCATTTTGAAAGCAATTTATGTTTCACAAAATAATGGTATCAAAATCCACTAATCTTGCTCACCGATTAGTGGATTTTGGCCCCAATATCTTCTGTGACATATATTAGTGCCAAAATGACGCCGAATTAATCAAGGCGTTGGATCAATGTGGCATAAGCAACGAACAGAGAGGCATAAACGAATAGAGAACGTCTCTATGGTTCCAAGAAAAGTAGATTAAACGAATTCTGCCCACAAGTCGGGCATATATGGCTGGAAATCATAAAATATGCCAAAAAAAGTTAAAATCCCGAATTGTCCCAACACTTTAACCATACTGAAAGAAACGCGTACGCGAATTTCGACCCAACCCAAAACGGGTTCAAGCTGAGGACCGAATAGGCAATGGAAATATTACCAGAAATAGTAAGAAATAACTAAAAATGCCCGTTTGGTTGGTCGAACGGCGGAATTTGGGGATGAATATGGACCGCGATGGAGCGTAGCTCTATCGTCCCCTTGTGAGTCTCGTCAAGAGCTTTCCGAATTGGGGTGGCTCGCGTCATTTTGATGCCCGTAGCAAAAGTTATGGCCCAAACAGTGCGGCAACACCAAAGTCCAGTAATCTTGCTTACCGATTACTGGACTTTTTGGCCCCATGTCTTTTGAGAGATATATTAACGCCCGATTGGTGGATTTTGGCCCCAATATCTCATGTGACATATATTAAAACCAAAATGCATAACTATTGCTTACCAGTTTGTGCATTTTGTCAGCAATTTATGTCTCACAAAATAATGGTATCAAAATCCACTAATCTTGCTCACCGATTAGTGGATTTTGGCCCCAATATCTTATGTGACATATATTAGTGCCAAAACGACGCTGAATTAATCAAGGCGTTGGATCAATGTGGCATAAGCAACGAACAGAGAGGCATAAACGAAAAGAGAACGTCTCTATGGTTCCAATAAAAGTAGATTAATCAAATTCTGCCCACAAGTCGGGCATATATGGCTGGAAATCATAAAATATGCCAAAAAAAGTTAAAATCCCGAATTGTCCCAACACTTTAACCATACTGAAGAAACGCGTACGCGAATTCGACCCTACCCAAAACGGGTTCAAGCTGAGGTCCGAATAGGCAATGAAAATATTACCAGAAATAGTAAGAAATAACTAAAAATGCCCGTTTGGTTGGTCGAACGGCAGAATTTGGGGATGAATATGGACCCCAATGGAGCGTAGCTCCATCGTCCCCTTGTGCGTCTCGTCGAGAGCTTTCTGAATTGGGGTGGCTCGCGTCATTCTGATGCCCTAGCAAAAGCTATGGCCCAAACAGTGCGGCGACACCAAAGTCCAGTAATCTTGCTTACCGATTACTGGACTTTGGCCCCATGTCTTTTGAGAGATATATTAACGCCCGATTGGTGGATTTTGGCCCCAATATCTCATGTGACATATATTAACACCAAAATGCATAACTATTGCTTACCAATCTTTGCATTTTGTCAGCAATTTATGTCTCACAAAATAATGGTATCAAAATCCACTAATCTTGCTCACCGATTAATGGATTTTGGCCCCAATATCTTCTGTGACATATATTAGTGCCAAAATGACGCCGAATTAATCAAGGCTTTGGATCAATGTGGCATAAGCAACGAACAGAGAGGCATAAACGAATAGAGAACGTCTCTATGGTTCCAAGAAAAGTAGATTAATCGAATTCTGCGCACAAGTCGGGCATATATGGCTGGAAATCATAAAATATGCCAAAAAAAGTTAAAATCCCGAATTTTCCCAACACTTTAACCATACTGATAGAAACGCGTACGCGAATTTCGACCCAACCCAAAACGGGTTCAAGCTGAGGTCCGAATAGGCAATGGAAATATTACCAGAAATAGTAAGAAATAACTAAAAATGCCCGTTTGGTTGGTCGAACGGCGGAATTTGGGGATGAATATGGACCCCGATGGAGCGTAGCTCAATCTTCCCCTTGCGCGTCTCGTCGAGAGCTTTCGGAATTGGGGTGGCTCGCGTCATTCTGATGCCCGTAGCAAAAGCCCTGGCCCAAACAGTGCGGCGACACCAAAGTCCAGTAATCTTGCTTACCGATTACTAGACTTTGGCCCCATGTCTTTTGAGGGATATATTAACGCCCGATTGGTGGATTTTGGCCCCAATATCTCATGTGACATATATTAACACCAAAATGCATAACTATTGCTTACCAATTTGTGCATTTTGTCAGCAATTTATGTCTCACAAAATAATGGTATCAAAATCCACTAATCTTGCTCACCGATTAGTGGATTTAGCCCCAATAGCTTGTGTGACATATATTAGTGCCAAAATGACGCCAAATTAATCAAGGCGTTGGATCAATGTGGCATAAGCAACGAACAGAGAGGCATAAACGAATAGAGAACGTCTCTATGGTTCCAAGAAAAGTAGATTAATCGAATTCTGCCCACAAGTCGGGCATATACGGTTGGAAATCATAAAATATGCCAAAAAAGTTAAAATCCCGAATTGTCCCAACACTTTAACCATACTGAAAGAAACGCGTACGCGAATTTCGACCCAACCCAAAACGGGTTCAAGCTGAGGTCCCAATAGGCAATGGAAATATTACCAGAAATAGTAAGAAATAACTAAAAATGCCCGTTTGGTTGTTCAAACAGCGGAATTTGGGGATGAATATGGACCCCGATTGCGTCTCGTCAAGAGCTTTCCGAATTGGGGTGGCTCGCGTCATTCTGATGCTCGTAGCAAAAGTTATGGCCCAAACAGTGCGGCGACACCAAAGTCCAGTAATCTTGCTTACCGATTACTAGACTTTGGCCCCATGTCTTTTGAGAGATATATTAACGCCCGATTGGTGGATTTTGGCCCCAATATCCCATGTGACATATATTAACACCAAAATGCATAACTATTGCTTACCAATTTGTGCATTTTGTCAGCAATTTATGTCTCACAAAATAATGGTATCAAAATCCACTAATCTTGCTCACCGATTAGTGGATTTGGCCCCAATATCTTCTGTGACATATATTAGTGCCAAAATGACGCCGAATTAATCAAGGCGTTGGACCAATGTGGCATAAGAAACGAACAGAGAGGCATAAACGAATAGACAACGTCTCTATAGTTCCAAGAAAAGTAGATTAATCGAATTCTGCCCACAAGTCGGGCATATATGGCTGGAAATCATAAAATATGCCAAAAAAGTTAAAATCCTGAATTGTCCCAACACTTTAACCATACTGAAAGAAACGCGTACGCGAATTTCGACCCAACCCAAAACGGGTTCAAGCTGAGGTCCCAATAGGCAATGGAAATATTACCAGAAATAGTAAGAAATAACTAAAAATGCCCGTTTGGTTGGTCAAACAGCGGAATTTGGGGATGAATATGGACCCCGATTGCGTCTCGTCGAGAGCTTTCCGAATTGGGGTGGCTCGCGTCTTTCTGATGCCCGTAGCAAAAGCTATGGCCCAAACAGTGCGGCGACACCAAAGTCCAGTAATCTTGCTTACCGATTACTGGACTTTGGCCCCATGTCTTTTGAGAGATATATTAATGCCCGATTGGTGGATTTTGGCCCCAATATCTCATGTGACATATATTAACACCAAAATGCATAACTATTGCTTACCAATTTGTGCATTTTGAAAGCAATTTATGTTTCACAAAATAATGGTATCAAAATCCACTAATCTTGCTCACCGATTAGTGGATTTTGGCCCCAATATCTTCTGTGACATATATTAGTGCCAAAATGACGCCGAATTAATCAAGGCGTTGGATCAATGTGGCATAAGCAACGAACAGAGAGGCATAAACGAATAGAGAACGTCTCTATGGTTCCAAGAAAAGTAGATTAAACGAATTCTGCCCACAAGTCGGGCATATATGGCTGGAAATCATAAAATATGCCAAAAAAAGTTAAAATCCCGAATTGTCCCAACACTTTAACCATACTGAAAGAAACGCGTACGCGAATTTCGACCCAACCCAAAACGGGTTCAAGCTGAGGACCGAATAGGCAATGGAAATATTACCAGAAATAGTAAGAAATAACTAAAAATGCCCGTTTGGTTGGTCGAACGGCGGAATTTGGGGATGAATATGGACCGCGATGGAGCGTAGCTCAATCGTCCCCTTGTGAGTCTCGTCAAGAGCTTTCCGAATTGGGGTGGCTCGCGTCATTTTGATGCCCGTAGCAAAAGTTATGGCCCAAACAGTGCGGCAACACCAAAGTCCAGTAATCTTGCTTACCGATTACTGGACTTTTTGGCCCCATGTCTTTTGAGAGATATATTAACGCCCGATTGGTGGATTTTGGCCCCAATATCTCATGTGACATATATTAACACCAAAATGCATAACTATTGCTTACCAATTTGTGCATTTTGTCAGCAATTTATGTCTCACAAAATAATGGTATCAAAATCCACTAATCTTGCTCACCGATTAGTGGATTTTGGCCCCAATATCTTATGTGACATATATTAGTGCCAAAACGACGCTGAATTAATCAAGGCGTTGGATCAATGTGGCATAAGCAACGAACAGAGAGGCATAAACGAAAAGAGAACGTCTCTATGGTTCCAATAAAAGTAGATTAATCAAATTCTGCCCACAAGTCGGGCATATATGGCTGGAAATCATAAAATATGCCAAAAAAAGTTAAAATCCCGAATTGTCCCAACACTTTAACCATACTGAAGAAACGCGTACGCGAATTCGACCCTACCCAAAACGGGTTCAAGCTGAGGTCCGAATAGGCAATGAAAATATTACCAGAAATAGTAAGAAATAACTAAAAATGCCCGTTTGGTTGGTCGAACGGCAGAATTGGGGATGAATATGGACCCCAATGGAGCGTAGCTCCATCGTCCCCTTGTGCGTCTCGTCGAGAGCTTTCTGAATTGGGGTGGCTCGCGTCATTCTGATGCCCTAGCAAAAGCTATGGCCCAAACAGTGCGGCGACACCAAAGTCCAGTAATCTTGCTTACCGATTACTGGACTTTGGCCCCATGTCTTTTGAGAGATATATTAACGCCCGATTGGTGGATTTTGGCCCCAATATCTCATGTGACATATATTAACACCAAAATGCATAACTATTGCTTACCAATCTTTGCATTTTGTCAACAATTTATGTCTCACAAAATAATGGTATCAAAATCCACTAATCTTGCTCACCGATTAATGGATTTTGGCCCCAATATCTTCTGTGACATATATTAGTGCCAAAATGACGCCGAATTAATCAATGCTTTGGATCAATGTGGCATAAGCAACGAACAGAGAGGCATAAACGAATAGAGAACGTCTCTATGGTTCCAAGAAAAGTAGATTAATCGAATTCTGCGCACAAGTCGGGCATATATGGCTGGAAATCATAAAATATGCCAAAAAAAGTTAAAATCCCGAATTTTCCCAACACTTTAACCATACTGATAGAAACGCGTACGCGAATTTCGACCCAACCCAAAACGGGTTCAAGCTGAGGTCCGAATAGGCAATGGAAATATTACCAGAAATAGTAAGAAATAACTAAAAATGCCCGTTTGGTTGGTCGAACAGCGGAATTTGGGGATGAATATGGACCCCGATGGAGCGTAGCTCAATCTTCCCCTTGCGAGTCTCGTCAAGAGCTTTCCGAATTGGGGTGGCTCGCGTCATTCTGATGCCCGTAGCAAAAGCTATGGCCCAAACAGTGCGGCGACACCAAAGTCCAGTAATCTTTCTTACCGATTACTGGACTTTGGCCCCATGTCTTTTGAGAGATATATTAACGCTCGATTGGTGGATTTTGGCCCCAATATCCCATGTGACATATATTAACACCAAAATGCATAACTATTGCTTACCAATTTGTGCATTTTGTCAGCAATTTATGTCTCACAAAATAATGGTATCAAAATCCACTAATCTTGCTCACCGATTAGTGGATTTTGGCCCCAATATCTTCTGTGACATATATTAGTGCCAAAATGATGCCGAATTAATCAAGGCGTTGGATCAATGTGGCATAAGCAACGAACAGAGAGGCATAAACGAATAGAGAACGTCTCTATGGTTCCAATAAAAGTAGATTAATCGAATTCTGCCCACAAGTCGGGCATATATGGCTGGAAATCATAAAATATGCCAAAAATAGTTAAAATCCCGAATTGTCCAAACACTTTAACCATACTAAAAGAAACGCGTACGCGAATTTCGACCCAACCCAAAACGGGTTCAAGCTGAGGTCTGAATAGGCAATGGAAATATTACCAGAAATAGTAAGAAATAACTAAAAATGCCCGTTTGGTTGGTCGAACGGCGGAATTTGGGGATGAATATGGACCCCGATGGATCTATCGTCCCCTTGTGCGTCTCGTTGAGAGTTTTCCGAATTGGGGTGGCTCGCATCATTCTGATGCCCGTAGCAAAAGCTATGGCCCAAACAGTGTGGCGACACCAAAGTCCAGTAATCTTGCTTACCGATTACTGGACTTTGGCCCCATGTCTTTTGAGAGATATATTAACGCCCGATTTGTGGAATTTGGCTTCAATATCTCATGTGACATATATTAACACCAAAATGCATAACTATTGCTTACCAATTTGTACATTTTGTCAGCAATTTATGTCTCACAAAATAATGGTATCAAAATCCACTAATCTTGCTCACCGATTAGTGGATTTTGGCCCCAATATCTTCTGTGACATGTATTAGTGCAAAAATGACGCCGAATTAATCAAGGCGTTGGATCAATGTGGCATAAGCAACGAACACAGAGGCATAAACGAATAGAGAACGTCTCTATGGTTCCAAGAAAAGTAGATTAAACGAATTCTGCCCACAAGTCGGGCATATATGGCTGGAAATCATAAAATATGCCAAAAAAAGTTAAAATCCCGAATTGTCCCAACATTTTAACCATACTGAAAGAAACGCGTACGCGAATTTCGACCCAACCCAAAATGGGTTCAAGCTGAGGTACGAATAGGCAATGGAAATATTACTAGAAATAGTAAGAAATAACTAAAAATGCCCGTTTGGTTGGTCGGACGGCGGAATTTGGGGATGAATATGGACCCCGATGGATCTATCGTCCCCTTGTGCGTCTCGTTGAGAGTTTTCCGAATTGGGGTGGCTCGCATCATTCTGATGCCCGTAGCAAAAGCTATGGCCCAAACAGTGCGGCGACACCAAAGTCCAGTAATCTTGCTTACCGATTACTGGACTTTGGCCCCATGTCTTTTGAGAGATATATTAACGCCCGATTGGTGGATTTTGTCCCCAATATCTCATGTGACATATATTAACACCAAAATGCATAACTATTGCTTACCAATTTGTGCATTTTGTCAGCAATTTATGTCTCACAAAATAATGGTATCAAAATCCACTAATCTTGCTCACCGATTAGTGGATTTTGGCCCCAATATCTTCTGTGACATATATTAGTGCCAAAATGACGCCGAATTAATCAAGGCGTTAGATCAATGTGGCATAAGCAATGAACAGAGAGGCATAAACGAATAGAGAACGTCTCTATGGTTCCAAGAAAAGTAGATTAATCGAATTCTGCCCACAAGTCGGGCATATATGGCTGGAAGTCATAAAATATGCCAAAAAAAGTTAAAATCCAGAATTTTCCCAACACCTTAACCATACTGAAAGAAACGCGTACGCGAATTTTGACCCAAACCAAAACGGGTTCAAGCTGAGGTCCGAATAGGCAATGGAAATATTACAAGAAATAGTAAGAAATAACTAAAAATGCCCGTTTGACTGGTCGAACGGCGGAACTTGGGGATGAATATGGACCCCGATGGAGCGTAGCTCAATCGTCCCCTTGCGCGTCTCGTCGAGAGATTTCCGAATTGGGGTGGCTCTCGTCATTCTGATGCCCGTAGCAAAAGGTATGGCCCAAACAGTGCGGCGACACCAAAGTCCAGTAATCTTTCTTACCGATTACCGGACTTTGGCCCCATGTCTTTTTGAGAGATATATTAACGCTCGATTGGTGGATTTTGGCCCCAATATCCCATGTGACATATATTAACACCAAAATGCATAATTATTGCTTACCAATTTGTGCATTTTGTCTGCAATTTATGTCTCACAAAATAATGGTATCAAAATCCACTAATCTTGCTCACCGATTAGTGGATTTTGGCCCCAATATCTTCTGTGACATATATTAGTGCCATAATGACGCCGAATTAATCAAGGCGTTGGATCAATGTGGCATAAGCAACGAACAGAGAGGCATAAACGAATAGAGAACGTCTCTATGGTTCCAAGAAAAGTAGATTAATCGAATTCTGCCCACAAGTCGGGCATATATGGCTGGAAGTCATAAAATATGCCAAAAAAAGTTAAAATCCAGAATTTTCCCAACACCTTAACCATACTGAAAGAAACGCGTACGCGAATTTTGACCCAAACCAAAACGGGTTCAAGCTGAGGTCCGAATACGCATAGGAAATATTACAAGAAATAGTAAGAAATAACTAAAAATGCCCGTTTGACTCGTCGAACGGTGGAACTTGGGGATGAATATGGACCCCGATGGAGCGTAGCTCAATCGTCCCCTTGCGCGTCTCGTCGAGAGATTTCCGAATTGGGGTGGCTCTCGTCATTCTGATGCCCGTAGCAAAAGGTATGGCCCAAACAGTGCGGCGACACCAAAGTCCAGTAATCTTTCTTACCGATTACCGGACTTTGGCCCCATGTCTTTTTGAGAGATATATTAACGCTCGATTGGTGGATTTTGGCCCCAATATCCCATGTGACATATATTAACACCAAAATGCATAATTATTGCTTACCAATTTGTGCATTTTGTCAGCAATTTATGTCTCACAAAATAATGGTATCAAAATCCACTAATCTTGCTCACCGATTAGTGGATTTTGGCCCCAATATCTTCTGTGACATATATTAGTGCCAAAATGACGCCGAATTAATAAGGTGTTGGATCAATGTGGCATAAGCAACAAACAGAGAGGCATAAACGAATAGAGAACGTCTCTATGGTTCCAAGAAAAGTAGATTAATCGAATTCTGCCCACAAGTCGGGCATATATGGCTGGAAATCATAAAATATGCCAAAAAAAGTTAAAATCCCGAATTGTCAAAACACTTTAACCATACTGAAAGAAACGCGTTCGCGAGTTTCGACCCAACCCAAACCGGGTTCAAGCTGAGGTCCGAATAGGCAATGGAAATATTACCAGAAATAGTAAGAAATAACTAAAAATGCCTGTTTGACTGGTCGAACGGCGGAATTTGGGGATGAATATGGACCACGATGGAGCGTAGCTCAATCGTCCCCGTGCGCGTCTCGTCGAGAGCTTTCCGAATTGGGGTGGCTCGCGTTATTCTGATGCCCGTAGCAAAAGCTATGGCCCAAACAGTGCGGCGACACCAAAGTCCAGTAATCTTGCTTACCGATTACTGGACTTTGGCCCCATGTCTTTTGAGAGATATATTAACGCCCGATTGGTGGATTTTGTCCCCAATATCTCATGTGACATATATTAACACCAAAATGCATAACTATTGCTTACCAATTTGTGCATTTTGTCAGCAATTTATGTCTCACAAAATAATGGTATCAAAATCCACTAATCTTGCTCACCGATTAGTGGATTTTGGCCCCAATATCTTCTGTGACATATATTAGTGCCAAAATGACGCCGAAATAATCAAGGCGTTAGATCAATGTGGCATAAGCAACGAACAGAGAGGCATAAACGAATAGAGAACGTCTCTATGGTTCAAAGAAAATAGATTAATCGAATTCTGCCCACAAGTCGGGCATATATGGCTGGAAATCATAAAATATGCCAAAAAAAGTTAAAATCCAGAATTTTCCCAACACTTTAACGATACTGAAAGAAACGCGTACGCGAATTTTGACCCAAACCAAAACGGGTTCAAGCTGAGGTCCGAATAGGCAATGGAAATATTACAAGAAATAGTAAGAAATAACTAAAAATGCCCGTTTGACTGGTCGAACGGCGAAACTTGGGAATGAATATGGACCCCGATGGAGCATAGCTCAATCGTCCCCTTGCGCGTATCGTCGAGAGATTTCCGAATTGGGGTGGCTCTCGTCATTCTGATGCCCGTAGCAAAAGCTATGGCCCAAACAGTGCGGCGACACCAAATTCCAGTAATCTTTCTTACCGATTACTGGACTTTGGCCCCATGTCTTTTGAGAGATATATTAACGCTCCATTGGTGGATTTTGGCCCCAATATCTCATGTGACATATATTAACACCAAAATGCATAACTATTGCTTACCAATTTGTGCATTTTGTCAGCAATTTATGTCTCACAAAATAATGGTATCAAAATCCACTAATCTTGCTCACCGATTAGTGGATTTTGGCCCCAATATCTTCTGTGACATATATTAGTGCCAAAATGACGCCGAATTAATCAAGGCGTTGGATCAATGTGGCATAAGCAACGAACAGAGAGGCATAAACGAATAGACAACGTCTTTATGGTTCCAAGAAAAGTAGATTAATTGAATTCTGCCCACAAGTCGGGCATATATGGCTGGAAATCATAAAATATGCCAAAAATAGTTAAAATCCCGAATTGTTTCAACACTTTAACCATACTGAAAGAAACGCGTACGCGAATTTCGACCCAACCCAAATCGGGTTCAAGCTGAGGTCCGAATAGGCAATGCAAATATTTCCAGAAATAGTAAGAAATAACTAAAAATGCCCGTTTGGTTGGTCGAACGGCGGAATTTGGGGATGAATATGGACCCCGATGGAGCATAGCTCTATCGTTTCCTTGTGTGTCTCGTCGAGAGCTTTCCGAATTGGGGTGGCTCGCGTCATTCTGATGCCCGTAGCAAAAGCTATGGCCCAAACAGTGCGGCGACACCAAAGTCCAGTAATCTTGCTTACCGATTACTGGACTTTGGCCCCATGTCTTTTGAGAGATATATTAACGCCCTATTGGTGGATTCTGGCCCCAATATCTCATGTGACATATATTAACACCAAAATGCATAACTATTGCTTACCAATTTGTGCATTTTGTCAGCAATTTATGTCTCACAAAATAATGGTATCAAAATCCACTAATCTTGCTCACCGATTAGTGGATTTTGGCCCCAATATCTTCTGTGACATATATTAGTGCCAAAATGACGCCGAATTAATCAAGGCGTTAGATCAATGTGGCATAAGAAACGAACAGAGAGGCATAAACGAATAGAGAACGTCTCTATGGTTCCAACAAAAGTAGATTAATCGAATTCTGCCCACAAGTCGGGCATCTATGGCTGGAAGTCATAAAATATGCCAAAAAAAGTTAAAATCCAGAATTTTCCCAACACTTTAACCATACTGAAAGAAACGCGTACGCGAATTTTGACCCAAACCAAAACGGGTTCAAGCTGAGGGCCGAATAGGCAATGGAAATATTACAAGAAATAGTAAGAAATAACTAAAAATGCCCATTTGACTGGTCGAACGGCGGAACTTGGGGATGAATATGGACCCCGATGGAGCGTAGCTCAATCGTCCCCTTGCGCGTCTCGTCGAGAGATTTCCGAATTGGGGTGGCTCTCGTCATTCTGATGCCCGTAGCAAAAGCTATGGCCCAAACAGTGCGGCGACACCAAAGTCCAGTAATCTTGCTTACCGATTACTGGACTTTGGCCCCATGTCTTTTGAGAGATATATTAACGCCCTATTGGTGGATTCTGGCCCCAATATCTCATGTGACATATATTAACACCAAAATGCATAACTATTGCTTACCAATTTGTGCATTTTGTCAGCAATTTATGTCTCACAAAATAATGGTATCAAAATCCACTAATCTTGCTCACTGATTAGTGGATTTTGGCCCCAATATCTTCTGTGACATATATTAGTGCCAAAATGACGCCGAATTAATCAAGGCGTTAGATCAATGTGGCATAAGAAACGAACAGAGAGGCATAAACGAATAGAGAACGTTTCTATGGTTCCAACAAAAGTAGATTAATCGAATTCTGCCCACAAGTCGGGCATCTATGGCTGGAAGTCATAAAATATGCCAAAAAAAGTTAAAATCCAGAATTTTCCCAACACTTTAACCATACTGAAAGAAACGCGTACGCGAATTTTGACCCAAACCAAAACGGGTTCAAGCTGAGGGCCGAATAGGCAATGGAAATATTACAAGAAATAGTAAGAAATAACTAAAAATGCCCGTTTGACTAGTCAAATGGCGGAACTTGGGGATGAATATGAACCCCGATGGAGCGTAGCTCAATCGTCCCCTTGCGCGTCTCGTCGAGAGATTTCCGAATTGGGGTGGCTCTCGTCATTCTGATGCCCGTAGCAAAAGGTATGGCCCAAACAGTGCGGCGACACCAAAGTCCAGTAATCTTTCTTACCGATTACTGGACTTTGGCCCCATGTATTTTGAGAGATATATTAACGCTCGATTGGAGGATTTTTGCCCCAATATCACATGTGACATATATTAACACCAAAATGCATAACTATTGCTTACCAATTTGTGCATTTTGTCAGCAATTTATGTCTCACAAAATAATGGTATCAAAATCCACTAATCTTGCTCACCGATTAGTGGATTTTGGCCCCAATATCTTCTGTGACATATATTAGTGCCAAAATGACGCCGAATTAATCAAGGCGTTGGATCAATGTGGCATAAGCAACGAACAGAGAGGCATAAACGAATAGAGAACGTCTCTATGGTTCCAAGAAAAGTAGATTAATCGAATTCTGCCCACAAGTCGGGCATATATGGCTGGAAATCATAAAATATGCCAAAAAAAGTTAAAATCCCGAATTGTCCAAACACTTTAACCATACTGAAAGAAACGCGTTCGCGAGTTTCGACCCAACCCAAACCGGGTTCAAGCTGAGGTCCGAATAGGCAATGGAAATATTACCAGAAATAGTAAGAAATAACTAAAAATGCCTGTTTGACTGGTCGAACGGCGGAATTTGGGGATGAATATGGACCCCGATGGAGCGTAGCTCAATCGTCCCCGTGCGCGTCTCGTCGAGAGCTTTCCGAATTGGGGTGGCTCGCGTTATTCTGATGCCCGTAGCAAAAGCTATGGCCCAAACAGTGCGGCGACACCAAAGTCCAGTAATCTTGCTTACCGATTACTGGACTTTGGCCCCATGTCTTTTGAGAGATATATTAACGCCCGATTGGTGGATTTTGTCCCCAATATCTCATGTGACATATATTAACACCAAAATGCATAACTATTGCTTACCAATTTGTGCATTTTGTCAGCAATTTATGTCTCACAAAATAATGGTATCAAAATCCACTAATCTTGCTCACCGATTAGTGGATTTTGGCCCCAATATCTTCTGTGACATATATTAGTGCCAAAATGACGCCGAATTAATCAAGGCGTTAGATCAATGTGGCATAAGCAACGAACAGAGAGGCATAAACGAATAGAGAACGTCTCTATGGTTCAAAGAAAAGTAGATTAATCGAATTCTGCCCACAAGTCGGGCATATATGGCTGGAAATCATAAAATATGCCAAAAAAAGTTAAAATCCAGAATTTTCCCAACACTTTAACGATACTGAAAGAAACGCGTACGCGAATTTTGACCCAAACCAAAACGGGTTCAAGCAGAGGTCCGAATAGGCAATGGAAATATTACAAGAAATAGTAAGAAATAACTAAAAATGCCCGTTTGACTGGTCGAACGGCGAAACTTGGGAATGAATATGGACCCCGATGGAGCATAGCTCAATCGTCCCCTTGCGCGTATCGTCGAGAGATTTCCGAATTGGGGTGGCTCTCGTCATTCTGATGCCTGTAGCAAAAGCTATGGCCCAAACAGTGCGGCGACACCAAATTCCAGTAATCTTTCTTACCGATTACTGGACTTTGGCCCCATGTCTTTTGAGAGATATATTAACGCTCCATTGGTGGATTTTGGCCCCAATATCTCATGTGACATATATTAACACCAAAATGCATAACTATTGCTTACCAATTTGTGCATTTTGTCAGCAATTTATGTCTCACAAAATAATGGTATCAAAATCCACTAATCTTGCTCACCGATTAGTGGATTTTGGCCCCAATATCTTCTGTGACATATATTAGTGCCAAAATGACGCCGAATTAATCAAGGCGTTGGATCAATGTGGCATAAGCAACGAACAGAGAGGCATAAACGAATAGACAACGTCTTTATGGTTCCAAGAAAAGTAGATTAATTGAATTCTGCCCACAAGTCGGGCATATATGGCTGGAAATCATAAAATATGCCAAAAAAAGTTAAAATCCCGAATTGTTTCAACACTTTAACCATATTGAAAGAAACGCGTACGCGAATTTCGACCCAACCCAAAACGGGTTCAAGCTGAGGTCCGAATAGGCAATGCAAATATTTCCAGAAATAGTAAGAAATAACTAAAAATGCCCGTTTGGTTGGTCGAACGGCGTAATTTGGGGATGAATATGGACCCCGATGGAGCATAGCTCTATCGTTTCCTTGTGTGTCTCGTCGAGAGATTTCCGAATTGGGGTGGCTCGCGTCATTCTGATGCCCGTAGCAAAAGCTATGGCCCAAACAGTGCGGCGACACCAAAGTCCAGTAATCTTGCTTACCGATTACTGGACTTTGGCCCCATGTCTTTTGAGAGATATATTAACGCCGTATTGGTGGATTCTGGCCCCAATATCTCATGTGACATATATTAACACCAAAATGCATAACTATTGCTTACCAATTTGTGCATTTTGTCAGCAATTTATGTCTCACAAAATAATGGTATCAAAATCCACTAATCTTGCTCACCGATTAGTGGATTTTGGCCCCAATATCTTCTGTGACATATATTAGTGCCAAAATGACGCCGAATTAATCAAGGCGTTAGATCAATGTGGCATAAGAAACGAACAGAGAGGCATAAACGAATAGAGAACGTCTCTATGGTTCCAACAAAAGTAGATTAATCGAATTCTGCCCACAAGTCGGGCATCTATGGCTGGAAGTCATAAAATATGCCAAAAAAAGTTAAAATCCAGAATTTTCCCAACACTTTAACCATACTGAAAGAAACGCGTACGCGAATTTAGACCCAAACCAAAACGGGTTCAAGCTGAGGGCCGAATAGGCAATGGAAATATTACAAGAAATAGTAAGAAATAACTAAAAATGCCCGTTTGACTAGTCAAACGGCGGAACTTGGGGATGAATATGGACCCCGATGGAGCGTAGCTCAATCGTCCCCTTGCGCGTCTCGTCGAGAGATTTCCGAATTGGGGTGGCTCTCGTCATTCTGATGCCCGTAGCAAAAGGTATGGCCCAAACAGTGCGGCGAAACCAAAGTCCAGTAATCTTTCTTACCGATTACTGGACTTTGGCCCCATGTATTTTGAGAGATATATTAACGCTCGATTGGAGGATTTTTGCCCCAATATCACATGTGACATATATTAACACCAAAATGCATAACTATTGCTTACCAATTTGTGCATTTTGTCAGCAATTTATGTCTCACAAAATAATGGTATCAAAATCCACTAATCTTGCTCACCGATTAGTGGATTTTGGCCCCAATATCTTCTGTGACATATATTAGTGCCAAAATGACGCCGAATTAATCAAGGCGTTGGATCAATGTGGCATAAGCAACGAACAGAGAGGCATAAACGAATAGAGAACGTCTCTATGGTTCCAAGAAAAGTAGATTAATCGAATTCTGCCCACAAGTCGGGCATATATGGCTGGAAATCATAAAATATGCCAAAAAAAGTTAAAATCCCGAATTGTCCCAACACTTTAACCATACTGAAAGAAACGCGTACGCGAGTTTCGACCCAACACAAAACGGGTTCAAGCTGAGGTCCGAATAGGCAATGGAAATATTACCAGAAATAGTAAGAAATAACTAAAAATGCCCGTTTGTTTGGTCGAATGGCGGAATTTGGGGATGAATATGGACCCCGATGGAGCGTAGCTCTATCGTTGCCTTGTGTGTCTCGTCGAGAGCTTTCCGAATTGGGGTGGCTCGCGTCATTCTGATGCCCGTAGCAAAAGCTATGGCCCAAACAGTGCGGCGACACCAAAGTCCAGTAATCTTGCTTACCGATTACTGGACTTTGGCCCCATGTCTTTTGAGAGATATATTAACGCCCTATTGGTGGATTCTGGCCCCAATATCTCATGTGACATATATTAACACCAAAATGCATAACTATTGCTAACCAATTTGTGCATTTTGTCAGCAATTTATGTCTCACAAAATAATGGTATCAAAATCCACTAATCTTGCTCACCGATTAGTGGATTTTGGCCCCAATATCTTCTGTGACATATATTAGTGCCAAAATGACGCCGAATTAATCAAGGCGTTAGATCAATGTGGCATAAGCAACGAACAGAGAGGCATAAACGAATAGAGAACGTCTCTATGGTTCCAAGAAAAGTAGATTAATCGAATTCTGCCCACAAGTCGGGCATATATGGCTGGAAGTCATAAAATATGCCAAAAAAGGTTAAAATCAAGAATTTTCCCAACACTTTAACCATACTGAAAGAAACGCGTACGCGAATTTTGACCCAAACCAAAACGGGTTCAAGCTGAGGTCCGAATAGGCAATGGAAATATTACAAGAAATAGTAAGAAATAACTAAAAATGCCCGTTTGACTGGTCGAACGGCGGAACTTGGGGATGAATATGGACCCCGATGGAGCGTAGCTCAATCGTCCCCTTGCGCGTCTCGTCGAGAGATTTCCGAATTGGGGTGGCTCTCGTCATTCTGATGCCCGTAGCAAAAGGTATGGCCCAAACAGTGCGGCGACACCAAAGTCCAGTAATCTTTCTTACCGATTACTGGACTTTGGCCCCATGTCTTTTGAGAGATATATTAACGCCCGATTGGTGGATTTTGGCCCCAATATCTCATGTGACATATATTAACACCAAAATGCATAACTATTGCTTACCAATTTGTGCATTTTGTCAGCAATTTATGTCTCACAAAATAATGGTATCAAAATCCACTAATCTTGCTCACCGATTAGTGGATTTTGGCCCCAATATCTTCTGTGACATATATTAGTGCCAAAATGACGCCGAATTAATCAAGGCGTTGGATCAATGTGGCATAAGCAACGAACAGAGAGGCATAAACGAATAGAGAACGTCTCTATGGTTCCAAGAAAAGTAGATTAATCGAATTCTGCCCACAAGTCGGGCATATATGGCTGGAAATCATAAAATATGCCAAAAAAAGTTAAAATCCCGAATTGTCCCAACACTTTAACCATACTGAAAGAAACGCGTACGCGAGTTTCGACCCAACACAAAACGGGTTCAAGCTGAGGTCCGAATAGGCAATGGAAATATTACCAGAAATAGTAAGAAATAACTAAAAATGCCCGTTTGTTTGGTCGAACGGCGGAATTTGGGGATGAATATGGACCCCGATGGAGCGTAGCTCTATCGTTCCCTTGTGTGTCTCGTCGAGAGCTTTCCGAATTGGGGTGGCTCGCGTCATTCTGATGCCCGTAGCAAAAGCTATGGCCCAAACAGTGCGGCGACACCAAAGTCCAGTAATCTTGCTTACCGATTACTGGACTTTGGCCCCATGTCTTTTGAGAGATATATTAACGCCCTATTGGTGGATTCTGGCCCCAATATCTCATGTGACATATATTAACACCAAAATGCATAACTATTGCTAACCAATTTGTGCATTTTGTCAGCAATTTATGTCTCACAAAATAATGGTATCAAAATCCACTAATCTTGCTCACCGATTAGTGGATTTTGGCCCCAATATCTTCTGTGACATATATTAGTGCCAAAATGACGCCGAATTAATCAAGGCGTTAGATTAATGTGGCATAAGCAACGAACAGAGAGGCATAAACGAATAGTGAACGTCTCTATGGTTCCAAGAAAAGTAGATTAATCGAATTCTGCCCACAAGTCGGGCATATATGGCTGGAAGTCATAAAATATGCCAAAAAAAGGTTAAAATCCAGAATTTTCCCAACACTTTAACCATACTGAAAGAAACGCGTACGCGAATTTTGACCCAAACCAAAACGGGTTCAAGCTGAGGTCCGAATAGGCAATGGAAATATTACAAGAAATAGTAAGAAATAACTAAAAATGCCCGTTTGACTGGTCGAACGGCGGAACTTGGGGATGAATATGGACCCCGATGGAGCGTAGCTCAATCGTCCCCCTGCGCGTCTCGTCGAGAGATTTCCGAATTGGGGTGGCTCTCGTCATTCTGATGCCCGTAGCAAAAGGTATGGCCCAAACAGTGCGGCGACACCAAAGTCCAGTAATCTTTCTTACCGATTACTGGACTTTGGCCCCATGTCTTTTGAGAGATATATTAACGCCCGATTGGTGGATTTTGGCCCCAATATCTCATGTGACATATATTAACACCAAAATGCATAACTATTGCTTACCAATTTGTGCATTTTGTCAGCAATTTATGTCTCACAAAAAAATGGTATCAAAATCCACTAATCTTGCTCACCGATTAGTGGATTTTGGCCCCAATATCTTCTGTGACATATATTTTTGCCAAAATGACGCCGAATTAATCAAGGCGTTAGATCAATGTGGCATAAGCAACGAACAGAGAGGCATAAACGAATAGAGAACGTCTCTATGGTTCCAAGAAAAGTAGATTAATCGAATTCTGCCCACAAGTCGGGCATATATGGCTGGAAATCATAAAATATGCCAAAAAAAGTTAAAATCCAGAATTTTCCCAACATTTTAACCATACTGAAAGAAACGCGTACGCGAATTTTGACCCAAACCAAAACGGGTTCAAGCTGAGGTCCGAATAGGCAATGGAAATATTACAAGAAATAGTAAGAAATAACTAAAAATGCCCGTTTGACTGGTCGAACGGCGAAACTTGGGAATGAATATGGACCCCGATGGAGCGTAGCTCAATCGTCCCCTTGCGCGTCTCGTCGAGAGATTTCCGAATTGGGGTGGCTCTCGTCATTCTGATGCCCGTAGCAAAAGCTATGGCCCAAACAGTGCGGCGACACCAAATTCCAGTAATCTTTCTTACCGATTACTGGACTTTGGCCCCATGTCTTTTGAGAGATATATTAACGCTCGATTGGTGGATTTTGGCCCCAATATCTCATGTGACATATATTAACACCAAAATGCATAACTATTGCTTACCAATTTGTGCATTTTGTCAGCAATTCATGTCTCACAAAATAATGGTATCAAAATCCACTAATCTTGCTCACCGATTAGTGGATTTTGGCCCCAATATCTTCTGTGACATATATTAGAGCCAAAATGACGTCGAATTAATCAAGGCGTTGGATCAATGTGGCATAAGCAACGAACAGAGAGGCATAAACGAATAGAGAACGTCTCTATGGTTCCAAGAAAAGTAGATTAATTGAATTCTGCCCACAAGTCGGGCATATATGGCTGGAAATCAAAAAATATGCCAAAAAAAGTTAAAATCCCGAATTGTCCCAACACTTTAACCATACTGAAAGAAACGCGTACGCGAATTTCGAACCAAACAAAAACGGGTTCAAGCTGAGGTCCGAATAGGCAATGGAAATATTACCAGAAATAGTAAGAAATAACTAAAAATGCCCGTTTGACTGGTCGAACGGCGGAATTTGGGGATGAATATGGACCCCGATGGAGCGTAGCTCAATCGTCCCCTTGCGCGTCTCGTCGAGAGCTTTCCGATTTGGGGTGGCTCGTGTTATTCTGATGCCCGTAGCAAAAGCTATGGCCCAAACAGTGCGGCGACACCAAAGTCCAGTAATCTTGCTTACCGATTACTGGACTTTGGCCCCATGTCTTTTGAGAGATATATTAACGCCCGATTGGTGGATTTTGCCCCCAATATCTCATGTGACATATATTAACACCAAAATGCATAACTATTGCTTACCAATTTGTGCATTTTGTCAGCAATTTATGTCTCACAAAATAATGGTATCAAAATCCACTAATCTTGCTCACCGATTAGTGGATTTTGGCCCCAATATCTTCTGTGACATATATTAGTTCCAAAATGACGCCGAATTAATCAAGGTGTTAGATCAATGTGGCATAAGCAACGAACAGAGAGGCATAAACGAATAGAGAACGTCTCTATGGTTCCAAGAAAAGTAGATTAATCGAATTCTGCCCACAAGTCGGGCTTATATGGCTGGAAATCATAAAATATGCCAAAAAAAGTTAAAATCCAGAATTTTCCCAACACTTTAACCATACTGAAAGAAACGCGTACGCGAATTTTGACCCAAACCAAAACGGGTTCAAGCTGAGGTCCGAATAGGCAATGGAAATATTACAAGAAATGGTAAGAAACAACTAAAAATGCCCGTTTGACTGGTCGAACGGCGAAACTTGGGAATGAATATGGACCCCGATGGAGCGTAGCTCAATCGTCCCCTTGCGCGTCTCGTCGAGAGATTTCCGAATTGGGGTGGCTTTCGTCATTCTGATGCCCGTAGAAAAAGCTATGGCCCAAACAGTGCGACGACACCAAATTCCAGTAATCTTTCTTACCGATTACCGGACTTTGGCCCCATGTCTTTTGAGAGATATATTAACGCTCGATTGGTGGATTTTGGCCCCAATATCCCATGTGACATATATTAACACCAAAATGCATAACTATTGCTTACCAATTTGTGCATTTTGTCAGCAATTTATGTCTCACAAAATAATGGTATCAAAATCCACTAATCTTGCTCACCGATTAGTGGATTTTGGCCCCAATATCTTCTGTGACATATATTAGTGCCAAAATGACGCCGAATTAATCAAGGCGTTGAATCAATGTGGCATAAGCAACGAACAGAGAGGCATAAACGAATAGAGAACGTCTCTATGGTTCCAAGAAAAGTAGATTAATCGAATTCTGCCCACAAGTCGGGCATATATGGCTGGAAATCATAAAATATGCCAAAAAAATTTAAAATCCCGAATTGTCCCAACACTTTAACCATACTGAAAGAAACGCGTACGCGAGTTTCGACCCAACACAAAACGGGTTCAAGCTGAGGTCCGAATAGGCAATGGAAATATTACCAGAAATAGTAAGAAATAACTAAAAATGCCCGTTTGTTTGGTCGAACGGCGGAATTTGGGGATGAATATGGACCCCGATGGAGCATAGCTCTATCGTTCCCTTGTGTGTCTCGTCGAGAGCTTTCCGAATTGGGGTGGCTCGCGTCATTCTGATGCCCGTAGCAAAAGCTATGGCCCAAACAGTGCGGCGACACCAAAGTCCAGTAATCTTGCTTACCGATTACTGGACTTTGGCCCCATGTCTTTTGAGAGATATATTAACGCCCTATTGGTGGATTCTGGCCCCAATATCTCATGTGACATATATTAACACCAAAATGCATAACTATTGCTAACCAATTTGTGCATTTTGTCAGCAATTTATGTCTCACAAAATAATGGTATCAAAATCCACTAATCTTGCTCACCGATTAGTGGATTTTGGCCCCAATATCTTCTGTGACATATATTAGTGCCAAAATGACGCCGAATTAATCAAGGCGTTAGATCAATGTGGCATAAGCAACGAACAGAGAGGCATAAACGAATAGAGAACGTCTCTATGGTTCCAAGAAAAGTAGATTAATCGAATTCTGCCCACAAGTCGGGCATATATGGCTGGAAGTCATAAAATATGCCAAAAAAAGGTTAAAATCCAGAATTTTCCCAACACTTTAACCATACTGAAAGAAACGCGTACGCGAATTTTGACCCAAACCAAAACGGGTTCAAGCTGAGGCTCGAATAGGCAATGGAAATATTACAAGAATTGTAAGAAATAACTAAAAATGCCCGTTTGACTGGTCGAACGGCGGAACTTGGGGATGAATATGGACCCCGATGGAGCGTAGCTCAATCGTCCCCTTGCGCGTCTCGTCGAGAGATTTCCGAATTGGGGTGGCTCTCGTCATTCTGATGCCCGTAGCAAAAGGTATGGCCCAAACAGTGCGGCGACACCAAAGTCCAGTAATCTTTCTTACCGATTACTGGACTTTGGCCCCATGTCTTTTGAGAGATATATTAACGCCCGATTGGTGGATTTTGGCCCCAATATCTCATGTGACATATATTAACACCAAAATGCATAACTATTGCTTACCAATTTGTGCATTTTGTCAGCAATTTATGTCTCACAAAATAATGGTATCAAAATCCACTAATCTTGCTCACCGATTAGTGGATTTTGGCCCCAATATCTTCTGTGACATATATTAGTGCCAAAATGACGCCGAATTAATCAAGGCGTTGGATCAATGTGGCATAAGCAACGAACAGAGAGGCATAAACGAATAGAGAACGTCTCTATGGTTCCAAGAAAAGTAGATTAATCGAATTCTGCCCACAAGTCGGGCATATATGGCTGGAAATCATAAAATATGCCAAAAAAAGTTAAAATCCCGAATTGTCCCAACACTTTAACCATACTGAAAGAAACGCGTACGCGAGTTTCGACCCAACACAAAACGGGTTCAAGCTGAGGTCCGAATAGGCAATGGAAATATTACCAGAAATAGTAAGAAATAACTAAAAATGCCCGTTTGTTTGGTCGAACGGCGGAATTTGGGGATGAATATGGACCCCGATGGAGCGTAGCTCTATCGTTCCCTTGTGTGTCTCGTCGAGAGCTTTCCGAATTGGGGTGGCTCGCGTCATTCTGATGCCCGTAGCAAAAGCTATGGCCCAAACAGTGCGGCGACACCAAAGTCCAGTAATCTTGCTTACCGATTACTGGACTTTGGCCCCATGTCTTTTGAGAGATATATTAACGCCCTATTGGTGGATTCTGGCCCCAATATCTCATGTGACATATATTAACACCAAAATGCATAACTATTGCTAACCAATTTGTGCATTTTGTCAGCAATTTATGTCTCACAAAATAATGGTATCAAAATCCACTAATCTTGCTCACCGATTAGTGGATTTTGGCCCCAATATCTTATGTGACATATATTAGTGCCAAAATGACGCCGAATTAATCAAGGCGTTAGATCAATGTGGCATAAGCAACGAACAGAGAGGCATAAACGAATAGAGAACGTCTCTATGGTTCCAAGAAAAGTAGATTAATCGAATTTTGCCCACAAGTCGGGCATATATGGCTGGAAGTCATAAAATATGCCAAAAAAAGGTTAAAATCCAGAATTTTCCCAACACTTTAACCATACTGAAAGAAACGCGTACGCGAATTTTGACCCAAACCAAAACGGGTTCAAGCTGAGGTCCGAATAGGCAATGGAAATATTACAAGAAATAGTAAGAAATAACTAAAAATGCCCGTTTGACTGGTCGAACGGCGGAACTTGGGGATGAATATGGACCCCGATGGAGCGTAGCTCAATCGTCCCCTTGCGCGTCTCGTCGAGAGATTTCCGAATTGGGGTGGCTCTCGTCATTCTGATGCCCGTAGCAAAAGGTATGGCCCAAACAGTGCGGCGACACCAAAGTCCAGTAATCTTTCTTACCGATTACTGGACTTTGGCCCCATGTCTTTTGAGAGATATATTAACGCCCGATTGGTGGATTTTGGCCCCAATATCTCATGTGACATATATTAACACCAAAATGCATAACTATTGCTTACCAATTTGTGCATTTTGTCAGCAATTTATGTCTCACAAAATAATGGTATCAAAATCCACTAATCTTGCTCACCGATTAGTGGATTTTGGCCCCAATATCTTCTGTGACATATATTTTTGCCAAAATGACGCCGAATTAATCAAGGCGTTAGATCAATGTGGCATAAGCAACGAACAGAGAGGCATAAACGAATAGAGAACGTCTCTATGGTTCCAAGAAAAGTAGATTAATCGAATTCTGCCCACAAGTCGGGCATACATGGCTGGAAATCATAAAATATGCCAAAAAAAGTTAAAATCCAGAATTTTCCCAACATTTTAACCATACTGAAAGAAACGCGTACGCGAATTTTGACCCAAACCAAAACGGGTTCAAGCTGAGGTCCGAATAGGCAATGGAAATATTACAAGAAATAGTAAGAAATAACTAAAAATGCCCGTTTGACTGGTCGAACGGCGGAACTTGGGGATGAATATGGACCCCGATGGAGCGTAGCTCAATCGTCCCCTTGCGCGTCTCGTCGAGAGATTTCCGAATTGGGGTGGCTCTCGTCATTCTGATGCCCGTAGCAAAAGGTATGGCCCAAACAGTGCGGCGACACCAAAGTCCAGTAATCTTTCTTACCGATTACTGGACTTTGGCCCCATGTCTTTTGAGAGATATATTAACGCCCGATTGGTGGATTTTGGCCCCAATATCTCATGTGACATATATTAACACCAAAATGCATAACTATTGCTTACCAATTTGTGCATTTTGTCAGCAATTTATGTCTCACAAAATAATGGTATCAAAATCCACTAATCTTGCTCACCGATTAGTGGATTTTGACCCCAATATCTTCTGTGACATATATTAGTGCCAAAATGACGCCGAATTAATCAAGGCGTTGGATCAATGTGGCATAAGCAACGAACAGAGAGGCATAAACGAATAGAGAACGTCTCTATGGTTCCAAGAAAAGTAGATTAATCGAATTCTGCCCACAAGTCGGGCATATATGGCTGGAAGTCATAAAATATGCCAAAAAAAGGTTAAAATCCAGAATTTTCCCAACACTTTAACCATACTGAAAGAAACGCGTACGCGAATTTTGACCCAAACCAAAACGGGTTCAAGCTGAGGCTCGAATAGGCAATGGAAATATTACAAGAAATAGTAAGAAATAACTAAAAATGCCCGTTTGACTGGTCGAACGGCGGAACTTGGGGATGAATATGGACCCCGATGGAGTGTAGCTCAATCGTCCCCTTGCGCGTCTCGTCGAGAGATTTCCGAATTGGGGTGGCTCTCGTCATTCTGATGCCCGTAGCAAAAGGTATGGCCCAAACAGTGCGGCGACACCAAAGTCCAGTAATCTTTCTTACCGATTACTGGACTTTGGCCCCATGTCTTTTGAGAGATATATTAACGCCCGATTGGTGGATTTTGGCCCCAATATCTCATGTGACATATATTAACACCAAAATACATAACTATTGCTTACCAATTTGTGCATTTTGTCAGCAATTTATGTCTCACAAAATAATGGTATCAAAATCCACTAATCTTGCTCACCGATTAGTGGATTTTGGCCCCAATATCTTCTGTGACATATATTAGTGCCAAAATGACGCCGAATTAATCAAGGCGTTGGATCAATGTGGCATAAGCAACGAACAGAGAGGCATAAACGAATAGAGAACGTCTCTATGGTTCCAAGAAAAGTAGATTAATCGAATTCTGCCCACAAGTCGGGCATATATGGCTGGAAATCATAAAATATGCCAAAAAAAGTTAAAATCCCGAATTGTCCCAACACTTTAACCATACTGAAAGAAACGCGTACGCGAGTTTCGACCCAACACAAAACGGGTTCAAGCTGAGGTCCGAATAGGCAATGGAAATATTACCAGAAATAGTAAGAAATAACTAAAAATGCCCGTTTGTTTGGTCGAACGGCGGAATTTGGGGATGAATATGATGGAGCGTAGCTCTATCGTTCCCTTGTGTGTCTCGTCGAGAGCTTTCCGAATTGGGGTGGCTCGCGTCATTCTGATGCCCGTAGCAAAAGCTATGGCCCAAACAGTGCGGCGACACCAAAGTCCAGTAATCTTGCTTACCGATTACTGGACTTTGGCCCCATGTCTTTTGAGAGATATATTAACGCCCGATTGGTGGATTTTGGCCCCAATATCTCATGTGACATATATTAACACCAAAATGCATAACTATTGCTTACCAATTTGTGCATTTTGTCAGCAATTTATGTCTCACAAAATAATGGTATCAAAATCCACTAATCTTGCTCACCGATTAGTGGATTTTGGCCCCAATATCTTCTGTGACATATATTAGTGCCAAAATGACGCCGAATTAATCAAGGCGTTAGATCAATGTGGCATAAGCAACGAACAGAGAGGCATAAACGAATAGAGAACGTCTCTATGGTTCCAAGAAAAGTAGATTAATCGAATTTTGCCCACAAGTCGGGCATATATGGCTGGAAGTCATAAAATATGCCAAAAAAAGGTTAAAATCCAGAATTTTCCCAACACTTTAACCATACTGAAAGAAACGCGTACGCGAATTTTGACCCAAACCAAAACGGGTTCAAGCTGAGGTCCGAATAGGCAATGGAAATATTACAAGAAATAGTAAGAAATAACTAAAAATGCCCGTTTGACTGGTCGAACGGCGGAACTTGGGGATGAATATGGACCCCGATGGAGCGTAGCTCAATCGTCCCCTTGCGCGTCTCGTCGAGAGATTTCCGAATTGGGGTGGCTCTCGTCATTCTGATGCCCGTAGCAAAAGGTATGGCCCAAACAGTGCGGCGACACCAAAGTCCAGTAATCTTTCTTACCGATTACTGGACTTTGGCCCCATGTCTTTTGAGAGATATATTAACGCCCGATTGGTGGATTTTGGCCCCAATATCTCATGTGACATATATTAACACCAAAATGCATAACTATTGCTTACCAATTTGTGCATTTTGTCAGCAATTTATGTCTCACAAAATAATGGTATCAAAATCCACTAATCTTGCTCACCGATTAGTGGATTTTGGCCCCAATATCTTCTGTGACATATATTTTTGCCAAAATGACGCCGAATTAATCAAGGCGTTAGATCAATGTGGCATAAGCAACGAACAGAGAGGCATAAACGAATAGAGAACGTCTCTATGGTTCCAAGAAAAGTAGATTAATCGAATTCTGCCCACAAGTCGGGCATATATGGCTGGAAATCATAAAATATGCCAAAAAAAGTTAAAATCCAGAATTTTCCCAACATTTTAACCATACTGAAAGAAATGCGTACGCGAATTTTGACCCAAACCAAAACGGGTTCAAGCTGAGGTCCGAATAGGCAATGGAAATATTACAAGAAATAGTAAGAAATAACTAAAAATGCCCGTTTGACTGGTCGAACGGCGAAACTTGGGAATGAATATGGACCCCGATGGAGCGTAGCTCAATCGTCCCCTTGCGCGTCTCGTCGAGAGATTTCCGAATTGGGGTGGCTCTCGTCATTCTGATGCCCGTAGCAAAAGCTATGGCCCAAACAGTGCGGCGACACCAAATTCCAGTAATCTTTCTTACCGATTACTGGACTTTGGCCCCATGTCTTTTGAGAGATATATTAACGCTCGATTGGTGGATTTTGGCCCCAATATCTCATGTGACATATATTAACACCAAAATGCATAACTATTGCTTACCAATTTGTGCATTTTGTTAGCAATTCATGTCTCACAAAATAATGGTATCAAAATCCACTAATCTTGCTCACCGATTAGTGGATTTTGGCCCCAATATCTTCTGTGACATATATTAGTGCCAAAATGACGTCGAATTAATCAAGGCGTTGGATCAATGTGGCATAATCAACGAACAGAGAGGCATAAACGAATAGAGAACGTCTCTATGGTTCCAAGAAAAGTAGATTAATTGAATTCTGCCCACAAGTCGGGCATATATGGCTGGAAATCAAAAAATATGCCAAAAAAAGTTAAAATCCCGAATTGTCCCAACACTTTAACCATACTGAAAGAAACGCGTACGCGAATTTCGAACCAAACAAAAACGGGTTCAAGCTGAGGTCCGAATAGGCAATGGAAATATTACCAGAAATAGTAAGAAATAACTAAAAATGCCCGTTTGACTGGTCGAACGGCGGAATTTGGGGATGAATATGGACCCCGATGGAGCGTAGCTCAATCGTCCCCTTGCGCGTCTCGTCGAGAGCTTTCCGATTTGGGGTGGCTCGTGTTATTCTGATGCCCGTAGCAAAAGCTATGGCCCAAACAGTGCGGCGACACCAAAGTCCAGTAATCTTGCTTACCGATTACTGGACTTTGGCCCCATGTCTTTTGAGAGATATATTAACGCCCGATTGGTGGATTTTGGCCCCAATATCTCATGTGACATATATTAACACCAAAATGCATAACTATTGCTTACCAATTTGTGCATTTTGTCAGCAATTTATGTCTCACAAAATAATGGTATCAATATCCACTAATCTTGCTCACCGATTAGTGGATTTTGGCCCCAATATCTTCTGTGACATATATTAGTGCCAAAATGACGCCGAATTAATCAAGGTGTTAGATCAATGTGGCATAAGCAACGAACAGAGAGGCATAAACGAATAGAGAACGTCTCTATGGTTCCAAGAAAAGTAGATTAATCGAATTCTGCCCACAAGTCGGGCATATATGGCTGGAAATCATAAAATATGCCAAAAAAAGTTAAAATCCAGAATTTTCCCAACACTTTAACCATACTGAAAGAAACGCGTACGCGAATTTTGACCCAAACCAAAACGGGTTCAAGCTGAGGTCCGAATAGGCAATGGAAATATTACAAGAAATGGTAAGAAACAACTAAAAATGCCCGTTTGACTGGTCGAACGGCGAAACTTGGGAATGAATATGGACCCCGATGGAGCGTAGCTCAATCGTCCCCTTGCGCGTCTCGTCGAGAGATTTCCGAATTGGGGTGGCTTTCGTCATTCTGATGCCCGTAGAAAAAGCTATGGCCCAAACAGTGCGACGACACCAAATTCCAGTAATCTTTCTTACCGATTACTGGACTTTGGCCCCATGTCTTTTGAGAGATATATTAACGCTCGATTGGTGGATTTTGGCCCCAATATCCCATGTGACATATATTAACACCAAAATGCATAACTATTGCTTACCAATTTGTGCATTTTGTCAGCAATTTATGTCTCACAAAATAATGGTATCAAAATCCACTAATCTTGCTCACCGATTAGTGGATTTTGGCCCCAATATCTTCTGTGACATATATTAGTGCCAAAATGACGCCGAATTAATCAAGGCGTTGGATCAATGTGGCATAAGCAACGAACAGAGAGGCATAAACGAATAGAGAACGTCTTTATGGTTCCAAGAAAAGTAGATTAATCGAATTCTGCCCACAAGTCATATATGGCTGGAAATCATAAAATATGCCAAAAAAAGTTAAAATCCCGAATTGTCCCAACACTTTAACCATACTGAAAGAAACGCGTACGCGAGTTTCGACCCAACCCAAAACGGGTTCAAGCTGAGGTCCGAATAGGCAATGGAAATATTACCAGAAATAGTAAGAAATAACTAAAAATGCCCGTTTGACTGGTCGAACGGCGGAATTTGGGGATGAATATGGACCCCGATGGAGCTACAATCGTCCCCTTGCGCGTCTCGTCGAGAGATTTCCGAATTGGGGTGGCTCGTGTTATTCTGATGCCCGTAGCAAAAGCTATGGCCCAAACAGTGCGGCGACACCAAAGTCCAGTAATCTTGCTTACCGATTACTGGACTTTGGCCCCATGTCTTTTGAGAGATATATTAACGCTCGATTGGTGGATTTTGGCCCCAATATCTCATGTGACATATATTAACACCAAAATGCATAACTATTGCTTACCAATTTGTGCATTTTGTCAGCAATTCATGTCTTACAAAATAATGGTATCAAAATCCACTAATCTTGCTCACCGATTAGTGGATTTTGGCCCCAATATCTTCTGTGACATATATTAGTGCCAAAATGACGTCGAATTAATCAAGGCGTTGGATCAATGTGGCATAAGCAACGAACAGAGAGGCATAAACGAATAGAGAACGTCTCTATGGTTCCAAGAAAAGTAGATTAATTGAATTATGCCCACAAGTCGGGCATATATGGCTGGAAATCAAAAAATATGCCAAAAAAAGTTAAAATCCCGAATTGTCCCAACACTTTAACCATACTGAAAGAAACGCGTACGCGAATTTCGACCCAACCAAAAACGGGTTCAAGCTGAGGTCCGAATAGGCAATGGAAATATTACCAGAAATAGTAAGAAATAACTAAAAATGCCCGTTTGACTGGTCGAACGGCGGAATTTGGGGATGAATATGGACCCCGATGGAGCGTAGCTCAATCGTCCCCTTGCGCGTCTCGTCGAGAGCTTTCCGAATTGGGGTGGCTCGTGTTATTCTGATGCCCGTAGCAAAAGCTATGGCCCAAACAGTGCGGCGACACCAAAGTCCAGTAATCTTGCTTACCGATTACTGGACTTTGGCCCCATGTCTTTTGAGAGATATATTAACGCCCGATTGGTGGATTTTGGCCCCAATATCTCATGTGACATATATTAACACCAAAATGCATAACTATTGCTTACCAATTTGTGCATTTTGTCAGCAATTTATGTCTCACAAAATAATGGTATCAAAATCCACTAATCTTGCTCACCGATTAGTGGATTTTGGCCCCAATATCTTCTGTGACATATATTAGTGCCAAAATGACGCCGAATTAATCAAGGCGTTAGATCAATGTGGCATAAGCAACGAACAGAGAGGCATAAACGAATAGAGAACGTCTCTATGGTTCCAAGAAAAGTAGATTAATCGAATTCTGCCCACAAGTCGGGCATATATGGCTGGAAATCATAAAATATGCCAAAAAAAGTTAAAATCCAGAATTTTCCCAACACTTTAACCATACTGAAATAAACGCGTACGCGAATTTTGACCCAAACAAAAACGGGTTCAAGCTGAGGTCCGAATAGGCAATGGAAATATTACAAGAAATGGTAAGAAATAACTAAAAATGCCCGTTTGACTGGTCGAACGGCGAAACTTGGGAATGAATATGGACCCCGATGGAGCGTAGCTCAATCGTCCCCTTGCGCGTCTCGTCGAGAGATTTCCGAATTGGGGTGGCTTTCGTCATTCTGATGCCCGTAGAAAAAGCTATGGCCCAAACAGTGCGACGACACCAAATTCCAGTAATCTTTCTTACAGATTACTGGACTTTGGCCCCATGTGTTTTGAGAGATATATTAACGCTCGATTGGTGGATTTTGGCCCCAATATCTCATGTGACATATATTAACACCAAAATGCATAACTATTGCTTACCAATTTGTGCATTTTGTCAGCAATTTATGTCTCACAAAATAATGGTATCAAAATCCACTAATCTTGCTCACCGATTAGTGGATTTTGGCCCCAATATCTTCTGTGACATATATTAGTGCCAAAATGACGCCGAATATATCAAGGTGTTGGATCAATGTGGCATAAGCAACGAACAGAGAAGCATAAACGAATAGAGAACGTCTCTATGGTTCCAATAAAAGTAGATTAATCGAATTCTGCCCACAAGTCGGGCATATAAGGCTCGAAATCATAAAATATGCCAAAAAAAGTTAAAATCCCGAATTATCCAACCACTTTAACCATACTGAAAGAAACGCGTACGTGAATTTCGACCCAACCCAAAACGGGTTCAAGCTGAGGTCCGAATAGGCAATGGAAATATTACCAGAAATAGTAAGAAATAACTAAAAATGCCCGTTTGGATGGTCGAACGGCGGAATTTGGGGATGAATATGGACCCCGATGGAGCGTAGCTCAATCGTTCCCTTGTGCGTCTCGTCGAGAGCTTTCCGAATCGGGGTGGCTCGCGTTATTCTGATGCCCGTAGCAAAAGCTATGGCCCAAATAGTGCGGCGACACCAAAGTCCAGTAATCCTTCTTACCGATTACTGGACTTTGGCCCCATGTCTTTTGAGAGATATATTAACGCCCGATTGGTGGATTTTGGCCCCAATATCTCATGTGACATATATTAACACCGAAATGCATAACTATTGCTTACCAATTTGTGCATTTTGTCAGCAATTTATGTCTCACAAAATAATGGTATCAATATCCACTAATCTTGCTCACGGATTAGTGGATTTTGGCCCCAATATCTTCTGTGACATATATTAGTGCCAAAATGACGCCGAATTAATCAAGGTTTTAGATCAATGTGGCATAAGCAACGAACAGAGAGGCATAAACGAATAGAGAACGTCTCTATGGTTCCAAGAAAAGTAGATTAATCGAATTCTGCCCACAAGTCGGGCATATATGGCTGGAAATCATAAAATATGCCAAAAAAAGTTAAAATCCCGAATTGTCCCAACACTTTAACCATACTGAAAGAAACGCGTACGCGAATTTCGACCCAACCAAAAACGGGTTCAAGCTGAGGTCCGAATAGGCAATGGAAATATTACCAGAAATAGTAAGAAATAACTAAAAATGCCCGTTTGACTGGTCGAACGGCGGAATTTGGGGATGAATATGGACCCCGATGGAGCGTAGCTCAATCGTCCCCTTGCGCGTCTCGTCGAGAGCTTTCCGAATTGGGGTGGCTCGTGTTATTCTGATGCCCGTAGCAAAAGCTATGGCCCAAACAGTGCGGCGACACCAAAGTCCAGTAATCTTGCTTACCGATTACTGGACTTTGGCCCCATGTCTTTTGAGAGATATATTAACGCCCGATTGGTGGATTTTGGCCCCAATATCTCATGTGACATATATTAACACCAAAATGCATAACTATTGCTTACCAATTTGTGCATTTTGTCAGCAATTTATGTCTCACAAAATAATGGTATCAAAATCCACTAATCTTGCTCACCGATTAGTGGATTTTGGCCCCAATATCTTCTGTGACATATATTAGTGCCAAAATGACGCCGAATTAATCAAGGCGTTAGATCAATGTGGCATAAGCAACGAACAGAGAGGCATAAACGAATAGAGAACGTCTCTATGGTTCCAAGAAAAGTAGATTAATCGAATTCTGCCCACAAGTCGGGCATATATGGCTGGAAATCATAAAATATGCCAAAAAAAAGTTAAAATCCAGAATTTTCCCAACACTTTAACCATACTGAAAGAAACGCGTACGCGAATTTTGACCCAAACAAAAACGGGTTCATGCTGAGGTCCGAATAGGCAATGGAAATATTACAAGAAATGGTAAGAAATAACTAAAAATGCCCGTTTGACTGGTCGAACGGCGAAACTTGGGAATGAATATGGACCCCGATGGAGCGTAGCTCAATCGTCCCCTTGCGCGTCTCGTCGAGAGATTTCCGAATTGGGGTGGCTTTCGTCATTCTGATGCCCGTAGAAAAAGCTATGGCCCAAACAGTGCGACGACACCAAATTCCAGTAATCTTTCTTACAGATTACTGGACTTTGGCCCCATGTGTTTTGAGAGATATATTAACGCTCGATTGGTGGATTTTGGCCCCAATATCTCATGTGACATATATTAACACCAAAATGCATAACTATTGCTTACCAATTTGTGCATTTTGTCAGCAATTTATGTCTCACAAAATAATGGTATCAAAATCCACTAATCTTGCTCACCGATTAGTGGATTTTGGCCCCAATATCTTCTGTGACATATATTAGTGCCAAAATGACGCCGAATATATCAAGGTGTTGGATCAATGTGGCATAAGCAACGAACAGAGAAGCATAAACGAATAGAGAACGTCTCTATGGTTCCAATAAAAGTAGATTAATCGAATTCTGCCCACAAGTCGGGCATATAAGGCTGGAAATCATAAAATATGCCAAAAAAAGTTAAAATCCCGAATTATCCAACCACTTTAACCATACTGAAAGAAACGCGTACGTGAATTTCGACCCAACCCAAAACGGGTTCAAGCTGAGGTCCGAATAGGCAATGGAAATATTACCAGAAATAGTAAGAAATAACTAAAAATGCCCGTTTGGATGGTCGAACGGCGGAATTTGGGGATGAATATGGACCCCGATGGAGCGTAGCTCAATCGTTCCCTTGTGCGTCTCGTCGAGAGCTTTCCGAATCGGGGTGGCTCGCGTTATTCTGATGCCCGTAGCAAAAGCTATGGCCCAAATAGTGCGGCGACACCAAAGTCCAGTAATCCTTCTTACCGATTACATGACTTTGGCCCCATGTCTTTTGAGAGATATATTAACGCCCGATTGGTGGATTTTGGCCCCAATATCTCATGTGACATATATTAACACCGAAATGCATAACTATTGCTTACCAATTTGTGCATTTTGTCAGCAATTTATGTCTCACAAAATAATGGTATCAATATCCACTAATCTTGCTCACGGATTAGTGGATTTTGGCCCCAATATCTTCTGTGACATATATTAATGCCAAAATGACGCCGAATTAATCAAGGTTTTAGATCAATGTGGCATAAGCAACGAACAGAGAGGCATAAACGAATAGAGAACGTCTCTATGGTTCCAAGAAAAGTAGATTAATCGAATTCTGCCCACAAGTCGGGCATATATGGCTGGAAATCATAAAATATGCCAAAAAAAGTTAAAATCCAGAATTTTCCCAACACTTTAACCATACTGAAAGAAACGCGTACGCGAATTTTGACCCAAACCAAAACGGGTTCAAGCTGAGGTCCGAATAGGCAATGGAAATATTACAAGAAATGGTAAGAAACAACTAAAAATGCCCGTTTGACTGGTCGAACGGCGAAACTTGGGAATGAATATGGACCCCGATGGAGCGTAGCTCAATCGTCCCCTTGCGCATCTCGTCGAGAGATTTCCGAATTGGGGTGGCTTTCGTCATTCTGATGCCCGTAGAAAAAGCTATGGCCCAAACAGTGCGACGACACCAAATTCCAGTAATCTTTCTTACCGATTACTGGACTTTGGCCCCATGTCTTTTGAGAGATATATTAACGCTCGATTGGTGGATTTTGGCCCCAATATCCCATGTGACATATATTAACACCAAAATGCATAACTATTGCTTACCAATTTGTGCATTTTGTCAGCAATTTATGTCTCACAAAATAATGGTATCAAAATCCACTAATCTTGCTCACCGATTAGTGGATTTTGGCCCCAATATCTTCTGTGACATATATTAGTGCCAAAATGACGCCGAATTAATCAAGGCGTTGGATCAATGTGGCATAAGCAACGAACAGAGAGGCATAAACGAATAGAGAACGTCTCTATGGTTCCAAGAAAAGTAGATTAATCGAATTCTGCCCACAAGTCATATATGGCTGGAAATCATAAAATATGCCAAAAAAAGTTAAAATCCCGAATTGTCCCAACACTTTAACCATACTGAAAGAAACGCGTACGCGAGTTTCGACCCAACCCAAAACGGGTTCAAGCTGAGGTCCGAATAGGCAATGGAAATATTACCAGAAATAGTAAGAAATAACTAAAAATGCCCGTTTGACTGGTCGAACGGCGGAATTTGGGGATGAATATGGACCCCGATGGAGCTACAATCGTCCCCTTGCGCGTCTCGTCGAGAGATTTCCGAATTGGGGTGGCTCGTGTTATTCTGATGCCCGTAGCAAAAGCTATGGCCCAAACAGTGCGGCGACACCAAAGTCCAGTAATCTTGCTTACCGATTACTGGACTTTGGCCCCATGTCTTTTGAGAGATATATTAACGCTCGATTGGTGGATTTTGGCCCCAATATCTCATGTGACATATATTAACACCAAAATGCATAACTATTGCTTACCAATTTGTGCATTTTGTCAGCAATTCATGTCTTACAAAATAATGGTATCAAAATCTTGCTCACCGATTAGTGGATTTTGGCCCCAATATCTTCTGTGACATATATTAGTGCCAAAATGACGTCGAATTAATCAAGGCGTTGGATCAATGTGGCATAAGCAACGAACAGAGAGGCATAAACGAATAGAGAACGTCTCTATGGTTCCAAGAAAAGTAGATTAATTGAATTATGCCCACAAGTCGGGCATATATGGCTGGAAATCAAAAAATATGCCAAAAAAAGTTAAAATCCCGAATTGTCCCAACACTTTAACCATACTGAAAGAAACGCGTACGCGAATTTCGACCCAACCAAAAACAGGTTCAAGCTGAGGTCCGAATAGGCAATGGAAATATTACCAGAAATAGTAAGAAATAACTAAAAATGCCCGTTTGACTGGTCGAACGGCGGAATTTGGGGATGAATATGGACCCCGATGGAGCGTAGCTCAATCGTCCCCTTGCGCGTCTCGTCGAGAGCTTTCCGAATTGGGGTGGCTCGTGTTATTCTGATGCCCGTAGCAAAAGCTATGGCCCAAACAGTGCGGCGACACCAAAGTCCAGTAATCTTGCTTACCGATTACTGGACTTTGGCCCCATGTCTTTTGAGAGATATATTAACGCCCGATTGGTGGATTTTGGCCCCAATATCTCATGTGACATATATTAACACCAAAATGCATAACTATTGCTTACCAATTTGTGCATTTTGTCAGCAATTTATGTCTCACAAAATAATGGTATCAAAATCCACTAATCTTGCTCACCGATTAGTGGATTTTGGCCCCAATATCTTCTGTGACATATATTAGTGCCAAAATGACGCCGAATTAATCAAGGCGTTAGATCAATGTGGCATAAGCAACGAACAGAGAGGCATAAACGAATAGAGAACGTCTCTATGGTTCCAAGAAAAGTAGATTAATCGAATTCTGCCCACAAGTCGGGCATATATGGCTGGAAATCATAAAATATGCCAAAAAAAGTTAAAATCCAGAATTTTCCCAACACTTTAACCATACTGAAAGAAACGCGTACGCGAATTTTGACCCAAACCAAAACGGGTTCAAGCTGAGGTCCGAATAGGCAATGGAAATATTACAAGAAATGGTAAGAAATAACTAAAAATGCCCGTTTGACTGGTCGAACGGCGAAACTTGGGAATGAATATGGACCCCGATGGAGCGTAGCTCAATCGTCCCCTTGCGCGTCTCGTCGAGAGATTTCCGAATTGGGGTGGCTTTCGTCATTCTGATGCCCGTAGAAAAAGCTATGGCCCAAACAGTGCGACGACACCAAATTCCAGTAATCTTTCTTACAGATTACTGGACTTTGGCCCCATGTGTTTTGAGAGATATATTAACGCTCGATTGGTGGATTTTGGCCCCAATATCTCATGTGACATATATTAACACCAAAATGCATAACTATTGCTTACCAATTTGTGCATTTTGTCAGCAATTTATGTCTCACAAAATAATGGTATCAAAATCCACTAATCTTGCTCACCGATTAGTGGATTTTGGCCCCAATATCTTCTGTGACATATATTAGTGCCAAAATGACGCCGAATATATCAAGGTGTTGGATCAATGTGGCATAAGCAACGAACAGAGAAGCATAAACGAATAGAGAACGTCTCTATGGTTCCAATAAAAGTAGATTAATCGAATTCTGCCCACAAGTCGGGCATATAAGGCTGGAAATCATAAAATATGCCAAAAAAAGTTAAAATCCCGAATTATCCAACCACTTTAACCATACTGAAAGAAACGCGTACGTGAATTTCGACCCAACCCAAAACGGGTTCAAGCTGAGGTCCGAATAGGCAATGGAAATATTACCAGAAATAGTAAGAAATAACTAAAAATGCCCGTTTGGATGGTCGAACGGCGGAATTTGGGGATGAATATGGACCCCGATGGAGCGTAGCTCAATCGTTCCCTTGTGCGTCTCGTCGAGAGCTTTCCGAATCGGGGTGGCTCGCGTTATTCTGATGCCCGTAGCAAAAGCTATGGCCCAAATAGTGCGGCGACACCAAAGTCCAGTAATCCTTCTTACCGATTACTGGACTTTGGCCCCATGTCTTTTGAGAGATATATTAACGCCCGATTGGTGGATTTTGGCCCCAATATCTCATGTGACATATATTAACACCAAAATGCATAACTATTGCTTACCAATTTGTGAATTTTGTCAGCAATTTATGTATCACAAAATAATGGTATCAAATACCACTAATCTTGCTCACCGATTAGTGGATTTTGGCCCCAATATCTTCTGTGACATATATTAGTGCCAAAATGACGCCGAATTGATCAAGGCGTTAGATCAATGTGGCATAAGCAACGAACAGAGAGGCATAAACGAATAGAGAACGTCTCTATGGTTCCAAGAAAAGTAGATTAATTGAATTATGCCCACAAGTCGGGCATATATGGCTGGAAATCAAAAAATATGCCAAAAAAAGTTAAAATCCCGAATTGTCCCAACACTTTAACCATACTGAAAGAAACGCGTACGCGAATTTCGACCCAACCAAAAACGGGTTCAAGCTGAGGTCCGAATAGGCAATGGAAATATTACAAGAAATAGTAAGAAATAACTAAAAATGCCCGTTTGACTGGTCGAACGGCGGAATTTGGGGATGAATATGGACCCCGATGGAGCGTAGCTCAATCGTCCCCTTGCGCGTCTCGTCGAGAGCTTTCCGAATTGGGGTGGCTCGTGTTATTCTGATGCCCGTAGCAAAAGCTATGGCCCAAACAGTGCGGCGACACCAAAGTCCAGTAATCTTGCTTACCGATTACTGGACTTTGGCCCCATGTCTTTTGAGAGATATATTAACGCCCGATTGGTGGATTTTGGCCCCAATATCTCATGTGACATATATTAACACCAAAATGCATAACTATTGCTTACCAATTTGTGCATTTTGTCAGCAATTTATGTCTCACAAAATAATGGTATCAAAATCCACTAATCTTGCTCACCGATTAGTGGATTTTGGCCCCAATATCTTCTGTGACATATATTAGTGCCAAAATGACGCCGAATTAATCAAGGCGTTATATCAATGTGGCATAAGCAACGAACAGAGAGGCATAAACGAATAGAGAACGTCTCTATGGTTCCAAGAAAAGTAGATTAATCGAATTCTGCCCACAAGTCGGGCATATATGGCTGGAAATCATAAAATATGCCAAAAAAAGTTAAAATCCAGAATTTTCCCAACACTTTAACCATACTGAAAGAAACGCGTACTCGAATTTTGACCCAAACCAAAACGGGTTCAAGCTGAGGTCCGAATAGGCAATGGAAATATTACAAGAAATGGTAAGAAATAACTAAAAATGCCCGTTTGACTGGTCGAACGGCGAAACTTGGGAATGAATATGGACCCCGATGGAGCGTAGCTCAATCGTCCCCTTGCGCGTCTCGTCGAGAGATTTCCGAATTGGGGTGGCTTTCGTCATTCTGATGCCCGTAGAAAAAGCTATGGCCCAAATAGTGCGACGACACCAAATTCCAGTAATCTTTCTTACCGATTACTGGACTTTGGCCCCATGTCTTTTGAGAGATATATTAACGCTCGATTGGTGGATTTTGGCCCCAATATCTCATGTGACATATATTAACACCAAAATGCATAACTATTGCTTACCAATTTGTGCATTTTGTCAGCAATTTATGTCTCACAAAATAATGGTATCAAAATCCACTAATCTTGCTCACCGATTAGTGGATTTTGGCCCCAATATCTTCTGTGACATATATTAGTGCCAAAATGACGCCGAATATATCAAGGTGTTGGATCAATGTGGCATAAGCAACGAACAGAGAAGCATAAACGAATAGAGAACGTCTGTATGGTTCCAATAAAAGTAGATTAATCGAATTCTGCCCACAAGTCGGGCATATATGGCTGGAAATCATAAAATATGCCAAAAAAAGTTAAAATCCCGAATTATCCAACCACTTTAACCATACTGAAAGAAACGCGTACGTGAATTTCGACCCAACCCAAAACGGGTTCAAGCTGAGGTCCGAATAGGCAATGGAAATATTACCAGAAATAGTAAGAAATAACTAAAAATGCCCGTTTGGATGGTCGAACGGCGGAATTTGGGGATGAATATGGACCTCGATGGAGCGTAGCTCAATCGTTCCCTTGTGCGTCTCGTCGAGAGCTTTCCGAATTGGGGTGGATCGCGTTATTCTGATGCCCGTAGCAAAAGCTATGGCCCAAATAGTGCGGCGACACCAAAGTCCAGTAATCCTTCTTACCGATTACTGGACTTTGGCCCCATGTCTTTTGAGAGATATATTAACGCCCGATTGGTGGATTTTGGCCCCAATATCTCAGGTGACATATATTAACACCAAAATGCATAACTATTGCTTACCAATTTGTGAATTTTGTCAGCAATTTATGTATCACAAAATAATGGTATCAAATACCACTAATCTTGCTCACCGATTAGTGGATTTTGGCCCCAATATCTTCTGTGACATATATTAGTGCCAAAATGACGCCGAATTAATCAAGGCGTTGGATCAATGTGGCATAAGCAACGAACAGAGAGGCATAAACGAATAGAGAACGTCTCTCGGGTTCCAATAAAAGTAGATTAATCGAATTCTGCCCACAAGTCGGGCATATATGGCTGGAAATCATAAAATATGCCAAAAAAAGTTAATTTCCCGAATTGTCCCAACACTTTAACCATACTGAAAGAAACGCGTACGGGAATTTCGACCCAACCCAAAACGGGTTCAAGCTGAGGTCCGAATAGGCAATGGAAATATTACCAGAAATAGTAAGAAATAACTAAAAATGCCCGTTTGGTTGGTCGAACGGCGGAATTTGGGGATGAATATGGACCCCGATGGAGCGTAGCTCAATCGTCCCCTTGTGTGTCTCGTCAAGAGCTTTCCGAATTGGGGTGGCTCGCGTCATTCTGATGCCCGTAGCAAAAGGTATGGCCCAAACAGTGCGGCGACACCAAAGTCCAGTAATCTTGCTTACCGATTACTGGACTTTGGCCCCATGTCTTTTGAGAGATATATTAACGCCCGATTGGTGGATTTTGGCCCCAAAATCTCATGTGACATATATTAACACCAAAATGCATAACTATTGCTTACCAAGTTGTGAATTTTGTCAGCAATTTATGTCTCACAAAATAATGGTATCAAAATCCACTAATCTTGCTCACCGATTAGTGGATTTTAGCCCCAATATCTTCCGTGACATATATTAGTGCCAAAATGACGCCGAATTAATCAAGGCGTTGGATCAATGTGGCATAAGCAACGAACAGAGAGGCATAAACGAATAGAGAACGTCTCTATGGTTCCAAGAAAAGTACATTAATCGAATTCTGCCCACAAGTCGGGCATATATGGCTGGAAATCATAAAATATGCCAAAAAAAGTTAAAATCCCGAATTGTCCCAAAACTTTAACCATACTAAAAGAAACGCGTACGCGAATTTCGACCCAACCCAAAACGGGTTCAAGCTGAGGTCCGAATAGACAATGGAAATATTACCAGAAATAGTAAGAAATAACTAAAAATGCCCGTTTGGTTGGTCGAACGGCGGAATTTGGGGATGAATATGGACCCCGATGGAGCGTAGCTCAATCGTTCCCTTGTGCGTCTCGTCGAGAGCTTTCCGAATTGGGGTGGCTCGCGTTATTCTGATGCCCGTAGCAAAAGCTATGGCCCAAATAGTGCGGCGACACCAAAGTCAGTAATCTTGCTTACCGATTACTAGACTTTGGCCCCATGTCTTTTGAGAGATATATTAACGCCCGATTGGTGGATTTTGGCCCCAATATCTCATGTGACAAATATTAACACCAAAATGCATAACTATTGCTTACCAATTTGTGAATTTTGTCAGCAATTTATGTCTCACAAAATAATGGTATCAAAATCCACTAATCTTGCTCACCGATTAGTGGATTTTGGCCCCAATATCTTCTGTGACATATATTAGTGCCAAAATGACGCCGAATTAATCAAAGCGTTGGATCAATGTGGCATAAGCAACGAACAGAGAGGCATAAACGAATAGAGAACGTCTCTATGGTTCCAAGAAAAGTACATTAATTGAATTCTGCCCACAAGTCGGGCATATATAGCTGGAAATCATAAAATATGCCAAAAAAAAGTTAAAATCCCGAATTGTCCCAACACTTTAACCATACTGAAAGAAACGCGTACGCGAATTTCGACCCAACCCAAATTGGTTTCAAGCTGAGGTCCGAATAGGCAATGGAAATATTACCATAAATAGTAAGAAATAACTAAAAATGCCCGTTTGGTTGGTCAAACGGCAGAATTTGGGGATGAATTGGACCCCGATGGAGCGTAGCTCAATCCTCCCCTTGTGCGTCTCGTCGAGAGCTTTCCGAATTGGGGTGGCTCGCGTCATTCTGATGCCCGTAGCAAAAGCTATGGCCCAAACAGTGCGGCGACACCAAAGTCCAGTAATCTTGCTTACCGATTACTGGACTTTGGCCCCATGTCTTTTGAGAGATATGTTAACGCCCTATTGGTGGATTCTGGCCCCAGTATCTCATGTGACATACATTAACACCAAAATGCATAACTATTGCTTACCAATTTGTGCATTTTGTCAGCAATTTATGTCTCAAAAAATAATGGTATCAAAATCCACTAATCTTGCTCACCGATTAGTGGATTTTGGCCCCAATATCTTCTGTGACATATATTAGTGCCAAAATGACGCCGAATTAATCAAGGCGTTAGATCAATGTGGCATAAGCAACGAACAGAGAGGCATAAACGAATAGAGAACGTCTCTATGGTTCCAAGAAAAGTAGATTAATTGAATTCTGCCCACAAGTCGGGCATATATGGCTGGAAATCATAAAATATGCCAAAAAAAGTTAAAATCCAGAATTTTCCCAACACTTTAACCATACTGAAAGAAACGCGTACGCGAATTTTGACCCAACCCAAAACGGGTTCAAGCAGAGGTTCGAATAGGCAATGGAAATATTACAAGAAATAGTAAGAAATAACTAAAAATGCCCGTTTGACTGGTCGAACGGCGGAACTTGGGAATGAATATGGACCTCGATGGAGCGTAGCTCAATCGTCCCCTTGCGCGTCTCGTCGAGAGCTTTCGGAATTAGGGTGGCTCTCGTCATTCTGATGCCCGTAGCAAAAGCTATGGCCCAAACAGTGCGGCGACACCAAAGTCCAGTAATCTTTCTTACCGATTACTGGACTTTGGCCCCATGTCTTTTGAGAGATATATTAACGCTCGATTGGTGGATTTTGGCCCCAATATCTCATGTGACATATATTAACACCAAAATGCATAACTATTGCTTACCAATTTGTGAATTTTGTCAGCAATTTATGTCTCACAAAATAATGGTATCAAAATCCACTAATCTTGCTCACCGATTAGTGGATTTTGGCCCCAATATCTTCTGTGACATATATTAGTGCCAAAATGACGCCGAATTAATCAAAGCGTTGGATCAATGTGGCATAAGCAACGAACAGAGAGGCATAAACGAATAGAGAACGTCTCTATGGTTCCAAGAAAAGTACATTAATTGAATTCTGCCCACAAGTCGGGCATATATAGCTGGAAATCATAAAATATGCCAAAAAAAAGTTAAAATCCCGAATTGTCCCAACACTTTAACCATACTGAAAGAAACGCGTACGCGAATTTCGACCCAACCCAAATTGGTTTCAAGCTGAGGTCCGAATAGGCAATGGAAATATTACCATAAATAGTAAGAAATAACTAAAAATGCCCGTTTGGTTGGTCAAACGGCAGAATTTGGGGATGAATTGGACCCCGATGGAGCGTAGCTCAATCCTCCCCTTGTGCGTCTCGTCGAGAGCTTTCCGAATTGGGGTGGCTCGCGTCATTCTGATGCCCGTAGCAAAAGCTATGGCCCAAACAGTGCGGCGACACCAAAGTCCAGTAATCTTGCTTACCGATTACTGGACTTTGGCCCCATGTCTTTTGAGAGATATGTTAACGCCCTATTGGTGGATTCTGGCCCCAATATCTCATGTGACATACATTAACACCAAAATGCATAACTATTGCTTACCAATTTGTGCATTTTGTCAGCAATTTATGTCTCAAAAAATAATGGTATCAAAATCCACTAATCTTGCTCACCGATTAGTGGATTTTGGCCCCAATATCTTCTGTGACATATATTAGTGCCAAAATGACGCCGAATTAATCAAGGCGTTAGATCAATGTGGCATAAGCAACGAACAGAGAGGCATAAACGAATAGAGAACGTCTCTATGGTTCCAAGAAAAGTAGATTAATTGAATTCTGCCCACAAGTCGGGCATATATGGCTGGAAATCATAAAATATGCCAAAAAAAGTTAAAATCCAGAATTTTCCCAACACTTTAACCATACTGAAAGAAACGCGTACGCGAATTTTGACCCAACCCAAAACGGGTTCAAGCAGAGGTTCGAATAGGCAATGGAAATATTACAAGAAATAGTAAGAAATAACTAAAAATGCCCGTTTGACTGGTCGAACGGCGGAACTTGGGAATGAATATGGACCTCGATGGAGCGTAGCTCAATCGTCCCCTTGCGCGTCTCGTCGAGAGCTTTCGGAATTAGGGTGGCTCTCGTCATTCTGATGCCCGTAGCAAAAGCTATGGCCCAAACAGTGCGGCGACACCAAAGTCCAGTAATCTTTCTTACCGATTACTGGACTTTGGCCCCATGTCTTTTGAGAGATATATTAACGCTCGATTGGTGGATTTTGGCCCCAATATCTCATGTGACATATATTAACACCAAAATGCATAACTATTGCTTACCAATTTGTGCATTTTGTCAGCAATTTATGTCTCACAAAATAATGGTATCAAAATCCACTAATCTTGCTCACCGATTAGCAGATTTTGGCCCCAATATCTTCTGTGACATATATTAGTGCCAAAATGACGCCGAATTAATCAAGGCGTTGGATCAATGTGGCATAAGCAACGAACAGAGAGGCATAAACGAATAGAGAACGTCTCTCTGGTTCCAATAAAAGTAGATTAATCGAATTCTGCCCACAAGTCGGGCATATATGGCTGAAAATCATAAAATATGCCAAAAAAAGTTAAAATCCCTAATTGTCCCAACACTTTAACCATACTGAAAGAAACGCGTACGCGAATTTCGACCCAACCCAAAACGGGTTCAAGCTGAGGTCCGAATAGGCAATGGAAATATTACCAGAAATAGTAAGAAATAACTAAAAATGCCCGTTTGGTTGATCGAACGGCAGAATTTGGGGATGAATATGGACCCCGATGGAGCGTAGCTCAATCGTTCCCTTGTGCGTCTCGTCGAGAGCTTTCCGAATTGGGGTGGCTCGCGTTATTCTGATGCCTGTAGCAAAAGCTATGGCCCAAATAGTGCGGCGACACCAAAGTCCAGTAATCTTGCTTACCGATTACTGGACTTTGGCCCCATGTCTTTTGAGAGATATATTAACGCCCGATTGGTGGATTTTGGCCCCAATATCTCATGTGACATATATTAACACCAAAATGCATAACTATTGCTTACCAATTTGTGCATTTTGTCAGCAATTTATGTCTCACAAAATAATGGTATCAAAATCCACTAATCTTGCTCACCGATTAGTGGATTTTGGCCCCAATATCTTCTGTGACATATATTAGTGCCAAAATGACGCCGAATTAATCAAGGCGTTGGATCAATGTGGCATAAGCAACGAACAGAGAGGCATAAACGAATAGAGAACGTCTCTATGGTTCCAAGAAAAGTAGATTAATCGAATTCTGCCCACTAGTCGGGCATATATGGCTGGAAATCATAAAATATGCCAAAAAAAAGTTAAAATCCTGAATTGTCCCAACACTTTAACCATACTGAAAGAAACGCGTACGCGAATTTCGACCCAACCCAAAACGGGTTCAAGTTGAGGTCCGAATAGGCAATGGAAATATTACCAGAAATAGTAAGAAATAAATAAAAATGCCCGTTTGACTGGTCGAACGGCGGAACTTGGGGATGAATATGGACCCCGATGGAGCGTAGCTCAATCGTTCCCTTGTGCGTCTCGTCGAGAGCTTTCCGAATTGGGGTGGCTCGCGTTATTCTGATGCCCGTAGCAAAAGCTATGGCCCAATAAGTGCGGCGACACCAAAGTCCAGTAATCTTGCTTACCGATTACTGGACTTTGGCCCCATGTCTTTTGAGAGATATATTAACGCCCGATTGGTGGATTTTGGCCCCAATATCTCATGTGACATATATTAACACCAAAATGCATAACTATTGCTTATCAATTTGTGCATTTTGTCAGCAATTTATGTCTCACAAAATAATGGTATCAAAATCCACTAATCTTGCTCACCGATTAGTGGATTTTGGCCCCAATATCTTCTGTGACATATATTAGTGCCAAAATGACGCCGAATTAATCAAGGCGTTGGATCAATGTGGCATAAGCAACGAACAGAGAGGCATAAACGAATAGAGAACGTCTCTATGGTTCAAAGAAAAGTAGATTAATTGAATTCTGCCCACAAGTCGGGCATATATGGCTGGAAATTATAAAATATGCCAAAAAAAGTTAAAATCCCGAATTGTCCCAACACTTTAACCATACTGAAAGAAACGCGTACGCAAATTTCGACCCAACCCAAAATGGTTTCAAGCTGAGGTCCGAATAGGAAATGGAAATATTACCAGAAATAGTAAGAAATAACTAAAAATGCCCGTTTGGTTGGTCGAACGGCAGAATTTGGGGATGAATATGGACCCCGATGGAGCGTAGCTCGATCGTTCCCTTGTGCGTCTCGTCGAGAGCTTTCCGAATTGGGGTGGCTCGCGTTATTCTGATGCCCGTAGCAAAAGATATGGCCCAAATAGTGCGGCGACACCAAAGTCCAGTAATCTTGCTTACCGATTACTGGACTTTGGCCCCATGTCTTTTGAGAGATAAATTAACGCCCGATTGGTGGATTTTGGCCCCAATATCTCATGTGACATATATTAACACCAAAATGCATAACTATTGCTCACCAATTTGTGCATTTTGTCAGCAATTTATGTCTCACAAAGTAATGGTATCAAAATCCACTAATCTTGCTCACCGATTAGTGGATTTTGGCCCCAATATCTTCTGTGACATATATTAGTGCCAAAATGACGCCGAATTAATCAAGGCGTTGGATCAATGTGGCATAAGCAACGAACAGAGAGGCATAAACGAATAGAGAACGTCTCTATGGTTCAAAGAAAAGTAGATTAATTGAATTCTGCCCACAAGTCGGGCATATATGGCTGGAAATCATAAAATATGCCAAAAAAAGTTAAAATCACGAATTGTCCAAACACTTTAACCATACTGAAAGAAACGCGTACGCAAATTTTGACCCAACCCAAAATGGTTTCAAGCTGAGGTCCGATTAGGAAATGGAAATATTACAAGAAATAGTAAGAAATAACTAAAAATACCCGTTTGTTTGGTCGAACGGCAGAATTTGGGGATGAATATGGACCCCGATGGAGCGTAGCTCAATCGTCCCCTTGTGCGTCTCGTCGAGAGCTTTCCGAATTGGGGTGGCTCGCGTTATTCTGATTAGTGGATTTTGGCCCCAATATCTTCTGTAACATATATTAGTGCCAAAATGACGCCGAATTTATCAAGGAGTTGGATCAATTTGGCATAAGCAACGAACAGAGAGGCATAAACGAATAGAGAACGTCTCTATGGTTCCAAGAAAAGTAGATTAATCGAATTCTGCCCACTAGTCGGGCATATATGGCTGGAAATCATAAAATATGCCAAAAAAAGTTAAAATCCTGAATTGTCCCAACACTTTAACCATACTGAAAGAAACGCGTACGCGAATTTCGACCCAACCCAAAACGGGTTCAAGTTGAGGTCCGAATAGGCAATGGAAATATTACCAGAAATAGTAAGAAATAACTAAAAATGCCCGTTTGACTGGTCGAACGGCGGAACTTGGGGATGAATATGGACCCCGTTCCCTTGTGCGTCTCGTCGAGAGCTTTCCGAATTGGGGTGGCTCGCGTTATTCTGATGCCCGTAGCAAAAGCTATGGCCCAATAAGTGCGGCGACACCAAAGTCCAGTAATCTTGCTTACCGATTACTGGACTTTGGCCCCATGTCTTTTGAGAGATATATTAACGCCCGATTGGTGGATTTTGGCCCCAATATCTCATGTGACATATATTAACACCAAAATGCATAACTATTGCTTACCAATTTGTGCATTTTGTCAGCAATTTATGTCTCACAAAATAATGGTATCAAAATCCACTAATCTTGCTCACCGATTAGTGGATTTTAGCCCCAATATCTTCTGTGACATATATTAGTGCCAAAATGACGCCGAATTAATCAAGGCGTTGGATCAATGTGGCATAAGCAACGAACAGAGAGGCATAAACGAATAGAGAACGTCTCTATGGTTCAAAGAAAAGTAGATTAATTGAATTCTGCCCACAAGTCGGGCATATATGGCTGGAAATCATAAAATATGCCAAAAAAAGTTAAAATCACGAATTGTCCAAACACTTTAACCATACTGAAAGAAACGCGTACGCAAATTTTGACCCAACCCAAAATGGTTTCAAGCTGAGGTCCGATTAGGAAATGGAAATATTACGAGAAATAGTAAGAAATAACTAAAAATACCCGTTTGTTTGGTCGAACGGCAGAATTTGGGGATGAATATGGACCCCGATGGAGCGTAGCTCAATCGTCCCCTTGTGCGTCTCGTCGAGAGCTTTCCGAATTGGGGTGGCTCGCGTCATATGATGCCCGTAGCAAAAGCTATGGCCCAAACAGTGCGGCGACACCAAAGTCCAGTAATCTTGCTTACCGATTACTGGACTTTGGCCCCATGTCTTTTGAGAGATATATTAACGCCCGATTGGTGGATTTTGGCCCCAATATCTCATGTGACATATATTAACACCAAAATGCATAACTATTGCTTACCAATTTGTGCATTTTGTCAGCAATTTATGTCTCACAAAATAATGGTATCAAAATCCACTAATCTTGCTCACCGATTAGTGGATTTTGGCCCCAATATCTTCTGTAACATATATTAGTGCCAAAATGACGCCGAATTAATCAAGGAGTTGGATCAATGTGGCATAAGCAACGAACAGAGAGGCATAAACGAATAGAGAACGTCTCTATGGTTCCAAGAAAAGTAGATTAATCGAATTCTGCCCACTAGTCGGGCATATATGGCTGGAAATCATAAAATATGCCAAAAAAAAGTTAAAATCCTGAATTGTCCCAACACTTTAACCATAATGAAAGAAACGCGTACGCGAATTTCGACCCAACCCAAAACGGGTTCAAGTTGAGGTCCGAATAGGCAATGGAAATATTACCAGAAATAGTAAGAAATAACTAAAAATGCCCGTTTGACTGGTCGAACGGCGGAACTTGGGGATGAATATGGACCCCGATGGAGCGTAGCTCAATCGTTCCCTTGTGCGTCTCGTCGAGAGCTTTCCGAATTGGGGTGGCTCGCGTTATTCTGATGCCTGTAGCAAAAGCTATGGCCCAAATAGTGCGGCGACACCAAAGTCCAGTAATCTTGCTTACCGATTACTGGACTTTGGCCCCATGTCTTTTGAGAGATATATTAACGCCCGATTGGTGGATTTTGGCCCCAATATCTCATGTGACATATATTAACACCAAAATGCATAACTATTGCTTACCAATTTGTGCATTTTGTCAGCAATTTATGTCTCACAAAATAATGGTATCAAAATCCACTAATCTTGCTCACCGATTAGTGGATTTTGGCCCCAATATCTTCTGTGACATATATTAGTGCCAAAATGACGCCGAATTAATCAAGGCGTTGGATCAATGTGGCATAAGCAACGAACAGAGAGGCATAAACGAATAGAGAACGTCTCTATGGTTCAAAGAAAAGTAGATTAATTGAATTCTGCCCACAAGTCGGGCATATATGGCTGGAAATCATAAAATAGGCCAAAAAAAGTTAAAATCCCGAATTGTCCCAACACTTTAACCATACTGAAAGAAACGCGTACGCAAATTTCGACCCAACCCAAAATGGTTTCAAGCTGAGGTCCGAATAGGAAATGGAAATATTACCAGAAATAGTAAGAAATAACTAAAAATGCCCGTTTGGTTGGTCGAACGACAGAATTTGGGGATGAATATGGACCCCGATGGAGCGTAGCTCAATCGTCCCCTTGCACGTCTCGTCGAGATCTTTCCGAATTGGGGTGGCTCTCGTCATTCTGATGCCCGTAGCAAAAGCTATGGCCCAAACAGTGCGGCGACACCAAAGTCCAGTAATCTTTCTTACCGATTACTGGACTTTGGCCCCATGTCTTTTGAGAGATATATTAACGCTCGATTGGTGGATTTTGGCCCCAATATCTCATGTGACATATATTAACACCAAAATGCATAACTATTGCTTACCAATTTGTGCATTTTGTCAGCAATTTATGTCTCACAAAATAATGGTATCAAAATCCACTAACCTTGCTCACCGATTAGTGGATTTTGGCCCGAATATCTTCTGTGACATATATTAGTGCCAAAATGACGCCGAATTAATCAAGGAGTTGGATCAATGTGGCATAAGCAACGAACAGAGAGGCATAAACGAATAGAGAACGTCTCTATGGTTCCAAGAAAAGTAGATTAATCGAATTCTGCCCACTAGTCGGGCATATATGGCTGGAAATCATAAAATATGCCAAAAAAAAGTTAAAATCCTGAATTGTCCCAACACTTTAACCATAATGAAAGAAACGCGTACGCGAATTTCGACCCAACCCAAAACGGGTTCAAGTTGAGGTCCGAATAGGCAATGGAAATATTACCAGAAATAGTAAGAAATAACTAAAAATGCCCGTTTGACTGGTCGAACGGCGGAACTTGGGGATGAATATGGACCCCGATGGAGCGTAGCTCAATCGTTCCCTTGTGCGTCTCGTCGAGAGCTTTCCGAATTGGGGTGGCTCGCGTTATTCTGATGCCTGTAGCAAAAGCTATGGCCCAAATAGTGCGGCGACACCAAAGTCCAGTAATCTTGCTTACCGATTACTGGACTTTGGCCCCATGTCTTTTGAGAGATATATTAACGCCCGATTGGTGGATTTTGGCCCCAATATCTCATGTGACATATATTAACACCAAAATGCATAACTATTGCTTACCAATTTGTGCATTTTGTCAGCAATTTATGTCTCACAAAATAATGGTATCAAAATCCACTAATCTTGCTCACCGATTAGTGGATTTTGGCCCCAATATCTTCTGTGACATATATTAGTGCCAAAATGACGCCGAATTAATCAAGGCGTTGGATCAATGTGGCATAAGCAACGAACAGAGAGGCATAAACGAATAGAGAACGTCTCTATGGTTCAAAGAAAAGTAGATTAATTGAATTCTGCCCACAAGTCGGGCATATATGGCTGGAAATCATAAAATATGCCAAAAAAAGTTAAAATCCCGAATTGTCCCAACACTTTAACCATACTGAAAGAAACGCGTACGCAAATTTCGACCCAACCCAAAATGGTTTCAAGCTGAGGTCCGAATAGGAAATGGAAATATTACCAGAAATAGTAAGAAATAACTAAAAATGCCCGTTTGGTTGGTCGAACGGCAGAATTTGGGGATGAATATGGTCCCCGATGGAGCGTAGCTCAATCGTCCCCTTGCACGTCTCGTCGAGATCTTTCCGAATTGGGGTGGCTCTCGTCATTCTGATGCCCGTAGCAAAAGCTATGGCCCAAACAGTGCGGCGACACCAAAGTCCAGTAATCTTTCTTACCGATTACTGGACTTTGGCCCCATGTCTTTTGAGAGATATATTAACGCTCGATTGGTGGATTTTGGCCCCAATATCTCATGTGACATATATTAACACCAAAATGCATAACTATTGCTTACCAATTTGTGCATTTTGTCAGCAATTTATGTCTCACAAAATAATGGTATCAAAATCCACTAATCTTGCTCACCGATTAGTGGATTTTGGCCCGAATATCTTCTGTGACATATATTAGTGCCAAAATGACGCCGAATTAATCAAGGCGTTGGATCAATGTGGCATAAGCAACGAACAGAGAGGCATAAACGAATAGAGAACGTCTCTATGGTTCCAAGAAAAGTAGATTAATCGAATTCTGCCCACTAGTCGGGCATATATGGCTGGAAATCATAAAATATGCCAAAAAAAAGTTAAAATCCTGAATTGTCCCAACACTTTAACCATACTGAAAGAAACGCGTACGCGAATTTCGACCCAACCCAAAACGGGTTCAAGTGTAGGTCCGAATAGGCAATGGAAATATTACCATAAATAGTAAGAAATAACTAAAAATGCCCGTTTGACTGGTCGAACGGCGGAACTTGGGGATGAATATGGACCCCGATGGAGCGTAGCTCAATCGTTCCCTTGTGCATCTCGTCGAGAGCTTTCCGAATTGGGGTGGCTCGCATTATTCTGATGCCCGTAGCAAAAGCTATGGCCCAAATAGTGCGGCGACACCAAAGTCCAGTAATCTTGCTTACCGATTACTGGACTTTGGCCCCATGTCTTTTGAGAGATATATTAACGCCCGATTGGTGGATTTTGGCCCCAATATCTCATGTGACATATATTAACACCAAAATGCATAACTATTGCTTACCAATTTGTGCATTTTGTCAGCAATTTATGTCTCACAAAATAATGGTATCAAAATCCACTAATCTTGCTCACCGATTAGTGGATTTTGGCCCCAATATCTTCTGTGACATATATTAGTGCCAAAATGACGCCGAACTAATCAAGGCGTTGGATCAATGTGGCATAAGCAACGAACAGAGAGGCATAAACGAATAGAGAACGTCTCTATGGTTCAAAGAAAAGTAGATTAATTGAATTCTGCCCACAAGTCGGGCATATATGGCTGGAAATCATAAAATAGGCCAAAAAAAGTTAAAATCCCGAATTGTCCCAACACTTTAACCATACTGAAAGAAACGCGTACGGAAATTTCGACCCAACCCAAAATGGTTTCAAGCTGAGGTCCGAATAGGAAATGGAAATATTACCAGAAATAGTAAGAAATAACTAAAAATGCCCGTTTGGTTGGTCGAACGGCAGAATTTGGGGATGAATATGGACCCCGATGGAGCGTAGCTCAATCGTCCCCTTGCACGTCTCGTCGAGAGCTTTCCGAATTGGGGTGGCTCTCGTCATTCTGATGCCCGTAGCAAAAGCTATGGCCCAAACAGTGCGGCGACACCAAAGTCCAGTAATCTTTCTTACCGATTACTGGACTTTGGCCCCATGTCTTTTGAGAGATATATTAACGCTCGATTGGTGGATTTTGGCCCCAATATCTCATGTGACATATATTAACACCAAAATGCATAACTATTGCTTACCAATTTGTGCATTTTGTCAGCAATTTATGTCTCACAAAATAATGGTATCAAAATCCACTAATCTTGCTCACCGATTAGTGGATTTTGGCCCCAATATCTTCTGTGACATATATTAGTGCCAAAATGACGCCGAATTAATCAAGGCGTTGGATCAATGTGGCATAAGCAACGAACAGAGAGGCATAAACGAATAGAGAACGTCTCTCTGGTTCCAATAAAAGTAGATTAATCGAATTCTGCCCACAAGTCGGGCATATATGGCTGGAAATCATAAAATATGCCAAAAAAAGTTAAAATCCCGAATTGTCCCAACACTTTAACCATACTGAAAGAAACGCGTACGCGAATTTCGACCCAACCCAAAACGGGTTCAAGCTGAGGTCCGAATAGGCAATGGAAATATTACCAGAAATAGTAAGAAATAACTAAAAAGCCCGTTTGGTTGGTCGAACGGCGGAATTTGGGGATGAATATGGACCCCGATGGAGCGTAGCTCAATCGTCCCCTTGTGTGTCTCGTCAAGAGCTTTTCTGAATTGGGGTGGCTCGCGTCATTCTGATGCCCTTAGCAAAAGCTATGGCCCAAACAGTGCGGCGACACCAAAGTCCAGTAATCTTGCTTACCGATTACTGGACTTTGGCCCCATGTCTTTTGAGAGATATATTAACGAACGGTTGGTGGATTTTGGCCCCAATATCTCATGTGACATATATTAACACCAAAATGCATAACTATTGCTTACCAATTTGTGCATTTTGTCAGCAATTTATGTCTCACAAAATAATGGTATCAAAATCCACTAATCTTGCTCACTGATTAGTGGATTTTGGCCCCAATATCTTCTGTGACATATATTAGTGCCAAAATGACGCCGAATTAATCAAGGCGTTGGATCAATGTGGCATAAGCAACGAACAGAGAGGCATAAACGAATAGAGAACGTCTCTCTTGTTCCAATAAAAGTAGATTAATCGAATTCTGCCCACAAGTCGGGCATATATGGCTGGAAATCATAAAATATGCCAAAAAAAGTTAAAATCCCGAATTGTCCCAACACTTTAACCATACTGAAAGAAACGCGTACGCGAATTTCGACCCAACCCAAAACGGGTTCAAGCTGAGGTTCGAATAGGCAATGGAAATATTACCAGAAATAGTAAGAAATAACTAAAAAGCCCGTTTGGTTGGTCGAACGGCGGAATTTGGGGATGAATATGGACCCCGATGGAGCGTAGCTCAATCGTCCCCTTGTGTGTCTCGTCAAGAGCTTTTCTGAATTGGGGTGGCTCGCGTCATTCTGATGCCCTTAGCAAAAGCTATGGCCCAAACAGTGCGGCGACACCAAAGTCCAGTAATCTTGCTTACCGATTACTGGACTTTCGCCCCATGTCTTTTGAAAGATATATTAACGAACGATTGGTGGATTTTGGCCCCAATATCTCATGTGACATATATTAACACCAAAATGCATAACTATTGCTTACCAATTTGTAAATTTTTTCAGCAATTTATGTCTCACAAAATAATGGTATCAAAATCCACTAATCTTGCTCACCGATTAGTGGATTTTAGCCCCAATATCTTCTGTGACATATATTAGTGCCAAAATGACGCCGAATTAATCAAGGCGTTGGATCAATGTGGCATAAGCAACGAACAGAGAGGCATAAACGAATAGAGAACGTCTCTATGGTTCCAAGAAAAGTAGATTAATCGAATTCTGCCCACAAGTCGGGCATATATGGCTGGAAATCATAAAATATGCCAAAAAGAGTTAAAATCCCGAATTGTCCCAACACTTTAACCATACTGAAAGAAACGCGTACGCGAATTTCGACCCAACCCAAAACGGGTTCAAGCTGAGGTCCGAATAGGCAATGGAAATATTACCAGAAATAGTAAGAAATAATTAAAAATGCCTGTTTGGTTGGTCGAACGGCAGAATTTGGTGATGAATATGGACCCCGATGGAGCGTAGCTCAATCTTCCCCTTGTGCGTCTCGTCGAGAGCTTTCCGAATTGGGGTGGCTCGCGTCATTCTGATGCCCGTAGCAAAAGCTATGGCCCAAACAGTGCGGCGACACCAAAGTCCAGTAATCTTGCTTACCGATTACTGGACTTTGGCCCCATGTCTTTTGAGAGATATATTAACGCCCGATTGGTGGATTTTGGCCCCAATATCTCATGTGACATATATTAACACCAAAATGCAAAACTATTGCTTACCAATTTGTGCATTTTTTCAGCAATTTATGTCTCACAAAATAATGGTATCAAAATCCTCTAATCTTGCTCACCGATTAGTGGATTTTGGCCTTAATATCTTCTGTGACATATATTAGTGCCAAAATGACGCCGAATTAATCAAGGCGTTAGATCAATGTGGCATAAGCAACGAGCAGAGAGGCATAAACGAATAGAGAACGTCTCTATGGTTCCAAGAAAAGTAGATTAATCGAATTCTGCCCACAAGTCGGGCATATATGGCTGTAAATCGTAAAATATGCCAAAAAAAGTTAAAATCCTGAATTGTCCCAACAATTTAACCATACTGAAAGAAACGCGTACGCGAATTTCGACCCAACCCAAAACGGTTTCAAGCTGAGGTCTGAATAGGCAATGGAAATATTACCTGAAATAGTAAGAAATAACTAAAAATGCCCGTTTGGTTGGTCGAACAGCAGAATTTGGGGATGAATATGGACCCCGATGTCCCCTTGTGCGTCTCGTCGAGAGCTTTCCGAATTGGGGTGGCTTGCGTCATTCTGATGCCCGTAGCAAAAGCTATGGCCCAAACAGTGCGGCGACACCAAAGTCCAGTAATCTTGCTTACCGATTACTGGACTTTGGCCCCATGTCTTTTGAGAGATATATTAACGCCCTATTGGTGGATTCTGGCCCCAATATCTCATGTGACATATATTAACACCAAAATGCATAACTATTGCTTACCAATTTGTGCATTTTGTCAGCAATTTATGTCTCACAAAATAATGGTATCAAAATCCACTAATCTTGCTCACCGATTAGTGGATTTTGGCCCCAATATCTTATGTGACATATATTAGTGCCAAAATGACGCCGAATTAATCAAGGCGTTAGATCAATGTGGCATAAGCAACGAACAGAGAGGCATAAACGAATAGAGAACGTCTCTATGGTTCCAAGAAAAGTAGATTAATCGAATTCTGCCCACAAGTCGGGCATATATGGCTGGAAATCATAAAATATGCCAAAAAAAGTTAAAATCCAGGAGTTTCCCAACATTTTAACCATACTGAAAGAAACGCGTACGCGAATTTTGACCCAACCCAAAACGGGTTCAAGCTGAGGTCCGAATAGGCAATTGAAATATTACAAGAAATAGTAAGAAGTAACTAAAAATGCCCGTTTGACTGGTCGAACGGCGGAACTTGGGAATGAATATGGACCCCGATGGAGCGTAGCTCAATCGTCCCCTTGCGCGTCTCGTCGAGAGCTTTCCGAATTGGGGTGGCTCTCGTCATTCTGATGCCCGTAGCAAAAGCTATGGCCCAAACAGTGTGGCGACACCAAAGTCCAGTAATCTTTCTTACCGATTACTAGACTTTGGCCCCATGTCTTTTGAGAGATATATTAACGCTCGATTGGTGGATTTTGGCCCCAATATCTCATGTGACATATATTAACACCAAAATGCATAACTATTGCTTACCAATTTGTGCATTTTGTCAGCAATTTATGTCTCACAAATAATGGTATCAAAATCCACTAATCTTGCTCACCGATTAGTGGATTTTGGCCCCAATATCTTCTGTGACATATATTAGTGCCAAAATGACGCCGAATTAATCAAGGCGTTGGATCAATGTCGCATAAGCAACGAACAGAGAGGCATAAACGAATAGAGAACGTCTCTATGGTTCCAATAAAAGTAGATTAATCGAATTCTGCTCACAAGTCGGGCATATATGGCTGGAAATCATAAAATATGCCAAAAAAAGTTAAAATCCCGAATTGTCTTAACACTTTAACCATACTAAGAGAAACGCGTACGCGAATTTCGACCCAACCCAAAACGGGTTCAAGCTGAGGTCCGAATAGGCAATGGAAATATTACCAGAAATAGTAAGAAATAACTAAAAATGCCCGTTTGGTTGGTCGAACGGCGAAATTTGGGGATGAATATGGACCCCGATGGAGCGTAGCTCAATCGTCCCCTTGTGTGTCTCGTCAAGAGCTTTCCGAATTGGGGTGGCTCGCGTCATTCTGATGCCCGTAGCAAAAGCTATGGCCCAAACAGTGCGGTGACACCAAAGTCCAGTAATCTTGCTTACCGATTACTGGACTTTGGCCCCATGTCTTTTGAGAGATATATTAACGCCCGATTGGTGGATTTTGGCCCCAATATCTCATGTGACATATATTAACACCAAAATTCATAACTATTGCTTACCAATTTGTGCATTTTGTCAGCAATTTATGTCTCACAAAATAATGGTATCAAAATCCACTAATCTTGCTCAACGATTAGTGGATTTTTGCCCCAATATCTTCTGTGACATATATTAGTGCCAAAATGACGCCGAATTAATCAAGGCGTTGGATCAATGTGGCATAAGCAACGAACAGAGAGGCATAAACGTATAGAAAACGTCTCTATGGTTCCAAGAAAAGTAGATTAATCGAATTCTCCCCACTAGTCGGGCATATATGGCTGGAAATCATAAAATATGCCAAAAAGAGTTAAAATCCCGAATTGTCCCAACACTTTAACCATACTGAAAGAAACGCGTACGCGAATTTCGACCCAACCCAAAACGGGTTCAAGCTGAGGTCCGAATAGGCAATGGAAATATTACCAGAAATAGTAAGAAATAATTAAAAATGCCTGTTTGGTTGGTCGAACGGCAGAATTTGGTGATGAATATGGACCCCGATGGAGCGTAGTTCAATCTTCCCCTTGTGCGTCTCGTCGAGAGCTTTCCGAATTGGGGTGGCTCGCGTCATTCTGATGCCCGTAGCTAAAGGTATGGCCCAAACAGTGCGGCGACACCAAAGTCCAGTAATCTTTCTTACCGATTACTAGACTTTGGCCCCATGTCTTTTGAGAGATATATTAACGCTCGATTGGTGGATTTTGGCCCCAATATCTCATGTGACATATATTAACACCAAAATGCATAACTATTGCTTACCAATTTGTGCATTTTGTCAGCAATTTATGTCTCACAAATAATGGTATCAAAATCCACTAATCTTGCTCACCGATTAGTGGATTTTGGCCCCAATATCTTCTGTGACATATATTAGTGCCAAAATGACGCCGAATTAATCAAGGCGTTGGATCAATGTCGCATAAGCAACGAACAGAGAGGCATAAACGAATAGAGAACGTCTCTATGGTTCCAATAAAAGTAGATTAATCGAATTCTGCTCACAAGTAGGGCATATATGGCTGGAAATCATAAAATATGCCAAAAAAAGTTAAAATCCCGAATTGTCTTAACACTTTAACCATACTAAGAGAAACGCGTACGCGAATTTCGACCCAACCCAAAACGGGTTCAAGCTGAGGTCCGAATAGGCAATGGAAATATTACCAGAAATAGTAAGAAATAACTAAAAATGCCCGTTTGGTTGGTCGAACGGCGGAATTTGGGGATGAATATGGACCCCGATGGAGCGTAGCTCAATCGTCCCCTTGTGTGTCTCGTCAAGAGCTTTCCGAATTGGGGTGGCTCGCGTCATTCTGATGCCCGTAGCAAAAGCTATGGCCCAAACAGTGCGGTGACACCAAAGTCCAGTAATCTTGCTTACCGATTACTGGAATTTGGCCCCATGTCTTTTGAGAGATATATTAACGCCCGATTGGTGGATTTTGGCCCCAATATCTCATGTGACATATATTAACACCAAAATTCATAACTATTGCTTACCAACTTGTGCATTTTGTCAGCAATTTATGTCTCACAAAATAATGGTATCAAAATCCACTAATCTTGCTCAACGATTAGTGGATTTTTGCCCCAATATCTTCTGTGACATATATTAGTGCCAAAATGACGCCGAATTAATCAAGGCGTTGGATCAATGTGGCATAAGCAACGAACAGAGAGGCATAAACGTATAGAAAACGTCTCTATGGTTCCAAGAAAAGTAGATTAATCGAATTCTCCCCACTAGTCAGGCATATATGGCTGGAAATCATAAAATATGCCAAAAAGAGTTAAAATCCCGAATTGTCCCAACACTTTAACCATACTGAAAGAAACGCGTACGCGAATTTCGACCCAACCCAAAACGGGTTCAAGCTGAGGTCCGAATAGGCAATGGAAATATTACCAGAAATAGTAAGAAATAATTAAAAATGCCTGTTTGGTTGGTCGAACGGCAGAATTTGGTGATGAATATGGACCCCGATGGAGCGTAGTTCAATCTTCCCCTTGTGCGTCTCGTCGAGAGCTTTCCGAATTGGGGTGGCTCGCGTCATTCTGATGCCCGTAGCAAAAGCTATGGCCCAAACAGTGCGGCGACACCAAAGTCCAGTAATCTTGCTTACCGATTACTGGACTTTGGCCCCATGTCTTTTGAGAGATATATTAACACCCGATTGGTGGATTTTGGCCCCAATATCTCATGTGACATATATTAACACCAAAATGCAAAACTATTGCTTACCAATTTGTGCATTTTTTCAGCAATTTATGTCTCACAAAATAATGGTATCAAAATCCTCTAATCTTGCTCACCGATTAGTGGATTTTGGCCCCAATATCTTCTGTGACATATATTAGTGCCAAAATGACGCCGAATTAATCAAGGCGTTAGATCAATGTGGCATAAGCAACGAACAGAGAGGCATAAACGAATAGAGAACGTCTCTATGGTTCCAAGAAAAGTAGATTAATCGAATTCTGCCCACAAGTCGGGCATATATGGCTGGAAATCGTAAAATATGCCAAAAAAAGTTAAAATCCCGAATTGTCCCAACAATTTAACCATACTGAAAGAAACACGTACGCAAATTTCGACCCAACCCAAAACGGTTTCAAGCTGAGGTCTGAATAGGCAATGGAAATATTACCTGAAATAGTAAGAAATAACTAAAAATGCCCGTTTGGTTGGTCGAACAGCAGAATTTGGGGATGAATATGGACCCCGATGGAGCGTAGCTCAATCGTCCCCTTGTGCGTCTCGTCGAGAGCTTTCCGAATTGGGGTGGCTTGCGTCATTCTGATGCCCGTAGCAAAAGCAATGGCCCAAACAGTGCGGCGACACCAAAGTCCAGTAATCTTGCTTATCGATTACTGGACTTTGGCCCCATGTCTTTTGAGAGATATATTAACGCCCTATTGGTGGATTCTGGCCCCAATATCTCATGTGACATATATTAACACCAAAATGCATAACTATTGCTTACCAATTTGTGCATTTTGTCAGCAATTTATGTCTCACAAAATAATGGTATCAAAATCCACTAATCTTGCTCACCGATTAGTGGATTTTGGCCCCAATATCTTCTGTGACATATATTAGTGCCAAAATGACGCCGAATTAATCAAGGCGTTAGATCAATGTGGCATAAGCAACGAACAGAGAGGCATAAACGAATAGAGAACGTCTCTATGGTTCCAAGAAAAGTAGATTAATCAAATTCTGCCCACAAGTCGGGCATATATGGCTGGAAATCATAAAATATGCCAAAAAAAGTTAAAATCCAGAATTTTCCCAACATTTTAAACATACTGAAAGAAACGCGTACGCGAATTTTGACCCAACCCAAAACGGGTTCAAGCTGAGGTCCGAATAGGCAATGGAAATATTACAAGAAATAGTAAGAAATAACTAAAAATGCCCGTTTGACTGGTCGAACGGCGGAACTTGGGAATGAATATGGACCCCGATAGAGCGTAGCTCAATCGTCCCCTTGCGCGCCTCGTCGAGAGCTTTCCGAATTGGGGTGGCTCTCGTCATTCTGATGCCCGTAGCAAAAGCTATGGCCCAAACAGTGTGGCGACACCAAAGTCCAGTAATCTTTCTTACCGATTACTAGACTTTGGCCCCATGTCTTTTGAGAGATATATTAACGCTCGATTGGTGGATTTTGGCCCCAATATCTCATGTGACATATATTAACACCAAAATGCATAACTATTGCTTACCAATTTGTGAATTTTGTCAGCAATTTATGTCTCACAAAATAATGGTATCAAAATCCACTAATCTTGCTCACCGATTAGTGGATTTTGGCCCCAATATCATCTGTGACATATATTAGTGCCAAAATGACAGCCGAATTAATCAAGGCGTTGGATCAATGTGGCATAAGCAACGAACAGAGAGGCATAAACGAATAGAGAACGTCTCTATGGTTCCAATAAAAGTAGATTAATCGAATTCTGCTCACAAGTCGGGCATATATGGCTGGAAATCATAAAATATGCCAAAAAAAGTTAAAATCCCGAATTGTCTTAACACTTTAACCATACTAAGAGAAACGCGTACGCGAATTTCGACCCAACCCAAAACGGGTTCAAGCTGAGGTCCGAATAGGCAATGGAAATATTACCAGAAATAGTAAGAAATAACTAAAAATGCCCGTTTGGTTGGTCGAACGGCGGAATTTGGGGATGAATATGGACCCCGATGGAGCGTAGCTCAACCATCCCCTTGTGTGTCTCGTCAAGAGCTTTCCGAATTGGGGTGGCTCGCGTCATTCTGATGCCCGTAGCAAAAGCTATGGCCCAAACAGTGCGGCGACACCAAAGTCCAGTAATCTTGCTTACCGATTACTGGACTTTGGCCCCATGTCTTTTGAGAGATATATTAACGCCCGATTGGTGGATTTTGGCCCCAATATCTCATGTGACATATATTAACACCAAAATGCATAACTATTGCTTACCAATTTGTGAATTTTGTCAGCAATTTATGTCTCACAAAATAATGGTATCAAAATCCACTAATCTTGCTCACCGATTAGTGGATTTTGGCCCCAATATCTTCTGTGACATATATTAGTGCCAAAATGACGCCGAATTAATCAAGGAGTCGGATCAATGTGGCATAAGCAACGAACAGAGAGGCATAAACGAATAGAGAACGTCTCTATGGTTCCAAGAAAAGTTGAATAATCGAATTCTGCCCACAAGTCGGGCATATATGGCTGGAAATCATAAAATATGCCAAAAAAAGTTAAAATCCCGAATTGTCCCAACACTTTAACCATACTGAAATAAACGCGTACGCGAATTTCGACCCAACCCAAAACGGTTTCAAGATGAGGTCTGAATAGGCAATGGAAATATTACCTGAAATAGTAAGAAATAACTAAAAATGCCCGTTTGGTTGGTCGAACGGCAGAATTTGGGGATGAATATGGACCCCGATAGCGTAGCTCAATCGTCCCCTTGTGGGTCTCGTCGAGAGCTTTCCGAATTGGGGTGGCTCGCGTCATTCTGATGCCCGTAGCAAAAGCTATGGCCCAGACACTGCGGCGACACCAAAGTCCAGTAATCTTGCTTACCGATTACTGGACTTTGGCCCCATGTCTTTTGAGAGATATATTAACGCCTGATTGGTGGATTTTGGCCCCAATATCTCATGTGACATATATTAAAACCAAAATACATAACTATTGCTTACCAATTTGTGCATTTTGTCAGCAATTTATGTCTCACAAAATAATGGTATCAAAATCCACTAATCTTGCTCACCGATTAGTGGATTTTGGCCCCAATATCTTCTGTGACATATATTAGTGCTAAAATGACTCCGAATTAATCAAGGCGTTGGATCAATGTGTCATAAGAAACGAACAGAGAGGCATAAACGAATAGAGAACGTCTCTATGGTTCCAAGAAAAGTAGATTAATCGAATTCTGCCCACTAGTCGGGCATATATGGCTGGAAATCATAAAATATGCCAAAAAAAGTTAAAAACCCGAATTGTCCCAACACTTTAACGATACTGAAAGAAACGCGTACGCGAATTTCGACCCAACCCAAAACGGGTTCAAGCTGAGGTCCGAATAGGCAATGGAAAGATTACCAGAAATAGTAAGAAATAACTAAAAATGCCCGTTTGGTTGGTCGAACGGCAGAATTTGGGGATTAATATGGACCCCCAATCTTCCCCTTGTGCGTCTCGTCGAGATCTTTCCGAATTGGGGTGGCTCGCGTCATTCTGATGCCCGTAGCAAAAGCTATGGCCCAAACAGTGCGGCGACACCAAAGTCCTGTAATCTTGCTTACCGATTACTGGACTTTGGCCCCATGTCTTTTGAGAGATATATTAACGCCCTATTGGTGGATTCTTGCCCCAATATCTCATGTGACATATATTAACACCAAAATGCATAACTATTGCTTACCAATTTGTGCATTTTGTCAGCAATTTATGTCTCACAAAATAATGGTATCAAAATCCACTAATCTTGCTCAACGATTAGTGGATTTTGGCCCCAATATCTTCTGTGACATATATTAGTGCCAAAATGACGCCGAATTAATCAAGGCGTTAGATCAATGTGGCATAAGCAACGAACAGAGAGGCATAAACGAATAGAGAACGTCTCTATGGTTCCAAGAAAACTAGATTAATCGAATTCTGCCCACAAGTCGGGCATATATGGCTGGAAATCATAAAATATGCCAAAAAAAGTTAAAATCTAGAATTTTCCCAACATTTTAACCATACTGAAATAAACGCGTACGCGAATTTTGACCCAACCCAAAACGGGTTCAAGCTGAGGTCCGAATAAGCAATGGAAATATTACAAGAAATAGTAAGAAATAACTAAAAATGCCTGTTTGACTGGTCGAATGGCGGAACTTGGGAATGAATATGGACCCCGATGGAGCGTAGCTCAATCGTCCCCTTGCGCGTCTCGTCGAGAGCTTTCCGAATTGGGGTGGCTCTCGTCATTCTGATGCCCGTAGCAAAAGCTATGGCCTAAACAGTGTGGCGACACCAAAGTCCAGTAATCTTTCTTACCGGTTACTAGACTTTGGCCCCATGTCTTTTGAGAGATATATTAACGCCCGATTGGTGGATTTTGGCCCCAATATCTCATGTGACATTTATTAACACCAAAATGCATAACTATTGCTTACCAATTTGTGAATTTTGTCAGCAATTTATGTCTCACAAAATAATGGTATCAAAATCTACTAATCTTGCTCACCGATTAGTGGATTTTGGCCCCAATATCTTCTGTGACATATATTAGTGCCAAAATGACGCCGAATTAATCAAGGCGTTGGATCAATGTTGCATAAGCAACGAACAGAGAGGCATAAACGAATAGAGAACGTCTCTATGGTTCCAAGAAAAGTAGAATAATCGAATTCTGCCCACAAGTCGGGCATATATGGCTGGAAATCATAAAATATGCCAAAAAAATTTAAAATACCGAATTGTCCCAACCTTTTAACCATACTGAAAGAAATGCGTACGCGAATTTTGACCCAACCCAAAACGGGTTCAAGCTGAGGTCCGAATAGGCAATGGAAATATTACTAGAAATAGTAAGAAATAACTAAAAATGCCCGTTTGGTTGGTCGAACGGAAGAATTTTGGGATGAATATGGACCCCGATAGTGTAGCTCAATCGTCCCCTTGTGCGTCTCATCGAGAGCTTTCCGAATTGGGGTGGCTCGCGTCATTCTGATGCCCGTAGCAAAAGCTATGGCCCAGACAGTGCGGCGACACCAAAGTCCAGTAATCTTGCTTACCGATTACTGGACTTTGGCCCCATGTCTTTTGAGAGATATATTAACGCCCGATTGGTGGATTTTGGCCCCAATATCTCATGTGACATATATTAACACCAAAATGCATAACTATTGCTTACCAATTTGTGCATTTTGTCAGCAATTTATGTCTCACAAAATAATGGTATCAAAATCCACTAATCTTGCTCACCGATTAGTGGATTTTGGCCCCAATATCTTCTGTGACATATATTAGTGCTAAAATGACGCCGAATTAATCAAGGCCTTGGGTCAATGTGTCATAAGCAACGAACAGAGAGGCATAAACGAATAGAGAACGTCTCTATGGTTCCAAGAAAAGTAGATTAATCGAATTCTGCCCACTAGTCGGGCATATATGGCTGGAAATCATAAAATATGCCAAAAAAAGTTAAAATCCCGAATTGTCCCAACACTTTAACCATACTGAAAGAAACGCGTACGCGAATTTCGACTAAACCCAAAACGGGTTCAAGCTGAGGTCCGAATAGGCAATGGAAATATTACCAGAAATAGTAAGAAATAACTAAAAATGCCCGTTTGGTTGGTCGAACGACAGAATTTGGGGATGAATATGGACCCCGATGGAGCGTAGCTCAATCTTCCCCTTGTGCGTCTCGTCGAGAGCTTTCCGAATTGGGGTGGCTCGCGTCATTCTGATGCCCGTAGCAAAAGCTATGGCCCAAACAGTGCGGCGACACCAAAGTCCAGTAATCTTGCTTACCGATTACTGGACTTTGGCCCCATGTCTTTTGAGAGATATATTAACGCCCGATTGGTGGATTTTGGCCCCAATATCTCATGTGACATTTATTAACACCAAAATGCATAACTATTGCTTACCAATTTGTGAATTTTGTCAGCAATTTATGTCTCACAAAATAATGCTATCAAAATCTACTAATCTTGCTCACCGATTAGTGGATTTTGGCCCCAATATCTTCTGTGACATATATTAGTGCCAAAATGACGCCGAATTAATCAAGGCGTTGGATCAATGTTGCATAAGCAACGAACAGAGAGGCATAAACGAATAGAGAACGTCTCTATGGTTCCAAGAAAAGTAGAATAATCGAATTCTGCCCACAAGTCGGGCATATATGGCTGGAAATCATAAAATATGCCAAAAAAATTTAAAATACCGAATTGTCCCAACCTTTTAACCATACTGAAAGAAATGCGTACGCGAATTTTGACCCAACCCAAAACGGGTTCAAGCTGAGGTCCGAATAGGCAATGGAAATATTACTAGAAATAGTAAGAAATAACTAAAAATGCCCATTTGGTTGGTCGAACGGAAGAATTTGGGGATGAATATGGACCCCGATAGCGTAGCTCAATCGTCCCCTTGTGCGTCTCATCGAGAGCTTTCCGAATTGGGGTGGCTCGCGTCATTCTGATGCCCGTAGCAAAAGCTATGGCCCAGACAGTGCGGCGACACCAAAGTCCAGTAATCTTGCTTACCGATTACTGGACTTTGGCCCCATGTCTTTTGAGAGATATATTAACGCCCGATTGGTGGATTTTGGCCCCAATATCTCATGTGACATATATTAACACCAAAATGCATAACTATTGCTTACCAATTTGTGCATTTTGTCAGCAATTTATGTCTCACAAAATAATGGTATCAAAATCCACTAATCTTGCTCACCGATTAGTGGATTTTGGCCCCAATATCTTCTGTGACATATATTAGTGCTAAAATGACGCCGAATTAATCAAGGCCTTGGGTCAATGTGTCATAAGCAACGAACAGAGAGGCATAAACGAATAGAGAACGTCTCTATGGTTCCAAGAAAAGTAGATTAATCGAATTCTGCCCACTAGTCGGGCATATATGGCTGGAAATCATAAAATATGCCAAAAAAAGTTAAAATCCCGAATTGTCCCAACACTTTAACCATACTGAAAGAAACGCGTACGCGAATTTCGACTAAACCCAAAACGGGTTCAAGCTGAGGTCCGAATAGGCAATGGAAATATTACCAGAAATAGTAAGAAATAACTAAAAATGCCCGTTTGGTTGGTCGAACGACAGAATTTGGGGATGAATATGGACCCCGATGGAGCGTAGCTCAATCTTCCCCTTGTGCGTCTCGTCGAGAGCTTTCCGAATTGGGGTGGCTCGCGTCATTCTGATGCCCGTAGCAAAAGCTATGGCCCAAACAGTGCGGCGACACCAAAGTCCAGTAATCTTGCTTACCGATTACTGGACTTTGGCCCCATGTCTTTTGAGAGATATATTAACGCCCGATTGGTGGATTTTGGCCCCAATATCTCATGTGACATTTATTAACACCAAAATGCATAACTATTGCTTACCAATTTGTGAATTTTGTCAGCAATTTATGTCTCACAAAATAATGCTATCAAAATCTACTAATCTTGCTCACCGATTAGTGGATTTTGGCCCCAATATCTTCTGTGACATATATTAGTGCCAAAATGACGCCGAATTAATCAAGGCGTTGGATCAATGTTGCATAAGCAACGAACAGAGAGGCATAAACGAATAGAGAACGTCTCTATGGTTCCAAGAAAAGTAGAATAATCGAATTCTGCCCACAAGTCGGGCATATATGGCTGGAAATCATAAAATATGCCAAAAAAATTTAAAATACCGAATTGTCCCAACCTTTTAACCATACTGAAAGAAATGCGTACGCGAATTTTGACCCAACCCAAAACGGGTTCAAGCTGAGGTCCGAATAGGCAATGGAAATATTACTAGAAATAGTAAGAAATAACTAAAAATGCCCATTTGGTTGGTCGAACGGAAGAATTTGGGGATGAATATGGACCCCGATAGCGTAGCTCAATCGTCCCCTTGTGCGTCTCATCGAGAGCTTTCCGAATTGGGGTGGCTCGCGTCATTCTGATGCCCGTAGCAAAAGCTATGGCCCAGACAGTGCGGCGACACCAAAGTCCAGTAATCTTGCTTACCGATTACTGGACTTTGGCCCCATGTCTTTTGAGAGATATATTAACGCCCGATTGGTGGATTTTGGCCCCAATATCTCATGTGACATATATTAACACCAAAATGCATAACTATTGCTTACCAATTTGTGCATTTTGTCAGCAATTTATGTCTCACAAAATAATGGTATCAAAATCCACTAATCTTGCTCACCGATTAGTGGATTTTGGCCCCAATATCTTCTGTGACATATATTAGTGCTAAAATGACGCCGAATTAATCAAGGCCTTGGGTCAATGTGTCATAAGCAACGAACAGAGAGGCATAAACGAATAGAGAACGTCTCTATGGTTCCAAGAAAAGTAGATTAATCGAATTCTGCCCACTAGTCAGGCATATATGGCTGGAAATCATAAAATATGCCAAAAAAAGTTAAAATCCCGAATTGTCCCAACACTTTAACCATACTGAAAGAAACGCGTACGCGAATTTCGACTAAACCCAAAACGGGTTCAAGCTGAGGTCCGAATAGGCAATGGAAATATTACCAGAAATAGTAAGAAATAACTAAAAATGCCCGTTTGGTTGGTCGAACGACAGAATTTGGGGATGAATATGGACCCCGATGGAGCGTAGCTCAATCTTCCCCTTGTGCGTCTCGTCGAGAGCTTTCCGAATTGGGGTGGCTCGCGTCATTCTGATGCCCGTAGCAAAAGCTATGGCCCAAACAGTGCGGCGACACCAAAGTCCAGTAATCTTGCTTACCGATTACTGGACTTTGGCCCCATGTCTTTTGAGAGATATATTAACGCCCGATTGGTGGATTTTGGCCCCAATATCTCATGTGACATATATTAACACCAAAATGCCTAACTATTGCTTACCAATTTGTGCATTTTGTCAGCAATTTATGTCTCACAAAATAATGGTATCAAAATCCTCTAATCTTGCTCACCGATTAGTGGATTTTGGCCCCAATATCTTCTGTGACATATATTAGTGCCAAAATGACGCCGAATTAATCAAGGCGTTGGATCAATGTGGCATAAGCAACGAACAGAGAGGCATAAACGAATAGAGAACGTCTCTATGGTTCCAAGAAAAGTAGATTAATCGAATTCTGCCCACAAGTCGGGCATATATGGCTGGAAATCATAAAATATGCTAAAAAAAGTTAAAATCCCGAATTGTCCCAACACTTTAACCATAATGAAAGAAACGCTTACGCGAATTTCGACCCAACCCAAAACCGTTTCAAGCTGAGGTCCGAATAGGCAATGGAAATATTACCAGAAATAGTAAGAAATAACTAAAAATGCCCGTTTGGTTGGTCGAACGGCATAATTTGGGGATGAATATGGACCCCCAATCGTCCCCTTGCGCGTCTCGTCGAGAGCTTTCCGAATTGGGGTGGCTCTCGTCATTCTGATGCCCGTAGCAAAAGCTATGGCCCAAACAGTGCGGCGACACCAAAGTCCAGTAATCTTTCTTACCGATTACTGGACTTTGGCCCCATCTCTTTTGAGAGATATATTAACGCTCGATTGGTGGATTTTGGCCCCAATATCTCATGTGACATATATTAACACCAAAATGCATAACTATTGCTTACCAATTTGTGCATTTTGTCAGCAATTTATGTCTCACAAAATAATGGTATCAAAATCCACTAATCTTGCTCACCGATTAGTGGATTTTGGCCCCAATATCTTCTGTGTCATATATTAGTGCCAAAGTGATAGCCGAATTAATCAAGGCGTTGGATGAATGTGGCATAAGCAACGAACAGAGAGGCATAAACGAATAGAGAACGTCTCTATGGTTCCAAGAAAAGTAGATTAATCGAATTCTGCCCACAAGTCAGGCATATAAGGCTGAAAATCATAAAATATGCCAAAAAAAGTTAAAATCCCGAATTGTCCCAACACTTTAACCATAATGAAAGAAACCGTACGCGAATTTCGACCGAACCCAAAACGGGTTCAAGCTGAGGTCCGAATAGGCAATGGAAATATTACCAGAAATAGTAAGAAATAACTAAAAATGCCCGTTTGGCTGGTCGAACGGCGGAATTTGGGGATGAATATGGACCCCGATGGAGCGTAGCTTAATCGTCCTCTTGTGCGTCTCGTCGAGAGCTTTCTGAATTGGGGTGGCTCGCGTCATTCTGATGCCCGTAGCAAAAGCTATGGCCTCGCCCAAACAGTGCGGCAACACCAAAGTCCAGTAATCTTGCTTACCGATTACTGGACTTTGGCCCCATGTCTTTTGAGAGATATATTAACGCCCGATTGGTGGATTTTGGCCCCAATATCTCACGTGACATATATTAACACCAAAATGCATAACTATTGCTTACCAATTTGTGCATTTTGTCAGCAATTTATGTCTCACAAAATAATGGTATCAAAATCCACTAATCTTGCTCACCGATTAGTGGATTTTGGCCCCAATATCTTCTGTGACATATATTAGTGCCAAAATGACGCCAAATTAATCAAGGCGTTGGATCAATGTGGCATAAGCAACGAACAGAGAGGCATAAACGAATAGAGAACGTCTCTATGGTTCCAAGAAAATTAGATTAATCGAATTCTGCCCACAAGTCGGGCATATATGGCTGGAAATCATAAAATATGCCAAAAAAAGTTAAAATCCCGAATTGCCCCAACACTTTAACCATACTGAAAGAAACACGTACGCGAGTTTCGACCCAACTAAAAACGGGTTCAAGCTGAGGTCCGAATAGGCAATGGAAATATTACCAGAAATAGTAAGAAATAACTAAAAATGCCCGTTTGACTGGTCGAACGGCGGAATTTGGGGATGAATATGGACCCCATCGTCCCCTTGCGCGTCTCGTCGAGAGCTTTCCGAATTGGGGTGGCTCGCGTCATTCTGATGCCCGTAGCAAAAGCTATGGCCCAAACAGTGCGGCGACACCAAAGTCCGGTAATCTTTCTTACCGATTACTGGACTTTGGCCCCATGTCTTTTGAGAGATATATTAACGCCCGATTGGTGGATGTTGGCCCAAGTATCTCACGTGACATATATTAACACAAAAATGCATAACTATTGCTTACCAATTTGTGCATTTTGTCAGCAATTTATGTCTCACAAAATAATGGTATCAAAATCCACTAATCTTGCTCACCGATTAGTGGATTTTGGCCCCAATATCTTCTGTGACATATATTAGTGCCAAAATGACGCCGAATTAATCAAGGCGTTCGATCAATGTGGCATAAGCAACGAACAGAGAGGCATAAACGAATAGAGAATGTCTCTATGGTTCCAAGAAAAGTAGATTAATCGAATTCTGCCCACAAGTCGGGCATATATGGCTGGAAATCATAAAATATGCCAAAAAAAGTTAAAATCCCGAATTGTCCCAACACTTTAACCATACTGAAAGAAACGCGTACGCGAATTTCGACCCAACCCAAAACGGGTTCAAGCTGAGGTCCGAATAGGCAATGGAAATATTACAAGAAATAGTAAGAAATAACTAAAAATGCCCGTTTAACTGGTCGAACGGCGGAACTTGGGGATGAATATGGACCCCGATGGAGCGTAGCTCAATCGTCCCCTTGCGCGTCTCGTGGAGAGCTTTCCAAATTGAGGTGGCTCTCGTCATTCTGATGCCCGAGCAAAAGCTATGGCCCAAACAGTGCGGCGACACCAAAGTCCAGTAATCTTTCTTACCGATTACTGGACTTTGGCCCCATGTCTTTTGAGAGATATATTAACGCCAGATTGGTGGATTTTGGCCCCAATATCTCATGTGACATATATTAACACCAAAATGCATAACTATTGCTTACCAATTTGTGCATTTTGTCAGCAATTTATGTCTCACAAAATAATGGTATCAAAATCCACTAATCTTGCTCACCGATTAGTGGATTTTGGCCCCAATATCATCTGTGACATATATTAGTGCCAAAATGACAGCCGAATTAATCAAGGCGTTGGATCAATGTGGCATAAGCAACGAACAGAGAGGCATAAACGAATAGAGAACGTCTCTATGGTTCCAAGAAAAGTAGATTAATCGAATCCTGCCCACAAGTCAGGCATATATGGCTGGAAATCATAAAATATGCCAAAAAAAGTTAAAATCCCGAATTGTCCCAACACTTTAACCTTACTGAAAGAAACGCGTACGCGAGTTTCGACCCAACCCAAAACGGGTTCAAGCTGAGGTCCGAATAGGCAATGGAAATATTACCAGAAATAGTAAGAAATAAATAAAAATGCCAGTTTGGTTGGTCGAACGGCAGAATTTGGGGATGAATATGGACCCCGATGGAGCGTAGCTCAATCGTCCCCTTGCGCGTCTCGTCGATAGCTTTCCGAATTGGGATGGCTCTCGTCACTCTGATGCCCGTAGCAAAAGCTATGGCCCAAACAGTGCGGCGACACCAAAGTCCAGTAATCTTTCTTACCGATTACTGGACTTTGGCCCCATGTCTTTTGAGAGATATATTAACGCTCTATTGGTGGATTTTGGCCCCAATATCTCATGTGACATATATTAACACCAAAATGCATAACTATTGCTTACCAATTTGTGCATTTTGTCAGCAATTTATGTCTCACAAAATAATGGTATCAAAATCCACTAATCTTGCACACCGATTAGTGGATTTTGGCCCCAATATCTTCTGTGACATATATTAGTGCCAAAATGACGCCGAATTAATCAAGGCGTTGGATCAATGTGGCATAAGCAACGAACAGAGAGGCATAAACGAATAGAGAACGTCTCTATGGTTCCAAGAAAAGTGGATTAATCGAACTCTGCCCACAAGTCGGGCATATATGGCTGGAAATCATAAAATATGCCAAAAAAAGTTAAAATCCCGAATTGTCCCAACACTTTAACCATACTGAAAGAAACGCGTACGCGAGTTTCGACCCAACCCAAAACGGGTTCACGCTGAGGTCCGAATAGGCAATGGAAATATTACCAGAAATAGTAAGAAATAACTAAAAATGCCCGTTTGACTGGTCGAAAGGCGGAATTTGGGGATGAATATGGACCCCGATGGAGCGTAGCTCAATCGTCCCCTTGCGCGTCTCGTCGAGGGCTTTCCGAATTGGGGTGGCTCGCGTCATTCTGATGCCCCTAGCAAAAGCTATGGCCCAAACAGTGCGGCGACACCAATGTCCAGTAATCTTTCTTACCAATTACTGGACTTTGGCCCCATGTCTTTTGAGAGATATATTAACGCCCGATTGGTGGATTTTGGCCCCAATATCTCACGTGACATATATTAACACCAAAATGCACAACTATTGCTTACCAATTTGTGCATTTTGTCAGCAATTTATGTCTCACAAAATAATGGTATCAAAATCCACTAATCTTGCTCACCGATTAGTGGATTTTGGCCCCAATATCTTCTGTGACATATATTAGTGCCAAAATGACAGCCGAAATAATCAAGGCGTTGGATCAATGTGGCATAAGAAACGAATAGAGAGGCATAAACGAATAGAGAACGTCTCTATGGTTCCAAGAAAAGTAGATTAATCGAATTCTGCCCACAAGTCAGGCATATAAGGCTGAAAATCATAAAATATGCCAAAAAAATTTAAAATCGCGAATTGTCCCAACACTTTAACCATAATGAAAGAAACGCGTACGCGAGTTTCGACCCAACCCAAAACGGGTTCAAGCTGAGGTCCGAATAGGCAATGGAAGTATTACAAGAAATAGTAAGAATTAACTAAAAATGCCCGTTTGACTGGTCGAACGGCGGAACTTGGGGATGAATATGGACCCCGATGGAGCGTAGCTCAATCGTCCCCTTGCACGTCTCGTCGAGAGCTTTCCGAATTGGGGTGGCTCTCGTCATTCTGATGCCCGAGCAAAAGCTATGGCCCAAACAGTGCGGCGACACCAAAGTCCAGTAATCTTTCTTACCAATTACTGGACTTTGGCCCCATGTCTTTTGAGAGATATATTAACGCCCGATTGGTGGATTTTGGCCCCAATATCTCACGTGACATATATTGACACCAAAATGCACAACTATTGCTTACCAATTTGTGCATTTTGTCAGCAATTTATGTCTCACAAAATAATGGTATCAAAATCCACTAATCTTGCTCACCGATTAGTGGATTTTGTCCCCAATATCTTCTGTGACATATATTAGTGCCAAAATGACGCCGAATTGATCAAAGCGTTGGATCAATGTGGCATAAGCAACGAACAGAGAGGCATAAACGAATAGAGAACGTCTCTATGGTTCCAAGAAAAGTAGATTAATCGAATTCTGCCCACAAGTCGGGCATATATGGCTGGAAATCATAAAATATGCCAAAAAAAGTTAAAATCCCGAATTGTCCCAACACTTTAACCATACTGAAAGAAACGCGTACGCGAATTTCGACCCAACCCAAAACGGGTTCAAGCTGAGGTCCGAATAGGCAATGGAAATATTACAAGAAATAGTAAGAATTAACTAAAAATGCCCGTTAGACTGGTCGAACGGCGGAACTTGGGGATGAATATGGACCCCGATGGAGCGTAGCTCAATCGTCCCCTTGCACGTCTCGTCGAGAGCTTTCCGAATTGGGGTGGCTCTCGTCATTCTGATGCCCGAGCAAAAGCTATGGCCCAAACAGTGCGGCGACACCAAAGTCCAGTAATCTTTCTTACCGATTACTGGACTTTGGCCCCATGTCTTTTGAGAGATATATTAACGCCCGATTGGTGGATTTTGGCCCCAATATCTCATGTGACATATATTAACACCAAAATGCATAACTATTGCTTACCAATTTGTGCATTTTGTCAGCAATTTATGTCTCACAAAATAATGGTATCAAAATCCACTAATCTTGCTCACCGATTAGTGGATTTTGGCCCCAATATCTTCTGTGACATATATTAGTGCCAAAATGACAGCCGAATTAATCAATGCGTTGAATCAATGTGGCATAAGCAACGAACAGAGAGGCATAAACGAATAGAGAACGTCTCTATGGTTCCAAGAAAAGTAGATTAATCGAATTCTGCCCACAAGTCAGGCATATAAGGCTGAAAATCATAAAATATGCCAAAAAAATTTAAAATCCCGAATTGTCCCAACACTTTAACCATAATGAAAGAAACGCGTACGCGAGTTTCGACCCAACCCAAAACGGGTTCAAGCTGAGGTCCGAATAGGCAATGGAAGTATTACAAGAAATAGTAAGAATTAACTAAAAATGCCCGTTTGACTGGTCGAACGGCGGAATTTGGGGATGAATATGGACCCCATCGTCCCCTTGCGCGTCTCGTCGAGAGCTTTCCGAATTGGGGTGGCTCGCGTCATTCTGATGCCCGTAGCAAAAGCTATGGCCCAAACAGTGCGGCGACACCAAAGTCCGGTAATCTTTCTTACCGATTACTGGACTTTGGCCCCATGTCTTTTGAGAGATATATTAACGCCCGATTGGTGGATGTTGGCCCAAGTATCTCACGTGACATATATTAACACAAAAATGCATAACTATTGCTTACCAATTTGTGCATTTTGTCAGCAATTTATGTCTCACAAAATAATGGTATCAAAATCCACTAATCTTGCTCACCGATTAGTGGATTTTGGCCCCAATATCTTCTGTGACATATATTAGTGCCAAAATGACGCCGAATTAATCAAGGCGTTCGATCAATGTGGCATAAGCAACGAACAGAGAGGCATAAACGAATAGAGAATGTCTCTATGGTTCCAAGAAAAGTAGATTAATCGAATTCTGCCCACAAGTCGGGCATATATGGCTGGAAATCATAAAATATGCCAAAAAAAGTTAAAATCCCGAATTGTCCCAACACTTTAACCATACTGAAAGAAACGCGTACGCGAATTTCGACCCAACCCAAAACGGGTTCAAGCTGAGGTCCGAATAGGCAATGGAAATATTACAAGAAATAGTAAGAAATAACTAAAAATGCCCGTTTAACTGGTCGAACGGCGGAACTTGGGGATGAATATGGACCCCGATGGAGCGTAGCTCAATCGTCCCCTTGCGCGTCTCGTGGAGAGCTTTCCAAATTGAGGTGGCTCTCGTCATTCTGATGCCCGAGCAAAAGCTATGGCCCAAACAGTGCGGCGACACCAAAGTCCAGTAATCTTTCTTACCGATTACTGGACTTTGGCCCCATGTCTTTTGAGAGATATATTAACGCCAGATTGGTGGATTTTGGCCCCAATATCTCATGTGACATATATTAACACCAAAATGCATAACTATTGCTTACCAATTTGTGAATTTTGTCAGCAATTTATGTCTCACAAAATAATGGTATCAAAATCCACTAATCTTGCTCACCGATTAGTGGATTTTGGCCCCAATATCATCTGTGACATATATTAGTGCCAAAATGACAGCCGAATTAATCAAGGCGTTGGATCAATGTGGCATAAGCAACGAACAGAGAGGCATAAACGAATAGAGAACGTCTCTATGGTTCCAAGAAAAGTAGATTAATCGAATTCTGCCCACAAGTCAGGCATATATGGCTGGAAATCATAAAATATGCCAAAAAAAGTTAAAATCCCGAATTGTCCCAACACTTTAACCTTACTGAAAGAAACGCGTACGCGAGTTTCGACCCAACCCAAAACGGGTTCAAGCTGAGGTCCGAATAGGCAATGGAAATATTACCAGAAATAGTAAGAAATAAATAAAAATGCCAGTTTGGTTGGTCGAACGGCAGAATTTGGGGATGAATATGGACCCCGATGGAGCGTAGCTCAATCGTCCCCTTGCGCGTCTCGTCGATAGCTTTCCGAATTGGGATGGCTCTCGTCACTCTGATGCCCGTAGCAAAAGCTATGGCCCAAACAGTGCGGCGACACCAAAGTCCAGTAATCTTTCTTACCGATTACTGGACTTTGGCCCCATGTCTTTTGAGAGATATATTAACGCTCTATTGGTGGATTTTGGCCCCAATATCTCATGTGACATATATTAACACCAAAATGCATAACTATTGCTTACCAATTTGTGCATTTTGTCAGCAATTTATGTCTCACAAAATAATGGTATCAAAATCCACTAATCTTGCACACCGATTAGTGGATTTTGGCCCCAATATCTTCTGTGACATATATTAGTGCCAAAATGACGCCGAATTAATCAAGGCGTTGGATCAATGTGGCATAAGCAACGAACAGAGAGGCATAAACGAATAGAGAACGTCTCTATGGTTCCAAGAAAAGTGGATTAATCGAACTCTGCCCACAAGTCGGGCATATATGGCTGGAAATCATAAAATATGCCAAAAAAAGTTAAAATCCCGAATTGTCCCAACACTTTAACCATACTGAAAGAAACGCGTACGCGAGTTTCGACCCAACCCAAAACGGGTTCACGCTGAGGTCCGAATAGGCAATGGAAATATTACCAGAAATAGTAAGAAATAACTAAAAATGCCCGTTTGACTGGTCGAAAGGCGGAATTTGGGGATGAATATGGACCCCGATGGAGCGTAGCTCAATCGTCCCCTTGCGCGTCTCGTCGAGGGCTTTCCGAATTGGGGTGGCTCGCGTCATTCTGATGCCCCTAGCAAAAGCTATGGCCCAAACAGTGCGGCGACACCAATGTCCAGTAATCTTTCTTACCAATTACTGGACTTTGGCCCCATGTCTTTTGAGAGATATATTAACGCCCGATTGGTGGATTTTGGCCCCAATATCTCACGTGACATATATTAACACCAAAATGCACAACTATTGCTTACCAATTTGTGCATTTTGTCAGCAATTTATGTCTCACAAAATAATGCTATCAAAATCCACTAATCTTGCTCACCGATTAGTGGATTTTGGCCCCAATATCTTCTGTGACATATATTAGTGCCAAAATGACAGCCGAAATAATCAAGGCGTTGGATCAATGTGGCATAAGAAACGAATAGAGAGGCATAAACGAATAGAGAACGTCTCTATGGTTCCAAGAAAAGTAGATTAATCGAATTCTGCCCACAAGTCGGGCATATAAGGCTGAAAATCATAAAATATGCCAAAAAAATTTAAAATCCCGAATTGTCCCAACACTTTAACCATAATGAAAGAAACGCGTACGCGAGTTTCGACCCAACCCAAAACGGGTTCAAGCTGAGGTCCGAATAGGCAATGGAAGTATTACAAGAAATAGTAAGAATTAACTAAAAATGCCCGTTTGACTGGTCGAACGGCGGAACTTGGGGATGAATATGGACCCCGATGGAGCGTAGCTCAATCGTCCCCTTGCACGTCTCGTCGAGAGCTTTCCGAATTGGGGTGGCTCTCGTCATTCTGATGCCCGAGCAAAAGCTATGGCCCAAACAGTGCGGCGACACCAAAGTCCAGTAATCTTTCTTACCAATTACTGGACTTTGGCCCCATGTCTTTTGAGAGATATATTAACGCCCGATTGGTGGATTTTGGCCCCAATATCTCACGTGACATATATTGACACCAAAATGCACAACTATTGCTTACCAATTTGTGCATTTTGTCAGCAATTTATGTCTCACAAAATAATGGTATCAAAATCCACTAATCTTGCTCACCGATTAGTGGATTTTGTCCCCAATATCTTCTGTGACATATATTAGTGCCAAAATGACGCCGAATTGATCAAAGCGTTGGATCAATGTGGCATAAGCAACGAACAGAGAGGCATAAACGAATAGAGAACGTCTCTATGGTTCCAAGAAAAGTAGATTAATCGAATTCTGCCCACAAGTCGGGCATATATGGCTGGAAATCATAAAATATGCCAAAAAAAGTTAAAATCCCGAATTGTCCCAACACTTTAACCATACTGAAAGAAACGCGTACGCGAATTTCGACCCAACCCAAAACGGGTTCAAGCTGAGGTCCGAATAGGCAATGGAAATATTACAAGAAATAGTAAGAATTAACTAAAAATGCCCGTTTGACTGGTCGAACGGCGGAACTTGGGGATGAATATGGACCCCGATGGAGCGTAGCTCAATCGTCCCCTTGCACGTCTCGTCGAGAGCTTTCCGAATTGGGGTGGCTCTCGTCATTCTGATGCCCGAGCAAAAGCTATGGCCCAAACAGTGCGGCGACACCAAAGTCCAGTAATCTTTCTTACCGATTACTGGACTTTGGCCCCATGTCTTTTGAGAGATATATTAACGCCCGATTGGTGGATTTTGGCCCCAATATCTCATGTGACATATATTAACACCAAAATGCATAACTATTGCTTACCAATTTGTGCATTTTGACAGCAATTTATGTCTCACAAAATAATGGTATCAAAATCCACTAATCTTGCTCACCGATTAGTGGATTTTGGCCCCAATATCTTCTGTGACATATATTAGTGCCAAAATGACAGCCGAATTAATCAATGCGTTGAATCAATGTGGCATAAGCAACGAACAGAGAGGCATAAACGAATAGAGAACGTCTCTATGGTTCCAAGAAAAGTAGATTAATCGAATTCTGCCCACAAGTCAGGCATATATGGCTGGAAATCATAAAATATGCCAAAAAAAGTTAAAATCCCGAATTGTCCAAACACTTTAACCAGAATGAAAGAAACGCGTACGCGAGTTTCGACCCAACCCAAAACGGGTTCAAGCTGAGGTCCGAATAGGCAATGGAAATATTACCAGAAATAGTAAGAAATAAATAAAAATGCCAGTTTGGTTGGTCGAACGGCAGAATTTGGGGATGAATATGGACCCCGATGGAGCGTAGCTCAATCGTCCCCTTGCGCGTCTCGTCGATAGCTTTCCGAATTGGGATGGCTCTCGTCACTCTGATGCCCGTAGCAAAAGCTATGGCCCAAACAGTGCGGCGACACCAAAGTCCAGTAATCTTTCTTACCGATTACTGGACTTTGGCCCCATGTCTTTTGAGAGATATATTAACGCTCTATTGGTGGATTTTGGCCCCAATATCTCATGTGACATATATTAACACCAAAATTCATAACTATTGCTTACCAATTTGTGCATTTTGTCAGCAATTTATGTCTCACAAAATAATGGTATCAAAATCCACTAATCTTGCTCACCGATTAGTGGATTTTGGCCCCAATATCTTCTGTGACATATATTAGTGCCAAAATGACGCCGAATTAATCAAGGCGTTGGATCAATGTGGCATAAGCAACGAACAGAGAGGCATAAACGAATAGAGAACGTCTCTATGGTTCCAAGAAAAGTGGATTAATCGAATTCTACCCACAAGTCGGGCATATATGGCTGGAAATCATAAAATATGCCAAAAAAAGTTAAAATCCCGAATTGTCCCAACACTTTAACCATACTGAAAGAAACGCGTACGCGAGTTTCGACCCAACCCAAAACGGGTTCACGCTGAGGTCCGAATAGGCAATGGAAATATTACCAGAAATAGTAAGAAATAACTAAAAATGCCCGTTTGACTGGTCGAAAGGCGGAATTTGGGGATGAATATGGACCCCGATGGAGCGTAGCTCAATCGTCCCCTTGCGCGTCTCGTCGAGGGCTTTCCGAATTGGGGTGGCTCGCGTCATTCTGATGCCCGTAGCAAAAGCTATGGCCCAAACAGTGCGGCGACACCAAAGTCCAGTAATCTTTCTTACCAATTACTGGACTTTGGCCCCATGTCTTTTGAGAGATATATTAACGCCCGATTGGTGGATTTTGGCCCCAATATCTCACGTGATTAACACCAAAATGCACAACTATTGCTTACCAATTTGTGCATTTTGTCAGCAATTTATGTCTCACAAAATAATGGTATCAAAATCCACTAATCTTGCTCACCGATTAGTGGATTTTGGCCCCAATATCTTCTGTGACATATATTAGTGCCAAAATGACGCCGAATTGATCGAAGCGTTGGATCAATGTGGCATAAGCAACGAACAGAGAGGCATAAACGAATAGAGAACGTCTCTATGGTTCCAAGAAAAGTAGATTAATCGAATTCTGCCCACAAGTCGGGCATATATGGCTGGAAATCATAAAATATGCCAAAAAAAAGTTAAAATCCCGAATTGTCCCAACACTTTAACCATACTGAAAGAAACGCGTACGCGAATTTCGACCCAACCCAAAACGGGTTCAAGCTGAGGTCCGAATAGGCAATGGAAATATTACAAGAAATAGTAAGGATTAACTAAAAATGCCCGTTTGACTGGTCGAACGGCGGAACTTGGGGATGAATATGGACCCCGATGGAGCGTAGCTCAATCGTCCCCTTGCGCGTCTCGTCGAGAGCTTTCCGAATTGGGGTGGCTCGCGTCATTCTGATGCCCGTAGCAAAAGCTATGGCCCAGACAGTGCGGCGACAGCAAAGTCCAGTAATCTTGCTTACCGATTACTGGACTTTGGCCCCATGTCTTTTGAGAGATATATTAACGCCCGATTGGTGGATTTTGGCCCCAATATCTCACGTGACATATATTAACACCAAAATGCATAACTATTGTTTACCAATTTGTGCATTTTGTCAGCAATTTATGTCTCACAAAATAATGGTATCAAAATCCACTAATCTTGCTCACCGATTAGTGGATTTTGGCCCCAATATCTTCTGTGACATATATTAGTGCCAAAATGACGCCGAATTAATCAAGGCGTTAGATCAATGTGGCATAAGCAACGAACAAAGAGGCATAAACGAATAGAGAACGTCTCTATGGTTCCAAGAAAAGTAGATTAATCGAATTCTGCCCACAAGTCGGGCATATATGGCTGGAAATCATAAAATATGCCAAAAAAAGTTAAAATCCCGAATTTTCCCAACACTTTAACCATACTGAAAGAAACGCGTATGCGAATTTCGACCCAACCCAAAACGGGTTCAAGCTGAGGTCCGAATAGGCAATGGAAATATTACCAGAAATAGTAAGAAATAACTAAAAATGCCAGTTTGGTTGGTCGAACGGCAGAATTTGGGGATGAATATGGACCCCGATGGAGCGTAGCTCAATCTTCCCCTTGTGCGTCTCGTCGAGAGCTTTCCGAATTGGGGTGGCTCGCGTCATTCTGATGCCAGTAGGAAAAGCTATGGCCCAAACAGTGCGGCGACACCAAAGTCCAGTAATCTTGCTTACCGATTACTGGACTTTGGCCCCATGTCTTTTGAGAGATATATTAACGCCCGATTGGTGGATTTTGGCCCCAATATCTCATGTTACATATATTAACACCAAAATGCATAACTATTGCTTACCAATTTGTGCATTTTGTCAGCAATTTATGTCTCACAAAATAATGGTATCAAAATCCACTAATCTTGCTCACCGATTAGTGGATTTTGGCCCCAATATCTTCTGTGACATATATTAGTGCCAAAATGACGCCGAATTAATCAAGGTGTTGGATCAATGTGGCATAAGCAACGAACATAGAGGCATAAACGAATAGAGAACGTCTCTATGGTTCCAAGAAAAGTAGATTAATCGAATTCTGCCCACAAGTCGGGCATATATGGCTGGAAATCATAAAATATGCCAAAAAAAGTTAAAATCCCGAATTGTCCCAACACTTTAACCATACTGAAAGAAACGCGTACGCGAGTTTCGACCCAACCCAAAACGGGTTCAACCTGAGGTCCGAATAGGCAATGGAAATATTACCAGAAATAGTAAGAAATAACTAAAAATGCCCGTTTGACTGGTCGAACGGCGGAATTTGGGGATGAATATGGACCCCGATGGAGCGTAGCTCAATCGTCCCATTGCGCGTCTCGTCGAGAGCTTTCCGAATTGGGGTGGCTCGCGTCATTCTGATGCCCGTAGCAAAAGCTATGGCCCAGACAGTGCGGCGACAGCAAAGTCCAGTAATCTTGCTTACCGATTACTGGACTTTGGCCCCATGTCTTTTGAGAGATATATTAACGCCCGATTGGTGGATTTTGGCCCCAATATCTCACGTGACATATATTAACACCAAAATGCATAACTATTGCTTACCAATTTGTGCATTTTGTCAGCAATTTATGTCTCACAAAATAATGGTATCAAAATCCACTAATCTTGCTCACCGATTAGTGGATTTTGGCCCCAATATCTTCTGTGACATATATTAGTGCCAAAATGACGCCGAATTAATCAATGCGTTAGATCAATGTGGCATAAGCAACGAACAAAGAGGCATAAACGAATAGAGAACGTCTCTATGGTTCCAAGAAAAGTAGATTAATCGAATTCTGCCCACAAGTCGGGCATATATGGCTGGAAATCATAAAATATGCCAAAAAAAGTTAAAATCCCGAATTGTCCCAACACTTTAACCATACTGAAAGAAACGCGTACGCGAATTTCGACCCAACCCAAAACGGGTTCAAGCTGAGGTCCGAATAGGCAATGGAAATATTACCAGAAATAGTAAGAAATAACTAAAAATGCCAGTTTGGTTGGTCGAACGGCAGAATTTGGGGATGAATATGGACCCCGATGGAGCGTAGCTCAATCTTCCCCTTGTGCGTCTCGTCGAGAGCTTTCCGAATTGGGGTGGCTCGCGTCATTCTGATGCCAGTAGCAAAAGCTATGGCCCAAACAGTGCGGCGACACCAAAGTCCAGTAATCTTGCTTACCGATTACTGGACTTTGGCCCCATGTCTTTTGAGAGATATATTAACGCCCGATTGGTGGATTTTGGCCCCAATATCTCATGTTACATATATTAACACCAAAATGCATAACTATTGCTTACCAATTTGTGCATTTTGTCAGCAATTTATGTCTCACAAAATAATGGTATCAAAATCCACTAATCTTGCTCACCGATTAGTGGATTTTGGCCCCAATATCTTCTGTGACATATATTAGTGCCAAAATGACGCCGAATTAATCAAGGTGTTGGATCAATGTGGCATAAGCAACGAACATAGAGGCATAAACGAATAGAGAACGTCTCTATGGTTCCAAGAAAAGTAGATTAATCGAATTCTGCCCACAAGTCGGGCATATATGGCTGGAAATCATAAAATATGCCAAAAAAAGTTAAAATCCCGAATTGTCCCAACACTTTAACCATACTGAAAGAAACGCGTACGCGAGTTTCGACCCAACCCAAAACGGGTTCAACCTGAGGTCCGAATAGGCAATGGAAATATTACCAGAAATAGTAAGAAATAACTAAAAATGCCCGTTTGACTGGTCGAACGGCGGAATTTGGGGATGAATATGGACCCCGATGGAGCGTAGCTCAATCGTCCCATTGCGCGTCTCGTCGAGAGCTTTCCGAATTGGGGTGGCTCGCGTCATTCTGATGCCCGTAGCAAAAGCTATGGCCCAGACAGTGCGGCGACAGCAAAGTCCAGTAATCTTGCTTACCGATTACTGGACTTTGGCCCCATGTCTTTTGAGAGATATATTAACGCCCGATTGGTGGATTTTGGCCCCAATATCTCACGTGACATATATTAACACCAAAATGCATAACTATTGCTTACCAATTTGTGCATTTTGTCAGCAATTTATGTCTCACAAAATAATGGTATCAAAATCCACTAATCTTGCTCACCGATTAGTGGATTTTGGCCCCAATATCTTCTGTGACATATATTAGTGCCAAAATGACGCCGAATTAATCAATGCGTTAGATCAATGTGGCATAAGCAACGAACAAAGAGGCATAAACGAATAGAGAACGTCTCTATGGTTCCAAGAAAAGTAGATTAATCGAATTCTGCCCACAAGTCGGGCATATATGGCTGGAAATCATAAAATATGCCAAAAAAAGTTAAAATCCCGAATTGTCCCAACACTTTAACCATACTGAAAGAAACGCGTACGCGAATTTCGACCCAACCCAAAACGGGTTCAAGCTGAGGTCCGAATAGGCAATGGAAATATTACCAGAAATAGTAAGAAATAACTAAAAATGCCAGTTTGGTTGGTCGAACGGCAGAATTTGGGGATGAATATGGACCCCGATGGAGCGTAGCTCAATCTTCCCCTTGTGCGTCTCCTCGAGAGCTTTCCGAATTGGGGTGGCTCGCGTCATTCTGATGCCAGTAGCAAAAGCTATGGCCCAAACAGTGCGGCGACACCAAAGTCCAGTAATCTTGTTTACCGATTACTGGACTTTGGCCCCATGTCTTTTGAGAGATATATTAACGCCCGATTGGTGGATTTTGGCCCCAATATCTTCTGTGACATATATTAGTGCCAAAATGACGCCGAATTAATCAAGGCGTTGGATCAATGTGGCATAAGCAACGAACAGAGAAGCATAAACGAATAGAGAACGTCTCTATGGTTCCAAGAAAAGTAGATTAATCGAATTCTGCCCACAAGTCGGGCATATATGGCTGGAAATCATAAAATATGCCAAAAAAAGTTAAAATCCCGAATTGTCCCAAAACTTTAACCATACTGAAAGAAACGCGTACACGAATTTCGACCCAACCCAAAACCGTTTCAAGCTGTGGTAAGAATAGGCAATGGAAATATTACCAGAAATAGTAAGAAATAACTAAAAATGCCCGTTTGGTTGGTCGAACGGCAGAATTTGGGGATGAATATGGACCCCCAATCGTCCCCTTGCGCGTCTCGTCGAGAGCTTTCCGAATTGGGGTGGCTCTCGTCATTCTGATGCCCGTAGCAAAAGCTATGGCCCAAACAGTGCGGCGACACCAAAGTCCAGTAATCTTTCTTACCGATTACTAGACTTTGGCCCCATGTCTTTTGAGAGATATATTAACGCTCGATTGGTGGATTTTGGCCCCAATATCTCATGTGACATATATTAACACCAAAATGCATAACTATTGCTTACCAATTTGTGCATTTTGTCAGCAATTTATGTCTCACAAAATAATGGTATCAAAATCCACTAATCTTGCTCACCGATTAGTGGATTTTGGCCCCAATATCTTATGTGACATATATTAGTGCCAAAATGACAGCCGAATTAATCAAGGCGTTGGATCAATGTGGCATAAGCAACGAACAGAGAGGCATAAACGAATAGAGAACGTCTCTATGGTTCCAAGAAAAGTAGATTAATCGAATTCTGCCCACAAGTCAGGCATATAAGCCTGAAAATCATAAAATATGCCAAAAAAAGTTAAAATCCCGAATTGTCCCAAAACTTTAACCATAATGAAAGAACCGTACGCGAATTTCGACCCAACCCAAAACGGGTTCAAGCTGAGGTCCGAATAGGCAATGGAAATATTACCAGAAATAGTAAGAAATAACTAAAAATGCCCGATTGGCTGGTCGAAAGGCGGAATTTGGGGATGAATATGGACCCCGATGGAGCGTAGCTCAATCTTCCCCTTGTGCGTCTCGTCGAGAGCTTTCCGAATTGGGGTGGCTCGTGTCATTCAGATGCCCGTAGCACAAGCTATGGCCTGGCCCAAACAGTGCGGCAACACCAAAGTCCAGTAATCTTGCTTACCGATTACTGGACTTTGGCCCCATGTCTTTTGAGAGATATATTAACGCCCGATTGGTGGATTTTGGCCCCAATATCTCATGTGACATATATTAACACCAAAATGCATAACTATTGCTTACCAATTTGTGCATTTTGTCAGCAATTTATGTCTCACAAAATAATGGTATCAAAATCCACTAATCTTGCTCACCGATTAGTGGATTTTGGCCCCAATATCTTCTGTGACATATATTAGTGCCAAAATGACGCCGAATTAATCAAGGCGTTGGATCAATGTGGCATAAGCAACGAACAGAGAGGCATAAACGAATAGAGAACGTCACTATGGTTCCAAGAAAAGTAAATTAATCGAATTCTGCCCACAAGTCAGGCATATATGGCTGGAAATCATAAAATATGCCAAAAAACATTAAAATCCCGAATTGTCCAAACACTTTAACCATACTGAAAGAAACGCGTACGCGAGTTTCGACCCAACTAAAAACGGGTTCAAGCTGAGGTCCGAATAGGCAATGAATATATTACCAGAAATAGTAAGAAATAACTAAAAATGCCCGTTTGACTGGTCGAACGGCGGAATTTGGGGATGAATATGGACCCCGATGGAGCGTAGCTCAATCGTCCCCTTGCGCGTCTCGTCGAGAGCTTTCCGAATTGGGGTGGCTCGCGTCATTCTGATGCCCGTAGCAAAAGCTATGGCCCAAACAGTGCGGCGACACCAAAGTCCAGTAATCTTTATTACCGATTAATGGACTTTGGCCCCATGTCTTTTGAGAGATATATTAACGCCCGATTGGTGGATGTTGGCCCAAATATCTCACGTGACATATATTAACACCAAAATGCATAACTATTGCTTACCAATTTGTGCATTTTGTCAGCAATTTATGTCTCACAAAATAATGGTATCAAAATCCACTAATCTTGCTCACCGATTAGTGGATTTTGGCCCCAATATCTTCTGTGACATATATTAGTGCCAAAATGACGCCGAATTAATCAAGGCGTTAGATCAATGTGGCATAAGCAACGAACAGAGAGGCATAAACGAATAGAGAATGTCTCTATGGTTCCAAGAAAAGTAGATTAATCGAAGTCGGGCATATATGGCTGGAAATCATAAAATATGCCAAAAAAAAGTTAAAATCCCGAATTGTACCAACACTTTAACCATACTGAAAGAAACGCGTACGCGAATTTCGACCCAAACCAAAACGGGTTCAAGCTGAGGTCCGAATAGGCAATGGAAATATTACAAGAAATAGTAAGAAATAACTAAAAATGCCCGTTTGACTGGTCGAACGGCGGAACTTGGGGATGAATATGGACCCCGATGGAGCGTAGCTCAATCGTCCCCTTGCGCGTCTCGTCGAGAGCTTTCCGAATTGGGGTGGCTCTCGTCATTCTGATGCCCGAGCAAAAGCTATGGCCCAAACAGTGCGGCGACACCAAAGTCCAGTAATCTTTCTTACCGATTACTGGACTTTGGCCCCATGTCTTTTGAGAGATATATTAACGCTCGTTTGGTGGATTTTGGCCCCAATATCTCATGTGACATATATTAACACCAAAATGCATAACTATTGCTTACCAATTTGTGCATTTTGTCAGCAATTTATGTCTCACAAAATAATGGTATCAAAATCCACTAATCTTGCTCACAGATTAGTGGATTTTGGCCCCAATATCTTCTGTGACATATATTAGTGCCAAAATGACAACCGAATTAATCAAGGCGTTGGATCAATGTGGCATAAGCAACGAACAGAGAGGCATAAACGAATAGAGAACGTCTCTATGGTTCCAAGAAAAGTAGATTAATCGAATTCTGCCCACAAGTTGGGCATATATGGCTGGAAATCATAAAATATGCCAAAAAAAGTTAAAATCCCGATTTGTCCCAAAACTTTAACCATACTGAAAGAAACGCGTACGCGAATTTCGACCCAACCCAAAACCGTTTCAAGCTGTGGTCCGAATAGGCAATGGAAATATTACCAGAAATAGTAAGAAATAACTAAAAATGCCCGTTTGGTTGGTCGAACGGCAGAATTTGGGGATGAATATGGACCCCCAATCGTCCCCTTGCGCGTCTCGTCGAGAGCTTTCCGAATTGGGGTGGCTCTCGTCATTCTGATGCCCGTAGCAAAAGCTATGGCCCAAACAGTGCGGCGACACCAAAGTCCAGTAATCTTTCTTACCGATTACTGGACTTTGGCCCCATGTCTTTTGAGAGATATATTAACGCTCGATTGGTGGATTTTGGCCCCAATATCTCATGTGACATATATTAACACCAAAATGCATAACTATTGCTTACCAATTTGTGCATTTTGTCAGCAATTTATGTCTCACAAAATAATGGTATCAAAATCCACTAATCTTGCTCACCGATTAGTGGATTTTGGCCCCAATATCTTATGTGACATATATTAGTGCCAAAATGACAGCCGAATTAATCAAGGCGTTGGATCAATGTGGCATAAGCAACGAACAGAGAGGCATAAACGAATAGAGAACGTCTCTATGGTTCCAAGAAAAGTAGATTAATCGAATTCGGCCCACAAGTCAGGCATATAAGGCTGAAAATCATAAAATATGCCAAAAAAAGTTAAAATCCCGAATTGTCCCAACACTTTAACCATAATGAAAGAACCGTACGCGAATTTCGACCCAACCCAAAACGGGTTCAAGCTGAGGTCCGAATAGGCAATGGAAATATTACAAGAAATAGTAAGAAATAACTAAAAATGCTCGTTTGGCTGGTCGAACGGCGGAATTTGGGGATGAATATGGACCCCGATGGAGCGTAGCTCAATCTTCCCCTTGTGCGTCTCGTCGAGGGCTTTCCGAATTGGGGTGGCTCGTGTCATTCTGATGCCCGAGCAAAAGCTATGGCCCAAACAGTGCGGCAACACCAAAGTCCAGTAATCTTGCTTACCGATTACTGGACTTTGGCCCCATGTCTTTTGAGAGATATATTAACGCCCGATTGGTGGATTTTGGCCCCAATATCTCATGTGACATATATTAACACCAAAATGCATAACTATTGCTTACCAATTTGTGCATTTTGTCAGCAATTTATGTCTCATAAAATAATGGTATCAAAATCCACTAATCTTGCTCACCGATTAGTGGATTTTGGCCCCAATATCTTCTGTGACATATATTAGTGCCAAAATGACGCCGAATTAATCAAGGCGTTGGATCAATGTGGCATAAGCAACGAACAGAGAGGCATAAACGAATAGAGAACGTCTCTATGGTTCCAAGAAAAGTAAATTAATCGAATTCTGCCCACAAGTCAGGCATATATGGCTGGAAATCATAAAATATGCCAAAAAAAATTAAAATCCCGAATTGTCCAAACACTTTAACCATACTGAAAGAAACGCGTACGCGAGTTTCGACCCAACTAAAAACGGGTTCAAGCTGAGGTCCGAATAGGCAATGAATATATTACCAGAAATAGTAAGAAATAACTAAAAATGCCCGTTTGACTGGTCGAACGGCGGAATTTGGGGATGAATATGGACCCCGATGGAGCGTAGCTCAATCGTCCCCTTGCGCGTCTCGTCGAGAGCTTTCCGAATTGGGGTGGCTCGCGTCATTCTGATGCCCGTAGCAAAAGCTATGGCCCAAACAGTGCGGCGACACCAAAGTCCAGTAATCTTTATTACCGATTAATGGACTTTGGCCCCATGTCTTTTGAGAGATATATTAACGCCCGATTGGTGGATGTTGGCCCAAATATCTCACGTGACATATATTAACACCAAAATGCATAACTATTGCTTACCAATTTGTGCATTTTGTCAGCAATTTATGTCTCACAAAATAATGGTATCAAAATCCACTAATCTTGCTCACCGATTAGTGGATTTTGGCCCCAATATCTTCTGTGACATATATTAGTGCCAAAATGACGCCGAATTAATCAAGGCGTTAGATCAATGTGGCATAAGCAACGAACAGAGAGGCATAAACGAATAGAGAATGTCTCTATGGTTCCAAGAAAAGTAGATTAATCGAAGTCGGGCATATATGGCTGGAAATCATAAAATATGCCAAAAAAAAGTTAAAATCCCGAATTGTACCAACACTTTAACCATACTGAAAGAAACGCGTACGCGAATTTCGACCCAAACCAAAACGGGTTCAAGCTGAGGTCCGAATAGGCAATGGAAATATTACAATAAATAGTAAGAAATAACTAAAAATGCCCGTTTGACTGGTCGAACGGCGGAACTTGGGGATGAATATGGACCCCGATGGAGCGTAGCTCAATCGTCCCCTTGCGCGTCTCGTCGAGAGCTTTCCGAATTGGGGTGGCTCTCGTCATTCTGATGCCCGAGCAAAAGCTATGGCCCAAACAGTGCGGCGACACCAAAGTCCAGTAATCTTTCTTACCGATTACTGGACTTTGGCCCCATGTCTTTTGAGAGATATATTAACGCTCGTTTGGTGGATTTTGGCCCCAATATCTCATGTGACATATATTAACACCAAAATGCATAACTATTGCTTACCAATTTGTGCATTTTGTCAGCAATTTATGTCTCACAAAATAATGGTATCAAAATCCACTAATCTTGCTCACAGATTAGTGGATTTTGGCCCCAATATCTTCTGTGACATATATTAGTGCCAAAATGACAACCGAATTAATCAAGGCGTTGGATCAATGTGGCATAAGCAACGAACAGAGAGGCATAAACGAATAGAGAACGTCTCTATGGTTCCAAGAAAAGTAGATTAATCGAATTCTGCCCACAAGTTGGGCATATATGGCTGGAAATCATAAAATATGCCAAAAAAAGTTAAAATCCCGATTTGTCCCAAAACTTTAACCATACTGAAAGAAACGCGTACGCGAATTTCGACCCAACCCAAAACCGTTTCAAGCTGTGGTCCGAATAGGCAATGGAAATATTACCAGAAATAGTAAGAAATAACTAAAAATGCCCGTTTGGTTGGTCGAACGGCAGAATTTGGGGATGAATATGGACCCCCAATCGTCCCCTTGCGCGTCTTGTCGAGAGCTTTCCGAATTGGGGTGGCTCTCGTCATTCTGATGCCCGTAGCAAAAGCTATGGCCCAAACAGTGCGGCGACACCAAAGTCCAGTAATCTTTCTTACCGATTACTGGACTTTGGCCCCATGTCTTTTGAGAGATATATTAACGCTCGATTGGTGGATTTTGGCCCCAATATCTCATGTGACATATATTAACACCAAAATGCATAACTATTGCTTACCAATTTGTGCATTTTGTCAGCAATTTATGTCTCACAAAATAATGGTATCAAAATCAACTAATCTTGCTCACCGATTAGTGGATTTTGGCCCCAATATCTTCTGTGACATATATTAGTGCCAAAATGACAGCCGAAATAATCAAGGCGTTGGATCAATGTGGCATAAGAAACGAATAGAGAGGCATAAACGAATAGAGAACGTCTCTATGGTTCCAAGAAAAGTAGATTAATCGAATTCTGCCCACAAGTCAGGCATATAAGGCTGAAAATCATAAAATATGCCAAAAAAAGTTAAAATCCCGAATTGTCCCAACACTTTAACCATAATGAAAGAACCGTACGCGAATTTCGACCCAACCCAAAACGGGTTCAAGCTGAGGTCCGAATAGGCAATGGAAATATTACCAGAAATAGTAAGAAATAACTAAAAATGCCCGTTTGGCTGGTCGAACGGCGGAATTTGGGGATGAATATGGACCCCGATGGAGCGTAGCTCAATCTTCCCCTTGTGCGTCTCGTCGAGGGCTTTCCGAATTGGGGTGGCTCGTGTCATTCTGATGCCCGAGCAAAAGCTATGGCCCAAACAGTGCGGCAACACCAAAGTCCAGTAATCTTGCTTACCGATTACTGGACTTTGGCCCCATGTCTTTTGAGAGATATATTAACGCCCGATTGGTGGATTTTGGCCCCAATATCTCATGTGACATATATTAACACCAAAATGCATAACTATTGCTTACCAATTTGTGCATTTTGTCAGCAATTTATGTCTCACAAAATAATGGTATCAAAATCCACTAATCTTGCTCACCGATTAGTGGATTTTGGCCCCAATATCTTCTGTGACATATATTAGTGCCAAAATGACGCTGAATTAATCAAGGCGTTGGATCAATGTGGTATAAGCAACGAACAGAGAGGCATAAACGAATAGAGAACGTCTCTATGGTTCCAAGAAAAGTAAATTGATCGAATTCTGCCCACAAGTCGGGCATATATGGCTGGAAATCATAAAATATGCCAAAAAAAATTAAAATCCCGAATTGTCCAAACGCTTTAACCATACTGAAAGAAACGCGTACGCGAGTTTAAACCCAACTAAAAACGGGTTCAAGCTGAGGTCCGAATAGGCAATGGAAATATTACCAGAAATAGTAAGAAATAACTAAAAATGCCCGTTTGACTGGTCGAACGGCGGAATTTGGGGATGAATATGGACCCCGATGGAGCGTAGCTCAATCGTCCCCTTGCGCGTCTCGTCGAGAGCTTTCCGAATTGGGGTGGCTCGCGTCATTCTGATGCCCGTAGCAAAAGCTATGGCCCAAACAGTGCGGCGACACCAAAGTCCAGTAATTTTTTTTACCGATTAATGGACTTTGGCCCCATGTCTTTTGAGAGATATATTAACGCCCGATTGGTGGATGTTGGCCCAAATATCTCACGTGACATATATTAACACCAAAATGCATAACTATTGCTTACCAATTTGTGCATTTTGTCAGCAATTTATGTCTCACAAAATAATGGTATCAAAATCCACTAATCTTGCTCACCGATTAGTGGATTTTGGCCCCAATATCTTCTGTGACATATATTAGTGCCAAAATGACGCCGAATTAATCAAGGCGTTAGATCAATGTAGCATAAGAAACGAACAGAGAGGCATAAACGAATAGAGAATGTCTCTATGGTTCCAAGAAAAGTAGATTAATCGAAGTCGGGCATATATGGCTGGAAATCATAAAATATGCCAAAAAAAAGTTAAAATCCCGAATTGTCCCAACACTTTAACCATACTGAAAGAAACGCGTACGCGAATTTCGACCCAACCCAAAACGGGTTCAAGCTGAGGTCCGAATAGGCAATGGAAATATTACAAGAAATAGTAAGAAATAACTAAAAATGCCCGTTTGACTGGTCGAACGGCGGAACTTGGGGATGAATATGGACCCCGATGGAGCGTAGCTCAATCGTCCCCTTGCGCGTCTCGTCGAGAGCTTTCCGAATTGGGGTGTCTCTCGTCATTCTGATGCTCGAGCAAAAGCTATGGCCCAAACAGTGTGGCGACACCAAAGTCCAGTAATCTTTCTTACCGATTACTGGACTTTGGCCCCATGTCTTTTGAGAGATATATTAACGCCCGATTGGTGGATTTTGGCCCCAATATCTCATGTGACATATATTAACACCAAAATGCATAACTATTACTTACCAATTTGTGCATTTTGTCAGCAATTTATGTCTCACAAAATAATGGTATCAAAATCCACTAATCTTGCTCACCGATTAGTGGATTTTGGCCCCAATATCTTCTGTGACATATATTAGTGCCAAAATGACAGCCGAATTAATCAAGGCGTTGGATCAATGTGGCATAAGCAACGAACAGAGAGGCATAAACGAATAGAGAACGTCTCTATGGTTCCAAGAAAAGTAGATTAATCGAATTCTGCCCACAAGTCAGGCATATATGGCTGGAAATCATAAAATATGCCAAAAAAAGTTAAAATCCCGAATTGTCCCAACACTTTAACCATAGTGAAAGAAACGCGTACGCGAGTTTCGACCCAACCCAAAACGGGTTCAAGCTGAGGTCCGAATAGGCAATGGAAATATTACCAGAAATAGTAAGAAATAACTAAAAATGCCAGTTTGGTTGGTCGAACGGCAGAATTTGGGGATGAATATGGACCCCGATGGAGCGTAGCTCAATCGTCCCCCTGCGCGTCTCGTCGAGAGCTTTCCGAATTGGGGTGGCTCGCGTCATTCTGATGCCCGTAGCAAAAGCTATGGCCCAAACAGTGCGGCGACACCAAAGTCCAGTAATCTTTCTTACCGATTACTGGACTTTGGCCCCATGTCTATTGAGAGATATATTAACGCCCGATTGGTGGATTTTGGCCCCAATATCTCACGTGACATATATTAACACCAAAATGCATAACTATTGCTTACCAATTTGTGCATTTTGTCAGCAATTTATGTCTCACAAAATAATGGTATCAAAATCCACTAATCTTGCTCACCGATTAGTGGATTTTGGTCCCAATATCTTCTGTGACATATATTAGTGCCAAAATGACGTCGAATTAATCAAGCCGTTAGATCAATGTGGCATAAGCAACGAACAGAGAGGCATAAACGAATAGAGAACGTCTCTATGGTTCCAAGAAAAGTAGATTAATCGAATTCTGCCCACAAGTCGGGCATATATGGCTGGAAATCATAAAATATGCCAAAAAAAGTTAAAATCCCGAATTGTCCCAACACTTTAACCTTACTGAAAGAAACACGTACGCGAATTTCGACCCAACCCAAAACGGGTTCAAGCTGAGGTCCGAATAGGCAATGGAAATATTACCAGAAATAGTAAGAAATAACTAAAAATGCCCTTTTGACTGGTCGAACGGCGGAATTTGGGGATGAATATGGACCCCGATGGAGCTATCGTCCCCTTGCGCGTCTCGTCGAGAGCTTTCCGAATTGGGGTGGCTCTCGTCATTCTGATGCCCGCAGAAAAAGCCCTGGCCCAAACAGTGCAGCGACACCAAAGTCCAGTAATCTTGCTTACCGATTACTGGACTTTGGCCCCATGTCTTTTGAGAGATATATTAACGCCCGATTGGTGGATTTTGGCCCCAATATCTCACGTGACATATATTAACACCAAAATGCACAACTATTGCTTACCAATTTGTGCATTTTGTCAGCAATTTATGTCTCACAAAATAATGGTATCAAAATCCATTAATCTTGCTCACCGATTAGTGGATTTTGGCCCCAATATCTTCTGTGACATATATTAGTGCCAAAATGACGCCGAATTGATCAAGGCGTTGGATCAATGTGGCATAAGCAATGAATAGAGAGGCATAAACGAATAGAGAACGTCTCTATGGTTCCAAGAAAAGTAGATTAATCGAATTCTGCCCACAAGTCGGTCATATATGGCTGGAAATCATAAAATATGCCAAAAAAAGTTAAAATCCCGAATTGTCCCAACACCTTAACCATACTGAAAGAAACGCGTACGCGAATTTCGACCCAACCCAAAACGGGTTCAAGCTGAGGTCCGAATAGGCAATGGAAATATTACCAAAAATAGTAAGAAATAACTAAAAATGCCCGTTTGGTTGGTCGAACGGCGGAAATTAGGGATGAATATGGACCGCGATGGAGCATAGCTAAATCATCCCCTTGTGCGTCTCGTCGAGAGCTTTCCGAATTGGGGTGGCTCGCGTCATTCAGATGCCCGTAGCAAAAGATATGGCCCAAACAGTGCGGCGAGACCAAGGTCCAGTAATCTTTCTTACCGATTACTGGACTTTGGCCCCATGTCTTTTGAGAGATATATTAACGCCCGATTGGTGGATTTTGGCCCCAATATCTCATGTGACATATATTAACACCAAAATGCATAACTATTGCTTACCAATTTGTGCATTTTGTCAGCAATTTATGTCTCACAAAATAATGGTATCAAAATCCACTAATCTTGCTCACCGATTAGTGGATTTTGGCCCCAATATCTTCTGTGACATATATTAGTGCCAAAATGACAACCGAATTAATCAAGGCATTGGATCAATGTGGCATAAGCAACGAACAGAGAGGCATAAACGAATAGAGAACGTCTCAATGGTTCCAAGAAAAGTAGATTAATCGAATTCTGCCCACAAGTCGGGCATATATGGCTGGAAATCATAAAATATGCCAAAAAAAGTTAAAATCCCGAATTGTCCCAACACTTTAACCATACTGAAAGAAACGCGTACGCGAGTTTCGACCCAACCCAAAACGGGTTCAAGCTGAGGTCCGAATAGGCAAAGGAAATATTACCAGAAATAGTAAGAAATAACTAAAAATGCCCGTTTTACTGGTCGAACAGCGGAATTTGGGGATGAATATGGACCCCGATGGAGCGTAGCTCAATCGTCCCCTTGCGTGTCTCGTCGAGAGCTTTCCGAATTGGGGTGGCTCGCGTCATTCTGATGCCCGTAGCAAAAGCTATGGCCCAAACAGTGCGGCGACACCAAAGTCCAGTAATCTTTCTTACCGATTACTGGACTTTGGCCCCATGTCTTTTGAGAGATATATTAACGCCCGATTGGTGGATGTTGTCCCAAATATCTCACGTGACATATATTAACACAAAAATGCATAACTATTGCTTACCAATTTGTGCATTTTGTCAGCAATTTATGTCTCACAAAATAATGGTATCAAAATCCACTAATCTTGCTCACCGATTAGTGGATTTTGGCCCCAATATCTTCTGTGACATATATTAGTGCCAAAATGACGCCGAATTGATCAAGGCGTTGGATCAATGTGGCATAAGAAACGAATAGAGAGGCATAAACGAATAGAGAACGTGTCTATGGTTCCAAGAAAAGTAGATTAATCGAATTCTGCCCACAAGTCGGGCATATATGGCTGGAAATCATAAAATATGCCAAAAAAAAATAAAATCCCGAATTTTCCCAACACTTTAACCATAGTGAAAGAAACACGTACGCGAATTTTGACCCAACCCAAAACAGGTTCAAGCTGAGGTCCGAATAGGCAATGGAAATATTACAAGAAATAGTAAGAAATAACTAAAAATGCCCGTTTGGTTGGTCAAACGGAGGAATTTGGGGATGAATATAGACCCCGATGGAGCATATCTCAATCGTCCCCTTGTGCGTCTCGTCGAGAGCTTTCCGAATTGGGGTGGCTCGCGTCATTCTAATGCCCGTAGCAAAAGCTATGGCCCAAACAGTGCGGCGACACCAAAGTCCAGTAATCTTTCTTACTGATTACTGGACTTTGGCCCCATGTCTTTTGAGAGATATATTAACGCCCGATTGGTGGATTTTGGCCCCAATATCTCACGTGACATATATTAACACCAAAATGCATAACTATTGCTTACCAATTTGTGCATTTTGTCAGCAATTTATGTCTCACAAAATAATGGTATCAAAATCCACTAATCTTGCTCACCGATTAGTGGATTTTGGCCCCAATATCTTATGTGACATATAGTAGTGCCAAAATGACGCCGAATAAATCAAGGCGTTGGATCAATGTGGCATAAGCAACGAATAGAGAGGCATAAACGAATAGAGAACGTCTCAATGGTTCCAAGAAAAGTAGATTAATCGAATTCTGCCCACAAGTCGGGCATTTATGGCTGGAAATCATAAAATATGCCAAAAAAGTTAAAATCCCGAATTGTCCCAACACTTTAACCATACTGAAAGAAACGCGTACGCGAATTTCGACCCAACCCAAAACGGGTTCAAGCTGAGGTCCGAATAGGCAATGGAAATATTACCAGAAATAGTAAGAAATAACTAAAAATGCCCGTTTTGTTGGTCGAATGGCGGAATTTGGGGATGAATAGTGACCCTTGTGCGTCTCGTCGAGAGCTTTCGAATTGGGGTGGCTCGCGTCATTCTGATGCCCGTAGCAAAAGCTATGGTCCAAACAGTGCGGCGACACCAAAGTCCAGTAATCTTTCTTACCGATTAATCGACTTTGGCCCCATGTCTTTTGAGAGATATATTAACGCCCGAATGGTGGATTTTGGCCCCAATATCTCATGTGACATATATTAACACCAAAATGCATAACTATTGCTTACCAATTTGTGCATTTTGTCAGCAATTTATGTCTCACAAAATAATGGTATCAAAATCCACTAATCTTGCTCACCGATTAGTGGAATTTGGCCCCAATATCTTCTGTGACAAATATTAGTGCCAAAATGACAGCCGAATTAATCAAGGAGTTGGATCAATGTGGCATAAGCAACGAACAGGGAGGAATAAACGAATAGAGAACGTCTCAATGGTTCCAAGAAAAGTAGATTAATCGAATTCTGCCCACAAGTCGGGCACATAAGGCTGAAAATCATAAAATATGCCAAAAAAAGTTAAAATCCCGAATTGTCCCAACACTTTAACCATACTGAAAGAAACGCGTACGCAAATTTTGACCCAGCCCAAAACGGGTTCAAGCAGAGGTCCGAATAGGCAATGGAAATATTACGAGAAATAGTAAGAAATAACTAACAATGCCCGTTAAGTTGGTCGAACGGCAGAATTTGGGGATGAATATGGACCCCGATGGAGCGTAGCTCAATCGTCCCCTTGTGCGTCTCGTCGAGAGCTTTCCGAATTGGGGTGGCTCGCGTCATTCTGATGCCCGTAGCAAAAGCTATGGCCCAAACAGTGCGGCGACACCAAAGTCCAGTAATCTTGCTTACCTATTACTGGACTTTGGCCCCATGTCTTTTGAGAGATATATTAACGCCCTATTGGTGGATTTTGGCCCCAATATCTCATGTGACATATATTAACACCAAAATGCATAATTATTGCATACCAATTTGTGCATTTTGTCAGCAATTTATGTCTCACAAAATAATGGTATCAAAATCAACTAATCTTGCTCACCGATTAGTGGATTTTGGCCCCAATATCTTCTGTGACATACATTAGTGCCAAAATAACGCCGAATTAATCACGGCGTTAGATCAATGTGGCATAAGGAACGAACAGAGAGTCATAAACGAATAGAGAACGTCTCTATGGTTCCAAGAAAAGTAGATTAATCGAATTATGTTCACAAGTCGGGCATATATGGCTGGAAATCATAAAATATGCCAAAAAAAGTTAAAATCTTGAATTGTCCCGACACTTTAACCATACTGAAAGAAACGCGTACGCGAATTTCGACCCAACCCAAAACGGGTTCAAGCTGAGGTCCGAATAGGCAATGGAAATATTACCAGAAATAGTAAGAAATTACTAAAAATGCCCGTTTTGCTGGTCGAACGGCGGAATATGGGGATGAATATGGACCCTTGTGCGTCTCGTCGAGAGCTTTCCGAATTGGGGTGGCTCGCGTCATTTTGATGCCCGTAGCAAATGCTATGGCCCAAACAGTGAGGCGACACCAAAGTCCAGTAATCTTGCTTACCGATTACTGGACTTTGGCCCCATGTCTTTTGAGAGATATATTAACGCCCGATTGGTGGATTTTGGCCCCAATATCTCATGTGACATATATTAACACCAAAATGCGTAACTGTTGCTTACCAATTTGTGCATTTTGTCTGCAATTTATGTCTCACAAAATAATGGTATCAAAATCCACTAATCTTGCTCACCGATTAGTGGATTTTGGCCACAATATCTTCTGTGACATATATTAGTTCCAAAATGATGCCGAATTAATCAAGGCGTTGGATCAATGTGGCATAAGCAACGAACAGAGAGGCATAAACGAATAGAGAACGTCTCTATGGTTCCAAGAAAAGTAGATTAATCGAATTCTGCCTACAAGTCGGGCATATATGGCTGGAAATCATAAAATATGCCAAAAAAAGTTAAAATCCCGAATTGTCCCAACACTTTAACCATACTGAAAGAAACGCGTACGCGAATTTCGACCCAACCAATAACGGGTTCAAGCTGAGGTCCGAATAGGCAATGGAAATATTACCATAAATAGTACGAAATAAGTAAAAATGCCCGTTTGGTTGGTCGAACGGCGGAATTTGGGGATGAATATGGACCCTTGTGCGTCTCGTCGAGAGCTTTCCGAATTGGGGTGGCTCGCGTCATTCTGATGCCCGTAGCAAAAGCTATGGCCCAAACAGTGCGGCGACACCAAAGTCCAGTAATCTTTCTTACCGATTAATGGACTTTGGCCCCATGTATTTTGAGAGATATATTAATGCCCGATTGGTGGATTTTGGCCCCAATATCTTATCTGACATATATTAACGCCAAAATGCATAACTATTGCTTACCAATTTGTGCATTTTGTCAGCAATTTATGTCTCACAAAATAATGGTATCAAAATCCACTAATCTTGCTCACCGATTAGTGGATTTTGGCGCCAATATCTTCTGTGACATATATTAGTGACAAAATGACACCCGAATTAATCAAGGCGTTGGATCAATGTGGCATAAGCAACGAACAGAGAGGCATAAACGAATAGAGAACTTCTCTATGGTTCCAAGAAAAGTAGGTTAATCGAATTCTGCCCACAAGTCGGGCATATAAGGCTGAAAATCATAAAATATGCCAAAAAAAGTTAAAATCCCGAATTGTCCCAACACTTTAACCATACTGAAACAAACGCGTACGCGAATTTCGACCCAACCCAAAACGGGTTCAAGCTGAGGTCCGAATAGGCAATGGAAATATTACCAGAAATAGTAAGAAATAACTAAAAATGCCCGTTTGGCTGGTCGAACGGCGGAATTTGGGGATGAAGATGGACCCCGATGGAGTGTAGCTCAGTCGATCCTTGTGCGTCTCGTCGAGAGCTTTCCGAATTGGGATGGCTCGCGTCATTCTGATGCCCGTAGCAAAAGCTATGGCCCAAACAGTGCGGCAACACCAAAGTCCAGTAATCTTGCTTACTGATTACTGGACTTTGGCCCCATGTTATTTGAGAGATATATTAACGCCCGATTGGTGGATTTTGGCCCCAATATCTCATGTGACATATATTAACACCAAAATGCATAACTATTGCTTACCAATTTGTGCATTTTGTCAGCAATTTATGTCTCACAAAATAATGGTATCAAAATCCACTAATCTTGCTCACCGATTAGTGGATTTTGGCCCCAATATCTTCTGTGACATATATTAGTGCCAAAATGACAGCCGAATTAATCAAGGCGTTGGATCAATGTGGCATAAGCAACGAACAGAGAGGCATAAACGAATAGAGAACGTGTCTATGGTTCCAAGAAAAGTAGATTAATCGAATTCTGCCCACAAGTCGGGCATATATGGCTGGAAATCATAATATATGCCAAAAAAAATAAAATCCCGAATTTTCCCAACACTTTAACCATACTGAAAGAAACACCTACGCAAATTTCGACCCAACCCAAAATGGGTTCAAGCTGAGGTCCGAATAGGCAATGGAAATATTACAAGAAATAGTAAGAAATAACTAAAAATGCCCGTTTGGTTGGTCGAACGGAGGAATTCGGGGATGAATATGGACCCCGATGGAGCATAGCTCAATCGTCCCCTTGTGCGTCTCGTCGAGAGCTTTCCGAATTGGGGTGGCTCGCGTCATTCTAATGCCCGTAGCAAAAGCTATGGCCCAAACAGTGCGGCGACACCAAAGTCCAGTATTCTTTCTTACCGATTACTGGACTTTGGCCCCATGTCTTTTGAGAGATATATTAACGCCCGATTGGTGGATTTTGGCCCCAATATCTCATGTGACATATATTAACACCAAAATGCAGAACTATTGCTTACCAATTTGTGCATTTTGTCAGCAATTTATGTCTCACAAAATAATGGTATCAAAATCCACTAATCTTGCTCACCGATTAGTGGATTTTGGCCCCAATATCTTCTGTGACATATATTAGTGCCAAAATGACGCCGAATTAATCAAGGCGTTGGATCAATGTGGCATAAGCAACGAATAGAGAGGCATAAACGAATAGAGAACGTCTCTATGGTTCCAAGAAAAGTAGATTAATCGAATTCTGCCCACAAGTCGGGCATATATGGCTGGAAATCATAAAATATGCCAAAAAAAGTTAAAATCCCGAATTGTCCCAACACTTTAACCATACTGAAAGAAACGCGTACGCGAGTTTCGACCCAACCCAAAACGGGTTCAAGCTGAGGTCCGAATAGGCAATGGAAATATTACCAGAAATAGTAAGAAATAACTAAAAATGCCCGTTTGACTGGTCGAACGGCGGAATTTGGGGATGAATATGGACCCCGATGGAGCGTAGCTCAATCGTCCCCTTGCGCGTCTCGTCGAGAGCTTTCCGAATTGTGGTGGCTCGCGTCATTTTGATGCCCGTAGCAAAAGCTATGGCCCAAACAGTGTGGCGACACCAAAGTCCAGTAATCTTTCTTACCGATTACTGGACTTTGGCCCCATGTCTTTTGAGAGATATATTAACGCCCGATTGGTGAATGTTGGCCCAAATATCTCACGTGACATATAATAACACCAAAATGCATAACTATTGCTTACCAATTTGTGCATTTTGTCAGCAATTTATGTCTCACAAAATAATGGTATCAAAATCCACTAATCTTGCTCACCGATTAGTGGATTTTGGCCCCAATATCTTATGTGACATATATTAGTGCCAAAATGACGCCGAATTAATCAAGGCGTTAGATCAATGTGGCATAAGCAACGAACAGAGAGGCATAAACGAATAGAGAACGTCTTTATGGTTCAAAGAAAAGTAGATTAATCGAATTCTGCCCACAAGTCGGGCATATATGGCTGGAAATCATAAAATATGCCAAAAAAAGTTAAAATCCCGAATTTTCCCAACACTTTAACAATACTGAAAGAAACGCGTACGCGAATTTTGACATAACCCAAAACGGGTTCAAGCTGAGGTCCGAATAGGCAATGGAAATATTACAAGAAATAGTAAGAAATAACTAAAAATGCCCGTTTGACTGGTCGAACGGCGGAACTTGCGGATGAATATGGACCCCGATGGAGCGTAGCTCAATCGTCCCCTTGCGCGTCTCGTCGAGAGCTTTCCGAATTGGGGTGGCTCTCGTCATTCTGATGCCCGAGCAAAAGCTATGGCCCAAACAGTGCGGCGACACCAAAGTCCACTAATCTTTCTTACCGATTACTGGACTTTGGCCCCATGTTATTTGAGAGATATATTAACGCCCGATTGGTGGATTTTGGCCCCAATATCTCATGTGACATATATTAACACCAAAATGCATAACTATTGCTTACCAATTTGTGCATTTTGTCAGCAATTTATGTCTCACAAAATAATGGTATCAAAATCCACTAATCTTGCTCACCGATTAGTGGATTTTGGCCCCAATATCTTCTGTGACATATATTAGTGCCAAAATGACAGCCGAATTAATCAAGGCGTTGGATCAATGTGGCATAAGCAACGAACAGAGAGGCATAAACGAATAGAGAACGTCTCTATGGTTCCAAGAAAAGTAGATTAATCGAATTCTGCCCACAAGTCAGGCATATATGGCTGGAAATCATAAAATATGCCAAAAAAAGTTAAAATCCTGAATTGTCCCAACACTTTAACCATACTGAAAGAAACGCGTACGCGAGTTTCGACCCAACCCAAAACGGGTTCAAGCTGTGGTCCGAATAGGCAATGGAAATATTACCCGAAATAGTAAGAAATAACTAAAAATGGCCGTTTGACTGGTCGAACGGCGGAATTTGGGGATGAATATGGACCCCGATGGAGCGTAGCTCGATCGTCCCCTTGCGGGTCTCGTCGAGAGCTTTCCGAATTGGGGTGGCCCGCGTCATTCTGATGACCGTAGCAAAAGCTATGGCCCAAACAGTGCGGCGACACCAAAGTCCTGTAATCTTTCTTACCGATTACAGGACTTTGGCCCCATGTCTTTTGAGAGATATATTAACGCCCGATTGGTGGATTTTGGCCCCAATATCTCACGTGACATATATTAACACCAAAATGCATAACTATTGCTTACCAATTTGTGCATTTTGTCAGCAATTTATGTCTCACAAAATAATGGTATCAAATTCCACTAATCTTGCTCACCGATTAGTGGATTTTGGCCCCAATATCTTCTGTGACATATATTAGTGCCAAAATGACGCCGAATTAATCAAGGCGTTAGATCAATGTGGCATAAGCAACGAACAGAGAGGCATAAACGAATAGAGAACGTCTCTATGGTTCCAAGAAAAGTAGATTAATCGAATTCTGCCCACAAGTCGGGCATATATGGCTGGAAATCATAAAATATGCCAAAAAAAGTTAAAATCCCGAATTGTCCCAACACTTTAACCATACTGAAAGAAACGCGTACGCGAATTTCGACCCAACCCAAAACGGGTTCAAAATGAGGTCCGAATAGGAATATTACCAGAAATAGTAAGAAATAACTAAAAATGCCCGTTTGACTGGTCGAACGGCGGAATTTGGGGATGAATATGGACCCCGATGGAGCGTAGCTCAATCGTCCCCTTGCGCGTCTCGTCGAGAGCTTTCCGAATTGGGGTGGCTCTCGTCATTCTGATGCCCGTAGAAAAAGCCCTGGCCCAAACAGTGCAGCGACACCAAAGTCCAGTAATCTTGCTTACTGATTATTGGACTTTGGCCCCATGTCTTTTGAGAGATATATTAACGCCCGATTGGTGGATTTTGGCCCCAATATCTCACGTGAGATATATTAACACGAAAATGCACAACTATTGCTTACCAATTTGTGCATTTTGTCAGCAATTTATGTCTCACAAAATAATGGTATCAAAATCCACTAATCTTGCTCACCGATTAGTGGATTTTGGCCCCAATATCTTCTGTGACATATATTAGTGCCAAAATGACGCCGAATTGATCAAGGCGTTGGATCAATGTGGCATAAGCAACGAACAGAGAGGCATAAACGAATAGAGAACGTCTCTATGGTTCCTAGAAAAGTAGATTAATCGAATTCTGCCCACAGGTCGGGCATATATGGCTGGAAATCATAAAATATGCCAAAACAAGTTAAAATCCCGAATTGTCCCAACACCTTAACCATAATGAAAGAAACGCGTACGCGAATTTCGACCCAACCCAAAACGGGTTCAAGCTGAGGTCCGAATAGGCAATGGAATTATTACCAGAAATAGTAAGAAATAACTAAAAATGCCCGTTTGGTTGGTCGAACGGCGGAATTTGGGGATGAATATGGACCCCGATGGAGCGTAGCTCAATTAACCCCTTGTGCGTCTCGTCGAGAGCTTTCCGAATTGGGGTGGCTCGCGTCATTCTGATGCCCGTAGCAAAAGCTATGGCCCAAACAGTGCGGCGACACCAAAGTCCAGTAATCTTTCTTACCGATTACTGGACTTTGGCCCCATGTCTTTTGAGAGATATATTAACGCCCGATTGGTGGATTTTGGCCCCAATATCTCATGTGACATATGTTAACACCAAAATGCATAACTATTGCCTACAAATTTGTGCATTTTGTCAGCAATTTATGTCTCACAAAATAATGGTATCAAAATCCACTAATCTTGCTCACCGATTAGTGGATTTTGGCCCCAATATCTTCTGTGACATATATTAGTGCCAAAATGACGCCGAATTAAACAAGGCGTTGGATCAATGTGGCATAAGCAACGAACAGAGAGGCATAAACGAATAGAGAACGTCTCTATGGTTCCAAGAAAAGTAGATTAATCGAATTATGCCCACAAGTCGGGCATATATGGCTGGAAATCATAAAATATGCCAAAAAAAGTTAAAATCCCGAATTGTCCCAACACTTTAACCAAACTGAAAGAAACGCGTACGCAAATTTTGACCCAACCCAAAACGGGTTCAAGCTGAGGTCCGAATAGGCAATGGAAATATTACCAGAAATAGTAAGAAATAACTAAAAATGCCCGTTAAGTTGGTCGAACGGCAGAATTTGGGGATGAATATGGACCCCGATGGAGCGTAGCTCAATCGTCCCCTTGTGCGTCTCGTCGAGAGCTTTCCGAATTGGGGTGCCTCGCGTCATTCCGATGCCCGTAGCAAAAGCTATGGCCCAAACAGTGCGGCGACACCAAAGTCCAATAATCTTGCTTACCGATTACTGGACTTTGGCCCCATGTCTTTTGAGAGATATATTAACGCCCTATTGGTGGATTTTGGCCCCAATATCTCATGTGACATATATTAACACCAAAATGCATAATTATTGCTTACCAATTTGTGCATTTTGTCAGCAATTTATGTCTCACAAAATAATGGTATCAAAATCCACTAATCTTGCTCACCGATTAGTGGATTTTGGCCCCAATATCTTCTGTGACATACATTAGTGCCAAAATAACGCCGAATTAATCACGGCGTTAGATCAATGTGGCATAAGGAACGAACAGAGAGGCATAAACGAATAGAGAACGTCTCTATGGTTCCAAGAAAAGTAGATTAATCGAATTCTGTGCACAAGTCGGGCATATATGGCTGGAAATCATAAAATATGCCAAAAAAAGTTAAAATCTTGAATTGTCCCAACACTTTAACCATACTGAAAGAAACGCGTACGCGAATTTCGACCCAACCCAAAACGGGTTCAAGCTGAGGTCCGAATAGGTAATGGAAATATTACCAGAAATAGTAAGAAATTACTAAAAATGCCCGTTTTGTTGGTCGAACGGCAGAATTTGGGGATGACTATGGACCCTTGTGCGTCTCGTCGAGAGCTTTTCGAATTGGGGTGGCTCGCGTCATTCTGATGCCCGTAGCAAATGCTATGGCCCAAACAGTGAGGCGACACCAAAGTCCAGTAATCTTGCTTACCGATTACTGGACTTTGGCCCCATGTCTTTTGAGAGATATATTAACGCCCGATTGGTGGATTTTGGCCCCAATATCTCATGTGACATATATTAACACCAAAACGCGTAACTGTTGCTTACCAATTTGTGCATTTTGTCTGCAATTTATGTCTCAAAAAATAATGGTATCAAAATCTACTAATCTTGCTCACCGATTAGTGGATTTTGGCCACAATATCTTCTGTGACATATATTAGTGCCAAAATGATGCCGAATTAATCAAGGCGTTGGATCAATGTGGCATAAGCAACGAACAGAGAGGCATAAACGAATAGAGAACGTCTCTATGGTTCCAAGAAAAGTAGATTAATCGAATTATGTTCACAAGTCGGGCATATATGGCTGGAAATCATAAAATATGCCAAACAAAAGTTAAAATCTTGAATTGTCCCAACACTTTAACCATACTGAAAGAAACGCGTACGCGAATTTCGACCCAACCCAAAACGGGTTCAAGCTGAGGTCCGAATAGGCAATGGAAATATTACCAGAAATAGTAAGAAATTACTAAAAATGCCCGTTTTGTTGGTCGAACGGAGGAATTTGGGGATGACTATGGACCCTTGTGCGTCTCGTCGAGAGCTTTCCGAATTGGGGTGGCTCGCGTCATTCTGATGCCCGTAGCAAAAGCTATGGCCCAAACAGTGCGGCGACACCAAAGTCCAGTAATCTTTCTTACCGATTAATGGACTTTGGCCCCATGTCTTTTGAGAGATATATTAACGCCCGATTGGTGGATTTTGGCCCCAATATCTCATGTGACATATATTAACGCCAAAATGCATAACTATTGCTTACCAATTTGTGCATTTTGTCAGCAATTTATGTCTCACAAAATAATGGTATCAAAATCCACTAATCTTGCTCACCGATTAGTGGATTTTGGCCCCAATATCTTCTGTGACATATATTAGTGCCAAAATGACAGCCGAATTAATCAAGGCGTTGGATCAATGTGGCATAAGCAACGAACAGAGACGCATAAACGAATAGAGAACGTCTCTATGGTTCCAAGAAAAGTAGATTGATCGAATTCTGCCCACAAGTCGGGCATATAAGGCTGAAAATCATAAAATATGCCAAAAAAAGTTAAAATCCCGAATTTTCCCAACACTTTAACCATACTGAAAGAAACGCGTACGCAAATTTTGACCCAACCCAAAACGGGTTCAAGCTGAGGTCCGAATAGGCAATGGAAATATTACCAGAAATAGTAAGAAATAACTAAAAATGCCCGTTAAGTTGGTCGAACGGCAGAATTTGGGGATGAATATGGACCCCGATGGAGCGTAGCTCAATCGTCCCCTTGTGCGTCTCGTCGAGAGCTTTCCGAATTGGGGTGCCTCGCGTCATTCCGATGCCCGTAGCAAAAGCTATGGCCCAAACAGTGCGGCGACACCAAAGTCCAATAATCTTGCTTACCGATTACTGGACTTTGGCCCCATGTCTTTTGAGAGATATATTAACGCCCTATTGGTGGATTTTGGCCCCAATATCTCATGTGACATATATTAACACCAAAATGCATAATTATTGCTTACCAATTTGTGCATTTTGTCAGCAATTTATGTCTCACAAAATAATGGTATCAAAATCCACTAATCTTGCTCACCGATTAGTGGATTTTGGCCCCAATATCTTCTGTGACATACATTAGTGCCAAAATAACGCCGAATTAATCACGGCGTTAGATCAATGTGGCATAAGGAACGAACAGAGAGGCATAAACGAATAGAGAACGTCTCTATGGTTCCAAGAAAAGTAGATTAATCGAATTCTGTGCACAAGTCGGGCATATATGGCTGGAAATCATAAAATATGCCAAAAAAAGTTAAAATCTTGAATTGTCCCAACACTTTAACCATACTGAAAGAAACGCGTACGCGAATTTCGACCCAACCCAAAACGGGTTCAAGCTGAGGTCCGAATAGGCAATGGAAATATTACCAGAAATAGTAAGAAATTACTAAAAATGCCCGTTTTGTTGGTCGAACGGCGGAATTTGGGGATTACTATGGACCCTTGTGCGTCTCGTCGAGAGCTTTTCGAATTGGGGTGGCTCGCGTCATTCTGATGCCCGTAGCAAATGCTATGGCCCAAACAGTGAGGCGACACCAAAGTCCAGTAATCTTGCTTACCGATTACTGGACTTTGGCCCCATGTCTTTTGAGAGATATATTAACGCCCGATTGGTGGATTTTGGCCCCAATATCTCATGTGACATATATTAACACCAAAACGCGTAACTGTTGCTTACCAATTTGTGCATTTTGTCTGCAATTTATGTCTCAAAAAATAATGGTATCAAAATCTACTAATCTTGCTCACCGATTAGTGGATTTTGGCCACAATATCTTCTGTGACATATATTAGTGCCAAAATGATGCCGAATTAATCAAGGCGTTGGATCAATGTGGCATAAGCAACGAACAGAGAGGCATAAACGAATAGAGAACGTCTCTATGGTTCCAAGAAAAGTAGATTAATCGAATTATGTTCACAAGTCGGGCATATATGGCTGGAAATCATAAAATATGCCAAACAAAAGTTAAAATCTTGAATTGTCCCAACACTTTAACCATACTGAAAGAAACGCGTACGCGAATTTCGACCCAACCCAAAACGGGTTCAAGCTGAGGTCCGAATAGGCAATGGAAATATTACCAGAAATAGTAAGAAATTACTAAAAATGCCCGTTTTGTTGGTCGAACGGAGGAATTTGGGGATGACTATGGACCCTTGTGCGTCTCGTCGAGAGCTTTCCGAATTGGGGTGGCTCGCGTCATTCTGATGCCCGTAGCAAAAGCTATGGCCCAAACAGTGCGGCGACACCAAAGTCCAGTAATCTTTCTTACCGATTAATGGACTTTGGCCCCATGTCTTTTGAGAGATATATTAACACCCGATTGGTGGATTTTGGCCCCAATATCTTATGTGACATATATTAACGCCAAAATGCATAACTATTGCTTACCAATTTGTGCATTTTGTCAGCAATTTATGTCTCACAAAATAATGGTATCAAAATCCACTAATCTTGCTCACCGATTAGTGGATTTTGGCCCCAATATCATCTGTGACATATATTAGTGCCAAAATGACAGCCGAATTAATCAAGGCGTTGGATCAATGTGGCATAAGCAACGAACAGAGACGCATAAACGAATAGAGAACGTCTCTATGGTTCCAAGAAAAGTAGATTGATCGAATTCTGCCCACAAGTCGGGCATATAAGGCTGAAAATCATAAAATATGCCAAAAAAAGTTAAAATCCCGAATTTTCCCAACACTTTAACCATACTGAAAGAAACGCGTACGCGAATTTCGACCTAACCCAAAACGGGTTCAAGCTGAGGTCCGAATAGGCAATGGAAATATTACAAGAAATAGTAAGAAATATCTAAAAATGCCCGTTTGGTTGGTCGAACGGCAGAATTTGGGGATGAATATGGACCCCGATGGAGCATAGCTCAATCGTCCCCTTGTGCGTCTCGTCGAGAGCTTTCCGAATTGGGGTGGCTCGCGTCATTCTGATGCCCGTAGCAAAAGCTATGGCCCAAACAGTGCGGCAACACCAAAGTCCAGTAATCTTGCTTACCGATTACTGGACTTTGGCCCCATGTCTTTTGAGAGATATATTAACGCCCGATTGGTGGATTTTGGCCCCAATATCTCATGTGACATATATTAACACCAAAATGCATAACTATTGCTTACCAATTTGTGCATTTTGTCAGCAATTTATGTCTCACAAAATAATGGTATCAAAATCCACTAATCTTGCTCACCGATTAGTGGATTTTGGCCCCAATATCTTCTGTGACATATATTAGTGCCAAAATGACAGTCGAATTAATCAAGGCGTTGGATCAATGTGGCATAAGCAACGAATAGAGAGGCATAAACGAATAGAGAACGTGTCTATGGTTCCAAGAAAAGTAGATTAATCGAATTCTGCCCACAAGTCGGGCATATATGGCTGGAAATCATAAAATATGCCAAGAAAAAATAAAATCCCGAATTTTCCCAACACTTAAACCATACTGAAAGAAACACGTACGTGAATTTCGACCCAACCCAAAACGGGTTCAAGCTGAGGTCCGAATAGGCAATGGAAATATTACAAGAAATAGTAAGAAATAACTAAAAATGCCCGTTTGGTTGGTCGAACGGCAGAATTTGGGGATGAATATGGACCCCGATGGAGCATAGCTCAATCGTCCCCTTGTGCGTCTCGTCGAGAGCTTTCCGAATTGGGGTGGCTCGAGTCATTCTAATGCCCGTAGCAAAAGCTATGGCCCAAACAGTGCGGCGACACCAAAGTCCAGTAATCTTGCTTACCGATTACTGGACTTTGGCCCCATATGTTTTGAGAGATATATTAACGCCCGATTGGTGGATTTTGCCCCCAATATCTCATGTGACATATATTAACACCAAAATGCATAACTATTGCTTACCAATTTGTGCATTTTGTCAGCAATTTATGTCTCACAAAATAATGGTATCAAAATCCACTAATCTTGCTCACCGATTAGTGGATTTTGGCCCCAATATCTTCTGTGACTTATATTAGTGCCAAAATGACAGCCGAATTAATCAAGGCGTTGGATCAATGTGGCATAAGCAACAAATAGAGAGGCATAAACGAATAGAGAACGTGTCTATGGTTCCAAGAAAAGTAGATTAATCGAATTCTGCCCACAAGTCGGGCATATATGGCTGGAAATCATAAAATATGCAAAAAAAAATAAAATCCCAAATTTTCCCAACACTTAAACCATACTGAAAGAAACACGTACGCGAATTTCGACCCAACCCAAAACGGGTTCAAGCTGAGGTCCGAATAGGCAATGGAAATATTACAAGAAATAGTAAGAAATAACTAAAAATGCCCGTTTGGTTGGTCGAACGGCAGAATTTGGGGATGAATATGGACCCCGATGGAGCATAGCTCAATCGTCCCCTTGTGCGTCTCGTCGAGAGCTTTCCGAATTGGGGTGGCTCGCGTCATTCTAATGCTCGTAGCAAAAGCTACGGTCCAAACAGTGCGGCGACACCAAAGTCCAGTATTCTTTCTTACCGATTACTGGACTTTGGCCCCATGTCTTTTGAGAGATATATTAACGCCCGATTGGTGGATTTTGGCCCCAATATCTCATGTGACATATATTAACACCAAAATGCATAACTATTGCTTACCAATTTGTGCATTTTGTCAGCAATTTATGTCTCACAAAATAATGGTATCAAAATCCACTAATCTTGCTCACCGATTAGTAGATTTTGGCCCCACGATCTTCTGTGACATATATTAGTGCCAAAATGACGCCGAATTAATCAAGGCGTTGGATCAATGTGGCATAAGCAACGAATAGAGAGGCATAAACGAATAGAGAACGTCTCTATGGTTCCAAGAAAAGTAGATTAATCGAATTCTGCGCACAAGTCGGGCATATATGGCTGGAAATCATAAAATATGCCAAAGAAAGTTAAATCCCGAATTGTCCCAACACTTTAACCATACTGAAAGAAACGCGTACGGGAGTTTCGAACCAACCCAAAACGGGTTCAAGCTGAGGTCCGTATAGGCAATGGAAATATTACCAGAAATAGTAAAAAATAACTAAAAATGCCCGTTTGACTGGTCGAACGGCGGACTTTGGGGATGAATATGGACCCCGATGGAGCGTAGCTCAATCGTCCCCTTGCGCGTCTTGTCGAGAGCTTTCCGAATTGGGGTGGCTCGCGTCATTCTGATGCCCGTAGCAAAAGCTATGGCCCAAACACTGCGGCGACACCAAAGTCCAGTAATCTTTCTTACCGATTACTGGACTTTAGCCCCATGTCTTTTGAGAGATATATTAACGCCCGATTGGTGGATTTTGGCCCCAATATCTCATGTGACATATATTAACACGAAAATGTGTAACTATTGCTTACCAATTTGTGCATTTTGTCTGCAATTTATGTCTCACAAAATAATGGTATCAAAATCCACTAATCTTGCTCACCGATTAGTGGATTTTGGCCCCAATATCTTCTGTGACATATATTAGTGCCAAAATAATGCCGAATTAATCAAGGCGTTGGATCAATGTGGCATAAGCAACGAACAGAGAGGCATAAACGAATGGAGAACGTCTCTATGGTTCCATGAAAAGTAGATTAATCGAATTCTGTCCACAAGTCGGGCATATATGGCTGGAAATCATAAAATATGCCAAAAAAAGTTAAAATCCCGAATTGTCCCAACACTTTAACCATACTGAAAGAAACGCGTACGCGAATTTCAACCGAACCCAAAACGGGTTCAAGCTGAGGTCCGAATAGGCAATGGAAATATTACCATAAATAGTAAGAAATAACTAAAAATGCCCGTTTGGTTGGTCGAACGGCGGAATTTGGGGATGAATATGGACCCTTGTGCGTCTCGTCGAGAGCTTTCCGAATTGGGGTGGCTCGCGTCATTCTGATGCCCGTAGCAAAAGATATGGCCCAAACAGTGCGGCGACACCAAAGTCCAGTAATCTTTCTTACCGATTAATGGACTTTGGCCCCATGTCTTTTGAGAGATATATTAACGCCCGATTGGTGGATTTTGGCCCCAATATCTTATGTGACATATATTAACGCCAAAATGCATAACTATTGCTTACCAATTTGTGCATTTTGTCAGCAATTTATGTCTCACAAAATAATGGTATCAAAATCCACTAATCTTGCTCACCGATTAGTGGATTTTGGCCCCAATATCTTCTGTGACATATATTAGTGCAAAAATGACAGCCGAATTAATCAAGGCATTGGATCAATGTGGCATAAGCAACTAACAGAGAGGCATAAACGAATAGAGAACGTCTCTATGGTTCCAAGAAAAGTAGATTGATCGAATTCTGCCCACAAGTCGGGCATATAAGGCTGAAAATCATAAAATATGCCAAAAAAAGTTAAAATCCCGAATTTTCCCAACACTTTAACCATACTGAAAGAAACGCGTACGCGAATTTCGACCCAACCCAAAACGGGTTCAAGCGGAGGTCCGAATAGGCAATGGAAATATTACCAGAAATAGTAAGAAATAACTAAAAATGCCCGTTTGGCTGGTCGAACGGCGGAATTTGGGGATGAAGATGGACCCCGATGGAGTGTAGCTCAGTCGTCCCCTTGTGCGTCTCGTCGAGAGCTTTCCGAATTTGGATGGCTCGCGTCATTCTGATGCCCGTAGCAAAAGCTATGGCCCAAACAGTGCGGCAACACCAAAGTCCAGTAATCTTGCTTACCGATTACTGGACTTTGGCCCCATGTCTTTTGAGAGATATATTAACGCCCGATTGGTGGATTTTGGCCCCAATATCTCACGTGAGATATATTAACACGAAAATGCACAACTATTGCTTACCAATTTGTGCATTTTGTCAGCAATTTATGTCTCACAAAATAATGGTATCAAAATCCACTAATCTTGCTCACCGATTAGTGGATTTTGGCCCCAATATCTTCTGTGACATATATTAGTGCCAAAATGACGCCGAATTGATCAAGGCGTTGGATCAATGTGGCATAAGCAACGAACAGAGAGGCATAAACGAATAGAGAACGTCTCTATGGTTCCTAGAAAAGTAGATTAATCGAATTCTGCCCACAGGTCGGGCATATATGGCTGGAAATCATAAAATATGCCAAAACAAGTTAAAATCCCGAATTGTCCGAACACCTTAACCATAATGAAAGAAATGCGTACGCGAATTTCGACCCAACCCAAAACGGGTTCAAGCTGAGGTCCGAATAGGCAATGGAATTATTACCAGAAATAGTAAGAAATAACTAAAAATGCCCGTTTGTTTGGTCGAACGGCGGAATTTGGGGATGAATATGGACCCCGATGGAGCGTAGCTCAATTAACCCCTTGTGCGTCTCGTCGAGAGCTTTCCGAATTGGGGTGGCTCGCGTCATTCTGATGCCCGTAGCAAAAGCTATGGCCCAAACAGTGCGGCGACACCAAAGTCCAGTAATCTTTCTTACCGATTACTGGACTTTGGCCCCATGTCTTTTGAGAGATATATTAACGCCCGATTGGTGGATTTTGGCCCCAATATCTCATGTGACATATATTAACACCAAAATGCATAACTATTGCTTACCAATTTGTGCATTTTGTCAGCAATTTATGTCTCACAAAATAATGGTATCAAAATCCACTAATCTTCCTCACCGATTAGTGGAATTTGGCCCCAATATCTTCTGTGACATATATTAGTGCCAAAATGACAGCCGAATCAATCAAAGAGTTGGATCAATGTGGCATAAGCAACGAACAGAGAGGAATAAACGAATAGAGAACGTCTCAATGGTTCCAAGAAAAGTAGATTAATCGAATTCTGCCCACAAGTCGGGCATATAAGGCTGAATATCATAAAATATGCCAAAAAAAAGTTAAAATCCCGAATTGTCCCAACACTTTAACCATACTGAAAGAAACGCGTACGCAAATTTTGACCCAACCCAAAACGGGTTCAAGCTGAGGTCCGAATAGGCAATGGAAATATTACCAGAAATAGTAAGAAATAACTAAAAATGCCCGTTAAGTTGGTCGAACGGCAGAATTTGGGGATGAATATGGACCCCGATGGAGCGTAGCTCAATCGTCCCCTTGTGCGTCTCGTCGAGAGCTTTCCGAATTGGGGTGCCTCGCGTCATTCCGATGCCCGTAGCAAAAGCTATGGCCCAAACAGTGCGGCGACACCAAAGTCCAATAATCTTGCTTACCGATTACTGGACTTTGGCCCCATGTCTTTTGAGAGATATATTAACGCCCTATTGGTGGATTTTGGCCCCAATATCTCATGTGACATATATTAACACCAAAATGCATAATTATTGCTTACCAATTTGTGCATTTTGTCAGCAATTTATGTCTCACAAAATAATGGTATCAAAATCCACTAATCTTGCTCACCGATTAGTGGATTTTGGCCCCAATATCTTCTGTGACATACATTAGTGCCAAAATAACGCCGAATTAATCACGGCGTTAGATCAATGTGGCATAAGGAACGAACAGAGAGGCATAAACGAATAGAGAACGTCTCTATGGTTCCAAGAAATGTAGATTAATCGAATTCTGTGCACAAGTCGGGCATATATGGCTGGAAATCATAAAATATGCCAAAAAAAGTTAAAATCTTGAATTGTCCCAACACTTTAACCATACTGAAAGAAACGCGTACGCGAATTTCGACCCAACCCAAAACGGGTTCAAGCTGAGGTCCGAATAGGCAATGGAAATATTACCAGAAATAGTAAGAAATTACTAAAAATGCCCGTTTTGTTGGTCGAACGGCGGAATTTGGGGATGACTATGGACCCTTGTGCGTCTCGTCGAGAGCTTTTCGAATTGGGGTGGCTCGCGTCATTCTGATGCCCGTAGCAAATGCTATGGCCCAAACAGTGAGGCGACACCAAAGTCCAGTAATCTTGCTTACCGATTACTGGACTTTGGCCCCATGTCTTTTGAGAGATATATTAACGCCCGATTGGTGGATTTTGGCCCCAATATCTCATGTGACATATATTAACACCAAAACGCGTAACTGTTGCTTACCAATTTGTGCATTTTGTCTGCAATTTATGTCTCAAAAAATAATGGTATCAAAATCTACTAATCTTGCTCACCGATTAGTGGATTTTGGCCACAATATCTTCTGTGACATATATTAGTGCCAAAATGATGCCGAATTAATCAAGGCGTTGGATCAATGTGGCATAAGCAACGATCAGAGAGGCATAAACGAATAGAGAACGTCTCTATGGTTCCAAGAAAAGTAGATTAATCGAATTATGTTCACAAGTCGGGCATATATGGCTGGAAATCATAAAATATGCCAAACAAAAGTTAAAATCTTGAATTGTCCCAACACTTTAACCATACTGAAAGAAACGCGTACGCGAATTTCGACCCAACCCAAAACGGGTTCAAGCTGAGGTCCGAATAGGCAATGGAAATATTACCAGAAATAGTAAGAAATTACTAAAAATGCCCGTTTTGTTGGTCGAACGGAGGAATTTGGGGATGACTATGGACCCTTGTGCGTCTCGTCGAGAGCTTTCCGAATTGGGGTGGCTCGCGTCATTCTGATGCCCGTAGCAAATGCTATGGCCCAAACAGTGAGGCGACACCAAAGTCCAGTAATCTTGCTTACCGATTACTGGACTTTGGCCCCATGTCTTTTGAGAGATATATTAACGCCCGATTGGTGGATTTTGGCCCCAATATCTCATGTGACATATATTAACACCAAAATGCGTAACTGTTGCTTACCAATTTGTGCATTTTGTCTGCAATTTATGTCTCACAAAATAATGGTATCAAAATCCACTAATCTTGCTCACCGATTAGTGGATTTTGGCCCCAATATCTTCTGTGACATATATTAGTGCCAAAATGATGCCGAATTAACCAAGGCGTTGGATCAATGTGGCATAAGCAACGAGTTGAGAGGCATAAACGAATGGAGAACGTCTCTATGGTTCGAAGAAAAGTAGATTAATCGAATTCTGCCCACAAGTCGGGCATATATGGCTGGAAATCATAAAATATGCCGAAAAAAGTTAAAATCCCGAATTGTCCCAACACTTGAACCATACTGAAAGAAACGCGTACGCGAATTTCAACCGAACCCAAAACGGGTTCAAGCTGAGGTCCGAATAGGCAATGGAAATATTACCATAAATAGTAAGAAATAACTCAAAATGCCCGTTTGGTTGGTCGAACGGCGGAATTTGGGGATGAATATGGACCCTTGTGCGTCTCGTCGAGAGCTTTCCGAATTGGGGTGGCTCGTGTCATTCTGATGCCCGTAGCAAAAGCTATGGCCCAAACAGTGCGGCGACACCAAAGTCCAGTAATCTTTCTTACCGATTAATGGACTTTGGCCCCATGTCTTTTGAGAGATATATTAACGCCCGATTGGTGGATTTTGGCCCCAATATCTTATGTGACATATATTAACGCCAAAATGCATAACTATTGCTTACCAATTTGTGCATTTTGTCAGCAATTTATGTCTCACAAAATAATGGTATCAAAATCCACTAATCTTGCTCACCGATTAGTGGATTTTGGCCCCAATATCTTCTGTGACATATATTAGTGCCAAAATGACAGTCGAATTAATCAAGGCGTTGGATCAATGTGGCATAAGCAACGAATAGAGAGGCATAAACGAATAGAGAACGTGTCTATGGTTCCAAGAAAAGTAGATTAATCGAATTCTGCCCACAAGTCGGGCATATATGGCTGGAAATCATAAAATATGCCAAAAAAAAATAAAATCCCGAATTTTCCCAACACTTAAACCATACTGAAAGAAACACGTACGTGAATTTCGACCCAACCCAAAACGGGTTCAAGCTGAGGTCCGAATAGGCAATGGAAATATTACAAGAAATAGTAAGAAATAACTAAAAATGCCCGTTTGGTTGGTCGAACGGCAGAATTTGGGGATGAATATGGACCCCGATGGAGCATAGCTCAATCGTCCCCTTGTGCGTCTCGTCGAGAGCTTTCCGAATTGGGGTGGCTCGCGTCATTCTAATGCTCGTAGCAAAAGCTACGGTCCAAACAGTGCGGCGACACCAAAGTCCAGTATTCTTTCTTACCGATTACTGGACTTTGGCCCCATGTCTTTTGAGAGATATATTAACGCCCGATTGGTGGATTTTGGCCCCAATATCTCATGTGACATATATTAACACCAAAATGCATAACTATTGCTTACCAATTTGTGCATTTTGTCAGCAATTTATGTCTCACAAAATAATGGTATCAAAATCCACTAATCTTGCTCACCGATTAGTGGATTTTGGCCCCAATATCTTCTGTGACATATATTAGTGCCAAAATGACGCCGAATTAATCAAGGCGTTGGATCAATGTGGCATAAGCAACGAATAGAGAGGCATAAACGAATAGAGAACGTCTCTATGGTTCCAAGAAAAGTAGATTAATCGAATTCTGCGCACAAGTCGGGCATATATGGCTGGAAATCATAAAATATGCCAAAAAAAGTTAAATCCAGAATTGTCCCAACACTTTAACCATACTGAAAGAAACGCGTACGGGAGTTTCGAACCAACCCAAAACGGGTTCAAGCTGAGGTCCGTATAGGCAATGGAAATATTACCAGAAATAGTAAAAAATAACTAAAAATGCCCGTTTGACTGGTCGAACGGCGGACTTTGGGGATGAATATGGACCCCGATGGAGCGTAGCTCAATCGTCCCCTTGCGCGTCTTGTCGAGAGCTTTCCGAATTGGGGTGGCTCGCGTCATTCTGATGCCCGTAGCAAAAGCTATGGCCCAAACACTGCGGCGACACCAAAGTCCAGTAATCTTTCTTACCGATTACTGGACTTTAGCCCCATGTCTTTTGAGAGATATATTAACGCCCGATTGGTGGATTTTGGCCCCAATATCTCATGTGACATATATTAACACGAAAATGTGTAACTATTGCTTACCAATTTGTGCATTTTGTCTGCAATTTATGTCTCACAAAATAATGGTATCAAAATCCACTAATCTTGCTCACCGATTAGTGGATTTTGGCCCCAATATCTTCTGTGACATATATTAGTGCCAAAATAATGCCGAATTAATCAAGGCGTTGGATCAATGTGGCATAAGCAACGAACAGAGAGGCATAAACGAATGGAGAACGTCTCTATGGTTCCATGAAAAGTAGATTAATCGAATTCTGTCCACAAGTCGGGCATATATGGCTGGAAATCATAAAATATGCCAAAAAAAGTTAAAATCCCGAATTGTCCCAACACTTTAACCATACTGAAAGAAACGCGTACGCGAAGTTCAACCGAACCCAAAACGGGTTCAAGCTGAGGTCCGAATAGGCAATGGAAATATTACCATAAATAGTAAGAAATAACTAAAAATGCCCGTTTGGTTGGTCGAACGGCGGAATTTGGGGATGAATATGGACCCTTGTGCGTCTCGTCGAGAGCTTTCCGAATTGGGGTGGCTCGCGTCATTCTGATGCCCGTAAAGATATGGCCCAAACAGTGCGGCGACACCAAAGTCCAGTAATCTTTCTTACCGATTAATGGACTTTGGCCCCATGTCTTTTGAGAGATATATTAACGCCCGATTGGTGGATTTTGGCCCCAATATCTTATGTGACATATATTAACGCCAAAATGCATAACTATTGCTTACCAATTTGTGCATTTTGTCAGCAATTTATGTCTCACAAAATAATGGTATCAAAATCCACTAATCTTGCTCACCGATTAGTGGATTTTGGCCCCAATATCTTCTGTGACATATATTAGTGCAAAAATGACAGCCGAATTAATCAAGGCATTGGATCAATGTGGCATAAGCAACTAACAGAGAGGCATAAACGAATAGAGAACGTCTCTATGGTTCCAAGAAAAGTAGATTGATCGAATTCTGCCCACAAGTCGGGCATATAAGGCTGAAAATCATAAAATATGCCAAAAAAAGTTAAAATCCCGAATTTTCCCAACTTTTTAACCATACTGAAAGAAACGCGTACGCGAATTTCGACCCAACCCAAAACGGGTTCAAGCTGAGGTCCGAATAGGCAATGGAAATATTACCAGAAATAGTAAGAAATAACTAAAAATGCCCGTTTGGCTGGTCGAACGGCGGAATTTGGGGATGAAGATGGACCCCGATGGAGTGTAGCTCAGTCGTCCCCTTGTGCGTCTCGTCGAGAGCTTTCCGAATTTGGATGGCTCGCGTCATTCTGATGCCCGTAGCAAAAGCTATGGCCCAAACAGTGCGGCAAAACCAAAGTCCAGTAATCTTGCTTACCGATTACTGGACTTTGGCCCCATGTCTTTTGAGAGATATATTAACGCCCGATTGGTGGATTTTGGCCCCAATATCTCATGTGACATATATTAACACCAAAATGCATAACTATTGCTTACCAATTTGTGCATTTTGTCAGCAATTTATGTCTCACAAAATAATGGTATCAAAATCCACTAATCTTGCTCACCGATTAGTGGATTTTGGCCCCAATATCTTCTGTGACATATATTAGTGCCAAAATGACAACCGAATTAATCAAGGCATTGGATCAATGTGGCATAAGCAACTAACAGAGAGGCATAAACGAATAGAGAACGTCTCTATGGTTCCAAGAAAAGTAGATTGATCGAATTATGCCCACAAGTCGGGCATATAAGGCTGAAAATCATAAAATATGCCAAAAAAAGTTAAAATCCCGAATTTTCCCAACACTTTAACCATACTGAAAGAAACGCGTACGCGAATTTCGACCCAACCCAAAACGGGTTCAAGCTGAGGTCCGAATAGGCAATGGAAATATTACAAGAAATAGTAAGAAATAACTAAAAATGCCCGTTTGGTTGGTCGAACGGCAGAATTTGGGGATGAATATGGACCCCGATGGAGCATAGCTCAATCGTCCCCTTGTGCGTCTCGTCGAGAGCTTTCCGAATTGGGTGGCTCGCGTCATTCTAATGCCCGTAGCAAAAGCTACGGTCCAAACAGTGCGGCGACACCAAAGTCCAGTATTCTTTCTTACCAATTACTCGACTTTGGCCCCATGTCTTTTGAGAGATATATTAACGCCCGATTGGTGGATTTTGGCCCCAATATCTCATGTGACATATATTAACACCAAAATGCATAACTATTGCTTACCAATTTGTGCATTTTGTCAGCAATTTATGTCTCACAAAATAATGATATCAAAATCCACTAATCTTGCTCACCGATTAGTGGATTTTGGCCCCAATATCTTCTGTGACATATATTAGTGCCAAAATGACAACCGAATTAATCAAGGCATTGGATCAATGTGGCATAAGCAACTAACAGAGAGGCATAAACGAATAGAGAACGTCTCTATGGTTCCAAGAAAAGTAGATTGATCGAATTCTGCCCACAAGTCGGGCATATAAGGCTGAAAATCATAAAATATGCCAAAAAAAGTTAAAATCCCGAATTTTCCCAACACTTTAACCATACTGAAAGAAACGCGTACGCGAATTTCGACCCAACCCAAAACGGGTTCAAGCTGAGGTCCGAATAGGCAATGGAAATATTACCAGAAATAGTAAGAAATAACTAAAAATGTCCGTTTGGCTGGTCGAACGGCGGAATTTGGGGATGAAGATGGACCCCGATGGAGTGTAGCTCAGTCGTCCCCTTGTGCGTCTCGTCGAGAGCTTTCCGAATTGGGATGGCTCGCGTCATTCTGATGCCCATAGCAAAAGCTATGGCCCAAACAGTGCGGCAACACCAAAGTCCAGTAATCTTGCTTACCGATTACTGGACTTTGGCCCCATGTCTTTTGAGAGATATATTAACGCCCGATTGGTGGATTTTGGCCCCAATATCTCACGTGACATATATTAACACCAAAATGCATAACTATTGCTTACCAATTTGTGCATTTTGTCAGCAATTTATGTCTCACAAAATAATGGTATCAAAATCCACTAATCTTGCTCACCGATTAGTGGATTTTGGCCCCAATATCTTCTGTGACATATATTAGTGCCAAAATGACGCCGAATTAATCAAGGCGTTGGATCAATGTGGCATAAGCAACGAATAGAGAGGCATAAACGAATAGAGAACGTCTCTATGGTTCCAAGAAAAGTAGATTAATCGAATTCTGCGCACAAGTCGGGCATATATGGCTGGAAATCATAAAATATGCCAAAAAAATTTAAATCCCGAATTGTCCCAACACTTTAACCATACTGAAAGAAACGCGTACGGGAGTTTCGAACCAACCCAAAACGGGTTCAAGCTGAGGTCCGTATAGGCAATGGAAATATTACCAGAAATAGTAAAAAATAACTAAAAATGCCCGTTTGACTGGTCGAACGGCGGACTTTGGGGATGAATATGGACCCCGATGGAGCGTAGCTCAATCGTCCCCTTGCGCGTCTTGTCGAGAGCTTTCCGAATTGGGGTGGCTCGCGTCATTCTGATGCCCGTAGCAAAAGCAATGGCCCAAACACTGCGGCGACACCAAAGTCCAGTAATCTTTCTTACCGATTACTGGACTTTAGCCCCATGTCTTTTGAGAGATATATTAACGCCCGATTGGTGGATTTTGGCCCCAATATCTCATGTGACATATATTAACACGAAAATGTGTAACTATTGCTTACCAATTTGTGCATTTTGTCTGCAATTTATGTCTCACAAAATAATGGTATCAAAATCCACTAATCTTTCTCACCGATTAGTGGATTTTGGCCCCAATATCTTCTGTGACATATATTAGTGCCAAAATAATGCCGAATTAATCAAGGCGTTGGATCAATGTGGCATAAGCAACGAACAGAGAGGCATAAACGAATGGAGAACGTCTCTATGGTTCCATGAAAAGTAGATTAATCGAATTCTGTCCACAAGTCGGGCATATATGGCTGGAAATCATAAAATATGCCAAAAAAAGTTAAAATCCCGAATTGTCCCAACACTTTAACCATACTGAAAGAAACGCGTACGCGAATTTCAACCGAACCCAAAACGGGTTCAAGCTGAGGTCCGAATAGGCAATGGAAATATTACCATAAATAGTAAGAAATAACTAAAAATGCCCGTTTGGTTGGTCGAACGGCGGAATTTGGGGATGAATATGGACCCTTGTGCGTCTCGTCGAGAGCTTTCCGAATTGGGGTGGCTCGCGTCATTCTGATGCCCGTAGCAAAAGATATGGCCCAAACAGTGCGGCGACACCAAAGTCCAGTAATCTTTCTTACCGATTAATGGACTTTGGCCCCATGTCTTTTGAGAGATATATTAACGCCCGATTGGTGGATTTTGCCCCCAATATCTTATGTGACATATATTAACGCCAAAATGCATAACTATTGCTTACCAATTTGTGCATTTTGTCAGCAATTTATGTCTCACAAAATAATGGTATCAAAATCCACTAATCTTGCTCACCGATTAGTGGATTTTGGCCCCAATATCTTCTGTGACATATATTAGTGCAAAAATGACAGCCGAATTAATCAAGGCATTGGATCAATGTGGCATAAGCAACTAACAGAGAGGCATAAACGAATAGAGAACGTCTCTATGGTTCCAAGAAAAGTAGATTGATCGAATTCTGCCCACAAGTCGGGCATATAAGGCTGAAAATCATAAAATATGCCAAAAAAAGTTAAAATCCCGAATTTTCCCAACACTTTAACCATACTGAAAGAAATGCGTACGCGAATTTCGACCCAACCCAAAACGGGTTCAAGCTGAGGTCCGAATAGGCAATGGAAATATTACCAGAAATAGTAAGAAATAACTAAAAATGCCCGTTTGGCTGGTCGAACGGCGGAATTTGGGGATGAAGATGGACCCCGATGGAGTGTAGCTCAGTCGTCCCCTTGTGCGTCTCGTCGAGAGCTTTCCGAATTTGGATGGCTCGCGTCATTCTGATGCCCGTAGCAAAAGCTATGGCCGAAACAGTGCGGCAACACCAAAGTCCAGTAATCTTGCTTACCGATTACTGGACTTTGGCCCCATGTCTTTTGAGAGATATATTAACGCCCGATTGGTGGATTTTGGCCCCAATATCTCATGTGACATATATTAACACCAAAATGCATAACTATTGCTTACCAATTTGTGCATTTTGTCAGCAATTTATGTCTCACAAAATAATGGTATCAAAATCCACTAATCTTGCTCACCGATTAGTGGATTTTGGCCCCAATATCTTCTGTGACATATATTAGTGCCAAAATGACAGCCGAATTAATCAAGGCGTTGGATCAATGTGGCATAAGCAACGAATAGAGAGGCATAAACGAATAGAGAACGTGTCTATGTTTCCAAGAAAAGTAGATTAATCGAATTATGCCCACAAGTCGGGCATATATGGCTGGAAATCATAAAATATGCAAAAAAAAAAAAAAAAAAAAAAAATCCCGAATTTTCCCAACACTTAAACCATACTGAAAGAAACACGTACGCGAATTTCGACCCAACCCAAAACGGGTTCAAGCTGAGGTCCGAATAGGCAATGGAAATATTACAAGAAATAGTAAGAAATAACTAAAAATGCCCGTTTGGCTGGTCGAACGGCGGAATTTGGGGATGAAGATGGACCCCGATGGAGTGTAGCTCAGTCGTCCCCTTGTGCGTCTCGTCGAGAGCTTTCCGAATTTGGATGGCTCGCGTCATTCTGATGCCCGTAGCAAAAGCTATGGCCCAAACAGTGCGGCAACACCAAAGTCCAGTAATCTTGCTTACCGATTACTGGACTTTGGCCCCATGTCTTTTGAGAGATATATTAACGCCCGATTGGTGGATTTTGGCCATAATATCTCATGTGACATATATTAACACCAAAATGCATAACTATTGCTTACCAATTTGTGCATTTTGTCAGCAATTTATGTCTCACAAAATAATGGTATCAAAATCCACTAATCTTGCTCACCGATTAGTGGATTTTGGCCCCAATATCTTCTGTGACATATATTAGTGCCAAAATGACAGCCGAATTAATCAAGGCGTTGGATCAATGTGGCATAAGCAACGAATAGAGAGGCATAAACGAATAGAGAACGTGTCTATGGTTCCAAGAAAAGTAGATTAATCGAATTATGCCCACAAGTCGGGCATATATGGCTGGAAATCATAAAATATGCAAAAAAAAAAAAAAAAAAAAAAAATCCCGAATTTTCCCAACACTTAAACCATACTGAAAGAAACACGTACGTGAATTTCGACCCAACCCAAAACGGGTTCAAGCTGAGGTCCGAATAGGCAATGGAAATATTACCAGAAATAGTAAGAAATAACTAAAAATGCCCGTTTGGCTGGTCGAACGGCGGAATTTGGGGATGAATATGGACCCCGATGTCGTCCCCTTGTGCGTCTCGTCGAGAGCTTTCCGAATTGGGGTGGCTCGCGTCATTCTGATGCCCGTAGCAAAAGCTATGGCCCAAACAGTGCGCCGACACCAAAGTCCAGTAATCTTTCTTACCGATTACTGGACTTTGGCCCCATGTCTTTTTAGAGATATATTAACGCCCGATTGGTGGATTTTGGCCCCAATATCTTATGTGACATATATTAACGCCAAAATGCATAACTATTGCTTACCAATTTGTGCATTTTGTCAGCAATTTATGTCTCACAAAATAATGGTATCAAAATCCACTAATCTTGCTCACCGATTAGTGGATTCTGGCCCCAATATCTTCTGTGACATATATTAGTGCCAAAATGACAGCCGAATTAATCAAGGCGTTGGATCAATGTGGCATAAGCAACGAACAGAGACGCATAAACGAATAGAGAACGTCTCTATGGTTCCAAGAAAAGTAGATTGATCGAATTCTGCCCACAAGTCGGGCATATAAGGCTGAAAATCATAAAATATGCCAAAAAAAGTTAAAATCCCGAATTTTCCCAACACTTTAACCATACTGAAAGAAACGCGTACGCGAATTTCGACCTAACCCAAAACGGGTTCAAGCTGAGGTCCGAATAGGCAATGGAAATATTACAAGAAATAGTAAGAAATAACTAAAAATGCCCGTTTGGTTGGTCGAACGGCAGAATTTGGGGATGAATATGGACCCCGATGGAGCATAGCTCAATCGTCCCCTTGTGCGTCTCGTCGAGAGCTTTCCGAATTGGGGTGGCTCGCGTCATTCTAATGCTCGTAGCAAAAGCTACGGTCCAAACAGTGCGGCGACACCAAAGTCCAGTATTCTTTCTTACCGATTACTGGACTTTGGCCCCATGTCTTTTGAGAGATATATTAACGCCCGATTGGTGGATTTTGGCCCCAATATCTCATGTGACATATATTAACACCAAAATGCATAACTATTGCTTACCAATTTGTGCATTTTGTCAGCAATTTATGTCTCACAAAATAATGGTATCAAAATCCACTAATCTTGCTCACCGATTAGTGGATTTTGGCCCCAATATCTTCTGTGACATATATTAGTGCCAAAATGACAACCGAATTAATCAAGGCATTGGATCAATGTGGCATAAGCAACTAACAGAGAGGCATAAACGAATAGAGAACGTCTCTATGGTTCCAAGAAAAGTAGATTGATCGAATTCTGCCCACAAGTCGGGCATATAAGGCTGAAAATCATAAAATATGCCAAAAAAAGTTAAAATCCCGAATTTTCCCAACACTTTAACCATACTGAAAGAAACGCGTACGCGAATTTCGACCCAACCCAAAACGGGTTCAAGCTGAGGTCCGAATAGGCAATGGAAATATTACCAGAAATAGTAAGAAATAACTAAAAATGCCCGTTTGGCTGGTCGAACGGCGGAATTTGGGGATGAAGATGGACCCCGATGGAGTGTAGCTCAGTCGTCCCCTTGTGCGTCTCGTCGAGAGCTTTCCGAATTGGGATGGCTCGCGTCATTCCGATGCCCGTAGCAAAAGCTATGGCCCAAACAGTGCGGCAACACCAAAGTCCAGTAATCTTGCTTACCGATTACTGGACTTTGGCCCTATGTCTTTTGAGAGATATATTAACGCCCGATTGGTGGATTTTGGCCCCAATATCTCACGTGACATATATTAACACCAAAATGCATAACTATTGCTTACCAATTTGTGCATTTTGTCAGCAATTTATGTGTCACAAAATAATGGTATCAAAATCCACTAATCTTGCTCACCGATTAGTGGATTTTGGTCCCAATATCTTCTGTGACATATATTAGTGCCAAAATGACGCCGAATTAATCAAGGCGTTGGATCAATGTGGCATAAGCAACGAATAGAGAGGCATAAACGAATAGAGAACTTCTCTATGGTTCCAAGAAAAGTAGATTAATCGAATTCTGCGCACAAGTCGGTCATATATGGGTGGAAATCATAAAATATGCCAAAAAAAGTTAAATCCCGAATTGTCCCAACACTTTAACCATACTGAAAGAAACGCGTACGGGAGTTTCGAACCAACCCAAAACGGGTTCAAGCTGAGGTCCGTATAGGCAATGGAAATATTACCAGAAATAGTAAAAAATAACTAAAAATGCCCGTTTGACTGGTCGAACGGCGGACTTTGGGGATGAATATGGACCCCGATGGAGCGTAGCTCAATCATCCCCTTGCGCGTCTCGTCGAGAGCTTTCCGAATTGGGGTGGCTCGCGTCATTCTGATGCCCGTAGCAAAAGCTATGGCCCAAACAGTGCGGCGACACCAAAGTCCAGTAATCTTTCTTACCGATTACTGGACTTTGGCCCCATGTCTTTTGAGAGATATATTAACGCCCGATTGGTGGATTTTGGCCCCAATATCTCATGTGACATATATTAACACGAAAATGCGTAACTATTGCTTACCAATTTGTGCATTTTGTCTGCAATTTATGTCTCACAAAATAATGGTATCAAAATCCACTAATCTTGCTCACCGATTAGTGGATTTTGGCCCCAATACTTTCTGTGACATATATTAGTGCCAAAATGACAGTCGAATTAATCAAGGCGTTGGATCAATGTGGCATAAGCAACGAATAGAGAGGCATAAACGAATAGAGAACGTGTCTATGGTTCCAAGAAAAGTAGATTAATCGAATTCTGCCCACAAGTCGGGCATATATGGCTGGAAATCATAAAATATGCCAAAAAAAAATAAAATCCCGAATTTTCCCAACACTTAAACCATACTGAAAGAAACACGTACGTGAATTTCGACCCAACCCAAAACGGGTTCAAGCTGAGGTCCGAATAGGCAATGGAAATATTACAAGAAATAGTAAGAAATAACTAAAAATGCCCGTTTGGTTGGTCGAACGGCGGAATTAGGGGATGAATATGGACCCTTGTGCGTCTCGTCGAGAGCTTTCCGAATTGGGGTGGCTCGCGTCATTCTGATGCCCGTAGCAAAAGATATGGCCCAAACAGTGCGGCGACACCAAAGTCCAGTAATCTTTCTTACCGATTAATGGACTTTGGCCCCATGTCTTTTGAGAGATATATTAACGCCCGATTGGTGGATTTTGGCCCCAATATCTTATGTGACATATATTAACGCCAAAATGCATAACTATTGCTTACCAATTTGTGCATTTTGTCAGCAATTTATGTCTCACAAAATAATGGTATCAAAATCCACTAATCTTGCTCACTGATTAGTGGATTTTGGCCCCAATATCTTCTGTGACATATATTAGTGCCAAAATGACAGCCGAATTAATCAAGGCATTGGATCAATGTGGCATAAGCAACTAACAGAGAGGCATAAACGAATAGAGAACGTCTCTATGGTTCCAAGAAAAGTAGATTGATCGAATTTTGCCCACAAGTCGGGCATATAAGGCTGAAAATCATAAAATATGCCAAAAAAAGTTAAAATCCCGAATTTTCCCAACACTTTAACCATACTGAAAGAAACGCGTACGCGAATTTCGACACAACCCAAAACGGGTTCAAGCTGAGGTCCGAATAGGCAATGGAAATATTACCAGAAATAGTAAGAAATAACTAAAAATGCCCGTTTGGCTGGTCAAACGGCGGAATTTGGGGATGAAGATGGACCCCGATGGAGTGTAGCTCAGTCGTCCCCTTGTGCGTCTCGTCGAGAGCTTTCCGAATTTGGATGGCTCGCGTCATTCTGATGCCCGTAGCAAAAGCTATGGCCCAAACAGTGCGGCAACACCAAAGTCCAGTAATCTTGCTTACCGATTACTGGACTTTGGCCCCATGTCTTTTGAGAGATATATTAACGCCCGATTGGTGGATTTTGGCCCCAATATCTCATGTGACATATATTAACACCAAAATGCATAACTATTGCTTACCAATTTGTGCATTTTGTCAGCAATTTATGTCTCACAAAATAATGGTATCAAAATCCACTAATCTTGCTCACCGATTAGTGGATTTTGGCCCCAATATCTTCTGTGACATATATTAGTGCCAAAATGACAGCCGAATTAATCAAGGCGTTGGATCAATGTGGCATAAGCAACGAATAGAGAGGCATAAACGAATAGAGAACGTGTCTATGGTTCCAAGAAAAGTAGATTAATCGAATTATGCCCACAAGTCGGGCATATATGGCTGGAAATCATAAAATATGCAAAAAAAAAAAAAAAACAATCCCGAATTTTCCCAACACTTAAACCATACTGAAAGAAACACGTACGCGAATTTCGACCCAACCCAAAACGGGTTCAAGCTGAGGTCCGAATAGGCAATGGAAATATTACAAGAAATAGTAAGAAATAACTAAAAATGCCCGTTTGGTTGGTCGAACGGCAGAATTTGGGGATGAATATGGACCCCGATGGAGCATAGCTCAATCGTCCCCTTGTGCGTCTCGTCGAGAGCTTTCCGAATTGGGGTGGCTCGCGTCATTCTAATGCCCGTAGCAAAAGCTACGGTCCAAACAGTGCAGCGACACCAAAGTCCAGTATTCTTTCTTACCGATTACTGGACTTTGGCCCCATGTCTTTTGAGAGATATATTAACGCCCGATTGGTGGATTTTGGCCCCAATATCTCATGTGACATATATTAACACCAAAATGCATAACTATTGCTTACCAATTTGTGCATTTTGTCAGCAATTTATGTCTCACAAAATAATGGTATCAAAATCCACTAATCTTGCTCACCGATTAGTGGATTTTGGCCCCAGTATCTTCTGTGACATATATTAGTGCCAAAATGACGCCGAATTAATCAAGGCGTTGGATCAATGTGGCATAAGCAATGAATAGAGAGGCATAAACGAATAGAGAACGTCTCTATGGTTCCAAGAAAAGTAGATTAATCGAATTCTGCCCACAAGTCGGGCATATATGGCTGGAAATCATAAGATATGCCAAAAAAAGTTAAAATCCCGAATTGTCCCAACACTTTAACCATACTGAAAGAAACGCGTACGCGAGTTTCGACCCAACCCAAAACGGGTTCAAGCTGAGGTCCGAATAGGCAATGGAAATATTACCAGAAATAGTAAGAAATAACTAAAAATGCCCGTTTGACTGGTCGAACGGCGGAATTTGGGGATGAATATGGACCCCGATGGAGCGTAGCTCAATCGTCCCCTTGCGCGTCTCGTCGAGAGCTTTCCGAATTGTGGTGGCTCGCGTCATTTTGATGCCCGTAGCAAAAGCTATGGCCCAAACAGTGCGGCGACACCAAAGTCCAGTAATCTTTCTTACCGATTACTGGACTTTGGCCCCATGTCTTTTGAGAGATATATTAACGCCCGATTGGTGGATGTTGGCCCAAATATCTCACGTGACATATATTAACACCAAAACGCATAACTATTGCTTACCAATTTGTGCATTTTGTCAGCAATTTATGTCTCACAAAATAATGGTATCAAAATCCACTAATCTTGCTCACCGATTAGTGGATTTTGGCCCCAATATCTTATGTGACATATATTAGTGCCAAAATGACGCCGAATTAATCAAGGCGTTAGATCAATGTGGCATAAGCAACGAACAGAGAGGCATAAACGAATAGAGAACGTCTTTATGGTTCAAAGAAAAGTAGATTAATCGAATTCTGCCCACAAGTCGGGCATATATGGCTGGAAATCATAAAATATGCCAAAAAAAGTTAAAATCCCGAATTTTCCCAACACTTTAACAATACTGAAAGAAACGCGTACGCGAATTTCGACCCAACCCAAAACGGGTTCAAGCTGAGGTCCGAATAGGCAATGGAAATATTACAAGAAATAGTAAGAAATAACTAAAAATGCCCGTTTGACTGGTCGAACGGCGGAACTTGCGGATGAATATGGACCCCGATGGAGCGTAGCTCAATCGTCCCCTTGCGCGTCTCGTCGAGAGCTTTCTGAATTGGGGTGGCTCTCGTCATTCTGATGCCCGAGCAAAAGCTATGGCCCAAACAGTGCGGCGACACCAAAGTCCACTAATCTTTCTTACCGATTACTGGACTTTGGCCCCATGTTATTTGAGAGATATATTAACGCCCGATTGGTGGATTTTGGCCCCAATATCTCATGTGACATATATTAACACCAAAATGCATAACTATTGCTTACCAATTTGTGCATTTTGTCAGCAATTTATGTCTCTCAAAATAATGGTATCAAAATCCACTAATCTTGCTCACCAATTAGTGGATTTTGGCCCCAATATCTTCTGTGACATATATTAGTGCCAAAATGACAGCCGAATTAATCAAGGCGTTGGATCAATGTGGCATAAGCAACGAATAGAGAGGCATAAACGAATAGAGAACGTGTCTATGGTTCCAAGAAAAGTAGATTAATCGAATTCTGCCCACAAGTCGGGCATATATGGCTGGAAATCATAATATATGCCAAAAAAAAATAAAATCCCGAATTTTCCCAACACTTTAACCATACTGAAAGAAACACGTACGCGGATTTCGACCCAACCCAAAACGGGTTCAAGCTGAGGTCCGAATAGGCAATGGAAATATTACAAGAAATAGTAAGAAATAACTAAAAATGCCCGTTTGGTTGGTCGAACGGAGGAATTTGGGGATGAATATGGACCCCGATGGAGCGTAGCTCAATCGTCCCCTTGCGCGTCTCGTCGAGAGCTTTCCGAATTGGAGTGGCTCGCGTCATTCTAATGCCCGTAGCAAAAGCTATGGCCCAAAAAGTGCGGCGACACCAAAGTCCAGTAATCTTTCTTACCGATTACTGGACTTTGGCCCCATGTCTTTTGAGAGATATATTAACGTCCGATTGGTGGATGTTGGCCCAAATATCTCACGTGACATATATTAACACCAAAATGCATAACTATTGCTTACCAATTTGTGCATTTTGTCAGCAATTTATGTCTCACAAAATAATGGTATCAAAATCCACTAATCTTGCTCACCGATTAGTGGATTTTGGCCCCAATATCTTCTGTGACATATATTAGTGCCAAAATGACGCCGATTTAATCAAGGCGTTAGATCAATGTGGCATAAGCAACGAACAGAGAGGCATAAACGAATAGAGAACGTCTCTATGGTTCCAAGAAAAGTAGATTAATCGAATTCTGCCCACAAGTCGGGCATATATGGCTGGAAATCATAAAATATGCCAAAAAAAGTTAAAATCCCGAATTGTCCCAAAACTTTAACCATCTTGAAAGAAACGCGTACGCGAATTTCGACCCAACCCAAAACGGGTTCAAGCTGAAGTCCGAATAGCCTATGGAAATATTACAAGAAATATTAAGAAATAACAAGAAATGCCCGTTTGACTGGTCGACGTCGGAACTTGGGGATGAATATGGACCCCGATGGAGCGTAGCTCAATCGTCCCCTTGCGCGTCTCGTCGAAAGCTTTCCGAATTGGGGTGGCTCTCGTCAATCTGATGCCCGAGCAAAAGCTATGGCCCAAACAGTGCGGCGACACCAAAGTCCAGTAATCTTTCTTATCGATTACTGGACTTTGGCCCCATGTCTTTTGAGAGATATATTAACGCCCGATTGGTGGATTTTGGCCCCAATATCTCATGTGACATATATTAATACCAAAATGCATAACTATTGCTTACCAATTTGTGCATTTTGTCAGCAATTTATGTCTCACAAAATAATGGTATCAAAATCCACTAATCTTGCTCACCGATTAGTGGATTTGGCCCCAATATCTTCTGTGACATATATTAGTGCCAAAATGACAGCCGAATTAATCAAGGCGTTGGATAAATGTGGCATAAGCAACGAACAGAGAGGCATAAACGAATACAGAACGTCTCTATGGTTCCAAGAAAAGTAGATTAATCGAATTCTGCCAAAAAGTCGGGCATATAAGGCTGAAAATCATAAATATGCCAAAAAAAGTTAAAATCCCGAATTGTGCCAACACTTTAACCATACTGAAAGAAACGCGTACGCAAATTTTGACCCAACCCAAAACGGGTTCAAGCTGAGGTCCGAATAGGCAATCGAAATATTACCAGAAATAGTAAGAAATAACTAAAAATGCCCGTTTGGCTAGTCGAACGGCGGAATTTGGGGATGAATATGGACCCCGATGGAGCTTAGCTCAGTCTTCCCCTTGTGCGTCTCGTCGAGATCTTTCCGAATTGGGGTGGCTTGCGTCATTCTGATGCCCATAGCAAAAGCTATGGCTCAAACAGTGCGGCGACACCAAAGTCCAGTAATCTTGCTTACCGATTGCTGGACTTTGTCCCCATGTATTTTGAGAGATATATTAACGCCCGATTGGTGGATTTTGGCCCCAATATCTCATGTGACATATATTAACTCCAAAATGCATAACTATTGCTTACCAATTTGTGCATTTTGTCAGCAATTTATGTCTCACAAAATAATGGTATCAAAATCCACTAATCTTGCTCACCGATTAGTGGATTTTGACCCCGATATCTTCTGTGACATATATTAGTGCCAAAATGACAGCCGAATTAATCAAGGCGTTGGATCAATGTGGCATAAGCAACGAACAGAGAGGCATAAACGAATACAGAACGTCTCTATGGTTCCAAGAAAAGTAGATTAATCGAATTCTGCCCACAAGTCGGGCATATATGGCTAGAAATCATAAAATATGCCAAAAAAAGTTAAAATCCCGAATTGTCCCAAAACTTTAACCATACTGAAAGAAACGTGTACGCAAATTTCGACCCAACCCAAAACGGGTTCAAGCTGAGGTCCGAATAGGCAATGGAAATATTACCAGAAATAGTAAGAAATAACTAAAAATGCCCGTTTGGCTGGTCGAACGGCGGAATTTGGGGATGAATATGGACCCCGATGTCGTCCCCTTGTGCGTCTCGTCGAGAGCTTTCCGAATTGGGGTGGCTCGCGTCATTCTGATGCTCGTAGCAAAAGCTATGGCCCAAACAGTGCGCCGACACCAAAGTCCAGTAATCTTTCTTACCGATTACTGGACTTTGGCCCCATGTCTTTTTAGAGATATATTAACGCCCGATTGGTGGATTTTGGCCCCAATATCTTATGTGACATATATTAACGCCAAAATGCATAACTATTGCTTACCAATTTGTGCATTTTGTCAGCAATTTATGTCTCACAAAATAATGGTATCAAAATCCACTAATCTTGCTCACCGATTAGTGGATTCTGGCCCCAATATCTTCTGTGACATATATTAGTGCCAAAATGACAGCCGAATTAATCAAGGCGTTGGATCAATGTGGCATAAGCAACGAACAGAGACGCATAAACGAATAGAGAACGTCTCTATGGTTCCAAGAAAAGTAGATTGATCGAATTCTGCCCACAAGTCGGGCATATAAGGCTGAAAATCATAAAATATGCCAAAAAAAGTTAAAATCCCGAATTTTCCCAACACTTTAACCATACTGAAAGAAACGCGTACGCGAATTTCGACCTAACCCAAAACGGGTTCAAGCTGAGGTCCGAATAGGCAATGGAAATATTACAAGAAATAGTAAGAAATAACTAAAAATGCCCGTTTGGTTGGTCGAACGGCAGAATTTGGGGATGAATATGGACCCCGATGGAGCATAGCTCAATCGTCCCCTTGTGCGTCTCGTCGAGAGCTTTCCGAATTGGGGTGGCTCGCGTCATTCTGATGCCCGTAGCAAAAGCTATGGCCCAAACAGTGCGGCAACACCAAAGTCCAGTAATCTTGCTTACCGATTACTGGACTTTGGCCCCATGTCTTTTGAGAGATATATTAACGCCCGATTGGTAGATTTTGGCCCCAATATCTCATGTGACATATATTAACACCAAAATGCATAACTATTGCTTACCAATTTGTGCATTTTGTCAGCAATTTATGTCTCACAAAATAATGGTATCAAAATCCACTAATCTTGCTCACCGATTAGTGGATTTTGGCCCCAATATCTTCTGTGACATATATTAGTGCCAAAATGACAGCCGAATTAATCAAGGCGTTGGATCAATGTGGCATAAGCAACGAACAGAGAGGCATAAACGAATACAGAACGTCTCTATGGTTCCAAGAAAAGTAGATTGATCGAATTCTGCCCACAAGTCGGGCATATAAGGCTGAAAATCATAAAATATGCCAAAAAATGTTAAAATCCCGAATTGTCCCAACACTTTAACCATACTGAAAGAAACGCGTACGCGAATTTCGACCCAACCCAAAACGGGTTCATGCTGAGGTCCGAATAGGCAACGGAAATATTACAAAAAATAGTAAGAAATAACTAAAAATGCCTGTTTGGCTGGTCGAACGGCGGAATTTGGGGATGAATATGGACCCCGATGGAGCGTAGCTCAATCGTCCCCCTGTGCGTCTCGTCGAGAGCTTTCCGAATTGGGGTGGCTCGCGTCATTCTGATGCCCGTAGCAAAAGCTATGGCCCAAATAGTGCGCCGACACCAAAGTCCAGTAATCTTTCTTACCGATTACTGGACTTTGGCCCCATGTCTTTTGAGAGATATATTAACGCTCGATTGGTGGATTTTGGCCCCAATATCCCATGTGACATATATTAACACCAAAATGCATAACTATTGCTTACCAATTTGTGCATTTTGTCAGCAATTTATGTCTCACAAAATAATGGTATCAAAATCCACTAATCTTGCTCACCGATTAGTGGATTTTGGCCCCAATATCTTCTGTGACATATATAAGTGCCAAAATGACGCCGAATTAATCAAGGCGTTGGATCAATGTGGAATAAGCAACGAACAGAGAGGCATAAACGAATAGAGAACGTCTCTATGGTTCCAAGAAAAGTAGATTAATCGAATTCTGCCCACAAGTCGGGCATATATGGCTGGAAATCATAAAATATGCCAAAAAAAGTTAAAATCCCCAGTTTTCCCCAAACTTTAACCATACTGAAAAGAAACGCGTACGTGAATTTCGACCCAACCCAAAACGGGTTCAAGCTGAGGTCCGAATAGGCAACGGAAATATTACAAAAAATAGTAAGAAATAACTAAAAATGCCCGTTTGGCTGGTCGAACGGCGGAATTTGGGGATGAATATGGACCCCGATGGAGCGTAGCTCAATCAACCCCTTGTGCGTCTCGTCGAGAGCTTTCCGAATTGGGGTGGCTCGCGTCATTCTGATGCCCGTAGCAAAAGCTATGGCCCAAACAGTGCGGCGACACCAAAGTCCAGTAATCTTTGTTACCGATTACTGACTTTGGCCCCATGTCTTTTGAGAGATATATTAACGCCCGATTGGTGGATTTTGGCCCCAATATCTCATGTGAAATATATTAACACCAAAACGCATAACTATTGCTTACCCATTTGTGCATTTTGTCAGCAATTTATGTCTCACAAAATAATGGTATCAAAATCCAGTAATCTTGCTCACCGATTATTGGATTTTGACCCATATATCTTCTGTGACATACATTAGTGCCAAAATGACAGCCGAATTAATCAAGGCGTTGGATCAATGTGGCATAAGCAACGAACAGAGAGGCATAAACGAATACAGAACGTCTCTATGGTTCCAAGAAAAGTAGATTAATCGAATTCTGCCCACAAGTCGGGCATATAAGGCTGAAAATCATAAAATATGCCAAAAAAAGTTAAAATCCCGAATTGTCCCAACACTTTAACCATACTGAAAGAAACGCGTATGCGAATTTCGACCCAACCCAAAACGGGTTCAAGCTGAGGTTCGAATAGGCAATGGAAATATTACCAGAAATAGTAAGAAATAACTAAAAATGCCCGTTTGACTGGTCGAACGGCGGAATTTGGGGATGAATATGGACCCGATGGAGCGTAGCTCAATCATCCCCATGTGCGTCTCGTCGAGAGCTTTCCGAATTAGGGTGGCTCGCGTCATTCTGATGCCCGTAGCAAAAGCTATGGCCCAGACAGTGCTGCGACACCAAAGTCCAGTAATCTTGCTTACCGATTACTGGACTTTGGCCCCATGTCTTTTGAGAGATATATTAACGCCCGATTGGTGGATTGTGGCCCCAATTTCTCATGTGACATATATTAACACCAAAATGCATAACTATTGCTTACCAATTTGTGCATTTTGTCAGCAATTTATGTCTCACAAAATAATGGTATCAAAATCCACTAATCTTGCTCACCGATTAGTGGATTTTGGCCCCAATATCTTCTCTGACATATATTAGTGCCAAAATGACAGCCGAATTAATCAAGGTGTTGGATCAATGTTGCATAAGCAACGAACAGAGAGGCATAAACGAAAACAGAACGTCTCTATGGTTCCAAGAAAAGTAGATTAATCGAACTCTGCCCACAAGTCGGGCATATAAGGCTGAAAATCATAAAATATGCCCAAAAAAGTTAAAAGCCCGAGTTGTCCCAACACTTTAACCATACTGAAAGAAACGCGTACGCGAATTTCAACCCAACCCAAAACGGGTTCAAGCTGAGGTCCGAATAGGCAATGGAAATATTACCAGAAATAGTAAGAAATAACTTAAACCCGTTTGGCTGGTCGAACGGCGGAATTTGGGGATGAATATGGACCCCGATGGAGCGTAGCTCAATCTTCCCTTGTGCGTCTCGTCGAGAGCTTTCCGAATTGGGGTGGCTCGCGTTATTGTGATGCTCGTAGCAAAAGCTATGGCCCAAACAGTGCGCCGACACCAAAGTCCAGTAATCTTGCTTACCGATTATTGGACTTTGGCCCCATGTCTTTTGAGAGATATATTAATGCCCGATTGGTGGATTTTGGCCCCAATATCTCATGTGACATATATTAACAACAAAATGCATAACTATTTCTTAACAATTTGTGCATATTGTCAGCAATTTATGTCTCACAAAATAATGGTATCAAAATCCACTAATCTTGCTCACCGATTAGTGGATTTTGGCCCCAATATCTTCTGTGACATATATTAGTGCCAAAATGACAGCCAAATTAATCAAGGCGTTGGATCAATGTTGCATAAGCAACGATTAGAGAGGCATAAACGAATAGAGAACGTCTCTATGGTTCCAAGAAAAGTAGATTAATCGAATTCTGCCCACAAGCCGGACATATATGGCTGAAAATCATAAAATATGCCAAAAAAAGTTAAAATCCCTAATTGTCCCAAAACTTTAACCACACTGAAAGAAACGCGTACGCGAATTTTGACCCAACCCAAAACGGGTTCAAGCTGAGGTCCGAATAGGCAATGGAAATATTACCAGAAATAGTAAGAAATAACTAAAAATGCCCGTTTGGCTGGTGGAACGGCGGAATTTGGGGATGAATATGGACCCCGATGGAGCGTAGCTCAATCTTCCCTTGTGCTTCTCGTCGAGATCTTTCCGAATTGGGGTGGCTCGCGTCATTGTGATGCCCGTAGCAAAAGCTATGGCCCAAACGGTGCGGCGACACCAAAGTCCAGTAATCTTGCTTACCGATTACTGGACTTTGGCCCCATGTCTTTTGAGAGATATATTAACGCCCGATTGGAGGATTTTGGCCCCAATATCTCATGTGACATATATTAACACCAAAATGCATAACTATTGCTTACCAATTTGTGCATTTTGTCAGCAATTTATGTCTCACAAAATAATGGTATCAAAATCCACTAATCTTGCTCACTGATTAGTGGATTTTTGCCCCAATATCTTCTGTGACATATATTAGTGCCAAAATGACAGTCGAATTAATCAAGGCGTTGGATCAATGTGGCATAAGCAACGAACAGAGAGGCATAAACGAATACAGAACGTCTCTATGGTTCCAAGAAAAGTAGATTAATCGAATTCTGCCCACAAGTCGGGCATATAAGGCTGAAAATCATAAAATATACCAAAAGAAGTTAAAATCCCAATTGTCCCAACACTTTAACCATACTGAAAGAAACGCGTATGCGAATTTCGACCCAACCCAAAACGGGTTCAAGCTGAGGTCCGAATAGGCAACGGAAATATTACAAAAAATAGTAAGAAATAACTAAAAATGCCCGTTTGGCTGGTCGAACGGCGGAATTTGGGGATGAATATGGACCCCGATGGAGCGTAGCTCAATCGTCCCCTTGTGCGTCTCGTCGAGAGCTTTCCGAATTGGGGGGGGGGGGGCTCGCGTCATTCTGATGCCCGTAGCAAAAGCTATGGCCCAAACAGTGCGCCGACACCAAAGTCCAGTAATCTTTCTTACCGATTACTGGACTTTGGCCCCATGTCTTTTGAGAGATATATTAACGCCCGATTGGTGGATTTTGGCCCCAATATCTCTTGTGACATATATTAACACCAAAATGCATAACTATTGCTTACCATTTTGTGCATTTTGTCAGCAATTTATGTCACAAAATAATGGTATCAAAATCCACTAATCTTGCTCACCGATTAGTGGATTTTGGCCCCAATATCTTCTGTGACATATATTAGTGCCAAAATGACAGCCGAATTAATCAAGGCGTTGGATCAATGTGGCATAAGAAACGAACAGAGAGGCATAAACGAATAGAGAACGTCTCTATGGTTCCAAGAAAAGTAGATTAATCGAATTGTGCCCACAAGTCGGGCATATATGGCTGGAAATCATAAAATATGCCAAAAAAAGTTAAAAGCCCGAACTGTCCCAAAACTTTAACCATACTGAAAAGAAACGCGTACGCGAATTTCGACCCAACCCAAAACGGGTTCAAGCTGAGGTCCGAATAGGCAATGGAAATATTACAAAAAATAGTAAGAAATAACTAAAAATGCCCGTTTGGCTGGTCGAACGGCGGAATTTGGGGATGAATATGGACCCCGATGGAGCGTATCTCAATCGTGTCCTTGTGCGTCTCGTCGAGAGCTTTCCGAATTGGGGTGGCTCGCGTCATTCTGATGCCCGTAGCAAAAGCTATGGCCCAAACAGTGCGCCGACACCAAAGTCCAGTAATCTTTCTTACCGATTACTGGGCTTTGGCCCCATGTCTTTTGAGAGATATATTAACGCCCGATTGGTGGATTTTGGCCCCAATATCTCATGTGACATATATTAACACCAAAATGCATAACTATTGCTTACCATTTTGTGCATTTTGTCAGCAATTTATGTCTCACAAAATAATGGTATCAAAATCCACTAATCTTGCTCACCGATTATTGGATTTTGGCCCCAATATCTTCTGTGACATATATTAGTTCCAAAATGACAGCCGAATTAATCAAGGCGTTGGATCAATGTGGCATAAGCAACGAACAGAGAGGCATAAACGAATACAGAACGTCTCTATGGTTCCAAGAAAAGTAGATTAATCGAATTATGCCCACAAGTCGGGCATATAAGGCTGAAAATCATAAAATATGCCAAAAAAAGTTAAAATCCCGAATTGTCCCAACACTTTAAACATACTGAAAGAAACGCGTACGCGAATTTTGACCCAACCCTAAACTGTTTCAAGCTGAGGTCCGAATAGGCAACGGAAATATTACAAAAAATAGTAAGAAATAACTAAAAATGCCCGTTTGGCTGGTCGAACGGCGGAATTTGGGGATGAATATGGACCCCGATGGAGCGTAGCTCAATCGTCCCCTTGCGCGTCTCGTCGAGAGCTTTCCGAATTGGGGTGGCTCGCGTCATTCTGATGCCCGTAGAAAAAGCTATGGCCCAAACAGTGCGGCGACACCAAAGTCCAGTAATCTTTCTTACCCATTACTGGACTTTGGCCCCATGTCTTTTGAGAGATATATTAACGCCCGATTGGTGGATTTTGACCCCAATATCTCATGTGACATATATTAACAGCAAAACGCATAACTATTGCTTACCCATTTGTGCATTTTGTCAGCAATTTATGTCTCACAAAATAATGGTATCAAAATCCAGTAATCTTGCTCACCGATTAATGGATTTTGGCCCATATATCTTCTGTGACGTACATTAGTGCCAAAATGACAGCCGAATTAATCAAGGCGTTGGATCAATGTGGCATAAGCAACGAACAGAGAGGCATAAACAAATACAGAACGTCTCTATGGTTCCAAGAAAAGTAGATTAATCGAATTCTGCCCACAAGTCGGGCATATAAGGCTGAAAATCATAAAATATGCCAAAAAAAGTTAAAATCCCGAATAGTCCCAACACTTTAACCATACTGAAAGAAACGCGTAAGCGAATTTCGACCCAACCCAAAACGGGTTCAAGCTGAGGTCCGAATAGGCAATGGAAATATTACCAGAAATAGTAAGATATAACTACAAATGCCCGTTTGGCTGGTCGAACGGCGGAATTTGGGGATGAATATGGACCCCGATGGAGCGTAGCTGAATAGTCCCCTTGTGCGTCTCGTCGAGAGCTTTCCGAATTTGGGTGGCTCGCGTCATTCTGATGCGCGTAGCAAAAGCTATGGCCCAAACAGTGCGGCGACACCAAAGTCTAGTAATCTTGCTTACCGATTACTGGACTTTGGCCCCATGTCTTTTGAGAGATATATTAACGCCCGATTGGTGGATTTTGGCCTCAATATCTCATGTGACATATATTAACACCAAAACACATAACTATTGCTTACCAATTTGTGCATTTTGTCAGCAATTTATGTCTCACAAAATAATGGTATCAAAATCCACTAATCTTGCTCACCGATTAGTGGATTTTGGCCCCAATATCTTCTCTGACATATATTAGTGCCAAAATGACAGCCGAATTAATCAAGGCGTTGGATCAATGTGGCATAAGCAACGAACAGAGAGGCATAAACGAAAACAGAACGTCTCTATGTTTCCAAGAAAAGTAGATTAATCGAATTCTGCCCACAAGTCGGGCATATAAGGCTGAAAATCATAAAATATGCCAAAAAAAGTTAAAAGCCCGAGTTGTCCCAACAATTTAACCATACTGAAAGAAACGCGTACGCGAATTTCAACCCAACCCAAAACGGGTTCAAGCTGAGGTCCGAATAGGCAATGGAAATATAACCAGAAATAGTAAGAAATAACTAAAAATGGCCGTTTGGCTGGTCGAACGGCGGAATTTGGGGATGAATATGGACCCCGATGGAGCGTAGCTGAATAGTCCCCTTGTGCGTCTCGTCGAGAGCTTTCCGAATTGGGGTGGCTCGCGTCATTCTGATGCCCGTAGCAAAAGCTATGGCCCAAACAGTGCGGCGACACCAAAGTCTAGTAATCTTGCTTACCGATTACTGGACTTTGGCCCCATGTCTTTTGAGAGATATATTAACGCCCGATTGGTGGATTTTGGCCCCAATATCTCATGTGACATATATTAACACCAAAATGCATAACTATTGCTTACCATTTTGTGCATTTTGTCAGCAATTTATGTCTCACAAAATAATGGTATCAAAATCCACTAATCTTGCTCACCGATTATTGGATTTTGGCCCCAATATCTTCTGTGACATATATTAGTTCCAAAATGACAGCCGAATTAATCAAGGCGTTGGATCAATGTGGCATAAGCAACGAACAGAGAGGCATAAACGAATACAGAACGTCTCTATGGTTCCAAGAAAAGTAGATTAATCGAATTATGCCCACAAGTCGGGCATATAAGGCTGAAAATCATAAAATATGCCAAAAAAAGTTAAAATCCCGAATTGTCCCAACACTTTAAACATACTGAAAGAAACGCGTACGCGAATTTTGACCCAACCCTAAACTGTTTCAAGCTGAGGTCCGAATAGGCAACGGAAATATTACAAAAAATAGTAAGAAATAACTAAAAATGCCCGTTTGGCTGGTCGAACGGCGGAATTTGGGGATGAATATGGACCCCGATGGAGCGTAGCTCAATCGTCCCCTTGCGCGTCTCGTCGAGAGCTTTCCGAATTGGGGTGGCTCGCGTCATTCTGATGCCCGTAGAAAAAGCTATGGCCCAAACAGTGCGGCGACACCAAAGTCCAGTAATCTTTCTTACCCATTACTGGACTTTGGCCCCATGTCTTTTGAGAGATATATTAACGCCCGATTGGTGGATTTTGACCCCAATATCTCATGTGACATATATTAACAGCAAAACGCATAACTATTGCTTACCCATTTGTGCATTTTGTCAGCAATTTATGTCTCACAAAATAATGGTATCAAAATCCAGTAATCTTGCTCACCGATTAATGGATTTTGGCCCATATATCTTCTGTGACGTACATTAGTGCCAAAATGACAGCCGAATTAATCAAGGCGTTGGATCAATGTGGCATAAGCAACGAACAGAGAGGCATAAACAAATACAGAACGTCTCTATGGTTCCAAGAAAAGTAGATTAATCGAATTCTGCCCACAAGTCGGGCATATAAGGCTGAAAATCATAAAATATGCCAAAAAAAGTTAAAATCCCGAATAGTCCCAACACTTTAACCATACTGAAAGAAACGCGTAAGCGAATTTCGACCCAACCCAAAACGGGTTCAAGCTGAGGTCCGAATAGGCAATGGAAATATAACCAGAAATAGTAAGAAATAACTAAAAATGGCCGTTTGGCTGGTCGAACGGCGGAATTTGGGGATGAATATGGACCCCGATGGAGCGTAGCTGAATAGTCCCCTTGTGCGTCTCGTCGAGAGCTTTCCGAATTGGGGTGGCTCGCGTCATTCTGATGCCCGTAGCAAAAGCTATGGCCCAAACAGTGCGGCGACACCAAAGTCTAGTAATCTTGCTTACCGATTACTGGACTTTGGCCCCATGTCTTTTGAGAGATATATTAACGCCCGATTGGTGGATTTTGGCCTCAATATCTCATGTGACATATATTAACACCAAAACGCATAACTATTGCTTACCAATTTGTGCATTTTGTCAGCAATTTATGTCTCACAAAATAATGGTATCAAAATCAACTAATCTTGCTCACCGATTAGTGGATTTTGGCCCCAATATCTTCTGTGACATATATTAGTGCCAAAATGACAGCCAAATTAATCAAGGCGTTGGATCAATGTGGCATAAGCAACGAACAGAGAGGCATAATCGAATACAGAACGTCTCTATGGTTCCAAGAAAAGTAGATTAATCGAATTCTGCCCACAAGTCGGGCATATAAGGCTGAAAATCATAAAATATGCCAAAAAAATTTAAAATCCCGTATTGTCCCAACACTTTAACCATACTGAAAGAAACGCGTACGCGAATTTCGACCCAACCCAAAACGGGTTCAAGCTGAGGTCCGAATAGGCAATGGAAATATTACCAGAATTAGTAAGAAATAACTAAAAATGCCCGTTTGGTTGGTCGAACGGCAGAATTTGGGGATGAATATGGACCCCGATGGAGTGTAGCTGAATCGTCCCCTTGTGCGTCTCGTCGAGAGCTTTCCGAATTGGGGTGGCTCGCGTCATTCTGATGCCCGTAGCAAAAGCTATTGCCCAAACAGTGCGGCGACACCAAAGTCCAGTAATCTTGCTTACCGATTACTGGACTTTGGCCCCATGTCTTTTGAGAGATATATTAACGCCCGATTGGTGGATTTTGGCCCCAATATCTCATGTGACATATATTAACACCAAAATGCATAACTATTGCTTACCAATTTGTGCATTTTGTCAGCAATTTATGTCTCACAAAATAATGGTATCAAAATCCACTAATCTTGCTCACCGATTAGTGGATTTTGGCCCCAATATCTTCTGTGACATATATTAGTGCCAAAATGACAGCCGAATTAATCAAGGCGTTGGATCAATGTGGCATAAGCAACGAACAGAGAGTCATAAATGAATAGAGAACGTCTCCATGGTTCCAAGAAAAGTAGATTAATCGAATTCTACTCACAAGTCGAACATATATGGCTGAAAATCATAAAATATGCCAAAAAAAGTTAAAATCCCTAATTGTCCCAACACTTTAACCACACTCAAAGAAACGCGTATGCGAATTTCGACCCAACCCAAAACGGGTTCAAGCTGAGGTTCGAATAGGCAATGGAAATATTACCAGAAATAGTAAGAAATAACTAAAAATGCCCGTTTGACTGGTCGAACGGCGGAATTTGGGGATGAATATGGACCTTGATGGAGCGTAGCTCAATCGTCCCCTTGTGCGTCTCGTCGAGAGCTTTCCGAATTGGGGTGGCTCGCGTCATTCTGATGCCCGTAGCAAAAGCTATGGCCCAGACAGTGCGGCGACACCAAAGTCCAGTAATCTTGCTTACCGATTACTGGACTTTGGCCCCATGTCTTTTGAGAGATATATTAACGCCCGATTGGAGGATTTTGGCCCCAATATCTCATGTGACATATATTAACACCAAAATGCATAACTATTGCTTACCAATTTGTGCATTTTGTCAGCAATTTATGTCTCACAAAATAATGGTATCAAAATCCACTAATCTTGCTCACCGATTAGTGGATTTTGGCCCCAATATCTTCTCTGACATATATTAGTGCCAAAATGACAGTCGAATTAATCAAGGCGTTGGATCAATGTGGCATAAGCAACGAACAGAGAGGCATAAACGAAAACAGAACGTCTCTATGTTTCCAAGAAAAGTAGATTAATCGAATTCTGCCCACAAGTCGGGCATATAAGGCTGAAAATCATAAAATATGCCAAAAAAAGTTAAAAGCCCGAGATGTCCCAACAATTTAACCATACTGAAAGAAACGCGTACGCGAATTTTAACCCAACCCAAAACAGGTTCAAGCTGAGGTCCGAATAGGCAATGGAAATATAACCAGAAATAGTAAGAAATAACTAAAAATGGCCGTTTGGCTGGTCGAACGGCGGAATTTGGGGATGAATATGGACCCCGATGGAGCGTAGCTCAATCGTCCCCTTGTGCGTCTCGTCGAGAGCTTTCTGAATTGGGGTGGCTCGCGTCATTGTGATGCCCGTAGCAAAAGCTATGGCCCAAACAGTGCGCCGACACCAAAGTCCAGTAATCTTTCTTACCGATTACTGGACTTTGGCCCCATGTCTTTTGAGAGATATATTAACGCCCGATTGGTGGATTTTGGCCCCAATATCTCATGTGACATATATTAACACCAAAATGCATAACTATTGCTTACCATTTTGTGCATTTTGTTAGCAATTTATGTCTCACAAAATAATGGTATCAAAATCCACTAATCTTGCTCACCGATTATTGGATTTTGGCCCCAATATCTTCTGTGACATATATTAGTTCCAAAATGACAGCCGAATTAATCAAGGCGTTGGATCAATGTGGCATAAGCAACGAACAGAGAGGCATAAACGAATACAGAACGTCTCTATGGTTCCAAGAAAAGTAGATTAATCGAATTATGCCCACAAGTCGGGCATATAAGGCTGAAAATCATAAAATATGCCAAAAAAAGTTAAAATCCCGAATTGTCCCAACACTTTAACCATACTGAAAGAAACGCGTACGCGAATTTCGACCCAACCCTAAACGGATTCAAGCTGAGGTCCGAATAGGCAACGGAAATATTACAAAAAATAGTAAGAAATAACTAAAAATGCCCGTTTGGCTGGTCGAACGGCGGAATTTGGGGATGAATATGGACCCCGATGGAACGTAGCTCAATCGTCCCCTTGCGCGTCTCGTCGAGAGCTTTCCGAATTGGGGTGGCTCGCGTCATTCTGATGCCCGTAGCAAAAGCTATGGCCCAAACAGTGCGGCGACACCAAAGTCCAGTAATCTTTCTTACCCATTACTGGACTTTGGCCCCATGTCTTTTGAGAGATATATTAACGCCCGATTGGTGGATTTTGGCCCCAATATCTCATGTGACATATATTAACACCAAAACGCATAACTATTGCTTACCCATTTGTGCATTTTGTCAGCAATTTATGTCTCACAAAATAATGGTATCAAAATCCTGTAATCTTGCTCACCGATTATTGGATTTTGGCCCATATATCTTCTGTGACATACATTAGTGCCAAAATGACAGCCGAATTAATCAAGGCGTTGGATCAATGTGGCATAAGCAACGAACAGAGAGGCATAAACAGATACAGAACGTCTCTATGGTTCCAAGAAAAGTACATTAATCGAATTCTGCCCACAAGTCGGGCATATAAGGCTGAAAATCTTAAAATATGCCAAAAAAAGTTAAAATCCAGAATTGTCCCAACACTTTAACCATACTGAAAGAAACGCGTACGCGAATTTCGACCCAACCCAAAAAGGTTTCAAGATGAGGTCCGAATAGGCAATGGAAATATTACCAGAAATAGTAAGATATAACTACAAATGCCCGTTTGGCTGGTCGAACGGCAGAATTTGGGGATGAATATGGACCCCGATGGAGCGTAGCTGAATCGTCCCCTTGTGCGTCTCGTCGAGAGCTTTCCGAATTGGGGTGGCTCGCGTCATTCTGATGCCCGTAGCAAAAGCTATGGCCCAAACAGTGTGGCGACACCAAAGTCCAGTAATCTTGCTTACCGATTACTGGACTTTGGCCCCATGTCTTTTGAGAGATATATTAACGCCCGATTGGTGGATTTTGGCCTCAATATCTCATGTGACATATATTAACACCCAAACGCAAAACTATTGCTTACCGATTTGTGCATTTTGTCAGCAATTTATGTCTCACAAAATAATGGTATCAAAATCAACTAATCTTGCTCACCGATTAGTGGATTTTGGCCCCAATATCTTCTGTGACATATATTAGTGCCAAAATGACAGCCGAATTAATCAAGGCGTTGGATCAATGTGGCATAAGCAACGAACAGAGAGGCATAAACGAATACAGAACGTCTCTATGGTTCCAAGAAAAGTAGATTAATCGAATTCTGCCCACAAGTCGGGCATATAAGGCTGAAAATCATAAAATATGCCAAAAAAAGTTAAAATCCCGTATTGTCCCAACACTTTAACCATACTGAAAGAAACGCGTATGCGAATTTCGACCCAACCCAAAACGGGTTCAAGCTGAGGTCCGAATAGGCAATGGAAATATTACCAGAATTAGTAAGAAATAACTAAAAATGCCCGTTTGGCTGGTCGAACGGCGGAATTTGGGGATGAATATGGACCCCGATGGAGCGTAGCTGAATCGTCCCCTTGTGCGTCGCGTCGAGAGCTTTCCGAATTGGGGTGGCTCGCGTCATTCTGATGCCCGTAGCAAAAGCTATTGCCCAAACAGTGCGGCGACACCAAAGTCCAGTAATCTTGCTTACCGATTACTGGACTTTGGCCCCATGTCTTTTGAGAGATATATTAACGCCCGATTGGTGGATTTTGGCCCCAATATCTCATGTGACATATATTAACACCAAAATGCATAACTATTGCTTACCAATTTGTGCATTTTGTCAGCAATTTATGTCTCACAAAATAATGGTATCAAAATCCACTAATCTTGCTCACCGATTAGTGGATTTTGGCCCCAATATCTTCTGTGACATATATTAGTGCCAAAATGACAGCCGAATTAATCAAGGCGTTGGATCAATGTGGCATAAGCAACGAACAGAGAGTCATAAATGAATAGAGAACGTCTCCATGGTTCCAAGAAAAGTAGATTAATCGAATTCTGCTCACAAGTCGGACATATATGGCTGAAAATCATAAAATATGCCAAAAAAAGTTAAAATCCCTAATTGTCCCAACACTTTAACCACACTCAAAGAAACGCGTATGCGAATTTCGACCCAACCCAAAACGGGTTCAAGCTGAGGTTCGAATAGGCAATGGAAATATTACCAGAAATAGTAAGAAATAACTAAAAATGCCCGTTTGACTGGTCGAACGGCGGAATTTGGGGATGAATATGGACCTTGATGGAGCGTAGCTCAATCGTCCCCTTGTGCGTCTCGTCGAGAGCTTTCCGAATTGGGGTGGCTCGCGTCATTCTGATGCCCGTAGCAAAAGCTATGGCCCAGACAGTGCGGCGACACCAAAGTCCAGTAATCTTGCTTACCGATTACTGGACTTTGGCCCCATGTCTTTTGAGAGATATATTAACGCCCGATTGGTGGATTTTGGCCTCAATATCTCATGTGACATATATTAACACCCAAACGCAAAACTATTGCTTACCGATTTGTGCATTTTGTCAGCAATTTATGTCTCACAAAATAATGGTATCAAAATCAACTAATCTTGCTCACCGATTAGTGGATTTTGGCCCCAATATCTTCTGTGACATATATTAGTGCCAAAATGACAGCCGAATTAATCAAGGCGTTGGATCAATGTGGCATAAGCAACGAACAGAGAGGCATAAACGAATACAGAACGTCTCTATGGTTCCAAGAAAAGTAGATTAATCGAATTCTGCCCACAAGTCGGGCATATAAGGCTGAAAATCATAAAATATGCCAAAAAAAGTTAAAATCCCGTATTGTCCCAACACTTTAACCATACTGAAAGAAACGCGTATGCGAATTTCGACCCAACCCAAAACAGGTTCAAGCTGAGGTCCGAATAGGCAATGGAAATATTACCAGAATTAGTAAGAAATAACTAAAAATGCCCGTTTGGCTGGTCGAACGGCGGAATTTGGGGATGAATATGGACCCCGATGGAGCGTAGCTGAATCGTCCCCTTGTGCGTCGCGTCGAGAGCTTTCCGAATTGGGGTGGCTCGCGTCATTCTGATGCCCGTAGCAAAAGCTATTGCCCAAACAGTGCGGCGACACCAAAGTCCAGTAATCTTGCTTACCGATTACTGGACTTTGGCCCCATGTCTTTTGAGAGATATATTAACGCCCGATTGGTGGATTTTGGCCCCAATATCTCATGTGACATATATTAACACCAAAATGCATAACTATTGCTTACCAATTTGTGCATTTTGTCAGCAATTTATGTCTCACAAAATAATGGTATCAAAATCCACTAATCTTGCTCACCGATTAGTGGATTTTGGCCCCAATATCTTCTGTGACATATATTAGTGCCAAAATGACAGCCGAATTAATCAAGGCGTTGGATCAATGTGGCATAAGCAACGAACAGAGAGTCATAAATGAATAGAGAACGTCTCCATGGTTCCAAGAAAAGTAGATTAATCGAATTCTGCTCACAAGTCGGACATATATGGCTGAAAATCATAAAATATGCCAAAAAAAGTTAAAATCCCTAATTGTCCCAACACTTTAACCACACTCAAAGAAACGCGTATGCGAATTTCGACCCAACCCAAAACGGGTTCAAGCTGAGGTTCGAATAGGCAATGGAAATATTACCAGAAATAGTAAGAAATAACTAAAAATGCCCGTTTGACTGGTCGAACGGCGGAATTTGGGGATGAATATGGACCTTGATGGAGCGTAGCTCAATCGTCCCCTTGTGCGTCTCGTCGAGAGCTTTCCGAATTGGGGTGGCTCGCGTCATTCTGATGCCCGTAGCAAAAGCTATGGCCCAGACAGTGCGGCGACACCAAAGTCCAGTAATCTTGCTTACCGATTACTGGACTTTGGCCCCATGTCTTTTGAGAGATATATTAACGCCCGATTGGAGGATTTTGTCCCCAATATCTCATGTGACATATATTAACACCAAAATGCATAACTATTGCTTACCAATTTGTGCATTTTGTCAGCAATTTATGTCTCACAAAATAATGGTATCAAAATCCACTAATCTTGCTCACCGATTAGTGGATTTTGGCCCCAATATCTTCTCTGACATATATTAGTGCCAAAATGACAGCCGAATTAATCAAGGCGTTGGATCAATGTGGCATAAGCAACGAACAGAGAGGCATAAACGAATGGAGAACGTCTCTATGTTTCCAAGAAAAGTAGATTAATCGAATTTTGCCCACAAGTCGGGCATATAAGGCTGAAAATCATAAAATATGCCAAAAAAAGTTAAAAGCCCGAGATGTCCCAACAATTTAACCATACTGAAAGAAACGCGTACGCGAATTTTTACCCAACCCAAAACGGGTTCAAGCTGAGGTCCGAATAGGCAATGGAAATATAACCAGAAATAGTAAGAAATAACTAAAAATGGCCGTTTGGCTGGTCGAACGGCGGAATTTGGGGATGAATATGGACCCCGATGGAGCGTAGCTCAATCGTCCCCTTGTGCGTCTCGTCGAGAGCTTTCCGAATTGGGGTGGCTCGCGTCATTGTGATGCCCGTAGCAAAAGCTATGGCCCAAACAGTGCGCCCACACCAAAGTCCAGTAATCTTTCTTACCGATTACTGGACTTTGGCCCCATGTCTTTTGAGAGATATATTAACGCCCGATTGGTGGATTTTGGCCCCAATATCTCATGTGACATATATTAACACCAAAATGCATAACTATTGCTTACCATTTTGTGCATTTTTTCAGCAATTTATGTCACAAAATAATGGTATCAAAATCCACTAATCTTGCTCACCGATTAGTGGATTTTGGCCCCAATATCTTCTGTGACATATATTAGTGCCAAAATGACAGCCGAATTAATCAAGGCGTTGGATCAATGTGGCATAAGCAACGAACAGAGAGGCATAAACGAATAGAGACCGTCTCTATGGTTCCAAGAAAAGTAGATTAATCGAATTCTGCCCACAAGTCGGGCATATATGGCTGGAAATCATAAAATATGCCAAAAAAAGTTAAAATCCCGAACTGTCCCAAAACTTTAACCATACAGAAAAGAAACGCGTACGCGAATTTCGACCCAACCCAAAACGGGTTCAAGCTGAGGTCCGAATAGGCAATGGAAATATTACAAAAAATAGTAAGAAATAACTAAAAGTGCCCGTTTGGCTGGTCGAACGGCGGAATTTGGGGCTGAATATGGACCCCGATGGAGCGTAGCTCAATCGCCCCTTGTGCGTCTCGTCGAGAGCTTTCCGAATTGGGGTGGCTCGCGTCATTCTGATGCCCGTAGCAAAAGCTATGGCCCAAACAGTGCGCCGACACCAAAGTCCAGTAATCTTTCTTACCGATTACTGGACTTTGGCCCCATGTCTTTTGAGAGATATATTAACGCCCGATTGGTGGATTTTGGCCCCAATATCTCATGTGACATATATTAACACCAAAATGCATAACTATTGCTTACCATTTTGTGCATTTTTTCAGCAATTTATGTCACAAAATAATGGTATCAAAATCCACTAATCTTGCTCACCGATTAGTGGATTTTGGCCCCAATATCTTCTGTGACATATATTAGTGCCAAAATGACAGCCGAATTAATCAAGGCGTTGGATCAATGTGGCATAAGCAACGAACAGAGAGGCATAAACGAATAGAGACCGTCTCTATGGTTCCAAGAAAAGTAGATTAATCGAATTCTGCCCACAAGTCGGGCATATATGGCTGGAAATCATAAAATATGCCAAAAAAAGTTAAAATCCCGAACTGTCCCAAAACTTTAACCATACTGAAAAGAAACGCGTACGCGAATTTCGACCCAACCCAAAACGGGTTCAAGCTGAGGTCCGAATAGGCAATGGAAATATTACAAAAAATAGTAAGAAATAACTAAAAGTGCCCGTTTGGCTGGTCGAACGGCGGAATTTGGGGCTGAATATGGACCCCGATGGAGCGTAGCTCAATGGCACCTTGTGCGTCTCGTCGAGAGCTTTCTGAATTGGGGTGGCTCGCGTCATTCTGATGCCCGTAGCAAAAGCTATGGCCCAAACAGTGCGCCGACACCAAAGTCCAGTAATCTTTCTTACCGATTACTGGACTTTGGCCCCATGTCTTTTGAGAGATATATTAACGCCCGATTGGTGGATTTTGGCCCCAATATCTCATGTGACATATATTAACACCAAAATGCAAAACTATTGCTTACCATTTTGTGCATTTTGTTAGCAATTTATGTCTCACAAAATAATGGTATCAAAATCCACTAATCTTGCTCACCGATTATTGGATTTTGGCCCCAATATCTTCTGTGACATATATTAGTTCCAAAATGACAGCCGAATTAATCAAGGCGTTGGATCAATTTGGCATAAGCAACGAACAGAGAGGCATAAACGAATACAGAACGTCTCTATGGTTCCAAGAAAAGTAGATTAATCGAATTATGCCTACAAGTCGGGCATATAAGGCTGAAAATCATAAAATATGCCAAAAAAAGTTAAAATCCCGAATTGTCCCAACACTTTAACCATACTGAAAGAAACGCGTACCCGAATTTCGACCCAACCCTAAACGGTTTCAAGCTGAGGTCCGAATAGGCAACAGAAATATTACAAAAAATAGTAAGAAATAACTAAAAATGCCCGTTTGGCTGGTCGAACGGCGGAATTTGGGGATGAATATGGACCCCGATGGAACGTAGCTCAATCCTCCCCTTGCGCGTCTCGTCGAGATGTTTCCGAATTGGGGTGGCTCGCGTCATTCTGATGCCCGTAGCAAAAGCTATGGCCCAAACAGTGCGCCGACACCAAAGTCCAGTAATCTTTCTTACCGATTACTGGACTTTGGCCCCATGTCTTTTGAGAGATATATTAACGCCCGATTGGTGGATTTTGGCCCCAATATCTCATGTGACATATATTAACACCAAAATGCATAACTATTGCTTACCATTTTGTGCATTTTTTCAGCAATTTATGTCACAAAATAATGGTATCAAAATCCACTAATCTTGCTCACCGATTAGTGGATTTTGGCCCCAATATCTTCTGTGACATATATTAGTGCCAAAATGACAGCCGAATTAATCAAGGCGTTGGATCAATGTGGCATAAGCAACGAACAGAGAGGCATAAACGAATAGAGACCGTCTCTATGGTTCCAAGAAAAGTAGATTAATCGAATTCTGCCCACAAGTCGGGCATATATGGCTGGAAATCATAAAATATGCCAAAAAAAGTTAAAATCCCGAACTGTCCCAAAACTTTAACCATACTGAAAAGAAACGCGTACGCGAATTTCGACCCAACCCAAAACGGGTTCAAGCTGAGGTCCGAATAGGCAATGGAAATATTACAAAAAATAGTAAGAAATAACTAAAAGTGCCCGTTTGGCTGGTCGAACGGCGGAATTTGGGGCTGAATATGGACCCCGATGGAGCGTAGCTCAATCGCCCCTTGTGCGTCTCGTCGAGAGCTTTCCGAATTGGGGTGGCTCGCGTCATTCTGATGCCCGTAGCAAAAGCTATGGCCCAAACAGTGCGCCGACACCAAAGTCCAGTAATCTTTCTTACCGATTACTGGACTTTGGCCCCATGTCTTTTGAGAGATATATTAACGCCCGATTGGTGGATTTTGGCCCCAATATCTCATGTGACATATATTAACACCAAAATGCATAACTATTGCTTACCATTTTGTGCATTTTGTTAGCAATTTATGTCTCACAAAATAATGGTATCAAAATCCACTAATCTTGCTCACCGATTATTGGATTTTGGCCCCAATATCTTCTGTGACATATATTAGTTCCAAAATGACAGCCGAATTAATCAAGGCGTTGGATCAATTTGGCATAAGCAACGAACAGAGAGGCATAAACGAATACAGAACGTCTCTATGGTTCCAAGAAAAGTAGATTAATCGAATTATGCCTACAAGTCGGGCATATAAGGCTGAAAATCATAAAATATGCCAAAAAAAGTTAAAATCCCGAATTGTCCCAACACTTTAACCATACTGAAAGAAACGCGTACCCGAATTTCGACCCAACCCTAAACGGTTTCAAGCTGAGGTCCGAATAGGCAACGGAAATATTACAAAAAATAGTAAGAAATAACTAAAAATGCCCGTTTGGCTGGTCGAACGGCGGAATTTGGGGATGAATATGGACCCCGATGGAACGTAGCTCAATCGTCCCCTTGCGCGTCTCGTCGAGAGCTTTCCGAATTGGGGTGGCTCGCGTCATTCTGATGCCCGTAGCAAAAGCTATGGCCCAAACAGTGCGGCGACACCAAAGTCCAGTAATCTTTCTTACCCATTACTGGACTTTGGCCCCATGTCTTTTGAGAGATATATTAACGCCCGATTGGTGGATTTTGGCCCCGATATCTCATGTGACATATATTAACACCAAAACGCATAACTATTGCTTACCAATTTGTGCATTTTGTCAGCAATTTATGTCTCACAAAATAATGGTATCAAAATCCTGTAATCTTGCTCACCGATTATTGGATTTTGGCCCATATATCTTCTGTGACATACATTAGTGCCAAAATGACAGCCGAATTAATCAAGGCGTTGGATCAATGTGGCATAAGCAACGAACAGAGAGGCATAAACGAATACAGAACGTCTCTATGGTTCCAAGAAAAGTAGATTAATCGAATTCTGCCCACAAGTCGCGCATATAAGGCTGAAAATCATAAAATATGCCAAAAAAAGTTAAAATCCCGAATTGTCCCAACACTTTAACCATACTGAAAGAAACGCGTACGCGAATTTCGACCCAACCCAAAACGGTTTCAAGATGAGGTCCGAATAGGCAATGGAAATATTACCAGAAATAGTAAGATATAACTACAAATGCCCGTTTGGCTGGTCGAACGGCAGAATTTGGGGATGAATATGGACCCCGATGGAGCGTAGCTGAATCGTCCCCTTGTGCGTCTCGTCCCGAGCTTTCCGAATTGGGGTGGCTCGCTTCATTCTGATGCCCGTAGCAAAAGCTATGGCCCAAACAGTGCGGCGACACCAAAGTCCAGTAATCTTGCTTACCGATTACTGGACTTTGGCCCCATGTCTTTTGAGAGATATATTAACGCCCGATTGGTGGATTTTGGCCTCAATATCTCATGTGACATATATTAACACCAAAACGCATAACTATTGCTTACCAATTTGTGCATTTTGTCAGCAATTTATGTCTCACAAAATAATGGTATCAAAATCAACTAATCTTGCTCACCGATTAGTGGATTTTGGCCCCAATATCTTCTGTGACATATATTAGTGCCAAAATGACAGCCGAATTAATCAAGGCGTTGGATCAATGTGGCATAAGAAACAAACAGAGAGGCATAAACGAATACAGAACGTCTCTATGGTTCCAAGAAAAGTAGATTAATCGAATTCTGCCCACAAGTCGGGCATATAAGGCTGAAAATCATAAAATATGCCAAAAAAAGTTAAAATCCCGTATTGTCCCAACACTTTAACCATACTGAAAGAAACGCGTACGCAAATTTCGACCCAACCCAAAACGGGTTCAAGCTGAGGTCCGAATAGGCAATGGAAATATTACCAGAATTAGTAAGAAATAACTAAAAATGCCCGTTTGGCTGGTCGAACGGCGGAATTTGGGGATGAATATGGACCCCGATGGAGCGTAGCTGAATCGTCCCCTTGTGCGTCGCGTCGAGAGCTTTCCGAATTGGGGTGGCTCGCGTCATTCTGATGCCCGTAGCAAAAGCTATTGCCCAAACAGTGCGGCGACACCACCGATTACTGGACTTTGGCCCCATGTCTTTTGAGAGATATATTAACGCCCGATTGGTGGATTTTGGCCCCAATATCTCATGTGACATATATTAACACCAAAATGCATAACTATTGCTTACCAATTTGTGCATTTTGTCAGCAATTTATGTCTAACAAAATAATGGTATCAAAATCCACTAATCTTGCTCACCGATTAGTGGATTTTGGCCCCAATATCTTCTGTGACATATATTTGTTCCAAAATGACAGCCGATTTAATCAAGGCGTTGGATCAATGTGGCATAACCAACGAACAGTGAGTCATAAATGAATAGAGAACGTCTCCATGGTTCCAAGAAAAGTAGATTAATCGAATTCTGCCCACAAGTCGGACATATATGGCTGAAAATCATAAAATATGCCAAAAAAAGTTAAAATCCCTAATTGTCCCAACACTTTAACCACACTGAAAGAAACGCGTATGCGAATTTCGACCCAACCCAAAACGGGTTCAAGCTGAGGTTCGAATAGGCAATGGAAATATTACCAGAAATAGTAAGAAATAACTAAAAATGCCCGTTTGACTGGTCGAACGGCGGAATTTGGGGATGAATATGGACCTTGATGGAGCGTAGCTCAATCGTCCCCTTGTGCGTCTCGTCGAGAGCTTTCCGAATTGGGGTGGCTCGCGTCATTCTGATGCCCGTAGCAAAAGCTATGGCCCAGACAGTGCGGCGACACCAAAGTCCAGTAATCTTGCTTACCGATTACTGGACTTTGGCCCCATGTCTTTTGAGAGATATATTAACGCCCGATTGGAGGATTTTGGCCCCAATATCTCATGGGACATATATTAACACCAAAATGCATAACTATTGCTTACCAATTTGTGCATTTTGTCAGCAATTTATGTCTCACAAAATAATGGTATCAAAATCCACTAATCTTGCTCACCGATTAGTGGATTTTGGCCCCAATATCTTCTCTGACATATATTAGTGCCAAAATGACAGCCGAATTAATCAAGGCGTTGGATCAATGTGGCATAAGCAACGAACAGAGAGGCATAAACGAAAACAGAACGTCTCTATGGTTCCAAGAAAAGTAGATTAATCGAATTCTGCCCACAAGTCGGGCATATAAGGCTGAAAATCATAAAATATGCCAAAAAAATTTAAAAGCCCGAGTTGTCCCAACACTTTAACCATACTGAAAGAAACGCGTACGCGAATTTCAACCCAACCCAAAACAGGTTCAAGCTGAGGTCCGAATAGGCAACGGAAATATTACCAGAAATAGTAAGAAATAACTAAAAGTGCCCGTTTGGCTGGTCGAACGGCGGAATTTGGGGATGAATATGGACCTTGATGGAGCGTAGCTCAATCGTCCCCTTGTGCGTCTCGTCGAGAGCTTTCCGAATTGGGGTGGCTCGCGTCATTGTGATGCCCGTAGCAAAAGCTATGGCCCAAACGGTGCGGCGAAACCAAAGTCCAGTAATCTTGCTTACCGATTATTGGACTTTGGCCCCATGTCTTTTGAGAGATATATTAACGCCCGATTGGTGGATTTTGGCCCCAATATCTCATGTGACATATATTAACACCAAAACGCATAACTATTGCTTACCCATTTGTGCATTTTGTCAGCAATTTATGTCTCACAAAATAATGGTATCAAAATCCACTAATCTTGCTCACCGATTATTGGATTTTGGCCCCAATATCTTCTGTGACATATATTAGTGCCAAAATGACAGCCGAATTAATCAAGGCGTTGAATCAATGTGGCATAAGCAACGAACAGAGAGGCATAAACGAATACAGAACGTCTCTATGGTTCCAAGAAAAGTAGATTAATCGAATTCTGCCCACAAGTCGGGCATATAAGGCTGAAAATCATAAAATATGCCAAAAAAAGTTAAAATCCCGAATTGTCCCAACACTTTAACCATACTGAAAGAAACGCGTACGCGAATTTCGACCCAACCCAAAACGGGTTCAAGCTGAGGTCCGAATAGGCAATGGAAATATTACCAGAAATAGTAAGATATAACTAAATAATGCCCGTTTGGCTGGTCGAACGGCGGAATTTGGGGATGAATATGGACCCCGATGGAGCGTAGCTGAATCGTCCCCTTGTGCCTCTCGTCGAGAGCTTTCCGAATTAGGGTGGCTCGCGTTACTCTTATGCCCGTAGCAAAAGCTATGGCCCAAACAGTGCGGCGACACCAAAGTCCAGTAATCTTGCTTACCGATTACTGGACTTTGGCCCCATGTCTTTTGAGAGAAATATTAACGCCCGATTGGTGGATTTTGGCCCCAATATCTCATGTGACATATATTAACACCAAAACGCATAACTATTGCTTACCAATTTGTGCATTTTGTCAGCAATTTATGTCTCACAAAAATGGTATCAAAATCCACTAATCTTGCTCACCGATTAGTGGATTTTGGCCCCAATATCTTCTGTGACATATATTAGTGCCAAAATGACAGCCGAATTAATCAAGGCGTTGGATCAATGTGGCATAAGCAACGAACAGAGAGGCATAAACGAATACAGAACGTCTCTATGGTTCCAAGAAAAGTAGATTAATCGAATTCTGCCCACAAGTCGGGCATATAAGGCTGAAAATCATAAAATATGCCAAAAAAAGTTAAAATCTCGAATTGTCCCAACACTATAACCATACTGAAAGAAACGCATACGCGAATTTCTACCCAACCCAAAACGGGTTCAAGCTGAGGTCCGAATAGGCAATGGAAATATTACCTGAATTAGTAAGAAATAACTAAAAATGCCCGTTTGGCTGGACGGCGGAATTTGGGGATGAATATGGACCCCGATGGAGCGTAGCTGAATCGTCCCCTTGTGCGTCTCGTCGAGAGCTTTCCGAATTGGGGTGGCTCGTGTCATTCTGATGCCCGTAGCAAAAGCTATGGCCCAAACAGTGCGGCGACACCAAAGTCCAGTAATCTTGCTTACCGATTACTGGACTTTGGCCCCATGTCTTTTGAGAGATATATTAACGCCCGATTGGAGGATTTTGGCCCCAATATCTCATGTGACATATATTAACACCAAAATGCATAACTATTGCTTACCAATTTGTGCATTTTGTCAGCAATTTATGTCTCACAAAATAATGGTATCAAAATCCACTAATCTTGCTCACCGATTAGTGGATTTTGGCCCCAATATCTTCTCTGACATATATTAGTGCCAAAATGACAGCCGAATTAATCAAGGCGTTGGATCAATGTGGCATAAGCAACGAACAGAGAGGCATAAACGAAAACAGAACGTCTCTATGGTTCCAAGAAAAGTAGATTAATCGAATTCTGCCCACAAGTCGGGCATATAAGGCTGAAAATCATAAAATATGCCAAAAAAAGTTAAAAGCCCGAGTTGTCCCAACACTTTAACCATACTGAAAGAAACGCGTACGCGAATTTCAACCCAACCCAAAACAGGTTCAAGCTGAGGTCCGAATAGGCAACGGAAATATTACCAGAAATAGTAAGAAATAACTAAAAGTGCCCGTTTGGCTGGTCGAACGGCGGAATTTGGGGATGAATATGGACCTTGATGGAGCGTAGCTCAATCGTCCCCTTGTGCGTCTCGTCGAGAGCTTTCCGAATTGGGGTGGCTCGCGTCATTGTGATGCCCGTAGCAAAAGCTATGGCCCAAACGGTGCGGCGAAACCAAAGTCCAGTAATCTTGCTTACCGATTATTGGACTTTGGCCCCATGTCTTTTGAGAGATATATTAACGCCCGATTGGTGGATTTTGGCCCCAATATCTCATGTGACATATATTAACACCACAATGCATAACTATTGCTTAACAATTTGTGCATATTGTCAGCAATTTATGTCTCACAAAATAATGGTATCAAAATCCACTAATCTTGCTCACCGATTAGTGGATTTTGGCCCCAATATCTTCTGTGACATATATTAGTGCCAAAATGACAGCCAAATTAATCAAGGCGTTGGATCAATGTTGCATAAGCAACGAACAGAGAGGCATAAACGAATAGAGAACGTCTCTATGGTTCCAAGAAAAGTAGATTAATCGAATTCTGCCCACAAGCCGGACATATATGGCTGAAAATCATAAAATATGCCAAAAAAAGTTAAAATCCCTAATTGTCCCAACACTTTAACCACACTGAAAGAAATGCGTACGCGAATTTCGACCCAACCCAAAACGGGTTCAATATGAGGTTCGAATAGGCAATGGAAATATTACCAGAAATAGTAAGAAATAACTAAAAATGCCCGTTTGACTGGTCGAACGACGGAATTTGGGGATGAATATGGACCCCGATGGAGCGTAACTGAATCGTCCCCTTGTGCGTCTCGTCGAGAGCTTTCCGAATTGGGGTGGCTCGCGTCATTCTGATACCCGTAGCAAAAGCTATGGCCCAAACAGTGCGGCGACACCAAAGTCCAGTAATCTTTCTTACCGATTACTGGACTTTGGCCCCATGTCTTTTGAGAGATATATTAACGCCCGATTGGTGGATTTTGGCCCCAATATCTCATGTGACATATATTAACACCAAAACGCATAACTATTGCTTACCCATTTGTGCATTTTGTCAGCAATTTATGTCTCACAAAATAATGGTATCAAAATCCACTAATCTTGCTCACCGATTATTGGATTTTGGCCCCAATATCTTCTGTGACTTATATTAGTGCCAAAATGACAGCCGAATTAATCAAGGCGTTGAATCAATGTGGCATAAGCAACGAACAGAGAGGCATAAACGAATACAGAACGTCTCTATGGTTCCAAGAAAAGTAGATTAATCGAATTCTGCCCACAAGTCGGGCATATAAGGCTGAAAATCATAAAATATGCCAAAAAAAGTTAAAATCCCGAATTGTCCCAACACTTTAACCATACTGAAAGAAACGCGTACGCGAATTTCGACCCAACCCAAAACGGGTTCAAGCTGAGGTCCGAATAGGCAATGGAAATATTACCAGAAATAGTAAGATATAACTAAATAATGCCCGTTTGGCTGGTCGAACGGCGGAATTTGGGGATGAATATGGACCCCGATGGAGCGTAGCTGAATCGTCCCCTTGTGCCTCTCGTCGAGAGCTTTCCGAATTAGGGTGGCTCGCGTTATTCTTATGCCCGTAGCAAAAGCTATGGCCCAAACAGTGCGGCGACACCAAAGTCCAGTAATCTTGCTTACCGATTACTGGACTTTGGCCCCATGTCTTTTGAGAGAAATATTAACGCCCGATTGGTGGATTTTGGCCCCAATATCTCATGTGACATATATTAACACCAAAACGCATAACTATTGCTTACCAATTTGTGCATTTTGTCAGCAATTTATGTCTCACAAAATAATGGTATCAAAATCCACTAATCTTGCTCACCGATTAGTGGATTTTGGCCCCAATATCTTCTGTGACATATATTAGTGCCAAAATGACAGCCGAATTAATCAAGGCGTTGGATCAATGTGGCATAAGCAACGAACAGAGAGGCATAAACGAATACAGAACGTCTCTATGGTTCCAAGAAAAGTAGATTAATCGAATTCTGCCCACAAGTCGGGCATATAAGGCTGAAAATCATAAAATATGCCAAAAAAAGTTAAAATCTCGAATTGTCCCAACACTATAACCATACTGAAAGAAACGCATACGCGAATTTCTACCCAACCCAAAACGGGTTCAAGCTGAGGTCCGAATAGGCAATGGAAATATTACCTGAATTAGTAAGAAATAACTAAAAATGCCCGTTTGGCTGGACGGCGGAATTTGGGGATGAATATGGACCCCGATGGAGCGTAGCTGAATCGTCCCCTTGTGCGTCTCGTCGAGAGCTTTCCGAATTGGGGTGGCTCGTGTCATTCTGATGCCCGTAGCAAAAGCTATGGCCCAAACAGTGCGGCGACACCAAAGTCCAGTAATCTTGCTTACCGATTACTGGACTTTGGCCCCATGTCTTTTGAGAGATATATTAATGCCCGATTGGTGGATTTTGGCCCCAATATCTCATGTGACATATATTAACACAAAATGCATAACTATTGCTTACCAATTTGTGCATTTTGTCAGCAATTTATGTCTCACAAAATAATGGTATCAAAATCCACTAATCTTGCTCACCGATTAGTGGATTTTGGCCCCAATATCTTCTGTGACATATATTAGTGCCTAAATGACAGCCGAATTAATCAAGGCGTTGGATAAATGTGGCATAAGCAACGAACAGAGAGGCATAAACGAATAGAGAACGTCTCCATGGTTACATGAAAAGTAGATTAATCAAATTCTGCCCACAAGTCGGACATATATGGCTGAAAGTCATAAAATATGCCAAAAAAAGTTAAAATCCCTAATTGTCCCAACACTTTAACCACACTGAAAGAAACGCGTATGCGAATTTCGAACCAACCCAAAACGGGTTCAAGCTGAGGTTCGAATAGGCAATGGAAATATTACCAGAAATAGTAATCAAAATAACTAAAAATGCCCGTTTGACTGGTTGAACGGCGGAATTTGGGGATGAAGATGGACCCCGATGGAGTGTAGCTGAATCGTCCCCTTGTGCGTCGCGTCGAGAGCTTTCCGAATTGGGGTGGCTCGCGTCATTCTGATGCCCGTAGCAAAAGCTATTGCCCAAACAGTGCGGCGACACCAAAGTCCAGTAATCTTGCTTACCGATTACTGGACTTTGGCCCCATGTCTTTTGAGAGATATATTAACGCCCGATTGGTGGATTTTGGCCTCAATATCTCATGTGACATATATTAACACCAAAATGCATAACTATTGCTTACCAATTTGTGCATTTTGTCAGCAATTTATGTCTAACAAAATAATGGTATAAAAATCCACTAATCTTGCTCACCGATTAGTGGATTTTGGCCCCAATATCTTCTGTGACATATATTAGTGCCAAAATGACAGCCGAATTAATCAAGGCGTTGGATCAATGTGGCATAAGCAACGAACAGAGAGTCATAAATGAATAGAGAACGTCTACATGGTTCCAAGAAAAGTAGATTAATCGAATTCTGCCCACAAGTCGGACATATATGGCTGAAAATCATAAAATATGCCAAAAAAAGTTAAAATCCCTAATTGTCCCAACACTTTAACCACACTGAAAGAAACGCGTATGCGAATTTCGACCCAACCCAAAACGGGTTCAAGCTGAGGTTCGAATAGGCAATGGAAATATTACCAGAAATAGTAAGAAATAACTAAAAATGCCCGTTTGACTGGTCGAACGGCGGAATTTGGGGATGAATATGGACCTTGATGGAGCGTAGCTCAATCGTCCCCTTGTGCGTCTCGTCGAGAGCTTTCCGAATTGGGGTGGCTCGCGTCATTCTGATGCCCGTAGCAAAAGCTATGGCCCAGACAGTGCGGCGACACCAAAGTCCAGTAATCTTGCTTACCGATTACTGGACTTTGGCCCCATGTCTTTTGAAAGATATATTAACGCCCGATTGGAGGATTTTGGCCCCAATATCTCATGTGACATATATTAACACCAAAATGCATAACTATTGCTTACCAATTTGTGCATTTTGTCAGCAATTTATGTCTCACAAAATAATGGTATCAAAATCCACTAATCTTGCTCACTGATTAGTGGATTTTGGCCCCAATATCTTCTCTGACATATATTAGTGCCAAAATGACAGCCGAATTAATCAAGGCGTTGGATCAATGTGGCATAAGCAACGAACAGAGAGGCATAAACGAAAACAGAACGTCTCTATGGTTCCAAGAAAAGTAGATTAATCGAATTCTGCCCACAAGTCGGGCATATAAGGCTGAAAATCATAAAATATGCCAAAAAAAGTTAAAAGCCCGAGTTGTCCCAACACTTTAACCATACTGAAAGAAACGCGTACGTGAATTTCAACCCAACCCAAAACAGGTTCAAGCTGAGGTCCGAATAGGCAATGGAAATATTACCAGAAATAGTAAGAAATAACTAAAAGTGCCCGTTTGGCTGGTCGAACGGCAGAATTTGGGGATGAATATGGACCTTGATGGAGCATAGCTCAATCGTCCCCTTGTGCGTCTCGTCGAGAGCTTTCCGAATTGGGGTGGCTCGCGTCATTGTGATGCCCGTAGCAAAAGCTATGGCCCAAACGGTGCGGCGACACCAAAGTCCAGTAATCTTGCTTACCGATTATTGGACTTTGGCCCCATGTCTTTTGAGAGATATATTAACGCCCGATTGGTGGATTTTGGCCCCAATATCTCATGTGACATATATTAACACCACAATGCATAACTATTGCTTAACAATTTGTGCATATTGTCAGCAATTTATGTCTCACAAAATAATGGTATCAAAATCCACAAATCTTGCTCACCGATTAGTGGATTTTGGCCCCAATATCTTCTGTGACATATATTAGTGCCAAAATGACAGCCAAATTAATCAAGGCGTTGGATCAATGTTGCATAAGCAACGAACAGAGAGGCATAAACGAATAGAGAACGTCTCTATGGTTCCAAGAAAAGTAGATTAATCGAATTCTGCCCACAAGCCGGACATATATGGTTGAAAATCATAAAATATGCCAAAAAAAGTTAAAATCCCTAATTGTCCCAACACTTTAACCACACTGAAAGAAACGCGTACGCGAATTTCGACCCAACCCAAAACGGGTTGAATCTGAGGTTCGAATAGGCAATGGAAATATTACCAGAAATAGTAAGAAATAACTAAAATGCCCGTTTGACTGGTCGAACGGCGGAATTTGGGGATGAATATGGACCCCGATGTAGCGTAGCTGAATCGTCCCCTTGTGCGTCTCGTCGAGAGCTTTCCGAATTGGGGTGGCTCGCGTCATTCTGATGCCCGTAGCAAAAGCTATGGCCCAAACAGTGCGGCGACACCAAAGTCCAGTAATCTTTCTTAACGATTACTGGACTTTGGCCCCATGTCTTTTGAGAGATATATTAACGCCCGGTTGGTGGATTTTGGCCCCAATATCTCATGTGACATATATTAACACCAAAACGCATAACTATTGCTTACCCATTTGTGCATTTTGTCAGCAATTTATGTCTCACAAAATAATGGTATCAAAATCCACTAATCTTGCTCACCGATTATTGGATTTTGGCCCCAATATCTTCTGTGACATATATTAGTGCCAAAATGACAGCCGAATTAATCACGGCGTTGGATCAATGTGGCATAAGCAACGAACAGAGAGGCATAAACGAATACAGAACGTCTCTATGGTTCCAAGAAAAGTAGATTAATCGAATTCTGCCCACAAGTCGGGCATATAAGGCTGAAAATCATAAAATATGCCAAAAAAAGTTAAAATCCCGAATTGTCCCAACACTTTAACCATACTGAAAGAAACGCGTACGCGAATTTCGACCCAACCCAAAATGGGTTCAAGCTGAGGTCCGAATAGGCAATGGAAATATTACCAGAAATAGTAAGATATAACTAATTAATGCCCGTTTGACTGGTAGAACGGTGGAATTTGGGGATGAATATGGACCCCGATGGAGCGTAGCTGAATCGTCCCCTTGTGCCTCTCGTCGAGAGCTTTCCGAATTGGGGTGGCTCGCGTTACTCTTATGCCCGTAGCAAAAGCTATGGCCCAAACAGTGCGGCGACACCAAAGTCCAGTAATCTTGCTTACCGATTACTGGACTTTGGCCCCATGTCTTTTGAGAGAAATATTAACGCCCGATTGGTGGATTTTGGCCCCAATATCTCATGTGACATATATTAACACCAAAACGCATAACTATTGCTTACCAATTTGTGCATTTTGTCAGCAATTTATGTCTCACAAAATAATGGTATCAAAATCCACTAATCTTGCTCACCGATTAGTGGATTTTGGCCCCAATATCTTCTGTGACATATATTAGTGCCAAAATGACAGCCGAATTAATCAAGGCGTTGGATCAATGTGGCATAAGCAACAAACAGAGAGGCATAAACGAATACAGAACGTCTCTATGGTTCCAAGAAAAGTAGATTTATCGAATTCTGCCCACAAGTCGGGCATATAAGGCTGAAAATCATAAAATATGCCAAAAAAAGTTAAAATCCCGAATTGTCCCAACACTATAACCATACTGAAAGAAACGCATACGCGAATTTCGACCCAAACCAAAACGGGTTCAAGCTGAGGTCCGAATAGGCAATGGAAATATTACCAGAATTAGTCAGAAATAACTAAAAATGCCCGTTTGGCTGGACGGCGGAATTTGGGGATGAATGTGGACCCCGATGGAGCGTAGCTGAATCGTCCCCTTGTGCGTCTCGTCGAGAGCTTTCCGAATTGGGGTGGCTCGTGTCATTATGATGCCCGTAGCAAAAGCTATGGCCCAAACAGTGCGGCGACACCAAAGTCCAGTAATCTTGCTTACCGATTACTGGACTTTGGCCCCATGTCTTTTGAGAGATATATTAATGCCCGATTGGTGGATTTTGGCCCCAATATCTCATGTGACATATATTAACACCAAAATTCATAACTATTGCTTACCAATTTGTGCATTTTGTCAGCAATTTATGTGTCACAAAATAATGGTATCAAAATCCACTAATCTTGCTCACCGATTAGTGGATTTTGGCCCCAATATCTTCTGTGACATATATTAGTGCCTAAATGACAGCCGAATTAATCAAGGCGTTGGATCAATGTGGCATAAGCAACGAACAGAGAGGCATAAACGAATAGAGAACGTCTCCATGGTTCCAAGAAAAGTAGATTAATCGAATTCTGCCCACAAGTCGGACATATATGGCTGAAAATCATAAAATATGCCAAAAAAAGTTAAAAACCCTAATTGTCCCAACACTTTAACCACACTGAAAGAAACGCGTATGCGAATTTCGAACCAACCCAAAACGGGTTCAAGCTGAGGTTCGAATAGGCAATGGAAATATTACCAGAAATAGTAAGAAATAACTAAAAATGCCCGTTTGACTGGTCGAACGGCGGAATTTGGGGATGAAGATGGACCCCGATGGAGCGTAGCTCAATCGTCCCCTTGTGCGTCTCGTCGAGAGCTTTCCGAATTGAGGTGGCTCGCGTCATTCTGATGCCCGTAGCAAAAGCTATGGCCCAGACAGTGCGGCGACACCAAAGTCCAGTAATCTTGCTTACCGATTACTGGACTTTGGCCCCATGTCTTTTGAGAGATATATTAACGCCCGATTGGTGGATTTTGGCCCCAATATCTCATGTGACATATATTAACACAAAAATGCATAACTATTTCTTACCAATTTGTGCATTTTGTCAGCAATTTATGTCTCACAAAATAATGGTATCAAAATCCACTAATCTTGCTCACCGATTAATGGATTTTGGCCCCAATATCTTCTCTGACATATATTAGTGCCAAAATGACAGCCGAATTAATCAAGGCGTTGGATCAATGTGGCATAAGAATCGAACAGAGAGGCATAAACGAATAGAGAACGTCTCTATGGTTCCAAGAAAAGTAGATTAATCGAATTATGCCCACAAGCCGGACATATATGGCTGAAAATAATAAAATATGCCAAAAAAAGTTAAAATCCCTAATTGTCCCAACACTTTAACCACACTGAAAGAAACGCGTATGCGAATTTCGACCCAACCCAAAACGGGTTCAAGATGAGGTTCGAATAGGCAATGGAAATATTACCAGAAATAGTAAGAAATAACTAAAAATGCCCGTTTGACTGGTCGAACGGCGGAATTTGGGGATGAATATGGACCCCGATGGAGCGTAGCTCAATCTTCCCCTTGTGCGTCTCGTCGAGAGCTTTCCGAATCGGGGTGGCTCGCGTCATTCTGATGCCCGTAGCAAAAGCTATGGCCCAAACAGTGCGGCGACACCAAAGTCCAGTAATCTTTCTTACCGATTACTGGACTTTGGCCCCATGTCCTTTGAGAGATATATTAACGCCCGATTGGTGGATTTTGGCCCCAATATCTCATGTGAAATATATTAACACCAAAATGCATAACTATTGCTTACCGATTTGTGCATATTGTAACCAAAATTTATGTCTCACAAAATAATGGTATCAAAATCCACTAATCTTGCTCAACGATTATTGGATTTTGGCCCCAATATCTTCTGTGACATATATTAGTGCCAAAATGACAGCCGAATTAATCAAGGCGTTGGAACAAAGTAGCATAAGAAACGAACAGAGAGGCATAAAAGAATACAGAACGTCTCTATGGTTCCAAGAAAAGTAGATTAATCGAATTCTGCCCACAAGTCGGGCATATAAGGCTGAAAATCATAAAATATGCCAAAAAAAGTTAAAATCCCGAATTGTCCCAACACTTTAACCATACTGAAAGAAACGCGTACGCGAATTTTTACCCAACCCAAAACGGGTTCAAGCTGAGGTCCGAATAGGCAATGGAAATATTACCAGAAATAGTAAGAAATAACTAAAAATGCCCGTTTGGCTGGTCGAACGGCGGAATTTGGGGATGAATATGGACCCCGATGGAGCGTAGCTGAATCGTCCCCTTGTGCGTCTCGTCTAGAGCTTTCCGAATTGGGGTTGCTCGCGTCGTTCTGATGCCCGTAGCAAAAGCTATGGCCCAAACAGTGCGGCAACACCAAAGTCCAGTAATCTTGCTTACCGATTACTGGACTTTGGCCCCATGTCTTTTGAGAGATATATTAACGCCCGATTGGTGGATTTTGGCCCCAATATCTCATGTGACATATATTAACACCAAAATGCATAACTATTGCTTACCAATTTGTGCATTTTGTCAGCAATTTATGTCTCACAAAATAATGGTATCAAAATCCACTAATCTTGCTCACCGATTAGTGGTTTTTGGCCCCAATATCTTCTGTGACATATATTAGTGCCAAAATGACGCCGAATTAATCAAGGCGTTGGATCAATGTGGCATAAGCAACGAATAGAGAGGCATAAACGAATAGAGAACGTCTCTATGGTTCCAAGAAAAGTAGATTAATCGAATTCTGCCCACAAGTCGGGCATATATGGCTGGAAATCATAAAATATGCCAAAAATATTTAAAATCCCGAATTGTCCCAACACTTTAACAATACTAAAAGAAACGCGTACGCGAATTTCGACCCAACCCAAAACGGGTTCAAGCAGAGGTCCGAATAGGCAATGGAAATATTACCAGAAATAGTAAGAAATAACTAAAAATGCTCGTTTGGTTGGTCGAACGGCGGAATTTGGGGATGAATATGGACCCCGATGGAGCGTATCTCAAACGTCCCCTTGTGCGTCTCGTCGAGAGCTTTCCGAATTGGGGTGGCTCGCGTCATTCTGATGCCCGTAGCAAAAGCTATGGCCCAAACAGTGCGGCGACACCAAAGTCCAGTAATCTTTTTTACCGATTACTGGACTTTGGCCCCATGTCTTTTGAGAGATATATTAACGCCCGATTGGTGGATTTTTGCCCCAATATCTCATGTGACATATGTTAACACCAAAACGCATAACTATTGCTTACCGATTTGTGCATTTTGTCAGCAATGTATGTCTCACAAAATAATGGTATCAAAATCCACTAATCTTGCTCACCGATTATTGGATTTTGGCCCCAATATCTTCTGTGACATATATTAGTGCCAAAATGATGCCGAATTAATCAAGGCGTTGGATCAAGGTGGCATAAGCAACGAATAGAGAGGCATAAACGAATAGAGAACGTCTCTATGGTTCCAAGAAAAGTAGATTAATCGAATTCTGCCCACAAGTCGGGCATATATGGCTGGAAATCATAAAATATGCCAAAAAAAGTTAAAATCCCGAATTGTCCCAACACTTTAACCACACTGAAAGAAACGCGTACGCGAATTTCGACCAAACCCAAAACGGGTTCAAGCTGAGGTCCGAATAGGCAATGGAAATATTACCAGAAATAGTAAGAAATAACTAAAAATGGCCGTTTGGCTGGTCGAACGGCGGAATTTGGGGATGAATATGGACCCCGACGGAGCGCAGCTCAATCGTCCCCTTGTGTGTCTCGTCGAGAGCTTTCCGAATTGGGGTGGCTCGCGTCGTTCTGATGCCCGTATCAAAAGCTATGGCCCAAACAGTGCGGCGACACCAAAGTCCAGTAATCTTGCTTACCGATTACTGGACTTTGGCCCCATGTCTTTTGAGAGATATATTAACGCCCGATTGTTGGATTTTGGCCCCAATATCTCATGTGACATTTATTAAAACCAAAATGCATAACTATTGCTTACCAATTTGTGCATTTTGTCAGCAATTTATGTCTCACAAAATAATGGTATCAAAATCCTTTAATCTTGCTCACCGATTATTGGATTTTGGCCCCAATATCTTCTGTGACATATATTAGTGCCAAAATGGCAGCCGAATGAATCAAGGCGTTGGATCAATGTGGCATAAGCAACGAACAGAGAGGCATAAACGAATACAGAACGTCTCTATGGTTCCAAGAAAAGTAGATTAATCGAATTCTGCCCACAAGTGGGGCATATAAGGCTGAAAATCATAAAATATGCCAAAAAAAGTTAAAATCCCGAATTGTCCCAACACTTTAACCATACAAGAAGAAACGCGTACGCGAATTTCGACCCAACCCAAAATGGGTTCAAGCTGAGGTCCGAATAGGCAATGGAAATATTACCAGAAATAGTAAGAAAAAACTAAAAATGCCCGTTTGGCTGGTCAAACGGCGGAATTTGGGGATGAATATGGACCCCGATGGAGCGTATATCAATCGTCCCCTTGTGTGTCTCGTCGAGAGCTTTCCGAATTGGGGTGGCTCGCGTCGTTCTGATGCCCGTATCAAAAGCTATGGCCCAAACAGTGCGGCGACACCAAAGTCCAGTAATCTTGCTTACCGATTACTGGACTTTGGCCCCATGTCTTTTGAGAGATATATTAACGCCCGATTGGTGGATTTTGGCCCCAATATCTCATGTGACATTTATTAACACCAAAATGCATAACTATTGCTTACCGATTTGTGCATTTTGTCAGCAATTTATGTCTCACAAAATAATGGTATCAAAATCCACTAATCTTGCTCACCGATTAGTGGATTTTGGCCCCAATATCTTCAGTGACATATATTAGTGCCAAAATGACAGCCGAATTAATCAAGGCGTTGGATCAATGTGGCATAAGCAACGAACAGAGAGGCATAAACGAATAGAGAACGTCTCTATGGTTCCAAGAAAAGTAGATTAATCGAATTCTGTCCACAAGCCGGGCATATAAGGCCCGATTGGTGGATTTTGGCCCCAATATCTCATGTGACATTTATTAACACCAAAATGCATAACTATTGCTTACCAATTTGTGCATTTTTCAGAAATTTATGTCTCCCAAAATAATGATATCAAAATCCACTTCTCTTGCTCACCGATTAGCGGATTTTGGCTACAATATCTTCAGTGACATATATTAGTGCCAAAATGACAGGCGAATTAATCAAGGCGTTGGATCAATGTGGCATAAGCAACGAACAGAGAGGCATAAACGAATAGAGAACGTCTCTATGGTTCCAAGAAAAGTAGATTAATCGAATTCTGCCCACAAGCCGGACATATATGGCCGAAAATCATAAAATATGCCAAAAAAAAGTTAAAATCCCTAATTGTCCCAACACTTTAACCACACTGAAAGAAACGCGTAAGAGAATTTTGACCCAACCCAAAACGGGTTCAAGCTGAGGTTCGAATAGGCAATGGAAATATTACTAGAAATAGTAAGAAATAAATAAAAATGCCCGTTTGACTAATCGAACGGCGGAATTTGGGGATGAATATGGACCCCGATGGAGCGTAGCTCAATCGTCCCCTTGTGCGTCTCGTCGAGAGCTTTCCGAATTGGGGTGGCTCGCGTCATTCTGATGCCCGTCGCAAAAGCTATGGCCCAAACAGTGCGGCGACACCAAAGTCCAGTAATCTTGCTTACCGATTACTGGACTTTGGCCCCATGTCTTTTGAGAGATATATTAACGCCCGATTGGTGGATTTTGGCCCCCATATCTCATGTGACATATATTAACACCAAAACGCATAACTATTGCTTACCGATTTGTGCATTTTGTCAGCAATTTATGTCTCACAAAATAATGGTATCAAAATCCACTAATCTTGCTCACCGATTATTGGATTTTGGCCCCAATATCTTCTGTGACATATATTAGTGCCAAAATGGCAGCCGAATTAATCAAGGCGTTGGATCAATGTGGCATAAGCAACGAACAGAGAGGCATAAACGAATACAGAACGTCTCTATGGTTCCAAGAAAAGTAGATTAATCGAATTCTGCCCACAAGTCGGGCATATAAGGCTGAAAATCATAAAATATGCCAAAAAAAGTTAAAATCCCGAATTGTCCCAACACTTTAACCATACTGAAAGAAACGCGTACGCGAATTTCGACCCAACCCAAAATTGGTTCAAGCTGAGGTCCGAATAGGCAATGGAAATATTACCAGAAATAGTAAGAAAAAACTAAAAATGCCCGTTTGGCTGGTCTAACGGCGGAATTTGGGGATGAATATGGACCCCGATGGAGCGTATATCAATAGTCCCCTTGTGTGTCTCGTCGAGAGCTTTCCGAATTGGGGTGGCTCGCGTCGTTCTGATGCCCGTATCAAAAGCTATGGCCCAAACAGTGCGGCGACACCAAAGTCCAGTAATCTTGCTTACCGATTACTGGACTTTGGCCCCATGTCTTTTGAGAGATATATTAACGCCCGATTGGTGGATTTTGGCCCCAATATCTCATGTGACATTTATTAACACCAAAATGCATAACTATTGCTTACCGATTTGTGCATTTTTCAGCAATTTATGTCTCCCAAAATAATGGTATCAAAATCCACTAATCTTGCTCACCGATTAGTGGATTTTGGCTCCAATATCTTCAGTGACATATATTAGTGCCAAAATGACAGCCGAATTAATCAAGGAGTTGGATCAATGTGGCATAAGCAACGAACAGAGAGGCATAAACGAATAGAGAACGTCTCTATGGTTCCAAGAAAAGTAGATTAATCGAATTCTGCCCACAAGCCGGACATATATGGCTGAAAATCATAAAATATGCCAAAAAAAGTTAAAATCCCTAATTGTCCCAACACTTTAACCACACTGAAAGAAACGCGTAAGCGAATTTCGACCCAACCCAAAACGGGTTCAAGCTGAGGTTCGAATAGGCAATGGAAATATTACTAGAAATAGTACGAAATAACTAAAAATGCCCGTTTGACTAGTCGAACGGCGGAATTTGGGGATGAATATGGACCTAGATGGAGCGTAGCTCGATCGTCCCCTTGTGCGTCTCGTCGAGAGCTTTCCGAATTGGGGTGGCTCGCGTCATTCTGATGCCCGTAGCAAAAGCTATGGCCCAAACAGTGCGGCGACACCAAAGTCCAGTAATCTTGCTTACCGATTACTGGACTTTGGCCCCATGTCTTTTGAGAGATATATTAACGCCCGATTGGTGGATTTTGGCCCCAATATCTCATGTGACATATATTAACACCAAAACGCATAACTATTGCTTACCGATTTGTGCATTTTGTCAGCATTTTCTGTCTCACAAAATAATGGTATCAAAATCCACTAATCTTGCTCACCGATTATTGGATTTTGGCCCCAATATCTTCTGTGACATATATTAGTGCCAAAATGGCAGCCGAATTAATCAAGGCGTTGGATCAATGTGGCATAAGCAACGAACAGAGAGGCATAAACGAATACAGAACGTCTCTATGGTTCCAAGAAAAGTAGATTAATCGAATTCTGCCCACAAGTCGGGCATATAAGGCTGAAAATCATAAAATATGCCAAAAAAAGTTAAAATCCCGAATTGTCCCAACACTTTAACCATACTGAAAGAAACACGTACGCGAATTTCGACCCAACCCAAAACGGGTTCAAGCTGAGGTTCGAATAGGCAATGGAAATATTACTAGAAATAGTAAGAAATAACTAAAAATGCCCGTTTGACTGGTCGAACGGCAGAATTTGGGGATGAATATGGACACCGATGGAGCGTAGCTCGATCGTCACCTTGTGCATCTCGTCGAGAGCTTTCCGAATTGGGGTGGCTCGCGTCATTCTGATTCCCGTAGCAAAAGCTATGGCCCAAACAGTGCGACGACACCAAAGTCCAGTAATCTTGCTTACCGATTACTGGACTTTGGCCCCATGTCTTTTGAGAGATATATTAACGCCCGATTGGTGGATTTTGGCCCCCATATCTCATGTGACATATATTAACACCAAAACGCATAACTATTGCTTACCGATTTGTGCATTTTGTCAGCAATTTATGTCTCACAAAATAATGGTATCAAAATCCACTAATCTTGCTCACCGATTATTGGATTTTGGCCCCAATATCTTCAGTGACATATATTAGTGCCAAAATGGCAGCCGAATTAATCAAGGCGTTGGATCAATGTGGCATAAGCAACGAACAGAGAGGCATAAACGAATACAGAACGTCTCTATGGTTCCAAGAAAAGTAGATTAATCGAATTCTGCCCACAAGCCGGACATATATGGCTGAAAATCATAAAATATGCCAAAAAAAGTTAAAATCCCTAATTGTCCCAACACTTTAACCACACTGAAAGAAACGCGTACGCGAATTTCGACCCAACCCAAAACGGGTTCAAGCTGAGGTTCGAATAGGCAATGGAAATATTACTAGAAATAGTAAGAAATAACTAAAAATGCCCGTTTGACTGGTCGAACGGCAGAATTTGGGGATGAATAGCTCCATCGTCACCTTGTGCATCTCGTCGAGAGCTTTCCGAATTGGGGTGGCTCGCGTCATTTTGATGCCCGTAGCAAAAGCTATGGCCCAAACAGTGCGGCGACACCAAAGTCCAGTAATCTTGCTTACCGATTACTGGACTTTGGCCCCATATCTTTTGAGAGATATATTAACGCCCGATTGGTGGATTTTGGCCCCAATATCTCATGTGACATTTATTAACACCAAAATGCATAACTATTGCTTACCAATTTGTGCATTTTTTCAGCAATTTATGTCTCCCAAAATAATGGTATCAAAATCCACGAATCTTGCTCACCGATTAGTGGATTTTGGCTCCAATATCTTCAGTGACATATATTAGTGCCAAAATGACAGCCGAATTAATCAAGGCGTTGGATCAATGTGGCATAAGCAACAAACAGAGAGGCATAAACGAATAGAGAACGTCTCTATGGTTCCAAGAAAAGTAGATTAATCGAATTCTGCCCACAAGCCGGACATTTATGGCTGAAAATCATAAAATATGCCAAAAAAAGTTAAAATCCCTAATTTTCCCAACACTTTAACCACACTGAAAGAAACGCGTAAGCGAATTTCGACCCAACCCAAAACGGGTTCAAGCTGAGGTTCGAATAGGCAATGGAAATATTACTAGAAATAGTACGACATAACTAAAAATGCCCGTTTGACTAGTCGAACGGCGGAATTTGGGGATGAATATGGACCCCGATGGAGCGTAGCTCAATCGTCCCCTTGTGCGTCTCGTCGAGAGCTTTCCGAATTGGGGTGGCTCGCGTCATTCTGATGCCCGTAGCAAAAGCTATGGCCCAAACAGTGCGGCGACACCAAAGTCCAGTAATCTTGCTTACCGATTACTGGACTTTGGCCCCATGTCTTTTGAGAGATATATTAACGTCCGATTGGTGGATTTTGGCCCCAATATCTCATGTGACATATATTAATACCAAAACGCATAACTATTGCTTACCGATTTGTGCATTTTGTCAGCATTTTATGTCTCACAAAATAATGGTATCAAAATCCACTAATCTTGCTCACCGATTATTGGATTTTGGCCCCAATATCTTCTGTGACATATATTAGTGCCAAAATGGCAGCCGAATTAATCAAGGCGTTGGATCAATGTGGCATAAGCAACGAACAGAGAGGCATAAACGAATACAGAACGTCTCTATGGTTCCAAGAAAAGTAGATTAATCGAATTCTGCCCACAAGTCGGGCATATAAGGCTGAAAATCATAAAATATGCCAAAAAAAGTTAAAATCCCGAATTGTCCCAACACTTTAACCATACTGAAAGAAACACGTACGCGAATTTCGACCCAACCCAAAACGGGTTCAAGCTGAGGTTCGAATAGGCAATGGAAATATTACTAGAAATAGTAAGAAATAACTAAAAATGCCCGTTTGACTGGTCGAACGGCAGAATTTGGGGATGAATATGGACACCGATGGAGCGTAGCTCGATCGTCACCTTGTGCATCTCGTCGAGAGCTTTCCGAATTGGGGTGGCTCGCGTCATTCTGATGCCCGTAGCAAAAGCTATGGCCCAAACAGTGCGGCGACACCAAAGTCCAGTAATCTTGCTTACCGATTACTGGACTTTGGCCCCATGTCTTTTGAGAGATATATTAACGTCCGATTGGTGGATTTTGGCCCCAATATCTCATGTGACATATATTAATACCAAAACGCATAACTATTGCTTACCGATTTGTGCATTTTGTCAGCATTTTATGTCTCACAAAATAATGGTATCAAAATCCACTAATCTTGCTCACCGATTATTGGATTTTGGCCCCAATATCTTCTGTGACATATATTAGTGCCAAAATGGCAGCCGAATTAATCAAGGCGTTGGATCAATGTGGCATAAGCAACGAACAGAGAGGCATAAACGAATACAGAACGTCTCTATGGTTCCAAGAAAAGTAGATTAATCGAATTCTGCCCACAAGTCGGGCATATAAGGCTGAAAATCATAAAATATGCCAAAAAAAGTTAAAATCCCGAATTGTCCCAACACTTTAACCATACTGAAAGAAACACATACGCGAATTTCGACCCAACCCAAAACGGGTTCAAGCTGAGGTTCGAATAGGCAATGGAAATATTACTATAAATAGTAAGAAATAACTAAAAATGCCCGTTTGACTGGTCGAACGGCAGAATTTGGGGATGAATATGGACACCGATGGAGCGTAGCTCGATCGTCACCTTGTGCATCTCGTCGAGAGCTTTCCGAATTGGGGTGGCTCGCGTCATTCTGATGCCCGTAGCAAAAGCTATGGCCCAAACAGTGCGGCGACACCAAAGTCCAGTAATCTTGCTTACCGATTACTGGACTTTGGCCCCATGTCTTTTGAGAGATATATTAACGTCCGATTGGTGGATTTTGGCCCCAATATCTCATGTGACATATATTAACACCAAAACGCATAACTATTGCTTACCGATTTGTGCATTTTGTCAGCATTTTATGTCTCACAAAATAATGGTATCAAAATCCACTAATCTTGCACACCGATTATTGGATTTTGGCCCCAATATCTTCTGTGACATATATTAGTGCCAAAATGGCAGCCGAATTAATCAAGGCGTTGGATCAATGTGGCATAAGCAACGAACAGAGAGGCATAAACGAATACAGAACGTCTCTATGGTTCCAAGAAAAGTAGATTAATCGAATTCTGCCCACAAGTCGGGCATATAAGGCTGAAAATCATAAAATATGCCAAAAAAAGTTAAAATCCCGAATTGTCCCAACACTTTAACCATACTGAAAGAAACACGTACGCGAATTTCGACCCAACCCAAAACGGGTTCAAGCTGAGGTTCGAATAGGCAATGGAAATATTACTAGAAATAGTAAGAAATAACTAAAAATGCCCGTTTGACTGGTCGAACGGCAGAATTTGGGGATGAATATGGACACCGATGGAGCGTAGCTCGATCGTCACCTTGTGCATCTCGTCGAGAGCTTTCCGAATTGGGGTGGCTCGCGTCATTCTAATGCCCGTAGCAAAAGCTATGGCCCAAACAGTGCGACGACACCAAAGTCCAGTAATCTTGCTTACCGATTACTGGACTTTGGCCCCATGTCTTTTGAGAGATATATTAACGCCCGATTGGTGGATTTTGGCCCCCATATCTCATGTGACATATATTAACACCAAAACGCATAACTATTGCTTACTGATTTGTGCATTTTGTCAGCAATTTATGTCTCACAAAATAATGGTATCAAAATCCACTAATCTTGCTCACCGATTATTGGATTTTGGCCCCAATATCTTCAGTGACATATATTAGTGCCAAAATGGCAGCCGAATTAATCAAGGCGTTGGATCAATGTGGCATAAGCAACGAACAGAGAGGCATAAACGAATACAGAACGTCTCTATGGTTCCAAGAAAAGTAGATTAATCGAATTCTGCCCACAAGCCGGACATATATGGCTGAAAATCATAAAATATGCCAAAAAAAGTTAAAATCCCTAATTGTCCCAACACTTTAACCACACTGAAAGAAACGCGTACGCGAATTTCGACCCAACCCAAAACGGGTTCAAGCTGAGGTTCGAATAGGCAATGGAAATATTACTAGAAATAGTAAGAAATAACTAAAAATGCCCGTTTGACTGGTCGAACGGCAGAATTTGGGGATGAATATGGACCCCGATGGAGCGTAGCTCTATCGTCACCTTGTGCATCTCGTCGAGAGCTTTCCGAATTGGGGTGGCTCGCGTCATTTTGATGCCTGTAGCAAAAGCTATGGCCCAAACAGTGCGGCGACACCAAAGTCCAGTAATCTTGCTTACCGATTACTGGACTTTGGCCCCATGTCTTTTGAGAGATATATCAACGCCCGATTGGTGGATTTTGGCCCCAATATCTCATGTGACATTTATTAACACCAAAATGCATAACTATTGCTTACCAATTTGTGCATTTTTTCAGCAATTTATGTCACCCAATATAATGGTATCAAAATCCACTAATCTTGCTCACCGATTAGTGGATTTTGGCTCCAATATCTTCAGTGACATATATTAGTGCCAAAATGACAGCCGAATTAATCAAGGCGTTGGATCAATGTGGCATAAGCAACGAACAGAGAGGCATAAACGAATAGAGAACGTCTCTATGGTTCCAAGAAAAGTAGATTAATCGAATTCTGCCCACAAGCCGGACATATATGGCTGAAAATCATAAAATATGCCAAAAAAATTTAAAATCCCTAATTGTCCCAACACTTTAACCACACTGAAAGAAACGCGTAAGCGAATTTCGACCCAACCTAAAACGGGTTCAAGCTGAGGTTCGAATAGGCAATGGAAATATTACTAGAAATAGTACGAAATAACTAAAAATGCCCGTTTGACTAGTCGAACGGCGGAATTTGGGGATGAATATGGACCCCGATGGAGCGTAGCTCAATCGTCCCCTTTTGCGTCTCGTCGAGAGCTTTCCGAATTGGGGTGGCTCGCGTCATTCTGATGCCCGTAGCAAAAGCTATGGCCCAAACAGTGCGGCGACACCAAAGTCCAGTAATCTTGCTTACCGATTACTGGACTTTGGCCCCATGTCTTTTGAGAGATATATTAACGTCCGATTGGTGGATTTTGGCCCCAATATCTCATGTGACATATATTAACACCAAAACGCATAACTATTGCTTACCGATTTGTACATTTTGTCAGCAATTTATGTCTCACAAAATAATGGTATCAAAATCCAGTAATCTTGCTCACCGATTATTGGATTTTGGCCCCAATATCTTCAGTGACATATATTAGTGCCAAAATGGCAGCCGAATTAATCAAGGCATTCGATCAATGTGGCATAAGCAACGAACAGAGAGGCATAAACGAATAGAGAACGTCTCTATGGTTCCAAGAAAAGTAGATTAATATAATTCTGCCCACAAGCCGGACATATATGGCTGAAAATCATAAAATATGCCAAAAAAAGTTAAAATCCCTAATTGTCCCAACACTTTAACCACACTGAAAGAAACGCGTACGCGAATTTCGACCCAACCCAAAACGGGTTCAAGCTGAGGTTCGAATAGGTAATGGAAATATTACTAGAAATAGTAAGAAATAACTAAAAATGCCCGTTTGACTGGTCGAACGGCAGAATTTGGGGATGAATATGGACCCCGATGGAGCGTATCTCTATCGTCACCTTGTGCATCTCGTCGAGAGCTTTCCGAATTGGGGTGGCTCGTGTCATTCTGATGCCCGTAGCAAAAGCTATGGCCCAAACAGTGCGGCGACACCAAAGTCCAGTAATCTTGCTTACCGATTACTGGACTTTGGCCCCATGTCTTTTGAGAGATATATTAACGCCCGATTGGTGTATTTTGGCCCCAATATCTCATGTGACATTTATTAACACCAAAATGCATAACTATTGCTACCAATTTGTGCATTTTTTCAGCAATTTATATCTCCCAAAATAATGGTATCAAAATCAACTAATCTTGCTCACCGATTAGTGGATTTTGGCTCCAATATCTTCAGTGACATATATTAGTGCCAAAATGGCAGCCGAATTAATCAAGGCGTTGGATCAATGTGGCATAAGCAACGAACAGAGAGGCATAAACGAATACAGAACGTCTCTATGGTTCCAAGAAAAGTAGATTAATCGAATTCTGCCCACAAGTCGGGCATATAAGGCTGAAAATCATAAAATATGCCAAAAAAAGTTAAAATCCCGAATTGTCCCAAACACTTTAACCATACTGAAAGAAACGCGTACACGAATTTTGACCCAACCCAAAACGGGTTCAAGCTGAGGTTCGAATAGGCAATGGAAATATTACTAGAAATAGTAAGAAATAACTAAAAACGCCCGTTTGACTGGTCGAACGGCAGAATTTGGGGATGAATATGGACCCCGATGGAGCGTAGCTCGATCGTCACCTTGTGCATCTCATCGAGAGCTTTCCGAATTGGGGTGGCTCGCGTCATTCTGATGCCCGTAGCAAAAGCTATGGCCCAAACAGTGCGGCGACACCAAAGTCCAGTAATCTTGCTTACCGATTACTGGACTTTGGCCCCATGTCTTTTGAGAGATATATTAACGCCCGATTGGTGGATTTTGGCCCCCATATCTCATGTGACATATATTAACACCAAAACGCATAACTATTGCTTACCGATTTGTGCATTTTGTCAGCAATTTATGTCTCACAAAATAATGGTATCAAAATCCACTAATCTTGCTCACCGATTATTGGATTTTGGCCCCAATATCTTCAGTGACATATATTAGTGCCAAAATGGCAGCCGAATTAATCAAGGCGTTGGATCAATGTGGCATAAGCAACGAACAGAGAGGCATAAACGAATACAGAACGTCTCTATGGTTCCAAGAAAAGTAGATTAATCGAATTCTGCCCACAAGCCGGACATATATGACTGAAAATCATAAAATATGCCAAAAAAAAGTTAAAATCCCTAATTGTCCCAATACTTTAACCACACTGAAAGAAACGCGTACGCGAATTTTGACCCAACCCAAAACGGGTTCAAGCTGAGGTTCGAATAGGCAATGGAAATATTACTAGAAATAGTAAGAAATAACTAAAAATGCCCGTTTGACTGGTCGAACGGCAGAATTTGGGGATGAATATGGACCCCGATGGAGCGTAGCTCTATCGTCACCTTGTGCATCTCGTCGAGAGCTTTCCGAATTGGGGTGGCTCGCGTCATTCTGATGCCCGTAGCAAAAGCTATGGCCCAAACAGTGCGGCGACACCAAAGTCCAGTAATCTTGCTTACCGATTACTGGACTTTGGCCCCATGTCTTTTGAGAGATATATTAACGCCCGATTGGTGGATTTTGGCCCCAATATCTCATGTGACATTTATTAACACCAAAATGCATAACTATTGCTTACCAATTTGTGCATTTTTTCAGCAATTTATGTCTCCCAAAATAATGGTATCAAAATCCACTAATCTTGCTCACCGATTAGTGGATTTTGGCTCCAATATCTTCAGTGACATATATTAGTGCCAAAATGACAGCCGAATTAATCAAGGCGTTGGATCAATGTGGCATAAGCAACGAACAGAGAGGCATAAACGAATAGAGAACGTCTCTATGGTTCCAAGAAAAGTAGATTAATCGAATTCTGCCCACAAGCCGGACATATATGGCTGAAAATCAAAAAATATGCCAAAAAAAGTTAAAATCCCTAATTGTCCCAACACTTTAACCACACTGAAAGAAACACGTAAGCGAATTTCTACCCAACCCAAAACGGGTTCAAGCTGAGGTTCGAATAGGCAATGGAAATATTACTAGAAATAGTACGAAATAACTAAAAATGCCCGTTTGACTAGTGGAACGGCGGAATTTGGGGATGAATATGGACCCCGATGGAGCGTAGCTCAATCGTCCCCTTGTGCGTCTCGTCGAGAGCTTTCCGAATTGGGGTGGCTCGCGTCATTCTGATGCCCGTAGCAAAAGCTATGGCCCAAACAGTGCGGCGACACCAAAGTCCAGTAATCTTGCTTACCAATTACTGGACTTTGGCCCCATGTCTTTTGAGAGATATATTAACGCTTGATTGGTGGATTTTGGCCCCAATATCTCATGTGACATATATTAACACCAAAACGCATAACTATTGCTTACCGATTTGTGCATTTTGTCAGCATTTTATGTCTCACAAAATAATGGTATCAAAATCCACTAATCTTGCTCACCGATTATTGGATTTTGGCCCCAATATCTTCTGTGACATATATTAGTGCCAAAATGGCAGCCGAATTAATCAAGGCGTTGGATCAATGTGGCATAAGCAACGAACAGAGAGGCATAAACAAATACAGAACGTCTCTATGGTTCCAAGAAAATTAGATTAATCGAATTCTGCTCACAAGTCGGGCATATAAGGATGAAAATCATAAAATATGCCAAAAAAAGTTAAAATCCCGAATTGTCCCAACACTTTAACCATACTGAAAGAAACGCGTACGCGAATTTCGACCCAACCCAAAATGGGTTCAAGCTTAGGTCCGAATAGGCAATGGAAATATTACCAGAAATAGTAAGAAAAAACTAAAAATGCCAGTTTGGCTGGTCGAACGGCGGAATTTGGGGATGAATATGGACCCCGATGGAGCATATATCAATCGTCCCCTTGTGTGTCTCGTCGAGAGCTTTCCGAATTGGGGTGGCTCGCGTCATTCTGATGCCCGTATCAAAAGCTATGGCCCAAACAGTGCGGCGACACCAAAGTCCAGTACTCTTGCTTACCGATTACTGGACTTTGGCCCCATGTCTTTTGAGAGATATATTAACGCCCGATTGGTGGATTTTGGCCTCAATATCTCATGTGACATTTATTAACACCAAAATGCATAACTATTGCTTACCAATTTGTGCATTTTTCAGCAATTTATGTCTCCCAAAATAATGGTATCAAAATCCACTAATCTTGCTCACCGATTAGTGGATTTTGGCTCCAATATCTTCAGTGACATATATTAGTGCCAAAATGACAGCCGAATTAATCAAGGCGTTGGATCAATGTGGCATAAGCAACGAACAGAGAGGCATAAACGAATAGAGAACGTCTCTATGGTTCCAAGAAAAGTAGATTAATCGAATTCTGCCCACAAGCCGGACATATATGGCTGAAAATCATAAAATATGCCAAAAAAAGTTAAAATCCCTAAATGTCCCAACACTTTAACCACACTGAAAGAAACGCGTACGCGAATTTCGACCCAACCCAAAACGGGTTCAAGCTGAGGCTCGAATAGGCAATGGAAATATTACTAGAAATAGTAAGAAATAAATAAAAATGCCCGTTTGACTGGTCGAACGGCAGAATTTGGGGATTAATATGGACCCCGATCGTCACCTTGTGCATCTCGTCGAGAGCTTTCCGAATTGGGGTGGCTCGCGTCATTCTGATGCCCGTAGCAAAAGCTATGGCCCAAACAGTGCGGTGACACCAAAGTCCAGTAATCTTGCTTACCGATTACTGGACTTTGGCCCCATGTCTTTTGAGAGATATATTAACGCCCGATTGGTGGATTTTGGCCCCCATATCTCATGTGACATATATTAACACCAAAACGCATAACTATTGCTTACCGATTTGTGCATTTTGTCAGCAATTTATGTCTCACAAAATAATGGTATCAAAATCCACTAATCTTGCTCATCGATTATTGGATTTTGGCTTCAATATCTTCAGTGACATATATTAGTGCCAAAATGGCAGCCGAATTAATCAAGGCGTTGGATCAATGTGGCATAAGCAACGAACAGAGAAGCATAAACGAATACAGAACGTCTCTATGGTTCCAAGAAAAGTAGATTAATCGAATTCTGCCCACAAGCCGGACATATATGGCTGAAAATCATAAAATATGCCAAAAAAAGTTAAAATCCCTAATTGTCCCAACACTTTAACCACACTGAAAGAAACACGTAAGCGAATTTCGACCCAACCCAAAACGGGTTCAAGCTGAGGTTCGAATAGGCAATGGAAATATTACTAGAAATAGTACGAAATAACTAAAAATGCCCATTTGACTAGTCGAACGGCGGAATTTGGGGATGAATATGGACCCCGATGGAGCTTTCCGAATTGGGGTGGCTCGCGTCATTCTGATGCCCGTATCAAAAGCTATGGCCCAAACAGTGCGGCGACACCAAAGTCCAGTACTCTTGCTTACCGATTACTGGACTTTGGCCCCGTGTCTTTTGAGAGATATATTAACGCCCGATTGGTGGATTTTGGCCCCAATATCTCATGTGACATTTATTAACACCAAAATGCATAACTATTGCTTACCAATTTGTGCATTTTTCAGCAATTTATGTCTCCCAAAATAATGGTATCAAAATCCACTAATCTTGCTCACCGATTAGTGGATTTTGGCTCCAATATCTTCAGTGACATATATTAGTGCCAAAATGACAGCCGAATTAATCAAGGCGTTGGATCAATGTGGCATAAGCAACGAACAGAGAGGCATAAACGAATAGAGAACGTCTCTATGGTTCCAAGAAAAGTAGATTAATCGAATTCTGCCCACAAGCCGGACATATATGGCTGAAAATCATAAAATATGCCAAAAAAAAGTTAAAATCCCTAAATGTCCCAACACTTTAACCACACTGAAAGAAACGCGTACGCGAATTTCGACCCAACCCAAAACGGGTTCAAGCTGAGGTTCGAATAGGCAATGGAAATATTACTAGAAATAGTACGAAATAACTAAAAATGCCCGTTTGACTAGTCGAACGGCGGAATTTTGGGATGAATATGGACCTAGATGGAGCGTAGCTCAATTGTCCCATTGTGCGTCTCGTCGAGAGCTTTCCGAATTGGGGTGGCTCGCGTCATTCTGATGCCCGTAGCAAAAGCTATGGCCCAAACAGTGCGGCGACACCAAAGTCGAGTAATCTTGCTTACCGATTACTGGACTTTGGCCCCATGTCTTTTGAGAGATATATTAACGCCCGGTTGGTGGATTTTGGCCCCAATATCTCATGTGACATATATTAACACCAAAACGCATAACTATCGCTTACCGATTTGTGCATTTTGTCAGCATTTTATGTCTCACAAAATAATGGTATCAAAATCTACTAATCTTGCTCACCGATTATTGGATTTTGGCCCCAATATCTTCAGTGACATATATTAGTGCCAAAATGGCAGCCGAATTAATCAAGGCGTTGGATCAATGTGGCATAAGCAACGAACAGAGAGGCATAAACGAATACAGAACGTCTCTATGGTTCCAAGAAAAGTAGATTAATCGAATTCTGCCCACAAGCCGGACATATATGGCTGAAAATCATAAAATATGCCAAAAAAAAGTTAAAATCCCTAATTGTCCCAACACTTTAACCACACTGAAACAAACGCGTACGCGAATTTTGACCCAACCCAAAACGGGTTCAAGCTGAGGTTCGAATAGGCAATGGAAATATTACTAGAAATAGTAAGAAATAACTAAAAATTCCCGTTTGACTGGTCGAACGGCAGAATTTGGGGATGAATATGGACCCCGATGGAGCGTAGCTCTATCGTCACCTTGTGCATCTTGTCGAGAGCTTTCCGAATTGGGGTGGCTCGCGTCATTCTGATGCCCGTAGCAAAAGCTATGGCCCAAACAGTGCGGCGACACCAAAGTCCAGTAATCTTGCTTACCGATTACTGGACTTTGGCCCCATGTCTTTTGAGAGATATATTAACGCCCGATTGGTGGATTTTGGCCCCAATATCTCATGTGACATTTATTAACACCAAAATGCATAACTATTGCTTACCAATTTGTGCATTTTTTCAGCAATTTATGTCTCCCAAAATAATGGTATCAAAATCCACTAATCTTGCTCACCGATTAGTGGATTTTGGCTCCAATATCTTCAGTGACATATATTAGTGCCAAAATGACAGCCGAATTAATCAAGGCGTTGGATCAATGTGGCATAAGCAACGAACAGAGAGGCATAAACGAATAGAGAACGTCTCTATGGTTCCAAGAAAAGTAGATTAATCGAATTCTGCCCACAAGCCGGACATATATGGCTGAAAATCATAAAATATGCCAAAAAAAGTTAAAATCCCTAATTGTCCCAACACTTTAACCACACTGAAAGAAACACGTAAGCGAATTTCGACCCAACCCAAAACGGGTTCAAGCTGAGGTTCGAATAGGCAATGGAAATATTACTAGAAATAGTACGAAATAACTAAAAATGCCCGTTTGACTAGTCGAACGGCGGAATTTGGGGATGAATATGGACCTAGATGGAGCGTAGCTCAATCTTCCCCTTGTGCGTCTCGTCGAGAGCTTTCCGAATTGGGGTGGCTCGCGTCATTCTGATGCCCGTAGCAAAAGCTATGGCCCAAACAGTGCGGCGACACCAAAGTCGAGTAATCTTGCTTACCGATTACTGGACTTTGGCCCCATGTCTTTTGAGAGATATATTAACGCCCGATTGGTGGATTTTGGCCCCCATATCTCATGTGACATATATTAACACCAAAACGCATAACTATTGCTTACCGATTTGTGCATTTTGTCAGCAATTTATGTCTCACAAAATAATGGTATCAAAATCCACTAATCTTGCTCACCGATTATTGGATTTTGGCCCCAATATCTTCAGTGACATATATTAGTGCCAAAATGGCAGCCGAATTAATCAAGGCGTTGGATCAATGTGGCATAAGCAACGAACAGAGAGGCATAAACGAATACAGAACGTCTCTATGGTTCCAAGAAAAGTAGATTAATCGAATTATGCCCACAAGCCGGACATATATGGCTGAAAATCATAAAATATGCCAAAAAAAAGTTAAAATCCCTAATTGTCCCAACACTTTAACCACACTGAAACAAACGCGTACGCGAATTTTGACCCAACCCAAAACGGGTTCAAGCTGAGGTTCGAATAGGCAATGGAAATATTACTAGAAATAGTAAGAAATAACTAAAAATTCCCGTTTGACTGGTCGAACGGCAGAATTTGGGGATGAATATGGACCCCGATGGAGCATAGCTCTATCGTCACCTTGTGCATCTTGTCGAGAGCTTTCCGAATTGGGGTGGCTCGCGTCATTCTGATGCCCGTAGCAAAAGCTATGGCCCAAACAGTGCGGCGACACCAAAGTCCAGTAATCTTGCTTACCGATTACTGGACTTTGGCCCCATGTCTTTTGAGAGATATATTAACGCCCGATTGGTGGATTTTGGCCCCAATATCTCATGTGACATTTATTAACACCAAAATGCATAACTATTGCTTACCAATTTGTGCATTTTTTCAGCAATTTATGTCTCCCAAAATAATGGTATCAAAATCCACTAATCTTGCTCACCGATTAGTGGATTTTGGCTCCAATATCTTCAGTGACATATATTAGTGCCAAAATGACAGCCGAATTAATCAAGGCGTTGGATCAATGTGGCATAAGCAACGAACAGAGAGGCATAAACGAATAGAGAACGTCTCTATGGTTCCAAGAAAAGTAGATTAATCGAATTCTGCCCACAAGCCGGACATATATGGCTGAAAATCATAAAATATGCCAAAAAAAGTTAAAATCCCTAATTGTCCCAACACTTTAACCACACTAAAAGAAACACGTAAGCGAATTTCGACCCAACCCAAAACGGGTTCAAGCTGAGGTTCGAATAGGCAATGGAAATATTACTAGAAATAGTTAGAAATAACTAAAAATGCCCGTTTGACTGGTCGAACGGCAGAATTTGGGGATGAATATAGACCCCGATGGAGCGTAGCTCGATCTTCACCTTGTGCATCTCGTCGAGAGCTTTCCGAATTGGGGTGGCTCGCGTCATTCTGATGCCCGTAGCAAAAGCTATGGCCCAAACAGTGCGGCGACACCAAAGTCCAGTAATCTTGCTTACCGATTACTGGACTTTTGCCCCATGTCTTTTGAGAGATATATTAACGCCCGATTGGTGGATTTTGGCCCCCATATCTCATGTGACATATATTAACACCAAAACGCATAGCTATTGCTTACCGATTTGTGCATTTTGTCAGCATTTTATGTCTCACAAAATAATGGTATCAAAATCCACTAATCTTGCTCACCGATTATTGGATTTTGGCTCCAATATCTTCTGTGACATATATTAGTGCCAAAATGGCAGCCGAATTAATCAAGGCGTTGGATCAATGTGGCATAAGCAACGAACAGAGAGGCATAAACGAATACAGAACGTCTCTATGGTTCCAAGAAAAGTAGATTAATTGAATTCTGCCCACAAGCCGGACATATATGGATGAAAATCATAAAATATGCCAAAAAAAGTTAAAATCCCTAAATGTCCCAACACTTTAACCACACTAATATAAACGCGTACGCGAATTTCGACCCAACCCAAAACGGGTTCAAGCTGAGGTTCGAATAGGCAATGGAAATATTACTAGAAATAGTTAGAAATAACTAAAAATGCCCGTTTGACTGGTCGAACGGCAGAATTTGGGGATGAATATGGACCCCGATGGAGCGTAGCTCGATCTTCACCTTGTGCATCTCGTCGAGAGCTTTCCGAATTGGGGTGGCTCGCGTCATTCTGATGCCCGTAGCAAAAGCTATGGCCCAAACAGTGCGGCGACACCAAAGTCCAGTAATCTTGCTTACCGATTACTGGACTTTGGCCCCATGTCTTTTGAGAGATATATTAACGCCCGATTGGTGGATTTTGGCCCCCATATCTCATGTGACATATATTAACACCAAAACGCATAACTATTGCTTACCGATTTGTGCATTTTGTCAGCAATTTATGTCTCACAAAATAATGGTATCAAAATCCACTAATCTTGCTCACCGATTATTGGATTTTGGCCCCAATATCTTCAGTGACATATATTAGTGCCAAAATGGCAGCCGAATTAATCAAGGCGTTGGATCAATGTGGCATAAGCAACGAACAGAGAGGCATAAACGAATACAGAACGTCTCTATGGTTCCAAGAAAAGTAGATTAATCGAATTCTGCCCACAAGCCGGACATATATGGCTGAAAATCATAAAATATGCCAAAAAAAAGTTAAAATCCCTAATTGTCCCAACACTTTAACCACACTGAAAGAAACGCGTACGCGAATTTTGACCCAACCCAAAACGGGTTCAAGCTGAGGTTCGAATAGGCAATGGAAATATTACTAGAAATAGTAAGAAATAACTAAAAATGCCCGTTTGAATGGTCGAACGGCAGAATTTGGGGATGAATATGGACCCCGATGGAGCGTAGCTCTATCGTCACCTTGTGCATCTCGTCGAGAGCTTTTCGAATTGGGGTGGCTCGCGTCATTCTTATGCCCGTAGCAAAAGCTATGGCCCAAACAGTGCGGCGACACCAAAGTCCAGTAATCTTGCTTACCGATTACTGGACTTTGGCCCCATGTCTTTTGAGAGATATATTAACGCTTGATTGGTGGATTTTGGCCCCAATATCTCATGTGACATATATTAACACCAAAACGCATAACTATTGCTTACCGATTTGTGCATTTTGTCAGCATTTTATGTCTCACGAAATAATGGTATCAAAATCCACTAATCTTGCTCACCGATTATTGGATTTTGGCCCCAATATCTTCTGTGACATATATTAGTGCCAAAATGGCAGCCGAATTAATCAAGGCGTTGGATCAATGTGGCATAAGCAACGAACAGAGAGGCATAAACGAATAGAGAACGTCTCTATGGTTCCAAGAAAAGTAGATTAATCGAATTCTGCCCACAAGCCGGACATATATGGCTGAAAATCATAAAATATGCCAAAAAAAGTTAAAATCCCTAAATGTCCCAACACTTTAACCACACTGAAAGAAACGCGTACGCGAATTTCGACCCAACCCAAAACGGGTTCAAGCTGAGGTTCGAATAGGCAATGGAAATATTACTAGAAATAGTAAGAAATAACTAAAAATGCCCGTTTGACTGGTCGAACGGCAGAATTTGGGGATGAATATGGACCCCGATGGAGCGTAGCTTGATCGTCACCTTGTGCATCTCGTCGAGAGCTTTCCGAATTGGGGTGGCTCGCGTCATTCTTATGCCCGTAGCAAAAGCTATGGCCCAAACAGTGCGGCGACACCAAAGTCCAGTAATCTTGCTTACCGATTACTGGACTTTGGCCCCATGTCTTTTGAGAGATATATTAACGCTCGATTGGTGGATTTTGGCCCCCATATCTCATGTGACATATATTAACACCAAAACGCATAACTATTGCTTACCAATTTGTGCATTTTTTCAGCAATTTATGTCTCCCAAAATAATGGTATCAAAATCCACTAATCTTGCTCACCGATTATTGGATTTTGGCTTCAATATCTTCAGTGACATATATTAGTGCCAAAATGGCAGCCGAATTAATCAAGGCGTTGGATCAATGTGGCATAAGCAACGAACAGAGAGGCATAAACGAATACAGAACGTCTCTATGGTTCCAAGAAAAGTAGATTAATTGAATTCTGCCCACAAGCCGGACATATATGGCTGAAAATCATAAAATATGCCAAAAAAAGTTAAAATCCCTAAATGTCCCAACACTTTAACCACACTAATATAAACGCGTACGCGAATTTCGACCCAACCCAAAACGGGTTCAAGCTGAGGTTCGAATAGGCAATGGAAATATTACTAGAAATAGTTAGAAATAACTAAAAATGCCCGTTTGACTGGTCGAACGGCAGAATTTGGGGATGAATATGGACCCCGATGGAGCGTAGCTCGATCTTCACCTTGTGCATCTCGTCGAGAGCTTTCCGAATTGGGGTGGCTCGCGTCATTCTGATGCCCGTAGCAAAAGCTATGGCCCAAACAGTGCGGCGACACCAAAGTCCAGTAATCTTGCTTACCGATTACTGGACTTTGGCCCCATGTCTTTTGAGAGATATATTAACGCCCGATTGGTGGATTTTGGCCCCCATATCTCATGTGACATATATTAACACCAAAACGCATAACTATTGCTTACCGATTTGTGCATTTTGTCAGCAATTTATGTCTCACAAAATAATGGTATCAAAATCCACTAATCTTGCTCACCGATTATTGGATTTTGGCCCCAATATCTTCAGTGACATATATTAGTGCCAAAATGGCAGCCGAATTAATCAAGGCGTTGGATCAATGTGGCATAAGCAACGAACAGAGAGGCATAAACGAATACAGAACGTCTCTATGGTTCCAAGAAAAGTAGATTAATCGAATTCTGCCCACAAGCCGGACATATATGGCTGAAAATCATAAAATATGCCAAAAAAAAGTTAAAATCCCTAATTGTCCCAACACTTTAACCACACTGAAAGAAACGCGTACGCGAATTTTGACCCAACCCAAAACGGGTTCAAGCTGAGGTTCGAATAGGCAATGGAAATATTACTAGAAATAGTAAGAAATAACTAAAAATGCCCGTTTGAATGGTCGAACGGCAGAATTTGGGGATGAATATGGACCCCGATGGAGCGTAGCTCTATCGTCACCTTGTGCATCTCGTCGAGAGCTTTCCGAATTGGGGTGGCTCGCGTCATTCTTATGCCCGTAGCAAAAGCTATGGCCCAAACAGTGCGGCGACACCAAAGTCCAGTAATCTTGCTTACCGATTACTGGACTTTGGCCCCATGTCTTTTGAGAGATATATTAACGCTTGATTGGTGGATTTTGGCCCCAATATCTCATGTGACATATATTAACACCAAAACGCATAACTATTGCTTACCGATTTGTGCATTTTGTCAGCATTTTATGTCTCACGAAATAATGGTATCAAAATCCACTAATCTTGCTCACCGATTATTGGATTTTGGCCCCAATATCTTCTGTGACATATATTAGTGCCAAAATGGCAGCCGAATTAATCAAGGCGTTGGATCAATGTGGCATAAGCAACGAACAGAGAGGCATAAACGAATAGAGAACGTCTCTATGGTTCCAAGAAAAGTAGATTAATCGAATTCTGCCCACAAGCCGGACATATATGGCTGAAAATCATAAAATATGCCAAAAAAAGTTAAAATCCCTAAATGTCCCAACACTTTAACCACACTGAAAGAAACGCGTACGCGAATTTCGACCCAACCCAAAACGGGTTCAAGCTGAGGTTCGAATAGGCAATGGAAATATTACTAGAAATAGTAAGAAATAACTAAAAATGCCCGTTTGACTGGTCGAACGGCAGAATTTGGGGATGAATATGGACCCCGATGGAGCGTAGCTCGATCGTCACCTTGTGCATCTCGTCGAGAGCTTTCCGAATTGGGGTGGCTCGCGTCATTCTGATGCCCGTAGCAAAAGCTATGGCCCAAACAGTGCGGCGACACCAAAGTCCAGTAATCTTGCTTACCGATTACTGGACTTTGGCCCCATGTCTTTTGAGAGATATATTAACGCCCGATTGGTGGATTTTGGCCCCCATATCTCATGTGACATATATTAACACCAAAACGCATAACTATTGCTTACCAATTTGTGCATTTTTTCAGCAATTTATGTCTCCCAAAATAATGGTATCAAAATCCACTAATCTTGCTCACCGATTATTGAATTTTGGCTTCAATATCTTCAGTGACATATATTAGTGCCAAAATGGCAGCCGAATTAATCAAGGCGTTGGATCAATGTGGCATAAGCAACGAACAGAGAGGCATAAACGAATACAGAACGTCTCTATGGTTCCAAGAAAAGTAGATTAATCGAATTCTGCCCACAAGCCGGACATATATGGCTGAAAATCATAAAATATGCCAAAAAAAGTTAAAATCCCTAATTGTCCCAACACTTTAACCACACTGAAAGAAACGCGTACGCGAATTTCGACCCAACCCAAAACGGGTTCAAGCTGAGGTTCGAATAGGCAATGGAAATATTACTAGAAATAGTAAGAAATAACTAAAAATGCCCGTTTGACTGGTCGAACGGCAGAATTTGGGGATGAATATGGACCCCGATGGAGCGTAGCTCTATCGTCACCTTGTGCATCTCGTCGAGAGCTTTCCGAATTGGGGTGGCTCGCGTCATTCTTATGCCCGTAGCAAAAGCTATGGCCCAAACAGTGCGGCGACACCAAAGTCCAGTAATCTTGCTTACCGATTACTGGACTTTGGCCCCATGTCTTTTGAGAGATATATTAACGCTTGATTGGTGGATTTTGGCCCCAATATCTCATGTGACATATATTAACACCAAAACGCATAACTATTGCTTACCGATTTGTGCATTTTGTCAGCATTTTATGTCTCACGAAATAATGGTATCAAAATCCACTAATCTTGCTCACCGATTAGTGGATTTTGGCTCCAATATCTTCAGTGACATATATTAGTGCCAAAATGACAGCCGAATTAATCAAGGCGTTGGATCAATGTGGCATAAGCAACAAACAGAGAGGCATAAACGAATAGAGAACGTCTCTATGGTTCCAAGAAAAGTAGATTAATCGAATTCTGCCCACAAGCCGGACATATATGGCTGAAAATCATAAAATATGCCAAAAAAAGTTAAAATCCCTAATTGTCCCAACACTTTAACCACACTGAAAGAAACACGTAAGCGAATTTCGACCCAACCCAAAACGGGTTCAAGCTGAGGTTCGAATAGGCAATGGAAATATTACTAGAAATAGTACGAAATAACTAAAAATGCCCGTTTGACTAGTCGAACGGCGGAATTTGGGGATGAATATGTACCTAGATGGAGCGTAGCTCAATCGTCCCCTTGTGCGTCTCGTCGAGAGCTTTCCGAATTGGGGTGGCTCGCGTCATTCTGATGCCCGTAGCAAAACCTATGGCCCAAACAGTGCGGCGACACCAAAGTCCAGTAATCGGTAATCGGTAAGCAAGATTACTGGACTTTGGCCCCATGTCTTTTGAGAGATATATTAACGCCCGATTGGTGGATTTTGGCCCCCATATCTCATGTGACATATATTAACACCAAAACGCATAACTATTGCTTACCGATTTGTGCATTTTGTCAGCAATTTATGTCTCACAAAAATAATGGTATTAAAAGCCACTAATCTTGCTCACCGATTATTGGATTTTGGCCCCAATATCTTCAGTGACATATATTAGTGCCAAAATGGCAGCCGAATTAATCAAGGCGTTGGATCAATGTGGCATAAGCAACGAACAGAGAGGCATAAACGAATACAGAACGTCTCTATGGTTCCAAGAAAAGTAGATTAATCGAATTCTGCCCACAAGCCGGACATATATGGCTGAAAATCATAAAATATGCCAAAAAAAGTTAAAATCCCTAATTGTCCCAACACTTTAACCACACTGAAAGAAACGCGTACGCGAATTTCGACCCAACCCAAAACGGGTTCAAGCTGAGGTTCGAATAGGCAATGGAAATATTACTAGAAATAGTAAGAAATAACTAAAAATGCCCGTTTGACTGGTCGAACGGCAGAATTTGGGGATGAATATGGACCCTGATGGAGCGTAGCTCGATCGTCACCTTGTGCATCTCGTCGAGAGCTTTCCGATTGGGGTGGCTCGCGTCATTCTGATGCCCGTAGCAAAAGCTATGGCCCAAACAGTGCGGCGACACCAAAGTCCAGTAATCTTGCTTACCGATTACTGGACTTTGGCCCCATGTCTTTTGAGAGATATATTAACGCCCGATTGGTGGATTTTGGCCCCAATATCTCATGTGACATTTATTAACACCAAAATGCATAACTATTGCTTACCAATTTGTGCATTTTTTCAGCAATTTATGTCTCCCAAAATAATGGTATCAAAATCCCATAATCTTGCTCACCGATTAGTGGATTTTGGCTCCAATATCTTCAGTGACATATATTAGTGCCAAAATGACAGCCGAATTAATCAAGGCGTTGGATCAATGTGGCATAAGCAACGAACAGAGAGGCATAAACGAATAGAGAACGTCTCTATGGTTCCAAGAAAAGTACATTAATCGAATTCTGCCCACAAGCCGGACATATATGGCTGAAAATCATAAAATATGCCAAAAAAGTTAAAATCCCTAATTGTCCCAACACTTTAACCACACTGAAAGAAACACGTAAGCGAATTTCGACCCAACCCAAAACGGGTTCAAGCTGAGGTTCGAATAGGCAATGGAAATATTACTAGAAATAGTAAGAAATAACTAAAAATGCCCGTTTGACTGGTCGAACGGCAGAATTTGGGGATGAATATGGACCCCGATGGAGCGTAGCTCAATCGTCCCCTTGTGCGTCTCGTCGAGAGCTTTCCGAATTGGGGTGGCTCGCGTCATTCTGATGCCCGTAGCAATAGCTATGGCCCAAACAGTGCGGCGACACCAAAGTCCAGTAATCTTGCTTACCGATTACTGGACTTTGGCCCCATGTCTTTTGAGAGATATATTAACGCCCGATTGGTGGATTTTGGCCCCAATATCTCATGTGACATATATTAACACCAAAACGCATAACTATTGCTTACCGATTTGTGCATTTTGTCAGCATTTTATGTCTCACAAAATAATGGTATCAAAATCCACTAATCTTGCTCACCGATTATTGGATTTTGTCCCCAATATCTTCTGTGACATATATTAGTGCCAAAATGGCAGCGAATTAATCAAGGCGTTGGATCAATGTGGCATAAGCAACGAACAGAGAGGCATAAACGAATACAGAACGTCTCTATGGTTCCAAGAAAAGTAGATTAATCGAATTATGCCCACAAGTCGGGCATATAAGGCTGAAAATCATAAAATATGCCAAAAAAAGTTAAAATCCCGAATTTTCCCAACACTTTAACCATACTGAAAAAACGCGTACGCGAATTTCGACCCAACCCAAAATGGGTTCAAGCTTAGGTCCGAATAGGCAATGGAAATATTACCAGAAATAGTAAGAAAAAACTAAAAATGCCCGTTTGGCTGGTCGAACGGCGGAATTTGGGGATGAATATGGACCTTGATGGAGCATATATCAATCGTCCCCTTGTGTGTCTCGTCGAGAGCTTTCCGAATTGGGGTGGCTCGCGTCATTCTGATGCCCGTATCAAAAGCTATGGCCCAAACAGTGCGGCGACACCAAAGTCCAGTACTCTTGCTTACCGATTACTGGACTTTGGCCCCATGTCTGTTGAGAGATATATTAACGCCCGATTGGTGGATTTTGGCCCCAATATCTCATGTGACATTTATTAACACCAAAATGTATAACTATTGCTTACCAATTTGTGCATTTTTTCAGCAATTTATGTCTCCCAAAATAATGGTATCAAAATCCACTAATCTTGCTCACCGATTAGTGGATTTTGGCTCCAATATCTTCAGTGACATATATTAGTGCCAAAATGACAGCCGAATTAATCAAGGCGTTGGATCAATGTGGCATAAGCAACGAACAGAGAGGCATAAACGAATAGAGAACGTCTCTATGGTTCCAAGAAAAGTAGATTAATCGAATTCTGCCCACAAGCCGGACATATATGGCTGAAAATCATAAAATATGCCAAAAAAAGTTAAAATCCCTAATTGTCCCAACACTTTAACCACACTAAAAGAAACGCGTACGCGAATTTCGACCCAACCCAAAACGGGTTCAAGCTGAGGTTCGAATAGGCAATGGAAATATTACCAGAAATAGTAAGAAATAACTAAAAATGCTCGTTTGACTGGTCGAACGGCGGAATTTAGGGATGAATATGGACCCCGATGGAGCGTAGCTCAATCGTCCCCTTGTGCGTCTCGTCGAGAGCTTTCCGAATTGGGGTGGCTCGCGTCATTCTGATGCCCGTAGCAAAAGCTATGGCCCAAACAGTGCGGCGACACCAAAGTCCAGTAATCTTGCTTACTGATTACTGGACTTTGGCCCCATGTCTTTTGAGAGATATATTAACGCCCGATTGGTGGATTTTGGCCCCAATATCTCATGTGACATATATTAACACCAAAACGCATAACTATTGCTTACGGATTTGTGCATTTTGTCAGCAATTTATATCTCACAAAATAATGGTATCAAAATCCACTAATCTTGCTCACCGATTATTGGATTTTGGCCCCAATATCTTCTGTGACATATATTAGTGCCAAAATGGCATCCGAATTAATCAAGGCGTTGGACCAATGTGGCATAAGCAACGAACAGAGAGGCATAAACGAATACAGAACGTCTCTATGGTTCCAAGAAAAGTAGATTAATCGAATTCTTCCCACAAGTCGGGCATATAAGGCTGAAAATCATAAAATATGCCAAAAAAAGTTAAAATCCCGAATTGTACCAACACTTTAACCATACTGAAAGAAACGCGTACGCGAATTTCGACCCAACCCAAAATGGGTTCAAGCTGAGGTCCGAATAGGCAATGGAAATATTACAAGAAATAGTAAGAAAAAACTAAAAATGCCCGTTTGGCTGGTCGAACGGCGGAATTTGGGGATGAATATGGACCCCGATGGAGCGTATATAAATCGTCCCCTTGTGCGTCTCGTCGAGAGCTTTCCGAATTGGGGTGGCTCGCGTCATTCTGATGCCCGTATCAAAAGCTATGGCCCAAACAGTGCGGCGACACCAAAGTCCAGTAATCTTGCTTACCGATTACTGGACTTTGGCCCCATGTCTTTTGAGAGATATATTAACGCCCGATTGGTTGATTTTGGCCCCAATATCTCATGTGACATTTATTAACACCAAAATGCATAACTATTGCTTACCAATTTGTGCATTTTTTCAGCAATTTATGTCTCCCAAAATAATGGTATCAAAATCCACTAATCTTGCTCACCGATTAGTGGATTTTGGCTCCAATATCTTCAGTGACATATATTAGTGCCAAAATGACAGCCGAATTAATCAAGGCGTTGGATCAATGTGGCATAAGCAACGAACAGAGAGGCATAAACGAATAGAGAACGTCTCTATGAATCCAAGAAAAGTAGATTAATCGAATTCTGCCCACAAGCTGGACATATATGGCTGAAAATCATAAAATATGCCAAAAAAAGTTAAAATCCCTAATTGTCCCAACATTTTAACCACACTGAAAGAAACGCGTACGCGAATTTCGACCCAACCCAAAACGGGTTCAAGCTGAGGTTCGAATAGGCAATGGAAATATTACCAGAAATAGTAAGAAATAACTAAAAATGCCCGTTTGACTGGTCGAACGGCGGGGATGAATATGGACCCCGATGGAGCGTAGCTCAATCGTCCCCTTGTGCGTCTCGTCGAGAGCTTTCCGAATTGGGGTGCCTCGCGTCATTCTGATGCCCGTAGCAAAAGCTATGGCCCAAACAGTGCGGCGACACCAAAGTCCAGTAATCTTGCTTACCGATTACTGGACTTTGGCCCCATGTCTTTTGAGAGATATATTAACGCCCGATTGGTGGATTTTGGCCCCAATATCTCACGTGACATATATTTACACCTAAACGCATAACTATTGCTTACCGATTTGTGCATTTTGTCAGCAATTTATGTCTCACAAAATAATGGTATCAAAATCCACTAATCTTGCTCACAGATTATTGGATTTTGGCCCCAATATCTTCTGTGACATATATTAGTGCCAAAATGGCATCCGAATTAATCAAGGCGTTGGATCAATGTGGCATAAGCAACGAACAGAGAGGCATAAACGAATACAGAACGTCTCTATGGTTCCAAGAAAAGTAGATTAATCGTATTCTGCCCACAAGTCGGGCATATAAGGCTGAAAATCATAAAATATGCCAAAAAAGTTAAAATCCCGAATTGTCCCAACACTTTAACCATACTGAAAGAAACGCGTACGCGAATTTCGACCCAACCCAAAATGGGTTCAAGCTGAGGTCCGAATAGGCAATGGAAATATTACCAGAAATAGTAAGAAAAAACTAAAAATGCCCGTTTGGCTGGTCGAACGGCGGAATTTGGGGATGAATATGGACCCCGATGGAGCGTATATAAATCGTCCCCTTGTGTGTCTCGTCGAGAGCTTTCCGAATTGGGGTGGCTCGCGTCATTCTGATGCCCGTATCAAAAGCTATGGCCCAAACAGTGCGGCGACACCAAAGTCCAGTAATCTTGATTACCGATTACTGGACTTTGGCCCCATGTCTTTTGAGAGATATATTAACGCCCGATTGGTTGATTTTGGACCCAATATCTCATGTGACATTTATTAACACCAAAATGCATAACTATTGCTAACCAATTTGTGCATTTTGTCAGCAATTTATGTCTCACAAAATAATGGTATCAAAATCCACTAATCTTGCTCACCGATTAGTGGATTTTGGCTACAATATCTTCAGTGACATATATTAGTGCCAAAATGACAGCCGAATTAATCAAGGCGTTGGATCAATGTGGTATAAGCAACGAACAGAGAGGCATAAACGAATAGAGAACGTCTCTATGGTTCCAAGAAAAGTAGATTAATCGAATTCTGCCCACAAGCCGGACATATATGGCTGAAAATCATAAAATATGCCAAAAAAAGTTAAAATACCTAATTGTCCCAACACTTTAACCACACTGAAAGAAACACGTACGCGAATTTCGACCCAACCCAAAACGGGTTCAAGCTGAGGTTCGAATAGGCAATGGAAATATTACCAGAAATAGTAAGAAATAACTAAAAATGCCCGTTTGACTGGTCGAACGGCGGAATTTGGGGATGAATATGGACCCCGATGTAGCGTAGCTCAATCGTCCCCTTGTGCGTCTCGTCGAGAGCTTTCCGAATTGGGGTGGCTCGCGTCATTCTGATGCCCGTAGCAAAAGCTATGGCCCAAACAGTGCGGCGACACCAAAGTCCAGTAATCTTGCTTACCGATTACTGGACTTTGGCCCCATGTCTTTTGAGAGATATATTAACGCCCGATTGGTGGATTTTGGCCCCAATATCTCATGTGACATATATTAACACCAAAACGCATAACTATTGCTTACCGATTTGTGCATTTTGTCAACAATTTATGTCTCACAAAATAATGGTATCAAAATCCACTAATCTTGCTCACCGATTATTGGATTTTGGCCCCAATATCTTCTGTGACATATATTAGTGCCAAAATGGCATCCGAATTAATCAAGGCGTTGGATCAATGTGGCAAAAGCAACGAACAGAGAGGCATAAACGAATACAGAACGTCTCTATGGTTCCAAGAAAAGTAGATTAATCGAATTCTGCCCACAAGTCGGGCATATAAGGCTGAAAATCATAAAAGATGCCAAAAAAAGTTAAAATCCCGAATTGTCCCAACACTTTAACCATACTGAAAGAAACGCGTACGCGAATTTCGACCCAAACCAAAATGGGTTCAAGTTGAGGTCCGAATAGGCAATGGAAATATTACCAGAAATAGTAAGAAAAAACTAAAAATGCCCGTTTGGCTGGTCGAACGGCGGAATTTGGGGATGAATATTGACCCCAATGGAGCGTAGCTCAATCGTCCCCTTGTGCGTCTCGTCGAGAGCTTTCCGAATTGGGGTGGCTCGCGTCATTCTGATGCCCGTAGCAAAAGCTATGGCCCAAACAATGCGGCGACACCACAGTCCAGTAATCTTGATTACCGATTACTGGACTTTGGCCCCATGTCTTTTGAGAGATAAATTAACGCCCGATTGGTGGATTTTGGCCCCAATATCCCAGGTGACATATATTAACACCAAAATGCATAACTATTTCTTACCAATTTGTGCATTTTGTCAGCAATTTATGTCTCACAAAATAATGGTATCAAAATCCACTAATCTTGCTCGCCAATTAGTGGATTTTGGCCCCAATATCTTCTGTGACATATATTAGTGCCAAAATGACAGCCGAATTAATCAAGGCGTTGGACCAATGTGGCATAAGCAACGAACAGAGAGGCATAAACGAATAGAGAACGTCTCTATGGTTCCAAGAAAAGTAGATTAATCGAATTCTGCCCACAAGCTGGACATATATGGCTGAAAATCATAAAATATGCCAAAAAAAGTTAAAATCCCTAATTGTCCCAACAATTTAACCACACTGAAATAAACGCGTACGCGAATTTCGACCCAACCCAAAACGGGTTCAAGCTAAGGTTCGAATAGGCAATGGAAATATTACCAGAAATAGTAAGAAATAACTAAAAATGCCCGTTTGACTGGTCGAACGGCGGAATTTGGGGATGAATATGGACCCCGATGGAGCATAGCTCAATCGTCCCCTTGTGCGTCTCGTCGAGAGCTTTCCGAATTGGGGTGGCTCGCGTCATTCTGATGCCCGTAGCAAAAGCTATGGCCCAAACAATGCGGCGACACCAAAGTCCAGTAATCTTGCTTACTGATTACTGGACTTTGGCCCCATGTCTTTTGAGAGATAAATTAACGCCCGATTGGTGGATTTTGGCCCCAATATCTCAGGTGACATATATTAACACCAAAATGCATAACTATTTCTTACCAATTTGTGCATTTTGTCAGCAATTTATGTCTCACAAAATAATGGTATCAAAATCCACTAATCTTGCTCGCCAATTAGTGGATTTTGGCCCCAATATCTTCTGTGACATATATTAGTGCCAAAATGACAGCCGAATTAATCAAGGCGTTGGACCAATGTGGCATAAGCAACGAACAGAGAGGCATAAACGAATAGAGAACGTCTCTATGGTTCCAAGAAAAGTAGATTAATCGAATTCTGCCCACAAGCTGGACATATATGGCTGAAAATCATAAAATATGCCAAAAAAAGTTAAAATCCCTAATTGTCCCAACAATTTAACCACACTGAAAGAAACGCGTACGCGAATTTCGACCCAACCCAAAACGGGTTCAAGCTGAGGTTCGAATAGGCAATGGAAATATTACTAGAAATAGTAAGAAATAACTAAAAATGCCCGTTTGACTGGTCGAACGGCAGAATTTGGGGATGAATATGGACCCCGATGGAGCGTAGCTTGATCGTCACCTTGTGCATCTCGTCGAGAGCTTTCCGAATTGGGGTGGCTCGCGTCATTCTTATGCCCGTAGCAAAAGCTATGGCCCAAACAGTGCGGCGACACCAAAGTCCAGTAATCTTGCTTACCGATTACTGGACTTTGGCCCCATGTCTTTTGAGAGATATATTAACGCCCGATTGGTGGATTTTGGCCCCAATATCTCACGTGACATATATTTACACCTAAACGCATAACTATTGCTTACCGATTTGTGCATTTTGTCAGCAATTTATGTCTCACAAAATAATGGTATCAAAATCCACTAATCTTGCTCACAGATTATTGGATTTTGGCCCCAATATCTTCTGTGACATATATTAGTGCCAAAATGGCATCCGAATTAATCAAGGCGTTGGATCAATGTGGCATAAGCAACGAACAGAGAGGCATAAACGAATACAGAACGTCTCTATGGTTCCAAGAAAAGTAGATTAATCGTATTCTGCCCACAAGTCGGGCATATAAGGCTGAAAATCATAAAATATGCCAAAAAAGTTAAAATCCCGAATTGTCCCAACACTTTAACCATACTGAAAGAAACGCGTACGCGAATTTCGACCCAACCCAAAATGGGTTCAAGCTGAGGTCCGAATAGGCAATGGAAATATTACCAGAAATAGTAAGAAAAAACTAAAAATGCCCGTTTGGCTGGTCGAACGGCGGAATTTGGGGATGAATATGGACCCCGATGGAGCGTATATAAATCGTCCCCTTGTGTGTCTCGTCGAGAGCTTTCCGAATTGGGGTGGCTCGCGTCATTCTGATGCCCGTATCAAAAGCTATGGCCCAAACAGTGCGGCGACACCAAAGTCCAGTAATCTTGATTACCGATTACTGGACTTTGGCCCCATGTCTTTTGAGAGATATATTAACGCCCGATTGGTTGATTTTGGACCCAATATCTCATGTGACATTTATTAACACCAAAATGCATAACTATTGCTAACCAATTTGTGCATTTTGTCAGCAATTTATGTCTCACAAAATAATGGTATCAAAATCCACTAATCTTGCTCACCGATTAGTGGATTTTGGCTACAATATCTTCAGTGACATATATTAGTGCCAAAATGACAGCCGAATTAATCAAGGCGTTGGATCAATGTGGTATAAGCAACGAACAGAGAGGCATAAACGAATAGAGAACGTCTCTATGGTTCCAAGAAAAGTAGATTAATCGAATTCTGCCCACAAGCCGGACATATATGGCTGAAAATCATAAAATATGCCAAAAAAAGTTAAAATCCCTAATTGTCCCAACACTTTAACCACACTGAAAGAAACACGTACGCGAATTTCGACCCAACCCAAAACGGGTTCAAGCTGAGGTTCGAATAGGCAATGGAAATATTACCAGAAATAGTAAGAAATAACAAATAATGCCCGTTTGACTGGTCGAACGGCGGAATTTGGGGATGAATATGGACCCCGATGTAGCATAGCTCAATCGTCCCCTTGTGCGTCTCGTCGAGAGCTTTCCGAATTGGGGTGGCTCGCGTCATTCTGATGCCCGTAGCAAAAGCTATGGCCCAAACAGTGCGGCGACACCAAAGTCCAGTAATCTTGCTTACCGATTACTGGACTTTGGCCCCATGTCTTTTGAGAGATATATTAACGCCCGATTGGTGGATTTTGGCCCCAATATCTCATGTGACATATATTAACACCAAAACGCATAACTATTGCTTACCGATTTGTGCATTTTGTCAACAATTTATGTCTCACAAAATAATGGTATCAAAATCCACTAATCTTGCTCACCGATTATTGGATTTTGGCCCCAATATCTTCTGTGACATATATTAGTGCCAAAATGGCATCCGAATTAATCAAGGCGTTGGATCAATGTGGCAAAAGCAACGAACAGAGAGGCATAAACGAATACAGAACGTCTCTATGGTTCCAAGAAAAGTAGATTAATCGAATTCTGCCCACAAGTCGGGCATATAAGGCTGAAAATCATAAAAGATGCCAAAAAAAGTTAAAATCCCGAATTGTCCCAACACTTTAACCATACTGAAAGAAACGCGTACGCGAATTTCGACCCAAACCAAAATGGGTTCAAGTTGAGGTCCGAATAGGCAATGGAAATATTACCAGAAATAGTAAGAAAAAACTAAAAATGCCCGTTTGGCTGGTCGAACGGCGGAATTTGGGGATGAATATTGACCCCAATGGAGCGTAGCTCAATCGTCCCCTTGTGCGTCTCGTCGAGAGCTTTCCGAATTGGGGTGGCTCGCGTCATTCTGATGCCCGTAGCAAAAGCTATGGCCCAAACAATGCGGCGACACCACAGTCCAGTAATCTTGATTACCGATTACTGGACTTTGGCCCCATGTCTTTTGAGAGATAAATTAACGCCCGATTGGTGGATTTTGGCCCCAATATCCCAGGTGACATATATTAACACCAAAATGCATAACTATTTCTTACCAATTTGTGCATTTTGTCAGCAATTTATGTCTCACAAAATAATGGTATCAAAATCCACTAATCTTGCTCGCCAATTAGTGGATTTTGGCCCCAATATCTTCTGTGACATATATTAGTGCCAAAATGACAGCCGAATTAATCAAGGCGTTGGACCAATGTGGCATAAGCAACGAACAGAGAGGCATAAACGAATAGAGAACGTCTCTATGGTTCCAAGAAAAGTAGATTAATCGAATTCTGCCCACAAGCTGGACATATATGGCTGAAAATCATAAAATATGCCAAAAAAAGTTAAAATCCCTAATTGTCCCAACAATTTAACCACACTGAAAGAAACGCGTACGCGAATTTCGACCCAACCCAAAACGGGTTCAAGCTAAGGTTCGAATAGGCAATGGAAATATTACCAGAAATAGTAAGAAATAACTAAAAATGCCCGTTTGACTGGTCGAACGGCGGAATTTGGGGATGAATATGGACCCCGATGGAGCGTAGCTCAATCGTCCCCTTGTGCGTCTCGTCGAGAGCTTTCCGAATTGGGGTGGCTCGCGTCATTCTGATGCCCGTAGCAAAAGCTATGGCCCAAACAATGCGGCGACACCAAAGTCCAGTAATCTTGCTTACTGATTACTGGACTTTGGCCCCATGTCTTTTGAGAGATAAATTAACGCCCGATTGGTGGATTTTGGCCCCAATATCTCAGGTGACATATATTAACACCAAAATGCATAACTATTTCTTACCAATTTGTGCATTTTGTCAGCAATTTATGTCTCACAAAATAATGGTATCAAAATCCACTAATCTTGCTCGCCAATTAGTGGATTTTGGCCCCAATATCTTCTGTGACATATATTAGTGCCAAAATGACAGCCGAATTAATCAAGGCGTTGGACCAATGTGGCATAAGCAACGAACAGAGAGGCATAAACGAATAGAGAACGTCTCTATGGTTCCAAGAAAAGTAGATTAATCGAATTCTGCCCACAAGCTGGACATATATGGCTGAAAATCATAAAATATGCCAAAAAAAGTTAAAATCCCTAATTGTCCCAACAATTTAACCACACTGAAAGAAACGCGTACGCGAATTTCGACCCAACCCAAAACGGGTTCAAGCTGAGGTTCGAATAGGCAATGGAAATATTACCAGAAATAGTAAGAAATAACTAAAAATGCCCGTTTGACTGGTCGAACGGCGGAATTTGGGGATGAATATGGACCCCGATGGAGCGTAGCTCAATCGTCCCCTTGTGCGTCTCGTCGAGAGCTTTCCGAATTGGGGTGGCTCGCGTCATTCTGATGCCCGTAGCAAAAGCTATGGCCCAAACAGTGCGGCGACACCAAAGTCCAGTAATCTTGCTTACTGATTACTGGACTTTGGCCCCATGTCTTTTGAGAGATATATTAACGCCCGATTGGTGGATTTTGGCCCCAATATCTCATGTGACATATATTAACACCAAAACGCATAACTATTGCTTACCGATTTGTGCATTTTGTCAGCAATTTATGTCTCACAAAATAATGGTACCAAAATCCACTAATCTTGCTCACCGATTATTGGATTTTGGCCCCAATATCTTCTGTGACATATATTAGTGCCAAAATGACAGCTGAATTAATCAAGGCGTTGGAACAAAGTGGCATAAGAAACGAACAGAGAGGCATAAACGAATACAGAACGTCTCTATGGTTCCAAGAAAAGTAGATTAATCGAATTCTGCCCACAAGTCGGGCATATAAGGCTGAAAATCATAAAATATGCCAAAAAAAGTTAAAATCCCGAATTGTCCCAACACTTTAACCATACTGAAAGAAACGCGTACGCGAATTTTTACCCAACCCAAAACGGGTTCAAGCTGAGGTCCGATTAGGCAATGGAAATATTACCAGAAATAGTAAGAAATAACTAAAAATGCCCGTTTGGCTGGTCGAACGGCGGAATTTGGGGATGAATATGGACCCCGATGGAGCGTAGCTGAATCGTCCCCTTGTGCATGTCGTCGAGAGCTTTCCGAATTGGGGTGGCTCGCGTCGTTCTAATGCCCGTAGCAAAAGCTATGGCCCAAACAGTGCGGCGACACCAAAGTCAAGTAATCTTTCTTACCGATTACTGGACATTGGCCCCATGTCCTTTGAGAGATATATTAACGCCCGATTGGTGGATTTTGGCCCCAATATCTCATGTGACATATATTAACACCAAAATGCATAACTATTGCTTACCGATTTGTGCATTTTGTCAGCAATTTATGTCTCACAAAATAATGGTATCAAAATCCACTAATCTTGCTCGCCGATTAGTGGATTTTGGCCCCAATATCTTTTGTGACATATATTAGTGCCAAAATGACAGCCGAATTAATCAAGGCGTTGGACCAATGTGGCATAAGCAACGAACAGAGAGGCATAAACGAATAGAGAACGTCTCTATGGTTCCAAGAAAAGTAGATTAATCGAATTCTGCCCACAAGCTGGACATATATGGCTGAAAATCATAAAATATGCCAAAAAAAGTTAAAATCCCTAATTGTCCCAACAATTTAACCACACTGAAAGAAACGCGTACGCGAATTTCGACCCAACCCAAAACGGGTTCAAGCTGAGGTTCGAATAGGCAATGGAAATATTACCAGAAATAGTAAGAAATAACTAAAAATGCCCGTTTGACTGGTCGAACGGCGGAATTTGGGGATGAATATGGACCATGATGGAGCGTAACTCAATCGTCCCCTTGTGCGTCTCGTCGAGAGCTTTCCGAATTGGGGTGGCTCGCGTCATTCTGATGCCCGTAGCAAAAGCTATGGCCCAAACAATGCGGCGACACCAAAGTCCAGTAATCTTGCTTACTGATTACTGGACTTTGGCCCCATGTCTTTTGAGAGATAAATTAACGCCCGATTGGTGGATTTTGGCCCCAATATCTCAGGTGACATATATTAACACCAAAATGCATAACTATTTCTTACCAATTTGTGCATTTTGTCAGCAATTTATGTCTCACAAAATAATGGTATCAAAATCCACTAATCTTGCTCGCCAATTAGTGGATTTTGGCCCCAATATCTTCTGTGACATATATTAGTGCCAAAATGACAGCCGAATTAATCAAGGCGTTGGACCAATGTGGCATAAGCAACGAACAGAGAGGCATAAACGAATAGAGAACGTCTCTATGGTTCCAAGAAAAGTAGATTAATCGAATTCTGCCCACAAGCTGGACATATATGGCTGAAAATCATAAAATATGCCAAAAAAAGTTAAAATCCCTAATTGTCCCAACAATTTAACCACACTGAAAGAAACGCGTACGCGAATTTCGACCCAACCCAAAACGGGTTCAAGCTGAGGTTCGAATAGGCAATGGAAATATTACCAGAAATAGTAAGAAATAACTAAAACTGCCCGTTTGACTGGTCGAACGGCGGAATTTGGGGATGAATATGGACCCCGATGGAGCGTAGCTCAATCGTCCCCTTGTGCGTCTCGTCGATAGCTTTCCGAATTGGGGTGGCTCGCGTCATTCTGATGCCCGTAGCAAAAGCTATGGCCCAAACAGTGCGGCGACACCAAAGTCCAGTAATCTTGCTTACTGATTACTGGACTTTGGCCCCATGTCTTTTGAGAGATATATTAACGCCCGATTGGTGGATTTTGGCCTTAATATCTCATGTGACATATATTAACACCAAAACGCATAACTATTGCTTACCGATTTGTGCATTTTGTCAGCAATTTATGTCTCACAAAATAATGGTACCAAAATCCACTAATCTTGCTCACCGATTATTGGATTTTGGCCCCAATATCTTCTGTGACATATATTAGTGCCAAAATGACAGCCGAATTAATCAAGGCGTTGGAACAAAGTGGCATAAGAAACGAACAGAGAGGCATAAACGAATACAGAACGTCTCTATGATTCCAAGAAAAGTAGATTAATCGAATTCTGCCCACAAGTCGGGCATATAAGGCTGAAAATCATAAAATATGCCAAAAAAAGTTAAAATCCCGAATTGTCCCAACACATTAACCATACTGAAAGAAACGCGTACGCGAATTTTTACCCAACCCAAAACGGGTTCAAGCTGAGGTCCGATTAGGCAATGGAAATATTACCAGAAATAGTAAGAAATAACTAAAAATGCCCGTTTGGCTGGTCGAACGGCGGAATTTGGGGATGAATATGGACCCCGATGGAGCGTAGCTGAATCGTCCCCTTGTGCATGTCGTCGAGAGCTTTCCGAATTGGGGTGGCTCGCGTCGTTCTAATGCCCGTAGCAAAAGCTATGGCCCAAACAGTGCGGCGACACCAAAGTCCAGTAATCTTTCTTACCGATTACTGGACATTGGCCCCATGTCCTTTGAGAGATATATTAACGCCCGATTGGTGGATTTTGGCCTTAATATCTCATGTGACATATATTAACACCAAAACGCATAACTATTGCTTACCGATTTGTGCATTTTGTCAGCAATTTATGTCTCACAAAATAATGGTACCAAAATCCACTAATCTTGCTCACCGATTATTGGATTTTGGCCCCAATATCTTTTGTGACATATATTAGTGCCAAAATGACAGCCGAATTAATCAAGGCGTTGGATCAATGTGGCATAAGCAACGAACAGAGAGGCATAAACGAATAGAGAACGTCTCTATGGTTCCAAGAAAAGTAGATTAATCGAATTCTGCCCACAAGCTGGACATATATGGCTGAAAATCATAAAATATGCCAAAAAAAGTTAAAATCCCTAATTGTCCCAACAATTTAACCACACTGAAAGAAACGCGTACGCGAATTTCGACCCAACCCAAAACGGGTTCAAGCTGAGGTTCGAATAGGCAATGGAAATATTACCAGAAATAGTAAGAAATAACTAAAAATGCCCGTTTGACTGGTCGAACGGCGGAATTTGGGGATGAATATGGACCGTGATGGAGCGTAGCTCAATCGTCCCCTTGTGCGTCTCGTCGAGAGCTTTCCGAATTGGGGTGGCTCGCGTCATTCTGATGCCCGTAGCAAAAGCTATGGTCCAAACAGTGCGGCGACACCAAAGTCCAGTAATCTTGCTTACTGATTACTGGACTTTGGCCCCATGTCTTTTGAGAGATATATTAACGCCCGATTGGTGGATTTTGGCCTTAATATCTCATGTGACATATATTAACACCAAAACGCATAACTATTGCTTACCGATTTGTGCATTTTGTCAGCAATTTATGTCTCACAAAATAATGGTACCAAAATCCACTAATCTTGCTCACCGATTATTGGATTTTGGCCCCAATATCTTCTGTGACATATATTAGTGCCAAAATGACAGCCGAATTAATCAAGGCGTTGGAACAAAGTGGCATAAGAAACGAACAGAGAGGCATAAACGAATACAGAACGTCTCTATGATTCCAAGAAAAGTAGATTAATCGAATTCTGCCCACAAGTCGGGCATATAAGGCTGAAAATCATAAAATATGCCAAAAAAAGTTAAAATCCCGAATTGTCCCAACACTTTAACCATACTGAAAGAAACGCGTACGCGAATTTTTACCCAACCCAAAACGGGTTCAAGCTGAGGTCCGATTAGGCAATGGAAATATTACCAGAAATAGTAAGAAATAACTAAAAATGCCCGTTTGGCTGGTCGAACGGCGGAATTTGGGGATGAATATGGACCCCGATGGAGCGTAGCTGAATCGTCCCCTTGTGCATGTCGTCGAGAGCTTTCCGAATTGGGGTGGCTCGCGTCGTTCTAATGCCCGTAGCAAAAGCTATGGCCCAAACAGTGCGGCGACACCAAAGTCCAGTAATCTTTCTTACCGATTACTGGACATTGGCCCCATGTCCTTTGAGAGATATATTAACGCCCGATTGGTGGATTTTGGCCCCAATATCTCATGTGACATATATTAACACCAAAATGCATAACTATTGCTTACCGATTTGTGCGTTTTGTCAGCAATTTATGTCTCACAAAATAATGGTATCAAAATCCACTAATCTTGCTCGCCGATTAGTGGATTTTGGCCCCAATATCTTTTGTGACATATATTAGTGCCAAAATGACAGCCGAATTAATCAAGGCGTTGGATCAATGTGGCATAAGCAACGAACAGAGAGGCATAAACGAATAGAGAACGTCTCTATGGTTCCAAGAAAAGTAGATTAATCGAATTCTGCCCACAAGCTGGACATATATGGCTGAAAATCATAAAATATGCCAAAAAAAGTTAAAATCCCTAATTGTCCCAACAATTTAACCACACTGAAAGAAACGCGTACGCGAATTTCGACCCAACCCAAAACGGGTTCAAGCTGAGGTTCGAATAGGCAATGGAAATATTACCAGAAATAGTAAGAAATAACTAAAAATGCCCGTTTGACTGGTCGAACGGCGGAATTTGGGGATGAATATGGACCCCGATGGAGCGTAGCTCAATCGTCCCCTTGTGCGTCTCGTCGAGAGCTTTCCGAATTGGGGTGGCTCGCGTCATTCTGATGCCCGTAGCAAAAGCTATGGTCCAAACAGTGCGGCGACACCAAAGTCCAGTAATCTTGCTTACTGATTACTGGACTTTGGCCCCATGTCTTTTGAGAGATATATTAACGCCCGATTGGTGGATTTTGGCCCCAATATCTCATGTGACATATATTAACACCAAAACGCATAACTATTGCTTACCGATTTGTGCATTTTGTCAGCAATTTATGTCTCACAAAATAATGGTATCAAAATCCACTAATCTTGCTCACCGATTATTGGATTTTGGCCCCAATATCTTCTGTGACATATATTAGTGCCAAAATGACAGCCGAATTAATCAAGGCGTTGGATCAATGTGGCATAAGCAACGAATAGAGAGGCATAAACGAATAGAGAACGTCTCTATGGTTCCAAGAAAAGTAGATTAATCGAATTCTGCCAACAAGTCGGGCATATATGGCTGGAAATCATAAAATATGCCAAAAAAAAACAAAATCCCGAATTTTCCCAACACTTTAACCATACTGAAAGAAACACGTACGCGAATTTCGACCCAACCCAAAACGGGTTCAAGCTGAGGTCCGAATAGGCAATGGAAATATTACCAGAAATAGTAAGAAATAACTAAAAATGCCCGTTTGACTGGTCGAACGGCAGAATTTGGGGATGAATATGGACCCCGATAGAGCGTAGCTCAATCTTCCCCTTGCGCGTCTTGTCGAGAGCTTTCCGAATTGGGGTGGCTCGCGTCACTCTGATGCCCGTAGCAAAAGCTATAGCCCAAACAGTGCGGCGACACCAAAGTCCAGTAATCTTTCTTACCGATTACTGGACTTTGGCCCCATGTCTTTTGAGAGATATATTAACGCCCGATTGGTGGATGTTGGCCCAAATATCTCACGTGACATATATTAACACCAAAATGCATAACTATTGCTTACCGATTTGTTCATTTTGTCAGCAATTTATGTCTCACAAAATAATGGTATCAAAATCCACTAATCTTGCTCACCGATTAGTGGATTTTGGCCCCAATATCTTCTGTGACATATATTAGTGCCAAAATGACGCCGAATTAATCAAGGCGTTGGATCAATGTGGCATAAGCAACTAATAGAGAGGCATAAACGAATAGAGAACGTCTCTATGGTTCCAAGAAAAGTAGATTAATCGAATTCTGCCCACAAGTCGGGCATATATGGCTGGAAATAATAAAATATGCCAAAAAAAGTTAAAATCCCGAATTGTCCCAACACTTTAACCACACTGAAAGAAATGCGTACGCGAATTTCGACCCAACCCAAAACGGGTTCAAGCTGAGGTCCGAATAGCCAATGGAAATATTACCAGAAATAGTAAGAAATAAATAAAAATGCCCGTTTGGCTGGTCGAACGGCGGAATTTGGGGATGAATATGGACCCCGATGGAGCGTAGCTCAATCGTCCCCTTGTGCGTCTTGTCGAGAGCTTTCCGAATTGGGGTGGCTCGCGTCATTCTGATGCCCGTAGCAAAAGCTATGGCCCAAACAGTGCGGCGACACCAAAGTCTAGTAATCTTGCTTACCGATTACTGGACTTTGGCCCCATGTCTTTTGAGAGATAAATTAATGCCCGATTGGTGGATTTTGGCCCCAATATCTCATGTGACATATATTAACACCAAAATGCATAACTATTGCTTACCAATTTGTGCATTTTGTCAGCAATTTATGTCTCACAAAATAATGGTATCAAAATCCACTAATCTTGCTCGCCGATTAGTGGATTTTGGCCCCAATATCTTCTGTGACATATATTAGTGCCAAAATGACAGCCGAATTAATCAAGGCGTTGGATCAATGTGGCATAAGCAACGAACAGAGAGGCAGAAACGAATAGAGAACGTCTCTATGGTTCCAAGAAAATTAGATTAATCGAATTCTGCCCACAAGCCGGACATATATGGCTGAAAATCATAAAATATGCCAAAAAAGTTAAAATACCTAATTTTCCCAACACTTTAACCACACTGAAAGAAACGCGTATGCGAATTTCGACCCAACCCAAAACGGGTTCAAGCTGAGGTTCGAATAGGCAATGGAAATATTACCAGAAATAGTAAGAAATAACTAAAAATGCCCGTTTGACTGGTCGAACGGCGGAATTCGGGGATGAATATGGACCTTGATGGAGCGTAGCTCAATCGTCCCCTTGTGCGTCTCGTCGAGAGCTTTCCGAATTAAGGTGGCTCGTGTCATTCTGATGCCTGTAGCAAAAGCTATGGCCCAAACAGTGCGGCGACACCAAAGTCCAGTAATCTTTCTTACCGATTACTGGACTTTGGCCCCATGTCTTTTGAGAGATATATTAATGCCCGATTGGTGGATTTTGGCCCCAATATCTCACGTGACATATATTAACACCAAAATGCACAACTATTGCTTACCGATTTGTGCATTTTGTCAGCAATTTATGTCTCACAAAATAATGGTATCAAAATCCACTAATCTTTCTCACCGATTATTGGATTTTGGCCCCAATATCTTCTGTGACCTATATTAGTGCCAAAATGACAGCCGAATTAATCAAGGCGTTGGAACAAAGTGGCATAAGAAACGAACAGAGAGGCATTAACGAATACAGAACGTCTCTATGGTTCCAAGAAAAGTAGATTAATCGAATTCTGCCCACAAGTCGGGCATATAAGGCTAAAAATCATAAAATATGCCAAAAAAAGTTAAAATCCCGAATTGTCCCAACACTTTAACCATACTGAAAGAAACGCGTACACGAATTTTTACCCAACCCAAAACGGGTTCAAGCTGAGGTCCGAATAGGCAATGGAAATATTACAAGAAATAGTAAGAAATAACTAAAAATGCCCGTTTGGCTGGTCGATAGGCGGAATTTGGGGATGAATATGGACCCCGATGGAGCGTATCTGAATCGTCCCCTTGTGCGTCTCGTCGAGAGCTTTCCGAATTAAGGTGGCTCGCGTCATTCTGATGCCCGTAGCAAAAGCTATGGCCCAAACAGTGCGGCGACACCAAAGTCCAGTAATCTTTCTTACCGATTACTGGACTTTGGCCCCATGTCTTTTGAGAGATATATTAACGCCCGATTGGTGGATTTTGGCCCCAACATCTCATGTGACATATATTAACACCAAAATGCATAACTATTGCTTACCGATTTGTGCATTTTGTCAGCAATTTATGTCTCACAAAATAATGGTATCAAAATCCACTAATCTTGCTCACCGATTATTGGATTTTGGCCCCAATATCTTCTGTGACATATATTAGTGCGAAAATGACAGCCGAATTAATCAAGGCGTTGGAACAAAGTGGCATAAGAAACGAACAGAGAGGCATTAACGAATACAGAACGTCTCTATGGTTCCAAGAAAAGTAGATTAATCGAATTCTGCCCACAAGTCGGGCATATATGGCTGGAAATCATAAAATATGCCAAAAACAGTTAAAATCCCGAATTGTCCCAACACTTTAACCATACTGAAAGAAACGCGTACGCGAGTTTCGACCCAACCCAAAACGGGTTCAAGCTGAGGTCCGAATAGGCAATGGAAATATTACCAGAAATAGTAAGAAATAACTAAAAATGCATGTTTGACTGGTCGAACGGCAGAATTTGGGGATGAATATGGACCCCGATGGAGCGTAGCTCAATCTTCCCCTTGCGCGTCTCGTCGAGAGCTTTCCGAATTGGGGTGGCTCGCGTCATTCTGATGCCCGTAGCAAAAGCTATGGCCCAAACAGTGCGGCGACACCAAAGTCCAGTAATCTTTCTTACCGATTACTGGACTTTGGCCCCATGTCTTTTGAGAGATATATTAACGCCCTATTGGTGGATGTTGGCCCAAATATCTCACGTGACATATATTAACACCAAAATGCATAACTATTGCTTACCGATTTGTTCATTTTGTCAGCAATTTATGTCTCACAAAATAATGGTATCAAAATCCACTAATCTTGCTCACCGATTAGTGGATTTTGGTTCCAATATCTTCTGTGACATATATTAGTGCCAAAATGACGCCGAATTAATCAAGGCGTTGGATCAATGTGGCATAAGCAACGAATAGAGAGGCATAAACGAATAGAGAACGTCTCTATGGTTCCAAGAAAAGTAGATTAATCGAATTCTGCCAACAAGTCGGGCATATATGGCTGGAAATCATAAAATATGCCAAAAAAAAAATAAAATCCCGAATTTTCCCAACACTTTAACCATACTGAAAGAAACACGTACGCGAATTTCGACCCAAACCAAAACGGGTTCAAGCTGAGGTCCGAATAGGCAATGGAAATATTACAAGAAATAGTAAGAAATAACTAAAAATGCCCGTTTGGTTGGTCGAACGGCGGAATTTGGGGACGAATATGGACCCCGATGGAGCATAGCTCAATCGTCCCCTTGTGCGTCTCGTCGAGAGCTTTCCGAATTAAGGTGGCTCGCGTCATTCTGATGCCCGTAGCAAAAGCTATGGCCCAAACAGTGCGGCGACACCAAAGTCCAGTAATCTTTCTTACCGATTACTGGACTTTGGCCCCATGTCTTTTGAGAGATATATTAACGCCCGATTGGTGGATTTTGGCCCCAACATCTCATGTGACATATATTAACACCAAAATGCATAACTATTGCTTACCGATTTGTGCATTTTGTCAGCAATTTATGTCTCACAAAATAATGGTATCAAAATCCACTAATCTTGCTCACCGATTATTGGATTTTGGCCCCAATATCTTCTGTGACATATATTAGTGCCAAAATGACAGCCGAATTAATCAAGGCGTTGGAACAAAGTGGCATAAGAAACGAACAGAGAGGCATTAACGAATACAGAACGTCTCTATGGTTCCAAGAAAAGTAGATTAATCGAATTCTGCCCACAAGTCGGGCATATATGGCTGGAAATCATAAAATATGCCAAAAACAGTTAAAATCCCTAATTGTCCCAACACTTTAACCATACTGAAAGAAACGCGTACGCGAGTTTCGACCCAACCCAAAACGGGTTCAAGCTGAGGTCCGAATAGGTAATGGAAATATTACCAGAAATAGTAAGAAATAACTAAAAATGCCCGTTTGACTGGTCGAACGGCAGAATTTGGGGATGAATATGGACCCCGATGGAGCGTAGCTCAATCTTCCCCTTGCGCGTCTCGTCGAGAGCTTTCCGAATTGGGGTGGCTCGCGTCATTCTGATGCCCGTAGCAAAAGCTATGGCCCAAACAGTGCGGCGACACCAAAGTCCAGTAATCTTTCTTACCGATTACTGGACTTTGGCCCCATGTCTTTTGAGAGATATATTAACGCCCGATTGGTGGATGTTGGCCCAAATATCTCACGTGACATATATTAACACCAAAATGCATAACTATTGCTTACCGATTTGTTCATTTTGTCAGCAATTTATGTCTCACAAAATAATGGTATCAAAATCCACTAATCTTGCTCACCGATTAGTGGATTTTGGTTCCAATATCTTCTGTGACATATATTAGTGCCAAAATGACGCCGAATTAATCAAGGCGTTGGATCAATGTGGCATAAGCAACGAATAGAGAGGCATAAACGAATAGAGAACGTCTCTATGGTTCCAAGAAAAGTAGATTAATCGAATTCTGCCAACAAGTCGGGCATATATGGCTGGAAATCATAAAATATGCCAAAAAAAAAAAAAAAATCCCGAATTTTCCCAACACTTTAACCATACTGAAAGAAACACGTACGCGAATTTCGACCCAAACCAAAACGGGTTCAAGCTGAGGTCCGAATAGGCAATGGAAATATTACAAGAAATAGTAAGAAATAACTAAAAATGCCCGTTTGGTTGGTCGAACGGCGGAATTTGGGGACGAATATGGACCCCGATGGAGCATAGCTCAATCGTCCCCTTGTGCGTCTCGTCGAGAGCTTTCCGAATTAAGGTGGCTCGCGTCATTCTGATGCCCGTAGCAAAAGCTATGGCCCAAACAGTGCGGCGACACCAAAGTCCAGTAATCTTTCTTACCGATTACTGGACTTTGGCCCCATGTCTTTTGAGAGATATATTAATGCCCGATTGGTGGATTTTGGCCCCAATATCTCACGTGACATATATTAACACCAAAATGCACAACTATTGCTTACCGATTTGTGCATTTTGTCAGCAATTTATGTCTCACAAAATAATGGTATCAAAATCCACTAATCTTTCTCACCGATTATTGGATTTTGGCCCCAATATCTTCTGTGACCTATATTAGTGCCAAAATGACAGCCGAATTAATCAAGGCGTTGGAACAAAGTGGCATAAGAAACGAACAGAGAGGCATTAACGAATACAGAACGTCTCTATGGTTCCAAGAAAAGTAGATTAATCGAATTCTGCCCACAAGTCGGGCATATAAGGCTAAAAATCATAAAATATGCCAAAAAAAGTTAAAATCCCGAATTGTCCCAACACTTTAACCATACTGAAAGAAACGCGTACACGAATTTTTACCCAACCCAAAACGGGTTCAAGCTGAGGTCCGAATAGGCAATGGAAATATTACAAGAAATAGTAAGAAATAACTAAAAATGCCCGTTTGGCTGGTCGATAGGCGGAATTTGGGGATGAATATGGACCCCGATGGAGCGTATCTGAATCGTCCCCTTGTGCGTCTCGTCGAGAGCTTTCCGAATTAAGGTGGCTCGCGTCATTCTGATGCCCGTAGCAAAAGCTATGGCCCAAACAGTGCGGCGACACCAAAGTCCAGTAATCTTTCTTACCGATTACTGGACTTTGGCCCCATGTCTTTTGAGAGATATATTAACGCCCGATTGGTGGATTTTGGCCCCAACATCTCATGTGACATATATTAACACCAAAATGCATAACTATTGCTTACCGATTTGTGCATTTTGTCAGCAATTTATGTCTCACAAAATAATGGTATCAAAATCCACTAATCTTGCTCACCGATTATTGGATTTTGGCCCCAATATCTTCTGTGACATATATTAGTGCCAAAATGACAGCCGAATTAATCAAGGCGTTGGAACAAAGTGGCATAAGAAACGAACAGAGAGGCATTAACGAATACAGAACGTCTCTATGGTTCCAAGAAAAGTAGATTAATCGAATTCTGCCCACAAGTCGGGCATATATGGCTGGAAATCATAAAATATGCCAAAAACAGTTAAAATCCCTAATTGTCCCAACACTTTAACCATACTGAAAGAAACGCGTATGCGAGTTTCGACCCAACCCAAAACGGGTTCAAGCTGAGGTCCGAATAGGCAATGGAAATATTACCAGAAATAGTAAGAAATAACTAAAAATGCCCGTTTGACTGGTCGAACGGCAGAATTTGGGGATGAATATGGACCCCGATGGAGCGTAGCTCAATCTTCCCCTTGCGCGTCTCGTCGAGAGCTTTCCGAATTGGGGTGGCTCGCGTCATTCTGATGCCCGTAGCAAAAGCTATGGCCCAAACAGTGCGGCGACACCAAAGTCCAGTAATCTTTCTTACCGATTACCGGACTTTGGCCCCATGTCTTTTGAGAGATATATTAACGCCCGATTGGTGGATGTTGGCCCATATATCTCACGTGACATATATTAACACCAAAATGCATAACTATTGCTTACCGATTTGTTCATTTTGTCAGAAATTTATGTCTCACAAAATAATGGTATCAAAATCCACTAATCTTGCTCACCGATTAGTGGATTTTGGCCCCAATATCTTCTGTGACATATATTAGTGCCAAAATGACGCCGAATTAATCAAGGCGTTGGATCAATGTGGCATAAGCAACGAATAGAGAGGCATAAACGAATAGAGAACGTCTCTATGGTTCCAAGAAAAGTAGATTAATCGAATTCTGCCAACAAGTCGGGCATATATGGCTGGAAATCATAAAATATGCCAAAAAAAAAAAAAAATCCCGAATTTTCCCAACACTTTAACCATACTGAAAGAAACACGTACGCGAATTTCGACCCAAACCAAAACGGGTTCAAGCTGAGGTCCGAATAGGCAATGGAAATATTACAAGAAATAGTAAGAAATAACTAAAAATGCCCGTTTGGTTGGTCGAACGGCGGAATTTGGGGACGAATATGGACCCCGATGGAGCATAGCTCAATCGTCTCTTTGTGCGTCTCGTCGAGAGCTTTCCGAATTGGGGTGGCTCGCGTCATTCTAATGCCCGTAGCAAAAGCTATGGCCCAAACAGTGCGGCGACACCAAAGTCCAGTATTCTTTCTTACCGATTACTGGACTTTGGCCCCATGTCTTTTGAGAGATATATTAACGCCCGATTGGTGGATTTTGGCCCCAATATCTCATGTGACATATATTAACACCGAAATGCATAACTATTTCTTACCAATTTGTGCATCTTGTCAGCAATTTATGTCTCACAAAATAATGGTATCAAAATCCACTAATCTTGCTCACCGATTAGTGGATTTTGGCCCCAATATCTTCTGTGACATATATTAGTGCCAAAATGACGCCGAATTAATCAAGGCGTTGGATCAATGTGGCATAAGCAACGAATAGAGAGGCATAAACGAATAGAGAACGTGTCTATGGTTCCAAGAAAAGTAGATTAATCGAATTCTGCCCACAAGCCGGACATATATGGCTGAAAATCATAAAATATGCCAAAATAAGTTAAAATACCTAATTGTCCCAACACTTTAACCACACTGAAAGAAACGCGTATGCGAATTTCGACCCAACCCAAAACGGGTTCAAGCTGAGGTTCGAATAGGCAATGGAAATATTACCAGAAATAGTTAGAAATAACTAAAAATGCCCGTTTGACTGGTCGAACGGCGGAATTTTGGGATGAATATGGACATTGATGGAGCGTAGCTCAATCGTCCCCTTGTGCGTCTCGTCGAGAGCTTTCCGAATTAAGGTGGCTCGTGTCATTCTAATGCCCGTGGCAAAAGCTATGGCCCAAACAGTGCGGCGACACCAAAGTCCAGTAATCTTTCTTACCGATTACTGGACTTTGGCCCCATGTCTTTTGAGAGATATATTAACGCCCGATTGGTGGATTTTGGCCCCAATATCTCACGTGACATATATTAACACCAAAATGCACAACTATTGCTTACCGATTTGTGCATTTTGTCAGCAATTTATGTCTCACAAAATAATGGTATCAAAATCCACTAATCTTGCTCACCGATTATTGGATTTTGGCCCAAATATCTTCTGTGACCTATATTAGTGCCAAAATGACAGCCGAATTAATCAAGGCGTTGGAACAAAGTGGCATAAGAAACGAACAGAGAGGCATTAACGAATACAGAACGTCTCTATGGTTCCAAGAAAAGTAGATTAATCGAATTCTGCCCACAAGTCGGGCATATATGGCTGGAAATCATAAAATATGCCAAAAACAGTTAAAATCCCGAATTGTCCCAACACTTTAACCATACTGAAAGAAACGCGTACGCGAGTTTCGACCCAACCCAAAACGGGTTCAAGCTGAGGTCTGAATAGGCAATGGAAATATTACCAGAAATAGTAAGAAATAACTAAAAATGCCCGTTTGACTGGTCGAACGGCAGAATTTGGGGATGAATATGGACCCCGATGGAGCGTAGCTCAATCTTCCCCTTGCGCGTCTCGTCGAGAGCTTTCCGAATTGGGGTGGCTCGCGTCATTCTGATGCCCGTAGCAAAAGCTATGGCCCAAACAGTGCGGCGACACCAAAGTCCAGTAATCTTTCTTACCGATTACTGGACTTTGGCCCCATGTCTTTTGAGAGATATATTAACGCCCGATTGGTGGATGTTGGCCCAAATATCTCACGTGACATATATTAACACCAAAATGCATAACTATTGCTTACCGATTTGTTCATTTTGTCAGCAATTTATGTCTCACAAAATAATGGTATCAAAATCCACTAATCTTGCTCACCGATTAGTGGATTTTGGTTCCAATATCTTCTGTGACATATATTAGTGCCAAAATGACGCCGAATTATTCAAGGCGTTGGATCAATGTGGCATAAGCGACGAATAGAGAGGCATAAACGAATAGAGAACGTCTCTATGGTTCCAAGAAAAGTAGATTAATCGAATTCTGCCAACAAGTCGGGCATATATGGCTGGAAATCATAAAATATGCCAAAAAAAAAAAAAAAATCCCGAATTTTCCCAACACTTTAACCATACTGAAAGAAACACGTACGCGAATTTCGACCCAAACCAAAACGGGTTCAAGCTGAGGTCCGAATAGGCAATGGAAATATTACAAGAAATAGTAAGAAATAACTAAAAATGCCCGTTTGGTTGGTCGAACGGCGGAATTTGGGGACGAATATGGACCCCGATGGAGCATAGCTCAATCGTCCCCTTGTGCGTCTCGTCGAGAGCTTTCCGAATTAAGGTGGCTCGCGTCATTCTGATGCCCGTAGCAAAAGCTATGGCCCAAACAGTGCGGCGACACCAAAGTCCAGTAATCTTTCTTACCGATTACTGGACTTTGGCCCCATGTCTTTTGAGAGATATATTAACGCCCGATTGGTGGATTTTGGCCCCAACATCTCATGTGACATATATTAACACCAAAATGCATAACTATTGCTTACCGATTTGTGCATTTTGTCAGCAATTTATGTCTCACAAAATAATGGTATCAAAATCCACTAATCTTGCTCACCGATTATTGGATTTTGGCCCCAATATCTTCTGTGACATATATTAGTGCCAAAATGACAGCCGAATTAATCAAGGCGTTGGAACAAAGTGGCATAAGAAACGAACAGAGAGGCATTAACGAATACAGAACGTCTCTATGGTTCCAAGAAAAGTAGATTAATCGAATTCTGCCCACAAGTCGGGCATATATGGCTGGAAATCATAAAATATGCCAAAAACAGTTAAAATCCCTAATTGTCCCAACACTTTAACCATACTGAAAGAAACGCGTATGCGAGTTTCGACCCAACCCAAAACGGGTTCAAGCTGAGGTCCGAATAGGCAATGGAAATATTACCAGAAATAGTAAGAAATAACTAAAAATGCCCGTTTGACTGGTCGAACGGCAGAATTTGGGGATGAATATGGACCCCGATGGAGCGTAGCTCAATCTTCCCCTTGCGCGTCTCGTCGAGAGCTTTCCGAATTGGGGTGGCTCGCGTCATTCTGATGCCCGTAGCAAAAGCTATGGCCCAAACAGTGCGGCGACACCAAAGTCCAGTAATCTTTCTTACCGATTACTGGACTTTGGCCCCATGTCTTTTGAGAGATATATTAACGCCCGATTGGTGGATGTTGGCCCATATATCTCACGTGACATATATTAACACCAAAATGCATAACTATTGCTTACCGATTTGTTCATTTTGTCAGAAATTTATGTCTCACAAAATAATGGTATCAAAATCCACTAATCTTGCTCACCGATTAGTGGATTTTGGCCCCAATATCTTCTGTGACATATATTAGTGCCAAAATGACGCCGAATTAATCAAGGCGTTGGATCAATGTGGCATAAGCAACGAATAGAGAGGCATAAACGAATAGAGAACGTCTCTATGGTTCCAAGAAAAGTAGATTAATCGAATTCTGCCAACAAGTCGGGCATATATGGCTGGAAATCATAAAATATGCCAAAAAAAAAAAAAAAATCCCGAATTTTCCCAACACTTTAACCATACTGAAAGAAACACGTACGCGAATTTCGACCCAAACCAAAACGGGTTCAAGCTGAGGTCCGAATAGGCAATGGAAATATTACAAGAAATAGTAAGAAATAACTAAAAATGCCCGTTTGGTTGGTCGAACGGCGGAATTTGGGGACGAATATGGACCCCGATGGAGCATAGCTCAATCGTCTCTTTGTGCGTCTCGTCGAGAGCTTTCCGAATTGGGGTGGCTCGCGTCATTCTAATGCCCGTAGCAAAAGCTATGGCCCAAACAGTGCGGCGACACCAAAGTCCAGTATTCTTTCTTACCGATTACTGGACTTTGGCCCCATGTCTTTTGAGAGATATATTAACGCCCGATTGGTGGATTTTGGCCCCAATATCTCATGTGACATATATTAACACCGAAATGCATAACTATTTCTTACCAATTTGTGCATCTTGTCAGCAATTTATGTCTCACAAAATAATGGTATCAAAATCCACTAATCTTGCTCACCGATTAGTGGATTTTGGCCCCAATATCTTCTGTGACATATATTAGTGCCAAAATGACGCCGAATTAATCAAAGCGTTGGATCAATGTGGCATAAGCAACGAATAGAGAGGCATAAACGAATAGAGAACGTGTCTATGGTTCCAAGAAAAGTAGATTAATCGAATTCTGCCCACAAGCCGGACATATATGGCTGAAAATCATAAAATATGCCAAAATAAGTTAAAATACCTAATTGTCCCAACACTTTAACCACACTGAAAGAAACGCGTATGCGAATTTCGACCCAACCCAAAACGGGTTCAAGCTGAGGTTCGAATAGGCAATGGAAATATTACCAGAAATAGTTAGAAATAACTAAAAATGCCCGTTTGACTGGTCGAACGGCGGAATTTTGGGATGAATATGGACCTTGATGGAGCGTAGCTCAATCGTCCCCTTGTGCGTCTCGTCGAGAGCTTTCCGAATTAAGGTGGCTCGTGTCATTCTGATGCCCGTGGCAAAAGCTATGGCCCAAACAGTGCGGCGACACCAAAGTCCAGTAATCTTTCTTACCGATTACTGGACTTTGGCCCCATGTCTTTTGAGAGATATATTAACGCCCGATTGGTGGATTTTGGCCCCAATATCTCACGTGACATATATTAACACCAAAATGCACAACTATTGCTTACCGATTTGTGCATTTTGTCAGCAATTTATGTCTCACAAAATAATGGTATCAAAATCCACTAATCTTGCTCACCGATTATTGGATTTTGGCCCAAATATCTTCTGTGACCTATATTAGTGCCAAAATGACAGCCGAATTAATCAAGGCGTTGGAACAAAGTGGCATAAGAAACGAACAGAGAGGCATTAACGAATACAGAACGTCTCTATGGTTCCAAGAAAAGTAGATTAATCGAATTCTGCCCACAAGTCGGGCATATATGGCTGGAAATCATAAAATATGCCAAAAACAGTTAAAATCCCGAATTGTCCCAACACTTTAACCATACTGAAAGAAACGCGTACGCGAGTTTCGACCCAACCCAAAACGGGTTCAAGCTGAGGTCCGAATAGGCAATGGAAATATTACCAGAAATAGTAAGAAATAACTAAAAATGCCCGTTTGACTGGTCGAACGGCAGAATTTGGGGATGAATATGGACCCCGATGGAGCGTAGCTCAATCTTCCCCTTGCGCGTCTCGTCGAGAGCTTTCCGAATTGGGGTGGCTCGCGTCATTCTGATCCCCGTAGCAAAAGCTATGGCCCAAACAGTGCGGCGACACCAAAGTCCAGTAATCTTTCTTACCGATTACTGGACTTTGGCCCCATGTCTTTTGAGAGATATATTAACGCCCGATTGGTGGATGTTGGCCCAAATATCTCACGTGACATATATTAACACCAAAATGCATAACTATTGCTTACCGATTTGTTCATTTTGTCAGCAATTTATGTCTCACAAAATAATGGTATTAAAATCCACTAATCTTGCTCACCGATTAGTGGATTTTGGTTCCAATATCTTCTGTGACATATATTAGTGCCAAAATGACGCCGAATTATTCAAGGCGTTGGATCAATGTGGCATAAGCGACGAATAGAGAGGCATAAACGAATAGAGAACGTCTCTATGGTTCCAAGAAAAGTAGATTAATCGAATTCTGCCAACAAGTCGGGCATATATGGCTGGAAATCATAAAATATGCCAAAAAAAAAAAAAAATCCCGAATTTTCCCAACACTTTAACCATACTGAAAGAAACACGTACGCGAATTTCGACCCAAACCAAAACGGGTTCAAGCTGAGGTCCGAATAGGCAATGGAAATATTACAAGAAATAGTAAGAAATAACTAAAAATGCCCGTTTGGTTGGTCGAACGGCGGAATTTGGGGACGAATATGGACCCCGATGGAGCATAGCTCAATCGTCCCCTTGTGCGTCTCGTCGAGAGCTTTCTGAATTAAGGTGGCTCGCGTCATTCTGATGCCCGTAGCAAAAGCTATGGCCCAAACAGTGCGGCGACACCAAAGTCCAGTAATCTTTCTTACCGATTACTGGACTTTGGCCCCATGTCTTTTGAGAGATATATTAACGCCCGATTGGTAGATTTTGGCCCCAACATCTCATGTGACATATATTAACACCAAAATGCATAACTATTGCTTACCGATTTGTGCATTTTGTCAGCAATTTATGTCTCACAAAATAATGGTATCAAAATCCACTAATCTTGCTCACCGATTATTGGATTTTGGCCCCAATATCTTCTGTGACATATATTAGTGCCAAAATGACAGCCGAATTAATCAAGGCGTTGGAACAAAGTGGCATAAGAAACGAACAGAGAGGCATTAACGAATACAAAACGTCTCTATGGTTCCAAGAAAAGTAGATTAATCGAATTCTGCCCACAAGTCGGGCATATATGGCTGGAAATCATAAAATATGCCAAAAACAGTTAAAATCCCGAATTGTCCCAACACTTTAACCATACTGAAAGAAACGCGTACGCGAGTTTCGACCCAACCCAAAACGGGTTCAAGCTGAGGTCCGAATAGGCAATGGAAATATTACCAGAAATAGTAAGAAATAACTAAAAATGCCCGTTTGACTGGTCGAACGGCAGAATTTGGGGATGAATATGGACCCCGATGGAGCGTAGCTCAATCTTCCCCTTGCGCGTCTCGTCGAGAGCTTTCCGAATTGGGGTGGCTCGCGTCATTCTGATGCCCGTAGCAAAAGCTATGGCCCAAACAGTGCGGCGACACCAAAGTCCAGTAATCTTTCTTACCGATTACTGGACTTTGGCCCCATGTCTTTTGAGAGATATATTAACGCCCGATTGGTGGATGTTGGCCCAAATATCTCACGTGACATATATTAACACCAAAATGCATAACTATTGCTTACCGATTTGTTCATTTTGTCAGCAATTTATGTCTCACAAAATAATGGTATCAAAATCCACTAATCTTGCTCACCGATTAGTGGATTTTGGCCCCAATATCTTCTGTGACATATATTAGTGCCAAAATGACGCCGAATTAATCAAGGCGTTGGATAAATGTGGCATAAGCAACGAATAGAGAGGCATAAACGAATAGAGAACGTCTCTATGGTTCCAAGAAAAGTAGATTAATCGAATTCTGCCAACAAGTCGGGCATATATGGCTGGAAATCATAAAATATGCCAAAAAAAAAATAAAATCCCGAATTTTCCCAACACTCTAACCATACTGAAAGAAACACGTACGCGAATTTCGACCCAAACCAAAACGGGTTCAAGCTGAGGTCCGAATAGGCAATGGAAATATTACAAGAAATAGTAAGAAATAACTAAAAATGCCCGTTTGGTTGGTCGAACGGCGGAATTTGGGGACGAATATGGACCCCGATGGAGCATAGCTCAATCGTCTCCTTGTGCGTCTCGTCGAGAGCTTTCCGAATTGGGGTGGCTCGCGTCATTCTAATGCCCGTAGCAAAAGCTATGGCCCAAACAGTGCGGCGACACCAAAGTCCAGTATTCTTTCTTACCGATTACTGGACTTTGGCCCCATGTCTTTTGAGAGATATATTAACGCCCGATTGGTGGATTTTGGCCCCAATATCTCATGTGACATATATTAACACCGAAATGCATAACTATTGCTTACCAATTTGTGCATCTTGTCAGCAATTTATGTCTCACAAAATAATGGTATCAAAATCAACTAATCTTGCTCACCGATTAGTGGATTTTGGCCCCAATATCTTCTGTGACATATATTAGTGCCAAAATGACGCCGAATTAATCAAGGCGTTGGATCAATGTGGCATAAGCAACGAATAGAGAGGCATAAACGAATAGAGAACGTGTCTATGGTTCCAAGAAAAGTAGATTAATCGAATTCTGCCCACAAGCCGGACATATATGGCTGAAAATCATAAAATATGCCAAAATAAGTTAAAATACCTAATTGTCCCAACACTTTAACCACACTGAAAGAAACGCGTATGCGAATTTCGACCCAACCCAAAACGGGTTCAAGCTGAGGTTCGAATAGGCAATGGAAATATTACCAGAAATAGTTAGAAATAACTAAAAATGCCCGTTTGACTGGTCGAACGGCGGAATTTGGGGATGAATATGGACCTTGATGGAGCGTAGCTCAATCGTCCCCTTGTGCGTCTCGTCGAGAGCTTTCCGAATTAAGGTGGCTCGTGTCATTCTGATGCCCGTAGCAAAAGCTATGGCCCAAACAGTGCGGCGACACCAAAGTCCAGTAATCTTTCTTACCGATTACTGGACTTTGGCCCCATGTCTTTTGAGAGATATATTAACGCCCGATTGGTGGATTTTGGCCCCAATATCTCACGTGACATATATTAACACCAAAATGCACAACTATTGCTTACCGATTTGTGCATTTTGTCAGCAATTTATGTCTCACAAAATAATGGTATCAAAATCCACTAATCTTGCTCACCGATTATTGGATTTTGGCCCAAATATCTTCTGTGACCTATATTAGTGCCAAAATGACAGCCGAATTAATCAAGGCGTTGGAACAAAGTGGCATAAGAAACGAACAGAGAGGCATTAACGAATACAGAACGTCTCTATGGTTCCAAGAAAAGTAGATTAATCGAATTCTGCCCACAAGTCGGGCATATATGGCTGGAAATCATAAAATATGCCAAAAACAGTTAAAATCCCGAATTGTCCCAACACTTTAACCATACTGAAAGAAACGCGTACGCGAGTTTCGACCCAACCCAAAACGGGTTCAAGCTGAGGTCCGAATAGGCAATGGAAATATTACCAGAAATAGTAAGAAATAACTAAAAATGCCCGTTTGACTGGTCGAACGGCAGAATTTGGGGATGAATATGGACCCCGATGGAGCGTAGCTCAATCTTCCCCTTGCGCGTCTCGTCGAGAGCTTTCCGAATTGGGGTGGCTCGCGTCATTCTGATGCCCGTAGCAAAAGCTATGGCCCAAACAGTGCGGCGACACCAAAGTCCAGTAATCTTTCTTACCGATTACTGGACTTTGGCCCCATGTCTTTTGAGAGATATATTAACGCCCGATTGGTGGATGTTGGCCCAAATATCTCACGTGACATATATTAACACCAAAATGCATAACTATTGCTTACCGATTTGTTCATTTTGTCAGCAATTTATGTCTCACAAAATAATGGTATCAAAATCCACTAATCTTGCTCACCGATTAGTGGATTTTGGCCCCAATATCTTCTGTGACATATATTAGTGCCAAAATGACGCCGAATTAATCAAGGCGTTGGATCAATGTGGCATAAGCAACGAATAGAGAGGCATAAACGAATAGAGAACGTCTCTATGGTTCCAAGAAAAGTAGATTAATCGAATTCTGCCAACAAGTCAGGCATATATGGCTGGAAATCATAAAATATGCCAAAAAAAAAATAAAATCCCGAATTTTCCCAACACTTTAACCATACTGAAAGAAACACGTACGCGAATTTCGACCCAAACCAAAACGGGTTCAAGCTGAGGTCCGAATAGGCAATGGAAATATTACAAGAAATAGTAAGAAATAACTAAAAATGCCCGTTTGGTTGGTCGAACGGCGGAATTTGGGGACGAATATGGACCCCGATGGAGCATAGCTCAATCGTCTCCTTGTGCGTCTCGTCGAGAGCTTTCCGAATTGGGGTGGCTCGCGTCATTCTAATGCCCGTAGCAAAAGCTATGGCCCAAACAGTGCGGCGACACCAAAGTCCAGTATTCTTTCTTACCAATTACTGGACTTTGGCCCCATGTCTTTTGAGAGATATATTAACGCCCGATTGGTGGATTTTGGCCCCAATATCTCATGTGACATATATTAACACCGAAATGCATAACTATTGCTTACCAATTTGTGCATCTTGTCAGCAATTTATGTCTCACAAAATAATGGTATCAAAATCCACTAATCTTGCTCACCGATTAGTGGATTTTGGCCCCAATATCTTCTGTGACATATATTAGTGCCAAAATGACGCCGAATTAATCAAGGCGTTGGATCAATGTGGCATAAGCAACGAATAGAGAGGCATAAACGAATAGAGAACGTGTCTATGGTTCCAAGAAAAGTAGATTAATCGAATTCTGCCCACAAGCCGGACATATATGGCTGAAAATCATAAAATATGCCAAAATAAGTTAAAATACCTAATTGTCCCAACACTTTAACCACACTGAAAGAAACGCGTATGCGAATTTCGACCCAACCCAAAACGGGTTCAAGCTGAGGTTCGAATAGGCAATGGAAATATTACCAGAAATAGTTAGAAATAACTAAAAATGCCCGTTTGACTGGTCGAACGGCAGAATTTGGGGATGAATATGGACCTTGATGGAGCGTAGCTCAATCGTCCCCTTGTGCGTCTCGTCGAGAGCTTTCCGAATTAAGGTGGCTCGTGTCATTCTGATGCCCGTAGCAAAAGCTATGGCCCAAACAGTGCGGCGACACCAAAGTCCAGTAATCTTTCTTACCGATTACTGGACTTTGGCCCCATGTCTTTTGAGAGATATATTAACGCCCTATTGGTGGATTTTGGCCCCAATATCTCACGTGACATATATTAACACCAAAATGCACAACTATTGCTTACCGATTTGTGCATTTTGTCAGCAATTTATGTCTCACAAAATAATGGTATCAAAATCCACTAATCTTGCTCACCGATTATTGGATTTTGGCCCAAATATCTTCTGTGACCTATATTAGTGCCAAAATGACAGCCGAATTAATCAAGGCGTTGGAACAAAGTGGCATAAGAAACGAACAGAGAGGCATAAACGAATACAGAACGTCTCTATGGTTCCAAGAAAAGTAGATTAATCGAATTCTGCCCTTAAGTCGGGCATATAAGGCTGAAAATCATAAAATATGCCAAAAAAAGTTAAAACCCGAATTGTCCCAACACTTTAACCATACTGAAAGAAACGCGTACGCGAGTTTCGACCCAACCCAAAACGGGTTCAAGCTGAGGTCCGAATAGGCAATGGAAATATTACCAGAAATAGTAAGAAATAACTAAAAATGCCCGTTTGGCTGGTCGAACGGTGGAATTTGGGGATGAATATGGACCCCGATGGAGCGTAGCTGAATCGTCCCCTTGTGCGTCTCGTCGAGAGCTTTCCGAATTAAGGTGGCTCGCGTCATTCTGATGCCCGTAGCAAAAGCTATGGCCCAAACAGTGCGGCGACACCAAAGTCCAGTAATCTTTCTTACCGATTACTGGACTTTGGACCCATGTCTTTTGAGAGATATATTAACGCCCGATTGGTGGATTTTGGCCCCAATATCTCATGTGACATATATTAACACAAAAATGCATAACTATTGCTTACCGATTTGTGCATTTTGTCAGCAATTTATGTCTCACAAAATAATGGTATCAAAATCCACTAATCTTGCTCACCGATTATTGGATTTTGGCCCCAATATCTTCTGTGACATATATTAGTGCCAAAATGACAGCCGAATTAATCAACGCGTTGGAACAAAGTGGCATACGAAACGAACAGAGAGGCATAAACGAATACAGAACGTCTCTATGGTTCCAAGAAAAGTAGATTAATCGAATTCTGCCCACAAGTCGGGCATATATGGCTGGAAATCATAAAATATGCCAAGAAAAGTTAAAATCCCGAATTGTCCCAACACTTTAACCATACTGAAAGAAACGCGTACGCGAGTTTCGACCCAACCCAAAACGGGTTCAAGCTGAGGTCCGAATAGGCAATGGAAATATTACCAGAAATAGTAAGAAATAACTAAAAATGCCCGTTTGACTGGTCGAACGGCGGACTTTGGGGATGAATATGGACCCCGATGGAGCGTAGCTCAATCTTCCCCTTGCGCGTCTCGTCGAGAGCTTTCCGAATTGGGGTGGCTCGCGTCATTCTGATGCCCGTGGCAAAAGCTATGGCCTAAACAGTGCGGCGACACCAAAGTCCAGTAATCTTTCTTACCGATTACTGGACTTTGGCCCCATGTCTTTTGAGAGATATATGAACGCCCGATTGGTGGATGTTGGCCCAAATATCTCACGTGACATATATTAACACCAAAATGCATAACTATTGCTTACCGATTTGTGCATTTTGTCAGCAATTTATGTCTCACAAAATAATGGTATCAAAATCCACTAATCTTGCTTACCGATTAGTGGATTTTGGCCCCAATATCTTCTGTGACATATATTAGTGCCAAAATGACGCCGAATTAATCAAGGCGTTGGATCAATGTGGCATAAGCAACGAATAGAGAGGCATAAACGAATAGAGAACGTCTCTATGGTTCCAAGAAAAGTAGATTAATCGAATTCTGCCCACAAGTCGGGCATATATGGCTGGCAATCATAAAATATGCCAAAAAAAAAATAAAATCCCGAATTTTCCCAACACTTTTACCATACTGAAAGAAACACGTACGCGAATTTCGACCCAAACCAAAACGGGTTCAAGCTGAGGTCCGAATAGGCAATGGAAATATTACAAGAAATAGTAAGAAATAACTAAAAATGCCCGTTTGGTTGGTCGAACGGCGGAATTTGGGGATGAATATGGACCCCGATGGAGCGTAGCTCAATCGTCCCCTTGTGCATCTCGTCGAGAGCTTTCCGAATTGGGGTGGCTCGCGTCATTCTAATGCCCGTAGCAAAAGCTATGGCCCAAACAGTGCGGCGACACCAAAGTCCAGTATTCTTTCTTACCGATTACTGGACTTTGGCCCCATGTCTTTTGAGAGATATATTAACGCCCGATTGGTGGATTTTGGCCCCAATATCTCATGTGACATATATTAACACCGAAATGCATAACTATTGCTTACCAATTTGTGCATTTTGTCAGCAATTTATGTCTCACAAAATAATGGTATCAAAATCCACTAATCTTGCTCACCGATTAGTGGATTTTGGCCCCAATATCTTCTGTGACATATATTAGTGCTAAAATGACGCCGAATTAATCAAGGCGTTAGATCAATGTGGCATAAGCAACGAATAGAGAGGCATAAACGAATAGAGAACGTCTCTATGGTTCCAAGAAAAGTAGATTAATCGAATTCTGCCCACAAGTCGGGCATATATGGCTGGAAATCATAAAATATGCCAAAAAAAGTTAAAATCCTGAATTTTCCCAACACTTTAACCATACTGAAAGAAACGCGTACGCGAGTTTCGACCCAACCAAAACGGGTTCAAGCTGAGGTCCGAATAGGCAATGGAAATATTACCAGAAATAGTAAGAAATAACTAAAAATGCCCGTTTGACTGGTCGAACGGCGGAATTTGGGGATGAATATGGACCCCGATGGAGCGTAGCTCAATCGTCCCCTTGCGCGTCTCGTCGAGAGCTTTCCGAATTGGGGTGGCTCTCGTCATTCTGATGCCCGTAGAAAAAGCCCTGGCCCAAACAGTGCAGCGACACCAAAGTCCAGTAATCTTGCTTACCGATTACTGGACTTTGGCCCCATGTCTTTTGAGAGATATATTAACGCCCGATTGGTGGATTTTGGCCCCAATATCTCACGTGACATATATTAACACCAAAATGCACAACTATTGCTTACCAATTTGTGCATTTTGTCAGCAATTTATGTCTCACAAAATAATGGTATCAAAATCCACTAATCTTGCTCACCGATTAGTGGATTTTGGCCCCAATATCTTCTGTGACATATATTAGTGCCAAAATGACGCCGAATTGATCAAGGCGTTGCTCAATGTGGCATAAGCAACGAACAGAGAGGCATAAACGAATAGAGAACGTCTATATGGTTCCAAGAAAAGTAGATTAATCGAATTCTGCCCACAAGTCGGGCAATATGGCTGGAAATCATAAAATATGCCAAAAAAAGTTAAAATCCCGAATTGTCCCAACACCTTAACCATACTGAAAGAAACGCGTACGCGAATTTTGACCCAACCCAAAACGGGTTCAAGCTGAGGTCCGAATAGGCAATGGAAATATCACCAGAAATAGTAAGAAATAACTAAAAATGCCCGTTTGGTTGGTCGAACGGAGGAATTTGGGGATAAATATGGACCGCGATGGAGTGTAGCTCAATCGTCCCCTTGCGCGTCTCGTCGAGAGCTTTCCGAATTGGGGTGGCTAGCGTCATTCTGATGCCCGTAGCAAAAGCTATGGCCCAAACAGTGCGGCGACACCAAAGTCCAGTAATCTTTCTTACCGATTACTGGACTTTGGCCCCATGTCTTTTGAGAGATATATTAATGCCCGATTGGTGGATGTTGGCCCAAATATCTCACGTGACATATATTAACACCAAAATGCATAACTATTGCTTACCAATTTGTGCATTTTGTCAGCAATTTATGTCTCACAAAATAATGGTATCAAAATCCACTAATCTTGCTCACCGATTAGTGGATTTTGGCACCAATATCTTCTGTGACATATATTAGTGCCAAAATGACGCCGAATTGATCAAGGCGTTGGATAAATGTGGCATAAGAAACGAATAGAGAGGCATAAACGAATAGAGAACGTCTCTATGGTTCCAAGAAAAGTAGATTAATCGAATTCTGCCCACAAGTCGGGCATATATGGCTGGAAATCATAAAATATGCCAAAAAAAGTTAAAATCCCGAATTGTCCCAACACTTTAACCATACTGAAAGAAACGCGTACGCGAGTTTCGACCCAACCCAAAACGGGTTCAAGCTGAGGTCCGAATAGGCAATGGAAATATTACCAGAAATAGTAAGAAATAACTAAAAATGCCCGTTTGACTGGTCGAACGGCGGAATTTGGGGATGAATATGGACCCTGATGGAGCGTAGCTCAATCTTCCCCTTGCGCGTCTCGTCGAGAGCTTTCTGAATTGGGGTGGCTAGCGTCATTCTGATGCCCGTAGCAAAAGCTATGGCCCAAACAGTGCGGCGACACCAAAGTCCAGTAATCTTTCTTACCGATTACTGGACTTTGGCCCCATGTCTTTTGAGAGATATATTAACGCCCGATTGGTGGATTTTGGCCCCAATATCTCACGTGACATATATTAACACCAAAATGCACAACTATTGCTTACCAATTTGTGCATTTTGTCAGCAATTTATGTCTCACAAAATAATGGTATCAAAATCCACTAATCTTGCTCACCGATTAGTGGATTTTGGCCCCAATATCTTCTGTGACATATATTAGTGCCAAAATGACGCCGAATTGATCAAGGCGTTGATCAATGTGGCATAAGCAACGAACAGAGAGGCATAAACGAATAGAGAACGTCTATATGGTTCCAAGAAAAGTAGATTAATCGAATTCTGCCCACAAGTCGGGCAATATGGCTGGAAATCATAAAATATGCCAAAAAAAGTTAAAATCCCGAATTGTCCCAACACCTTAACCATACTGAAAGAAACGCGTACGCGAATTTCGACCCAACCCAAAACGGGTTCAAGCTGAGGTCCGAATAGGCAATGGAAATATCACCAGAAATAGTAAGAAATAACTAAAAATGCCCGTTTGGTTGGTCGAACGGAGGAATTTGGGGATGAATATGGACCGCGATAGAGCGTAGCTCAATCGTCCCCTTGCGAGTCTCGTCGAGAGCTTTCCGAATTGGGGTGGCTAGCGTCATTCTGATGCCCGTAGCAAAAGCTATGGCCCAAACAGTGCGGCGACACCAAAGTCCAGTAATCTTTCTTACCGATTACTGGACTTTGGCCCCATGTCTTTTGAGAGATATATTAACGCCCGATTGGTGGATTTTGGCCCCAATATCTCATGTGACATATATTAACACCGAAATGCATAACTATTGCTTACCAATTTGTGCATTTTGTCAGCAATTTATGTCTCACAAAATAATGGTATCAAAATCCACTAATCTTGCTCACCGATTAGTGGATTTTGGCCCCAATATCGTCTGTGACATATATTAGTGCCAAAATGACGCCGAATTAATCAAGGCGTTGGATCAATGTGGCATAAGAAACGAATAGAGAGGCATAAACGAATAGAGAACGTCTCTATGGTTCCAAGAAAAGTAGATTAATGGAATTCTGCCCACAAGTCGGGCATATATGGCTGGAAATCATAAAATATGCCAAAAAAAGTTAAAATCCCGAATTGTCCCAACACTTTAACCATACTGAAAGAAACGCGTACGCGAGTTTCGACCCAACCCAAAACGGGTTCAAGCTGAGGTCCGAATAGGCAATGGAAATATTACCAGAAATAGTAAGAAATAACTAAAAATGCCCGTTTGACTGGTCGAACGGCGGAATTTGGGGATGAATATGGACCCCGATGGAGCGTAGCTCAATCTTCCCCTTGCGCGTCTCGTCGAGAGCTTTCCGAATTGGGGTGGCTCGCGTCATTCCAATGCCCGTAGCAAAAGCTATGGCCCAAACATTGCGGCGACACCAAAGTCCAGTAATCTTTCTTTCCGATTACTGGACTTTGGCCCCATGTCTTTTGAGAGATATATTAACGCTCGATTGGTGGATGTTGGCCCAAATATCTCACGTGACATATATTAACACCAAAATGCATAACTATTGCTTACCAATTTGTGCATTTTGTCAGCAATTTATGTCTCACAAAATAATGGTATCAAAATCCACTAATCTTGCTCACCGATTAGTGGATTTTGGCCCCAATATCTTCTGTGACATATATTAGTGCCAAAATGACGCCGAATTGATCAAGGCGTTGGATCAATGTGGCATAAGCAACGAATAGAGAGGCATAAACGAATAGAGAACGTGTCTATGGTTCCAAGAAAAGTAGATTAATCGAATTCTGCCCACAAGTCGGGCATATATGGCTGGAAATCATAAAATATGCCAAAAAAAGTTAAAATCCCGAATTGTCCCAACACTTTAACCATACTGAAAGAAACGCGTACGCGAGTTTCGACCCAACCCAAAACGGGTTCAAGCTGAGGTCCGAATAGGCAATGGAAATATTACCAGAAATAGTAAGAAATAACTAAAAATGCCCGTTTGACTGGTCGAACGGCGGAATTTGGGGATGAATATGGACCCTGATGGAGCGTAGCTCAATCTTCCCCTTGCGCGTCTCGTCGAGAGCTTTCTGAATTGGGGTGGCTAGCGTCATTCTGATGCCCGTAGCAAAAGCTATGGCCCAAACAGTGCGGCGACACCAAAGTCCAGTAATCTTTCTTACCGATTACTGGACTTTGGCCCCATGTCTTTTGAGAGATATATTAACGCCCGATTGGTGGATTTTGGCCCCAATATCTCACGTGACATATATTAACACCAAAATGCACAACTATTGCTTACCAATTTGTGCATTTTGTCAGCAATTTATGTCTCACAAAATAATGGTATCAAAATCCACTAATCTTGCTCACCGATTAGTGGATTTTGGCCCCAATATCTTCTGTGACATATATTAGTGCCAAAATGACGCCGAATTGATCAAGGCGTTGCTCAATGTGGCATAAGCAACGAACAGAGAGGCATAAACGAATAGAGAACGTCTATATGGTTCCAAGAAAAGTAGATTAATCGAATTCTGCCCACAAGTCGGGCAATATGGCTGGAAATCATAAAATATGCCAAAAAAAGTTAAAATCCCGAATTGTCCCAACACCTTAACCATACTGAAAGAAACGCGTACGCGAATTTTGACCCAACCCAAAACGGGTTCAAGCTGAGGTCCGAATAGGCAATGGAAATATCACCAGAAATAGTAAGAAATAACTAAAAATGCCCGTTTGGTTGGTCGAACGGAGGAATTTGGGGATAAATATGGACCGCGATGGAGCGTAGCTCAATCGTCCCCTTGCGCGTCTCGTCGAGAGCTTTCCGAATTGGGGTGGCTAGCGTCATTCTGATGCCCGTAGCAAAAGCTATGGCCCAAACAGTGCGGCGACACCAAAGTCCAGTAATCTTTCTTACCGATTACTGGACTTTGGCCCCATGTCTTTTGAGAGATATATTAACGCCCGATTGGTGGATGTTGGCCCAAATATCTCACGTGACATATATTAACACCAAAATGCATAACTATTGCTTACCAATTTGTGCATTTTGTCAGCAATTTATGTCTCACAAAATAATGGTATCAAAATCCACTAATCTTGCTCACCGATTAGTGGATTTTGGCACCAATATCTTCTGTGACATATATTAGTGCCAAAATGACGCCGAATTGATCAAGGCGTTGGATAAATGTGGCATAAGAAACGAATAGAGAGGCATAAACGAATAGAGAACGTCTCTATGGTTCCAAGAAAAGTAGATTAATCGAATTCTGCCCACAAGTCGGGCATATATGGCTGGAAATCATAAAATATGCCAAAAAAAGTTAAAATCCCGAATTGTCCCAACACTTTAACCATACTGAAAGAAACGCGTACGCGAGTTTCGACCCAACCCAAAACGGGTTCAAGCTGAGGTCCGAATAGGCAATGGAAATATTACCAGAAATAGTAAGAAATAACTAAAAATGCCCGTTTGACTGGTCGAACGGCGGAATTTGGGGATGAATATGGACCCTGATGGAGCGTAGCTCAATCTTCCCCTTGCGCGTCTCGTCGAGAGCTTTCTGAATTGGGGTGGCTAGCGTCATTCTGATGCCCGTAGCAAAAGCTATGGCCCAAACAGTGCGGCGACACCAAAGTCCAGTAATCTTTCTTACCGATTACTGGACTTTGGCCCCATGTCTTTTGAGAGATATATTAACGCCCGATTGGTGGATTTTGGCCCCAATATCTCACGTGACATATATTAACACCAAAATGCACAACTATTGCTTACCAATTTGTGCATTTTGTCAGCAATTTATGTCTCACAAAATAATGGTATCAAAATCCACTAATCTTGCTCACCGATTAGTGGATTTTGGCCCCAATATCTTCTGTGACATATATTAGTGCCAAAATGACGCCGAATTGATCAAGGCGTTGATCAATGTGGCATAAGCAACGAACAGAGAGGCATAAACGAATAGAGAACGTCTATATGGTTCCAAGAAAAGTAGATTAATCGAATTCTGCCCACAAGTCGGGCAATATGGCTGGAAATCATAAAATATGCCAAAAAAAGTTAAAATCCCGAATTGTCCCAACACCTTAACCATACTGAAAGAAACGCGTACGCGAATTTCGACCCAACCCAAAACGGGTTCAAGCTGAGGGTCGAATAGGCAATGGAAATATCACCAGAAATAGTAAGAAATAACTAAAAATGCCCGTTTGGTTGGTCGAACGGAGGAATTTGGGGATGAATATGGACCGCGATAGAGCGTAGCTCAATCGTCCCCTTGCGAGTCTCGTCGAGAGCTTTCCGAATTGGGGTGGCTAGCGTCATTCTGATGCCCGTAGCAAAAGCTATGGCCCAAACAGTGCGGCGACACCAAAGTCCAGTAATCTTTCTTACCGATTACTGGACTTTGGCCCCATGTCTTTTGAGAGATATATTAACGCCCGATTGGTGGATTTTGGCCCCAATATCTCATGTGACATATATTAACACCGAAATGCATAACTATTGCTTACCAATTTGTGCATTTTGTCAGCAATTTATGTCTCACAAAATAATGGTATCAAAATCCACTAATCTTGCTCACCGATTAGTGGATTTTGGCCCCAATATCGTCTGTGACATATATTAGTGCCAAAATGACGCCGAATTAATCAAGGCGTTGGATCAATGTGGCATAAGAAACGAATAGAGAGGCATAAACGAATAGAGAACGTCTCTATGGTTCCAAGAAAAGTAGATTAATGGAATTCTGCCCACAAGTCGGGCATATATGGCTGGAAATCATAAAATATGCCAAAAAAAGTTAAAATCCCGAATTGTCCCAACACTTTAACCATACTGAAAGAAACGCGTACGCGAGTTTCGACCCAACCCAAAACGGGTTCAAGCTGAGGTCCGAATAGGCAATGGAAATATTACCAGAAATAGTAAGAAATAACTAAAAATGCCCGTTTGACTGGTCGAACGGCGGAATTTGGGGATGAATATGGACCCCGATGGAGCGTAGCTCAATCTTCCCCTTGCGCGTCTCGTCGAGAGCTTTCCGAATTGGGGTGGCTCGCGTCATTCCAATGCCCGTAGCAAAAGCTATGGCCCAAACATTGCGGCGACACCAAAGTCCAGTAATCTTTCTTTCCGATTACTGGACTTTGGCCCCATGTCTTTTGAGAGATATATTAACGCTCGATTGGTGGATGTTGGCCCAAATATCTCACGTGACATATATTAACACCAAAATGCATAACTATTGCTTACCAATTTGTGCATTTTGTCAGCAATTTATGTCTCACAAAATAATGGTATCAAAATCCACTAATCTTGCTCACCGATTAGTGGATTTTGGCCCCAATATCTTCTGTGACATATATTAGTGCCAAAATGACGCCGAATTGATCAAGGCGTTGGATCAATGTGGCATAAGCAACGAATAGAGAGGCATAAACGAATAGAGAACGTGTCTATGGTTCCAAGAAAAGTAGATTAATCGAATTCTGCCCACAAGTCGGGCATATATGGCTGGAAATCATAAAATATGCCAAAAAAAGTTAAAATCCCGAATTGTCCCAACACTTTAACCATACTGAAAGAAACGCGTACGCGAGTTTCGACCCAACCCAAAACGGGTTCAAGCTGAGGTCCGAATAGGCAATGGAAATATTACCAGAAATAGTAAGAAATAACTAAAAATGCCCGTTTGACTGGTCGAACGGCGGAATTTGGGGATGAATATGGACCCTGATGGAGCGTAGCTCAATCTTCCCCTTGCGCGTCTCGTCGAGAGCTTTCTGAATTGGGGTGGCTAGCGTCATTCTGATGCCCGTAGCAAAAGCTATGGCCCAAACAGTGCGGCGACACCAAAGTCCAGTAATCTTTCTTACCGATTACTGGACTTTGGCCCCATGTCTTTTGAGAGATATATTAACGCCCGATTGGTGGATTTTGGCCCCAATATCTCACGTGACATATATTAACACCAAAATGCACAACTATTGCTTACCAATTTGTGCATTTTGTCAGCAATTTATGTCTCACAAAATAATGGTATCAAAATCCACTAATCTTGCTCACCGATTAGTGGATTTTGGCCCCAATATCTTCTGTGACATATATTAGTGCCAAAATGACGCCGAATTGATCAAGGCGTTGCTCAATGTGGCATAAGCAACGAACAGAGAGGCATAAACGAATAGAGAACGTCTATATGGTTCCAAGAAAAGTAGATTAATCGAATTCTGCCCACAAGTCGGGCAATATGGCTGGAAATCATAAAATATGCCAAAAAAAGTTAAAATCCCGAATTGTCCCAACACCTTAACCATACTGAAAGAAACGCGTACGCGAATTTTGACCCAACCCAAAACGGGTTCAAGCTGAGGTCCGAATAGGCAATGGAAATATCACCAGAAATAGTAAGAAATAACTAAAAATGCCCGTTTGGTTGGTCGAACGGAGGAATTTGGGGATAAATATGGACCGCGATGGAGCGTAGCTCAATCGTCCCCTTGCGCGTCTCGTCGAGAGCTTTCCGAATTGGGGTGGCTAGCGTCATTCTGATGCCCGTAGCAAAAGCTATGGCCCAAACAGTGCGGCGACACCAAAGTCCAGTAATCTTTCTTACCGATTACTGGACTTTGGCCCCATGTCTTTTGAGAGATATATTAACGCCCGATTGGTGGATGTTGGCCCAAATATCTCACGTGACATATATTAACACCAAAATGCATAACTATTGCTTACCAATTTGTGCATTTTGTCAGCAATTTATGTCTCACAAAATAATGGTATCAAAATCCACTAATCTTGCTCACCGATTAGTGGATTTTGGCACCAATATCTTCTGTGACATATATTAGTGCCAAAATGACGCCGAATTGATCAAGGCGTTGGATCAATGTGGCATAAGAAACGAATAGAGAGGCATAAACGAATAGAGAACGTCTCTATGGTTCCAAGAAAAGTAGATTAATCGAATTCTGCCCACAAGTCGGGCATATATGGCTGGAAATCATAAAATATGCCAAAAAAAGTTAAAATCCCGAATTGTCCCAACACTTTAACCATACTGAAAGAAACGCGTACGCGAGTTTCGACCCAACCCAAAACGGGTTCAAGCTGAGGTCCGAATAGGCAATGGAAATATTACCAGAAATAGTAAGAAATAACTAAAAATGCCCGTTTGACTGGTCGAACGGCGGAATTTGGGGATGAATATGGACCCTGATGGAGCGTAGCTCAATCTTCCCCTTGCGCGTCTCGTCGAGAGCTTTCTGAATTGGGGTGGCTAGCGTCATTCTGATGCCCGTAGCAAAAGCTATGGCCCAACTAGTGCGGCGACACCAAAGTCCAGTAATCTTTCTTACCGATTACTGGACTTTGGCCCCATGTCTTTTGAGAGATATATTAACGCCCGATTGGTGGATTTTGGCCCCAATATCTCACGTGACATATATTAACACCAAAATGCACAACTATTGCTTACCAATTTGTGCATTTTGTCAGCAATTTATGTCTCACAAAATAATGGTATCAAAATCCACTAATCTTGCTCACCGATTAGTGGATTTTGGCCCCAATATCTTCTGTGACATATATTAGTGCCAAAATGACGCCGAATTGATCAAGGCGTTGATCAATGTGGCATAAGCAACGAACAGAGAGGCATAAACGAATAGAGAACGTCTATATGGTTCCAAGAAAAGTAGATTAATCGAATTCTGCCCACAAGTCGGGCAATATGGCTGGAAATCATAAAATATGCCAAAAAAAGTTAAAATCCCGAATTGTCCCAACACCTTAACCATACTTAAAGAAACGCGTACGCGAATTTCGACCCAACCCAAAACGGGTTCAAGCTGAGGTCCGAATAGGCAATGGAAATATCACCAGAAATAGTAAGAAATAACTAAAAATGCCCGTTTGGTTGGTCGAACGGAGGAATTTGGGGATGAATATGGACCGCGATAGAGCGTAGCTTAATCGTCCCCTTGCGAGTCTCGTCGAGAGCTTTCCGAATTGGGGTGGCTAGCGTCATTCTGATGCCCGTAGCAAAAGCTATGGCCCAAACAGTGCGGCGACACCAAAGTCCAGTAATCTTTCTTACCGATTACTGGACTTTGGCCCCATGTATTTTGAGAGATATATTAACGCCCGATTGGTGGATTTTGGCCCCAATATCTCATGTGACATATATTAACACCGAAATGCATAACTATTGCTTACCAATTTGTGCATTTTGTCAGCAATTTATGTCTCACAAAATAATGGTATCAAAATCCACTAATCTTGCTCACCGATTAGTGGATTTTGGCCCCAATATCGTCTGTGACATATATTAGTGCCAAAATGACGCCGAATTAATCAAGGCGTTGGATCAATGTGGCATAAGAAACGAATAGAGAGGCATAAACGAATAGAGAACGTCTCTATGGTACCAAGAAAAGTAGATTAATGGAATTCTGCCCACAAGTCGGGCATATATGGCTGGAAATCATAAAATATGCCAAAAAAAGTTAAAATCCCGAATTGTCCCAACACTTTAACCATACTGAAAGAAACGCGTACGCGAGTTTCGACCCAACCCAAAACGGGTTCAAGCTGAGGTCCGAATAGGCAATGGAAATATTACCAGAAATAGTAAGAAATAACTAAAAATGCCCGTTTGACTGGTCGAACGGCGGAATTTGGGGATGAATATGGACCCTGATGGAGCGTAGCTCAATCTTCCCCTTGCGCGTCTCGTCGAGAGCTTTCTGAATTGGGGTGGCTAGCGTCATTCTGATGCCCGTAGCAAAAGCTATGGCCCAACTAGTGCGGCGACACCAAAGTCCAGTAATCTTTCTTACCGATTACTGGACTTTGGCCCCATGTCTTTTGAGAGATATATTAACGCCCGATTGGTGGATTTTGGCCCCAATATCTCACGTGACATATATTAACACCAAAATGCACAACTATTGCTTACCAATTTGTGCATTTTGTCAGCAATTTATGTCTCACAAAATAATGGTATCAAAATCCACTAATCTTGCTCACCGATTAGTGGATTTTGGCCCCAATATCTTCTGTGACATATATTAGTGCCAAAATGACGCCGAATTGATCAAGGCGTTGATCAATGTGGCATAAGCAACGAACAGAGAGGCATAAACGAATAGAGAACGTCTATATGGTTCCAAGAAAAGTAGATTAATCGAATTCTGCCCACAAGTCGGGCAATATGGCTGGAAATCATAAAATATGCCAAAAAAAGTTAAAATCCCGAATTGTCCCAACACCTTAACCATACTTAAAGAAACGCGTACGCGAATTTCGACCCAACCCAAAACGGGTTCAAGCTGAGGTCCGAATAGGCAATGGAAATATCACCAGAAATAGTAAGAAATAACTAAAAATGCCCGTTTGGTTGGTCGAACGGAGGAATTTGGGGATGAATATGGACCGCGATAGAGCGTAGCTTAATCGTCCCCTTGCGAGTCTCGTCGAGAGCTTTCCGAATTGGGGTGGCTAGCGTCATTCTGATGCCCGTAGCAAAAGCTATGGCCCAAACAGTGCGGCGACACCAAAGTCCAGTAATCTTTCTTACCGATTACTGGACTTTGGCCCCATGTATTTTGAGAGATATATTAACGCCCGATTGGTGGATTTTGGCCCCAATATCTCATGTGACATATATTAACACCGAAATGCATAACTATTGCTTACCAATTTGTGCATTTTGTCAGCAATTTATGTCTCACAAAATAATGGTATCAAAATCCACTAATCTTGCTCACCGATTAGTGGATTTTGGCCCCAATATCGTCTGTGACATATATTAGTGCCAAAATGACGCCGAATTAATCAAGGCGTTGGATCAATGTGGCATAAGAAACGAATAGAGAGGCATAAACGAATAGAGAACGTCTCTATGGTACCAAGAAAAGTAGATTAATGGAATTCTGCCCACAAGTCGGGCATATATGGCTGGAAATCATAAAATATGCCAAAAAAAGTTAAAATCCCGAATTGTCCCAACACTTTAACCATACTGAAAGAAACGCGTACGCGAGTTTCGACCCAACCCAAAACGGGTTCAAGCTGAGGTCCGAATAGGCAATGGAAATATTACCAGAAATAGTAAGAAATAACTAAAAATGCCCGTTTGACTGGTCGAACGGCGGAATTTGGGGATGAATATGGACCCCGATGGAGCGTAGCTCAATCTTCCCCTTGCGCGTCTCGTCGAGAGCTTTCCGAATTGGGGTGGCTCGCGTCATTCCGATGCCCGTAGCAAAAGCTATGGCCCAAACATTGCGGCGACACCAAAGTCCAGTAATCTTTCTTTCCGATTACTGGACTTTGGCCCCATGTCTTTTGAGAGATATATTAACGCTCGATTGGTGGATGTTGGCCCAAATATCTCACGTGACATATATTAACACCAAAATGCATAACTATTGCTTACCAATTTGTGCATTTTGTCAGCAATTTATGTCTCACAAAATAATGGTATCAAAATCCACTAATCTTGCTCACCGATTAGTGGATTTTGGCCCCAATATCTTCTGTGACATATATTAGTGCCAAAATGACGCCGAATTGATCAAGGCGTTGGATCAATGTGGCATAAGCAACGAATAGAGAGGCATAAACGAATAGAGAACGTGTCTATGGTTCCAAGAAAAGTAGATTAATCGAATTCTGCCCACAAGTCGGGCATATATGGCTGGAAATCATAAAATATGCCAAAAAAAAATAAAATCCCGAATTTTCCCAACACTTTAACCATACTGAAAGAAACACGTACGCGAATTTCGACCCAACCCAAAACGGGTTCAAGCTGAGGTCCGAATAGGCAATGGAAATATTACCAGAAATAGTAAGAAATAACTAAAAATGCCGTTTGACTGGTCGAACGGCGGAATTTGGGGATGAATATCGACCCCGATGGAGCGTAGCTCAATCGTCCCCTTGCGCGTCTCGTCGAGAGCTTTCCGAATTGGGGTGCCTCGCGTCATTCTGATGCCCATAGCAAATGCTATGGCCCAAATAGTGCGGCGACACCAAAGTCCAGTAATCTTGCTTACCGATTACTGGACTTTGGCCCCATGTCTTTTGAGAGATATATTAACGCCCTATTGGTGGATTTTAGCCCCAATATCTCATGTGACATATATTAACACCAAAATGCATAATTATTGCTTACCAATTTGTGCATTTTGTCAGCAATTTTTGTCTCACAAAATAATGGTATCAAAATCCACTAATCTTGCTCACCGATTAGTTGATTTTGGCCCCAATATCTTCTGTGACATACATTAGTGCCAAAATAACGCCGAATTAATCACGGCGTTAGATCAATGTGGCATAAACGAATAGAGAACGTCTCTATGGTTCCAAGAAAAGTAGATTAATCGAATTCTGTTCACAAGTCGGGCATATATGGCTGGAAATCATAAAATATGCCAAAAAAAGTTAAAATCTTGAATTGTCCCAACACTTTAACCATACTGAAAGAAACGCGTACGCGAATTTCGACCCAACCCAAAACGGGTTCAAGCTGAGGTCCGAATAGGCAATGGAAATATTACCAGAAATAGTAAGAAATTAGTAAAAATGCCCGTTTTGTTGGTCGAACGGCGGAATTTGGGGATGAATATGGACCCTTGTGCGTCTCGTCGAGAGCTTTCCGACTTGGGGTGGCTCGCGTCATTCTGATGCCCGTAGCAAATGCTATGGCCCAAACAGTGAGGCGACACCAAAGTCCAGTAATCTTGCTTACCGATTACTGGACTTTGGCCCCATGTCTTTTGAGAGATATATTAACGCCCGATTGGTGGATTTTGGCCCCAATATCTCATGTGACATATATTAACACCAAAATGCTTAACTATTGCTTACCAATTTGTGCATTTTGTCTGCAATTTATGTCTCACAAAATAATGGTATCAAAATCCACTAATCTTGCTCACCGATTAGTGGATTTTTGCCACAATATCTTCTGTGACATATATTAGTGCCAAAATGATGCCGAATTAATCAAGGCGTTGGATCAATGTGGCATAAGCAACGAGCAGAGAGGCATAAACGAATAGAGAACGTCTCTATGGTTCCAAGAAAAGTAGATTAATCGAATTCTGCCCACAAGTCGGGCATATATGGCTGGAAATCATAAAATATGCCAAAAAAAGTTAAAATCACGAATTGTCCCAACACTTTAACCATACTGAAAGAAACGCGTACGCGAATTTCGACCCAACCCAAAACGGGTTCAAGCTGAGGTCCGAATAGGCAATGGAAATATTACCAGAAATAGTATGAAATAACTAAAAATGCCCGTTTGGCTGGTCAAACGACGGAATTTGGGGATGAAGATGGACCCTGATGGAGTGTAGCTCAGTCGTCCCCTTGTGCGTCTCGTCGAGAGCTTTCCGAATTGGGATGGCTCGCGTCATTCTGATGCCCGTAGCAAAAGCTATGGCCCAAACAGTGCGGCAACACCAAAGTCCAGTAATCTTGCTTACCGATTACTGGACTTTGGCCCCATGTCTTTTGAGAGATATATTGACGCCCGATTGGTGGATTTCGGCCCCAATATCACATGTGACATATATTAACACCAAAATGCATAACTATTGATTACCAATTTGTGCATTTTGTCAGCAATTTATGTCTCACAAAATAATGGTATCAAAATCCACTAATCTTGCTCACCGATTAGTGGATTTTGGCCCCAATATCTTCTGTGACATATATTAGAGCCAAAATGACGCCGAATTGATCAAGGCGTTGGATCAATGTGGCATAAGCAACGAATAGAGAGGCATAAACGAATAGAGAACGTGTCTATGGTTCCAAGAAAAGTAGATTAATCGAATTCTGCCCACAAGTCGGGCATATATGGCTGGAAATCATAAAATATGCCAAAAAAAAATAAAATCCCGAATTTTCCCAACACTTTAACCATACTGAAAGAAACGCGTACGCGAATTTCGACCCAACCCAAAACGGGTTCAAGCTGAGGTCCGAATAGGCAATGGAAATATTACCAGAAATAGTAAGAAATAACTAAAAATGCCGTTTGACTGGTCGAACGGCGGAATTTGGGGATGAATATCGACCCCGATGGAGCGTAGCTCAATCGTCCCCTTGCGCGTCTCGTCGAGAGCTTTCCGAATTGGGGTGCCTCGCGTCATTCTGATGCCCGTAGCAAATGCTATGGCCCAAATAGTGCGGCGACACCAAAGTCCAGTAATCTTGCTTACCGATTACTGGACTTTGGCCCCATGTCTTTTGAGAGATATATTAACGCCCTATTGGTGGATTTTAGCCCCAATATCTCATGTGACATATATTAACACCAAAATGCATAACTATTGCTTACCAATTTGTGCATTTTGTCAGCAATTTATGTCTCACAAAATAATGGTATCAAAATCCACTAATCTTGCTCACCGATTAGTGGATTTTGGCCCCAATATCTTCTGTGACATATATTAGTGCCAAAATGACGCCGAATTAATCAAGGCGTTGGATCAATGTGGCATAAGCAACGAACAGAGAGGCATAAAAGAATAGAGAACGTCTCTATGGTTCCAAGAAAAGTAGATTAATCGAATTCTGCCCACAAGACGGGCATATATGGCTGGAAATCATAAAATATGCCAAAAAAAGTTAAAATCCCGAATTTTCCCAACACTTTAACTATACTGAAAGAAACGCGTACGCGAATTTCGACCCAACCCAAAACGGGTTCAAGCTGAGGTCCGAATAGGCAATGGAAATATTACCAGAAATAGTATGAAATAACTAAAAATGCCCGTTTGGCTGGTCAAACGGCGGAATTTGGGGATGAAGATGGACCCTGATGGAGTGTAGCACAGTCGTCCCCTTGTGCGTCTCGTCGAGAGCTTTCCGAATTGGGATGGCTCGCGTCATTCTGATGCCCGTAGCAAAAGCTATGGCCCAAACAATGCGGCAACACCAAAGTCCAGTAATCTTGCTTACCGATTACTGGACTTTGGCCCCATGTCTTTTGAGAGATATATTGACGCCCGATTGGTGGATTTCGGCCCCAATATCACATGTGACATATATTAACACCAAAATGCATAACTATTGCTTACCAATTTGTGCATTTTGTCAGCAATTTATGTCTCACAAAATAATGGTATCAAAATCCACTAATCTTGCTCACCGATTAGTGGATTTTGGCCCCAATATCTTCTGTGACATATATTAGTGCCAAAATGACGCCGAATTGATCAAGGCGTTGGATCAATGTGGCATAAGCAACGAATAGAGAGGCATAAACGAATAGAGAACGTGTCTATGGTTCCAAGAAAAGTAGATTAATCGAATTCTGCCCACAAGTCGGGCATATATGGCTGGAAATCATAAAATATGCCAAAAAAAAATAAAATCCCGAATTTTCCCAACACTTTAACCATACTGAAAGAAACACGTACGCGAATTTCGACCCAACCCAAAACGGGTTCAAGCTGAGGTCCGAATAGGCAATGGAAATATTACCAGAAATAGTAAGAAATAACTAAAAATGCCGTTTGACTGGTCGAACGGCGGATTTTGGGGATGAATATCGACCCCGATGGAGCGTAGCTCAATCGTCCCCTTGCGCGTCTCGTCGAGAGCTTTCCGAATTGGGGTGCCTCGCGTCATTCTGATGCCCGTAGCAAATGCTATGGCCCAAATAGTGCGGCGACACCAAAGTCCAGTAATCTTGCTTACCGATTACTGGACTTTGGCCCCATGTCTTTTGAGAGATATATTAACGCCCTATTGGTGGATTTTAGCCCCAATATCTCATGTGACATATATTAACACCAAAATGCATAATTATTGCTTACCAAATTGTGCATTTTGTCAGCAATTTTTGTCTCACAAAATAATGGTATCAAAATCCACTAATCTTGCTCACCGATTAGTGGATTTTGGCCCCAATATCTTCTGTGACATACATTAGTGCCAAAATAATGCCGAATTAATCACGGCGTTAGATCAATGTGGCATAAGGAACGAACAGAGAGGCATAAACGAATAGAGAACGTCTCTATGGTTCCAAGAAAAGTAGATTAATCGAATTCTGTTCACAAGTCGGGCATATATGGCTGGAAATCATAAAATATGCCAAAAAAAGTTAAAATCTTGAATTGTCCCAACACTTTAACCATACTGAAAGAAACGCGTACGCGAATTTCGACCCAACCCAAAACGGGTTCAAGCTGAGGTCCGAATAGGCAATGGAAATATTACCAGAAATAGTAAGAAATTAGTAAAAATGCCCGTTTTGTTGGTCGAATGGCGGAATTTGGGGATGAATATGGACCCTTGTGCGTCTCGTCGAGAGCTTTCCGAACTGGGGTGGCTCGCGTCATTCTGATGCCCGTAGCAAATGCTATGGCCCAAACAGTGAGGCGACACCAAAGTCCAGTAATCTTGCTTACCGATTACTGGACTTTGGCCCCATGTCTTTTGAGAGATATATTAACGCCCGATTGGTGGATTTTGGCCCCAATATCTCATGTGACATATATTAACACCAAAATGCTTAACTATTGCTTACCAATTTGTGCATTTTGTCTGCAATTTATGTCTCACAAAATAATGGTATCAAAATCCACTAATCTTGCTCACCGATTAGTGGATTTTGGCCACAATATCTTCTGTGACATATATTAGTGCCAAAATGATGCCGAATTAATCAAGGCGTTGGATCAATGTGGCATAAGCAACGAGCAGAGAGGCATAAACGAATAGAGAACGTCTCTATGGTTCCAAGAAAAGTAGATTAATCGAATTCTGCCCACAAGTCGGGCATATATGGCTGGAAATCATAAAATATGCCAAAAAAAGTTAAAATCCCGAATTGTCCCAACACTTTAACCATACTGAAAGAAACGCGTACGCGAATTTCGACCCAACCCAAAACGGGTTCAAGCTGAGGTCCGAATAGGCAATGGAAATATTACCAGAAATAGTAAGAAATAACTAAAAATGCCCGTTTCGCTGGTCAAACGGCGGAATTTGGGGATGAAGATGGACCCCGATGGAGTGTAGCTCAGTCGTCCCCTTGTGCGTCTCGTCGAGAGCTTTCCGAATTGGGATGGCTCGCGTCATTCTGATGCCCGTAGCAAAAGCTATGGCCCAAACAGTGCGGCAACACCAAAGTCCAGTAATCTTGCTTACCGATTACTGGACTTTGGCCCCATGTCTTTTGAGAGATATATTGACGCCCGATTGGTGGATTTTGGCCCCAATATCACATGTGACATATATTAACACCAAAATGCATAACTATTGCTTACCAATTTGTGCATTTTGTCAGCAATTTATGTCTCACAAAATAATGGTATCAAAATCCACTAATCTTGCTCACCGATTAGTGGATTTTGGCCCCAATATCTTCTGTGACATATATTAGTGCCAAAATGACAGCCAAATTAATCAAGGCATTGGATCAATGTGGCATAAGCAACGAATAGAGAGGCATAAACGAATAGAGAACGTGTCTATGGTTCCAAGAAAAGTAGATTAATCGAATTCTGCCCACAAGTCGGGCATATATGGCTGGAAATCATAATATATGCCAAAAAAAAATCCCGAATTTTCCCAACACTTTAACCATACTGAAAGAAACACGTACGCGAATTTCGACCCAACCCAAAACGGGTTCAAGCTGAGGTCCGAATAGGCAATGGAAATATTACAAGAAATAGTAAGAAATAACTAAAAATCCCTGTTTGGTTGGTCGAACGGCGGAATTTGGGGATGAATATGGACCCCGATGGAGCATAGCTCAATCGTCCCCTTGTGCGTCTCGTCGAGAGCTTTCCGAATTGGGGTGGCACGCGTCATTCAAATGCCCGTAGCGAAAGCTATGGCCCAAACAGTGCGGCGACACCAAAGTACATTATTCTTTCTTACCGATTACTGGACTTTGGCCCCATGTCTATTGAGAGATATATTAACGCCCGATTGGTGGATTTCGGCCCCAATATCTCATGAGACATATATTAACACCAAAATGCATAACTATTGCTTACCAATTTGTGCATTTTGTCAGCAATTTATGTCTCACAAAATAATGGTATCAAAATCCACTAATCTTGCTCACCGATTAGTGGATTCTGGCCCCAATATCTTCTGTGACATATATTAGTGCCAAAATGACGCCGAATTAATCAAGGCGTTGGATCAATGTGGCATAAGCAACGAATAGAGAGGCATAAACGAATAGAGAACGTCTCTATGGTTCCAAGAAAAGTAGATTAATCGAATTCTGCACACAAGTCGGGCATATATGGCTGGAAATCATAAAATATGCCAAAAAAAGTTAAAATCCCGAATTGTCCCAACACTTTAACCATACTGAAAGAAACGCGTACGCGAGTTTCGACCCAACCCAAAACGGGTTCAAGCTGAGGTCCGAATAGGCAATGGAAATATTACCAGAAATAGTAAGAAATAACTAAAAATGCCTATTTGACTGGTCGAACGGCGGAATTTGGGGATGAATATGGACCCCGATGGAGCGTAGCTCAATCGTCCCCTTGCGCGTCTCGTCGAGAGCTTTCCGAATTGGGGTGGCTCGCGTCATTCTGATGCCCGTAGCAAAAGCTATGGCCCAAACAGTGCGACGACACCAAAGTCCAGTAATGTTTCTTACCGATTACTGGACTTTGGCCCCATGTCTTTTGAGAGATATATTAACGCCCGATTGGTGGATGTTGGCCCAAATATCTCACGTGACATATATTAACACCAAAATGCATAACTATTGCTTACCAATTTGTGCATTTTGTCAGCAATTTATGTCTCACAAAATAATGGTATCAAAATCCACTAATCTTGCTCACCGATTAGTGGATTTTGGCCCCAATATCTTCTGTGACATATATTAGTGCCAAAATGACGCCGAATTAATCAAGGCGTTAGATCAATGTGGCATAAGCAACGAACAGAGAGGCATAAACGAATAGAGAATGTCTCTATGGTTCCAAGAAAAGTAGATTAATCGAATTCTGCCCAAAAGTCGAGGCATATATGGCTGGAAATCATAAAATATGCCAAAAAAAGTTAAAATCCCGAATTTTCCCAACACTTTAACCATACTGAAAGAAACGCGTACGCGAATTTCGACCCAACCCAAAACGGGTTCAAGCTGAGGTCCGAATAGGCAATGGAAATATTACAAGAAATAGTAAGAAAAAACTAAAAATGCCCGTTTGACTTGTCGAACGGCGGAACTTGCGGATGAATATGGACCCCGATGGAGCGTAGCTCAATCGTCCCCTTGCGCGTCTCGTCGAGAGCTTTCCGAATTGGGGTGGCTCTCGTCATTCTGATGCCCGAGCAAAAGCTATGGCCCAAACAGTGCGGCGACACCAAAGTCCACTAATCTTTCTTACCGATTACAGGACTTTGGCCCCATGTCTTTTGAGAGATATATTAACGCCCGATTGGTGGATTTTGGCCCCAATATCTCATGTGACATATATTAACACCAAAATGCATAACTATTGCTTACCACTTTGTGCATTTTGTCAGCAATTTATGTCTCACAAAATAATGGTATCAAAATCCACTAATCTTGCTCACCGATTAGTGGATTTTGGCCCCAATATCTTCTGTGACATATATTAGTGCCAAAATGACAGCCGAATTAATCAAGGCGTTGGATCAATGTGGCATAAGCAACGAACAGAGAGGCATAAACGAATAGAGAACGTCTCAATGGTTCCAAGAAAAGTAGATTAATCGAATTCTGCCCACAAGTCAGGCATATATGGCTGGAAATCATAAAATATGCCAAAAAAATTTAAAATCCCGAATTGTCCCAACACTTTAACCATACTGAAAGAAACGCGTACGCGAGTTTCGACCCAACCCAAAACGGGTTCAAGCTGAGGTCCGAATAGGCAATGGAAATATTACCAGAAATAGTAAGAAATAACTAAAACTGCCAGTTTGGTTGGTCGAACGGCAGAATTTGGGGATGAATATGGACCCCGATGGAGCGTAGCTCAATCGTCCACTTGCGCGTCTCGTCGATATCTTTCCGAATTGGGGTGGCTCTCGTCATTCTGATGCCCGTAGCAAAAGCTTTGGCCCAAACAATGCGGCGACACCAAAGTCCAGTAATCTTTCTTACCGATTACTGGACTTTGGCCCCATGTCTTTTGAGAGATATATTAACGCTCTATTGGTGGATTTTGGCCCCAATATCTCATGTGACATATATTAACGAAAAAAATGCATAACTATTTCTTACCAATTTGTGCATTTTGTCAGCAATTTATGTCTCACAAAATAATGGTATCAAAATCCACTAATCTTGCTCATCGATTAGTGGATTTTGGCCCCAATATCTTCTGTGACATATATTAGTGCCAAAATGACAGCCGAATTAATCAAGGCGTTGGATCAATGTGGCATAAGCAACGAACAGAGAGGCATAAACGAATAGAGAACGTCTCAATGGTTCCAAGAAAAGTAGATTAATCGAATTCTGCCCACAAGTCAGGCATATATGGCTGGAAATCATTAAATATGCCAAAAAAAGTTAAAATCCCGAATTGTCCCAACACTTTAACCATACTGAAAGAAACGCGTACGCGAGTTTCGACCCAACCCAAAACGGGTTCAAGCTGAGGTCCGAATAGGCAGTGGAAATATTACCAGAAATAGTAAGAAATAACTAAAACTGCCAGTTTGGTTGGTCGAACGGCAGAATTTGGGGATGAATATGGACCCCGATGGAGCGTAGCTCAATCGTCCACTTGCGCGTCTCGTCGATATCTTTCCGAATTGGGGTGGCTCTCGTCATTCTGATGCCCGTAGCAAAAGCTATGGCCCAAACAGTGCGGCGACACCAAAGTCCAGTAATCTTTCTTACCGATTACTGGACTTTGGCCCCATGTCTTTTGAGAGATATATTAACGCTCTATTGTTGGATTTTGGCCCCAATATCTCATGTGACATATATTAACGAAAAAAATGCATAAATATTTCTTACCAATTTGTGCATTTTGTCAGCAATTTATGTCTCACAAAATAATGGTATCAAAATCCACTAATCTTGCTCACCGATTAGTGGATTTTGGCCCCAATATCTTCTGTGACATATATTAGTGCCAAAATGACGCCGAATTAATCAAGGCGTTGGATCAATGTGGCATAAGCAACGAACAGAGAGGCATAAACGAATAGAGAACGTCTCTATGGTTCCAAGAAAAGTAGATTAATCGAATTCTGCCAACAAGTCGGGCATATATGGCTGGAAATCATAAAATATGCCAAAAAAAGTTAAAATCCTGAATTGTCCCAACACTTTAACCAAATTGAAAGAAACACGTACGCGAGTTTCGACCCAACCCAAAACGGGTTCAAGCTGTGGTCCGAATAGGCAATGGAAATATTACCAAAAATAGTAAGAAATAACTAAAAATGCCCGTTTGACTGGTCGAACGGCGGAATTTGGGGATGAATATAGACCCCGATGGAGCGTAGCTCAATCGTCCCCTTGCGCGTCTCGTCGAGAGCTTTCCGAATTGGGGTGGCCCGCGTCATTCTGATGCCCGTAGCAAAAGCTATAGCCCAAACAGTGCGGCAACACCAAAGTCCAGTAATCTTGCTTACCGATTACTGGACTTTGGCCCCATGTCTTTTGAGAGATATATTGACGCCCTATTGGTGGATTTTGGCCCCAATATCTCATGTGACATATATTAACACCAAAATGCATAACTATTGCTTACCAATTTGTGCATTTTGTCAGCAATTTATGTCTCACAAAATAATGGTATCAAAATCCACTAATCTTGCTCACCGATTAGTGGATTTTGGCCCCAATATCTTCTGTGACATATATTAGTGCCAAAATGACAGCCAAATTAATCAAGGCATTGGATCAATGTGGCATAAGCAACGAATAGAGAGGCATAAACGAATAGAGAACGTGTCTATGGTTCCAAGAAAAGTAGATTAATCGAATTCTGCCCACAAGTCGGGCATATATGGCTGGAAATCATAATATATGCCAAAAAATAATCCCGAATTTTCCCAACACTTTAACCATACTGAGAGAAACACGTACGCGAATTTCGACCCAACCCAAAACGGGTTCAAGCTGAGGTCCGAATAGGCAATGGAAATATTACAAGAAATAGTAAGAAATAACTAAAAATCCCTGTTTGGTTGGTCGAACGGCGGAATTTGGGGATGAATATGGACCCCGATGGAGCATAGCTCAATCGTCCCCTTGTGCGTCTCGTCGAGAGCTTTCCGAATTGGGGTGGCGCGCGTCATTCAAATGCCCGTAGCGAAAGCTATGGCCCAAACAGTGCGGCGACACCAAAGTCCAGTATTCTTTCTTACCGATTACTGGACTTTGGCCCCATGTCTATTGAGAGATATATTAATGCCCGATTGGTGGATTTTGGCCCCAATATCTCATGTGACATATATTAACACCAAAATGCATAACTATTGCTTACCAATTTGTGCATTTTGTCAGCAATTTATGTCTCACAAAATAATGGTATCAAAATCCACTAATCTTGCTCACCGATTAGTGGATTTTGGCCCCAATATCTTCTGTGACATATATTGGTGCCAAAATGACGCCGAATTAATCAAGGAGTTGGATCAATGTGGCATAAGCAACGAATAGAGAGGCATAAACGAATACAGAACGTCTCTATGGTTCTAAGAAAAGTAGATTAATCGAATTCTGCCCACAAGTCGGGCATATATGGCTGGAAATCATAAAATATGCCAAAAAAAGTTAAAATTCCGAATTGTCCCAACACTTTAACCATACTGAAAGAAACGCGTACGCGAGTTTCGACCCAACCCAAAACGGGTTCAAGCTGAGGTCCGAATAGGCAATGGAAATATTACCAGAAATAGTAAGAAATAACTAAAAATGCCCGTTTGACTGGTCGAACGGCGGAATTTGGGGATGAATATGGACCCCGATGGAGTGTAGCTCAATCGTCCCCTTGCGCGTCTCGTCGAGAGCTTTCCGAATTGGGGTGGCTCGCGTCATTCTGATGCCCGTAGCAAAAGCTATGGCCCAAACAGTGCGGCGACACCAAAGTCCAGTAATCTTTCTTACCGATTACTGGACTTTGGCCCCATGTATTTTGAGAGATATATTAACGCCCGATTGGTGGATGTTGGCCCAAATATCTCACGTGACATATATTAACACCAAAATGCATAACTATTGCTTACCAATTTGTGCATTTTGTCAGCAATTTATGTCTCACAAAATAATGGTATCAAAATCCACTAATCTTGCTCGACGATTAGTGGATTTTGGCCCCAATATCTTCTGTGACATATATTAGTGCCAAAATGACGCCGAATTAATCAAGGCGTTGGATCAATGTGGCATAAGCAACGAACAGAGAGGCATAAAAGAATAGAGAACGTCTCTATGGTTCCAAGAAAAGTAGATTAATCGAATTCTGCCCACAAGTCAGGCATATATGGCTGGAAATCATAAAATATGCCAAAAAAAGTTAAAATCCTGAATTGTCCCAACACTTTAACCATACTGAAAGAAACGCGTACGCGAGTTTCTACCCAACCCAAAACGGGTTCAAGCTGAGGTCCGAATAGGCAATGGAAATATTACCAGAAATAGTAAGAAATAACTAAAACTGCCAGTTTGGTTGGTCGAACGGCAGAATTTGGGGATGAATATGGACCCCGATGGAGCGTAGCTCAATCGTCCACTTGCGCGTCTCGTCGATATCTTTCCGAATTGGGGTGGCTCTCTTCATTCTGATGCCCGTAGCAAAAGCTATGGCCCAAACAGTGCGGCGACACCAAAGTCCAGTAATCTTTCTTACCGATTAATGGACTTTGGCCCCATGTCTTTTGAGAGATATATTAACGCTCTATTGGTGGATTTTGGCCCCAATATCTCATGTGACATATATTAACACCAAAATTCATAACTATTGCTTACCAATTTGTGCATTTTGTCAGCAATTTATGTCTCACAAAATAATGGTATCAAAATCCACTAATCTTGCTCACCGATTAGTGGATTTTGGCCCCAATATCTTCTGTGACATATATTAGTGCCAAAATGACGCCGAATTAATCAAGGCGTTGGATCAATGTGGCATAAGCAACGAACAGAGAGGCATAAACGAATAGAGAACGTCTCTATGGTTCCAAGAAAAGTAGATTAATCGAATTCTGCCAACAAGTCGGGCATATATGGCTGGAAATCATAAAATATGCCAAAAAAAGTTAAAATCCTGAATTGTCCCAACACTTTAACCTAATTGAAAGAAACACGTACGCGAGTTTCGACCCAACCCAAAACGGGTTCAAGCTGTGGTCCGAATAGGCAATGGAAATATTACCAGAAATAGTAAGAAATAACTAAAAATGCCCGTTTGACTGGTCGAACGGCGGAATATGGGGATGAATATGTACCCCGATGGAGCGTAGCTCAATCATCCCCTTGCGCGTCTCGTCGAGAGCTTTCCGAATTGGGGTGGCCCGCGTCATTCTGATGCCCGTAGCAAAAGCTATTGCCCAAACAGTGCGGCAACACCAAAGTCCAGTAATCTTTCTTACCGATTACAGACTTTGGCCCCATGTCTTTTGAGAGATATATTAACGCCCGATTGGTGGATTTTGGCCCCAATATCTCACGTGACATATATTAACACCAAAATGCATAACTATTGCTTACCAATTTGTGCATTTTGTCAGCAATTTATGTCTCAGAAAATAATGGTATCAAAATCCACTAATCTTGCTCACCGATTAGTGGATTTTGGCCCCAATATCTTCTGTGACATATATTTGTGCCATAATGACAGCCGAATTAATCAAGGCGTTGGATCAATGTGGCATAAGCAACGAACAGAGAGGCATAAACGAATAGAGAACGTCTCTATGGTTCCAAGAAAAGTAGATTGATCGAATTCTGCCTACAAGTCGGGCATATAAGGCTGAAAATCATAAAATATGCCAACAAAAGTTAAAATCCCGAATTGTCCCAACACTTTAACCATACTGAAAGAAACGCGTACGCGAATTTCGACCCAACCCAAAACGGGTTCAAGCTGAGGTCCGAATAGGCAATGGAAATATTACCAGAAATAGTAAGAAATAACTAAAAATGCCCGTTTGGCTGGTCGAACGGCGGAATTTGGGGATGAAGATGGACCCCGATGGAGTGTAGCTCAATCGTCCCCTTGTGCGTCCCGTCGAGAGCTTTCCGAATTGGGATAGCTCGCGTCATTCTGATGCCCGTAGCAAAAGCTATGGCCCAAACAGTGCGACAACACCAAAGTCCAGTAATCTTGCTTACCGATTACTGGACTTTGGCCCCATGTCTTTTGAGAGATATATTAACGCCCGATTAATGGACTTTGGCCCCAATATCTCACGTGACATATATTAACACCAAAATGCATAACTATTGCTTACCAATTTGTGCATTTTGTCAGCAATTTATGTCTCACAAAATAATGGTATCAAAATCCACTAATCTTGCTCACCGATTAGTGGATTTTGGCCCCAATATCTTCTGTGACATATATTAGTGCCAAAATGACGCCGAATTAATCAAGGCGTTAGATCAATGTGGCATAAGCAACGAACAGAGAGGCATAAACGAATAGAGAACGTCTCTATGGTTCCAAGGAAAGTAGATTAATCGAATTCTGCCCACAAGTCGGGCATATATGGCTGGAAATCATAAAATATGCCAAAAAAAAGTTAAAATCCCGAATTGTCATGGGGACTTTAACCATACTGAAAGAAACGCGTACGCGAATTTCGACCCAACCCAAAACGGGTTCAAGCTGAGGTCCGAATAGGCAATGGAAATATTACCAGAAATAGTAAGAAATAACTAAAAATGCCCGTTTGACTGGTTGAACGGCGGAATTTGGGGATGAATATGGACCCCGATGGAGCGTAGCTCAATCGTCCTCTTGCGCGTCTCGTCGAGAGCTTTCCGAATTGGGGTGGCTCTCGTCACTCTGATGCCCGTAGAAAAAGCCCTGGCCCAAACAGTGCAGCGACACCAAAGTCCAGTAATCTTGCTTACCGATTACTGGACTTTGGCCCCATGTCTTTTGAGAGATATATTAACGCCCGATTGGTGGATTTTGGCCCCAATATCTCACGTGACATATATTAACACCAAAATGCACAACTATTGCTTACCAATTTGTGCATTTTGTCAGCAATTTATGTCTCACAAAATAATGGTATCAAAATCCACTAATCTTGCTCACCGATTAGTGGATTTTGGCCCCAATATCTTCTGTGACATATATTAGTGCCAAAATGACGCCGAATTGATCAAGGCGTTGGATCAATGTGGCATAAGCAACGAACAGAGAGGCATAAACGAATAGAGAACGTCTCTATGGTTCCTAGAAAAGTAGATTAATCGAATTCTGCCCACAAGTCGGGCATATATGGCTGGAAATCATAAAATATGCCTAAAAAAGTTAAAATCCCGAATTGTCCCAACACTTTAACCATACTGAAAGAAACGCGTACGCGAATTTCGACCCAACCCAAAACGGGTTCAAGCTGTGGTCCGAATAGGCAATGGAAATATTACCAGAAATAGTAAGAAATAACTAAAAATGCCCGTTTGACTGGTCGAACGGCGGAATATGGGGATGAATATGGACCCCGATGGAGCGTAGCTCAATCGTCCCCTTGCGCGTCTCGTCGAGAGCTTTCCGAATTGGGGTGGCCCGCGTCATTCTGATGCCCGTAGCAAAAGCTATGGCCCAAACAGTGCGGCAACACCAAAGTCCAGTAATCTTTCTTACCGATTACAGACTTTGGCCCCATGTCTTTTGAGAGATATATTAACGCCCGATTGGTGGATTTTGGCCCCAATATCTCACGTGACATATATTAACACCAAAATGCATAACTATTGCTTACCAATTTGTGCATTTTGTCAGCAATTTATGTCTCACAAAATAATGGTATCAAAATCCACTAATCTTGCTCACCGATTAGTGGATTTTGGCCCCAATATCTTCTGTGACATATATTTGTGCCAAAATGACAGCCGAATTAATCAAGGCGTTGGATCAATGTGGCATAAGCAACGAACAGAGAGGCATAAACGAATAGAGAACGTCTCTATGGTTCCAAGAAAAGTAGATTGATCGAATTCTGCCTACAAGTCGGGCATATAAGGCTGAAAATCATAAAATATGCCAACAAAAGTTAAAATCCCGAATTGTCCCAACACTTTAACCATACTGAAAGAAACGCGTACGCGAATTTCGACCCAACCCAAAACGGGTTCAAGCTGAGGTCCGAATAGGCAATGGAAATATTACCAGAAATAGTAAGAAATAACTAAAAATGCCCGTTTGGCTGGTCGAACGGCGGAATTTGGGGATGAAGATGGACCCCGATGGAGTGTAGCTCAGTCGTCCCCTTGTGCGTCCCGTCGAGAGCTTTCCGAATTGGGATAGCTCGCGTCATTCTGATGCCCGTAGCAAAAGCTATGGCCCAAACAGTGCGACAACACCAAAGTCCAGTAATCTTGCTTACCGATTACTGGACTTTGGCCCCATGTCTTTTGAGAGATATATTAACGCCCGATTAATGGACTTTGGCCCCAATATCTCACGTGACATATATTAACACCAAAATGCATAACTATTGCTTACCAATTTGTGCATTTTGTCAGCAATTTATGTCTCACAAAATAATGGTATCAAAATCCACTAATCTTGCTCACCGATTAGTGGATTTTGGCCCCAATATCTTCTGTGACATATATTAGTGCCAAAATGACGCCGAATTAATCAAGGCGTTAGATCAATGTGGCATAAGCAACGAACAGAGAGGCATAAACGAATAGAGAACGTCTCTATGGTTCCAAGGAAAGTAGATTAATCGAATTCTGCCCACAAGTCGGGCATATATGGCTGGAAATCATAAAATATGCCAAAAAAAAGTTAAAATCCCGAATTGTCATGGGGACTTTAACCATACTGAAAGAAACGCGTACGCGAATTTCGACCCAACCCAAAACGGGTTCAAGCTGAGGTCCGAATAGGCAATGGAAATATTACCAGAAATAGTAAGAAATAACTAAAAATGCCCGTTTGACTGGTTGAACGGCGGAATTTGGGGATGAATATGGACCCCGATGGAGCGTAGCTCAATCGTCCCCTTGCGCGTCTCGTCGAGAGCTTTCCGAATTGGGGTGGCTCTCGTCACTCTGATGCCCGTAGAAAAAGCCCTGGCCCAAACAGTGCAGCGACACCAAAGTCCAGTAATCTTGCTTACCGATTACTGGACTTTGGCCCCATGTCTTTTGAGAGATATATTAACGCCCGATTGGTGGATTTTGGCCCCAATATCTCACGTGACATATATTAACACCAAAATGCACAACTATTGCTTACCAATTTGTGCATTTTGTCAGCAATTTATGTCTCACAAAATAATGGTATCAAAATCCACTAATCTTGCTCACCGATTAGTGGATTTTGGCCCCAATATCTTCTGTGACATATATTAGTGCCAAAATGACGCCGAATTGATCAAGGCGTTGGATCAATGTGGCATAAGCAACGAACAGAGAGGCATAAACGAATAGAGAACGTCTCTATGGTTCCTAGAAAAGTAGATTAATCGAATTCTGCCCACAAGTCGGGCATATATGGCTGGAAATCATAAAATATGCCTAAAAAAGTTAAAATCCCGAATTGTCCCAACACTTTAACCATACTGAAAGAAACGCGTACGCGAATTTCGACCCAACCCAAAACGGGTTCAAGCTGAGGTCCGAATAGGCAATGGAAATATTACGAGAAATAGTAAGAAATAACTAAAAATGCCCGTTTGGTTGGTCGAACGGCGGAATTTGGGGATAAATATGGACCCCGATGGAGCATAGCTCAATCATCCCTTTGTGCGTCTCGTCGAGAGCTTTCCGAATTGGGGTGGCTCGCGTCATTCTGATGCCCGTAGCAAAAGCTATGGCCCAAACAGTGCGGCGACACCAAAGTCTAGTAATCTTTCTTACCGATTACTGGACTTTGGCCCCATGTCTTTTGAGAGATATATTAACGCCCGATTGGTGGATTTTGGCCCCAATATCTCATGTGACATATGTTAACACCAAAATGCATAACTATTGCTTACCAATTTGTGCATTTTGTCAGCAATTTATGTCTCACAAAATAATGGTACCAAAATCCACTAATCTTGCTCACCGATTAGTGGATTTAGGCCCCAATATCTTCTGTGACATATATTAGTGCCAAAATGACGCCGAATTAATCAAGGCGTTGGATCAATGTGGCATAAGCAACGAATAGAGAGGCATAAACGAATAGAGAACGTCTCAATGGTTCCAAGAAAAGTAGATTAATCGATTTTGCCCACAAGTCGGGCATATATGGCTGGAAATCATAAAATATGCCAAAAAAATTAAAATCCCGAATTGTCCCAACACTTTAACCATACTGAAAGAAACGCGTACGCGAATTTCGACCCAACCCAAAACGGGTTCAAGCTGAGGTCCGAATAGGCAATGGAAATATTACCAGAAATAGTAAGAAATAACTAAAAATGCCCGTTTGGTTGGTCGAACGGCGGAATTTGGGGATGAATATGGACCATTGTGCGTCTCGTCGAGAGCTTTCCGAATTGGGGTGGCTCGCGTCATTCTGATGCCCGTAGCAAAAGCTATGGCCCAAGCAGTGCGGCGACACCAAAGTCCAGTAATCTTTCTTACCGATTAATGGACTTTGGCCCCATGTCTTTTGAGAGATATATTAACGCCCGATTGGTGGATTTTGGCCCCAATATCTCATGTGACATATATTAACACCAAAATGCATAACTATTGCTTACCAATTTGTGCATTTAGTCAGCAATTTATGTCTCACAAAATAATGGTATCAAAATCCACTAATCTTGCTCACCGATTAGTGGAATTTGGCCCCAATATCTTCTGTGACATATATTAGTGCCAAAATGACAGCCGAATTAATCAAGGAGTTGGATCAATGTGGCATAAGCAACGAACAGAGAGGAATAAACGAATAGAGAACGTCTCAATGGTTCCAAGAAAAGTAGATTAATCGAATTCTGCCCAACAGTCATGAATATAAGGCTGAAAATCATAAAATATGCCAAAAAAAGTTAAAATCCCGAATTGTCCCAACACTTTAACCATACTGAAAGAAACGCGTACGCAAATTTTGTCCCAACCCAAAACGGATTCAAGCTGAGGTCCGAATAGGCAATGGAAATATTATCAGAAATAGTAAGAAATAACTAAAAATGCCCGTTAAGTTGGTCGAACGGCAGAAATTGGGGATGAATATGGACACCGATGGAGCGTAGCTCAATCGTCCACTTGCGCGTCTCGTCGATATCTTTCCGAATTGGGGTGGCTCTCGTCATTCTGATGCCCGTAGCAAAAGCTATGGCCCAAACAGTGAGGCGACACCAAAGTCCAGTAATCTTGCTTACCGATTACTGGACTTTGGCCCCATCTCTTTTGAGAGATATTTTAACGCCCGATTGGTGGATTTTGGCCCCAATATCTCATGTGACATATATTAACACAAAAATGCGTAACTATTGCTTACCAATTTGTGCATTTTGTCTGCAATTTATGTCTCACAAAATAATGGTATCAAAATCCACTAATCTTGCTCACCGATTAGTGGATTTTGGCCCCAATATCTTCTGTGACATATATTAGTGCCAAAATGATGCCGAATTAATCAAGGCGTTGGATCAATGTGGCATAAGCAACGAACAGAGAGGCATAAACGAATGGGGAACGTCTCTATGGTTCCAAGAAAAGTAGATTAATCGAATTCTGCCCACAAGTCGGGCATATATGGCTGGAAATCATAAAATATGCCAAAAAAAGTTAAAATCCCGAATTGTGCCAACACTTTTACCATACTGAAATAAACACGTACGCGAATTTCGACCGAACCCAAAACGGGTTCAAGCTGAGGTCCGAATAGGCAATGGAAATATTACCATAAATAGTAAGAAATAACTAAAAATGCCCATTTGGTTGGTCGAACGGCGGAATTTGGGGATGAATATGGACCCCGATGGAGCGTAGCTCAATCGTCCCCTTGTGCGTCTCGTCGAGAGCTTTCCGAATTGGGGTGGCTCGCGTCATTCTGATGCCCGTAGCAAAAGCTATGGCCCAAACAGTGCGGCGACACCAAAGTCCAGTAATTTTTTTTACCGATTACTGGACTTTGGCTCCATGTCTTTTGAGAGATATATTAACGCCTGATTGGTGAATTTTGGCCCCAATATCTCATGTGACATATATTAACACCAAAATGCATAACTATTGCTTACCGATTTGTGCATTTTGTCAGCATTTTATGTCTCATAAAATAATGGTATCAAAGTCCACTAATCTTGCTCACCGATTATTGGATTTTGGCCCCAATATCTTCTGTGACATATATTAGTGCCAAAATGACAGCCGAATTAATCAAGGCTTTGGATCAATGTGGCAAAAGCAACGAACAGAGAGGAATAAACGAATACAGAACGTCTCTATGGTTCCAAGAAAAGTAGATTAATCGAATTCTGCCCACAAGTCGGGCATATAAGGCTGAAAATCATAAAATATGCCAAAAAAATTAAAATCCCGAATTTTCCAAACACTTTAACCATACTGAAAGAAACGCGTACGCGAATTTCGACCAAACCCAAAACGGGTTCAAGCTGAGGTCCGAATAGGCAAAAGAAATATTACCAGAAATAGTAAGAAATAACTAAAAATGCCCGTTTGGCTGGTCGAACGGCGGAATTTGGGGATGAATATGGACCCCGATGGAGCGTAGGTCAATCGTCCCCTTGTGCGTCTCGTCGGGAGCTTTCCGAATTGGGGTGGCTCGCGTCATTCTGATGCCCGTAGCAAAAGCAATGGCCCAAACAGTGCGGCGACACCAAAGTCCAGTAATCTTGCTTACCGATTACTGGACTTTGGCCCATGTCTTTTGAGAGATATATTAACGCCCGATTGGTGGATTTTGGCCCCAATATCTCATGTGACATATATTAACACCAAAATGCATACCTATTGCTTACCAATTTGTGCATTTTGTCAGCAATTTATGTCTCACAAAATAATGGTATCAAAATCCTCTAATCTTGCTCACCGATTAGTGGATTTTGGCCCCAATATCTTCTGTGACATATATTAGTGCCAAAATGACAGCCGAATTAATCAAGGCGTTGGATCAATGTGGCATAAGCAACGAACAGAGAGGCATAAACGAATAGAGAACGTCTCTATGGTTCCAAGAAAAGTAGATTAATCGAATTCTGCCCACAAGCCGGACATATATGGCTGAAAATCATAAAATATGCCAAAAAAAAGTTAAAATCCCTAATTGTCCCAACACTTTAACCACACTGAAAGAAACGCGTACGCAAATTTCGACCCAACCCAAAACGGGTTCAAGCTGAGGGTCGAATAGGCAATGGAAATATTACTAGAAATAGTAAGAAATAACTAAAAATGCCCGTTTGACTGGTCGAACGGCGGAATTTGGGGATGAATATGGACCCCGATGGAGTGTAGCTCAGTCGTCCCCTTGTGCGTCTCGTCGAGAGCTTTCCGAAATGGGGTGGCTCGCGTCATTCTGATGCCCGTAGCAAAATCTATGGCCCAAACAGTGCGACGACACCAAAGTCCAGTAATCTTTCTTACCGATTACTGGACTTTGGCCCCATGTCTTTTGAGAGATATATTAACGCCCGATTGGTGGATTTTGGCCCCAATATCTCATGTGACATATATTAAAACCAAAATGCATAACTATTGCTTACCGATTTGTGCATTTTTTCAGCAATTTATGTCTCACAAAATAATGGTATCAAAATCCACTAATCTTGCTCACCGATTATTGGATTTTGGCCCCAATATCTTCTGTGACATATATTAGTGCCAAAATGACAACCGAATTAATCAAGGCGTTGGATAAATGTGGCATAAGCAACGAACAGAGAGGAATAAACGAACACATAACGTCTCTATGGTTCCAAGAAAAATAGATTAATCGAATTCTGCCCACAAGTCGGGCATATAAGGCTGAAAATCATAAAATATGCCAAAAAAAAGTTAAAATCCCGAATTGTCCCAACACTTTAACCATACTGAAGGAAACGCGTACGCAAATTTCAACCCAACCCAAAACGGGTTCAAGATGAAGTCCGAATAGGCAATGGAAATATTACCAGAAATAGTAAGAAAAAACTAAAAATGCCCGTTTGGCTGGTCGAACGGTGGAATTTGGGGATGAATATGGACCCCGATGGAGCGTAGCTCAATCGTCCCCTTGTGCGTCTCGTCGAGAGCTTTCCGAATTGGGGTGGCTCGCGTCATTCTGATGCCCGTAGCAAAAGCTATGGCCCAAACAGTGCGGCGACACCAAAGTCCAGTAATTTTTTTTACCGATTACTGGACTTTGGCCCCATGTCTTTTGAGAGATATATTAACGCCTGATTGGTGAATTTTGGCCTCAATATCTCATGTGACATATATTAACACCAAAATGCATAACTGTTGCTTACCGATTTGTGCATTTTGTCAGCATTTTATGTCTCACATAATGGTATCAAAGTCCACTAATCTTGCTCACCGATTATTGGATTTTGGCCCCAATATCTTCTGTGACATATATTAGTGCCAAAATGACAGCCGAATTAATCAAGGCTTTGGATCAATGTGGCAAAAGCAACGAACAGAGAGGAATAAACGAATACAGAACGTCTCTATGGTTCCAAGAAAAGTAGATTAATCGAATTCTGCCCACAAGTCGGGCATATAAGGCTGAAAATCATAAAATATGCCAAAAAAATTAAAATCCCGAATTTTCCAAACACTTTAACCATACCGAAAGAAACGCGTACGCGAATTTCGACCCAACCCAAAACGAGTTCAAGCTGAGGTCCGAATAGGCAAAAGAAATATTACCAGAAATAGTAAGAAATAACTAAAAATGCCCGTTTGGCTGGTCGAACGGCGGAATTTGGGGATGAATATGGACCCGGATGGAATCGTCCCCTTGTGTGTCTCGTCGAGAGCTTTCCGAATTGGGGTGGCTCGCGTCATTCTGATGCCCGTAGCAAAAGCTATGGCCCAAACAGTTCGGCGACACCAAAGTCCAATAATCTTGCTTACCGATTACTGGACTTTGGCCCATGTCTTTTGAGAGATATATTAACGCCCGATTGGTGGATTTTGGCCCCAATATCTCATGTGACATATATTAACACCAAAATGCATAACTATTGCTTACCAATTTGTGCATTTTGTCAGCAATTTATGTCTCACAAAATAATGGTATCAAAATCCTCAAATCTTGCTCACCGATTAGTGGATTTTGGCCCCAATATCTTCTGTGACATATATTAGTGCCAAACTGACAGCCGAATTAATCAAGGCGTTGGATCAATGTGGCATAAGCAACGAACAGAGAGGCATAAACGAATAGAGAACGTCTCTATGGTTCCAAGAAAAGTAGATTAATCGAATTCTGCCCACAAGCCGGACATATATGGCTGCAAATCATAAAATATGCCAAAAAAAGTTAAAATCCCTAATTGTCCCAACACTTTAACCACACTGAAAGAAACGCATACGCGAATTTCGACCCAACCCAAAACGGGTTCAAGCTGAGGTTCGAATAGGCAATGGAAATATTACCTGAAATAGTAAGAAATAACTAAAAATGCCCGTTTGACTGGTCGAACGGCGGAATTTGGGGATGAATATGGACCCCGATGGAGCGTAGCTCAATCGTCCCCTTGTGCGTCTCGTCGAGAGCTTTCCGAATTGGGGTGGCTCGCGTCATTCTGATGCCCGTAGCAAAAGCTATGGCCCAAACAGTGCGGCGACACCAAAGTCCAGTAATCTTTCTTACCGATTAATGGACTTTGGCCCCATGTCTTTTGAGAGATATATTAACGCCCGATTGGTGAATTTTGGCCCCAATATCTCATGTGACATATATTAACACCAAAATGCATAACTATTGCTTACCGATTTGTGCATTTTGTCAGCAATTTATGTCTCACAAAATAATGGTATCAAAATCCACTAATCTTGCTCACCGATTATTGGATTTTGGCCCCAATATCTTCTGTGACATATATTAGTGCCAAAATGACAGCCGAATTAATCAAGGCGTTGGATCAATGTGGCATAAGCAACGAACAGAGAGGCATAAACGAATACAGAACGTCTCTATGGTTCCAAGAAAAGTAGATTAATCGAATTCTGCCCACAAGCCGGACATATATGGCTGAAAATCATAAAATATGCCAAAAAAAGTTAAAATCCCGAATTGTCCCAACACTTTAACCACACTGAAAGAAACGTATACGCGAATTTCGACCCAACCCAAAACGGGTTCAAGCTGAGGTTCGAATAGGCAATCGAAATATTACCAGAAATAGTAAGAAATAACTAAAAATGCCCGTTTGACTGGTAGAACGGCGGAATTTGGGGATGAATGTGGACCCCGATGGAGCATAGCTCAATCGTCCCCTTGTGCGTCTCGTCGAGAGCTTTCCGAATTGGGGTGGCTCGCGTCATTCTGATGCCCGTAGCAAAAGCTATGGCCCAAACAGTGCGGCGACACCAAAGTCTAGTAATCTTTCTTACCGATTACTGGACATTGGCCCCATGTCTTTTGAGAGATATATTAACGCCCGATTGGTGGATTTTGGCCCCAATATCTCATGTGACATATATAAACACCAAAATGCATAACTATTGCTTACCAATTTGTGCATTTTGTCAGCAATTTATGTCTCACAAAATAATGGTATCAAAATCCACTAATCTTGCTCACCGATTAGTGGATTTTGGCCCCAATATCTTCTGTGACATATATTAGGGCCAAAATGACAGCCGAATTAATCAAGGCGTTGGATCAATGTGGCATAAGCAACGAACAGAGAGGCATAAACGAATACAGAACGTCTCTATGGTTCCAAGAAAAGTAGATTAATCGAATTCTGCCCACAAGCCGGACATATATGGCTGAAAATCATAAAATATGCCAAAAAATGTTAAAATCCCGAATTGTCCCAACACTTTAACCACACTGAAAGAAACGTATACGCGAATTTCGACCCAACCCAAAACGGGTTCAAGCTGAGGTTCGAATAGGCAATCGAAATATTACCAGAAATAGTAAGAAAAAACTAAAAATGCCCGTTTGACTGGTAGAACGGCGGAATTTGGGGATGAATATGGACCCCGATGGAGCGTAGCTCAATCGTCCCCTTGTGCGTCTCGTCGAGAGCTTTCCGAATTGGGGTGGCTCGCGTCATTCTGATGCCCGTAGCAAAAGCTATGGCCCAAACAGTGCGGCGACACCAAAGTCCAGTAATTTTTTTTACCGATTACTGGACTTTGGCCCCATGTCTTTTGAGAGATATATTAACGCCTGATTGGTGAATTTTGGCCCCAATATCTCATGTGACATATATTAACACCAAAATGCATAACTATTGCTTACCGATTTGTGCATTTTGTCAGCATTTTATGTCTCATAAAATAATGGTATCAAAGTCCACTAATCTTGCTCACCGATTATTGGATTTTGGCCCCAATATCTTCTGTGACATATATTAGTGCCAAAATGACAGCCGAATTAATCAAGGCTTTGGATCAATGTGGCAAAAGCAACGAACAGAGAGGAATAAACGAATACAGAACATCTCTATGGTTCCAAGAAAAGTAGATTAATCGAATTCTGCCCACAAGTCGGGCATATAAGGCTGAAAATCATAAAATATGCCAAAAAAATTAAAATCCCGAATTTTCCAAACACTTTAACCATACTGAAAGAAACGCGTACGCGAATTTCGACCCAACCCAAAACGGGTTCAAGCTGAGGTCCGAATAGGCAAAAGAAATATTACCAGAAATAGTAAGAAATAACTAAAAATGCCCGTTTGGCTGGTCGAACGGCGGAATTTGGGGATGAATATGGACCCCGATGGAATCGTCCCCTTGTGTGTCTCGTCGAGAGCTTTCCGAATTGGGGTGGCTCGCGTCATTCTGATGCCCGTAGCAAAAGCTATGGCCCAAACAGTTCGGCGACACCAAAGTCCAATAATCTTGCTTACCGATTACTGGACTTTGGCCCATGTCTTTTGAGAGATATATTAACGCCCGATTGGTGGATTTTGGCCCCAATATCTCATGTGACATATATTAACACCAAAATGCATAACTATTGCTTACCAATTTGTGCATTTTGTCAGCAATTTATGTCTCACAAAATAATGGTATCAAAATCCTCAAATCTTGCTCACCGATTAGTGGATTTTGGCCCCAATATCTTCTGTGACATATATTAGTGCCAAACTGAAAGCCGAATTAATCAAGGCGTTGGATCAATGTGGCATAAGCAACGAACAGAGAGGCATAAACGAATAGAGAACGTCTCTATGGTTCCAAGAAAAGTAGATTAATCGAATTCTGCCCACAAGCCGGACATATATGGCTGCAAATCATAAAATATGCCAAAAAAAGTTAAAATCCCTAATTGTCCCAACACTTTAACCACACTGAAAGAAACGCATACGCGAATTTCGACCCAACCCAAAACGGGTTCAAGCTGAGGTTCGAATAGGCAATGGAAATATTACCTGAAATAGTAAGAAATAACTAAAAATGCCCGTTTGACTGGTCGAACGGCGGAATTTGGGGATGAATATGGACCCCGATGGAATCGTCCCCTTGTGCGTCTCGTCGAGAGCTTTCCGAATTGGGGTGGCTCGCGTCATTCTGATGCCCGTAGCAAAAGCTATGGCCCAAACAGTGCGGCGACACCAAAGTCCAGTAATCTTTCTTACCGATTACTGGACTTTGGCCCCATGTCTTTTGAGAGATATATTAACGCCCGATTGGTGAATTTTGGCCCCAATATCTCATGTGACATATATTAACACCAAAATGCATAACTATTGCTTACCGATTTGTGCATTTTGTCAGCAATTTATGTCTCACAAAATAATGGTATCAAAATCCACTAATCTTGCTCACCGATTATTGGATTTTGGCCCCAATATCTTCTGTGACATATATTAGTGCCAAAATGACAGCCGAATTAATCAAGGCTTTGGATCAATGTGGCATAAGCAACGAACAGAGAGGCATAAACGAATACAGAACGTCTCTATGGTTCCAAGAAAAGTAGATTAATCGAATTCTGCCCACAAGCCGGACATATATGGCTGAAAATCATAAAATATGCCAAAAAAAGTTAAAATCCCGAATTGTCCCAACACTTTAACCACACTGAAAGAAACGTATACGCGAATTTCGACCCAACCCAAAACGGGTTCAAGCTGAGGTTCGAATAGGCAATCGAAATATTACCAGAAATAGTAAGAAATAACTAAAAATGCCCGTTTGACTGGTAGAACGGCGGAATTTGGGGATGAATATGGACCCCGATGGAGCGTAGCTCAATCGTCCCCTTGTGCGTCTCGTCGAGAGCTTTCCGAATTGGGGTGGCTCGCGTCATTCTGATGCCCGTAGCAAAAGCTATGGCCCAAACAGTGCGGCGACACCAAAGTCTAGTAATCTTTCTTACCGATTACTGGACATTGGCCCCATGTCTTTTGAGAGATATATTAACGCCCGATTGGTGGATTTTGGCCCCAATATCTCATGTGACATATATAAACACCAAAAAGCATAACTATTGCTTACCAATTTGTGCATTTTGTCACCCATTTATGTCTCACAAAATAATGGTATCAAAATCCACTAATCTTGCTCACCGATTAGTGGATTTTGGCCCCAATATCTTCTGTGACATATATTAGGGCCAAAATGACAGCCGAATTAATCAAGGCGTTGGATCAATGTGGCATAAGCAACGAACAGAGAGGCATAAACGAATACAGAACGTCTCTATGGTTCCAAGAAAAGTAGATTAATCGAATTCTGCCCACAAGCCGGACATATATGGCTGAAAATCATAAAATATGCCAAAAAAAGTTAAAATCCCGAATTTTCCCAACACTTTAACCACACTGAAAGAAACATATACGCGAATTTCGACCCAACCCAAAACGGGTTCAAGCTGAGGTTCGAATAGGCAATCGAAATATTACCAGAAATAGTAAGAAATAACTAAAAATGCCCGTTTGGCTGGTCGAACGGCGGAATTTGGGGATGAATATGGACCCCGATGGAATCGTCCCCTTGTGTGTCTCGTAGAGAGCTTTCCGAATTGGGGTGGCTCGCGTCATTCTGATGCCCGTAGCAAAAGCTATGGCCCAAACAGTTCGGCAACACCAAAGTCCAATAATCTTGCTTACCGATTACTGGACTTTGGCCCATGTCTTTTGAGAGATATATTAACGCCCGATTGGTGGATTTTGGCCCCAATATCTCATGTGACATATATTAACACCAAAATGCATAACTATTGCTTACCAATTTGTGCATTTTGTCAGCAATTTATGTCTCACAAAATAATGGTATCAAAATCCTCAAATCTTGCTCACCGATTAGTGGATTTTGGCCCCAATATCTTCTGTGACATATATTAGTGCCAAACTGACAGCCGAATTAATCAAGGCGTTGGATCAATGTGGCATAAGCAACGAACAGAGAGGCATAAACGAATAGAGAACGTCTCTATGGTTCCAAGAAAAGTAGATTAATCGAATTCTGCCCACAAGCCGGACATATATGGCTGCAAATCATAAAATATGCCAAAAAAAGTTAAAATCCCTAATTGTCCCAACACTTTAACCACACTGAAAGAAACGCATACGCGAATTTCGACCCAACCCAAAACGGGTTCAAGCTGAGGTTCGAATAGGCAATGGAAATATTACCTGAAATAGTAAGAAATAACTAAAAATGCCCGTTTGACTGGTCGAACGGCGGAATTTGGGGATGAATATGGACCCCGATGGAATCGTCCCCTTGTGCGTCTCGTCGAGAGCTTTCCGAATTGGGGTGGCTCGCGTCATTCTGATGCCCGTAGCAAAAGCTATGGCCCAAACAGTGCGGCGACACCAAAGTCCAGTAATCTTTCTTACCGATTACTGGACTTTGGCCCCATGTCTTTTGAGAGATATATTAACGCCCGATTGGTGAATTTTGGCCCCAATATCTCATGTGACATATATTAACACCAAAATGCATAACTATTGCTTACCGATTTGTGCATTTTGTCAGCAATTTATGTCTCACAAAATAATGGTATCAAAATCCACTAATCTTGCTCACCGATTATTGGATTTTGGCCCCAATATCTTCTGTGACATATATTAGTGCCAAAATGACAGCCGAATTAATCAAGGCGTTGGATCAATGTGGCATAAGCAACGAACAGAGAGGCATAAACGAATAGAGAACGTCTCTATGGTTCCAAGAAAAGTAGATTAATCGAATTCTGCCCACAAGCCGGACATATATGGCTGCAAATCATAAAATATGCCAAAAAAAGTTAAAATCCCTAATTGTCCCAACACTTTAACCACACTGAAAGAAACGCATACGCGAATTTCGACCCAACCCAAAACGGGTTCAAGCTGAGGTTCGAATAGGCAATGGAAATATTACCTGAAATAGTAAGAAATAACTAAAAATGCCCGTTTGACTGGTCGAACGGCGGAATTTGGGGATGAATATGGACCCCGATGGAATCGTCCCCTTGTGCGTCTCGTCGAGAGCTTTCCGAATTGGGGTGGCTCGCGTCATTCTGATGCCCGTAGCAAAAGCTATGGCCCAAACAGTGCGGCGACACCAAAGTCCAGTAATCTTTCTTACCGATTACTGGACTTTGGCCCCATGTCTTTTGAGAGATATATTAACGCCCGATTGGTGAATTTTGGCCCCAATATCTCATGTGACATATATTAACACCAAAATGCATAACTATTGCTTACCGATTTGTGCATTTTGTCAGCAATTTATGTCTCACAAAATAATGGTATCAAAATCCACTAATCTTGCTCACCGATTATTGGATTTTGGCCCCAATATCTTCTGTGACATATATTAGTGCCAAAATGACAGCCGAATTAATCAAGGCGTTGGATCAATGTGGCATAAGCAACGAACAGAGAGGCATAAACGAATACAGAACGTCTCTATGGTTCCAAGAAAAGTAGATTAATCGAATTCTGCCCACAAGCCGGACATATATGGCTGAAAATCATAAAATATGCCAAAAAAAGTTAAAATCCCGAATTGTCCCAACACTTTAACCACACTGAAAGAAACGTATACGCGAATTTAGACCCAACCCAAAACGGGTTCAAGCTGAGGTTCGAATAGGCAATCGAAATATTACCAGAAATAGTAAGAAATAACTAAAAATGCCCGTTTGACTGGTAGAACGGCGGAATTTGGGGATGAATATGGACCCCGATGGAGCGTAGCTCAATCGTCCCCTTGTGCGTCTCGTCGAGAGCTTTCCGAATTGGGGTGGCTCGCGTCATTCTGATGCCCGTAGCAAAAGCTATGGCCCAAACAGTGCGGCGACACCAAAGTCTAGTAATCTTTCTTACCGATTACTGGACATTGGCCCCATGTCTTTTGAGAGATATATTAACGCCCGATTGGTGGATTTTGGCCCCAATATCTCATGTGACATATATAAACACCAAAAAGCATAACTATTGCTTACCAATTTGTGCATTTTGTCACCCATTTATGTCTCACAAAATAATGGTATCAAAATCCACTAATCTTGCTCACCGATTAGTGGATTTTGGCCCCAATATCTTCTGTGACATATATTAGGGCCAAAATGACAGCCGAATTAATCAAGGCGTTGGATCAATGTGGCATAAGCAACGAACAGAGAGGCATAAACGAATACAGAACGTCTCTATGGTTCCAAGAAAAGTAGATTAATCGAATTCTGCCCACAAGCCGGACATATATGGCTGAAAATCATAAAATATGCCAAAAAAAGTTAAAATACCGAATTGTCCCAACACTTTAACCACACTGAAAGAAACATATACGCGAATTTCGACCCAACCCAAAACGGGTTCAAGCTGAGGTTCGAATAGGCAATCGAAATATTACCAGAAATAGTAAGAAATAACTAAAAATGCCCGTTTGGCTGGTCGAACGGCGGAATTTGGGGATGAATATGGACCCCGATGGAATCGTCCCCTTGTGTGTCTTGTCGAGAGCTTTCCGAATTGGGGTGGCTCGCGTCATTCTGATGCCCGTAGCAAAAGCTATGGCCCAAACAGTGCGGCGACACCAAAGTCCAGTAATCTTTCTTACCGATTACTGGACTTTGGCCCCATGTCTTTTGAGAGATATATTAACGCCCGATTGGTGAATTTTGGCCCCAATATCTCATGTGACATATATTAACACCAAAATGCATAACTATTGCTTACCGATTTGTGCATTTTGTCAGCAATTTATGTCTCACAAAATAATGGTATCAAAATCCACTAATCTTGCTCACCGATTATTGGATTTTGGCCCCAATATCTTCTGTGACATATATTAGTGCCAAAATGACAGCCGAATTAATCAAGGCGTTGGATCAATGTGGCATAAGCAACGAACAGAGAGGCATAAACGAATACAGAACGTCTCTATGGTTCAAAGAAAAGTAGATTAATCGAATTCTGCCCACAAGCCGGACATATATGGTTGAAAATCATAAAATATGCCAAAAAAAGTTAAAATCCCGAATTGTCCCAACACTTTAACCACACTGAAAGAAACGTATACGCGAATTTCGACCCAACCCAAAACGGGTTCAAGCTGAGGTTCGAATAGGCAATCGAAATATTACAAGAAATAGTAAGAAATAACTAAAAATGCCCGTTTGACTGGTAGAACGGCGGAATTTGGGGATGAATATGGACCCCGATGGAGCGTAGCTCAATCGTCCCCTTGTGCGTCTCGTCGAGAGCTTTCCGAATTGGGGTGGCTCGCGTCATTCTGATGCCCGTAGCAAAAGCTATGGCCCAAACAGTGCGGCGACACCAAAGTCTAGTAATCTTTCTTACCGATTACTGGACATTGGCCCCATGTCTTTTGAGAGATATATTAACGCCCGATTGGTGGATTTGGCCCCAATATCTCATGTGACATATATAAACACCAAAATGCATAACTATTGCTTACCAATTTGTGCATTTTGTCACCAATTTATGTCTCACAAAATAATGGTATCAAAATCCACTAATCTTGCTCACCGATTAGTGGATTTTGGCCCCAATATCTTCTGTGACATATATTAGGGACAAAATGACAGCCGAATTAATCAAGGCGTTGGATCAATGTGGCATAAGCAACGAACAGAGAGGCATAAACGAATAGAGAACGTCTCTATGGTTCCAAGAAAAGTAGATTAATCGAATTCTGCCCACAAGCCGGACATATATGGCTGAAAATCATAAAATATGCCAAAAAAAGTTAAAATCCCTAATTGTCCCAACACTTTAACCACACTGAAAGAAACGCATACGCGAATTTCGACCCAACCCAAAACGGGTTCAAGCTGAGGTTCGAATAGGCAATGGAAATATTACCAGAAATAGTAAGAAATAACTAAAAATGCCCGTTTGACTGGTCGAACGGCGGAATTTGGGGATGAATATGGACCCCGATGGAGCGTAGGACAATCGTCCCCTTGTGCGTCTCGTCGAGAGCTTTCCGAATTGGGGTGGCTCGCGTCATTCTGATGCCCGTAGCAAAAGCTATGGCCCAAACAGTGCGGCGACACCAAAGTCTAGTAATCTTTCTTACCGATTACTGGACATTGGCCCCATGTCTTTTGAGAGATATATTAACGCCCGATTGGTGGATTTTGGCCCCAATATCTCATGTGACATATATAAACACCAAAAAGCATAACTATTGCTTACCAATTTGTGCATTTTGTCACCCATTTATGTCTCACAAAATAATGGTATCAAAATCCACTAATCTTGCTCACCGATTAGTGGATTTTGGCCCCAATATCTTCTGTGACATATATTAGGGCCAAAATGACAGCCGAATTAATCAAGGCGTTGGATCAATGTGGCATAAGCAACGAACAGAGAGGCATAAACGAATACAGAACGTCTCTATGGTTCCAAGAAAAGTAGATTAATCGAATTCTGCCCACAAGCCGGACATATATGGCTGAAAATCATAAAATATGCCAAAAAATGTTAAAATCCCGAATTGTCCCAACACTTTAACCACACTGAAAGAAACGTATACGCGAATTTCGACCCAACCCAAAACGGGTTCAAGCTGAGGTTCGAATAGGCAATCGAAATATTACCAGAAATAGTAAGAAAAAACTAAAAATGCCCATTTGACTGGTAGAACGGCGGAATTTGGGGATGAATATGGACCCCGATGGAGCGTAGCTCGATCGTCCCCTTGTGCGTCTCGTCGAGAGCTTTCCGAATTGGGGTTGCTCGCGTCATTCTGATGCCCGTAGCAAAAGCTATGGCCCAAACAGTGCGGCGACACCAAAGTCCAGTAATTTTTTTTACCGATTACTGGACTTTGGCCCCATGTCTTTTGAGAGATATATTAACGCCTGATTGGTGAATTTTGGCCCCAATATCTCATGTGACATATATTAACACCAAAATGCATAACTATTGCTTACCGATTTGTGCATTTTGTCAGCATTTTATGTCTCATAAAATAATGGTATCAAAGTCCACTAATCTTGCTCACCGATTATTGGATTTTGGCCCCAATATCTTCTGTGACATATATTAGTGCCAAAATGACAGCCGAATTAATCAAAGCTTTGGATCAATGTGGCAAAAGCAACGAACAGAGAGGAATAAACGAATACAGAACATCTCTATGGTTCCAAGAAAAGTAGATTAATCGAATTCTGCCCACAAGTCGGGCATATAAGGCTGAAAATCATAAAATATGCCAAAAAAATTAAAATCCCGAATTTTCCAAACACTTTAACCATACTGAAAGAAACGCGTACGCGAATTTCGACCCAACCCAAAACGGGTTCAAGCTGAGGTCCGAATAGGCAAACGAAATATTACCAGAAATAGTAAGAAATAACTAAAAATGCCCGTTTGGCTGGTCGAACGGCGGAATTTGGGGATGAATATGGACCCCGATGGAATCGTCCCCTTGTGTGTCTCGTCGAGAGCTTTCCGAATTGGGGTGGCTCGCGTCATTCTGATGCCCGTAGCAAAAGCTATGGCCCAAACAGTTCGGCGACACCAAAGTCCAATAATCTTGCTTACCGATTACTGGACTTTGGCCCATGTCTTTTGAGAGATATATTAACGCCCGATTGGTGGATTTTGGCCCCAATATCTCATGTGACATATATTAACACCAAAATGCATAACTATTGCTTACCAATTTGTGCATTTTGTCAGCAATTTATGTCTCACAAAATAATGGTATCAAAATCCTCAAATCTTGCTCACCGATTAGTGGATTTTGGCCCCAATATCTTCTGTGACATATATTAGTGCCAAACTGAAAGCCGAATTAATCAAGGCGTTGGATCAATGTGGCATAAGCAACGAACAGAGAGGCATAAACGAATAGAGAACGTCTCTATGGTTCCAAGAAAAGTAGATTAATCGAATTCTGCCCACAAGCCGGACATATATGGCTGCAAATCATAAAATATGCCAAAAAAAGTTAAAATCCCTAATTGTCCCAACACTTTAACCACACTGAAAGAAACGCATACGCGAATTTCGACCCAACCCAAAACGGGTTCAAGCTGAGGTTCGAATAGGCAATGGAAATATTACCTGAAATAGTAAGAAATAACTAAAAATGCCCGTTTGACTGGTCGAACGGCGGAATTTGGGGATGAATATGGACCCCGATGGAATCGTCCCCTTGTGCGTCTCGTCGAGAGCTTTCCGAATTGGGGTGGCTCGCGTCATTCTGATGCCCGTAGCAAAAGCTATGGCCCAAACAGTGCGGCGACACCAAAGTCCAGTAATCTTTCTTACCGATTACTGGACTTTGGCCCCATGTCTTTTGAGAGATATATTAACGCCCGATTGGTGAATTTTGGCCCCAATATCTCATGTGACATATATTAACACCAAAATGCATAACTATTGCTTACCGATTTGTGCATTTTGTCAGCAATTTATGTCTCACAAAATAATGGTATCAAAATCCACTAATCTTGCTCACCGATTATTGGATTTTGGCCCCAATATCTTCTGTGACATATATTAGTGCCAAAATGACAGCCGAATTAATCAAGGCTTTGGATCAATGTGGCATAAGCAACGAACAGAGAGGCATAAACGAATACAGAACGTCTCTATGGTTCCAAGAAAAGTAGATTAATCGAATTCTGCCCACAAGCCGGACATATATGGTTGAAAATCATAAAATATGCCAAAAAAAGTTAAAATCCCGAATTGTCCCAACACTTTAACCACACTGAAAGAAACGTATACGCGAATTTCGACCCAACCCAAAACGGGTTCAAGCTGAGGTTCGAATAGGCAATCGAAATATTACCAGAAATAGTAAGAAATAACTAAAAATGCCCGTTTGACTGGTAGAACGGCGGAATTTGGGGATGAATATGGACCCCGATGGAGCGTAGCTCAATCGTCCCCTTGTGCGTCTCGTCGAGAGCTTTCCGAATTGGGGTGGCTCGCGTCATTCTGATGCCCGTAGCAAAAGCTATGGCCCAAACAGTGCGGCGACACCAAAGTCTAGTAATCTTTCTTACCGATTACTGGACATTGGCCCCATGTCTTTTGAGAGATATATTAACGCCCGATTGGTGGATTTTGGCCCCAATATCTCATGTGACATATATAAACACCAAAAAGCATAACTATTGCTTACCAATTTGTGCATTTTGTCACCCATTTATGTCTCACAAAATAATGGTATCAAAATCCACTAATCTTGCTCACCGATTAGTGGATTTTGGCCCCAATATCTTCTGTGACATATATTAGGGCCAAAATGACAGCCGAATTAATCAAGGCGTTGGATCAATGTGGCATAAGCAACGAACAGAGAGGCATAAACGAATACAGAACGTCTCTATGGTTCCAAGAAAAGTAGATTAATCGAATTCTGCCCACAAGCCGGACATATATGGCTGAAAATCATAAAATATGCCAAAAAAAGTTAAAATCCCGAATTTTCCCAACACTTTAACCACACTGAAAGAAACATATACGCGAATTTCGACCCAACCCAAAACGGGTTCAAGCTGAGGTTCGAATAGGCAATCGAAATATTACCAGAAATAGTAAGAAATAACTAAAAATGCCCGTTTGGCTGGTCGAACGGCGGAATTTGGGGATGAATATGGACCCCGATGGAATCGTCCCCTTGTGTGTCTCGTAGAGAGCTTTCCGAAGTGGGGTGGCTCGCGTCATTCTGATGCCCGTAGCAAAAGCTATGGCCCAAACAGTTCGGCAACACCAAAGTCCAATAATCTTGCTTACCGATTACTGGACTTTGGCCCATGTCTTTTGAGAGATATATTAACGCCCGATTGGTGGATTTTGGCCCCAATATCTCATGTGACATATATTAACACCAAAATGCATAACTATTGCTTACCAATTTGTGCATTTTGTCAGCAATTTATGTCTCACAAAATAATGGTATCAAAATCCTCAAATCTTGCTCACCGATTAGTGGATTTTGGCCCCAATATCTTCTGTGACATATATTAGTGCCAAACTGACAGCCGAATTAATCAAGGCGTTGGATCAATGTGGCATAAGCAACGAACAGAGAGGCATAAACGAATAGAGAACGTCTCTATGGTTCCAAGAAAAGTAGATTAATCGAATTCTGCCCACAAGCCGGACATATATGGCTGCAAATCATAAAATATGCCAAAAAAAGTTAAAATCCCTAATTGTCCCAACACTTTAACCACACTGAAAGAAACGCATACGCGAATTTCGACCCAACCCAAAACGGGTTCAAGCTGAGGTTCGAATAGGCAATGGAAATATTACCTGAAATAGTAAGAAATAACTAAAAATGCCCGTTTGACTGGTCGAACGGCGGAATTTGGGGATGAATATGGACCCCGATGGAATCGTCCCCTTGTGCGTCTCGTCGAGAGCTTTCCGAATTGGGGTGGCTCGCGTCATTCTGATGCCCGTAGCAAAAGCTATGGCCCAAACAGTGCGGCGACACCAAAGTCCAGTAATCTTTCTTACCGATTACTGGACTTTGGCCCCATGTCTTTTGAGAGATATATTAACGCCCGATTGGTGAATTTTGGCCCCAATATCTCATGTGACATATATTAACACCAAAATGCATAACTATTGCTTACCGATTTGTGCATTTTGTCAGCAATTTATGTCTCACAAAATAATGGTATCAAAATCCACTAATCTTGCTCACCGATTATTGGATTTTGGCCCCAATATCTTCTGTGACATATATTAGTGCCAAAATGACAGCCGAATTAATCAAGGCGTTGGATCAATGTGGCATAAGCAACGAACAGAGAGGCATAAACGAATACAGAACGTCTCTATGGTTCCAAGAAAAGTAGATTAATCGAATTCTGCCCACAAGCCGGACATATATGGCTGAAAATCATAAAATATGCCAAAAAAAGTTAAAATCCCGAATTGTCCCAACACTTTAACCACACTGAAAGAAACGTATACGCGAATTTAGACCCAACCCAAAACGGGTTCAAGCTGAGGTTCGAATAGGCAATCGAAATATTACCAGAAATAGTAAGAAATAACTAAAAATGCCCGTTTGACTGGTAGAACGGCGGAATTTGGGGATGAATATGGACCCCGATGGAGCGTAGCTCAATCGTCCCCTTGTGCGTCTCGTCGAGAGCTTTCCGAATTGGGGTGGCTCGCGTCATTCTGATGCCCGTAGCAAAAGCTATGGCCCAAACAGTGCGGCGACACCAAAGTCTAGTAATCTTTCTTACCGATTACTGGACATTGGCCCCATGTCTTTTGAGAGATATATTAACGCCCGATTGGTGGATTTTGGCCCCAATATCTCATGTGACATATATAAACACCAAAAAGCATAACTATTGCTTACCAATTTGTGCATTTTGTCACCCATTTATGTCTCACAAAATAATGGTATCAAAATCCACTAATCTTGCTCACCGATTAGTGGATTTTGGCCCCAATATCTTCTGTGACATATATTAGGGCCAAAATGACAGCCGAATTAATCAAGGCGTTGGATCAATGTGGCATAAGCAACGAACAGAGAGGCATAAACGAATACAGAACGTCTCTATGGTTCCAAGAAAAGTAGATTAATCGAATTCTGCCCACAAGCCGGACATATATGGCTGAAAATCATAAAATATGCCAAAAAAAGTTAAAATACCGAATTGTCCCAACACTTTAACCACACTGAAAGAAACATATACGCGAATTTCGACCCAACCCAAAACGGGTTCAAGCTGAGGTTCGAATAGGCAATCGAAATATTACCAGAAATAGTAAGAAATAACTAAAAATGCCCGTTTGGCTGGTCGAACGGCGGAATTTGGGGATGAATATGGACCCCGATGGAATCGTCCCCTTGTGTGTCTTGTCGAGAGCTTTCCGAATTGGGGTGGCTCGCGTCATTCTGATGCCCGTCGCAAAAGCTATGGCCCAAACAGTGCGGCGACACCAAAGTCCAGTAATCTTTCTTACCGATTACTGGACTTTGGCCCCATGTCTTTTGAGAGATATATTAACGCCCGATTGGTGAATTTTGGCCCCAATATCTCATGTGACATATATTAACACCAAAATGCATAACTATTGCTTACCGATTTGTGCATTTTGTCAGCAATTTATGTCTCACAAAATAATGGTATCAAAATCCACTAATCTTGCTCACCGATTATTGGATTTTGGCCCCAATATCTTCTGTGACATATATTAGTGCCAAAATGACAGCCGAATTAATCAAGGCGTTGGATCAATGTGGCATAAGCAACGAACAGAGAGGCATAAACGAATACAGAACGTCTCTATGGTTCAAAGAAAAGTAGATTAATCGAATTCTGCCCACAAGCCGGACATATATGGTTGAAAATCATAAAATATGCCAAAAAAAGTTAAAATCCCGAATTGTCCCAACACTTTAACCACACTGAAAGAAACGTATACGCGAATTTCGACCCAACCCAAAACGGGTTCAAGCTGAGGTTCGAATAGGCAATCGAAATATTACCAGAAATAGTAAGAAATAACTAAAAATGCCCGTTTGACTGGTAGAACGGCGGAATTTGGGGATGAATATGGACCCCGATGGAGCGTAGCTCAATCGTCCCCTTGTGCGTCTCGTCGAGAGCTTTCCGAATTGGGGTGGCTCGCGTCATTCTGATGCCCGTAGCAAAAGCTATGGCCCAAACAGTGCGGCGACACCAAAGTCTAGTAATCTTTCTTACCGATTACTGGACATTGGCCCCATGTCTTTTGAGAGATATATTAACGCCCGATTGGTGGATTTGGCCCCAATATCTCATGTGACATATATAAACACCAAAATGCATAACTATTGCTTACCAATTTGTGCATTTTGTCACCAATTTATGTCTCACAAAATAATGGTATCAAAATCCACTAATCTTGCTCACCGATTAGTGGATTTTGGCCCCAATATCTTCTGTGACATATATTAGGGACAAAATGACAGCCGAATTAATCAAGGCGTTGGATCAATGTGGCATAAGCAACGAACAGAGAGGCATAAACGAATAGAGAACGTCTCTATGGTTCCAAGAAAAGTAGATTAATCGAATTCTGCCCACAAGCCGGACATATATGGCTGAAAATCATAAAATATGCCAAAAAAAGTTAAAATCCCTAATTGTCCCAACACTTTAACCACACTGAAAGAAACGCATACGCGAATTTCGACCCAACCCAAAACGGGTTCAAGCTGAGGTTCGAATAGGCAATGGAAATATTACCAGAAATAGTAAGAAATAACTAAAAATGCCCGTTTGACTGGTCGAACGGCGGAATTTGGGGATGAATATGGACCCCGATGGAGCGTAGGACAATCGTCCCCTTGTGCGTCTCGTCGAGAGCTTTCCGAATTGGGGTGGCTCGCGTCATTCTGATGCCCGTAGCAAAAGCTATGGCCCAAACAGTGCGGCGACACCAAAGTCCAGTAATCTTGCTTACTGATTACTGGACTTTGGCCCATGTCTTTTGAGAGATATATTAACGCCCGATTGGTGGATTTTGGCACCAATATCTCATGTGACATATATTAACACCAAAATGCATAACTATTGCTTACCAATTTGTGAATTTTGTCAGCAATTTATGTCTCACAAAATAATGGTATCAAAATCCTCTAATCTTGCTCACCGATTAGTGGATTTTTGCCCCAATATCTCTTGTGACATATATTAGTGCCAAAATGACAGCCGAATTAATCAAGGCGTTGGATCAATGTGGCATAAACACGAACAGAGAGGCATAAACGAATAGAGAACGTCTCTATGGTTCCAAGAAAAGTAGATTAATCGAATTCTGCCCACAAGCCGGACATATATGGCTGAAAATCATAAAATATGCCAAAAAAAAGTTAAAATCCCTAATTGTCCCAACACTTTAACCACACTGAAAGAAACACGTACGCAAATTTCGACCCAACCCAAAACGGGTTGAAGCTGAGGGTCGAATAGGCAATAGAAATATTACCAGAAATAGTAAGAAATAACTAAAAATGCCCGTTTGACTGGTCGAACGGCGGAATTTGGGGATGAATATGGACCCTGATGGAGTGTAGCTCAATCGTCCCCTTGTGCGTCTCGTCGAGAGCTTTCCGAATTGGGGTGGCTCGCGTCATTCTGATGCCCGTAGCAAAAGCTATGGCCCAAACAGTGCGGCGACACCAAAGTCCAGTAATCTTTTTTACCGATTACTGGACTTTGGCCCCATGTCTTTTGAGAGATATATTAACGCCTGATTGGTGAATTTTGGCCCCAATATCTCATGTGACATATATTAACACCAAAATGCATAACTATTGCTTACCGATTTGTGCATTTTGTCAGCAATTTATGTCTCACAAAATAATGGTATCAAAGTCCACTAATCTTGCTCACCGATTATTGGATTTTGGCCCCAATATCTTCTGTGACATATATTAGTGCCAAAATGACAGCCGAATTAATCAAGGCTTTGGATCAATGTGGCAAAAGCAACGAACAGAGAGGAATCAACGAATACAGAACGTCTCTATGGTTCCAAGAAAAGTAGATTAATCGAATTCTGCCCACAAGTCGGGCATATAAGGCTGAAAATCATAAAATATGCCAAAAAAATTAAAATCCCGAATTGTCCCAACACTTTAACCATACTGCAAGAAACGCGTACGCGAATTTCGACCCAACCCAAAACGGGTTCAAGCTGAGGTCCGAATAGGCAAAGGAAATATTACCAGAAATAGTAAGAAATAACTAAAAATGCCCGTTTGGCTGGTCGAACGGCGGAATTTGGGGATGAATATGGACCCCGATGGAATCGTCCCCTTGTGTGTCTCGTCGAGAGCTTTCCGAATTGGGGTGGCTCGCGTCATTCTGATGCCCGTAGCAAAAGCTATGGCCCAAACAGTTCGGCGACACCAAAGTCCAATAATCTTGCTTACCGATTACTGGACTTTGGCCCATGTCTTTTGAGAGATATATTAACGCCCGATTGGTGGATTTTTGCCCCAATATCTCATGTGACATATATTAACACCAAAATGCATAACTATTGCTTACCAATTTGTGCATTTTGTCAGCAATTTATGTCTCACAAAAAACAATGGTATCAAAATCCTCTAATCTTGCTCACCGATTAGTGGATTTTGGCCCCAACATCTTCTGTGGCATATATTAGTGCCAAACTTACAGCCGAATTAATCAAGGCGTTGGATCAATGTGGCATAAGAAACGAACAGAGAGGCATAAACGAATAGAGAACGTCTCTATGGTTCCAAGAAAAGTAGATTAATCGAATTCTGCCCACAAGCCGGACATATATGGCTGCAAATCATAAAATATGCCAAAAAAAGTTAAAATACCTAATTGTCCCAACACTTTAACCACACTGAAAGAAACGCATACGCGAATTTCGACCCAACCCAAAACGGGTTCAAGCTGAGGTTCGAATAGGCAATGGAAATATTACCTGAAATAGTAAGAAATAACTAAAAATGCCCGTTTGACTGGTCGAACGGCGGAATTTGGGGATGAATATGGACCCCGATGGAGCGTAGCTCAATCATCACCTTGTGCGTCTTGTCGAGAGCTTTCCGAATTGGGGTGGCTCGCGTCATTCTGATGCCCGTAGCAAAAGCTATGGCCCAAACAGTTCGGCGACACCAAAGTCCAATAATCTTGCTTACCGATTACTGGACTTTGGCCCATGTCTTTTGAGAGATATATTAACGCCCGATTGGTGGATTTTGGCCCCAATATCTCATGTGACATAAATTAACACCAAAATGCATAACTATTGCTTACCAATTTGTGCATTTTGTCAGCAATTTATGTCTCACAAAATAATGGTATCAAAATCCTCTAATCTTGCTCACCGATTAGTGGATTTTGGCCCCAACATCTTCTGTGACATATATTAGTGTCAAACTGACAGCCGAATTAATCAAGGCGTTGGATCAATGTGGCATAAGCAACGAACAGAGAGGCATAAACGAACAGAGAACGTCTCTATGGTTCCAAGAAAAGTAGATTAATCGAATTCTGCCCACAAGCCGGACATATATGGCTGCAAATCATAAAATATGCCAAAAAAAGTTAAAACCCCTAATTGTCCCAACACTTTAACCACACTGAAAGAAACGCATACGCGAATTTCGACCCAACCCAAAACGGGTTCAAGCTGAGGTTCGAATAGGCAATGGAAATATTACCTGAAATAGTAAGAAATAACTAAAAATGCCCGTTTGACTGGTCGAACGGCGGAATTCGGGGATGAATATGGACCCCGATGGAGCGTAGGTCAATCGTCCCCTTGTGCGTCTCGTCGAGAGCTTTCCGAATTGGGGTGGCTCGCGTCATTCTGATGCCCGTAGCAAAAGCTATGGCCCAAACAGTTCGGCGACACCAAAGTCCAATAATCTTGCTTACCGATTACTGGACTTTGGCCCATGTCTTTTGAGAGATATATTAACGCCCGATTGGTGGATTTTGGCCCCAATATCTCATGTGACATATATTAACACCAAAATGCATAACTATTGCTTACCAATTTGTGCATTTTGTCACCAATTTATGTCTCACAAAATAATGGTATCAAAATCCTCTAATCTTGCTCACCGATTAGTGGATTTTGGCCCCAACATCTTCTGTGGCATATATTAGTGCCAAATTTACAGCCGAATTAATCAAGGCGTTGGATCAATGTGGCATAAGAAACGAACAGAGAGGCATAAACGAATAGAGAACGTCTCTATGGTTCCAAGAAAAGTAGATTAATCGAATTCTGCCCACAAGCCGGACATATATGGCTGCAAATCATAAAATATGCCAAAAAAAGTTAAAATACCTAATTGTCCCAACACTTTAACCACACTGAAAGAAACGCATACGCGAATTTCGACCCAACCCAAAACGGGTTCAAGCTGAGGTTCGAATAGGCAATGGAAATATTACCTGAAATAGTAAGAAATAACTAAAAATGCCCGTTTGACTGGTCGAACGGCGGAATTTGGGGATGAATATGGACCCCGATGGAGCGTAGCTCAATCATCCCCTTGTGCGTCTTGTCGAGAGCTTTCCGAATTGGGGTGGCTCGCGTCATTCTGATGCCCGTAGCAAAAGCTATGGCCCAAACAGTTCGGCGACACCAAAGTCCAATAATCTTGCTTACCGATTACTGGACTTTGGCCCATGTCTTTTGAGAGATATATTAACGCCCGATTGGTGGATTTTGGCCCCAATATCTCATGTGACATATATTAACACCAAAATGCATAACTATTGCTTACCAATTTGTGCATTTTGTCAGCAATTTATGTCTCACAAAATAATGGTATCAAAATCCTCTAATCTTGCTCACCGATTAGTGGATTTTGGCCCCAACATCTTCTGTGACATATATTAGTGCCAAAATGACAGTCGAATTAATCAAGGCGTTGGATCAATGTGGCATAAGCAACGAACAGAGAGGCATAAACGAATAGAGAACGTCTCTATGGTTCCAAGAAAAGTAGATTAATCGAATTCTGCCCACAAGCCCGATATATATGGCTGAAAATCATAAAATATGCCAAAAAAAGTTAAAATCCCTAATTGTCCCAACACTTTAACCACACTGAAAGAAACGCGTACGCGAATTTCGACCCAACCCAAAACGGGTTCAAGCTGAGGTCCGAATAGGCAATGGAAATATTACCAGAAATACTAAGAAATAACTAAAAATGCCCGTTTCGCTGGTCGAACGGCGGAATTTGGGGATGAATATGGACCCCGATGGAGCGTAGCTCGATCGTCCCCTTGTGCGGCTCGTCGAGAGCTTTCCGAATTGGGGTGGCTCGCGTCATTCTGATGCCTGTAGCAAAAGCTATTGCCCAAACAGTGCGGCGACACCAAAGTCCAGTAATCTTTTTTACCGATTACTGGACTTTGGCCCCATGTCTTTTGACAGATATATTAACGCCCGATTGTTGGATTTTGGCCCCAATATCTCATGCGACATATATTAACACCAAAATGCATAACTATTGCTTACCGATTTGTGCATTTTGTCAGCAATTTATGTCTCACAAAATAATGGTATCAAAATCCACTAATCTTGCTCACCGATTATTGTATTTTGGCCCCAATATCTTTCTGTGACATATATTACTGCCAAAATGACAGCCGAATTAATCAAGGCGTTGGATCAATGTGGCATAAGCAACGAACAGAGAGGAATAAACGAATACAGAACGTCTCTATGGTTCCAAGAAAAGTAGATTAATCGAATTCTGCCCACAAGTCGGGCATATAAGGCTGAAAATCATAAAATATGCCAAAAAAAGTTAAAATCCAGAATTGTCCCAACACTTTAACCATACTGAAGGAAACGTGTACGCGAATTTCGACCCAACCCAAAACGGGTTCAAGCTGAAGTCCGAATAGGCAATGGAAATATTACCAGAAATAGTAAGAAATAACTAAAAATGCCCGTTTGACTGGTCGAACGGCGAAATTTGGGGATGAATATGGACCCCGATGGAGCGTAGGTCAATCGTCCCCTTGTGCGTCTCGTCGAGAGCTTTTCGAATTGGGGTGGCTCGCGTCATTCTGATGCCCGTAGCAAAAGCTATGGCCCAAACAGTGCGGCGACACCAAAGTCCAGTAATCTTTCTTACCGATTACTGGACTTTGGCCCCATGTCTTTTGAGAGATATATTAACGCCCGATTGGTGGATTTTGGCCCCAATATCTCATGTGACATTAATTAACACCAAAATGCATAACTATTGCTTACCGATTTGTGCATTTTGTCAGCAAATTATGTCTCACAAAATAATGGTATCAAAATCCACTAATCTTGCTCACCGATTATTGGATTTTGGCCCCAATATCTTCTCTGACATATATTAGTGCCAAAATGACAGCCGAATTAATCAAGGCGTTGGATCAATGTGGCATAAGCAACAAGCAGAGAGGCATAAACGAATAGAGAACGTGTCTATGGTTCCAAGAAAAGTAGATTAATCGAATTCTGCCCACAAGCCAGACATATATGGCTGAAAATCATAAAATATGCCAAAAAAAAGTTAAAATCCCTAATTGTCCCAACACTTCAACCACACTGAAAGAAACGTGTACGCGAATTTCGACCCAACCCAAAACGGGTTCAAGCTGAGGTCCGAATAGGCAATGGAAATATTACTAGAAATACTAAGAAATAACTAAAAATGCCCGTTTCGCTGGTCGAACGGCGGAATTTGGGGATGAATATGGACCCCGATGGAGCGTATCTCAATCTTCCCCTTGTGCGTCTCGTCGAGAGCATTCCGAATTGGGGTGGCTCGCGTCATTCTGATGCCCGTAGCAAAAGCTATGGCCCAAACAGTGCGGCGACACCAAAGTCCAGTAATCTTTCTTACCGATTACTGGACTTTGGCCCCATGTCTTTTGAGAGATATATTAACGCCCGATTGGTGGATTTTGGCCCCAATATCTCATGTGACATATATTAACACCAAAATGCATAACTATTATTTACCGATTTGTGCATTTTTTCAGCAATTTATGTCTCACAAAATAATGGTATCAAAATCCACTAAGCTTGCTCACCGATTATTGGATTTTGGCCCCAATATCTTCTGTGACATATATTAGTGCCTAAATGACAGCTGAAGGCGTTGGATCAATGTGGCATAAGCAACGAACAGAGAGGCATAAACGAATACAGAACGTCTCTATGGTTCCAAGAAAAGTAGATTAATCGAATTCTGCCCACAAGCCGGACATATATGGCTGAAAATCATAAAATATGCCAAAAAAAAGTTAAAATCCCTAATTGTCCCAACACTTTAACCACACTGAAAGAAACGTGTACGCGAATTTCGACCCAACCCAAAACGGGTTCAAGCTGAGGTCCGAATAGGCAATGGAAATATTACCAGAAATACTAAGAAATAACTAAAAATGCCCGTTTCGCTGGTCGAACGGCGGAATTTGGGGATGAATATGGACCCCGATGAAGCGTATCTCAATCGTCCCCTTGTGCGTCTCGTCGAGAGCTTTCCGAATTGGGGTGGCTCGCGTCATTCTGATGCCCGTAGCAAAAGCTATGGCCCAAACAGTGCGGCGACACCAAAGTCCAGTAATCTTTCTTACCGATTACTGGACTTTGGCCCCATGTCTTTTGAGAGATATATTAACGCCCGATTGGTGGATTTTGGCCCCAATATCTCATGTGACATATATTAACACCAAAATGCATAACTATTGCTTACCGATTTATGCATTTTGTCAGCAATTTATGTCTCACAAAATAATGGTATCAAAATCCACTAATCTTGCTCACCGATTGTTGGATTTTGGCCCCAATATCTTCTGTGACATATATTAGTGCCAAAATGACAGCCGAATTAATCAAGGCGTTGGATCAATGTGGCATAAGCAACGAACAGAGAGGCATAAACGAATAGAGAACGTCTCTATGGTTCCAAGAAAAGTAGATTAATCGAATTCTGCCCACAAGTCGGGCATATAAGGCTGAAAATCATAAAATATGCCAAAAAAATTAAAATCCCGAATTGTCCCAACAATTTAACCATACTGAAAGAAACGCGTACGCGAATTTTGACCCAACCCAAAACGGGTTCAAGCTGAGGTCCGAATAGGCAATGGAAATATTACCAGAAATAGTAAGAAATAACTAAAAAATGCCCGTTTGGCTGGTCGAACGGCGGAACTTGGGGATGAATATGGACCCCGATGGAATCGTCCCCTTGTGCGTCTCGTCGAGAGCTTTCCGAATTGGGGTGGCTCGCGTCATTCTGATGCCCGTAGCAAAGGCTATGGCCCAAACAGTGCGGCGACACCAAAGTCTAGTAATCTTGCTTACCGATTACTGGACTTTGGCCCATGTCTTTTGAGAGATATATTAACGTCCGATTGGTGGATTTTGGCCCCAATATCTCATGTGACATATATTAACAACAAAATGCATAACTATTGCTTACCAATTTGTGCATTTTGTCAGCAATTTATGTCTCACAAAATAATGGTATCAAAATCCTCTAATCTTGCTCACCGATTAGTGGATTTTGGCCCCAATATCTTTTGTGACATATATTAGTGCCAAAATGATAGCCGAATTAATCAAGGCGTTGGATCAATGTGGCATAAGCAACGAACAGAGAGGCATAAATGAATAGTGAACGTCTCTATGGTTCCAAGAAAAGTAGATTAATCGAATTCTGCCCACAAGCCGGACATATATGGCTGCAAATCATAAAATATGCCAAAAAAAGTTAAAATCCCTAATTGTCCCAACACTTTAACCACACTGAAAGAAACGCGTACGCGAATTTCGACCCAACCCAAAACGGGTTCAAGCTGAGGTTCGAATAGGCAATGGAAATATTACCAGAAATAGTAAGAAATAACTAAAAATGCCCGTTTGACTGGTCGAACGGCGAAATTTGGGGACGAATATGGACCCCGATGGAGCGTAGGTCAATCGTCCCCTTGTGCGTCTCGTCGAGAGCTTTTCGAATTGGGGTGGCTCGCGTCATTCTGATGCCCGTAGCAAAAGCTATGGCCAAAACAGTGCGGCGACACCAAAGTCCAGTAATCTTTCTTACCGATTACTGGACTTTGGCCCCATGTCTTTTGAGAGATATATTAACGGCCGATTGGTGGATTTTGGCCCCAATATCTCATGTGACATATATTAACACCAAAATGCATAACTATTGCTTACAGATTTGTGAATTTTGTCAGCAATTTATGTCTCACAAAATAATGGTATCAAAATCCACTAATCTTGCTCACCGATTATTGGATTTTGGCCCCAATATCTTCTGTGACATATATTAGTGCAAAAATGACAGCCGAATTAATCAAGGCGTTGGATCAATGTGGCATAAGCAACGAACAGAGAGGCATAATCGAATAGAGAACGTCTCTATGGTTCCAAGAAAAGTAGATTAATCGAATTCTGCCCAAAAGCCAGACATATATGGCTGAAAATCATAAAATATGCCAAAAAAAAGTTAAAATCCCTAATTGTCCCAACACTTCAACCACACTGAAAGAAACGCGTACGCGAATTTCGACCCAACCCAAAACGGGTTCAAGCTGAGGTCCGAATAGGCAATGGAAATATTACCAGAAATACTAAGAAATAACTAAAAATGCCCGTTTCGCTGGTCGAACGGCGGAATTTGGGGATGAATATGGACCCCGATGGAGCGTATCTCAATCGTCCCCTTGTGCGTCTCGTCGAGAGCTTTCCGAATTGGGGTGGCTCGCGTAATTCTGATGCCCGTAGCAAAAGCTGTTGCCAAAACAGTGCGGCGACACCAAAGTCCAGTAATCTTTCTTACAGATTACTGGACTTTGGCCCCATGTCTTTTGAGAGATATATTAACGCCCGATTAGTGGATTTTGGCCCCAATATCTCATGTGACATATATTAACACCAAAATGCATAACTATTGCTTACCGATTTGTGCATTTTGTCAGCAATTTATGTCTCACAAAATAATGGTATCAAAATCCACTAATCTTGCTCACCGATTATTGGATTTTGGCCCCAATATCTTCTGTGACATATATTAGTGCCAAAATGACAGCCGAATTAATCAAGGCGTTGGATCAATGTGGCATAAGCAACGAACAGAGAGGCATAAACGAATAGAGGACGTCTCTATGGTTACAAGAAAAGTAGATTAATCGAATTCTGCCCACAAGTCGAGCATATAAGGCTGAAAATCATAAAATATGCCAAAAAAATTAAAATCCCGAATTGTCCCAACAATTTAACCATACTGAAAGAAACGCGTACGCGAATTTTGACCCAACCCAAAACGGGTTCAAGCTGAGGTCCGAATAGGCAATGGAAATATTACCAGAAATAGTAAGAAATAACTAAAAAATGCCCGTTTGGCTGGTCGAACGGCGGAACTTGGGGATGAATATGGACCCCGATGGAATCGTCCCCTTGTGCGTCTCGTCGAGAGCTTTCCGAATTGGGGTGGCTCGCGTCATTCTGATGCCCGTAGCAAAGGCTATGGCCCAAACAGTGCGGCGACACCAAAGTCTAGTAATCTTGCTTACCGATTACTGGACTTTGGCCCATGTCTTTTGAGAGATATATTAACGTCCGATTGGTGGATTTTGGCCCCAATATCTCATGTGACATATATTAACAACAAAATGCATAACTATTGCTTACCAATTTGTGCATTTTGTCAGCAATTTATGTCTCACAAAATAATGGTATCAAAATCCTCTAATCTTGCTCACCGATTAGTGGATTTTGGCCCCAATATCTTTTGTGACATATATTAGTGCCAAAATGATAGCCGAATTAATCAAGGCGTTGGATCAATGTGGCATAAGCAACGAACAGAGAGGCATAAATGAATAGTGAACGTCTCTATGGTTCCAAGAAAAGTAGATTAATCGAATTCTGCCCACAAGCCGGACATATATGGCTGCAAATCATAAAATATGCCAAAAAAAGTTAAAATCCCTAATTGTCCCAACACTTTAACCACACTGAAAGAAACGCGTACGCGAATTTCGACCCAACCCAAAACGGGTTCAAGCTGAGGTTCGAATAGGCAATGGAAATATTACCAGAAATAGTAAGAAATAACTAAAAATGCCCGTTTGACTGGTCGAACGGCGAAATTTGGGGACGAATATGGACCCCGATGGAGCGTAGGTCAATCGTCCCCTTGTGCGTCTCGTCGAGAGCTTTTCGAATTGGGGTGGCTCGCGTCATTCTGATGCCCGTAGCAAAAGCTATGGCCAAAACAGTGCGGCGACACCAAAGTCCAGTAATCTTTCTTACCGATTACTGGACTTTGGCCCCATGTCTTTTGAGAGATATATTAACGGCCGATTGGTGGATTTTGGCCCCAATATCTCATGTGACATATATTAACACCAAAATGCATAACTATTGCTTACAGATTTGTGAATTTTGTCAGCAATTTATGTCTCACAAAATAATGGTATCAAAATCCACTAATCTTGCTCACCGATTATTGGATTTTGGCCCCAATATCTTCTGTGACATATATTAGTGCAAAAATGACAGCCGAATTAATCAAGGCGTTGGATCAATGTGGCATAAGCAACGAACAGAGAGGCATAATCGAATAGAGAACGTCTCTATGGTTCCAAGAAAAGTAGATTAATCGAATTCTGCCCAAAAGCCAGACATATATGGCTGAAAATCATAAAATATGCCAAAAAAAAGTTAAAATCCCTAATTGTCCCAACACTTCAACCACACTGAAAGAAACGCGTACGCGAATTTCGACCCAACCCAAAACGGGTTCAAGCTGAGGTCCGAATAGGCAATGGAAATATTACCAGAAATACTAAGAAATAACTAAAAATGCCCGTTTCGCTGGTCGAACGGCGGAATTTGGGGATGAATATGGACCCCGATGGAGCGTATCTCAATCGTCCCCTTGTGCGTCTCGTCGAGAGCTTTCCGAATTGGGGTGGCTCGCGTAATTCTGATGCCCGTAGCAAAAGCTGTTGCCAAAACAGTGCGGCGACACCAAAGTCCAGTAATCTTTCTTACAGATTACTGGACTTTGGCCCCATGTCTTTTGAGAGATATATTAACGCCCGATTAGTGGATTTTGGCCCCAATATCTCATGTGACATATATTAACACCAAAATGCATAACTATTGCTTACCGATTTGTGCATTTTGTCAGCAATTTATGTCTCACAAAATAATGGTATCAAAATCCACTAATCTTGCTCACCGATTATTGGATTTTGGCCCCAATATCTTCTGTGACATATATTAGTGCCAAAATGACAGCCGAATTAATCAAGGCGTTGGATCAATGTGGCATAAGCAACGAACAGAGAGGCATAAACGAATAGAGGACGTCTCTATGGTTACAAGAAAAGTAGATTAATCGAATTCTGCCCACAAGTCGAGCATATAAGGCTGAAAATCATAAAATATGCCAAAAAAATTAAAATCCCGAATTGTCCCAACACTTTAACCATACTGAAAGAAACGCGTACGCGAATTTCGACCCAACCCAAAACGGGTTCATGCTGAGGTCCGAATAGGCAATGGAAATATTACCAGAAATAGTAAGAAATAACTAAAAATGCCCGTGTGGCTGGTCGAACGGCGGAATTTGGGGATGAATATGGACCCCGATGGAATCGTCCCCTTGTGCGTCTCGTCGAGAGCTTTCCGAATTGGGGAGGCTCGCGTCATTCTGATGCCCGTAGCAAAAGCTATGGCCCAAACAGTGCGGCGACACCAAAGTCCAGTAATCTTGCTTACCGATTACTGGACTTTGGCCCATGTCTTTTGAGAGATATATTAACGCCCGATTGGTGGATTTTGGCCCCAATATCTCATGTGACATATATTAACACCAAAATGCATAACTATTGCTTACCAATTTGTGCATTTTGTCAGCAATTTATGTCTCACAAAATAATGGTATCAAAATCCTCTAATCTTGCTCACAGATTAGTGGATTTTGGCCCCAATATCTTTTGTGACATATATTAGTGCCAAAATGACAGCCGAATTAATCAAGGCGTTGGATCAATGTGGCATAAGCAACGAACAGAGAGGCATAAACGAATAGTGAACGTTTCTATGGTTCCAAGAAAAGTAGATTAATCGAATTCTGCCCACAAGCCGGACATATATGGCTGCAAATCATAAAATATGCCAAAAATGTTAAAATCCCTAATTGTCCCAACACTTTAACCACACTGAAAGAAACGCGTACGTGAATTTCGACCCAACCCAAAACGGGTTCAAGCTGAGGTTCGAATAGGCAATGGAAATATTACCAGAAATAGTAAGAAATTACTAAAAATGCCCGTTTGACTGGTCGAACGGCGAAATTTGGGGATGAATATGGACCCCGATGGTGCGTAGGTCAATCGTCCCCTTGTGCGTCTCGTCGAGAGCTTTCCGAATTGGGGTGGCTCGCGTCATTCTGATGCCCGTGGCAAAAGCTATGGCCCAAACAGTGCGGCGACACCAAAGTCCAGTAATCTTTCTTACCGATTACTGGACTTTGGCCCCATGTCTTTTGAGAGATATATTAACGCCCGATTGGTGGATTTTGGCCCCAATATCTCATGTGACATATATTAACACCAAAATGCATAACTATTGCTTACCGATTTGTGCATTTTGTCAGCAATTTATGCCTCACAAAATAATGGTATCAAAATCCACTAATCTTGCTCACCGATTATTGGATTTTGGCCCCAATATCTTCTGTGACATATATTAGTGCCAAAATGACAGCCGAATTAATCAAGGCGTTGGATCAATGTGGCATAAGCAACGAACAGAGAGGCATAAACGAATACGGAACGTCTTTATGGTTCCAAGAAAAGTAGATTAATCGAATTCTGCCCACAAGTCGGGCATATAAGGCTGAAAATCATAAAATATGCCAAAAAAAGTTAAAATCCCGAATTGTCCCAACACTTTAACCACACTGAAAGAAACGCGTACGCGAATTTCGACCCAACCCAAAACGGGTTCAAGCTGAGGTCCGAATAGGCAATGGAAATATTACCAGAAATACTAAGAAATAACTAAAAATGCCCGTTTCGCTGGTCGAACGGCGGAATTTGGGGATGAACCTGGACCCTGATGGAGCATAGCTCAATCGTCCTCTTGTGCGTCTCGTCGAGAGCTTTCCAAATTGGGGTGGCTCGCGTCATTCTGATGCCCGTAGCAAAAGCTATGGCCCAAACAGTGCGGCGACACCAAAGTCCAGTAATCTTGCTTACCGATTACTGCACTTTGGCCCCATGTCTTTTGAGAGATATATTAACGCCCGATTGGTGGATTTTGGCCCCAATATCTCATGTGACATATATTAACACCAAAATGCATAACTATTGCTTACCAATTTGTGCATTTTGTCAGCAATTTATGTCTCACAAAATAATGGTATCAAAATCCTCTAATCTTGCTCACAGATTAGTGGATTTTGGCCCCAATATCTTTTGTGACATATATTAGTGCCAAAATGACAGCCGAATTAATCAAGGCGTTGGATCAATGTGGCATAAGCAACGAACAGAGAGGCATAAACGAATAGTGAACGTTTCTATGGTTCCAAGAAAAGTAGATTAATCGAATTCTGCCCACAAGCCGGACATATATGGCTGCAAATCATAAAATATGCCAAAAATGTTAAAATCCCTAATTGTCCCAACACTTTAACCACATTGAAAGAAACGCGTACGTGAATTTCGACCCAACCCAAAACGGGTTCAAGCTGAGGTTCGAATAGGCAATGGAAATATTACCAGAAATAGTAAGAAATTACTAAAAATGCCCGTTTGACTGGTCGAACGGCGAAATTTGGGGATGAATATGGACCCCGATGGAGCGTAGGTCAATCGTCCCCTTGTGCGTCTCGTCGAGAGCTTTCCGAATTGGGGTGGCTCGCGTCATTCTGATGCCCGTAGCAAAAGCTATGGCCCAAACAGTGCGGCGACACCAAAGTCCAGTAATCTTTCTTACCGATTACTGGACTTTGGCCCCATGTCTTTTGAGAGATATATTAACGCCCGATTGGTGGATTTTAGCCCCAATATCTCATGTGACATATATTAACACCAAAATGCATAACTATTGCTTACCGATTTGTGCATTTTGTCAGCAATTTATGCCTCACAAAATAATGGTATCAAAATCCACTAATCTTGCTCACCGATTATTGGATTTTGGCCCCAATATCTTCTGTGACATATATTAGTGCCAAAATGACAGCCGAATTAATCAAGGCATTGGATCAATGTGGCATAAGCAACGAACAGAGAGGCATAAACGAATACAGAACGTCTTTATGGTTCCAAGAAAAGTAGATTAATCGAATTCTGCCCACAAGTCGGGCATATAAGGCTGAAAATCATAAAATATGCAAAAAAAAGTTAAAATCCCGAATTGTCCCAACACTTTAACCATACTGAAAGAAACGCGTACGCGAATTTCGACCCAACCCAAAACGGGTTCAAGCTGAGGTCCGAATAGGCAACGGAAATATTACCAGAAATATTAAGAAAAAACTAAAAATGCCCGTTTGGCTGGTCGAACGGCGGAATTTGGGGATGAATATTGACCCCGATGGAGCATAGATCAATCGTCCCCTTGTGCGTCTCGTCGAGAGCTTTCCGAATTGGGGTGGCTCGCGTCATTCTGATGCCCGTAGCAAAAGCTTTGGCCCAAACAGTGCGGCGACACCAAAGTCCAGTAATCTTGCTTACCGATTACTGGACTTTGGCCCCATGTCTTTTGAGAGATATATTAACTCCCGATTGGTGGAATTTGGCCCCAATATCTCATGTGACATATATTAACACCAAAACGCATAACTATTGCTTACCGATTTGTGCATTTTGTCAGCAATTTATGTCTCACAAAATAATGGTATCAAAATCCACTAATCTTGCTCACCGATTATTGGATTTTGGCCCCAATACCTTCTGTGACATATATTAGTGCCAAAATGACAGCCGAATTAATCAAGGCGTTGGATCAATGTGGCATAAGCAACGAACAGAGAGGCATAAACGAATACAAAACGTCTCTATGGTTCCAAGAAAAGTAGATTAATCGAATTCTGCCCGCAAGTCGGGCATATAAGGCTGAAAATCATAAAATATGCCAAAAAAAGTTAAAATCCCGAATTGTCCCAACACTTTAACCATACTGAAAGAAACGCGTACGCGAATTTCGACCCAACCCAAAACGGGTTCAAGCTGATGTCCGAATAGGCAATGGAAATATTACCAGAAATATTAAGAAAAAACTAAAAATGCCCGTTCGGCTGGTCGAACGGAGGAATTTGGGGATGAATATGGACCCCGATGGAGCATAGATCAATCGTCCCCTTGTGCGCCTCGTCGAGAGCTTTCCGAATTGGGGTGGCTCGCGTCATTCTGATGCCCGTAGCAAAAGCTTTGGCCCAAACAGTGTGGCGACACCAAAGTCCAGTAATCTTGCTTACCGATTACTGGACTTTGGCCCCATGTCTTTTGAGAGATATATTAACTCCCGATTGGTGGATTTTGGCCCCAATATCTCATGTGACATATATTGACACCAAAACGCATAACTATTGCTTACCGATTTGTGCATTTTGTCAGCAATTTATGTCTCACAAAATAATGGTATCAAAATCCACTAATCTTGCTCACCGATTATTGGATTTTGGCCCCAATATCTTCTGTGACATATATTAGTGCCAAAATGACAGCCGACTTAATCAAGGCGTTGGATCAATGTGGCATAAGCAACGAACAGAGAGGCATAAACGAATACAGAACGTCTCTATGGTTCCAAGGAAAGTAGATTAATCGAATTATGCCCACAAGTCGGGCATATAAGGCTGAAAATCATAAAATATGCCAAAAAAAGTTAAAATCCCGAATTGTCCCAACACTTTAACCATACTGAAATAAACGCGTACGCGAATTTCGACCCAACCCAAAACGGGTTCAAGCTGAGGTCCGAATAGGCAATGGAAATATTACCAGAAATAGTAAGAAAAAACTAAAAATGCCCGTTTGGCTGGTCGAACGGCGGAATTTGGGGATGAATATGGACCCCGATGGAGCGTAGCTCAATCGTCCCCTTGTGCGTCTCGTCGAGCGCTTTCCGAATTGGGGTGGCTCGCGTCATTCTGATGCCCGTAGCAAAAGCTATTGCCCAAACAGTGCGGCGACACCAAAGTCCAGTAATCTTGCTTACCGATTACTGGACTTTGGCCCCATGTCTTTTGAGAGATATATTAACGCTCGATTGGTGGATTTTGGCCCCAATATCTCATGTGACATATATTAACACCAAAATGCATAACTATTGCTTACCAATTTGTGCATTTTGTCAGCAATTTATGTCTCACAAAATAATGGTATCAAAATCCACTAATCTTGCTCACCGATTATTGGATTTTGGCCCCAATATCTTCTGTGACATATATTAGTGCCAAAATGACAGCCGAATTAATCAAGGCGTTGGATCAATGTGGCATAAGCAACGAACAGAGAGGCATAAACGAATACAGAACGTCTCTATGGTTCCAAGAAAAGTAGATTAATCGAATTCTGCCCACAAGTCGGGCATATAAGGCTGAAAATCATAAAATATGCCAAAAAAAGTTAAAATCCCTAATTGTCCCAACACTTTAACCACACTGAAAGAAACGCGTACGCGAATTTCGACCCAACCCAAAACGGGTTCAAGGTGATGTTCGAATAGGCAATGGAAATATTACCAGAAATAGTAAGAAATAACTAAAAATGCCCGTTTGACTGGTTGAACGGCGGAATTTGGGGATGAATATGGACCCCGATGGAGCGTAGCTCAACCGTCCCCTTGTGCGTCTCGTCGAGAGCTTTCCAAATTGGGGTGGCTCGCGTCATTCTGATGCCCGTAGCAAAAGCTATGGCCCAAACAGTGCGGCGACACCAAAGTCCAGTAATCTTGCTTACCGATTACTGGACTTTGGCCCCATGTCTTTTGAGAGATATATTAACGCCCTGATTGGTGGATTTTGGCCCCAATATCTCATGTGACATATATTAACACCAAAATGCATAACTATTGCTTACCAATTTGTGCATTTTGTCAGCAATTTATGTCTCACAAAATAATGGTATCAAAATCCACTAAACTTGCTCACCAATTAGTGGATTTTGGCCCCAATATCTTCTGTGACATATATTAGTGCCAAAATGACAGACGAATTAATCAAGGCGTTGGATCAATGTGGCATAAGCAACGAATAGAGAGGCATAAACGAATAGAGAACGTCTCTATGGTTCCAAGAAACGTAGATTAATCAAATTCTGCCCACAAGCCGGACATATATGGCTGAAAATCATAAAATATGCCAAAAAAAGTTAAAATCCCTAATTTTCCCAACACTTTAACCACACTGAAAGAAATGCGTACGCGAATTTCGACCCAACCCAAAACAGGTTCAAGCTGAGGTCCGAATAGGCAATGGAAATATTACCAAAAATAGTAAGAAATAACTAAAAATGCCCGTTTGGCTGGTCGAACGGTGGAATTTGGGGATGAATATGGACCCTGATGGAGCATAGCTCAATCGTCCCCTTGTTCGTCTCGTCGAGAGCTTTCCGAATTGGGGTGGCTCGCGTCATTCTGATGCCCGTAGCAAAAGCTATGGCCCAAACAGTGCGGCGACACCAAAGTCCAGTAATCTTGCTTACCGATTACTGGACTTTGTCCCCATGTCTTTTGAGAGATATATTAACTCCCGATTGGTGGATTTTGGCCCCAATATCTCATGTGACATATATTAACACCAAAACGCATAACTATTGCTTACCGATTTGTGCATTTTGTCAGCAATTTATGTCTCACAAAGTAATGGTATCAAAATCCACTAATCTTGCTCACCGATTATTGGATTTTGGCCACAATATCTTCTGTGTCATGTATTAGTGCCAAAATGACAGCCGAATTAATCAAGGCGTTGGATCAATGTGGCATAAGCAACGAACAGAGAGGCATAAACGAATACAAAACGTCTCTATGGTTCCAAGAAAAGTAGATTAATCGAATTCTGCCCGCAAGTCGGGCATATAAGGCTGAAAATCATAAAATATGCCAAAAAAAGTTAAAATCCCGAATTTTCCCAACACTTTAACCATACTGAAAGAAACGCGTACGCGAATTTCGACCCAACCCAAAACGGGTTCAAGCTGAGGTCCGAATAGGCAACGGAAATATTACCAGAAATATTAAGAAAAAACTAAAAATGCCCGTTTGGCTGGTCGAACGGCGGAATTTGGGGATGAATATTGACCCCGATGGAGCATAGATCAATCGTCCCCTTGTGCGTCTCGTCGAGAGCTTTCCGAATTGGGGTGGCTCGCGTCATTCTGATGCCCGTAGCAAAAGCTTTGGCCCAAACAGTGCGGCGACACCAAAGTCCAGTAATCTTGCTTACCGATTACTGGACTTTGGCCCCATGTCTTTTGAGAGATATATTAACTCCCGATTGGTGGAATTTGGCCCCAATATCTCATGTGACATATATTAACACCAAAACGCATAACTATTGCTTACCGATTTGTGCATTTTGTCAGCAATTTATGTCTCACAAAATAATGGTATCAAAATCCACTAATCTTGCTCACCGATTATTGGATTTTGGCCCCAATACCTTCTGTGACATATATTAGTGCCAAAATGACAGCCGAATTAATCAAGGCGTTGGATCAATGTGGCATAAGCAACGAACAGAGAGGCATAAACGAATACAAAACGTCTCTATGGTTCCAAGAAAAGTAGATTAATCGAATTCTGCCCGCAAGTCGGGCATATAAGGCTGAAAATCATAAAATATGCCAAAAAAAGTTAAAATCCCGAATTGTCCCAACACTTTAACCATACTGAAAGAAACGCGTACGCGAATTTCGACCCAACCCAAAACGGGTTCAAGCTGATGTCCGAATAGGCAATGGAAATATTACCAGAAATATTAAGAAAAAACTAAAAATGCCCGTTCGGCTGGTCGAACGGCGGAATTTGGGGATGAATATGGACCCCGATGGAGCATAGATCAATCGTCCCCTTGTGCGTCTCGTCGAGAGCTTTCCGAATTGGGGTGGCTCGCGTCATTCTGATGCCCGTAGCAAAAGCTTTGGCCCAAACAGTGTGGCGACACCAAAGTCCAGTAATCTTGCTTACCGATTACTGGACTTTGGCCCCATGTCTTTTGAGAGATATATTAACTCCCGATTGGTGGATTTTGGCCCCAATATCTCATGTGACATATATTAACACCAAAACGCATAACTATTGCTTACCGATTTGTGCATTTTGTCAGCAATTTATGTCTCACAAAATAATGGTATCAAAATCCACTAATCTTGCTCACCGATTATTGGATTTTGGCCCCAATATCTTCTGTGACATATATTAGTGCCAAAATGACAGCCGAATTAATCAAGGCGTTGGATCAATGTGGCATAAGCAACGAACAGAGAGGCATAAACGAATACAGAACGTCTCTATGGTTCCAAGGAAAGTAGATTAATCGAATTATGCCCACAAGTCGGGCATATAAGGCTGAAAATCGTAAAATATGCCAAAAAAAGTTAAAATCCCGAATTGTCCCAACACTTTAACCATACTGAAATAAACGCGTACGCGAATTTCGACCCAACCCAAAACGGGTTCAAGCTGAGGTCCGAATAGGCAATGGAAATATTACCAGAAATAGTAAGAAAAAACTAAAAATGCCCGTTTGGCTGGTCGAACGGCGGAATTTGGGGATGAATATGGACCCCGATGGAGCGTAGCTCAATCGTCCCCTTGTGCGTCTCGTCGAGCGCTTTCCGAATTGGGGTGGCTCGCGTCATTCTGATGCGCGTAGCAAAAGCTATTGCCCAAACAGTGCGGCGACACCAAAGTCCAGTAATCTTGCTTACCGATTACTGGACTTTGGCCCCATGTCTTTTGAGAGATATATTAACGCTCGATTGGTGGATTTTGGCCCCAATATCTCATGTGACATATATTAACACCAAAATGCATAACTATTGCTTACCAATTTGTGCATTTTGTCAGCAATTTATGTCTCACAAAATAATGGTATCAAAATCCACTAATCTTGCTCACCGATTATTGGATTTTGGCCCCAATATCTTCTGTGACATATATTAGTGCCAAAATGACAGCCGAATTAATCAAGGCGTTGGATCAATGTGGCATAAGCAACGAACAGAGAGGCATAAACGAATACAGAACGTCTCTATGGTTCCAAGAAAAGTAGATTAATCGAATTCTGCCATCAAGTCGGGCATATAAGGCTGAAAATCATAAAATATGCCAAAAAAAGTTAAAATCCCTAATTGTCCCAACACTTTAACCACACTGAAAGAAACGCGTACGCGAATTTCGACCCAACCCAAAACGGGTTCAAGGTGATGTTCGAATAGGCAATGGAAATATTACCAGAAATAGTAAGAAATAACTAAAAATGCCCGTTTGACTGGTTGAACGGCGGAATTTGGGGATGAATATGGACCCCGATGGAGCGTAGCTCAACCGTCCCCTTGTGCGTCTCGTCGATATCTTTCCAAATTGGGGTGGCTCGCGTCATTCTGATGCCCGTAGCAAAAGCTATGGCCCAAACAGTGCGGCGACACCAAAGTCCAGTAATCTTGCTTACCGATTACTGGACTTTGGCCCCATGTCTTTTGAGAGATATATTAACGCCCTGATTGGTGGATTTTGGCCCCAATATCTCATGTGACATATATTAACACCAAAATGCATAACTATTGCTTACCAATTTGTGCATTTTGTCAGCAATTTATGTCTCACAAAATAATGGTATCAAAATCCACTAAACTTGCTCACCAATTAGTGGATTTTGGCCCCAATATCTTCTGTGACATATATTAGTGCCAAAATGACAGACGAATTAATCAAGGCGTTGGATCAATGTGGCATAAGCAACGAATAGAGAGGCATAAACGAATAGAGAACGTCTCTATGGTTCCAAGAAACGTAGATTAATCAAATTCTGCCCACAAGCCGGACATATATGGCTGAAAATCATAAAATATGCCAAAAAAAGTTAAAATCCCTAATTTTCCCAACACTTTAACCACACTGAAAGAAACGCGTACGCGAATTTCGACCCAACCCAAAACAGGTTCAAGCTGAGGTCCGAATAGGCAATGGAAATATTACCAGAAATAGTAAGAAATAACTAAAAATGCCCGTTTGGCTGGTCGAACGGCGGAATTTGGGGATGAATATGGACCCTGATGGAGCATAGCTCAATCGTCCCCTTGTGCGTCTCGTCGAGAGCTTTCCGAATTGGGGTGGCTCGCGTCATTCTGATGCCCGTAGCAAAAGCTATGGCCCAAACAGTGCGGCGACACCAAAGTCCAGTAATCTTGCTTACCGATTACTGGACTTTGTCCCCATGTGTTTTGAGAGATATATTAACTCCCGATTGGTGGATTTTGGCCCCAATATCTCATGTGACATATATTAACACCAAAACGCATAACTATTGCTTACCGATTTGTGCATTTTGTCAGCAATTAATGTCTCACAAAGTAATGGTATCAAAATCCACTAATCTTGCTCACCGATTATTGGATTTTGGCCACAATATCTTCTGTGTCATGTATTAGTGCCAAAATGACAGCCGAATTAATCAAGGCGTTGGATCAATGTGGCATAAGCAACGAACAGAGAGGCATAAACGAATACAAAACGTCTCTATGGTTCCAAGAAAAGTAGATTAATCGAATTCTGCCCGCAAGTCGGGCATATAAGGCTGAAAATCATAAAATATGCCAAAAAAAGTTAAAATCCCGAATTGTCCCAACACTTTAACCATACTGAAAGAAATGCGTACGCGAATTTCGACCCAACCCAAAACGGGTTCAAGCTGAGGTCCGAATAGGCAACGGAAATATTACCAGAAATATTAAGAAAAAACTAAAAATGCCCGTTTGGCTGGTCGAACGGCGGAAATTGGGGATGAATATTGACCCCGATGGAGCATAGATCAATCGTCCCCTTGTGCGTCTCGTCGAGAGCTTTCCGAATTGGGGTGGCTCGCGTCATTCTGATGCCCGTAGCAAAAGCTTTGGCCCAAACAGTGCGGCGACACCAAAGTCCAGTAATCTTGCTTACCGATTACTGGACTTTGGCCCCATGTCTTTTGAGAGATATATTAACTCCCGATTGGTGGAATTTGGCCCCAATATCTCATGTGACATATATTAACACCAAAACGCATAACTATTGCTTACCGATTTGTGCATTTTGTCAGCAATTTATGTCTCACAAAATAATGGTATCAAAATCCACTAATCTTGCTCACCGATTATTGGATTTTGGCCCCAATACCTTCTGTGACATATATTAGTGCCAAAATGACAGCCGAATTAATCAAGGCGTTGGATCAATGTGGCATAAGCAACGAACAGAGAGGCATAAACGAATACAGAACGTCTCTATGGTTCCAAGAAAAGTAGATTAATCGAATTATGCCCACAAGTCGGGCATATAAGGCTGAAAATCATAAAATATGCCAAAAAAAGTTAAAATCCCGAATTGTCCCAACACTTTAACCATACTGAAAGAAACGCGTACGCGAATTTCGACCCAACCCAAAACGGGTTCAAGCTGAGGTCCGAATAGGCAACGGAAATATTACCAGAAATATTAAGAAAAAACTAAAAATGCCCGTTTGGCTGGTCGAACGGCGGAATTTGGGGATGAATATTGACCCCGATGGAGCATAGATCAATCGTCCCCTTGTGCGTCTCGTCGAGAGCTTTCCGAATTGGGGTGGCTCGCGTCATTCTGATGCCCGTAGCAAAAGCTTTGGCCCAAACAGTGCGGCGACACCAAAGTCCAGTAATCTTGCTTACCGATTACTGGACTTTGGCCCCATGTCTTTTGAGAGATATATTAACTCCCGATTGGTGGAATTTGGCCCCAATATCTCATGTGACATATATTAACACCAAAACGCATAACTATTGCTTACCGATTTGTGCATTTTGTCAGCAATTTATGTCTCACAAAATAATGGTATCAAAATCCACTAATCTTGCTCACCGATTATTGGATTTTGGCCCCAATACCTTCTGTGACATATATTAGTGCCAAAATGAAAGCCGAATTAATCAAGGCGTTGGATCAATGTGGCATAAGCAACGAACAGAGAGGCATAAACGAATACAGAACGTCTCTATGGTTCCAAGAAAAGTAGATTAATCGAATTATGCCCACAAGTCGGGCATATAAGGCTGAAAATCATAAATATGCCAAAAAAAAGTTAAAATCCCGAATTGTCCCAACACTTTAACCATACTGAAATAAACGCGTACGCGAATTTCGACCCAACCCAAAACGGGTTCAAGCTGAGGTCCGAATAGGCAATGGAAATATTACCCGAAATAGTAAGAAAAAACTAAAAATGCCCGTTTGGCTTGTCGAACGGCGGAATTTGGGGATGAATATGGACCCCGATGGAGCGTAGCTCAATCGTCCCCTTGTGCGTCTCGTCGAGCGCTTTCCGAATTGGGGTGGCTCGCGTCATTCTGATGCCCGTAGCAAAAGCTATTGCCCAAACAGTGCGGTGACACCAAAGTCCAGTAATCTTGCTTACCGATTACTGGACTTTGGCCCCATGTCTTTTGAGAGATATATTAACGCTCGATTGGTGGATTATGGCCCCAATATCTCATGTGACATATATTAACACCAAAATGCATAACTATTGCTTACCAATTTGTGCATTTTGACAGCAATTTATGTCTCACAAAATAATGGTATCAAAATCCACTAATCTTGCTCACCGATTATTGGATTTGGCCTTAATATCTTCTGTGACATATATTAGTGCCAAAATGACAGCCGAATTAATCAAGGCGTTGGATCAATGTGGCATAAGCAACGAACAGAGAGGCATAAAAGAATACAGAACGTCTCTATAGTTCCAAGAAAAGTAGATTAATCGAATTCTGCCCACAAGTCGGGCATATAAGGCTGAAAATCATAAAATATGCCAAAAAAAGTTAAAATCCCTAATTGTCCCAACACTTTAACCACACTGAAAGAAACGCGTACGCGAATTTCGACCCAACCCAAAACGGGTTCAAGCTGAGGTTCGAATAGGCAATGGAAATATTACCAGAAATAGTAAGAAATAACTAAAAATGCCCGTTTGACTAGTAGAACGGAGGAATTTGGGGATGAATATGGACCCCGATGGAGCGTAGCTCAACCGTCCCCTTGTGCGTCTCGTCGAGAGCTTTCCGAATTGGGGTGGCTCGCGTCATTCTGATGCCCGTAGCAAAAGCTATGGCCCAAACAGTGCGGCGACACCAAAGTCCAGTAATCTTGCTTACCGATTACTGGACTTTGGCCCCATGTCTTTTGAGAGATATATTAACGCCCTGATTGGTGGATTTTGGCCCCAATATCTCATGTGACATATATTAACACCAAAATGCATAACTATTGCTTACCAATTTGTGCATTTTGTCAGCAATTTATGTCTCACAAAATAATGGTATCAAAATCCACTAATCTTGCTCACCAATTAGTGGATTTTGGCCCCAATATCTTCTGTGACATATATTAGTGCCAAAATGATAGCCGATTTAATCAAGGCGTTGGATCAATGTGGCATAAGCAACTAATAGAGAGGCATAAACGAATAGAGAACGTCTCTATGGTTCCAAGAAAGTAGATTAATCAAATTCTGCCCACAAGCCGGACATATATGGCTGAAAATCATAAAATATGCCAAAAAAAGTTAAAATCCCTAATTTTCCCAACACTTTAACCACACTGAAAGAAACGCGTACGCGAATTTCGACCCAACCCAAAACGGGTTCAAGCTGAGGTCCGAATAGGCAATGGAAATATTACCAGAAATAGTAAGAAATAACTAAAAATGCCCGTTTGGCTGGTCGAACGGCGGAATTTGGGGATGAATATGGACCCCGATGGAGCGTAGCTCAATCGTCCCCTTGTGCGTCTCGTCGAGCGCTTTCCGAATTGGGGTGCCTCGCGTCATTCTGATGCCCGTACCAAAAGCTATGGCCCAAACAGTGCGGCGACACCAAAGTCCAGTAATCTTGCTTACCGATTACTGGACTTTGGCCCCATGTCTTTTGAGAGATATATTAACGCCCGATTGGTGGATTTTGGCCCCAATATCTCATGTGACATATATTAACACCAAAATGCATAACTATTGCTTACCAATTTGTGCATTTTGTCAGCAATTTATGTCTCACAAAATAATGGTATCAAAATCCACTAAACTTGCTCACCGATTATTGGATTTTGGCCCCAATATCTTCTGTGACATATATTAGTGCCAAAATGACAGCCGAATTAATCAAGGCGTTGGATCAATGTGGCATAAGCAACGAACAGAGAGGCATAAACGAATACAGAACGTCTCTATGGTTCCAAGAAAAGTAGATTAATCGAATTCTGCCATCAAGTCGGGCATATAAGGCTGAAAATCATAAAATATGCCAAAAAAAGTTAAAATCCCTAATTGTCCCAACACTTTAACCACACTGAAAGAAACGCGTACGCGAATTTCGACCCAACCCAAAACGGGTTCAAGGTGATGTTCGAATAGGCAATGGAAATATTACCAGAAATAGTAAGAAATAACTAAAAATGCCCGTTTGACTGGTTGAACGGCGGAATTTGGGGATGAATATGGACCCCGATGGAGCGTAGCTCAACCGTCCCCTTGTGCGTCTCGTCGATATCTTTCCAAATTGGGGTGGCTCGCGTCATTCTGATGCCCGTAGCAAAAGCTATGGCCCAAACAGTGCGGCGACACCAAAGTCCAGTAATCTTGCTTACCGATTACTGGACTTTGGCCCCATGTCTTTTGAGAGATATATTAACGCCCTGATTGGTGGATTTTGGCCCCAATATCTCATGTGACATATATTAACACCAAAATGCATAACTATTGCTTACCAATTTGTGCATTTTGTCAGCAATTTATGTCTCACAAAATAATGGTATCAAAATCCACTAAACTTGCTCACCAATTAGTGGATTTTGGCCCCAATATCTTCTGTGACATATATTAGTGCCAAAATGACAGACGAATTAATCAAGGCGTTGGATCAATGTGGCATAAGCAACGAATAGAGAGGCATAAACGAATAGAGAACGTCTCTATGGTTCCAAGAAACGTAGATTAATCAAATTCTGCCCACAAGCCGGACATATATGGCTGAAAATCATAAAATATGCCAAAAAAAGTTAAAATCCCTAATTTTCCCAACACTTTAACCACACTGAAAGAAACGCGTACGCGAATTTCGACCCAACCCAAAACAGGTTCAAGCTGAGGTCCGAATAGGCAATGGAAATATTACCAGAAATAGTAAGAAATAACTAAAAATGCCCGTTTGGCTGGTCGAACGGCGGAATTTGGGGATGAATATGGACCCTGATGGAGCATAGCTCAATCGTCCCCTTGTGCGTCTCGTCGAGAGCTTTCCGAATTGGGGTGGCTCGCGTCATTCTGATGCCCGTAGCAAAAGCTATGGCCCAAACAGTGCGGCGACACCAAAGTCCAGTAATCTTGCTTACCGATTACTGGACTTTGTCCCCATGTGTTTTGAGAGATATATTAACTCCCGATTGGTGGATTTTGGCCCCAATATCTCATGTGACATATATTAACACCAAAACGCATAACTATTGCTTACCGATTTGTGCATTTTGTCAGCAATTAATGTCTCACAAAGTAATGGTATCAAAATCCACTAATCTTGCTCACCGATTATTGGATTTTGGCCACAATATCTTCTGTGTCATGTATTAGTGCCAAAATGACAGCCGAATTAATCAAGGCGTTGGATCAATGTGGCATAAGCAACGAACAGAGAGGCATAAACGAATACAAAACGTCTCTATGGTTCCAAGAAAAGTAGATTAATCGAATTCTGCCCGCAAGTCGGGCATATAAGGCTGAAAATCATAAAATATGCCAAAAAAAGTTAAAATCCCGAATTGTCCCAACACTTTAACCATACTGAAAGAAATGCGTACGCGAATTTCGACCCAACCCAAAACGGGTTCAAGCTGAGGTCCGAATAGGCAACGGAAATATTACCAGAAATATTAAGAAAAAACTAAAAATGCCCGTTTGGCTGGTCGAACGGCGGAAATTGGGGATGAATATTGACCCCGATGGAGCATAGATCAATCGTCCCCTTGTGCGTCTCGTCGAGAGCTTTCCGAATTGGGGTGGCTCGCGTCATTCTGATGCCCGTAGCAAAAGCTTTGGCCCAAACAGTGCGGCGACACCAAAGTCCAGTAATCTTGCTTACCGATTACTGGACTTTGGCCCCATGTCTTTTGAGAGATATATTAACTCCCGATTGGTGGAATTTGGCCCCAATATCTCATGTGACATATATTAACACCAAAACGCATAACTATTGCTTACCGATTTGTGCATTTTGTCAGCAATTTATGTCTCACAAAATAATGGTATCAAAATCCACTAATCTTGCTCACCGATTATTGGATTTTGGCCCCAATACCTTCTGTGACATATATTAGTGCCAAAATGACAGCCGAATTAATCAAGGCGTTGGATCAATGTGGCATAAGCAACGAACAGAGAGGCATAAACGAATACAGAACGTCTCTATGGTTCCAAGAAAAGTAGATTAATCGAATTATGCCCACAAGTCGGGCATATAAGGCTGAAAATCATAAAATATGCCAAAAAAAGTTAAAATCCCGAATTGTCCCAACACTTTAACCATACTGAAAGAAACGCGTACGCGAATTTCGACCCAACCCAAAACGGGTTCAAGCTGAGGTCCGAATAGGCAACGGAAATATTACCAGAAATATTAAGAAAAAACTAAAAATGCCCGTTTGGCTGGTCGAACGGCGGAATTTGGGGATGAATATTGACCCCGATGGAGCATAGATCAATCGTCCCCTTGTGCGTCTCGTCGAGAGCTTTCCGAATTGGGGTGGCTCGCGTCATTCTGATGCCCGTAGCAAAAGCTTTGGCCCAAACAGTGCGGCGACACCAAAGTCCAGTAATCTTGCTTACCGATTACTGGACTTTGGCCCCATGTCTTTTGAGAGATATATTAACTCCCGATTGGTGGAATTTGGCCCCAATATCTCATGTGACATATATTAACACCAAAACGCATAACTATTGCTTACCGATTTGTGCATTTTGTCAGCAATTTATGTCTCACAAAATAATGGTATCAAAATCCACTAATCTTGCTCACCGATTATTGGATTTTGGCCCCAATACCTTCTGTGACATATATTAGTGCCAAAATGAAAGCCGAATTAATCAAGGCGTTGGATCAATGTGGCATAAGCAACGAACAGAGAGGCATAAACGAATACAGAACGTCTCTATGGTTCCAAGAAAAGTAGATTAATCGAATTATGCCCACAAGTCGGGCATATAAGGCTGAAAATCATAAATATGCCAAAAAAAAGTTAAAATCCCGAATTGTCCCAACACTTTAACCATACTGAAATAAACGCGTACGCGAATTTCGACCCAACCCAAAACGGGTTCAAGCTGAGGTCCGAATAGGCAATGGAAATATTACCCGAAATAGTAAGAAAAAACTAAAAATGCCCGTTTGGCTTGTCGAACGGCGGAATTTGGGGATGAATATGGACCCCGATGGAGCGTAGCTCAATCGTCCCCTTGTGCGTCTCGTCGAGCGCTTTCCGAATTGGGGTGGCTCGCGTCATTCTGATGCCCGTAGCAAAAGCTATTGCCCAAACAGTGCGGTGACACCAAAGTCCAGTAATCTTGCTTACCGATTACTGGACTTTGGCCCCATGTCTTTTGAGAGATATATTAACGCTCGATTGGTGGATTATGGCCCCAATATCTCATGTGACATATATTAACACCAAAATGCATAACTATTGCTTACCAATTTGTGCATTTTGACAGCAATTTATGTCTCACAAAATAATGGTATCAAAATCCACTAATCTTGCTCACCGATTATTGGATTTGGCCTTAATATCTTCTGTGACATATATTAGTGCCAAAATGACAGCCGAATTAATCAAGGCGTTGGATCAATGTGGCATAAGCAACGAACAGAGAGGCATAAAAGAATACAGAACGTCTCTATAGTTCCAAGAAAAGTAGATTAATCGAATTCTGCCCACAAGTCGGGCATATAAGGCTGAAAATCATAAAATATGCCAAAAAAAGTTAAAATCCCTAATTGTCCCAACACTTTAACCACACTGAAAGAAACGCGTACGCGAATTTCGACCCAACCCAAAACGGGTTCAAGCTGAGGTTCGAATAGGCAATGGAAATATTACCAGAAATAGTAAGAAATAACTAAAAATGCCCGTTTGACTAGTAGAACGGAGGAATTTGGGGATGAATATGGACCCCGATGGAGCGTAGCTCAACCGTCCCCTTGTGCGTCTCGTCGAGAGCTTTCCGAATTGGGGTGGCTCGCGTCATTCTGATGCCCGTAGCAAAAGCTATGGCCCAAACAGTGCGGCGACACCAAAGTCCAGTAATCTTGCTTACCGATTACTGGACTTTGGCCCCATGTCTTTTGAGAGATATATTAACGCCCTGATTGGTGGATTTTGGCCCCAATATCTCATGTGACATATATTAACACCAAAATGCATAACTATTGCTTACCAATTTGTGCATTTTGTCAGCAATTTATGTCTCACAAAATAATGGTATCAAAATCCACTAATCTTGCTCACCAATTAGTGGATTTTGGCCCCAATATCTTCTGTGACATATATTAGTGCCAAAATGATAGCCGATTTAATCAAGGCGTTGGATCAATGTGGCATAAGCAACTAATAGAGAGGCATAAACGAATAGAGAACGTCTCTATGGTTCCAAGAAAGTAGATTAATCAAATTCTGCCCACAAGCCGGACATATATGGCTGAAAATCATAAAATATGCCAAAAAAAGTTAAAATCCCTAATTTTCCCAACACTTTAACCACACTGAAAGAAACGCGTACGCGAATTTCGACCCAACCCAAAACGGGTTCAAGCTGAGGTCCGAATAGGCAATGGAAATATTACCAGAAATAGTAAGAAATAACTAAAAATGCCCGTTTGGCTGGTCGAACGGCGGAATTTGGGGATGAATATGGACCCCGATGGAGCGTAGCTCAATCGTCCCCTTGTGCGTCTCGTCGAGCGCTTTCCGAATTGGGGTGCCTCGCGTCATTCTGATGCCCGTACCAAAAGCTATGGCCCAAACAGTGCGGCGACACCAAAGTCCAGTAATCTTGCTTACCGATTACTGGACTTTGGCCCCATGTCTTTTGAGAGATATATTAACGCCCGATTGGTGGATTTTGGCCCCAATATCTCATGTGACATATATTAACACCAAAGTGCATAACTATTGCTTACCAATTTGTGCATTTTGTCAGCAATTTATGTCTCACAAAATAATGGTATCAAAATCCACTAATCTTGCTCACCGATTAGTGGATTTTGGCCCCAATATCTTCTGTGACATATATTAGTGCCAAAATGACAGCCGAATTAATCAAGGCGTTGGATCAATGTTGCATAAGCAACAAACAGAGAGGCATAAACGAATAGAGAACGTCTCTATGGTTCCAAGAAAAGTAGATTAATCGAATTCTGCCCACAAGCCGGACATATATGGCTGAAAATCATAAAATATGCCAAAAAAAGTTAAAATCCCTAATTGTCCCAACACTTTAACCACACTGAAAGAAACGCGTACGCGAATTTCGACCCAACCCAAAACGGGTTCAAGCTGAGGTTCGAATAGACAATGGAAATATTACCCGAAATAGTAAGAAATAACTAAAAATGCCCGTTTGACTGGTCGATCGGCGGAATTTCGGGATGAATATGGACCCCGATGGAGCGTAGCTCAACCGTCCCCTTGTGCGTCTCGTCGAGAGCTTTCCGAATTGGGGTGGCTCGCGTCATTCTGATGCCCGTAGCAAAAGCTATGGCCCAAACAGTGCGGCGACACCAAAGTCCAGTAATCTTGCTTACCGATTACTGGACTTTGGCCCCATGTCTTTTGAGAGATATATTAACGCCCTGATTGGTGGATTTTGGCCCCAATATCTCATGTGACATATATTAGCACCAAAATGCATAACTATTGCTTACCAATTTGTGCATTTTGTCAGCAATTTATGTCTCACAAAATAATGGTATCAAAATCCACTAATCTTGCTCACCGATTAGTGGATTTTGGCCCCAATATCTTCTGTGACATATATTAGTGCCAAAATGACAGCCGAATTAATCAAGGCGTTGGATCAATGTTGCATAAGCAACAAACAGAGAGGCATAAACGAATAGAGAACGTCTCTATGGTTCCAAGAAAAGTAGATTAATCGAATTCTGCCCACAAGCCGGACATATATGGCTGAAAATCATAAAATATGCCAAAAAAAGTTAAAATCCCTAATTTTCCCAACACTTTAACCACACTGAAAGAAACGCGTACGCGAATTTCGACCCAACCCAAAACGGGTTCAAGCTGAGGTCCGAATAGGCAATGGAAATATTACCAGAAATAGTAAGAAATAACTAAAAATGCCCGTTTGGCTGGTCGAACGGCGGAATTTGGGGATGAATATGGACCCCGATGGAGCGTAGCTCAATCGTCCCCTTGTGCGTCTCGTCGAGCGCTTTCCGAATTGGGGTGCCTCGCGTCATTCTGATGCCCGTACCAAAAGCTATGGCCCAAACAGTGCTGCGACACCAAAGTCCAGTAATCTTGCTTACCGATTACTGGACTTTGGCCCCATGTCTTTTGAGAGATATATTAACGCCCGATTGGTGGATTTTGGCCCCAATATCTCATGTGACATATATTAACACCAAAGTGCATAACTATTGCTTACCAATTTGTGCATTTTGTCAGCAATTTATGTCTCACAAAATAATGGTATCAAAATCCACTAATCTTGCTCACCGATTAGTGGATTTTGGCCCCAATATCTTCTGTGACATATACTAGTGCCAAAATGACAGCCGAATTAATCAAGGCGTTGGATCAATGTTGCATAAGCAACGAACAGAGAGGCATAAACGAATAGAGAATGTCTCTATGGTTCCAAGAAAAGTATATTAATCGAATTCTGCCCACAAGCCGGACATATATGGCTGAAAATCATAAAATATGCCAAAAAAAGTTAAAATCCCTAATTGTCCCAACACTTTAACCACACTGAAAGAAACGCGTACGCGAATTTCGACCAAACCCAAAACGGGTTCAAGCTGAGGTTCGAATAGACAATGGAAATATTACCCGAAATAGTAAGAAATAACTAAAAATGCCCGTTTGACTGGTCGATCGGCGGAATTTCGGGATGAATATGGACCCCGATGGAGCGTAGCTCAACCGTCCCCTTGTGCGTCTCGTCGAGAGCTTTCCGAATTGGGGTGGCTCGCGTCATTCTGATGCCCGTAGCAAAAGCTATGGCCCAAACAGTGCGGCGACACCAAAGTCCAGTAATCTTGCTTACCGATTACTGGACTTTGGCCCCATGTCTTTTGAGAGATATATTAACGCCCTGATTGGTGGATTTTGGCTCCAATATCTCATGTGACATATATTAACACCAAAATGCATAACTATTGCTTACCAATTTGTGCATTTTGTCAGCAATTTATGTCTCACAAAATAATGGTATCAAAATCCACTAATCTTGCTCACCGATTAGTGGATTTTGGCCCCAATATCTTCTGTGACATATATTAGTGCCAAAATGACAGCCGAATTAATCAAGGCGTTGGATCAATGTTGCATAAGCAACAAACAGAGAGGCATAAACGAATAGAGAACGTCTCTATGGTTCCAAGAAAAGTAGATTAATCGAATTCTGCCCACAAGCCGGACATATATGGCTGAAAATCATAAAATATGCCAAAAAAAGTTAAAATCCCTAATTTTCCCAACACTTTAACCACACTGAAAGAAACGCGTACGCGAATTTCGACCCAACCCAAAACGGGTTCAAGCTGAGGTCCGAATAGGCAATGGAAATATTACCAGAAATAGTAAGAAATAACTAAAAATGCCCGTTTGGCTGGTCGAACGGCGGAATTTGGGGATGAATATGGACCCCGATGGAGCGTAGCTCAATCGTCCCCTTGTGCGTCTCGTCGAGAGCTTTCCGAATTGGGGTGCCTCGCGTCATTCTGATGCCCGTACCAAAAGCTATGGCCCAAACAGTGCGGTGACACCAAAGTCCAGTAATCTTGCTTACCGATTACTGGACTTTGGCCCCATGTCTTTTGAGAGATATATTAACGCCCGATTGGTGGATTTTGGCCCCAATATCTCATGTGACATATATTAATACCAAAATGCATAACTATTGCTTACCAATTTGTGCATTTTGTCAGCAATTTATGTCTCACAAAATAATGGTATCAAAATCCACTAATCTTGCTCACCGATTAGTGGATTTTGGCCCCAATATCTTCTGTGACATATACTAGTGCCAAAATGACAGCCGAATTAATCAAGGCGTTGGATCAATGTTGCATAAGCAACGAACAGAGAGGCATAAATGAATAGAGAACGTCTCTATGGTTCCAAGAAAAGTAGATTAATCGAATTCTGCCCACAAGCCGGACATATATGGCTGAAAATCATAAAATATGCCAAAAAAAGTTAAAATCCCTAATTGTCCCAACACTTTAACCACACTGAAAGAAACGCGTACGCGAATTTCGACCAAACCCAAAACGGGTTCAAGCTGAGGTTCGAATAGACAATGGAAATATTACCCGAAATAGTAAGAAATAACTAAAAATGCCCGTTTGACTGGTCGATCGGCGGAATTTCGGGATGAATATGGACCCCGATGGAGCGTATCTCAACCGTCCCCTTGTGCGTCTCGTCAAGCGCTTTCCGAATTGGGGTGCCTCGCGTCATTCTGATGCCCGTACCAAAAGCTATGGCCCAAACAGTGCTGCGACACCAAAGTCCAGTAATCTTGCTTACCGATTACTGGACTTTGGCCCCATGTCTTTTGAGAGATATATTAACGCCCGATTGGTGGATTTTGGCCCCAATATCTCATGTGACATATATTAACACCAAAGTGCATAACTATTGCTTACCAATTTGTGCATTTTGTCAGCAATTTATGTCTCACAAAATAATGGTATCAAAATCCACTAATCTTGCTCACCGATTAGTGGATTTTGGCCCCAATATCTTCTGTGACATATATTAGTGCCAAAATGACAGCCGAATTAATCAAGGCGTTGGATCAATGTTGCATAAGCAACGAACAGAGAGGCATAAACGAATAGAGAATGTCTCTATGGTTCCAAGAAAAGTATATTAATCGAATTCTGCCCACAAGCCGGACATATATGGCTGAAAATCATAAAATATGCCAAAAAAAGTTAAAATCCCTAATTGTCCCAACACTTTAACCACACTGAAAGAAACGCGTACGCGAATTTCGACCAAACCCAAAACGGGTTCAAGATGAGGTTCGAATAGACAATGGAAATATTACCCGAAATAGTAAGAAATAACTAAAAATGCCCGTTTGACTGGTCGATCGGCGGAATTTCGGGATGAATATGGACCCCGATGGAGCGTAGCTCAACCGTCCCCTTGTGCGTCTCGTCGAGAGCTTTCCGAATTGGGGTGGCTCGCGTCATTCTGATGCCCGTAGCAAAAGCTATGGCCCAAACAGTGCGGCGACACCAAAGTCCAGTAATCTTGCTTACCGATTACTGGACTTTGGCCCCATGTCTTTTGAGAGATATATTAACGCCCTGATTGGTGGATTTTGGCCCCAATATCTCATGTGACATATATTAACACCAAAATGCATAACTATTGCTTACCAATTTGTGCATTTTGTCAGCAATTTATGTCTCACAAAATAATGGTATCAAAATCCACTAATCTTGCTCACCGATTAGTGGATTTTGGCCCCAATATCTTCTGTGACATATATTAGTGCCAAAATGACAGCCGAATTAATCAAGGCGTTGGATCAATGTTGCATAAGCAACAAACAGAGAGGCATAAACGAATAGAGAACGTCTCTATGGTTCCAAGAAAAGTAGATTAATCGAATTCTGCCCACAAGCCGGACATATATGGCTGAAAATCATAAAATATGCCAAAAAAAGTTAAAATCCCTAATTTTCCCAACACTTTAACCACACTGAAAGAAACGCGTACGCGAATTTCGACCCAACCCAAAACGGGTTCAAGCTGAGGTCCGAATAGGCAATGGAAATATTACCAGAAATAGTAAGAAATAACTAAAAATGCCCGTTTGGCTGGTCGAACGGCGGAATTTGGGGATGAATATGGACCCCGATGGAGCGTAGCTCAATCGTCCCCTTGTGCGTCTCGTCGAGAGCTTTCCGAATTGGGGTGCCTCGCGTCATTCTGATGCCCGTACCAAAAGCTATGGCCCAAACAGTGCGGTGACACCAAAGTCCAGTAATCTTGCTTACCGATTACTGGACTTTGGCCCCATGTCTTTTGAGAGATATATTAACGCCCGATTGGTGGATTTTGGCCCCAATATCTCATGTGACATATATTAATACCAAAATGCATAACTATTGCTTACCAATTTGTGCATTTTGTCAGCAATTTATGTCTCACAAAATAATGGTATCAAAATCCACTAATCTTGCTCACCGATTAGTGGATTTTGGCCCCAATATCTTCTGTGACATATACTAGTGCCAAAATGACAGCCGAATTAATCAAGGCGTTGGATCAATGTTGCATAAGCAACGAACAGAGAGGCATAAATGAATAGAGAACGTCTCTATGGTTCCAAGAAAAGTAGATTAATCGAATTCTGCCCACAAGCCGGACATATATGGCTGAAAATCATAAAATATGCCAAAAAAAGTTAAAATCCCTAATTGTCCCAACACTTTAACCACACTGAAAGAAACGCGTACGCGAATTTCGACCCAACCCAAAACGGGTTCAAGCTGAGGTTCGAATAGACAATGGAAATATTACCCGAAATAGTAAGAAATAACTAAAAATGCCCGTTTGACTGGTCGAACGGCGGAATTTCAGGATGAATATGGACCCCGATGGAGCGTAGCTCAACCGTCCCCTTGTGTGTCTCGTCGAGAGCTTTCCGAATTGGGGTGGCTCGCGTCATTCTGATGCCCGTAGCAAAATCTATGGCCCAAACAGTGCGGCGACACCAAAGTCCAGTAATCTTGCTTACCGATTACTGGACTTTTGCCCCATGTCTTTTGAGAGATATATTAACGCCCTGATTGGTGGATTTTGGCCCCAATATCTCATGTGACATATATTAAGACCAAAATGCATAACTATTGCTTACCAATTTGTGCATTTTGTCAGCAATTTATGTCTCACAAAATAATGGTATCAAAATCCACTAATCTTGCTCACCGATTAGTGGATTTTGGCCCCAATATCTTCTTTGACATATATTAGTGCCAAAATGACAGCCGAATTAATCAAGGCGTTGGATCAATGTTGCATAAGCAACGAACAGAGAGGCATAAACGAATAGAGAACGTCTCTATGGTTCCAAGAAAAGTAGATTAATCGAATTCTGCCCACAAGCCGGACATATATGGCTGAAAATCATAAAATATGCCAAAAAAAGTTAAAATCCCTAATTTTCCCAACACTTTAACCACACTGAAAGAAACGCGTACGCGAATTTCGACCCAACCCAAAACGGGTTCAAGCTGAGGTTCGAATAGACAATGGAAATATTACCCGAAATAGTAAGAAATAACTAAAAATGCCCGTTTGACTGGTCGAACGGCGGAATTTCGGGATGAATATGGACCCCGATGGAGCGTAGCTCAACCGTCCCCTTGTGCGTCTCGTCGAGAGCTTTCCGAATTGGGGTGGCTCGCGTCATTCTGATGCCCGTAGCAAAAGCTATGGCCCAAACAGTGCGGCGACACCAAAGTCCAGTAATCTTGCTTACCGATTACTGGACTTTGGCCCCATGTCTTTTGAGAGATATATTAACGCCCTGATTGGTGGATTTTGGCCCCAATATCTCATGTGACATATATTAACACCAAAATGCATAACTATTGCTTACCAATTTGTGCATTTTGTCAGCAATTTATGTCTCACAAAATAATGGTATCAAAATCCACTAATCTTGCTCACCGATTAGTGGATTTTGGCCCCAATATCTTCTGTGACATATATTAGTGCCAAAATGACAGCCGAATTAATCAAGGCGTTGGATCAATGTGGCATAAGCAACGAATAGAGAGGCATAAACGAATAGAGAACGTCTCTATGGTTCCAAGAAAAGTAGATTAATCAAATTCTGCCCACAAGCCGGACATATATGGCTGAAAATCATAAAATATGCCAAAAAAAGTTAAAATCCCTAATTTCCCAACACTTTAACCACACTGAAAGAAACGCGTACGCGAATTTCGACCCAACCCAAAACAGGTTAAAGCTGAGGTCCGAATAGGCAATGGAAATATTACCAGAAATAGTAAGAAATAACTAAAAATGCCCGTTTGGCTGGTCGAACGGCGGAATTTGGGGATGAATATGGACCCCGATGGAGCGTAGCTCAATCGTCCCCTTGTGCGTCTCGTCGAGAGCTTTCCGAATTGGGGTGCCTCGCGTCATTCTGATGCCCGTACCAAAAGCTATGGCCCAAACAGTGCGGCGACACCAAAGTCCAGTAATCTTGCTTACCGATTACTGGACTTTGGCCCCATGTCTTTTGAGAGATATATTAACGCCCGATTGGTGGATTTTGGCCCCAATATCTCATGTTACATATATTAACACCAAAATGCATAACTATTGCTTACCAATTTGTGCATTTTGTCAGCAATTTATGTCTCACAAAATAATGGTATCAAAATCCACTAATCTTGCTCACCGATTAGTGGATTTTGGCCCCAATATCTTCTGTGACATATATTAGTGCCAAAATGACAGCCGAATTAATCAAGGCGTTGGATCAATGTTGCATAAGCAACGAACAGAGAGGCATAAACGAATAGAGAACGTCTCTATGGTTCCAAGAAAAGTAGATTAATCGAATTCTGCCCACAAGCCGGACATATATGGCTGAAAATCATAAAATATGCCAAAAAAAGTTAAAATCCCTAATTTTCCCAACACTTTAACCACACTGAAAGAAACGCGTACGCGAATTTCGACCCAACCCAAAACGGGTTCAAGCTGAGGTTCGAATGGGCAATGGAAATATTACCAGAAATACTAAGAAATAACTAAAAATGCCCGTTTCGCTGGTCGAACGGCGGAATTTGGGGATGAATATGGACCCCGATGGAGCGTAGCTCAATCGTCCCCTTGTGCGTCTCGTCGAGAGCTTTCCGAATTGGGGTGGCTCGCGTCATTCTGATACCCGTAGCAAAAGCTATGGCCCAAACAGTGCGGCGACACCAAAGTCCAGTAATTTTTCTAACTGATTACTGGACTTTGGCCCCATGTCTTATGAGAGATATATTAACGCCCGACTGGTGGATTTTGGCCCCAATATCTCATGTGACATATATTAACACCAAAGTGCATAACTATTGCTTACCGATTTGTGCATTTTGTCAGCAATTTATGTCACACAAAATAATGGTATCAAAATCCACTAATCTTGCTCACCGATTAGTGGATTTTGGCCCCAATATCTTCTGTGACATATATTAGTGCCAAAATGACAGCCGAATTAATCAAGGCGTTGGATCAATGTTGCATAAGCAACGAACAGAGAGGCATAAACGAATAGAGAACGTCTCTATGGTTCCAAGAAAAGTAGATTAATCGAATTGTGCCCACAAGTCGGGCATATAAGGCTGAAAATCATAAAATATGCCAAAAAATTAAAATCCCGAATTGTCCCAACACTTTAACCATAGTGAAAGAAACGCGTACGCGAATTTCGACCCAACCCAAAACGGGTTCAAGCTGAGGTCCGAATAGGCAATGGAAATATTACCAGAAATAGTAAGAAATAACTAAAATGCCTGTTTGGCTGGTCGAACGGCGGAATTTGGGGATGAATATGGACCCCGATGGACCATAGCTTAGTCGTCCCCTTGTGCGTGTCGTCGAGAGCTTTCCGAATTGGGGTGGCTCGCGTCATTCTGATGCCCGTAGCAAAAGCTATGGCCCAAACAGTGCGGCGACACCAAAGTCCAGTAATCTTGCATACCGATTACTGGACTTTGGCCCCATGTCTTTTGAGAGATATATTAACGCCCTGATTGGTGGATTTTGGCCCCAATATCTCATGTGACATATATTAACACCAAAATGCATAACTATTGCTTACCGATTTGTGCATTTTGTCAGCAATTTATGTCTCACAAAATAATGGTATCAAAATCCACTAATCTTGCTCACCGATTAGTGGATTTTGGCCCCAATATCTTCTTTGACATATATTAGTGCCAAAATGACAGCCGAATTAATCAAGGCGTTGGATCAATGTTGCATAAGAAACGAACAGAGAGGCATAAACGAATAGAGAACGTCTCTATGGTTCCAAGAAAAGTAGATTAATCGAATTCTGCCCACAAGCCGGACATATATGGCTGAAAATCATAAAATATGCCAAAAAAAGTTAAAATCCCTTACTGTCCCAACACTTTAACCACAGTGAAAGAAACGCGTACGCGAATTTCGACCCAACCCAAAACGGGTTCAAGCTGAGGTTCGAATAGGCAATGGAAATAATACCAGAAATACTAAGAAATAACTAAAAATGCCCGTTTCGCTGGTCGAACGGCGTAATTTGGGGATGAATATGGACCCCGATAGAGCATAGCTCAATCGTCCCCTTGTGCGTCTCGTCGAGAGCTTTCCGAATTGGGGTGGCTCGCGTCATTCTGATGCCCGTAGCAAAAGCTATGGCCCAAACAGTGCGGCGACACCAAAGTCCAGTAATCTTTCTTACTGATTACTGGACTTTGGCCCCATGTCTTATGAGAGATATATGAACGCCCGATTGGTGGATTTTGGCCCCAATATCTCATGTGACATATATTAACACCAAAGTGCATAACTATTGCTTACCGATTTGTGCATTTTGTCAGCAATTTATGTCTCACAAAACAATGGTATCAAAATCCACTAATCTTGCTCACCGATTATTGGATTTTGGCCCCAATATCTTCTGTGACATATATTAGTGCCAAAATGACAGCCGAATTAATCAAGGCGTTGGATCAATGTGGCATAAGTGATAACTCCACTTTAGGAGTTATATTCTTGTAGGATTCACCATCGATTTGCGTGCGTTTAGAGATATTTGTATGAGAAATTGACCAATTCTTATATGTTTTGAGCATACTTGAGTATTTGGACTTCATTGTGTAATCCGGGCGTTTTATGCATGTTTTAGGCTTTATTTGTCGCATTTGATCTTCCGGTATTTGTTCGTGTTGTGGATCTCAGGGACCGGAAGCTTGGAGTGCGAATTTTGGAGCGGAAGCGAACTTCGTAAAGAAAGAAACTCAAGGAATGCATGAGAGAATGGACAAAGGAGAGTAGAAGCTAAGAGGAGAAAAAGACTTGGCCAAAAATTCAAGAGGAGTGAAAAGAAGCAACTCACTGGAAGTAGAGGATCACAAATTGTGATCACAAGATCAAGTGCAAGACCACATGGAAGATCAACGTGATCCTACAATTAAAAAAAGGTGATCCTATGATCACAAGATCATGTGCAAGACCACATAGAAGATCACCGTGACTCTACAACTAAAAGAGGTGATCCTAGGATCACAAAAGGTGATCACAAGATCACATTACTGGATCTGACGTTGAGTAGAAGGGGGTAAAAGTGTTATTTCTGAAAACTAAAAAGAAGGAACGGGTTTTAATAGTAGATAATGACCTAGGGCTGAGGATATTCATCAAGGGGACGCCATTGGAGAGGAGAGGAGCTTTCTTGGGAGCTTGGAGACCATCGTTTGATTTTCTATTCTCTTCTCTTCTCTACTTTTTGTTGATGATCAATAAACTTTGTACTTTGATCATGTGTTTTAGTAGCTAAATCTTCTATTCGGGATATCTCATAGGTAGCTAGGGTTTGAACACCATGTTTGGTGATTTATGGATCTTGTTTCATGCTTATATGCTTAATTGAATGTGTTTTGTTTAGTTATGCTTGATTCATGAGTTTAATCTATCTTTCATATTGTTAGACGTAGCAATATGATTGATCTAGGTGATGAATGTTAGAGGAATCAATATTCGTTGCTGGAACTTGAATCATGCACTAGCTGTATCTAGGGTTGAGGAATCTTGCTAGTTGGCTAAGAACTAAGAGTAGATCAAGAGAACATAATGAGTAGTTAAACTTGAGTAGGCTAGAGGAATCAGGTACGTGAGTTTAACTATATAGGCTTTGGTTGAGGAATCTTCAAGGTAAATGTGCTCGTTTGGCTAAGTAGAGTACATTCGTGTTACTAGAACATAAATCATTAATGGTGTGACATCCCTAGTGAACCGAAGAGATATCCTGATGCTTATCCCACATATTAATCTCAATTTTAATAATTAGCTTGTTACTTACTTTCTTAGATTAGTCAAACAATCTCTACTACTTGCCCACATAAAGTTAAGAATACTAATTGATTCACGACAAGTCCCTTGGGTTCGACAAACCCGGATTACCGGATATTACTACACGCGACACCCGTACACTTGCGGTTGGATCGTGTCAAGTTTTTGGCGCCGTTGCCGGGGACTTCGGTTGAATTGATTAGAGTTATTAACTTCGGGAATTTTATATTTTTTTTTGTTTATTTATTTTATTTCTGAACTCATCTGCTTCCTAGAGATTAATTGTGCAGGTATCTTGGTGATCATGTGGGAGAATAATTCTTATATGCAATTTCCATGCTATTCACCATACTACTCCTATGGAGATATGTACACCCCTCCTCCTTGCAATCAAGAAGATGAGGAGATGAAAGAATTATTGAAGCTCCTGGTAGCTAGTATGGACAGAATGGAGGAAGGGATTAATAGGATGGATGAAACTCTCCAGCTGAAGGGACAACACTTGGCAGAACTTTCGAGTGCATTGGCATATGCAGATAATGACGATGGGCCAAGTAGCATCATTCCTGACTTAGTTGAGGAGTGTGAAGAGGAAGACGAAGAACCCCCAGAGGTCTATGTCTACAATGTTGTTCATCATGAAGTAGTAGATTATCGGGCTGCTTCAGACTCAGATCCAGACTCAGATTGGGATGATATTGTGAAGCCTATACAACTTATGCCTTGCATAATTCCGGATTCATGGCATGAATGGGAGAGTGTGGACATCGCAATCTTATGTCCCACTGAAGATATTTGCTTTGAGGAAGAAAGTCATGAAGCTAAGGAATTACTACATGGAGATGTTTGCGAGGACATGTATCGTGAAGTTTTTCCACCTAATCCATATCTCTTGGAGATCATAAAATTGGGTGAATCACATGAGAAAGAACAAATACCCCAGTTTTATGCAATCCATGATTTACCACCCGTGATTCCAAGACAAGAACGAAGAAAGGAAGTAGGAAAGGAAGAACGCATGGTTGTAGTCGTTCCACTTGAGATACTAGATTCGAAAAGTCAATCCTCGACGACTGGAGTTTTGAAGAACTGGAAGAAGAAGAAGAAAAAGAAGACGAGTGAAGTTAGAGTGAGGCATGTGGCGGCTAACAACTTTTCTTTCTTCTTGCCATTGTCTTATGCATGCTCGCTTGAGAAGAGACAAAGGGAAAAGCGATGGTGGAAGAATAAAAAGTGGAGAGAAAAGTCTCATGTCTGAGGTAACTGGGTCGCGTCGTCGACCTTAAATTACAAGGCGCTTGTTGGGAGGCAACCCAACCTATTTATTTGCATTAGATTAGGGAGTTAGTTTTTAATACAGTTGCGTGTGTTTTGTTTATTTATTTTGGAGAGATGAGAGAGAGGGACTAATGATGTTTTCTAGTGACATATTTGAGCAGGATATGGGAGAATCTACCCCGGTGTGCCATGGCACACATGACCGTCATAGGGGCTCGTGTATGCGAGTTGGGGATTCTCCAAGACACAGATTTTAGCAGAGGAGGGCAGTCTACCCCAGTGTGCGAGAACACACTGACCGTTGAGAGCATGGTGGCGCCACTACTGTGCTTGGGGACTGCTTGGCGCGATTTCGTCCCCACCCTTGAGGTGGTTGTGAGTATCTTTTCTTTTGCTGAATTATGTGTTTATTTTATTTAATATATGTCATGCTCCATCTCATCTAATGGCCTACGCATTTGATTGCTGAGTTCTCTAGATGATCTCTAAATTCGTTGAGGACAACGAAGTATTCAGTGTGGGGGTGATTTAACTGTCTACTAGCCAATTGTGTCTTGCATAGCCAGTTACATGTAGGATGTGTTTAGATTGTATTGTGAGTCAGTTGTGGTTTTTGTTATGTTTTTACTTATATTGTATATTGTGTAGTGTAGTTTACATACTGTTTTAACTTTTACATAATTGAGTATACCCACCAAAAAGTTGAGTTGTGTTGTGTCAATTTTTTTCTTCATGTCAAAGCCTTGCATATAGGGGTAGGATATTAAAAAAAAATACAAAAAATGAAAAAAAAAAGAAAATCCATAAAAAATTAAAGATTTAAAAATTTGAGAAAAGGCAATTGAGGATCTTGAAACTGAAGAGAGCTTAGTGAATGAATCCTTTTGAGTAGGAAGTGCCGTAGTAAGGAAATTTTTATTCTTTAATATTTTGTGTAGAGGTTTCACTAAGGATGTCCCGTGAATTTTTGGAAGTTGTGAAAGAATGACATGTAAATTATACCTAAGTTTCCTATAGTGTGCTAATTAGATTGAGTTTTGCTTGTAGCTGAATATTCTGTTTTCAAGTGGAAATTTGTGGTCTCTTGTGATCTGGGGTGGACCTTCGTGTAGAGTTGGTTTCATGTGGTACGGTTGCCTCAGCCTAAGTGAAGTTGAGGGGCGTACACCACCATCCCTTATGGTGGTCACAAGAGTTAACCGAAAAAGCCCACGCTCTTTATGCTCTATTGCACGGTTGTAAAAACAGAGGAGGAAAGAAAAGAAAATGACAAAATCTGAAAAAAAAAGAAAAAAAAAACTTGTGCTTCAAGGAGAAACAACCTAATGTGCTTCCGGTCACACGGAAAATTTGGATTCCATCCAAATAGAGCTTGGAGAGGAAAACTAGAGTCAAGCCTTATTTCACAGGAGTTGTGACTCCCTTCACCGGGACAATTTGCATTCAAACGCAATAAAGGCTAAGAGGGTCTGAAAACCTCAGATGATTCGGCGAAGAAAGGCTACAGTGAAGTTTGAGCTTAATTAGACCCAATGAAGCTTAGGACGTGCTTGTGTCTTGGTTTGAATTGGTGGAGGAAAGGGGACGCCTTAGTGAGCTTTTGCACTGAATCAAATTTTTATTTCAAATTCTTGCTACGTGTATATGAATTTCAAACAGGATTAGTGAGAGCTTGATGATTTTTAGTTGATGAGAGGGAAATTGCCTGATCTTACCAAAAAGAAAGATTTAAAGCGTTTTGTGTGTTGTGTTAAGATAGAGTCTAGGATTTGCATTTGCATCATCTTGCTGCATTACTTGTGTCGTGAGTCGTGTTAGATTCGTTTGAGTCGTGTCGGCTAGTAGACAATTAAATGCAGTAGATGAGACTTTGCTCGGGACGCGCAAATGGTAAGTGTGGGGGTATTTGATAACTCCACTTTAGGAGTTATATTCTTGTAGGATTCACCATCGATTTGCGTGCGTTTAGAGATATTTATATGAGAAATTGACCAATTCTTATATGTTTTGAGCATACTTGAGTATTTAGACTTCATTGTGTAATCCGGGCGTTTTATGCATGTTTTAGGCTTTATTTGTCGCATTTGATCTTCCGGTATTTGTTCGTGTTGTGGATCTCAGGGACCAGAAGCTTGGAGTGCGAATTTTGGAGCGGAAGCGAACTTCGTAAAGAAAGAAACTCAAGGAATGCATGAGAGAATGGACAAAGGAGAGTAGAAGCTAAGAGGAGAAAAAGACTTGGCCAAAAATTCAAGAGGAGTGAAAAGAAGCAACTCACTGGAAGTAGAGGATCACAAATTGTGATCACAAGATCAAGTGCAAGACCACATGGAAGATCAACGTGATCCTACAATTAAAAAAAGGTGATCCTATGATCACAAGATCATGTGCACGACCACATAGAAGATCACCGTGACTCTACAACTAAAAGAGGTGATCCTAGGATCACAAAAGGTGATCACAAGATCACATTACTGGATCTGACGTTGAGTAGAAGGGGGTAAAAGTGTTATTTCTGAAAACTAAAAAGAAGGAACGGGTTTTAATAGTAGATAACGACCTAGGGCTGAGGATATTCATCAAGGGGACGCCATTGGAGAGGAGAGGAGCTTTCTTGGGAGCTTGGAGACCATCGTTTGATTTTCTATTCTCTTCTCTTCTCTAATTTTTGTTGATGATCAATAAACTTTGTACTTTGATCATGTGTTTTAGTAGCTAAATCTTCTATTCGGGATATCTCATAGGTAGCTAGGGTTTGAACACCATGTTTGGTGATTTATGGATCTTTTTTCATGCTTATATGCTTAATTGAATGTGTTTTGTTTAGTTATGCTTGATTCATGAGTTTAATCTATCTTTCATATTGTTAGACGTAGCAATATGATTGATCTAGGTGATGAATGTTAGAGGAATCAATATTCGTTGCTGGAACTTGAATCATGCACTAGCTGTATCTAGGGTTGAGGAATCTTGCTAGTTGGCTAAGAACTAAGAGTAGATCAAGAGAACATAATGAGTAGTTAAACTTGAGTAGGCTATAGGAATCAGGTACGTGAGTTTAACTATATAGGCTTTGGTTGAGGAATCTTCAAGGTAAATGTGCTCGTTTGGCTAAGTAGAGTACATTCGTGTTACTAGAACATAAATCATTAATGGTGTGACATCCCTAGTTAACCGAAGAGATATCCTGATGCTTATCCCACATATTAATCTCAATTTTAATAATTAGCTTGTTACTTACTTTCTTAGATTAGTCAAACAATCTCTACTACTTGCCCACATAAAGTTAAGAATACTAATTGATTCACGACAAGTCCCTTGGGTTCGACAAACCCGGATTACCGGATATTACTACACGCGACACCCGTACACTTGCGGTTGGATCGTGTCAATAAGCAACGAACAGAGAGGCATAAACGAATAAAGAACGTCTCTATGGTTCCAAGAAAAGTAGATTAATCGAATTCTGCCCACAAGTCGGGCATATAAGGCTGAAAATCATAAAATATGCCAAAAAAATTAAAATCCCGAATTGTCCCAACACTTTAACCATAGTGAAAGAAACGCGTACGCGAATTTCGACCCAACCCAAAACGGGTTCAAGCTGAGGTCCGAATAGGCAATGGAAATATTACCAGAAATAGTAAGAAATAACTAAAAATGCCTGTTTGGCTGGTCGAACGGCGGAATTTGGGGATGAATATGGACCCCGATGGACCATAGCTTAGTCGTCCCCTTGTGCGTCTCGTCGAGATCTTTCCGAATTGGGGTGGCTCGCGTCATTCTGATTCCCGTAGCAAAAGCTATGGCCCAAACAGTGCGGCGACACCAAAGTCCAGTAATCTTGCTTACCGATTACTGGACTTTGGCCCCATGTCTTTTGAGAGATATATTAACGCCCTGATTGGTGGATTTTGGCCCCAATATCTCATGTGACATATATTAACACCAAAATGCATAACTATTGCTTACCGATTTGTGCATTTTGTCAGCAATTTATGTCTCAAAAAATAATGGTATCAAAATCCACTAATCTTGCTCACCGATTAGTGGATTTTGGCCCCAATATCTTCTTTGACATATATTAGTGCCAAAATGACAGCGGAATTAATCAAGGCGTTGGATCAATGTGGCATAAGCAACGAACAGAGAGGCATAAACGAATAGAGATCGTCTCTATGGTTCCAAGAAAAGTAGATTAATCGAATTCTGCCCACAAGCCGGACATATATGGCTGAAAATCATAAAATATGCCAAAAAAAGTTAAAATCCCTAATTGTCCCAACACTTTAACCACACTGAAAGAAACGCGTACGCGAATTTCGACCCAACCCAAAACGGGTTCAAGCTGAGGTTCCAATAGGCAATGGAAATATTACCAGAAATAGTAAGAAATAACTAAAAATGCCCGTTTGACTGGTCGAACGGCGGAATTTGGGGATGAATATGGACCCCGATGGAGCGTAGCTCAACCGTCCCCTTGTGCGTATCGTCGTGAGCTTTCCGAATTGGGGTGGCTCGCGTCATTCTGATGCGCGTAGCAAAAGCTATGGCCCAAACAGTGCGGCGACACCAAAGTCCAGTAATCTTTCTTACCGATTACTGGACTTTGGCCCCATGTCTTTTGAGAGTTATATTAACGCCCGATTGGTGGATTTTGGCCCCAATATCTCATGTGACATATATAAACACCAAAATGCATAACTATTGCTTACCGATTTGTGCATTTTGTCAGCAATTTATGTCTCACAAAATAATGGTATCAAAATCCACTAATCTTGCTCACCGATTAGTGGATTTTGGCCCCAATATCTTCTGTGACATATATTAGTGCCAAAATGACAGCGGAATTAATCAAGGCGTTGGATCAATGTGGCATAAGCAACGAACAGAGAGGCATAAACGAATACAGAACGTCTCTATGGTTCCAAGAAAAGTAGATTAATCGAATTCTGCCCACAAGTCGGGCATATAAGGCTGAAAATCATAAAATATGCCAAAAAAAGTTAAAATCCCGAATTGTCTCAACATTTTAACCATACTGAAAGAAACGCGTACGCGAATTTCGACCCAACCCAAAACGGGTTCAAGCTGAGGTCCGAATAGGCAATGGAAATATTACCAGAAATAGTAAGAAATAACTAAAAATGCCTGTTTGACTGGTCGAACGGCGGAATTTGGGAATGAATATGGACCCCGATGGAGCGTAGCTCAATCGTCTCCTTGTGCGTCTCGTCGAGAGCTTTCCGAATTGGGGTGGCTCGCGTCATTCTGATGCCCGTAGCAAAAGCTATGGCCCAAACAGTGCGGCGACACCAAAGTCCAGTAATCTTTCTTACCGATTACTGGACTTTGGCCCCATGTCTTTTGAGAGATATATTAACGCCCGATTGGTGGATTTTGGCCCCAATATCTCATGTGACATATATAAACACCAAAATTCATAACTATTGCTTACCGATTTGTGCATTTTGTCAGCAATTTATGTCTCACAAAATAATGGTATCAAAATCCACTAATCTTGCTCACCGATTAGTGGATTTTGGCCCCAATATCTTCTTTGACATATATTAGTGCCAAAATGACAGCGGAATTAATCAAGGCGTTGGATCAATGTGGCATAAGCAACGAACAGAGAGGCATAAACGAATAGAGATCGTCTCTATGGTTCCAAGAAAAGTAGATTAATCGAATTCTGCCCACAAGCCGGACATATATGGCTGAAAATCATAAAATATGCCAAAAAAAGTTAAAATCCCTAATTGTCCCAACACTTTAACCACACTGAAAGAAACGCGTACGCGAATTTCGACCCAACCCAAAACGGGTTCAAGCTGAGGTTCCAATAGGCAATGGAAATATTACCAGAAATAGTAAGAAATAACTAAAAATGCCCGTTTGACTGGTCGAACGGCGGAATTTGGGGATGAATATGGACCCCGATGGAGCGTAGCTCAACCGTCCCCTTGTGCGTATCGTCGTGAGCTTTCCGAATTGGGGTGGCTCGCGTCATTCTGATGCGCGTAGCAAAAGCTATGGCCCAAACAGTGCGGCGACACCAAAGTCCAGTAATCTTTCTTACCGATTACTGGACTTTGGCCCCATGTCTTTTGAGAGATATATTAACGCCCGATTGGTGGATTTTGGCCCCAATATCTCATGTGACATATATTAACACCAAAATGCATAACTATTGCTTACCGATTTGTGCATTTTGTCAGCAATTTATGTCTCAAAAAATAATGGTATCAAAATCCACTAATCTTGCTCACCGATTAGTGGATTTTGGCCCCAATATCTTCTTTGACATATATTAGTGCCAAAATGACAGCGGAATTAATCAAGGCGTTGGATCAATGTGGCATAAGCAACGAACAGAGAGGCATAAACGAATAGAGATCGTCTCTATGGTTCCAAGAAAAGTAGATTAATCGAATTCTGCCCACAAGCCGGACATATATGGCTGAAAATCATAAAATATGCCAAAAAAAGTTAAAATCCCTAATTGTCCCAACACTTTAACCACACTGAAAGAAACGCGTACGCGAATTTCGACCCAACCCAAAACGGGTTCAAGCTGAGGTTCCAATAGGCAATGGAAATATTACCAGAAATAGTAAGAAATAACTAAAAATGCCCGTTTGACTGGTCGAACGGCGGAATTTGGGGATGAATATGGACCCCGATGGAGCGTAGCTCAACCGTCCCCTTGTGCGTATCGTCGTGAGCTTTCCGAATTGGGGTGGCTCGCGTCATTCTGATGCGCGTAGCAAAAGCTATGGCCCAAACAGTGCGGCGACACCAAAGTCCAGTAATCTTTCTTACCGATTACTGGACTTTGGCCCCATGTCTTTTGAGAGTTATATTAACGCCCGATTGGTGGATTTTGGCCCCAATATCTCATGTGACATATATAAACACCAAAATGCATAACTATTGCTTACGGATTTGTGCATTTTGTCAGCAATTTATGTCTCACAAAATAATGGTATCAAAATCCACTAATCTTGCTCACCGATTAGTGGATTTTGGCCCCAATATCTTCTGTGACATATATTAGTGCCAAAATGACAGCGGAATTAATCAAGGCGTTGGATCAATGTGGCATAAGCAACGAACAGAGAGGCATAAACGAATACAGAACGTCTCTATGGTTCCAAGAAAAGTAGATTAATCGAATTCTGCCCACAAGTCGGGCATTTAAGGCTGAAAATCATAAAATATGCCAAAAAAAGTTAAAATCCCGAATTGTCTCAACATTTTAACCATACTGAAAGAAACGCGTACGCGAATTTCGACCCAACCCAAAACGGGTTCAAGCTGAGGTCCGAATAGGCAATGGAAATATTACCAGAAATAGTAAGAAATAACTAAAAATGCCTGTTTGACTGGTCGAACGGCGGAATTTGGGAATGAATATGGACCCCGATGGAGCGTAGCTCAATCGTCTCCTTGTGCGTCTCGTCGAGAGCTTTCCGAATTGGGGTGGCTCGCGTCATTCTGATGCCCGTAGCAAAAGCTATGGCCCAAACAGTGCGGCGACACCAAAGTCCAGTAATCTTTCTTACCGATTACTGGACTTTGGCCCCATGTCTTTTGAGAGATATATTAACGCCCGATTGGTGGATTTTGGCCCCAATATCTCATGTGACATATATAAACACCAAAATTCATAACTATTGCTTACCGATTTGTGCATTTTGTCAGCAATTTATGTCTCACAAAATAATGGTATCAAAATCCACTAATCTTGCTCACCGATTAGTGGATTTTGGCCCCAATATCTTCTTTGACATATATTAGTGCCAAAATGACAGCGGAATTAATCAAGGCGTTGGATCAATGTGGCATAAGCAACGAACAGAGAGGCATAAACGAATAGAGATCGTCTCTATGGTTCCAAGAAAAGTAGATTAATCGAATTCTGCCCACAAGCCGGACATATATGGCTGAAAATCATAAAATATGCCAAAAAAAGTTAAAATCCCTAATTGTCCCAACACTTTAACCACACTGAAAGAAACGCGTACGCGAATTTCGACCCAACCCAAAACGGGTTCAAGCTGAGGTTCCAATAGGCAATGGAAATATTACCAGAAATAGTAAGAAATAACTAAAAATGCCCGTTTGACTGGTCGAACGGCGGAATTTGGGGATGAATATGGACCCCGATGGAGCGTAGCTCAACCGTCCCCTTGTGCGTATCGTCGTGAGCTTTCCGAATTGGGGTGGCTCGCGTCATTCTGATGCGCGTAGCAAAAGCTATGGCCCAAACAGTGCGGCGACACCAAAGTCCAGTAATCTTTCTTACCGATTACTGGACTTTGGCCCCATGTCTTTTGAGAGATATATTAACGCCCGATTGGTGGATTTTGGCCCCAATATCTCATGTGACATATATAAACACCAAAATGCATAACTATTGCTTACCGATTTGTGCATTTTGTCAGCAATTTATGTCTCACAAAATAATGGTATCAAAATCCACTAATCTTGCTCACCGATTAGTGGATTTTGGCCCCAATATCTTCTGTGACATATATTAGTGCCAAAATGACAGCGGAATTAATCAAGGCGTTGGATCAATGGTGCATAAGCAACAAACAGAGAGGCATAAACGAATAGAGAACGTCTCTATGGTTCCAAGAAAAGTAGATTAATCGAATTCTGCCCACAAGTCGGGCATATAAGGCTGAAAATCATAAAATATGCCAAAAAAAGTTAAAATCCCGAATTGTCTCAACATTTTAACCATACTGAAAGAAACGCGTACGCGAATATCGACCCAACCCAAAACGGGTTCAAGCTGAGGTCCAAATAGGCAATGGAAATATTACCAGAAATAGTAAGAAATAACTAAAAATGCCTGTTTGACTGGTCGAACGGCGGAATTTGGGAATGAATATGGACCCCGATGGAGCGTAGCTCAATCGTCCCCTTGTGCGTCTCGTCGAGAGATTTCCGAATTGGGGTGGCTCGCGTCATTCTGATGCCCGTAGCAAAAGCTATGGCCCAAACAGTGCGGCGACACCAAAGTCCAGTAATCTTTCTTACCGATTACTGGACTTTGGCCCCATGTCTTTTGAGAGATATATTAACGCCCGATTGGTGGATTTTGGCCCCAATATCTCATGTGACATATATAAACACCAAAATGCATAACTATTGCTTACCGATTTGTGCATTTTGTCAGCAATTTATGTCTCACAAAATAATGGTATCAAAATCCACTAATCTTGCTCACCGATTAGTGGATTTTGGCCCCAATATCTTCTGTGACATATATTAGTGCCAAAATGAAAGCCGAATTAATCAAGGCGTTGGATCAATGTGGCATAAGCAACGAACAGAGAGGCATAAACAAATACAGAACGTCTCTATGGTTCCAAGAAAAGTAGATTAATCGAATTCTGCCCACAAGTCGGACATATAAGGCTGAAAAATCATAAAATATGCCAAAAAAAGTTAAAATCCCTAATTGTCCCAACACTTTAACCACACTGAAAGAAAAGCGTACGCGAATTTCGACCCAACCGAAAACGGGTTCAAGCTGAGGTTCGAATAGGCAATGGAAATATTACCAGAAATAGTAAGAAATAACTAAAAATGCCTGTTTGCCTGGTCGAACGGCGGAATTTGGGGATGAGTATGGACCCCGATGGAGCGTAGCTCAATCTTCCCCTTGTGCGTCTCGTTGAGAGCTTTCCGAATTGGGGTGGCTCGCGTCATTCTGATGCCCGTAGCAAAAGCTATGGCCCAAACAGTGCGGCGACACCAAAGTCCAGTAATCTTTCTTACCGATTACTGGACTTTGGCCCCATGTCTTTTGAGAGATATATTAACGCCCGATTGGTGGATTTTGGCCCCAATATCTCATGTGACATATATAAACACCAAAATGCATAACTATTGCTTACCGATTTGTGCATTTTGTCAGCAATTTATGTCTCACAAAATAATGGTATCAAAATCCAATAATCTTGCTCACCGATTAGTGGATTTTGGCCCCAATATCTTCTGTGACATATATTAGTGCCAAAATGACAGCGGAATTAATCAAGGCGTTGGATCAATGGTGCATAAGCAACGAACAGAGTGGCATAAACGAATAGAGAAGGTCTCTATGGTTCCAAGAAAAGTAGATTAATCGAATTCTGCCCACAAGTCGGGCATATAAGGCTGAAAATCATAAAATATGCCAAAAAAAGTTAAAATCCCGAATTGTCTCAACATTTTAACCATACTGAAAGAAACGCGTACGCGAATTTCGACCCAACCCAAAACGGGTTCAAGCTGAGGTCCGAATAGGCAATGGAAATATTACCAGAAATAGTAAGAAATAACTAAAAATGCCTGTTTGACTGGTCGAACGGCGGAATTTGGGAATGAATATGGACCTCGATGGAGCGTAGCTCAATCGTCCCCTTGTGCGTCTCGTCGAGAGCTTTCCGAATTGGGGTGGCTCGCGTCATTCTGATGCCCGTAGCAAAAGCTATGGCCCAAACAGTGCGGCGACACCAAAGTCCAGTAATCTTTCTTACCGATTACTGGACTTTGGCCCCATGTCTTTTGAGAGATATATTAACGCCCGATTGGTGGATTTTGGCCCCAATATCTCATGTGACATATATAAACACCAAAATGCATAACTATTGCTTACCGATTTGTGCATTTTGTCAGCAATTTATGTCTCACAAAATAATGGTATCAAAATCCACTAATCTTGCTCACCGATTAGTGGATTTTGGCCCCAATATCTTCTGTGACATATATTAGTGCCAAAATGAAAGCCGAATTAATCAAGGCGTTGGATCAATGTGGCATAAGCAACGAACAGAGAGGCATAAACGAATACAGAACGTCTCTATGGTTCCAAGAAAAGTAGATTAATCAAATTCTGTTCACAAGTCGGACATATAAGGCTGAAAAATCATAAAATATGCCAAAAAAAGTTAAAATCCCTAATTGTCCCAACACTTTAACCACACTGAAAGAAAAGCGTACGCGAATTTCGACCCAACCGAAAACGGGTTCAAGCTGAGGTTCGAATAGGCAATGGAAATATTACCAGAAATAGTAAGAAATAACTAAAAATGCCTGTTTGCCTGGTCGAACGGCGGAATTTGGGGATGAATATGGACCCCGATGAAGCGTAGCTCAATCTTCCCCTTGTGCGTCTCGTCGAGAGCTTTCCGAATTGGGGTGGCTCGCGTCATTCTGATGCCCGTAGCAAAAGCTATGGCCCAAACAGTGCGGCGACACCAAAGTCCAGTAATCTTTCTTACCGATTACTGGACTTTGGCCCCATGTCTTTTGAGAGATATATTAACGCCCGATTGGTGGATTTTGGCCCCAATATCTCATGTGACATATATAAACACCAAAATGCATAACTATTGCTTACCGATTTGTGCATTTTGTCAGCAATTTATGTCTCACAAAATAATGGTATCAAAATCCACTAATCTTGCTCACCGATTAGTGGATTTTGGCCCCAATATCTTCTGTGACATATATTAGTGCCAAAATGACAGCGGAATTAATCAAGGCGTTGGATCAATGGTGCATAAGCAACGAACAGAGAGGCATAAACGAATAGAGAACGTCTCTATGGTTCCAAGAAAAGTAGATTAATCGAATTCCGCCCACAAGTCGGGCATATAAGGCTGAAAATCATAAAATATGCCAAAAAAAAGTTAAAATCCCGAATTGTCTCAACATTTTAACCATACTGAAAGAAACGCGTACGCGAATTTCGACCCAACCCAAAACAGGTTCAAGCTGAGGTCCGAATAGGCAATGGAAATATTACCAGAAATAGTAAGAAATAACTAAAAATGCCTGTTTGACTGGTCGAACGGCGGAATTTGGGAATGAATATGGACCTCGATGGAGCGTAGCTCAATCGTCCCCTTGTGCGTCTCGTCGAGAGCTTTCCGAATTGGGGTGGCTCGCGTCATTCTGATGCCCGTAGCAAAAGCTATGGCCCAAACAGTGCGGCGACACCAAAGTCCAGTAATCTTTCTTACCGATTACTGGACTTTGGCCCCATGTCTTTTGAGAGATATATTAACGCCCGATTGGTGGATTTTGGCCCCAATATCTCATGTGACATATATAAACACCAAAATGCATAACTATTGCTTACCGATTTGTGCATTTTGTCAGCAATTTATGTCTCACAAAATAATGGTATCAAAATCCACTAATCTTGCTCACCGATTAGTGGATTTTGGCCCCAATATCTTCTGTGACATATATTAGTGCCAAAATGAAAGCCGAATTAATCAAGGCGTTGGATCAATGTGGCATAAGCAACGAACAGAGAGGCATAAACGAATACAGAACGTCTCTATGGTTCCAAGAAAAGTAGATTAATCGAATTCTGCCCACAAGTCGGACATATAAGGCTGAAAAATGATAAAATATGCCAAAAAAAGTTAAAATCCCTAATTGTCCCAACACTTTAACCACACTGAAAGAAAAGCGTACGCGAATTTCGACCCAACCGAAAACGGGTTCAAGCTGAGGTTCGAATAGGCAATGGAAATATTACCAGAAATAGTAAGAAATAACTAAAAATGCCTGTTTGCCTGGTCGAACGGCGGAATTTGGGGATGAATATGGACCCCGATGGAGCGTAGCTCAATCTTCCCCTTGTGCGTCTCGTCGAGAGCTTTCCGAATTGGGGTGGCTCGCGTCATTCTGATGCCCGTAGCAAAAGCTATGGCCCAAACAGTGCGGCGACACCAAAGTCCAGTAATCTTTCTTACCGATTACTGGACTTTGGCCCCATGTCTTTTGAGAGATATATTAACGCCCGATTGGTGGATTTTGGCCCCAATATCTCATGTGACATATATAAACACCAAAATGCATAACTATTGCTTACCGATTTGTGCATTTTGTCAGCAATTTATGTCTCACAAAATAATGGTATCAAAATCCACTAATCTTGCTCACCGATTAGTGGATTTTGGCCCCAATATCTTCTGTGACATATATTGGTGCCAAAATGACAGCGGAATTAATCAAGGCGTTGGATCAATGGTGCATAAGCAACGAACAGAGAGGCATAAACGAATAGAGAACGTCTCTATGGTTCCAAGAAAAGTAGATTAATCGAATTCTGCCCACAAGTCGGGCATATAAGGCTGAAAATCATAAAATATGCCAAAAAAAGTTAAAATCCCGAATTGTCTCAACATTTTAACCATACTGAAAGAAACGCGTACGCGAATTTCGACCCAACCCAAAACGGGTTCAAGCTGAGGTCCGAATAGGCAATGGAAATATTACCAGAAATAGTAAGAAATAACTAAAAATGCCTGTTTGACTGGTCGAACGGCGGAATTTGGGAATGAATATGGACCCCGATGGAGCGTAGCTCAATCTTCCCCTTGTGCGTCTCGTCGAGAGCTTTCCGAATTGGGGTGGCTCGTGTCATTCTGATGCCCGTAGCAAAAGCTATGGCCCAAACAGTGCGGCGACACCAAAGTCCAGTAATCTTTCTTACCGATTACTGGACTTTGGCCCCATGTCTTTTGAGAGATATATTAACGTCCGATTGGTGGATTTTGGCCCCAATATCTCATGTGACATATATAAACACCAAAATGCATAACTATTGCTTACCGATTTGTGCATTTTGTCAGCAATTTATGTCTCACAAAATAATGGTATCAAAATCCACTAATCTTGCTCACCGATTATTGGATTTTCGCCCCAATATCTTCTGTGACATATATTAGTGCCAAAATGACAGCCGAATTAATCAAGGTGTTGGATCAATGTGGCATAAGAAACGAACAGAGAGGCATAAACGAATACAGAACGTCTCTATGGTTCCAAGAAAAGTAGATTAATCGAATTCTGCGCACAAGTCGGGCATATAAGGCTGAAAATCATAAAATATGCCAAAAAAAGTTAAAATCCCGAATTGTCCCAACACTTTAACCATACTGAAAGAAACGCGTACGCGAATTTCGACCAAACCCAAAATGGGTTCAAGCTGAGGTCCGAATAGGCAATGGAAATATTACCAGAAATAGTAAGAAATAACTAAAAATGCCTGTTTGACTGGTCGAACGGCGGAATTTGGGAATGAATATGGACCTCGATGGAGCGTAGCTCAATCGTCCCCTTGTGCGTCTCGTCGAGAGCTTTCCGAATTGGGGTGGCTCGCGTCATTCTGATGCCCGTAGCAAAAGCTATGGCCCAAACAGTGCGGCGACACCAAAGTCAAGTAATCTTTCTTACCGATTACGGGACTTTGGCCCCATGTCTTTTGAGAGATATATTAACGCCCGATTGGTGGATTTTGGCCCCAATATCTCATGTGACATATATAAACACCAAAATGCATAACTATTGCTTACCGATTTGTGCATTTTTCAGCAATTTATGTCTCACAAAATAATGGTATCAAAATCCACTAATCTTGCTCACCGATTAGTGGATTTTGGCCCCAATATCTTCTGTGACATATATTAGTGCCAAAATGAAAGCCGAATTAATCAAGGCGTTGGATCAATGTGGCATAAGCAACGAACAGAGAGGCATAAACGAATACAGAACGTCTCTATGGTTCCAAGAAAAGTAGATTAATCGAATTCTGCCCACAAGTCGGACATATAAGGCTGAAAAATGATAAAATATGCCAAAAAAAGTTAAAATCCCTAATTGTCCCAACACTTTAACCACACTGAAAGAAAAGCGTACGCGAATTTCGACCCAACCGAAAACGGGTTCAAGCTGAGGTTCGAATAGGCAATGGAAATATTACCAGAAATAGTAAGAAATAACTAAAAATGCCTGTTTGCCTGGTCGAACGGCGGAATTTGGGGATGAATATGGACCCCGATGGAGCGTAGCTCAATCTTCCCCTTGTGCGTCTCGTCGAGAGCTTTCCGAATTGGGGTGGCTCGCGTCATTCTGATGCCCGTAGCAAAAGCTATGGCCCAAACAGTGCGGCGACACCAAAGTCCAGTAATCTTTCTTACCGATTACTGGACTTTGGCCCCATGTCTTTTGAGAGATATATTAACGCCCGATTGGTGGATTTTGGCCCCAATATCTCATGTGACATATATAAACACCAAAATGCATAACTATTGCTTACCGATTTGTGCATTTTGTCAGCAATTTATGTCTCACAAAATAATGGTATCAAAATCCACTAATCTTGCTCACCGATTAGTGGATTTTGGCCCCAATATCTTCTGTGACATATATTGGTGCCAAAATGACAGCGGAATTAATCAAGGCGTTGGATCAATGGTGCATAAGCAACGAACAGAGAGGCATAAACGAATAGAGAACGTCTCTATGGTTCCAAGAAAAGTAGATTAATCGAATTCTGCCCACAAGTCGGGCATATAAGGCTGAAAATCATAAAATATGCCAAAAAAAGTTAAAATCCCGAATTGTCTCAACATTTTAACCATACTGAAAGAAACGCGTACGCGAATTTCGACCCAACCCAAAACGGGTTCAAGCTGAGGTCCGAATAGGCAATGGAAATATTACCAGAAATAGTAAGAAATAACTAAAAATGCCTGTTTGACTGGTCGAACGGCGGAATTTGGGAATGAATATGGACCCCGATGGAGCGTAGCTCAATCTTCCCCTTGTGCGTCTCGTCGAGAGCTTTCCGAATTGGGGTGGCTCGTGTCATTCTGATGCCCGTAGCAAAAGCTATGGCCCAAACAGTGCGGCGACACCAAAGTCCAGTAATCTTTCTTACCGATTACTGGACTTTGGCCCCATGTCTTTTGAGAGATATATTAACGTCCGATTGGTGGATTTTGGCCCCAATATCTCATGTGACATATATAAACACCAAAATGCATAACTATTGCTTACCGATTTGTGCATTTTGTCAGCAATTTATGTCTCACAAAATAATGGTATCAAAATCCACTAATCTTGCTCACCGATTATTGGATTTTCGCCCCAATATCTTCTGTGACATATATTAGTGCCAAAATGACAGCCGAATTAATCAAGGTGTTGGATCAATGTGGCATAAGAAACGAACAGAGAGGCATAAACGAATACAGAACGTCTCTATGGTTCCAAGAAAAGTAGATTAATCGAATTCTGCGCACAAGTCGGGCATATAAGGCTGAAAATCATAAAATATGCCAAAAAAAGTTAAAATCCCGAATTGTCCCAACACTTTAACCATACTGAAAGAAACGCGTACGCGAATTTCGACCAAACCCAAAATGGGTTCAAGCTGAGGTCCGAATAGGCAATGGAAATATTACCAGAAATAGTAAGAAATAACTAAAAATGCCCGTTTGGCTGGTCGAACGGCGGGATTGGGGGATGAATATGGACCCCGATGGAGCGTAGCTCAACCGTCCCCTTGTGCGTCTCGTCGAGAGCTTTCCGAATTGGGGTGGCTCGTGTCATTCTGATGCCCGTTGCAAAAGCTATGGCCCAAACAGTGCGGCGACACCAAAGTCCAGTATTCTTTCTTACCGATTACTAGACTTTGGCCCCATGTCTTATGAGAGATATATTAACGCCTGATTGGTGGATTTTGGCCCCAATATCTCATGTGACATATATTAACACCAAAATGCATAACTATTGCTTACCGATTTGTGCATTTTGTCAGCAATTTATGTCTCACAAAATAATGGTATCAAAATCCACTAATCTTGCTCACCGGTTATTGGATTTTGGCCCCAATATCTTTTGTGACATATATTAGTGCCAAAATGACAGCCGAATTAATCAATGCGTTGGATCAATGTGGCATAAGCAACGAACAGAGAGGCATAAACGAGTACAGAACGTCTCTATGGTTCCAAGAAAAGTAGATTAATCGAATTCTGCCCACAAGTCGAGCATATAAGGCTGCAAATCATAAAATATGCCAAAAAAAGATAAAATCCCGAATTGTCCCAACACTTTAACCATACTGAAAGAAACGCGTACGCGAATTTCGACCCAACCCATAACGGGTTCAAGCTGAGGTCCGAATAGGCAATGGAATTATTACCAGAAATAGTAAGAAATAAATAAAAATGCCCGTTTGGCTGGTCGAACGGCGGAATTTGGGGATGAATATGGACCCCGATGGAGCGTAGCTCAATCGTCCCCTTGTGCGTCTCGTTGAGAGCTTTCCGAATTGGGGTGGCTCGCGTCATTCTGATGCCCGTAGCAAAAGCTATGGCCCAAACAGTGCGGCGACACCAAAGTCCAGTAATCTTGCTTACCGATTACTGGACTTTGGCCCCATGTCTTTTGAGAGATATATTAACGCCTTGATTGGTGGATTTTGGCCCCAATATCTCATGTGACATATATTAACACCAAAATGCATAACTATTCCTTACCAATTTGTGCATTTTGTCAGCAATTTATGTCTCACAAAATAATGGTATCAAAATCCACTAATCTTGCTCACCGATTAGTGGATTTTGGCCCCAATATCTTCTGTGACATATATTAGTGCCAAAATGACAGCCAAATTAATCAAGGCGTTGGATCAATGTTGCATAAGAAACGAACAGAGAGGCATAAACGAATAAAGAACGTCTCTATGGTTCCAAGAAAAGTAGATTAATCGAATTCTGCCCACAAGCCGGACATATATGGCTGAAAATCATAAAATATGCCAAAAAAAGTTAAAATCCCTAATTGTCCCAACACTTTAACCACACTGAAAGAAACGCGTACGCGAATTTCGACCCAACCCAAAACGGGTTCAAGCTGAGGTTCGAATAGGCAATGGAAATATTACCAGAAATAGTAAGAAATAACTAAAAATGCCCGTTTGACTGGTCGAACGGCGGAATTTGGTGATGAATATGGACCCCGATGGAGCGCAGCTCAATCGTCCCCTTGTGCGTCTCGTCGAGAGCTTTCCGAATTGGGGTGGCTCGCGTCATTCTGATGCCCGTAGCAAAAGCTATGGCCCAAACAGTGCGGCGACACCAAAGTCCAGTAATCTTTCTTACCGATTACTGGACTTTGGCCCCATGTATTTTGAGAGATATATTAACGCCCGATTGGTGGATTTTGGCCCCAATATCTCATGTGACGTATATAAACACCAAAATGCATAACTATTGCTTACCGATTTGTGCATTTTGTCAGCAATTTATGTCTCACAAAATAATGGTATCAAAATCCACTAATCTTGCTCACCGATTATTGGATTTTGGCCCCAATATCTTCTGTGACATATATTAGTGTTAAAATGACAGCCGAATTAATCAAGGCGTTGGATCAATGCGGCATAAGCAACGAACAGAGAGGCATAAACGAATACAGAACGTCTCTATGGTTCCAAGAAAAGTAGATTAATCGAATTCTGCCCACAAGTCGGGCATATAAGGCTGAAAATCATAAAATATGCCAAAAAAAGTTAAAATCCCGAATTGTCCCAACACTTTAACCACACTGAAAGAAACGCGTACGCGAATTTGGACCCAACCCAAAACGGGTTCAAGCTGAGGTCCGAATAGGCAATGGAAACATTACCAGAAATAGTAAGAAATAAATAAAAATGCCCGTTTGGCTGGTCGAACTGCCGAATTTGGGGATGAATATGGACCCCGATGGAGCGTAGCTCAATCGTCCACTTGTGCGTCTCGTCGAGAGCTTTCCGAATTGGGGTGGCTCGCGTCATTCTGATGCCCGTAGCAAAAGCTATGGCCCAAACAGTGCGGCGACACCAAAGTCCAGTAATCTTGCTTACCGATTATTGGACTTTGGCCCAATGTCTTTTGAGAGAGATATTAACGCCCGATTGGTGGATTTTGGCCCCAATATCTCATGTGACATATATTAACACCAAAATGCATAACTATTGCTTACCAATTTGTGCATTTTGTCAGCAATTTATGTCTCACAAAATAATGGTATCAAAATCCACTAATTTTGCTCACCGATTAGTGGATTTTGGCCCCAATATCTTCTCTGACATATATTAGTGCCAAAATGACAGCGGAATTAATCAAGGCGTTGGATCAATGTGGCATAAGCAACGAACAGAGAGGCATAAACGAGTACAGAACGTCTCTATGGTTCCAAGAAAAGTAGATTAATCGAATTTGGCCCACAAGTCGGGCATATAAGGCTGAAAATCATAAAATATGCAAAAAAAAGTTAAAAAATCCCGAATTGTCCCAACACTTTAACCACAGTGAAAGAAACGCGTACGCGAATTCGGACCCAACCCATAACGGGTTCAAGCTGAGGTCCGAATAGGCAATGGAAATATTACCAGAAATAGTAAGAAATAAATACAAATGCCCGTTTGGCTGGTCGAACGGCGGAATTTGGGGATGAATATGGACCCCGATGGAGCGTAGCTCGATCGTCCCCTTGTGCGTCTCGTCGAGAGCTTTCCGAATTGGGGTGGCTCGCGTCATTCTGATGCCCGTACCAAAAGCTATGACCCAAACAGTGCGGCGACACCAAAGTCGAGTAATCTTGCTTACCGATTACTGGACTTTGGCCCCATGTCTTTTGAGAGATATATTAACGCCCTGATTGGTGGATTTTGGCCCCAATATCTCATGTGACATATATTAACACCAAAATGCATAACTATTGCTTACCAATTTGTGCATTTTGTCAGCAATTTATGTCTCACAAAATAATGGTATCAAAATCCACTAATCTTGCTCACCGATTAGTGGATTTTGGCCCCAATATCTTCTGTGACATATATTAGTGCCAAAATGACAGCCGAATTAATCAAGGCGTTGGATCAATGTGGCATAAGCAACGAACAGAGAGGCATAAACGAATAGAGAATGTCTCTATGGTTCCAAGAAAAGTAGATTAATCGAATTCTGCCCACAAGCCGGACATATATGGCTGAAAATAATAAAATATGCCAAAAAAAAGTTAAAATCCCTAATTGTCCCAACATTTTAACCACACTGAAAGAAACGCGTACGCGAATTTCGACCCAACCCAAAACGGGTTCAAGCTGAGGTTCGAATAGGCAATGGAAATATTACCAGAAATAGAAAGAAATAACTAAAAATGCCCGTTTGACTGGTCGAACGGCGGAATTTGGGGATGAATATGGACCCCGATGGAGTGTAGCTCAACCGTCCCCTTGTGCGTCTCGTCGAGAGCTTTCCGAATTGGGGTGGCTCGCGTAATTCTGATGCCCGTAGCAAAAGCTATGGCCAAAACAGTGCGGCGATACCAAAGTCCAGTAATCTTTCTTACCGATTACAAGACTTTGGCCCCATGTCTTTTGAGAGATATATTAACACCCGATTGGTGGATTTTGGCCCCAATATCTCATGTGACATATATTAACACCAAAATGCATAACTATTGCTTACCAATTTGTGCATTTTGTCAGCAATTTATGTCTCACAAAATAATGGTATCAAAATCCACTAATCTTGCTCACCGATTAGTGGATTTTGGCCCCAATATCTTATGTGACATATATTAGTGCCAAAATGACAGCGAAATTAATCAAGGCGTTGGATCAATGTTGCATAAGCAACGAACAGAGAGGCATAAACGAATAGAGAACGTCTCTATGGTTCCAAGAAAAGTAGATTAATCGAATTCTGCCCACAAGCCGGACATATATGGCTGAAAATCATAAAATATGCCAAAAAAAGTTAAAATCCCTAATTGTCCCAACACTTTAACCACACTAAAAGAAACGCGTACGCGAATTTTGACCCAACCCAAAACGGGTTCAAGCTGAGGTTCGAATAGGCAATGGAAATATTACCAGAAATAGTAAGAAATAACTAAAAATGCCCGTTTGAGTGGTCGAACGGCGGAATTTGGTGATGAATATGGACCCCGATAGAGCGTAGCTCAATCGTCCCCTTGTGCGTCTCGTCGAGAGCATTCCGAATTGGGGTGGCTCGCGTCATTCTGATGCCCGTAGCAAAAGCTATGGCCCAAACAGTGCGGCGACACCAAAGTCCAGTAATCTTTCTTACCGATTACTGGACTTTGGCCCCATGTCTTTTGAGAGATACATTAACGCCCGATTGGTGGATTTTGGCCCCAATATCTCATGTGACATATATAAACACCAAAATGCATAACTATTGCTTACCGATTTGTGCATTTTGTCAGCAATTTATGTCTCACAAAATAATGGTATCAAAATCCACTAATCTTGCTCACCGATTATTGGATTTTGGCCCCAATATCTTCTGTGACATATATTAGTGCCAAAATGACAGCCGAATTAATCAAGGCGTTGGATCAATGTGGCATAAGAAACGAACAGAGAGGCATAAACGAATACAGAACGTCTCTATGGTTCCAAGAAAAGTAGATTAATCGAATTCTGCCCACAAGTCGGGCATATAAGGCTGAAAATCATAAAATATGCCAAAAAAAGTTAAAATCCCGAATTGTCCCAACACTTTAACCACACTGAAAGAAACGCGTACGCGAATTTGGACCCAACCCAAAACGGGTTCAAGCTGAGGTCCGAATAGGCAATGGAAATATTACCAGAAATAGTAAGAAATAACTAAAAATGCTCGTTTGGCTGGTCGAACGGCGGAATTTGGGGATGAATATGGACCCCGATGGAGCGTAGCTGAATCGTCCAGTTGTGCGTCTCGTCGAGAGCTTTCCGAATTGGGGTGGCTCGCGTCATTCTGATGCCCGTAGCAAAAGCTATGGCCCAAACAGTGCGGCGACACCAAAGTCCAGTAATCTTGCTTACCGATTATTGGACTTTGGCCCCATGTCTTTTGAGAGATATATTAACGCCCGATTGGTGGATTTTGGCCCCAATATCTCAGGTGACATATATTATCACCAAAATGCATAACTATTGCTTACCAATTTGTGCATTTTGTCAGCAATTTATGTCTCACAAAATAATGGTATCGAAATCCACTAATCTTGCTCACCGATTAGTGGATTTTGGCCCCAATATCTTCTGTGACATATATTAGTGCCAAAATGACAGCGGAATTAATCAAGGCGTTGGATCAATGTGGCATAAGCAACGAACAGAGAGGCATAAACGAGTACAGAACGTCTCTATGGTTCCAAGAAAAGTAGATTAATCGAATTCTGCCCACAAGTCGGGCATATAAGGCTGAAAATCATAAAATATGCCAAAAAAAGTTAAAAAATCCCGAATTGTCCCAACACTTTAACCATAGTAAAAGAAACGCGTACGCGAATTTGGACCCAACCCATAACAGGTTCAAGCTGAGGTCCGAATAGGCAATGGAAATATTACCAGAAATAGTAAGAAATAAATAAAAATGCCCGTTTGGCTGGTCGAACGGCGGAATTTGGGGATGAATATGGACCCCGATGGAGCGTAGCTCGATCGACCCCTTGTGCGTCTCGTCGAGAGCTTTCCGAATTGGGGTGGCTCGCGTCATTCGGATGCCCGTACCAAAAGCTATGACCCAAACAGTGCGGCGACACCAAAGTCCAGTAATCTTGCTTACCGATTACTGGACTTTGGCCCCATGTCTTTTGAGAGATATATTAACGCCCTGATTGGTGGATTTTGGCCCCAATATCTCATGTGACATATATTAACACCAAAATGCATAACTATTGCTTACCAATTTGTGCATTTTGTCAGCAATTTATGTCTCACAAAATAATGGTATCAAAATCCACTAATCTTGCTCACCGATTAGTGGATTTTGGCCCCAATATCTTCTGTGACATATATTAGTGCCAAAATGACAGCCGAATTAATCAAGGCGTTGGATCAATGTGGCATAAACAACGAACAGAGAGGCATAAACGAATAGAGAACGTCTCTATGGTTCCAAGAAAAGTAGATTAATCGAATTCTGCCCACAAGCCGGACATATATGGCTGAAAATCATAAAATATGCCAAAAAAAGCTAAAATACCTAATTGTCACAACACTTTAACCCCACTGAAAGAAACGCGTACGCGAATTTCGACCCAACCCAAAACGGGTTCAAGATGAGGTCCGAATAGGCAATGGAAATATTACCAGAAATAGTAAGAAATAACTAAAAATGCCCGTTTGACTGGTCGAACGGCGGAATTTGGGGATTAATGTGGACCCCGATGGAGCGTAGCTCAATCGTCCCCTTGTGCGTCTCGTCGAGAGCTTTCCGAATTGGGGTGGCTCGCGTCATTCTGATGCCCGTAGCAAAAGCTGTGGCCAAAACAGTGCGGCGACACCAAAGTCCAGTAATCTTTCTTACTGATTACTGGACTTTGGCCCCATGTCTTTTGAGAGATATATTAACGCCCGATTGGTGGATTTTGGCCCCAATATCTCATGTGACATATATTAACACCAAAATGCATAACTATTGCTTACCAATTTATGCATTTTGTCAGCAATTTATGTCTCACAAAATAATGGTATCAAAATCCACTAATCTTGCTCACCGATTAGTGGATTTTGGCCCCAATATCTTCTGTGACATATATTAGTGCCAAAATGACAGCCAAATTAATCAAGGCGTTGGATCAATGTTGCATAAGAACCGAACAGAGAGGCATAAACGAATAGAGAACGTCTCTATGGTTCCAAGAAAAGTAGATTAATCGAATTCTGTCCACAAGCCGGACATATATGGCTGAAAATCATAAAATATGCCAAAAAAAGTTAAAATCCCTAATTGTCCCAACACTTTAACCACACTGAAAGAAACGCGTACGCGAATTTCGACCCAACCCAAAACGGGTTCAAGCTGAGGTTCGAATAGGCAATGGAAATATTACCAGAAATAGTAAGAAATAACTAAAAATGCCCGTTTGGCTGGTCGAACGGCGGAATTTGGTTATGAATATGGACCCCGATGAAGCGTAGCTCAATCATCCCCTTGTGCGTCTCGTCGAGAGCTTTCCGAATTGGGGTGGCTCGCGTCATTCTGATGCCCGTAGCAAAAGCTATGGCCCAAACAGTGTGGCGACACCAAAGTCCAGTAATCTTGCTTACCGATTATTGGACTTTGGCCCCATGTCTTTTGAGAGATATATTAACGCCCGATTGGTGGATTTTGGCCCCAATATCTCATGTGACGTATATAAACACCAAAATGCATAACTATTGCTTACCGATTTGTGCATTTTGTCAGCAATTTATGTCTCACAAAATAATGGTATCAAAATCCACTAATCTTGCTCACCGATTAGTGGATTTTGGCCCCAATATCTTCTCTGACATATATTAGTGCCAAAATGATAGCCGAATTAATCAAGGCGTTGGATCAATGTTGCATAAGCAACGAACAGAGAGGCATAAACGAATACAGAACGTCTCTATGGTTCCAAGAAAAGTAGATTAATCGAATTCTGCCCACAAGTCTGGCATATAAGGGTGAAAATCATAAAATATGCCAAAAAAAGTTAAAATCCCGAATTGTCCCAACACTTTAACCATACTGAAAGAAACGCGTACGCGAATTTCGACCCAACCCAAAACGGGTTCAAGCTGAGGTCCGAATAGGCAATGGAAATATTACCAGAAATAGTAAGAAATAACTAAAAATGCCCGTTTGGCTGGTCGAACGGCGGAATTTGGGGATGAATATGGACCCCGATGGAGCATAGCTCAATCGTCCCCTTGTGCGTCTCGTCGAGTAATCTTGCTTACCGATTACTGGACTTTGGCCCCATGTCTTTTGAGAGATATATTAATGCCCGATTGGTGGATTTTGGCCCCAATATCTCATGTGACATATATTAACACCAAAATGCATATCTATTGCTTACCAATTTGTGCATTTTGTCACCAATTTATGTCTCACAAAATAATGGTATCATAATCCACTAATCTTGCTCACCGATTAGTGGATTTTGGCCCCAATATCGTCTGTGACATATATTAGTGTAGGGTTTTGATTCATGGATCGCGCAACGGAAGCATAATCAAACAAATAACCATGCAAAACCCTCCAAGGATCACAAGTCTAGATGCATAACGATAGTAAAGGTAAGAAATCATAAACACACCTTTGGGTTCTCCTTGATGACTTCAAACGCGAATAATGTCACGTTCTCTATAGTTGATCCACGCCTAGAGTTGATCCTAGATCTCCCAAACTCCTTGGTGCTAGCCCGGATTAGGAAGAGGATGAAGGAATCACGCAAAACGAGACAAAAGAGGGGCTTCGGCCCTCTTTTGGCCGACGGGGTGAGGGCGGCGGCAAGGGAGTCGGGTCGGCCTCCTTGTTGCTTGCTCTCTCTCCTTTTTTTCTCTCCCACTCTTGTTATGTTCACTAATGAGCATAAGTTTTTGGGAAGGAAGGAAGGAGGGTCCTTTATATAGTCCAACAACTCCTTGTTAACTACCTAAAGGACTTATTCTAGTCCAACTAGAATTCAATTTAGTCCCTTCCTTGCAAATTAGTCCCTACTAAGTTTGCAAGGGTTTGCAAAGTGATCCTTCTAATTAATTAATCAAATTAATTAATTCCCAAATCTAGTTCAAATCTATATAGCGTGTGACCCCACAGGTTCTATCTAGTTGGTAGCAACTATTTGCTAATATGGAGCAGTTTCTAGCAAAACATCCATTCTAGCCAACTAATAGAATAGTCATCTTGACAACCTTTGTACAAGTATTTGTCTCATCCCTTTGCCTCCATATCCGGATTGGACACGAGACATACAAGTCACACTCGTATATCCAATCCATAGTTTCTCGATCCATGGGAATAGTCTTATTTTTTGCAAATAACATCAATATCCCATATTGATTTATTTGAGTCTGGCCAGACATTCTATAAGCACTACCCCTCGAGTGTCCTAGGATATATGCTCCCGTTATGTGGGATGGGCAAATCCTCTCTACGTCCACTACGATCTCTAAGCTTGCTTCTCATTGTATCCAGTACACGCCTTTATAACTACCCAGTTACGGTGTAGCGTTTAACGCTACCAAGATCACAATGTTCCACAACTAGAATATCTAGTGACTTCAAGTCTAAGGATGACAATACCATTGCACCGCGAGAAGCACTTGTGACTCAACATAACATGTATGTAGCCTTCTCGGAGATGGGTCAATCCAGTGCAACATTCCGTAATGCACACCTATGTGTTGGATCGTGATATCTCCATATCAATCCAACCCCATACTAGTCTATAGATGATTGTCCCATTAATCATTATACTTGACTAGGGATATTTAAGATAAACAACACAATTGTAAATCTAAGGACTTCATTATATTAAATATCCAATAAATAATAAATGAATTTTCTAGCCATATACAAATTCATACTAAACTAGATTGCCTCTAGGGCATCTATTCCAATAGTCTCCCACTTGCACTAGAGCCAATCTGGCGCATCTCGTATGCCCATACTCCTAGTGTGCCCTTCATGCTTCCACTGCGTGAGAGGCTTTGTAAGCGGGTCTGACAGATTATCATCTGTAGGAATCTTGCATATCCGAACGTCTCCTCTATCGATAATATCTCGAATCAGATGAAACTTCCTGAGCACGTGCTTGGAATTTTGGTGCGATCTGGGTTCCTTTGATTGCGCGATCGCCCCAGTGTTGTCACAGAACAACTCCACTGGATCCACAATGCTAGGGAACACACCAAGTTCAGAAACAAACTTTCTGATCCAAACAGCCTCCTTTGCTGCGCCATTTGCAGCAATGTACTCAGCCTTTGTTGTCGAATCAGCTACCGTCTCTTGCTTGGAACTCTTCCAGCTCACCGCTGCTCCATTCAGGCAAAACACATATCCCGATTGTGATCTAAAGTCATCTCTGTCGGTTTGGAAGCTTGCATCAGTGTAACCCCTTACACGTAGCTCTTCCTCACCGCCAAATATAAAGAAAGCATCCTTAGTTCTTCTAAAGTACTTTAGGATGTTCTTGACAGCAATCCAGTGACTCTCACCCGGATTGGATTGGTATCTGCTTGTCATACTCAAGGCATATGACACATCTGGTCTAGTACATAACATGGCGTACATGATAGATCCTATAGCCGAGGAATAGGGAATTCTACTCATGCGTTCCTTCTCAATCTCATTGGAGGGACAACCACTCTTCGAAAGAGTGATTCCATGTGACATGGGCAAGAATCCCTTCTTGGAATCTTGCATGTTGAACCATTTCAACACCTTGTCAATATATGTACTTTGACTTAGGCCTAGCAACCTTTTAGATCTATCTCTATAGATCCTTATACCGAGTATATAGGTTGCTTCCCCTAAGTCCTTCATTGAGAAACACTTTCCTAGCCAATCTTTCACAGATTGCAGCATGGGAATGTCGTTTCCAATGAGTAGTATGTCATCCACATACAAGACCAGAAAAGCTACAGAGCTCCCACTAACCTTCTTGTAGACACAAGACTCATCTTCGTTTTTGATGAAGCAAAACTCTTTGACCACTTCATCAAAACGTCGATTCCAACTCCTAGAAGCTTGCTTCAATCCATAAATGGATCGTTGCAGCTTACAGACTTTGTTGGCTTGCTTTGGATCCTCAAAACCCTCCGGCTGTATCATATACACGTCCTCGAGGAGATTCCCATAAAGGAATGTTGTTTTGACATCCATCTGCCAAATCTCATAGTCGTAGTATGCTGCAATTGCAAGTAGGATTCGGATGGATTTGGTCATAGCGACTGGTGAAAAGGTTTCATCATAGTCAATACCATGAATCTATCTGAATCCTTTAGCCACCAATCGGCCCTTATAGGTAATCACATTACCATCCATGTCGATCTTCTTCTTGAAGACCCACTTGCACCCTATGGGCCGCGCCCCATCAGGTGGTTCCACCAAAGTCCATACTTTGTTGGTATACATGGATTCCATCTCGGATCTCATGGCTTCCAGCCACTTCTGAGAGTCTGGGCCACTCATGGCCTCCTCATAAGTAGTAGGCTCATCATCTATGAGCATCGTGTCACCGGAATCGGTTACGAGAATTCCATACCTCTCGGGTTCCTGGCGCACTCTACTAGATCTACGAAGCTCTTGTGTTACCTGAGTTGGTGGCTCCACAACTGCTTGTGATTCCTGTTCATGTTCCATAATCGGTTCAGTGATTTGTGGTTCTTGAACTTCTTCAAGTTCTACATTCCTCCCACTTGCTTCTTTAGAGACAAATTATCTTTCTAGAAACAAGCCGGTCCGAGCAACAAACACTTTGTTCTCGGTTGGATTGTAGAAATAGTATCCCTTAGTTTCCTTAGGGTACCCCACAAATTTACACTTATCCGATTTAGGCCCTAGCTTGTCTGATTGTAAACATTTTACATAGACATCGCAGCCCCAAATCCTCATGAACAACAGTGTGGGACGCCTCCCACTCCACATCTCATATGGTGTCTTCATGACTGATTTAGATGGAACACGGTTAATGGTGAAAGCTACACTTAATAGAGCGTAGCCCCAAAATGATAATGGAAGATCGGTTTGACACATCATAGATCGAACCATATCCAATAGGGTTCGATTCCTCCTCTCGGACACGCCATTCCATTGTGGCGTTCTGGGTGGAGTGAGTTGGGACACGATCCCACACTCTCTAAGATAGTCGTCAAACTCTTGGCTCAAGTATTCTCCTCCACGATCCGATCGTAGAGCCTTGATACTTTTGCCAAGTTGCTTCTCTACTTCATTCTTGAATTCTTTGAACACTTCAAAGGATTCGGATTTTGTCCTCATAAGGTACACAAATCCATATCTACTGTAATCATCAGTAAATGTAATGAAGTAGACATAACCACCCCTGGCAGGCGTGGCAAATGGCCCACACACATCGGTATGTATGAGCGCCAATTGCTCACTAGTCCTTTCACCTTTCTTATTGAAAGGGGACTTTGTCATCTTTCCCAATAAACAAGCCTCACATGTCTCATATGATTCAAAATCAAATGAGTCTAGTAATCCATCCTTATGGAGTCTAGATACACGTTTCTCATTTATATGGCCTAAACGACAATGCCATAAATAAGCAGGATTTAAATCATTTATTTTAATCCGCTTGGTATTAATGTTGTAGACAGGATTGCTTAGATCAAGGACATAAAGTCCATTAAATAATTGCGCACTAAAATAGTGAATATTATTCAAATAAAAGGAACAACAATTGTTCTTTATTGAAATAATAAAACCATCCTTGTCCAAACAAGAAATAGAAATAATGTTTCTGCTCATAGCAGGCACAAAATAGCAATTATTTAATTCTAAAACTAATCCTGAAGGCAGAGATAGCTCGCACACGCCTATGGCCAACGCAGCAACCTTTGCTCCATTCCCAACGCGTAGATCTACCTCCCCTTTAGCCAATCTTTTACTTCTCTTTAGATCCTGCATATTTCGACAAATATGAGATCCACATCCAGTATCTAATACCCATGATGTAGAGACAGTTAAATTGACTTCTACAACAAAAATACCTGGTGGTGGTGGAATCACTATTCCAAGCCTCTTGTCCTCCAGATATTTTGGGCAGTTCCTTCTCCTGTGTCCAGGCTGACTGCAGTAGTGACACTCACCCTTAGTCACGACCTTGGCAATGCCACCAACAGGCTTAAGGGCTTGTTCCTTGGACTTGGCAACTGACTTGCCTTTGCCCTTGGAGGAAGAGGCAAACCTTTTGCCCTTTCCTTTCTGCACCATCATTATGGCCTTGCCCTTACCCTTGTTGATGCTCTGTTCAGCCGTCCTCAACATGTTGAGCAAATCTGGCAGTGGTTTAACGATCTCGTTCATGTTATAGTTCATAATGAACTGTCCATAACTCTCGGGCAACGATTGCAACACGAGATCGGTTGCCAACTCTTGGCCGACCGGGAACCCAAGCCGGGCGAGATTCTCCAAGTACCCGATCATTCGGAGTACATGGGGTCCCACCGGGTTCCCTTCTGCCAGATGACATTTGAACAGTGCCTTTGAGACCTCATACCACTCTACCCTCGCCTGCTCTTGGAAGAGCTGCTTTAGATGTTCGATCATATCGACAGCATTCATGTTTTCGTGTTGCTTCTGAAGCTCAGAAGTCATGGTGCAAAGCATAAGGCAGGCCGCATCATTTTCGTCATCAACACGCTTTTGATACGCCTTTAAGGCAGCAGGTGTCTGGTTCTCTGGATCTTCTGGAACATGCTCCTCTATTGCGTACAGTTTCTTCTCTTGCTTGAGAACAATTCTAAAGTTTCTGTACCAATCAAGAAAGTTGGTTCCAGAGAGCTTGTCCTTCTCAAGGACAGATCGTAGGGAATGTTGTGAACTCGATGAGTTGTTTGCCATTTGGAATTCTACAAAAAGGAAAATACGCAAGTTTTAGTATTTTTGAATTTTAGACTATATTTAATAATGGCTAGTTTATTAAATATAGCTCCCACTATTTTTCTACGGATTAATAACCCTCAAGATATTAATGCGGAAAATATCCTTATATTTTCTAGTGGGCCAAGATCCATCTTTCATCTCCTTATGAGCTTGCTTTGGCAAGTCACCCATAATTTGACTACTTTAGGTAGGAACAATTCCAATTGCATCCCATATGCAACTCTTGGTTCAATCGGGCAAATAACTCCTTATTTATCCATCCATATGGATAATCCCAATTGATTGCCTCTAGGTTTCTTAATCAAATTAATAGCCTAGTTGTGTTCAACCTCTTATCTAAACAATTGCACATTGTTACGTGCCATCGCATTCCATCATTATGAACCAAGTCGCCATGCTTTGGCACGCACGGACTTGATAAATAATGATGATAATGAGTGTTTAAATAACGAGAAGGCAAGAACAAAATATTTAAAATTTGAGGGATTTTTAAATTCAATTTTAATTGTTTTGTTGATCAATATCAACTAATCTATCTATTTGAGTTTGGGCACAACTCCAAATAATAGATCCGGGTTGTCTAATTATCTTATTATCCTAATTGCATGCATCATCCATACACCAACCACACAAATAATAAGACAATAAATAAACAACCACATAACAGAAATTAAATGTGATGTGGATATGGCCTTTTTCTAGACTAAGATAATTCCAAGCCAATGGAATTATCTATGAACCCTAAGCAAACACATCTCCATGCGTCTTGATCTCTTGGTCCATCCTTCATAGTCATGTGGAATGCTCCATGCTCCATGCTCCATCTTTTGTGGCTTCTTTGGCTTTGGGCTTCTTTTCTCCAATCTTGGCTAACAATCTACTTTATCTAGTACTAACTAAAATCTATACTAAATAAAATAAATCTCACAAGTTGAGAAAAAAAATTGGCACGCAGGCCATTAAACCCTAATTAATTATTACAATTAATTGATCAGCTCGCAGGCCGTAAAACCAAAACACAAAATTAAACATCCACATCAAACCACATCCTAAGGCCATATCCAATCACCATGCGATTTGCACATAAATAGTTAAAATCCAATTTTAACGCGCTTGGTCAATTTTAATTGATTTTAGGATTTCTAGGGTTAAAACGGTCCATGGGCCCAACAATCCAATTGCCCGAGCCCATTAAAGTGAACCACAAGGCCCTAGGGCCGGCCCAGCCCAAAACCCGCAAGCTAGGCCCGCGGGTTAGGGCCGCCCGGCCCCTTAGGGCGGCCAAGCTTGGGCGGCAAGCAAGGGGGCGGTCCCTAGGGGGGCCGAACCTCCTCTTGGGAGTTGTTTCCAAAACAACTCCCTTGCTTGGAGCCCAAGTTTGGTTGTTTCCTTGTTTTGGGAGAATTCCTTCTTCCCAAAGGATGCCCAAACCCTAGATCTAAGATGCTAAAATTTCTCAAACTCACCAATTCATGCATCCAATGCAAAAAATTGGATCTTGTTATGAGTAATTATTGACAAATTGCATCCCATGCTTGATTTGTCTTGTTTTACGCGATAAACAATCAAATTAAGGTGTAAAACAAGAATGTAACACATAAACTACGTTTATGCTCTATGACCTGTGGCTCTGATACCACTGTAGGGTTTTGATTCATGGATCGCGCAACGGAAGCATAATCAAACAAATAACCATGCAAAACCCTCCAAGGATCACAAGTCTAGATGCATAACAATAGTAAAGGTAAGAAATCATAAACACACCTCTGGGTTCTCCTTGATGACTTCAAACGCGAATAATGTCACGTTCTCTATAGTTGATCCACGCCTAGAGTTGATCCTAGATCTCCCAAACTCCTTGGTGCTAGCCCGGATTAGGAAGAGGATGAAGGAATCACGCAAAACGAGACAAAAGAGGGGCTTCGGCCCTCTTTTGGCCGACGGGGTGAGGGCGGCGGCAAGGGGGTCGGGTCGGCCTCCTTGTTGCTTGCTCTCTCTCCTTTTTTTCTCTCCCACTCTTGTTATGTTCACTAATGAGCATAAGTTTTTGGGAAGGAAGGAAGGAGGGTCCTTTATATAGTCCAACAACTCCTTGTTAACTACCTAAAGGACTTATTCTAGTCCTACTAGAATTTAATTTAGTCCCTTCCTTGCAAATCAGTCCCTACTAAGTTTGCAAGGGTTTGCAAAGTGATCCTTCTAATTAATTAATCCAATTAATTAATTCCCAAATCTAGTTCAACTCTATATAGCGTGTGACCCCATAGGTTCTATCTAGTTGGTAGCAACTATTTGCTAATATGGAGCGGTTTCTAGCAAAACATCCATTCTAGCCAACTAATAGAATAGTCATCTTGACAACCTTTGTACAAGTAATTGTCTCATCCCGTTGCCTCCATATCCGGATTGGACACGAGACATACAAGTCACACTCGTATATCCAATCCATAGTTTCTCGATCCATGGGAATAGTCTTATTCGTGCAAATAACATCAATATCCCATATTGATTTATTTGAGTCTGGCCAGACATTCTATAAGCACTATCCCTCGAGTGCCTAGGATATTTGCTCCCGTTATGTGGGATGGGAAAATCCTCTCTACGTCCACTACGATCTCTAAGCTTGCTTCTCATTGTATCCAGTACACGCCTTTATAACTACCCAGTTACGGTGTAGCGTTTAACGCTACACAATGATCCACAACTAGAATATCTAGTGACTTCAAGTCTAAGGATGACAATACCATTGCACCGCGAGAAGCACTTGTGACTCAACATAACATGTATGTAGCCTTCTCGTAGATGGGTCAATCCAGTGCAACATTCCGTAATGCACACCTATGTGTTGGATCGTGATATCTCCATATCAATCCAACCCCATACTAGTCTATAGATGATTGTCCCATTAATCATTATACATGACTAGGGATATTTAAGATAAACAACACAATTGTAAATCTAAGGACTTCATTATATTAAATATCCAATAAATAATAAATGAATTTTCTAGCCATATACAAATTCATACTAAACTAGATTACTGGACTTTGGCCCCATGTCTTTTGAGAGATATATTAACGCCCGATTGGTGGATTTTGGCCCCAATATCTCATGTGACATATATTAACACCAAAATGCATAACTATTGCTTACCAATTTGTGCATTTTGTCACCAATTTATGTCTCACAAAATAATGGTATCAAAATCCACTAATCTTGCTCACCGATTAGTGGATTTTGGCCCCAATATCTTATGTGACATATATTAGTGCGAAAATGACAGCCGAATTAATCAAGGCGTTGGATCAATGTGGCATAAGCAACGAACAAAGAGGCATAAACGAATAAAGAACGTCTCTATGGTTCCAAGAAAAGTAGATTAATCGAATTCTGCCCACAAGTCGGGCATATAAGGCTGAAAGTCATAAAATATGCCAAAAAAAGATAAAATCCCGAATTGTCCGAACACTTTAACCACACTGAAAGAAACGCGTACGCGAATTTGGACCCAACCCAAAACGGGTTCAAGCTGAGGTCCGAATAGGCAATGGAAATATTACCAGAAATAGTAAGAAATAACTAAAAATGCCTGTTTGGCTGGTCGAACGGCGGAATTTGGGGATGAATATGGACCCCGATGGAGCGTAGCTCAATCGTCCCCTTGTGCGTCTCGTCGAGAGCTTTCCGAATTGGGGTGGCTCGCGTCATTCTGATGCCCGTAGCAAAAGCTATGGCCCAAACAATGCGGCGACACCAAAGTCCAGTAATCTTGCTTACCGATTACTGGACTTTGGCACCATGTCTTTTGAGAGACATATTAACGCCCGATTGGTGGATTTTGGCCCCAATATCTCATGTGACATATATTAACACCAAAATGCATAACTATTGCTTACCAATTTGTGCATTTTGTCAGCAATTTATGTCTCACAAAATAATGGTATCAAAATCCACTAATCTTGCTCATCGATTAGTGGATTTTGGCCCCAATATCTTCTGTGACATATATTAGTGCCAAAATGACAGCCGAATTAATCAAGGAGTTGGATCAATGTGGCATAAGCAACGAACAGAGAGGCATAAACGAATACAGAACGTCTCTATGGTTCCAAGAAAAGTAGATTAATCGAATTCTGCCCACAAGTCGGGCATATAAGGCTGAAAATCATAAAATATGCCAAAAAAATTTAAAATCCCTAGTTGTCCCAACACTTTAACCACACTGAAAGAAACGCGTACGCGAATTTGGACCCAACCCATAACGGGTTCAAGCTGAGGTCCGAATAGGCAATGGAAATATTACCAGAAATAGTAAGAAATAACTAAAAATGCCCGTTTGGCTGGTCGAACGGCGGAATTTGGGGATGAATATGGACCCCGATGGAGCGTAGCTCAATCGTCCCCTTGTGCGTCTCGTTGAGAGCTTTCCGAATTGGGGTGGCTCGCGTCATTCTGATGCCCGTAGCAAAAGCTATGGCCCAAACAGTGCGGCGACACCAAAGTCCAGTAATCTTGCTTACCGATTATTGGGTTTTGGCCCCATGTCTTTTGAGAGATATATTAACGCCCGATTGGTGGATTTTGGCCCCAATATCTCATGTGACATATATTAACACCAAAATGCATAACTATTGCTTACCAATTTGTGCATTTTGTCAGCAATTTATGTCTCACAAAATAATGGTATCAGAATCCACTAATCTTGCTCACCGATTAGTGGATTTTGGCCCCAATATCTTCTGTGACATATATTAGTGCCAAAATGACAGCCAAATTAATCAAGGCGTTGGATCAATGTTGCATAAGCAACGAACAGAGAGACATAAACGAATAGAGAACGTCTCTATGGTTCCAAGAAAAGTAGATTAATCGAATTCTGCCCACAAGCCGGACATTATGGCTGAAAATCATAAAATATGCCAAAAAAAGTTAAAATCCCTAATTGTCCCAACACTTTAACCACACTGAAAGAAACGCGTACGCGAATTTCGACCCAACCCAAAACGGGTTCAAGCTGAGGTTCGAATAGGCAATGGAAATATTACCAGAAATAGTAAGAAATAACTAAAAATTTCGTTTGACTGGTCGAACGGCGGAATTTGGTGATGAATATGGACCCCTATGGAGCGTAGCTCAATCGTCCCCTTGTGCGTCTCGTCGAGAGCTTTCCGAATTGGGGTGGCTCGCGTCATTCTGATGCCCGTAGCAAAAGCTATGGCCCAAACAGTGCGGCGACACCAAAGTCCAGTAATCTTTCTTACCGATTACTGGACTTTGGCCCCATGTCTTTTGAGAGATATATTAACGCCCGATTGGTGGATTTTGGCCCCAATATCTCATGTGACATATATAAACACCAAAATGCATAACTATTGCTTACCAATTTGTGCATTTTGTCAGCAATTTATGTCTCACAAAATAATGGTATCAAAATCCACTAATCTTGCTCATCGATTAGTGGATTTTGGCCCCAATATCTTCTGTGACATATATTAGTGCCAAAATGACAGCCGAATTAATCAAGGCGTTGGATCAATGTGGCATCAGCAACGAACATAGAGGCATAAACGAATACAGAACGTCTCTATGGTTCCATGAAAAGTAGATTAATCGAATTCTGCCCACAAGTCGGGCATATAAGGCTGAAAATCATAAAATATGCCAAAAAAAGTTAAAATCCCGAGTTGTCCAAACACTTTAACCACACTGAAAGAAACGCGTACGCGAATTTGGACCCAACCCATAACGGGTTCAAGCTGAGGTCCGAATAGGCAATGGAAATATTACCAAAAATAGTAAGAAATAACTAAAAATGCCCGTTTGGCTGGTCGAACGGCGGAATTTGGGGATGAATATGGACCCCGATGGAGCGTAGCTCTATCGTCCCCTTGTGCGTCTCGTCGAGAGCTTTCCGAATTGGGGTGGCTCGCGTCATTCTGATGCCCGTAATAAAAGCTATGGCCCAAACAGTGCGGCGACACCAAAGTCCAGTAATCTTGCTTACCGATTATTGGGTTTTGGCCCCATGTCTTTTGAGAGATATATTAACGCCCGATTGGTGGATTTTGGCCCCAATATCTCATGTGACATATATTAACACCAAAATGCATAACTATTGCTTACCAATTTGTGCATTTTGTCAGCAATTTATGTCTCACAAAATAATGGTATCAGAATCCACTAATCTTGCTCACCGATTAGTGGATTTTGGCCCCAATATCTTCTGTGACATATATTAGTGCCAAAATGACAGCCAAATTAATCAAGGCGTTGGATCAATGTTGCATAAGCAACGAACAGAGAGTCATAAACGAATAGAGAACGTCTCTATGGTTCCAAGAAAAGTAGATTAATCGAATTCTGCCCACAAGCCGGACATTATGGCTGAAAATCATAAAATATGCCAAAAAAAGTTAAAATCCCTAATTGTCCCAACACTTTAACCACACTGAAAGAAACGGGTACGCGAATTTCGACCCAACCCAAAACGGGTTCAAGCTGAGGTTCGAATAGGCAATGGAAATATTACCAGAAATAGTAAGAAATAACTAAAAATTTCGTTTGACTGGTCGAATGGCGGAATTTGGTGATGAATATGGACCCCGATGGAGCGTAGCTCAATCGTCCCCTTGTGCGTCTCGTCGAGAGCATTCAGAATTGGGGTGGCTCGCGTCATTCTGATGCCCGCAGCAAAAGCTATGGCCCAAACAGTGCGGCGACACCAAAGTCCAGTAATCTTTCTTACCGATTACTGGACTTTGGCCCCATGTCTTTTGAGAGATATATTAACGCCCGATTGGTGGATTTTGGCCCCAATATCTCATGTGACATATATAAACACCAAAATGCATAACTATTGCTTACCAATTTGTGCATTTTGTCAGCAATTTATGTCTCACAAAATAATGGTATCAAAATCCACTAATCTTGCTCATCGATTAGTGGATTTTGGCCCCAATATCTTCTGTGACATATATTAGTGCCAAAATGACAGCCGAATTAATCAAGGCGTTGGATCAATGTGGCATCAGCAACGAACAGAGAGGCATAAACGAATACAGAACGTCTCTATGGTTCCATGAAAAGTAAATTAATCGAATTCTGCCCACAAGTCGGGCATATAAGGCTGAAAATCATAAAATATGCCAAAAAAAGTTAAAATCCCGAGTTGTCCAAACACTTTAACCACACTGAAAGAAACGCGTACGCGAATTTGGACCCAACCCATAACGGGTTCAAGCTGAGGTCCGAATAGGCAATGGAAATATTACCAGAAATAGTAAGAAATAACTAAAAATGCCCGTTTGGCTGGTCGAACGGCGGAATTTGGGGATGAATATGGACCCCGATGGAGCGTAGCTCTATCGTCCCCTTGTGCGTCTCGTCGAGAGCTTTCCGAATTGGGGTGGCTCGCGTCATTCTGATGCCCGTAATAAAAGCTATGGCCCAAACAGTGCGGCGACACCAAAGTCCAGTAATCTTGCTTACCGATTATTGGGTTTTGGCCCCATGTCTTTTGAGAGATATATTAACGCCCGATTGGTGGATTTTGGCCCCAATATCTCATGTGACATATATTAACACCAAAATGCATAACTATTGCTTACCAATTTGTGCATTTTGTCAGCAATTTATGTCTCACAAAATAATGGTATCAGAATCCACTAATCTTGCTCACCGATTAGTGGATTTTGGCCCCAATATCTTCTGTGACATATATTAGTGCCAAAATGACAGCCAAATTAATCAAGGCGTTGGATCAATGTTGCATAAGCAACGAACAGAGAGTCATAAACGAATAGAGAACGTCTCTATGGTTCCAAGAAAAGTAGATTAATCGAATTCTGCCCACAAGCCGGACATTATGGCTGAAAATCATAAAATATGCCAAAAAAAGTTAAAATCCCTAATTGTCCAAACACTTTAACCACACAGAAAGAAACGCGTACGCGAATTTCGACCCAACCCAAAACGAGTTCAAGCTGAGGTTCGAATAGGCAATGGAAATATTACCAGAAATAGTAAGAAATAACTAAAAATTTCGTTTGACTGGTCGAACGGCGGAATTTGGTGATGAATATGGACCCCTATGGAGCGTAGCTCAATCGTCCCCTTGTGCGTCTCGTCGAGAGCTTTCCGAATTGGGGTGGCTCGCGTCATTCTGATGCCCGTAGCAAAAGCTATGGCCCAAACAGTGCGGCGACACCAAAGTCCAGTAATCTTTCTTACCGATTACTGGACTTTGGCCCCATGTCTTTTGAGAGATATATTAACGCCCGATTGGTGGATTTTGGCCCCAATATCTCATGTGACATATATAAACACCAAAATGCATAACTATTGCTTACCAATTTGTGCATTTTGTCAGCAATTTATGTCTCACAAAATAATGGTATCAAAATCCACTAATCTTGCTCACCGATTAGTGGATTTTGGCCCCAATATCTTCTCTGACATATACTAGTGCCAAAATGACAGCCGAATTAATCAAGGCGTTGGATCAATGTGGCATCAGCAACGAACAGAGAGGCATAAACGAATAGAGAACGTCTCTATGGTTCCAAGAAAAGTAGATTAATCGAATTCTGCCCACAAGCCGGACATATATGGCTGAAAATCATAAAATATGCCAAAAAAAGTTAAAATCCCTAATTGTCCCAACACTTTAACCAGACTGAAAGAAACGCGTACGCGAATTTCGACCTTACCCAAAACGGGTTCAAGCTGAGGTTCGAATAGGCAATGGAAATATTACCAGAAATAGTAAGAAATAACTAAAAATTTCGTTTGACTGGTCGAATGGCGGAATTTGGTGATGAATATGGACCCCGATGGAGCGTAGCTCAATCGTCCCCTTGTGCGTCTCGTCGAGAGCATTCAGAATTGGGGTGGCTCGCGTCATTCTGATGCCCGTAGCAAAAGCTATGGCCCAAACAGTGCGGCGACACCAAAGTCCAGTAATCTTTCTTACCGATTACTGGACTTTGGCCCCATGTCTTTTGAGAGATATATTAACGCCCGATTGGTGGATTTTGGCCCCAATATCTCATGTGACATATATAAACACCAAAATGCATAACTATTGCTTTACCGATTTGTGCATTTTGTCAGCAATTTATGTCTCACAAAATAATGGTATCAAAATCAACTAATCTTGCTCACCGATTATTGGATTTTGGCCCCAATATCTTCTTTGACATATATTAGTGCCAAAATGACAGCCGAATTAATCAAGGCGTTGGATCAATGTGGCATCAGCAACGAACAGAGAGGCATAAACGAATACAGAACGTCTCTATGGTTCCAAGAAAAGTAGATTAATCGAATTATGCCCACAAGTCGGGCATATAAGGCTGAAAATCATAAAATATGCCAAAAAAAGTTAAAATCCCGAATTGTCCCAACACTTTAACCACACTGAAAGAAACGCGTACGCGAATTTGGACCCAACCCAAAACGGGTTCAAGCTGAGGTCCGAATAGGCAATGGAAATATTACCAGAAATAGTAAGAAATAACTAAAAATGCCCGTTTGGCTGGTCGAACGGCGGAATTTGGGGATGAATATGGACCCCGATGGAGTAGCTCAATCGTCCCCTTGTGCGTCTCGTCGAGAGCTTTCTGAATTGGGGTGGCTCGCGTCATTCTGATGCCCGTAGCAAAAGTTATGGCCCAAACAGTGCGGCGACACCAAAGTCCAGTAATCTTGCTTACCGATTATTGGACTTTGGCCCCATGTCTTTTGAGAGATATATTAACGCCCGATTTGTGCATTTTGGCCCCAATATCTCATGTGACATATATAAACACCAAAATGCATAACTATTGCTTACCGATTTGTGCATTTTGTCAGCAATTTATGTCTCACAAAATAATGGTATCAAAATCCACTAATCTTTCTCAACGATTAGTGGATTTTGGCCCCAATATCTTCTCTGACATATACTAGTGCCAAAATGACAGCCGAATTAATCAAGGCGTTGGATCAATGTGGCATCAGCAAGGAACAGAGAGGCATAAACGAATACAGAACGTCTCTATGGTTCCAAGAAAAGTAGATTAATCGAATTCTGCCCACAAGTCGGGCATATAAGGCTGAAAATCATAAAATATGCCAAAAAAAGTTAAAATCCCGAATTGTCCCAACACTTTAACCACACTGAAAGAAACGCGTACGCGAATTTGGACACAACCCAAAACGGGTTCAAGCTGAGGTCCGAATAGGCAATGGAAATATTACCAGAAATAGTAAGAAATAACTAAAAATGCCCGTTTGGCTGGTCGAACGGCGGAATTTGGGGATGAATATGGACCCCGATGGAGCGTAGCTCAATCGTCCCCTTGTGCGTCTCGTCGAGAGCTTTCCGAATTGGGATGGCTCGCGTCATTCTGATGCCCGTAGCAAAAGCTATGGCCCAAACAGTGCGGCGACACCAAAGTCCAGTAATCTTGCTTACCGATTATTGGACTTTGGCCCCATGTCTTTTGAGAGATATATTAACGCCCGATTGGTGGATTTTGGCCCCAATATCTCATGTGACATATATAAACACCAAAATGCATAACTATTGCTTACCGATTTGTGCATTTTGTCAGCAATTTATGTCTCACAAAATAATGGTATCAAAATCCACTAATCTTGCTCACCGATTATTGGATTTTGGCCCCAATATCTTCTGTGACATATATTCGTGCCAAAATGACAGCCGCATTAATCAAGGCGCTGGATCAATGTGGCATAATCAACGAACAGAGAGGCATAAACGAATACAAAACGTCTCTATGGTTCCAAGAAAAGTAGATTAATCGAATTCTGCCCACAAGTCGGGCATATAAGGCTGAAAATCATAAAATATGCCAAAAAAAGTTAAAATCCCGAATTGTCCCAACACTTTAACCACACTGAAAGAAACGCGTACGCGAATTTCGACCCAACCCAATACGGGTTCAAGCTGAGGTCCGAATAGGCAATGGAAATATTACCAGAAATAGTAAGAAATAACTAAAAATGCCCGTTTGGCTGGTCGAACGGCGGAATTTGCGGATGAATATGGACCCCGATGGAGCGTAGCTCAATCGTCCCCTTGTGCGTCTCGTCGAGAGATTTCCGAATTGGGGTGGCTCGCGTCATTCTGATGCCCGTAGCAAAAGCTATGGCCCAAACAGTGCGGCGACACCAAAGTCCAGTAATCTTTCGTACCGATTACTGGACTTTGGCCCCATGTCTTTTGAGAGATATATTAACGCCCGATTGGTGGATTTTGGCCCCAATATCTCATGTGACATATATTAACACCAAAATGCATAACTATTGCTTACCAAATTTTTGTGCATTTTGTCAGCAATTTATGTCTCACAAAATAATGGTATCAAAATCCACTAATCTTGCTCACCGATTATTGGATTTTGGCCCCAATATCTTCTGTGACATATATTAGTGCCAAAATGACAGCCAAATTAATCAAGGCGTTGGATCAATGTGGCATAAGCAACGAACAGAGAGGCATAAACGAATACAGAACGTCTCTATGGTTCCAAGAAAAGTAGATTAATCGAATTCTGCCCACAAGTCGGGCATATAAGGCTGAAAATCATAAAATATGCCAAAAAAAAGTTAAAATCCCGAATTGTCCCAACACTTTAACCACACTGAAAGAAACGCGTACGTGAATTTCGACCCAACCCAATACGGGTTCAAGCTGAGGTCCGAATAGGCAATGGAAATATTACCAGAAATAGTAAGAAATAACTAAAAATGCCCGTTTGGCTGGTCGAACGGCGGAATTTGGGGATGAATATGGACCCCGATGGAGCGTAGCTCGATCGTCCCCTTGTGTGTCTCGTCGAGAGCTTTCCGAATTGGGGTGGCTCGCGTCATTCTGATGCCCGTAGCAAAAGCTATGGCCCAAACAGTGCGGCGACACCAAAGTCCAGTAATCTTTCTTACCGATTACTGAACTTTGGCCCCATGTCTTTTGAGAGATATATTAACGCCCGATTGGTGGATTTTGGCCTAAATATCTCATGTGACATATATTAACACCAAAATGCATAACTATTGCTTACCAATTTTTGTGCATTTTGTCAGCAATTTATGTCTCACAAAATAATGGTATCAAAATCCACTAATCTTGCTCACCGATTAGTGGATTTTGGCCCCAATATCTTCTGTGACATATATTAGTGCCAAAATGACAGCCGAATTAATCAAGGCGTTGGATCAATGTTGCATAAGCAACGAACAGAGAGGAGTAAACGAATAGAGAACGTCTCTATGGTTGCAAGAAAAGTAGATTATTCGAATTCTGCCCACAAGCCGGACATATATGGCTGAAAATCATAAAATATGCCAAAAAAAGTTAAAATCCCTAATTGTCCCAACACTTTAACCACACTGAAAGAAACGCGTACGCGAATTTCGACCCAACCCAAAACGGGTTCAAGCTGAGGTTCGAATAGGCAATGGAAATATTACCAGAAATAGTAAGAAATAACTAAAAATTTCGTTTGACTGGTCGAACGGCGGAATTTGGTGATGAATATGGACCCCTATGGAGCGTAGCTCAATCGTCCCCTTGTGCGTCTCGTCGAGAGCTTTCCGAATTGGGGTGGCTCGCGTCATTCTGATGCCCGTAGCAAAAGCTATGGCCTAAACAGTGCGGCGACACCAAAGTCCAGTAATCTTTCTTACCGATTACTGGACTTTGGCCCCATGTCTTTTGAGAGATATATTAACGCCCGATTGGTGGATTTTGGCCCCAATATCTCATGTGACATATATAAACACCAAAATGCATAACTATTGCTTACCAATTTGTGCATTTTGTCAGCAATATGTCTCACAAAATAATGGTATCAAAATCCACTAATCTTGCTCATCGATTAGTGGATTTTGGCCCCAATATCTTCTGTGACATATATAAGTGCCAAAATGACAGCCGAATTAATCAAGGCGTTGGATCAATGTGGCATCAGCAACGAACAGAGAGGCATAAACGAATACAGAACGTCTCTATGGTTCCAAGAAAAGTAGATTAATCGAATTCTGCCCACAAGTCGGGCATATAAGGCTGAAAATCATAAAATATGCCAAAAAAAGTTAAAATCCCGAGTTGTCCAAACACTTTAACCACACTGAAAGAAACGCGTACGCGAATTTGGACCCAACCCATAACGGGTTCAAGCTGAGGTCCGAATAGGCAATGGAAATATTACCAGAAATAGTAAGAAATAACTAAAAATGCCCGTTTGGCTGGTCGAACGGCGGAATTTGGGGATGAATATGGACCCCGATGGAGCGTAGCTCAATCGTCCCCTTGTGCGTCTCGTCGAGAGCTTTCCGAATTGGGGTGGCTCGCGTCATTCTGATGCCCGTAGCAAAAGCTATGGCCCAAACAGTGCGGCGAAACCAAAGTCCAGTAATCTTGCTTACCGATTATTGGGTTTTGGCCCCATGTCTTTTGAGAGATATATTAACGCCCGATTGGTGGATTTTGGCCCCAATATCTCATGTGACATATATTAACACCAAAATGCATAACTATTGCTTACCGATTTGTGCATTTTGTCAGCAATTTATGTCTCACAAAATAATGGTATCAAAATCCACTAATCTTGCTCACCGATTAGTGGATTTTGGCCCCAATATCTTCTCTGACATATACTAGTGCCAAAATGACAGCCGAATTAATCAAGGCGTTGGATCAATGTGGCATCAGCAACGAACAGAGAGGCATAAACGAATAGAGAACGTCTCTATGGTTCCAAGAAAAGTAGATTAATCGAATTCTGCCCACAAGCCGGACATATATGGCTGAAAATCATAAAATATGCCAAAAAAAGTTAAAATCCCTAATTGTCCCAACACTTTAACCAGACTGAAAGAAACGCGTACGCGAATTTCGACCTTACCCAAAACGGGTTCAAGCTGAGGTTCGAATAGGCAATGGAAATATTACCAGAAATAGTAAGAAATAACTAAAAATTTCGTTTGACTGGTCGAACGGCGGAATTTGGTGATGAATATGGACCCCGATGGAGCGTAGCTCAATCGTCCCCTTGTGCGTCTCGTCGAGAGCATTCAGAATTGGGGTGGCTCGCGTCATTTTGATGCCCGTAGCAAAAGCTATGGCCCAAACAGTGCGGCGACACCAAAGTCCAGTAATCTTTCTTACCGATTACTGGACTTTGGCCCCATGTCTTTTGAGAGATATATTAACGCCCGATTGGTGGATTTTGGCCCCAATATCTCATGTGACATATATAAACACCAAAATGCATAACTATTGCTTTACCGATTTGTGCATTTTGTCAGCAATTTATGTCTCACAAAATAATGGTATCAAAATCAACTAATCTTGCTCACCGATTATTGGATTTTGGCCCCAATATCTTCTTTGACATATATTAGTGCCAAAATGACAGCCGAATTAATCAAGGCGTTGGATCAATGTGGCATCAGCAACGAACAGAGAGGCATAAACGAATACAGAACGTCTCTATGGTTCCAAGAAAAGTAGATTAATCGAATTCTGCCCACAAGTCGGGCATATAAGGCTGAAAATCATAAAATATGCCAAAAAAAGTTAAAATCCCGAATTGTCCCAACACTTTAACCACACTGAAAGAAACGCGTACGCGAATTTGGACCCAACCCAAAACGGGTTCAAGCTGAGGTCCGAATAGGCAATGGAAATATTACCAGAAATAGTAAGAAATAACTAAAAATGCCCATTTGGCTGGTCGAACGGCGGAATTTGGGGATGAATATGGACCCCGATGGAGTAGCTCAATCGTCCCCTTGTGCGTCTCGTCGAGAGCTTTCTGAATTGGGGTGGCTCGCGTCATTCTGATGCCCGTAGCAAAATTTATGGCCCAAACAGTGCGGCGACACCAAAGTCCAGTAATCTTGCTTACCGATTATTGGACTTTGGCCCCATGTCTTTTGAGAGATATATTAACGCCCGATTGGTGCATTTTGGCCCCAATATCTCATGTGACATATATAAACACCAAAATGCATAACTATTGCTTACCGATTTGTGCATTTTGTCAGCAATTTATGTCTCACAAAATAATGGTATCAAAATCCACTAATCTTTCTCAACGATTAGTGGATTCTGGCCCCAATATCTTCTCTGACATATACTAGTGCCAAAATGACAGCCGAATTAATCAAGGCGTTGGATCAATGTGGCATCAGCAACGAACAGAGAGGCATAAACGAATACAGAACGTCTCTATGGTTCCAAGAAAAGTAGATTAATCGAATTCTGCCCACAAGTCGGGCATATAAGGCTGAAAATCATAAAATATGCCAAAAAAAGTTAAAATCCCGAATTGTCCCAACACTTTAACCACACTGAAAGAAACGCGTACGCGAATTTGGACCCAACCCAAAACGGGTTCAAGCTGAGGTCCGAATAGGCAATGGAAATATTACCAGAAATAGTAAGAAATAACTAAAAATGCCCGTTTGGCTGGTCGAACGGCGGAATTTGGGGATGAATATGGACCCCGATGGAGCGTAGCTCAATCGTCCCCTTGTGCGTCTCGTCGAGAGCTTTCCGAATTGGGATGGCTCGCGTCATTCCGATGCCCGTAGCAAAAGCTATGGCCCAAACAGTGCGGCGACACCAAAGTCCAGTAATCTTGCTTACCGATTATTGGACTTTGGCCCCATGTCTTTTGAGAGATATATTAACGCCCGATTGGTGGATTTTGGCCCCAATATCTCATGTGACATATATAAACACCAAAATGCATAACTATTGCTTACCGATTTGTGCATTTTGTCAGCAATTTATGTCTCACAAAATAATGGTATCAAAATCCACTAATCTTGCTCACCGATTATTGGATTTTGGCCCCAATATCTTCTGTGACATATATTCGTCCCAAAATGACAGCCGCATTAATCAAGGCGCTGGATCAATGTGGCATAATCAACGAACAGAGAGGCATAAACGAATACAAAACGTCTCTATGGTTCCAAGAAAAGTAGATTAATCGAATTCTGCCCACAAGTCGGGCATATAAGGCTGAAAATCATAAAATATGCCAAAAAAAGTTAAAATCCCGAATTGTCCCAACACTTTAACCACACTGAAAGAAACGCGTACGCGAATTTCGACCCAACCCAATACGGGTTCAAGCTGAGGTCCGAATAGGCAATGGAAATATTACCAGAAATAGTAAGAAATAACTAAAAATGCCCGTTTGGCTGGTCGAACGGCGGAATTTGGGGATGAATATGGACCCTGATGGAGCGTAGCTCAATCCTCCCCTTGTGCGTCTCGTCGAGAGATTTCCGAATTGGGGTGGCGCGCGTCATTCTGATGCCCGTAGCAAAAGCTATGGCCCAAACAGTGCGGCGACACCAAAGTCCAGTAATCTTTCTTACCGATTACTGGACTTTGGCCCCATGTCTTTTGAGAGATATATTAACGCCCCATTGGTGGATTTTGGCCCCAATATCTCATGTGACATATATAAACACCAAAATGCATAACTATTGCTTACCGATTTGTGCATTTTGTCAGCAATTTATGTCTCACAAAATAATGGTATCAAAATCCACTAATCTTGTTCACCGATTACTGGATTTTGGCCCCAATATCTTCTCTGACATATACTAGTGCCAAAATGACAGCCAAATTAATCAAGGCGTTGGATCAATGTGGCATCAGCAACGAACAGAGAGGCATAAACGAATAGAGAACGTCTCTATGGTTCCAAGAAAAGTAGATTAATCGAATTCTGCCCACAAGCCGGACATATATGGCTGAAAATCATAAAATATGCCAAAAAAAGTTAAAATCCCTAATTGTCCCAACACTTTAACCAGACTGAAAGAAACGCGTACGCGAATTTCGACCTTACCCAAAACGGGTTCAAGCTGAGGTTCGAATAGGCAATGGAAATATTACCAGAAATAGTAAGAAATAACTAAAAATTTCGTTTGACTGGTCGAATGGCGGAATTTGGTGATGAATATGGACCCCGATGGAGCGTAGCTCAATCGTCCCCTTGTGCGTCTCGTCGAGAGCATTCAGAATTGGGGTGGCTCGCGTCATTCTGATGCCCGTAGCAAAAGCTATGGCCCAAACAGTGCGGCGACACCAAAGTCCAGTAATCTTTCTTACCGATTACTGGACTTTGGCCCCATGTCTTTTGAGAGATATATTAACGCCCGATTGGTGGATTTTGGCCCCAATATCTCATGTGACATATATAAACACCAAAATGCATAACTATTGCTTACCAATTTGTGCATTTTGTCAGCAATTTATGTCTCACAAAATAATGGTATCAAAATCCACTAATCTTGCTCATCGATTAGTGGATTTTGGCCCCAATATCTTCTGTGACATATATTAGTGCCAAAATGACAGCCGAATTAATCAAGGCGTTGGATCAATGTGGCATCAGCAACGAACAGAGAGGCATAAACGAATACAGAACGTCTCTATGGTTCCATGAAAAGTAGATTAATCGAATTCTGCCCACAAGTCGGGCATATAAGGCTGAAAATCATAAAATATGCCAAAAAAAGTTAAAATCCCGAGTTGTCCAAACACTTTAACCACACTGAAAGAAACGCGTACGCGAATTTGGACCCAACCCATAACGGGTTCAAGCTGAGGTCCGAATAGGCAATGGAAATATTACCAGAAATAGTAAGAAATAACTAAAAATGCCCGTTTGGCTGGTCGAACGGCGGAATTTGGGGATGAATATGGACCCCGATGGAGCGTAGCTCTATCGTCCCCTTGTGCGTCTCGTCGAGAGCTTTCCGAATTGGGGTGGCTCGCGTCATTCTGATGCCCGTAATAAAAGCTATGGCCCAAACAGTGCGGCGACACCAAAGTCCAGTAATCTTGCTTACCGATTATTGGGTTTTGGCCCCATGTCTTTTGAGAGATATATTAACGCCCGATTGGTGGATTTTGGCCCCAATATCTCATGTGACATATATTAACACCAAAATGCATAACTATTGCTTACCAATTTGTGCATTTTGTCAGCAATTTATGTCTCACAAAATAATGGTATCAGAATCCACTAATCTTGCTCACCGATTAGTGGATTTTGGCCCCAATATCTTCTGTGACATATATTAGTGCCAAAATGACAGCCAAATTAATCAAGGCGTTGGATCAATGTTGCATAAGCAACGAACAGAGAGTCATAAACGAATAGAGAACGTCTCTATGGTTCCAAGAAAAGTAGATTAATCGAATTCTGCCCACAAGCCGGACATTATGGCTGAAAATCATAAAATATGCCAAAAAAAGTTAAAATCCCTAATTGTCCAAACACTTTAACCACACTGAAAGAAACGCGTACGCGAATTTCGACCCAACCCAAAACGGGTTCAAGCTGAGGTTCGAATAGGCAATGGAAATATTACCAGAAATAGTAAGAAATAACTAAAAATTTCGTTTGACTGGTCGAACGGCGGAATTTGGTGATGAATATGGACCCCTATGGAGCGTAGCTCAATCGTCCCCTTGTGCGTCTCGTCGAGAGCTTTCCGAATTGGGGTGGCTCGCGTCATTCTGATGCCCGTAGCAAAAGCTATGGCCCAAACAGTGCGGCGACACCAAAGTCCAGTAATCTTTCTTACCGATTACTGGACTTTGGCCCCATGTCTTTTGAGAGATATATTAACGCACGATTGGTGGATTTTGGCCCCAATATCTCATGTGACATATATAAACACCAAAATGCATAACTATTGCTTACCAATTTGTGCATTTTGTCAGCAATTTATGTCTCACAAAATAATGGTATCAAAATCCACTAATCTTGCTCACCGATTAGTGGATTTTGGCCCCAATATCTTCTCTGACATATACTAGTGCCAAAATGACAGCCGAATTAATCAAGGCGTTGGATCAATGTGGCATCAGCAACGAACAGAGAGGCATAAACGAATAGAGAACGTCTCTATGGTTCCAAGAAAAGTAGATTAATCGAATTCTGCCCACAAGCCGGACATATATGGCTGAAAATCATAAAATATGCCAAAAAAAGTTAAAATCCCTAATTGTCCCAACACTTTAACCAGACTGAAAGAAACGCGTACGCGAATTTCGACCTTACCCAAAACGGGTTCAAGCTGAGGTTCGAATAGGCAATGGAAATATTACCAGAAATAGTAAGAAATAACTAAAAATTTCGTTTGACTGGTCGAATGGCGGAATTTGGTGATGAATATGGACCCCGATGGAGCGTAGCTCAATCGTCCCCTTGTGCGTCTCGTCGAGAGCATTCAGAATTGGGGTGGCTCGCGTCATTCTGATGCCCGTAGCAAAAGCTATGGCCCAAACAGTGCGGCGACACCAAAGTCCAGTAATCTTTCTTACCGATTACTGGACTTTGGCCCCATGTCTTTTGAGAGATATATTAACGCCCGATTGGTGGATTTTGGCCCCAATATCTCATGTGACATATATTAACACCAAAATGCATAACTATTGCTTACCAATTTGTGCATTTTGTCAGCAATTTATGTCTCACAAAATAATGGTATCAGAATCCACTAATCTTGCTCACCGATTAGTGGATTTTGGCCCCAATATCTTCTGTGACATATATTAGTGCCAAAATGACAGCCAAATTAATCAAGGCGTTGGATCAATGTTGCATAAGCAACGAACAGAGAGTCATAAACGAATAGAGAACGTCTCTATGGTTCCAAGAAAAGTAGATTAATCGAATTCTGCCCACAAGCCGGACATTATGGCTGAAAATCATAAAATATGCCAAAAAAAGTTAAAATCCCTAATTGTCCAAACACTTTAACCACACTGAAAGAAACGCGTACGCGAATTTCGACCCAACCCAAAACGGGTTCAAGCTGAGGTTCGAATAGGCAATGGAAATATTACCAGAAATAGTAAGAAATAACTAAAAATTTCGTTTGACTGGTCGAACGGCGGAATTTGGTGATGAATATGGACCCCTATGGAGCGTAGCTCAATCGTCCCCTTGTGCGTCTCGTCGAGAGCTTTCCGAATTGGGGTGGCTCGCGTCATTCTGATGCCCGTAGCAAAAGCTATGGCCCAAACAGTGCGGCGACACCAAAGTCCAGTAATCTTTCTTACCGATTACTGGACTTTGGCCCCATGTCTTTTGAGAGATATATTAACGCCCGATTGGTGGATTTTGGCCCCAATATCTCATGTGACATATATAAACACCAAAATGCATAACTATTGCTTACCAATTTGTGCATTTTGTCAGCAATTTATGTCTCACAAAATAATGGTATCAAAATCCACTAATCTTGCTCACCGATTAGTGGATTTTGGCCCCAATATCTTCTCTGACATATACTAGTGCCAAAATGACAGCCGAATTAATCAAGGCGTTGGATCAATGTGGCATCAGCAACGAACAGAGAGGCATAAACGAATAGAGAACGTCTCTATGGTTCCAAGAAAAGTAGATTAATCGAATTCTGCCCACAAGCCGGACATATATGGCTGAAAATCATAAAATATGCCAAAAAAAGTTAAAATCCCTAATTGTCCCAACACTTTAACCAGACTGAAAGAAACGCGTACGCGAATTTCGACCTTACCCAAAACGGGTTCAAGCTGAGGTTCGAATAGGCAATGGAAATATTACCAGAAATAGTAAGAAATAACTAAAAATTTCGTTTGACTGGTCGAATGGCGGAATTTGGTGATGAATATGGACCCCGATGGAGCGTAGCTCAATCGTCCCCTTGTGCGTCTCGTCGAGAGCATTCAGAATTGGGGTGGCTCGCGTCATTCTGATGCCCGTAGCAAAAGCTATGGCCCAAACAGTGCGGCGACACCAAAGTCCAGTAATCTTTCTTACCGATTACTGGACTTTGGCCCCATGTCTTTTGAGAGATATATTAACGCCCGATTGGTGGATTTTGGCCCCAATATCTCATGTGACATATATAAACACCAAAATGCATAACTATTGCTTTACCGATTTGTGCATTTTGTCAGCAATTTATGTCTCACAAAATAATGGTATCAAAATCAACTAATCTTGCTCACCGATTATTGGATTTTGGCCCCAATATCTTCTTTGACATATATTAGTGCCAAAATGACAGCCGAATTAATCAAGGCGTTGGATCAATGTGGCATCAGCAACGAACAGAGAGGCATAAACGAATACAGAACGTCTCTATGGTTCCAAGAAAAGTAGATTAATCGAATTCTGCCCACAAGTCGGGCATATAAGGCTGAAAATCATAAAATATGCCAAAAAAAGTTAAAACCCCGAATTGTCCCAACACTTTAACCACACTGAAAGAAACGCGTACGCGAATTTGGACCCAACCCAAAACGGGTTCAAGCTGAGGTCCGAATAGGCAATGGAAATATTACCAAAAATAGTAAGAAATAACTAAAAATGCCCGTTTGGCTGGTCGAACGGCGGAATTTGGGGATGAATATGGACCCCGATGGAGTAGCTCAATCGTCCCCTTGTGCGTCTCGTCGAGAGCTTTCTTAATTGGGGTGGCTCGCGTCATTCTGATGCCCGTAGCAAAAGTTATGGCCCAAACAGTGCGGCGACACCAAAGTCTAGTAATCTTGCTTACCGATTATTGGACTTTGGCCCCATGTCTTTTGAGAGATATATTAACGCCCGATTGGTGCATTTTGGCCCTAATATCTCATGTGACATATATAAACACCAAAATGCATAACTATTGCTTACCGATTTGTGCATTTTGTCAGCAATTTATGTCTCACAAAATAATGGTATCAAAATCCACTAATCTTTCTCAACGATTAGTGGATTTTGGCCCCAATATCTTCTCTGACATATACTAGTGCCAAAATGACAGCCGAATTAATCAAGGCGTTGGATCAATGTGGCATCAGCAAGGAACAGAGAGGCATAAACGAATACAGAACGTCTCTATGGTTCCAAGAAAAGTAGATTAATCGAATTCTGCCCACAAGTCGGGCATATAAGGCTGAAAATCATAAAATATGCCAAAAAAAGTTAAAATCCCGAATTGTCCCAACACTTTAACCACACTGAATGAAACGCGTACGCGAATTTGGACCCAACCCAAAACGGGTTCAAGCTGAGGTCCGAATAGGCAATGGAAATATTACCAGAAATAGTAAGAAATAACTAAAAATGCCCGTTTGGCTGGTCGAACGGCGGAATTTGGGGATGAATATGGACCCCGATGGAGCGTAGCTCAATCGTCCCCTTGTGCGTCTCGTCGAGAGCTTTCCGAATTGGGATGGCTCGCGTCATTCTGATGCCCGTAGCAAAAGCTATGGCCCAAACAGTGCGGCGACACCAAAGTCCAGTAATCTTGCTTACCGATTATTGGACTTTGGCCCCATGTCTTTTGAGAGATATATTAACGCCTGATTGGTGGATTTTGGCCCCAATATCTCATGTGACATATATAAACACCAAAATGCATAACTATTGCTTACCGATTTGTGCATTTTGTCAGCAATTTATGTCTCACAAAATAATGGTATCAAAATCCACTAATCTTGCTCACCGATTATTGGATTTTGGCCCCAATATCTTCTGTGACATATATTCGTGCCAAAATGACAGCCGCATTAATCAAGGCGCTGGATCAATGTGGCATAATCAACGAACAGAGAGGCATAAACGAATACAAAACGTCTCTATGGTTCCAAGAAAAGTAGATTAATCGAATTCTGCCCACAAGTCGGGCATATAAGGCTGAAAATCATAAAATATGCCAAAAAAAGTTAAAATCCCGAATTGTCCCAACACTTTAACCACACTGAAAGAAACGCGTACGCGAATTTCGACCCAACCCAATACGGGTTCAAGCTGAGGTCCGAATAGGCAATGGAAATATTACCAGAAATAGTAAGAAATAACTAAAAATGCCCGTTTGGCAGGTCGAACGGCGGAATTTGCGGATGAATATGGACCCCGATGGAGCGTAGCTCAATCGTCCCCTTGTGCGTCTCGTCGAGAGATTTCCGAATTGGGGTGGCTCGCGTCATTCTGATGCCCGTAGCAAAAGCTATGGCCCAAACAGTGCGGCGACACCAAAGTCCAGTAATCTTTCTTACCGATTACTGGACTTTGGCCCCATGTCTTTTGAGAGATATATTAACGCCCGATTGGTGGATTTTGGCCCCAATATCTCATGTGACATATATTAACACCAAAATGCATAACTATTGCTTACCAATTTTTGTGCATTTTGTCAGCAATTTATGTCTCACAAAATAATGGTATCAAAATCCACTAATCTTGCTCACCGATTATTGGATTTTGGCCCCAATATCTTCTGTGACATATATTAGTGCCAAAATGACAGCCGAATTAATCAAGGCGTTGGATCAATGTGGCATAAGCAACGAACAAAGAGGCATAAACGAATACAGAACGTCTCTATGGTTCCAAGAAAAGTAGATTAATCGAATTCTGCCCACAAGTCGGGCATATAAGGCTGAAAATCATAAAATATGCCAAAAAAAAGTTAAAATCCCGAATTGTCCCAACACTTTAACCACACTGAAAGAAACGCGTACGTGAATTTCGACCCAACCCAATACGGGTTCAAGCTGAGGTCCGAATAGGCAATGGAAATATTACCAGAAATAGTAAGAAATAACTAAAAATGCCCGTTTGGCTGGTCGAACGGCGGAATTTGGGGATGAATATGGACCCCGATGGAGCGTAGCTCGATCGTCCCCTTGTGCGTCTCGTCGAGAGCTTTCCGAATTGGGGTGGCTCGCGTCATTCTGATGCCCGTAGCAAAAGCTATGGCCCAAACAGTGCGGCGACACCAAAGTCCAGTAATCTTTCTTACCGATTACTGGACTTTGGCCCCATGTCTTTTGAGAGATATATTAACGCCCGATTGGTGGATTTTGGCCTAAATATCTCATGTGACATATATTAACACCAAAATGCATAACTATTGCTTACCAATTTTTGTGCATTTTGTCAGCAATTTATGTCTCACAAAATAATGGTATCAAAATCCACTAATCTTGCTCACCGATTAGTGGATTTTGGCCCCAATATCTTCTGTGACATATATTAGTGCCAAAATGACAGCCGAATTAATCAAGGCGTTGGATCAATGTTGCATAAGCAACGAACAGAGAGGAGTAAACGAATAGAGAACGTCTCTATGGTTGCAAGAAAAGTAGATTATTCGAATTCTGCCCACAAGCCGGACATATATGGCTGAAAATCATAAAATATGCCAAAAAAAGTTAAAATCCCTAATTGTCCCAACACTTTAACCACACTGAAAGAAACGCGTACGCAAATTTCGACCCAACCCAAAACGGGTTCAAGCTGAGGTTCGGGGATGAAAATGGACCGCGATGGAGCGTAGCTCAATCGTCCCCTTGTGCGTCTCGTCGAGAGCTTTCCGAATTGGTGTGGCTCGCGTCATTCTGATGCCCGTAGAAAAAGCTATGGCCCAAACAGTGCGGCGACACCAAAGTCCAGTAATCTTGCTTACCGATTATTGGGTTTTGGCCCCATGTCTTTTGAGAGATATATTAACGCCCGATTGGTGGATTTTGGCCCCAATATCTCATGTGACATATATTAACACCAAAATGCATAACTATTGCTTATTAATTTGTGCATTTTGTCAGCAATTTATGTCTCACAAAATAATGGTATCAAAATCCACTAATCTTGCTCACCGATTAGTGGATTTTGGCCCCAATATCTTCTGTGACATATATTAGTGCCAAAATGACAGCCAAATTAATCAAGGCGTTGGATCAATGTTGCATAAGCAACGAACAGAGAGGCATAAACGAATAGAGAACGTCTCTATGGTTCCACGAAAAGTAGATTAATCGAATTCTGCCCACAAGCCGGACATATATGGCTGAAAATCATAAAATATGCCAAAAAAGTTAAAATCCCTAATTGTCCCAACACTTTAACCACACTGAAAGAAACGCGTACGCGAATTTCGACCCAACCCAAAACGGGTTCAAGCTGAGGTTCGAATAGGCAATGGAAATATTACCAGAAATAGTAAGAAATAACTAAAAATTTCGTTTGACTGGTCGAACGGCGGAATTTGGTGATGAATATGGACCCCTATGGAGCGTAGCTCAATCGTCCCCTTGTGCGTCTCGTCGAGAGCTTTCCGAATTGGGGTGGCTCGCTTCATTCTGATGCCCGTAGCAAAAGCTATGGCCCAAACAGTGCGGCGACACCAAAGTCCAGTAATCTTTCTTACCGATTACTGGACTTTGGCCCCATGTCTTTTGAGAGATATATTAACGCCCGATTGGTGGATTTTGGCCCCAATATCTCATGTGACATATATAAACACCAAAATGCATAACTATTGCTTACCAATTTGTGCATTTTGTCAGCAATATGTCTCACAAAATAATGGTATCAAAATCCACTAATCTTGCTCATCGATTAGTGGATTTTGGCCCCAATATCTTCTGTGACATATATTAGTGCCAAAATGACAGCCGAATTAATCAAGGCGTTGGATCAATGTGGCATCAGCAACGAACAGAGAGGCATAAACGAATACAGAATGTCTCTATGGTTCCAAGAAAAGTAGATTAATCGAATTCTGCCCACAAGTCGGGCATATAAGGCTGAAAATCATAAAATATGCCAAAAAAAGTTAAAATCCCGAGTTGTCCAAACACTTTAACCACACTGAAAGAAACGCGTACGCGAATTTGGACCCAACCCATAACGGGTTCAAGCTGAGGTCCGAATAGGCAATGGAAATATTACCAGAAATAGTAAGAAATAACTAAAAATGCCCGTTTGGCTGGTCGAACGGCGGAATTTGGGGATGAATATGGACCCCGATGGAGCGTAGCTCAATCGTCCCCTTGTGCGTCTCGTCGAGAGCTTTCCGAATTGGGGTGGCTCGCGTCATTCTGATGCCCGTAGCAAAAGCTATGGCCCAAACAGTGCGGCGAAACCAAAGTCCAGTAATCTTGCTTACCGATTATTGGGTTTTGGCCCCATGTCTTTTGAGAGATATATTAACGCCCGATTGGTGGATTTTGGCCCCAATATCTCATGTGACATATATTAACACCAAAATGCATAACTATTGCTTACCGATTTGTGCATTTTGTCAGCAGTTTATGTCTCACAAAATAATGGTATCAAAATCCACTAATCTTGCTCACCGATTAGTGGATTTTGGCCCCAATATCTTCTCTGACATATACTAGTGCCAAAATGACAGCCGAATTAATCAAGGCGTTGGATCAATGTGGCATCAGCAACGAACAGAGAGGCATAAACGAATAGAGAACGTCTCTATGGTTCCAAGAAAAGTAGATTATTCGAATTCTGCCCACAAGCCGGACATATATGGCTGAAAATCATAAAATATGCCAAAAAAAGTTAAAATCCCTAATTGTCCCAACACTTTAACCACACTGAAAGAAACGCGTACGCAAATTTCGACCCAACCCAAAACGGGTTCAAGCTGAGGTTCGGGGATGAAAATGGACCGCGATGGAGCGTAGCTCAATCGTCCCCTTGTGCGTCTCGTCGAGAGCTTTCCGAATTGGTGTGGCTCGCGTCATTCTGATGCCCGTAGAAAAAGCTATGGCCCAAACAGTGCGGCGACACCAAAGTCCAGTAATCTTGCTTACCGATTATTGGGTTTTGGCCCCATGTCTTTTGAGAGATATATTAACGCCCGATTGGTGGATTTTGGCCCCAATATCTCATGTGACATATATTAACACCAAAATGCATAACTATTGCTTATTAATTTGTGCATTTTGTCAGCAATTTATGTCTCACAAAATAATGGTATCAAAATCCACTAATCTTGCTCACCGATTAGTGGATTTTGGCCCCAATATCTTCTGTGACATATATTAGTGCCAAAATGACAGCCAAATTAATCAAGGCGTTGGATCAATGTTGCATAAGCAACGAACAGAGAGGCATAAACGAATAGAGAACGTCTCTATGGTTCCAAGAAAAGTAGATTAATCGAATTCTGCCCACAAGCCGGACATATATGGCTGAAAATCATAAAATATGCCAAAAAAAGTTAAAATCCCTAATTGTCCCAACACTTTAACCACACTGAAAGAAACGCGTACGCGAATTTCGACCCAACCCAAAACGGGTTCAAGCTGAGGTTCGAATAGGCAATGGAAATATTACCAGAAATAGTAAGAAATAACTAAAAATTTCGTTTGACTGGTCGAACGGCGGAATTTGGTGATGAATATGGACCCCTATGGAGCGTAGCTCAATCGTCCCCTTGTGCGTCTCGTCGAGAGCTTTCCGAATTGGGGTGGCTCGCTTCATTCTGATGCCCGTAGCAAAAGCTATGGCCCAAACAGTGCGGCGACACCAAAGTCCAGTAATCTTTCTTACCGATTACTGGACTTTGGCCCCATGTCTTTTGAGAGATATATTAACGCCCGATTGGTGGATTTTGGCCCCAATATCTCATGTGACATATATAAACACCAAAATGCATAACTATTGCTTACCAATTTGTGCATTTTGTCAGCAATATGTCTCACAAAATAATGGTATCAAAATCCACTAATCTTGCTCATCGATTAGTGGATTTTGGCCCCAATATCTTCTGTGACATATATTAGTGCCAAAATGACAGCCGAATTAATCAAGGCGTTGGATCAATGTGGCATCAGCAACGAACAGAGAGGCATAAACGAATACAGAATGTCTCTATGGTTCCAAGAAAAGTAGATTAATCGAATTCTGCCCACAAGTCGGGCATATAAGGCTGAAAATCATAAAATATGCCAAAAAAAGTTAAAATCCCGAGTTGTCCAAACACTTTAACCACACTGAAAGAAACGCGTACGCGAATTTGGACCCAACCCATAACGGGTTCAAGCTGAGGTCCGAATAGGCAATGGAAATATTACCAGAAATAGTAAGAAATAACTAAAAATGCCCGTTTGGCTGGTCGAACGGCGGAATTTGGGGATGAATATGGACCCCGATGGAGCGTAGCTCAATCGTCCCCTTGTGCGTCTCGTCGAGAGCTTTCCGAATTGGGGTGGCTCGCGTCATTCTGATGCCCGTAGCAAAAGCTATGGCCCAAACAGTGCGGCGAAACCAAAGTCCAGTAATCTTGCTTACCGATTATTGGGTTTTGGCCCCATGTTTTTTGAGAGATATATTAACGCCCGATTGGTGGATTTTGGCCCCAATATCTCATGTGACATATATTAACACCAAAATGCATAACTATTGCTTACCGATTTGTGCATTTTGTCAGCAGTTTATGTCTCACAAAATAATGGTATCAAAATCCACTAATCTTGCTCACCGATTAGTGGATTTTGGCCCCAATATCTTCTCTGACATATACTAGTGCCAAAATGACAGCCGAATTAATCAAGGCGTTGGATCAATGTGGCATCAGCAACGAACAGAGAGGCATAAACGAATAGAGAACGTCTCTATGGTTCCAAGAAAAGTAGATTAATCGAATTCTGCCCACAAGCCGGACATATATGGCTGAAAATCATAAAATATGCCAAAAAAAGTTAAAATCCCTAATTGTCCCAACACTTTAACCAGACTGAAAGAAACGCGTACGCGAATTTCGACCTTACCCAAAACCGGTTCAAGCTGAGGTTCGAATAGGCAATGGAAATATTACCAGAAATAGTAAGAAATAACTAAAAATTTCGTTTGACTGGTCGAACGGCGGAATTTGGTGATGAATATGGACCCCGATGGAGCGTAGCTCAATCGTCCCCTTGTGCGTCTCGTCGAGAGCATTCAGAATTGGGGTGGCTCGCGTCATTCTGATGCCCGTAGCAAAAGCTATGGCCCAAACAGTGCGGCGACACCAAAGTCCAGTAATCTTTCTTACCGATTACTGGACTTTGGCCCCATGTCTTTTGAGAGATATATTAACGCCCGATTGGTGGATTTTGGCCCCAATATCTCATGTGACATATATAAACACCAAAATGCATAACTATTGCTTTACCGATTTGTGCATTTTGTCAGCAATTTATGTCTCACAAAATAATGGTATCAAAATCAACTAATCTTGCTCACCGATTATTGGATTTTGGCCCCAATATCTTCTTTGACATATATTAGTGCCAAAATGACAGCCGAATTAATCAAGGCGTTGGATCAATGTGGCATCAGCAACGAACAGAGAGGCATAAACGAATACAGAACGTCTCTATGGTTCCAAGAAAAGTAGATTAATCGAATTCTGCCCACAAGTCGGGCATATAAGGCTGAAAATCATAAAATATGCCAAAAAAAGTTAAAATCCCGAATTGTCCCAACACTTTAACCACACTGAAAGAAACGCGTACGCGAATTTGGACCCAACCCAAAACGGGTTCAAGCTGAGGTCCGAATAGGCAATGGAAATATTACCAGAAATAGTAAGAAATAACTAAAAATGCCCGTTTGGCTGGTCGAACGGCGGAATTTGGGGATGAATATGGACCCCGATGGAGTAGCTCAATCGTCCCCTTGTGCGTCTCGTCGAGAGCTTTCTGAATTGGGGTGGCTCTCGTCATTCTGATGCCCGTAGCAAAATTTATGGCCCAAACAGTGCGGCGACACCAAAGTCCAGTAATCTTGCTTACCGATTATTGGACTTTGGCCCCATGTCTTTTGAGAGATATATTAACGCCCGATTGGTGCATTTTGGCCCCAATATCTCATGTGACATATATAAACACCGAAATGCATAACTATTGCTTACCGATTTGTGCATTTTGTCAGCAATTTATGTCTCACAAAATAATGGTATCAAAATCCACTAATCTTTCTCAACGATTAGTGGATTTTGGCCCCAATATCTTCTCTGACATATACTAGTGCCAAAATGACAGCCGAATTAATCAAGGCGTTGGATCAATGTGGCATCAGCAACGAACAGAGAGGCATAAACGAATACAGAACGTCTCTATGGTTCCAAGAAAAGTAGATTAATCGAATTCTGCCCACAAGTCGGGCATATAAGGCTGAAAATCATAAAATATGCCAAAAAAAGTTAAAATCCCGAATTGTCCCAACACTTTAACCACACTGAAAGAAACGCGTACGCGAATTTGGACCCAACCCAAATCGGGTTCAAGCTGAGGTCCGAATAGGCAATGGAAATATTACCAGAAATAGTAAGAAATAACTAAAAATACCCGTTTGGCTGGTCGAACGGCGGAATTTGGGGATGAATATGGACCCCGATGGAGCGTAGCTCAATCGTCCCCTTGTGCGTCTCGTCGAGAGCTTTCCGAATTGGGATGGCTCGCGTCATTCTGATGCCCGTAGCAAAAGCTATGGCCCAAACAGTGCGGCGACACCAAAGTCCAGTAATCTTGCTTACCGATTATTGGACTTTGGCCCCATGTCTTTTGAGAGATATATTAACGCCCGATTGGTGGATTTTGGCCCCAATATCTCATGTGACATATATAAACACCAAAATGCATAACTATTGCTTACCGATTTGTGCATTTTGTCAGCAATTTATGTCTCACAAAATAATGGTATCAAAATCCACTAATCTTGCTCACCGATTATTGGATTTTGGCCCCAATATCTTCTGTGACATATATTCGTGCCAAAATGACAGCCGCATTAATCAAGGCGCTGGATCAATGTGGCATAATCAACGAACAGAGAGGCATAAACGAATACAAAACGTCTCTATGGTTCCAAGAAAAGTAGATTAATCGAATTCTGCCCACAAGTCGGGCATATAAGGCTGAAAATCATAAAATATGCCAAAAAAAGTTAAAATCCCGAATTGTCCCAACACTTTAACCACACTGAAAGAAACGCGTACGCGAATTTCGACCCAACCCAATACGGGTTCAAGCTGAGGTCCGAATAGGCAATGGAAATATTACCAGAAATAGTAAGAAATAACTAAAAATGCCCGTTTGGCTGGTCGAACGGCGGAATTTGGGGATGAATATGGACCCCGATGGAGCGTAGCTCAATCCTCCCCTTGTGCGTCTCGTCGAGAGATTTCCGAATTGGGGTGGCTCGCGTCATTCTGATGCCCGTAGCAAAAGCTATGGCCCAAACAGTGCGGCGACACCAAAGTCCAGTAATCTTTCTTACCGATTACTGGACTTTGGCCCCATGTCTTTTGAGAGATATATTAACGCCCCATTGGTGGATTTTGGCCCCAATATCTCATGTGACATATATAAACACCAAAATGCATAACTATTGCTTACCGATTTGTGCATTTTGTCAGCAATTTATGTCTCACAAAATAATGGTATCAAAATCCACTAATCTTGCTCACCGATTATTGGATTTTGGCCCCAATATCTTCTGTGACATATATTAGTGCCAAAATGACAGCCGATTTAATCAAGGCGTTGGATCAATGTGGCATAAGCAATGAACAGAGAGGCATAAACGAATAGAGAACGTCTCTATGGTTCCAAGAAAAGTAGATTAATCGAATTCTGCCCACAAGTCGGGCATATAAGGCTGAAAATCATAAAATATGCCAAAAAAAGTTAAAATCCCGAATTGTCCCAACACTTTAACCACACTGAAAGAAACGCGTACGCGAATTTCGACCCAACCCAATACGAGTTCAAGCTGAGGTCCGAATAGGCAATGGAAATATTACCAGAAATAGTAAGAAATAACTAAAAATGCCCGTTTGGCTGGTCGAACGGCGGAATTTGGGGATGAATATGGACCCCGATGGAGCATAGCTCTATCGTCCCCTTGTGCGTCTCGTCGAGAGCTTTCCGAATTGGGGTGGCTCGCGTCATTCTGATGCCCGTAGCAAAAGCTATGGCCCAAACAGTGCGGCGACACCAAAGTCCAGTAATCTTTCTTACCGATTACTGGACTTTGGCCCCATGTCTTTTGAGAGATATATTAACGCCCGATTGGGGGATTTTGGCCCCAATATCTCATGTGACATATATTAACACCAAAATGCATAACTATTGCTTACCAATTTTTGTGCATTTTGTCAGCAATTTATGTCTCACAAAATAATGGTATCAAAATCCACTAATCTTGCTCACCGATTAGTGGATTTTGGCCCCAATATCTTCTGTGACATATATTAGTGCCAAAATGACAGCCGAATTAATCAAGGCGTTGGATCAATGTTGCATAAGCAACGAACAGAGAGGAGTAAACGAATAGAGAACGTCTCTATGGTTGCAAGAAAAGTAGATTATTCGAATTCTGCCCACAAGCCGGACATATATGGCTGAAAATCATAAAATATGCCAAAAAAAGTTAAAATCCCTAATTGTCCCAACACTTTAACCACACTGAAAGAAACGCGTACGCGAATTTCGACCCAACCCAAAACGGGTTCAAGCTGAGGTTCGGGGATGAAAATGGACCGCGATGGAGCGTAGCTCAGTCGTCCCCTTGTGCGTCTCTTCGAGAGCTTTCCGAATTGGGGTGGCTCGCGTCATTCTGATGCCCGTAGAAAAAGCTATGGCCCAAACAGTGCGGCGACACCAAAGTCCAGTAATCTTTCTTACCGATTACTGGACTTTGGCCCCATGTCTTTTGAGAGATATATTAACGCCCCATTGGTGGATTTTGGCCCCAATATCTCATGTGACATATATAAACACCAAAATGCATAACTATTGCTTACCGATTTGTGCATTTTGTCAGCAATTTATGTCTCACAAAATAATGGTATCAAAATCCACTAATCTTGCTCACCGATTATTGGATTTTGGCCCCAATATCTTCTGTGACATATATTAGTGCCAAAATGACAGCCGATTTAATCAAGGCGTTTGATCAATGTGGCATAAGCAACGAACAGAGAGGCATAAACGAATACAGAACGTCTCTATGGTTCCAAGAAAAGTAGATTAATCGAATTCTGCCCACAAGTCGGGCATATAAGGCTGAAAATCATAAAATATGCCAAAAAAAAGTTAAAATCCCGAATTGTCCCAACACTTTAACCACACTGAAAAAAACGCGTACGCGAATTTCGACCCAACCCAATACGGGTTCAAGCTGAGGTCCGAATAGGCAATGGAAATATTACCAGAAATAGTAAGAAATAACTAAAAATGCCCGTTTGGCTGGTCGAATGGCGGAATTTGGGGATGAATATGGACCCCGATGGAGCTTAGCTCTATCGTCCCCTTGTGCGTCTCGTCGAGAGCTTTCCGAATTGGGGTGGCTCGCGTCATTCTGATGCCCGTAGCAAAAGCTATGGCCCAAACAGTGCGGCGACACCAAAGTCCAGTAATCTTGCTTACCGATTACTGGACTTTGGCCCCATGTCTTTTGAGAGATATATTAACGCCCGATTGGTGGATTTTGGCCCCAATATCTCATGTGACATATATTAACACCAAAATGCATAACTATTGCTTACCGATTTGTGCATTTTGTCAGCAATTTATGTCTCACAAAATAATGGTATCAAAATCCACTAATCTTGCTCACCAATTAGTGGATTTTGGCCCCAATATCTTCTGTGACATATATTGGTGCCAAAATGACAGCCGAATTAATCAAGGCGTTGGATCAATGTTGCATAAGCAACGAACAGAGAGGAGTAAACGAATAGAGAACATCTCTATGGTTGCAAGAAAAGTAGATTATTCGAATTCTGCCCACAAGCCGGACATATATGGCTGAAAATCATAAAATATGCCAAAAAAAGTTAAAATCCCTAATTGTCCCAACACTTTAACCACACTAAAAGAAACGCGTACGCGAATTTCGACCCAACCCAAAACGGGTTCAAGCTGAGGTTCGAATAGGCAATGGAAATATTACCATAAATAGTAAGAAATAACTAAAAATGCCTGTTTGACTGGTCGAACGGCGGAATTCGGGGATGAATACGGACCCCGATGGAGCGTAGCTCAATCGTCCCCTTGTGCGTCTCGTCGAGAGCTTTCCGAATTGGGGTGGCTCGCGTCATTCTGATGCCCGTAGCAAAAGCTATGGCCCAAACAGTGCGGCGACACCAAAGTCCAGTAATCTTTCTTACCGATTACTGGACTTTGGCCACATGTCTTTTGAGAGATATATTAACGCCCGATTGGTGGATTTTGGCCCCAATATCTCATGTGACATATATAAACACCAAAATGCATAGCTATTGCTTACCGATTTGTGCATTTTGTCAGCAATTTATGTCTCACAAAATAATGGTATCAATCCACTAATCTTGCTCACCGATTATTGGATTTTGGCCCCAATATCTTCTGTGACATATATTAGTGCCAAAATGACAGCCGAATTAATCAAGGCGTTGGATCAATGTGGCATAAGCAACTAACAGAGAGGCATAAACGAATACAGAACGTCTCTATGGTTCCAAGAAAAGTAGATTAATCGAATTCTGCCCACAAGTCGGGCATAAAAGGCTGAAAATCATAAAATATGCCAAAAAAAGTTAAAATCCCGAATTGTCCCAACACTTTAACCACACTGAAAGAAACGCGTACGCGAATTTCGACCCAACCCAATACGGGTTCAAGCTGAGGTCCGAATAGGCAATGGAAATATTACCAGAAATAGTAAGAAATAACTAAAAAAGGCCTGTTTGACTGGTCGAACGACGGAATTTGGGGATGAATATGGACCCCGATGGAGCGTAGCTCAATAGTCCCCTTGTGCGTCTCGTCGAGAGATTTCCGAATTGGGGTGGCTCGCATCATTCTGATGCCCGTAGCAAAAGCTATGGCCCAAACAGTGCGGCGACACCAAAGTCCAGTAAACTTTCTTACCGATTACTGGACTTTGGCCCCATGTCTTTTGAGAGATATATTAACGCCCGATTGGTGGATTTTGGCCCCAATATCTCATGTGACATATATAAACACCAAAATGCATAACTATTGCTTACCGATTTGTGCATTTTGTCAGCAATTTATGTCTCACAAAATAATGGTATCAAAATCCACTAATCTTGCTCACCGATTATTGGATTTTGGCCCCAATATCTTCTGTGACATATATTAGTGCCAAAATGACAGCCGAATTAATCAAGGCGTTGGATCAATGTGGCATAAGCAACGAACAGAGAGGCATAAACGAATACAGAACGTCTCTATGGTTCCAAGAAAAGTAGATTAATCGAATTCTGCCCACAAGTCGGGCATATAAGGCTGAAAATCATAAATTATGCCAAAAAAAAGTTAAAATCCCGAATTGTCCCAACACTTTAACCACACTGAAAGAAACGCGTACGTGAATTTCGACCCAACCCAATACGGGTTCAAGCTGAGGTCCGAATAGGCAATGGAAATATTACCAGAAATAGTAAGAAATAACTAAAAATGCCCGTTTGGCTGGTCGAACGGCGGAATTTGGGGATGAATATGGACCCCGATGGAGCGTAGCTCGATCATCCCCTTGTGCGTCTCGTCGAGAGCTTTCCGAATTGGGGTGGCTCGCGTCATTCTGATGCCCGTAGCTAAAGCTATGGCCCAAACAGTGCGGCGACACCAAAGTCCAGTAATCTTTCTTACCGATTCCTGGACTTTGGCCCCATGTCTTTTGAGAGATATATTAACGCCCGATTGGTGGATTTTGGCCCCAATATCTCATGTGACATATATAAACACCAAAATGCATAGCTATTGCTTACCGATTTGTGCATTTTGTCAGCAATTTATGTCTCACAAAATAATGGTATCAAAATCCACTAATCTTGCTCACCGATTAGTGGATTTTGGCCCCAATATCTTCTGTGACATATATTAGTGCCAAAATGACAGCCGAATTAATCAAGGCGTTGGATCAATGTGGCATAAGCAACTAACAGAGAGGCATAAACGAATACAGAACGTCTCTATGGTTCCAAGAAAAGTAGATTATTCGAATTCTGCCCACAAGCCGGACATATATGGCTGAAAATCATAAAATATGCCAAAAAAAGTTAAAATCCCTAATTGTCCCAACACTTTAACAACACTGAAAGAAACGCGTACGCGAATTTCGACCCAACCCAATACGGGTTCAAGCTGAGGTCCGAATAGGCAATGGAAATATTACCAGAAATAGTAAGAAATAACTAAAAATGCCCGTTTGACTGGTCGAACGGCGGAATTTGGGGATGAATATGGACCCCGATGGAGCGTAGCTCAATAGTCCCCTTGTGCGTCTCGTCGAGAGATTTCCGAATTGGGGTGGCTCGCATCATTCTGATGCCCGTAGCACAAGCTATGGCCCAAACAGTGCGGCGACACCAAAGTCCAGTAATCTTTCTTACCGATTACTGGACTTTGGCCCCATGTCTTTTGAGAGATATATTAACGCCCGATTGGTGGATTTTTGCCTCAATATCTCATGTGACATATATAAACACCAAAATGCATAACTATTGCTTACCGATTTGTGCATTTTGTCAGCAATTTATGTCTCACAAAATAATGGTATCAAAATCCACTAATCTTGCTCACCGGTTACTGGATTTTGGCCCCAATATCTTCTGTGACATATATTAGTGCCAAAATGACAGCCAAATTAATCAAGGCGTTGCATCAATGTGGCATAAGCAACGAACAGAGAGGCATAAACGAATACAGAACGTCTCTATGGTTCCAAGAAAAGTAGATTAATCGAATTCTGCCCACAAGTCGGGCATATAAGGCTGAAAATCATAAAATATGCCAAAAAAAGTTAAAATCCCGAATTGTCCCAACACTTTAACCATACTAAAGAAAAGCGTACGCGAATTTCGACCCAACCCAAAACGGGTTCAAGCTGAGGTCCGAATAGGCAATGGAAATATTACCAGAAATAGTAAGAAATAACTAAAAATGCCCGTTTGGCTGGTCGAACGGCAGAATTTGGGGATGAATATGGAGCTCGATCGTCCCCTTGTGCGTCTCGTCGAGAGCTTTCCGAATTGGGGTGGCTCGCGTCATTCTGATGCCCGTAGCAAAAGCTATGGCCCAAACAGTGCGGCGACACCAAAGTTCAGTAATCTTTCTTACCGATTACTGGACTTTGGCCCCATGTCTTTTGAGAGATATATTAACGCCCGATTGGTGGATTTTGGCCCCTTTATCTCATGTGACATATATAAACACCAAAATGCATAGCTATTGCTTACCGATTTGTGCATTTTGTCAGCAATTTATGTCTCACAAAATTATGGTATCAAAATCCACTAATCTTGCTCACCGATTATTGGATTTTGGCCCCAATATCTTCTGTGACATATATTAGTGCCAAAATGATAGCCGAATTAATCAAGGCATTGGATCAATGTGGCATAAGCAACTAACAGAGAGGCATAAACGAATACAGAACGTCTCTATGGTTCCAAGAAAAGTAGATTAATCGAATTCTGCCCACAAGTCGGGCATAAAAGGCTGAAAATCATAAAATATGCCAAAAAAAGTTAAAATCCCGAATTGTCCCAACACTTTAACCACACTGAAAGAAACGCGTACGCGAATTTCGACCCAACCCAATACGGGTTCAAGCTGAGGTCCGAATAGGCAATGGAAATATTACCAGAAATAGTAAGAAATAACTAAAAATGCCTGTTTGACTGGTTGAACGGTGGAATTTGGGGATGAATATGGACCCCGATGGAGCGTAGCTCAATAGTCCCCTTGTGCGTCTCGTCGAGAGATTTCCGAATTGGGGTGGCTCGCGTCATTCTGATGCCCGTAGCAAAAGCTATGGCCCAAACAGTGCGGCGACACCAAGGTCCAGTAATCTTTCTTACCGATTACTGGACTTTGGCCCCATGTCTTTTGAGAGATATATTAACGCCCGATTGGTGGATTTTGGCCCCAATATCTCATGTGACATATATAAACACCAAAATGCATAGCTATTGCTTACCGATTTGTGCATTTTGTCAGCAATATATGTCTCACAAAATAATGGTATCAAAATCCACTAATCTTGCTCACCGATTATTGGATTTTGGCCCCAATATCTTCTGTGACATATATTAGTGCCAAAATGACAGCCGAATTAATCAAGGCGTTGGATCAATGTGGCATAAGCAACGAACAGAGAGGCATAAACGAATAGAGAACGTCTCTATGGTTCCAAGAAAAGTAGATTAATCGAATTTTGCCCACAAGTCGGGCATATAAGGCTGAAAATCATAAAATATGCCAAAAAAAGTTAATATCCCGAATTGTCCCAACACTTTAACCACACTGAAAGAAACGCGTACGCGAATTTCGACCCAACCCAATACGGGTTCAAGCTGAGGTCCGAATAGGCAATGGAAATATTACCAGAAATAGTAAGAAATAACTAAAAATGCCCGTTTGACTGGTCGAACGGCGGAATTTTGGGATGAATATGGACCCCGATGGAGCGTAGCTCAATATTCCCCTTGTGCGTCTCGTCGAGAGATTTCCGAATTGGGGTGGCTCGCGTCATTCTGATGCCCGTAGCAAAAGCTATGGCCCAAACAGTGCGGCGACACCAAATTCCAGTAATCTTTCTTACCGATTACTGGACTTTGGCCCCATGTCTTTTGAGAGATATATTAACGCCCGATTGGTGGATTTTGGCTCCAATATCTCATGTGACATATATAAACACCAAAATGCATAACTATTGCTTACCGATTTGTGCATTTTGTCAGCAATTTATGTCTCACAAAATAATGGTATTAAAATCCACTAATCTTGCTCACCGATTATTGGATTTTGGCCCCAATATCTTCTGTGACATATATTAGTACCAAAATGACAGCCGAATTAATCAAGGCGTTGGATAAATGTGGCATAAGCAACGAACAGAGAGGCATAAACGAATACAGAACGTCTCTATGGTTCCAAGAAAAGTAGATTAATCGAATTCTGCCCACAAGTCGGGCATATAAGGCTGAAAATCATAAAATATGCCAAAAAAAGTTAAAATCCCGAATTGTCCCAACACTTTAACCATACTAAAGAAAAGCGTACGCGAATTTCGACCCAAACCAAAACGGGTTCAAGCTGAGGTCCGAATAGGCAATGGAAATATTACCAGAAATAGTAAGAAATAACTAAAAATGCCCGTTTGGCTGGTCGAACGGCGGAATTTGGGGATGAATATGGAACCTGATGGAGCGTAGCTTAATCGTCCCCTTGTGCGTCTCGTCGAGAGCTTTCCGAATTGGGGTGGCTCGCGTCATTCTGATGCCCGTAGCAAAAGCTATGGTCCAAACAGTGCGGCGAAACCAAAGTCCAGTAATCTTGCTTACCGATTACTGGACTTTGGCCCCATGTCTTTTGAGAGATATATTAACGCCCGATTGGTGGATTTTGGCCCCAATATCTCATGTGACATATATTAACACCAAAATGAATAACTATTGCTTACCAATTTGTGCATTTTGTCAGCAATTTATGTCTCACAAAATAATGGTATCAAAATCCACTAATCTTGCTCACCGATTATTGGATTTTGGCCCCAATATCTTCTGTGACATATATTAGTGCCAAAATGATAGCCGAATTAATCAAGGCGTTGGATCAATGTGGCAAAAGCAACGAGTAGAGAGGCATAAACCAATACAGAACGTCTCTATGGTTCCAAGAAAAGTAGATTAATCGAATTCTGCCCACAAGTCAGGCATATAAGGCTGAAAATCATAAAATATGCCAAAAAAATTAAATTCCCGAATTGTCCCAACACTTTAACCATAGTGAAAGAAACGCGTACGCGAATTTCGACCCAACCCAACACGGGTTCAAGCTGAGGTCCGAATAGGCAATGGAAATATTACCAGAAATAGTAAGAAATAACTAAAAATGCCCGTTTGGCTGGTTGAACGGCGGAATTTGGGGATGAATATGGACCCCGATGGAGCATAGCTCGATCGTCCCCTTGTGCGTCTCGTCGAGAGCTTTCCGAATTGGGGTGGCTCGCGTCATTCTGATGCCCGTAGCAAAAGCTATGGCCCAAACATTGCGGCGACACCAAAGTCCAGTAATGTTGCTTACCGATTACTTGACTTTGGCCCCATGTCTTTTGAGAGATATATTAACGCCCTGATTGGTGGATTTTGGCCCCAATATCTCATGTGACATATATTAACACCAAAATGAATAACTATTGCTTACCAATTTGTGCATTTTGTCAGCAATTTATGTCTCACAAAATAATGGTATCAAAATCCACTAATCTTGCTCACCGATTAGTGGATTTTGGCCCCAATATCTTCTGTGACATATATTAGTGCCAAAATGACAGCCGAATTAATCAAGGCGTTGGATCAATGTGGCAAAAGCAACGAACAGAGAGGCATAAACGAATAGAGAACGTCTCTATGGTTCCATGAAAAGTAGATTAATCGAATTCTGCCCACAAGCCGGACATATATGGCTGAAAATCATAAAATATGCCAAAAAAGTTAAAATCCCGAATTGTCCCAACACTTTAACCATACTGAAAGAAACGCGTACGCGAATTTGGACCCAACCCAAAACGGGTTCAAGCTGAGGTCCGAATAGGCAATGGAAATATTACCAGAAATAGTAAGAAATAACTAAAAATGCCCGTTTGGCTGGTCGAACGGCGGAATTTGGGGATGAATATGCACCCCGATGGAGCGTAGCTCAATCGTCCCCTTGTGCGTCTCGTCGAGAGCTTTCCGAATTGGGGTGGCTCGCGTCATTCTGATGCCCGTAGCAAAAGCTATGGCCCAAACAGTGCGGCGACACCAAAGTCCATTAATCTTTCTTACCGATTACTGGACTTTGGCCCCATGTCTTATGAGAGATATATTAACGCCCGATTGGTGGATTTTGGCCCCAATATCTCACGTGACATATATTAACACCAAAATGCATAACTATTGCTTACCAATTTGTGCATTTTGTCAGCAATTTATGTCTCACAAAATAATGGTATCAAAATCAACTAATCTTGCTCACTGATTAGTGGATTTTGGCCCCAATATCTTCTGTGACATATATTAGTGCCAAAATGACAGCCGAATTAATCAAGGCGTTGGATCAATGTGGCATAAGCAACGAACAGAGAGGCATAAACGAATAGAGAACGTCTCTATGGTTCCATGAAAAGTAGATTAATCGAATTCTGCCCACAAGCCGGACATATATGGCTGAAAATCATAAAATATGCCAAAAAAGTTAAAATCCCGAATTGTCCCAACACTTTAACCATACTGACAGAAACGCGTACGCGAATTTGGACCCAACTAAAAACGGGTTCAAGCTGAGGTTCGAATAGGCAATGGAAATATTACCAGAAATAGTAAGAAATAACTAAAAATGCCCGTTTGGCTGGTCGAACGGCGGAATTTGGGGATGAATATGCACCCCGATGGAGCGTAGCTCAATCGTCCCCTTGTGCGTCTCGTCGAGAGCTTTCCGAATTGGGGTGGCTCGCGTCATTCTGATGCCCGTAGCAAAAGCTATGGCCCAAACAGTGCGGCGACACCAAAGTCCATTAATCTTTCTTACCGATTACTGGACTTTGGCCCCATGTCTTATGAGAGATATATTAACGCCCGATTGGTGGATTTTGGCCCCAATATCTCACGTGACATATATTAACACCAAAATGCATAACTGTTGCTTACCAATTTGTGCATTTTGTCAGCAATTTATGTCTCACAAAATAATGGTATCAAAATCCACTAATCATGCTCACCGATTATTGGATTTTGGCCCCAATATCTTCTGTGACATATATTAGTGCCAAAATGACAGCCGAATTAATCAAGGCGTTGGATCAATGTGGCAAAAGCAACGAGTAGAGAGGCATAAACCAATACAGAACGTCTCTATGGTTCCAAGAAAAGTAGATTAATCGAATTATGCCCACAAGTCCGGCATATAAGGCTGAAAATCATAAAATATGCCAAAAAAATTAAATTCCCGAATTGTCCCAACACTTTAACCATAGTGAAAGAAACGCGTACGCGAATTTCGACCCAACCCAAAACGGGTTCAAGCTGAGGTCCGAATAGGCAATGGAAATATTACCAGAAATAGTAAGAAATAACTAAAAATGACCGTTTGGCTGGTCGAACGGCGGAATTTGGGGATGAATATGGACCCCGATGGAGCATAGCTCGATCGTCCCCTTGTGCGTCTCGTCGAGAACTTTCCGAATTGGGGTGGCTCGCGTCATTCTGATGCCCGTAGCAAAAGCTATGGCCCAAACATTGCGGCGACACCAAAGTCCAGTAATGTTGCTTACCGATTACTTGACTTTGGCCCCATGTCTTTTGAGAGATATATTAACGCCCTGATTGGTGGATTTTGGCCCCAATATCTCATGTGACATATATTAACACCAAAATGCATAATTATTGCTTACCAATTTGTGCATTTTGTCAGCAATTTATGTCTCACAAAATAATGGTATCAAAATCCACTAATCTTGCTCACCGATTAGTGGATTTTGGCCCCAATATCTTCTGTGACATATATTAGTGCCAAAATGACAGCCGAATTAATCAAGGCGTTGGATCAATGTGGCATAAGCAACGAACAGAGAGGCATAAACGAATAGAGAACGTCTCTATGGTTCCATGAAAAGTAGATTAATCGAATTCTGCCCACAAGCCGGACATATATGGCTGAAAATCATAAAATATGCCAAAAAAGTTAAAATCCCTAATTGTCCCAACACTTTAACCACACTAAAAGAAACGCGTACGCGAATTTCGACCCAACCCAAAACGGGTTCAATCTGAGGTTCGAATAGGCAATGGAAATATTACCAGAAATAGTAAGAAATAACTAAAAATGCCCGTTTGACTGGTCGAACGGCGGAATTTGGGGATGAATATGGACCCCGATGGAGTAGCTCAATCGTCCCCTTGTGCGTCTCGTCGAGAGCTTTCTGAATTGGGGTGGCTCGCGTCATTCTGATGCCCGTAGCAAAAGTTATGGCCCAAACAGTGCGGCGACACCAAAGTCCAGTAATCTTGCTTACCGATTATTGGACTTTGGCCCCATGTCTTTTGAGAGATATATTAACGCCCGATTGGTGCATTTTGGCCCCAATATCTCATGTGACATATATAAACACCAAAATGCATAACTATTGCTTACCGATTTGTGCATTTTGTCAGCAATTTATGTCTCACAAAATAATGGTATCAAAATCCACTAATCTTGCTCACCGATTATTGGATTTTGGCCCCAATATCTTCTGTGACATATATTCGTGCCAAAATGACAGCCGCATTAATCAAGGCGCTGGATCAATGTGGCATAATCAACGAACATAGAGGCATAAACGAATACAGAACGTCTCTATGGTTCCAAGAAAAGTAGATTAATCGAATTCTGCCCACAAGTCGGGCATATAAGGCTGAAAATCATAAAATATGCCAAAAAAAGTTAAAATCCCGAATTGTCCCAACACTTTAACCACACTGAAAGAAACGCGTACGCGAATTTCGACCCAACCCAATACGGGTTCAAGCTTAGGTCCGAATAGGCAATGGAAATATTACCAGAAATAGTAAGAAATAACTAAAAATGCCCGTTTGGCTGGTCGAACGGCGGAATTTGGGGATGAATATGGACCCCGATGGAGCGTAGCTCAATCGTCCCCTTGTGCGTCTCGTCGAGAGATTTCCGAATTGGGGTGGCTCGCGTCATTCTGATGCCCGTAGCAAAAGCTATGGCCCAAACAGTGCGGCGACACCAAAGTCCAGTAATCTTTCTTACCGATTACTGGACTTTGGCCCCATGTCTTTTGAGAGATATATTAACGCCCCATTGGTGGATTTTGGCCCCAATATCTCATGTGACATATATTAACACCAAAATGCATAATTATTGCTTACCAATTTGTGCATTTTGTCAGCAATTTATGTCTCACAAAATAATGGTATCAAAATCCACTAATCTTGCTCACCGATTAGTGGATTTTGGCCCCAATATCTTCTGTGACATATATTAGTGCCAAAATGACAGCCGAATTAATCAAGGCGTTGGATCAATGTGGCATAAGCAACGAACAGAGAGGCATAAACGAATAGAGAACGTCTCTATGGTTCCATGAAAAGTAGATTAATCGAATTCTGCCCACAAGCCGGACATATATGGCTGAAAATCATAAAATATGCCAAAAAAGTTAAAATCCCTAATTGTCCCAACACTTTAACCACACTAAAAGAAACGCGTACGCGAATTTCGACCCAACCCAAAACGGGTTCAATCTGAGGTTCGAATAGGCAATGGAAATATTACCATAAATAGTAAGAAATAACTAAAAATGCCCGTTTGACTGGTCGAACGGCGGAATTTGGGGATGAATATGGACCCCGATGGAGTAGCTCAATCGTCCCCTTGTGCGTCTCGTCGAGAGCTTTCTGAATTGGGGTGGCTCGCGTCATTCTGATGCCCGTAGCAAAAGTTATGGCCCAAACAGTGCGGCGACACCAAAGTCCAGTAATCTTGCTTACCGATTATTGGACTTTGGCCCCATGTCTTTTGAGAGATATATTAACGCCCGATTGGTGCATTTTGGCCCCAATATCTCATGTGACATATATAAACACCAAAATGCATAACTATTGCTTACCGATTTGTGCATTTTGTCAGCAATTTATGTCTCACAAAATAATGGTATCAAAATCCACTAATCTTGCTCACCGATTATTGGATTTTGGCCCCAATATCTTCTGTGACATATATTCGTGCCAAAATGACAGCCGCATTAATCAAGGCGCTGGATCAATGTGGCATAATCAACGAACATAGAGGCATAAACGAATACAGAACGTCTCTATGGTTCCAAGAAAAGTAGATTAATCGAATTCTGCCCACAAGTCGGGCATATAAGGCTGAAAATCATAAAATATGCCAAAAAAAGTTAAAATCCCGAATTGTCCCAACACTTTAACCACACTGAAAGAAACGCGTACGCGAATTTCGACCCAACCCAATACGGGTTCAAGCTTAGGTCCGAATAGGCAATGGAAATATTACCAGAAATAGTAAGAAATAACTAAAAATGCCCGTTTGGCTGGTCGAACGGCGGAATTTGGGGATGAATATGGACCCCGATGGAGCGTAGCTCAATCGTCCCCTTGTGCGTCTCGTCGAGAGATTTCCGAATTGGGGTGGCTCGCGTCATTCTGATGCCCGTAGCAAAAGCTATGGCCCAAACAGTGCGGCGACACCAAAGTCCAGTAATCTTTCTTACCGATTACTGGACTTTGGCCCCATGTCTTTTGAGAGATATATTAACGCCCCATTGGTGGATTTTGGCCCCAATATCTCATGTGACATATATAAACACCAAAATGCATAACTATTGCTTACCGATTTGTGCATTTTGTCAGCAATTTATGTCTCACAAAATAATGGTATCAAAATCCACTAATCTTGCTCACCGATTATTGGATTTTGGCCCCAATATCTTCTGTGACATATATTAGTGCCAAAATGACAGCCGATTTAATCAAGGCGTTGGATCAATGTGGCATAAGCAACGAACAGAGAGGCATAAACGAATAGAGAACGTCTCTATGGTTCCGAGAAAAGTAGATTAATCGAATTCTGCCCACAAGTCGGGCATATAAGGCTGAAAATCATAAAATATGCCAAAAAAAAGTTAAAATCCCGAATTGTCCCAACACTTTAACCACACTGAAAGAAACGCGTACGCGAATTTCGACCCAACCCAATACGGGTTCAAGCTGAGGTCCGAATAGGCAATGGAAATATTACCAGAAATAGTAAGAAATAACTAAAAATGCCCGTTTGGCTGGTCGAACGGCGGAATCTGGGGATGAATATGGACCCCGATGGAGCGTAGCTCGATCGTCCCCTTGTGCGTCTCGTCGAGAGCTTTCCGAATTGGGGTGGCTCGCGTCATTCTGATGCCCGTAGCAAAAGCTATGGCCCAAACAGTGCGGCGACACCAAAGTCCAGTAATCTTTCTTACCGATTACTGGACTTTGGCCCCATGTCTTTTGAGAGATATATTAACGCCCGATTGGTGGATTTTGGCCCCAATATCTCATGTGACATATATTAACACCAAAATGCATAACTATTGCTTACCAATTTTTGTGCATTTTGTCAGCAATTTATGTCTCACAAAATAATGGTATCAAAATCCACTAATCTTGCTCACCGATTAGTGGATTTTGGCCCCAATATCTTCTGTGACATATATTAGTGCCAAAATGACAGCCGAATTAATCAAGGCGTTGGATCAATGTTGCATAAGCAACGAACAGAGAGGAGTAAACGAATAGAGAACGTCTCTATGGTTGCAAGAAAAGTAGATTATTCGAATTCTGCCCACAAGCCGGACATATATGGCTGAAAATCATAAAATATGCCAAAAAAAGTTAAAATCCCTAATTGTCCCAACACTTTAACCACACTGAAAGAAACGCGTACGCGAATTTCGACCCAACCCAAAACGGGTTCAAGCTGAGGTTCGGGGATGAAAATGGACCGCGATGGAGCGTAGCTCAATCGTCCCCTTGTGCGTCTCGTCGAGAGCTTTCCGAATTGGGGTGGCTCGCGTCATTCTGATGCCCGTAGAAAAAGCTATGGCCCAAACAGTGCGGCGACACCAAAGTCCAGTAATCTTTCTTACCGATTACTGGACTTTGGCCCCATGTCTTTTGAGAGATATATTAACGCCCCATTGGTGGATTTTGGCCCCAATATCTCATGTGACATATATAAACACCAAAATGCATAACTATTGCTTACCGATTTGTGCATTTTGTCAGCAATTTATGTCTCACAAAATAATGGTATCAAAATCCACTAATCTTGCTCACCGATTATTGGATTTTGGCCCCAATATCTTCTGTGACATATATTCGTGCCAAAATGACAGCCGATTTAATCAAGGCGTTGGATCAATGTGGCATAAGCAACGAACAGAGAGGCATAAACGAATACAGAACGTCTCTATGGTTCCAAGAAAAGTAGATTAATCGAATTCTGCCCACAAGTCGGGCATATAAGGCTGAAAATCATAAAATATGCCAAAAAAAAGTTAAAATCCCGAATTGTCCCAACACTTTAACCACACTGAAAGAAACGCGTACGCGAATTTCGACCCAACCCAATACGGGTTCAAGCTGAGGTCCGAATAGGCAATGGAAATATTACCAGAAATAGTAAGAAATAACTAAAAATGCCCGTTTGGATGGTCGAACGGCGGAATTTGGGGATGAATATGGACCCCGATGGAGCGTAGCTCTATCGTCCCCTTGTGTGTCTCGTCGAGAGCTTTCCGAATTGGGGTGGTTCGCGTCATTCTGATGCCCGTAGCAAAAGCTATGGCCCAAACAGTGCGGCGACACCAAAGTCCAGTAATCTTTCTTACCGATTACTGGACTTTGGCCCCATGTCTTTTGAGAGATATATTAACGCCCGATTGGTGGATTTTGGCCCCAATATCTCATGTGACATATATTAACACCAAAATGCATAACTATTGCTTACCAATTTTTGTGCATTTTGTCAGCAATTTATGTCTCACAAAATAATGGTATCAAAATCCACTAATCTTGCTCACCGATTAGTGGATTTTGGCCCCAATATCTTCTGTGACATATATTAGTGCCAAAATGACAGCCGAATTAATCAAGGCGTTGGATCAATGTTGCATAAGCAACGAACAGAGAGGAGTAAACGAATAGAGAACGTCTCTATGGTTGCAAGAAAAGTAGATTATTCGAATTCTGCCCACAAGCCGGACATATATGGCTGAAAATCATAAAATATGCAAAAAAAAGTTAAAATCCCTAATTGTCCCAACACTTTAACCACACTGAAAGAAACGCGTACGCGAATTTCGACCCAACCCAATACGGGTTCAAGCTGAGGTCCGAATAGGCAATGGAAATATTACCAGAAATAGTAAGAAATAACTAAAAATGCCCGTTTGGCTGGTCGAACGGCGGAATTTGGGGATGAATATCTCCATCGACCCCTTGTGCGTCTCGTCGAGAGCTTTCCGAATTGGGGTGGCTCGCCTCATTCTGATGCCCGTAGCAAAAGCTATGGCCCAAACAGTGCGGCGACACCAAAGTCCAGTAATCTTTCTTACCGATTACTGGACTTTGGCCCCATGTCTTTTGAGAGATATATTAACGCCCGATTGGTGGATTTTGGCCCCAATATCTCATGTGACATATATTAACACCAAAATGCATAACTATTGCTTACCGATTTTTGTGCATTTTGTCAGCAATTTATGTCTCACAAAATAATGGTATCAAAATCCACTAATCTTGCTCACCGATTAGTGGATTTTGGCCCCAATATCTTCTGTGACATATATTAGTGCCAAAATGACAGCCGAATTAATCAAGGCGTTGGATCAATGTTGCATAAGCAACGAACAGAGAGGAGTAAACGAATAGAGAACGTCTCTATGGTTGCAAGAAAAGTAGATTATTCGAATTCTGCCCACAAGCCGGACATATATGGCTGAAAATCATAAAATATGCCAAAAAAAGTTAAAATCCCTAATTGTCCCAACACTTTAACCACACTGAAAGAAACGCGTACGCGAATTTCGACCCAACCCAAAACGGGTTCAAGCTGAGGTTCGGGGATGAAAATGGACCGCGATGGAGCGTAGCTCAATCGTCCCCTTGTGCGTCTCGTCGAGAGCTTTCCGAATTGGGGTGGCTCGCGTCATTCTGATGCCCGTAGAAAAAGCTATGGCCCAAACAGTGCGGCGACACCAAAGTCCAGTAATCTTTCTTACCGATTACTGGACTTTGGCCCCATGTCTTTTGAGAGATATATTAACGCCCCATTGGTGGATTTTGGCCCCAATATCTCATGTGACATATATAAACACCAAAATGCATAACTATTGCTTACCGATTTGTGCATTTTGTCAGCAATTTATGTCTCACAAAATAATGGTATCAAAATCCACTAATCTTGCTCACCGATTATTGGATTTTGGCCCCAATATCTTCTGTGACATATATTAGTGCCAAAATGACAGCCGATTTAATCAAGGCGTTGGATCAATGTGGCATAAGAAACGAACAGAGAGGCATAAACGAATACAGAACGTCTCTATGGTTCCAAGAAAAGTAGATTAATCGAATTCTGCCCACAAGTCGGGCATATAAGGCTGAAAATCATAAAATATGCCAAAAAAAAGTTAAAATCCCGAATTGTCCCAACACTTTAACCACACTGAAAGAAACGCGTACGCGAATTTCGACCCAACCCAATACGGGTTCAAGCTGAGGTCCGAATAGGCAATGGAAATATTACCAGAAATAGTAAGAAATAACTAAAAATGCCCGTTTGGATGGTCGAACGGCGGAATTTGGGGATGAATATGGACCCCGATGGATCGTCCCCTTGTGCGTCTCGTCGAGAGCTTTCCGAATTGGGGTGGCTCGCGTCATTCTGATGCCCGTAGCAAAAGCTATGGCCCAAACAGTGCGGCGACACCAAAGTCCAGTAATCTTTCTTACCGATTACTGGACTCTGGCCCCATGTCTTTTGAGAGATATATTAACGCCCGATTGGTGGATTTTGGCCCCAATATCTCATGTGACATATATTAACACCAAAATGAATAACTATTGCTTACCAATTTGTGCATTTTGTCAGCAATTTATGTCTCACAAAATAATGGTATCAAAATCCACTAATCTTGCTCACCGATTAGTGGATTTTGGCCCCAATATCTTCTGTGACATATATTAGTGCCAAAATGACAGCCGAATTAATCAAGGCGTTGGATCAATGTTGCATAAGCAACGAACAGAGAGGAGTAAACGAATAGAGAACGTCTCTATGGTTGCAAGAAAAGTAGATTATTCGAATTCTGCCATCAAGCCGGACATATATGGCTGAAAATCATAAAATATGCCAAAAAAAGTTAAAATCCCTAATTGTCCCAACACTTTAACCACACTGAAAGAAACGCGTACGCGAATTTCGACCCAACCCAAAACGGGTTCAAGCGAGGTTCGAATAGGCAATGGAAATATTACCAGAAATAGTAAGAAATAACTAAAAATGCCTGTTTGACTAGTCGAACGGCGGAATTCGGGGATGAATACGAACCCCGATGGAGCGTAGCTCAATCGTCCCCTTGTGCGTCTCGTCGAGAGCTTTCCGAATTGGGGTGGCTCGCGTCATTCTGATGCCCGTAGCAAAAGCTATGGCCCAAACAGTGCGGCGACACCAAAGTCCAGTAATCTTTCTTACCGATTACTGGACTTTGGCCACATGTCTTTTGAGAGATATATTAACGCCCGATTGGTGGATTTTGGCCCCAATATCTCATGTGACATATATAAACACCAAAATGCATAGCTATTGCTTACCGATTTGTGCATTTTGTCAGCAATTTATGTCTCACAAAATAATGGTATCAATCCACTAATCTTGCTCACCGATTATTGGATTTTGGCCCCAATATCTTCTGTGACATATATTAGTGCCAAAATGACAGCCGAATTAATCAAGGCGTTGGATCAATGTGGCATAAGCAACTAACAGAGAGGCATAAACGAATACAGAACGTCTCTATGGTTCCAAGAAAAGTAGATTAATCGAATTCTGCCCACAAGTCGGGCATAAAAGGCTGAAAATCATAAAATATGCCAAAAAAAGTTAAAATCCCGAATTGTCCCAACACTTTAACCACACTGAAAGAAACGCGTACGCGAATTTCGACCCAACCCAATACGGGTTCAAGCTGAGGTCCGAATAGGCAATGGAAATATTACCAGAAATAGTAAGAAATAACTAAAAATGCCCGTTTGACTGGTCGAACGGCGGAATTTGGGGATGAATATGGACCCCGATGGAGCGTAGCTCAATAGTCCCCTTGTGCGTCTCGTCGAGAGATTTCCGAATTGGGGTGGCTCGCATCATTCTGATGCCCGTAGCAAAAGCTATGGCCCAAACAGTGCGGCGACACCAAAGTCCAGTAAACTTTCTTACCGATTACTGGACTTTGGCCCCATGTCTTTTGAGAGATATATTAACGCCCGATTGGTGGATTTTGGCCCCAATATCTCATGTGACATATATAAACACCAAAATGCATAACTATTGCTTACCGATTTGTGCATTTTGTTAGCAATTTATGTCTCACAAAATAATGGTATCAAAATCCACTAATCTTGCTCACCGATTATTGGATTTTGGCCCCAATATCTTCTGTGACATATATTAGTGCCAAAATGACAGCCGAATTAATCAAGGCGTTGGATCAATGTGGCATAAGCAACGAACAGAGAGGCATAAACGAATACAGAACGTCTCTATGGTTCCAATAAAAGTAGATTAATCGAATTCTGCCCACAAGTCGGGCATATAAGGCTGAAAATCATAAAATATGCCAAAAAAAAGTTAAAATCCCGAATTGTCCCAACACTTTAACCACACTGAAAGAAACGCGTACGTGAATTTCGACCCAACCCAATACGGGTTCAAGCTGAGGTCCGAATAGGCAATGGAAATATTACCCGAAATAGTAAGAAATAACTAAAAATGCCCGTTTGGTTGGTCGACGGCGGAATTTGGGAAAGAATATGGACCCCGTTGGAGCGTAGCTCAATTGTCCCCTTGTGCGTCTCGTCGAGAGCTTTCCGAATTGGGGTGGCTCGCCTCATTCTGATGCCCGTAGCAAAAGCTATGGCCCAAACAGTGCGGCGACACCAAAGTCCAGTAATCTTTCTTACCGATTACTGGACTTTGGCCCCATGTCTTTTGAGAGATATATTAACGCCCGATTGGTGGATTTTGGCCCCAATATCTCATGTGACATATATTAACACCAAAATGCATAACTATTGCTTACCAATTTTTGTGCATTTTGTCAGCAATTTATGTCTCACAAAATAATGGTATCAAAATCCACTAATCTTGCTCACCGATTAGTGGATTTTGGCCCCAATATCTTCTGTGACATATATTAGTGCCAAAATGACAGCCGAATTAATCAAGGCGTTGGATCAATGTTGCATAAGCAACAAACAGAGAGGAGTAAACGAATAGAGAACGTCTCTATGGTTGCAAGAAAAGTAGATTATTCGAATTATGCCCACAAGCCGGACATATATGGCTGAAAATCATAAAATATGCCAAAAAAAGTTAAAATCCCAAATTGTCCCAACACTTTAACCACACTGAAAGAAACGCGTACGCGAATTTCGACCCAACCCAAAACGGGTTCAAGCTGAGGTTCGGGGATGAATATGGACCCCGATGGAGCGTAGCTCGATCGTCCCCTTGTGCGTCTCGTCGAGAGCTTTCCGAATTGGGGTGGCTCGCGTCATTCTGATGCCCGTAGCAAAAGCTATGGCCCAAACAGTGCGGCGACACCAAAGTCCAGTAATCTTTCTTACCGATTACTGGACTTTGGCCCCATGTCTTTTGAGAGATATATTAACGCCCCATTGGTGGATTTTGGCCCCAATATCTCATGTGACATATATAAACACCAAAATGCATAACTATTGCTTACCGATTTGTGCATTTTGTCAGCAATTTATGTCTCACAAAATAATGGTATCAAAATCCACTAATCTTGCTCACCGATTATTGGATTTTGGCCCCAATATCTTCTGTGACATATATTAGTGCCAAAATGACAGCCGATTTAATCAAGGCGTTGGATCAATGTGGCATAAGCAACGAACAGAGAGGCATAAACGAATACAGAACGTCTCTATGGTTCCAAGAAAAGTAGATTAATCGAATTCTGCCCACAAGTCGGGCATATAAGGCTGAAAATCATAAAATATGCCAAAAAAAAGTTAAAATCCCGAATTGTCCCAACACTTTAACCACACTGAAAGAAACGCGTACGCGAATTTCGACCCAACCCAATACGGGTTCAAGCTGAGGTCCGAATAGGCAATGGAAATATTACCATAAATAGTAAGAAATAACTAAAAATGCCCGTTTGGCTGGTCGAACGGCGGAATTTGGGGATGAATATGGACCCCAATGGAGCGTAGCTCGATCGTCCCCTTGTGCGTCTCGTCGAGAGCTTTCCGAATTGGGGTGGCTCGCGTCATTCTGATGCCCGTAGCAAAAGCTATGGCCCAAACAGTGCGGCGACACCAAAGTCCAGTAATCTTTCTTACCGATTATTGGGTTTTGGCCCCATGTCTTTTGAGAGATATATTAACGCCCGATTGGTGGATTTTGGCCCCAATATCTCATGTGACATATATTAACACCAAAATGCATAACTATTGCTTACCGATTTGTGCATTTTGTCAGCAATTTATGTCTCACAAAATAATGGTATCAAAATCCACTAATCTTGCTCACCGATTAGTGGATTTTGGCCCCAATATCTTCTGTGACATATATTAGTGCCAAAATGACAGCCGAATTAATCAAGGCGTTGGATCAATGTTGCATAAGCAACGAACAGAGAGGAGTAAACGAATAGAGAACGTCTCTATGGTTGCAAGAAAAGTAGATTATTCGAATTCTGCCCACAAGCCGGACATATATGGCTGAAAATCATAAAATATGCCAAAAAAAGTTAAAATCCCTAATTGTCCCAACACTTTAACAACACTGAAAGAAACGCCTACGCGAATTTCGACCCAACCCAAAACGGGTTCAAGCTGAGGTTCAGGGATGAATATGGACCCCGATGGAGAGTAGCTCAATCGTCCCCTTGTGCGTCTCGTCGAGAGCTTTCCGAATTGGGGTGGCTCGCGTCATTCTGATGCCCGTAGCAAAAGCTATGGCCCAAACAGTGCGGCGACACCAAAGTCCAGTAATCTTTCTTACCGATTACTGGACTTTGGCCCCATGTCTTTTGAGAGATATATTAACGCCCCATTGGTGGATTTTGGCCCCAATATCTCATGTGACATATATAAACACCAAAATGCATAACTATTGCTTACCGATTTGTGCATTTTGTCAGCAATTTATGTCTCACAAAATAATGGTATCAAAATCCACTAATCTTGCTCACCGATTATTGGATTTTGGCCCCAATATCTTCTGTGACATAAATTAGTGCCAAAATGACAGCCGATTTAATCAAGGCGTTAGATCAATGTGGCATAAGCAACGAACAGAGAGGCATAAACGAATACAGAACGTCTCTATGGTTCCAAGAAAAGTAGATTAATCGAATTCTGCCAACAAGTCAGGCATATAAGGCTGAAAATCATAAAATATGCCAAAAAAAAGTTAAAATCCCGAATTGTCCCAACACTTTAACCACACTGAAAGAAACGCGTACGCGAATTTCGACCCAACCCAATACGGGTTCAAGCTGAGGTCCGAATAGGCAATGGAAATATTACCAGAAATAGTAAGAAATAACTAAAAATGCCCGTTTGGCTGGTCGAACGGCGGAATTTGGGGATGAATATGGACCCCGATGGAGCGTAGCTCGATCGTCCCCTTGTGCGTCTCGTCGAGAGCTTTCCGAATTGGGGTGGCTCGCGTCATTCTGATGCCCGTAGCAAAAGCTATGGCCCAAACAGTGCGGCGACACCAAAGTCCAGTAATCTTTCTTACCGATTACTGGACTTTGGCCCCATGTCTTTTGAGAGATATATTAACGCCCGATTGGTGGATTTTTGCCCCAATATCTCATGTGACATATATTAACACCAAAATGCATAACTATTGCTTACCGATTTGTGCATTTTGTCAGCAATTTATGTCTCACAAAATAATGGTATCAAAATCCACTAATCTTGCTCACCGATTAGTGGATTTTGGCCCCAATATCTTCTGTGACATATATTAGTGCCAAAATGACAGCCGAATTAATCAAGGCGTTGGATCAATGTTGCATAAGCAACGAAGAGAGAGGAGTAAACGAATAGAGAACGTCTCTATGGTTGCAAGAAAAGTAGATTATTCGAATTCTGCCCACAAGCCGGACATATATGGCTGAAAATCATAAAATATGCCAAAAAAAGTTAAAATCCCTAATTGTCCCAACACTTTAACAACACTGAAAGAAACGCCTACGCAAATTTCGACCAATCCCAAAACGGGTTCAAGCTGAGGTTCGGGGATGAATATGGACCCCGATGGAGCGTAGCTCAATCGTCCCCTTGTGCGTCTCGTCGAGAGCTTTCCGAATTGGGGTGGCTCGCGTCATTCTGATGCCCGTAGCAAAAGCTATGGCCCAAACAGTGCGGCGACACCAAAGTCCAGTAATCTTTCTTACCGATTACTGGACTTTGGCCCCATGTCTTTTGAGAGATATATTAACGCCCGATTGGTGGATTTTGGCCCCAATATCTCATGTGACATATATAAACACCAAAATGCATAGCTATTGCTTACCGATTTGTGCATTTTGTCAACAATTTATGTCTCACAAAATAATGGTATCAAAATCCACTAATCTTGCTCACCAATTATTGGATTTTGGCCCCAATATCTTCTGTGACATATATTAGTGCCAAAATGATAGCCGAATTAATCAAGGCGTTGGATCAATGTGGCATAAGCAACTAACAGAGAGGCATAAACGAATACAGAACGTCTCTATGGTTCCAAGAAAAGTAGATTAATCGAATTCTGCTCACAAGTCGGGCATAAAAGGCTGAAAATCATAAAATATGCCAAAAAAAGTTAAAATCCCGAATTGTCCCAACACTTTAACCACACTGAAAGAAACGCGTACGCGAATTTCGACCCAACCCAATACGGGTTCAAGCTGAGGTCCGAATAGGCAATGGAAATATTACCAGAAATAGTAAGAAATAACTAAAAATGCCTGTTTGACTGGTTGAACGGCGGAATTTGGGGATGAATATGGACCCCGATGGAGCGTAGCTCAATAGTCCCCTTGTGCGTCTCGTCGAGAGATTTCCGAATTGGGGTGGCTCGCGTCATTCTGATGCCCGTAGCAAAAGCTATGGCCCAAACAGTGCGGCGACACCAAAGTCCAGTAATCTTTCTTACCGATTACTGGACTTTGGCCCCATGTCTTTTGAGAGATATATTAACGCCCGATTGGTGGATTTGGCCCCAATATCTCATGTGACATATATAAACACCAAAATGCATAGCTATTGCTTACCGATTTGTGCATTTTGTCAGCAATTTATGTCTCACAAAATAATGGTATCAAAATCCACTAATCTTGCTCACCGATTATTGGATTTTGGCCCCAATATCTTCTGTGACATATATTAGTGCCAAAATGACAGCCGAATTAATCAAGGCGTTGGATCAATGTGGCATAAGCAACTAACAGAGAGGCATAAACGAATACAGAACGTCTCTATGGTTCCAAGAAAAGTAGATTAATCGAATTCTGCCCACAAGTCGGGCATAAAAGGCTGAAAATCATAAAATATGCCAAAAAAAGTTAAAATCCCGAATTGTCCCAACACTTTAACCACACTGAAAGAAACGCGTACGCGAATTTCGACCCAACCCAATACGGGTTCAAGCTGAGGTCCGAATAGGCAATGGAAATATTACCAGAAATAGTAAGAAATAACTAAAAATGCCCGTTTGACTGGTCGAACGGCGGAATTTGGGGATGAATATGGACCCCGATGGAGCGTAGCTCAATAGTCCCCTTGTGCGTCTCGTCGAGAGCTTTCCGAATTGGGGTGGCTCGCGTCATTCTGATGCCCGTAGCAAAAGCTATGGCCCAAACAGTGCGGCGACACCAAAGTCCAGTAAACTTTCTTACCGATTACTGGACTTTGGCCCCATGTCTTTTGAGAGATATATTAACGCCCGATTGGTGGATTTTGGCCCCAATATCTCATGTGACATATATAAACACCAAAATGCATAGCTATTGCTTACCGATTTGTGCATTTTGTCAGCAATTTATGTCTCACAAAATAATGGTATCAAAATCCACTAATCTTGCTCACCGATTATTGGATTTTGGCCCCAATATCTTCTGTGACATATATTAGTGCCAAAATGACAGCCGAATTAATCAAGGCGTTGGATCAATGTGGCATAAGCAACTAACAGAGAGGCATAAACGAATACAGAACGTCTCTATGGTTCCAAGAAAAGTAGATTAATCGAATTCTGCCCACAAGTCGGGCATATAAGGCTGAAAATCATAAAATATGCCAAAAAAAGTTAAAATCCCGAATTGTCCCAACACTTTAACCATACTAAAGAAAGGCGTACGCGAATTTCGACCCAACCCAAAACGGGTTCAAGCTGAGGTCCGAATAGGCAATGAAAATATTACCAGAAATAGTAAGAAATAACTAAAAATGCCCGTTTGGCTTGTCGAACGGCGGAATTTGGGGATGAATATGGACCCCGAGCTCCATCGTCCCCTTGTGCGTCTCGTCGAGAGCTTTCCGAATTGGGGTGGCTCGCGTCATTCTGATGCCCGTAGCAAAAGCTATGGCCCAAACAGTGCGGCGACACCAAAGTCCAGTAATCTTTCTTACCGATTACTGGACTTTGGCCCCATGTCTTTTGAGAGATATATTAACGCCCGATTGGTGGATTTTGGCCCCAATATCTCATGTGACATATATAAACACCAAAATGCATAGCTATTGCTTACCGATTTGTGCATTTTGTCAGCAATTTATGTCTCACAAAATAATGGTATCAAAATCCACTAATCTTGCTCACCGATTATTGGATTTTGGCCCCAATATCTTCTGTGACATATATTAGTGCCAAAATGATAGCCGAATTAATCAAGGCGTTGGATCAATGTGGCATAAGCAACTAACAGAGAGGCATAAACGAATACAGAACGTCTCTATGGTTCCAAGAAAAGTAGATTAATCGAATTCTGCCCACAAGTCGGGCATAAAAGGCTGAAAATCATAAAATATGCCAAAAAAAGTTAAAATCCCGAATTGTCCCAACACTTTAACCACACTGAAAGAAACGCGTACGCGAATTTCGACCCAACCCAATACGGGTTCAAGCTGAGGTCCGAATAGGCAATGGAAATATTACCAGAAATAGTAAGAAATAACTAAAAATGCCTGTTTGACTGGTGGAACGGCGGAATTTGGGGATGAATATGGACCCCGATGGAGCGTAGCTCAATAGTCCCCTTGTGCGTCTCGTCGAGAGATTTCCGAATTGGGGTGGCTCGCGTCATTCTGATGCCCGTAGCAAAAGCTATGGCCCAAACAGTGCGGCGACACCAAAGTCCAGTAATCTTTCTTACCGATTACTGGACTTTGGCCCCATGTATTTTGAGAGATATATTAACGCCCGATTGGTGGATTTTGGCCTCAATATCTCATGTGACATATATAAACACCAAAATGCATAGCTATTGCTTACCGATTTGTGCATTTTGTCAGCAATTTATGTCTCACAAAATAATGGTATCAAAATCCACTAATCTTGCTCACCGATTATTGGATTTTGGCCCCAATATCTTCTGTGACATATATTAGTGCCAAAATGACAGCCGAATTAATCAAGGCGTTGGATCAATGTGGCATAAGCAACGAACAGAGAGGCATAAACGAATACAGAACGTCTCTATGGTTCCAAGAAAAGTAGATTAATCGAATTCTGCCCACAAGTCGGGCATATAAGGCTGAAAATCATAAAATATGCCAAAAAAAGTTAAAATCCCGAATTGTCCCAACACTTTAACCACACTGAAAGAAACGCGTACGCGAATTTCGACCCAACCCAATACGGGTTCAAGCTGAGGTCCGAATAGGCAATGGAAATATTACCAGAAATAGTAAGAAATAACTAAAAATGCCCGTTTGACTGGTCGAACGGCGGAATTTGGGGATGAATATGGACCCCGATGGAGCGTAGCTCAATATTCCCCTTGTGCGTCTCGTCGAGAGATTTCCGAATTGGGGTGGCTCGCGTCATTCTGATGCCCGTAGCAAAAGCTATGGCCCAAACAGTGCGGCGACACCAAAGTCCAGTAATCTTTCTTACCGATTACTGGACTTTGGCCCCATGTCTTTTGAGAGATATATTAACGCCCGATTGGTGGATTTTGGCTCCAATATCTCATGTGACATATATAAACACCAAAATGCATAACTATTGCTTACCGATTTGTGCATTTTGTCAGCAATTTATGTCTCACAAAATAATGGTATTAAAATCCACTAATCTTGCTCACCGATTATTGGATTTTCGCCCCAATATCTTCTGTGACATATATTAGTACCAAAATGACAGCCGAATTAATCAAGGCGTTGGATAAATGTGGCATAAGCAACGAACAGAGAGGCATAAACGAATACAGAACGTCTCTATGGTTCCAAGAAAAGTAGATTAATCGAATTCTGCCCACAAGTCGGGCATATAAGGCTGAAAATCATAAAATATGCCAAAAAAAGTTAAAATCACGAATTGTCCCAACACTTTAACCATACTAAAGAAAAGCGTACGCGAATTTCGACCCAAACCAAAACGGGTTCAAGCAGGGGTCCGAATAGGCAATGGAAATATTACCAGAAATAGTAAGAAATAACTAAAAATGCCCGTTTGGCTGGTCGAACGGCGGAATGTGGGGATGACTATGGACCTCGAGGAGCGTAGCTCAATCGGCCCCTTGTGCGCCTCGTCGAGAGCTTTCCGAATTGGGGTGGCTCGCGTCATTCTGATGCCCGTAGCAAAAGCTATGGCCCAAACAGTGCGGCGACACCAAAGTCCAGTAATCTTGCTTACCGATTACTGGACTTTGGCCCCATGTCTTTTGAGAGATATATTAACGCCCGATTGGTGGATTTTGGCCCCAATATCTCATGTGACATATATAAACACCAAAATGCATAGCTATTGCTTACCGATTTGTGCATTTTGTCAGCAATTTATGTCTCACAAAATAATGGTATCAAAATCCACTAATCTTGCTCACCGATTATTGGATTTTGGCCCCAATATCTTCTGTGACATATATTAGTGCCAAAATGACAGCCGAATTAATCAAGGCGTTGGATCAATGTGGCATAAGCAACGAACAGAGAGGCATAAACGAATACAGAACGTCTCTATGGTTCCAAGAAAAGTAGATTAATCGAATTCTGCCCACAAGTCAGGCATATAAGGCTGAAAATCATAAAATATGCCAAAAAAATTAAATTCCCTAATTGTCCCAACACTTTAACCATAGTGAAAGAAACGCGTACGCGAATTTCGACCCAACCCAAAACGGGTTCAAGCTGAGGTCCGAATAGGCAATGGAAATATTACCAGAAATAGTAAGAAATAACTAAAAATGCCCGTTTGGCTGGTCGAACGGCGGAATGTGGGGATGACTATGGACCCCGATAGAGCGTAGCTCAATCATCCCCTTGTGCGCCTCGTCGAGAGCTTTCCGAATTGGGGTGGCTCGCGTCATTCTGATGCCCGTAGCAAAAGCTATGGCCCAAACAGTGCGGCGACACCAAAGTCCAGTAATCTTTCTTACCGATTACTGGACTTTGGCCCCATGTCTTTTGAGAGATATATTAACGCCCGATTGGTGGATTTTGGCCCCAATATCTCATGTGACATATATAAACACCAAAATGCATAGCTATTGCTTACCGATTTGTGCATTTTGTCAGCAATTTATGTCTCACAAAATAATGGTATCAAAATCCACTAATCTTGCTCACCGATTATTGGATTTTGGCCCCAATATCTTCTGTGACATATATTAGTGCCAAAATGACAGCCGAATTAATCAAGGCGTTGGATCAATGTGGCATAAGCAACGAACAGAGAGGCATAAACGAATACAGAACGTCTCTATGGTTCCAAGAAAAGTAGATTAATCGAATTCTGCCCACAAGTCGGGCATATAAGGCTGAAAATCATAAAATATGCCAAAAAAAGTTAAAATCCCGAATTGTCCCAACACTTTAACCACACTGAAAGAAACGCGTACGCGAATTTCGACCCAACTTGATACGGGTTCAAGCTGAGGTCCGAATAGGCAATGGAAATATTACCAGAAATAGTAAGAAATAACTAAAAATGCCCGTTTGACTGGTCGAACGGCGGAATTTGGGGATGAATATGGACCCCGATGGAGCGTAGCTCAATATTCCCCTTGTGCGTCTCGTCGAGAGATTTTCGAATTGGGGTGGCTCGCGTCATTCTGATGCCCGTAGCAAAAGCTATGGCCCAAACAGTGCGGCGACACCAAAGTCCAGTAATCTTTCTTACCGATTACTGGACTTTGGCCCCATGTCTTTTGAGAGATATATTAACGCCCGATTGGTGGATTTTGGCTCCAATATCTCATGTGACATATATAAACACCAAAATGCATAACTATTGCTTACCGATTTGTGCATTTTGTCAGCAATTTATGTCTCACAAAATAATGGTATTAAATTCCACTAATCTTGCTCACCAATTATTGGATTTTGGCCCCAATATCTTCTGTGACATATATTAGTACCAAAATGACAGCCGAATTAATCAAGGCGTTGGATAAATGTGGCATAAGCAACGAACAGAGAGGCATAAACGAATACAGAACGTCTCTATGGTTCCAAGAAAAGTAGATTAATCGAATTCTGCCCACAAGTCGGGCATATAAGGCTGACTATCATAAAATATGCCAAAAAAAGTTAAAATCCCGAATTGTCCCAACACTTTAACCATACTAAAGAAAAGCGTACGCGAATTTCGACCCAAACCAAAACGGGTTTAAGCTGAGGTCCGAATAGGCAATGGAAATATTACCAGAAATAGTAAGAAATAACTAAAAATGCCCGTTTGGCTGGTCGAACGGCGGAATTTGGGGATGAATATGGAACCTGATGGAGCGTAGCTTAATCGTCCCCTTGTGCGTCTCGTCGAGAGCTTTCCTAATTGGGGTGGCTCGCGTCATTCTGATGCCCGTAGCAAAAGCTATGGTCCAAACAGTGCGGCGAAACCAAAGTCCAGTAATCTTGCTTACCGATTACTGGACTTTGGCCCCATGTCTTTTGAGAGATATATTAACGCCCGATTGGTGGATTTTGGCCCCAATATCTCATGTGACATATATTAACTCCAAAATGAATAACTATTGCTTACCAATTTGTGCATTTTGTCAGCAATTTATGTCTCACAAAATAATGGTATCAAAATCCACTAATCTTGCTCACCGATTAGTGGATTTTGGCCCCAATATCTTCTCTGACATATATTATTGCCAAAATGACAGCGAATTAATCAAGGCGTTGGATCAATGTGGCATAAGCAACGAACAGAGAGGCATAAATGAATACAGAACGTCTCTATGGTTCCAAGAAAAGTAGATTAATCGAATTCTGCTCACAAGTCGGGCATATAAGGGTGAAAATCATAAAATATGCCAAAAAAAGTTAAAATCCCGAATTGTCCCAACACTTTAACAATACTGAAAGAAACGCGTACGCGAATTTCGACCCAACCCAAAACGGGTTCAAGCTGAGGTCCGAATAGGCAATGGAAATATTACCAGAAATAGTAAGAAATAACTAAAAATGCCCGTTTGGCTGGTCGAACGGCGGAATGTGGGGATGACTATGGACCCCGATGGAGCGTAGCTCAATCGTCCCCTTGTGCGCCTCGTCGAGAGCTTTCCGAATTGGGGTGGCTCGCGTCATTCTGATGCCCGTAGCAAAAGCTATGGCCCAAACAGTGCGGCGACACCAAAGTCCAGTAATCTTGCTTACCGATTACTGGACTTTGGCCCCATGTCTTTTGAGAGATATATTAACGCCCGATTGGTGGATTTTGGCCCCAATATCTCATGTGACATATATTAACACCAAAATGAATAACTATTGCTTACCAATTTGTGCATTTTGTCAGCAATTTATGTCTCACAAAATAATGGTATCAAAATCCACTAATCTTGCTCACCGATTATTGGATTTTGGCCCCAATATCTTTTGTGACATATATTAGTGCCAAAATGATAGCCGAATTAATCAAGGCGTTGGATCAATGTGGCAAAAGCAACGAGTAGTGAGGCATAAACCAATACAGAACGTCTCTATGGTTCCAAGAAAAGTAGATTAATCGAATTCTGCCCACAAGTCAGGCATATAAGGCTGAAAATCATAAAATATGCCAAAAAAATTAAATTCCCGAATTGTCCCAACACTTTAACCATAGTGAAAGAAACGCATACGCGAATTTCGACCCAACCCAAAACGGGTTCAAGCTGAGGTCCGAATAGGCAATGGAAATATTACCAGAAATAGTAAGAAATAACTAAAAATGCCCGTTTGGCTGGTCGAACGGCGGAATGTGGGGATGACTATGGACCCCGATAGAGCGTAGCTCAATCGTCCCCTTGTGCGCCTCGTCGAGAGCTTTCCGAATTGGGGTGGCTCGCGTCATTCTGATGCCCGTAGCAAAAGCTATGGCCCAAACAGTGCGGCGACACCAAAGTCCAGTAATCTTGCTTACCGATTATTTGACTTTGGCCCGATGTCTTTTGACAGCTATATTAACGCCCGATTGGTGGATTTTGGCCCCAATATCTCATGTGACATATATTAACACCAAAATGCATAACTATTGCTTACCAATTTGTGCATATTGTCAGCAATTTATGTCTCACAAAATAATGGTATCAAAATCCACTAATCTTGCTCACCGATTAGTGGATTTTGGCCCCAGTATCTTCTGTGACATATATTAGTGCCAAAATGACAGCCAAATTAATCAAGGCGTTGGATCAATGTTGCATAAGCAACGAACAGAGAGGCATAAACGAATAGAGAACGTCTCTATGGTTCCAAGAAAAGTAGATTAATCGAATTCTGCCCACAAGCCGGACATATATGGCTGGAAATCATATAATATGCCAAAAAAAAGTTAAAATCCCGAATTGTCTCAACACTTTAACCACCTTGAAAGAAACGCTTACGCGAATTTGGACCCAACCCAAAACGGGTTCAATCTGAGGTTCGAATAGGCAATGGAAATATTACCAGAAATAGTAAGAAATAACTAAAAATACCCGTTTGACTGGTCGAACGGCGGAATTTGGGGATGAATATGGACCCCGATGGAGCGTAGCTGAATCGTCCCCTTGTGCGTCTCGTCGAGAGCTTTCCAAAATTGGGTGGCTCGCGTCATTCTGATGCCCGTAGCAAAAGCTATGGCCCAAACAGTGCGGCGACACCAAAGTCCATTAATCTTTCTTACCGATTACTGGACTTTGGCCCCATGTCTTATGAGAGATATATTAACGCCCGATTGGTGGATTTTGGCCCCAATATCTCATGTGACATATATTAACACCAAAATGCATAACTATTGCTTACCAATTTGTGCATTTTGTCAGCAATTTATGTCTCACAAAATAATGGTATCAAAATCCACTAATCTTGCTCACCGATTATTGGATTTTGGCCCCAATATCTTCTGTGACATATATTAGTGCCAAAAAGACAGCCGAATTAATCAAGGCGTTGGATCAATGTGGCAAAAGCAACGAGTAGAGAGGCATAAACCAATACAGAACGTCTCTATGGTTCCAAGAAAAGTAGATTAATCGAATTCTGCCCACAAGTCAGGCATATAAGGCTGAAAATCATAAAATATGCCAAAAAAATTAAATTCCCGAATTGTCCCAACACTTTAACCATAGTGAAAGAAACGCGTACGCGAATTTCGACCCAACCCAAAACGGGTTCAAGCTGAGGTCCGAATAGGCAATGGAAATATTACAAGAAATAGTAAGAAATAACTAAAAATGCCCGATTGGCTGGTCGAACGGCGGAATTTGGGGATGAATATGGACCCCGATGGAGCATAGCTCGATCGTCCCCTTGTGCGTCTCGTCGAGAGCTTTCCGAATTGGGGTGGCTCGCGTCATTCTGATGCCCGTAGCAAAAGCTATGGCCCAAACATTGCGGCGACACCAAAGTCCAGTAATGTTGCTTACCGATTACTTGACTTTGGCCCCATGTCTTTTGAGAGATATATTAACGCCCTGATTGGTGGATTTTGGCCCCAATATCTCATGTGACATATATTAACACCAAAATGCATAACTATTGCTTACCAATTTGTGCATTTTGTCAGCAATTTATGTCTCACAAAATAATGGTATCAAAATCCACTAATCTTGCTCACTGATTAGTGGATTTTGGCCCCAATATCTTCTGTGACATATATTAGTGCCAAAATGACAGCCGAATTAATCAAGGCGTTGGATCAATGTGGCATAAGCAACGAACAGAGAGGCATAAACGAATAGAGAACGTCTCTATGGTTCCATGAAAAGTAGATTAATCGAATTCTGCCCACAAGCCGGACATATATGGCTGAAAATCATAAAATATGCCAAAAAAGTTAAAATCCCGAATTGTCCCAACACTTTAACCATACTGAAAGAAACGCGTACGCGAATTTGGACCCAACTAAAAACGGGTTCAAGCTGAGGTCCGAATAGGCAATGGAAATATTACCAGAAATAGTAAGAAATAACTAAAAATGCCCGTTTGGCTGGTCGAACGGCGGAATTTGGGGATGAATATCGTCCCCTTGTGCGTCTCGTCGAGAGCTTTCCGAATTGGGGTGGCTCGCGTCATTCTGATGCCCGTAGCAAAAGCTATGGCCCAAACAGTGCGGCGACACCAAAGTCCATTAATCTTTCTTACCGATTACTGGACTTTGGCCCCATGTCTTATGAGAGATATATTAACGCCCGATTGGTGGATTTTGGCCCCAATATCTCACGTGACATATATTAACACCAAAATGCATAACTATTGCTTACCAATTTGTGCATTTTGTCAGCAATTTATGTCTCACAAAATAATGGTATCAAAATCCACTAATCATGCTCACCGATTATTGGATTTTGGCCCCAATATCTTCTGTGACATATATTAGTGCCAAAATGACAGCCGAATTAATCAAGGCGTTGGATCAATGTGGCAAAAGCAACGAGTAGAGAGGCATAAACCAATACAGAACGTCTCTATGGTTCCAAGAAAAGTAGATTAATCGAATTATGCCCACAAGTCAGGCATATAAGGCTGAAAATCATAAAATATGCCAAAAAAATTAAATTCCCGAATTGTCCCAACACTTTAACCATAGTGAAAGAAACGCGTACGCGAATTTCGACCCAACCCAAAACGGGTTCAAGCTGAGGTCCGAATAGGCAATGGAAATATTACCAGAAATAGTAAGAAATAACTAAAAATGCCCGTTTGGCTGGTCGAACGGCGGAATTTGGGGATGAATATGGACCCCGATGGAGCATAGCTCGATCGTCCCCTTGTGCGTCTCGTCGAGAGCTTTCCGAATTGGGGTGGCTCGCGTCATTCTGATGCCCGTAGCAAAAGCTATGGCCCAAACATTGCGGCGACACCAAAGTCCAGTAATGTTGCTTACCGATTACTTGACTTTGGCCCCATGTCTTTTGAGAGATATATTAACGCCCTGATTGGTGGATTTTGGCCCCAATATCTCATGTGACATATATTAACACCAAAATGCATAATTATTGCTTACCAATTTGTGCATTTTGTCAGCAATTTATGTCTCACAAAATAATGGTATCAAAATCCACTAATCTTGCTCACCGATTAGTGGATTTTGGCCCCAATATCTTCTGTGACATATATTAGTGCCAAAATGACAGCCGAATTAATCAAGGCGTTGGATCAATGTGGCATAAGCAACGAACAGAGAGGCATAAACGAATAGAGAACGTCTCTATGGTTCCATGAAAAGTAGATTAATCGAATTCTGCCCACAAGCCGGACATATATGGCTGAAAATCATAAAATATGCCAAAAAAGTTAAAATCCCTAATTGTCCCAACACTTTAACCACACTGAAAGAAACGCGTACGCGAATTTCGACCCAACCCAAAACGGGTTCAATCTGAGGTTCGAATAGGCAATGGAAATATTACCAGAAATAGTAAGAAATAACTAAAAATGCCCGTTTGACTGGTCGAACGGCGGAATTTGGGGATGAATATGGACCCCGATGGAGCGTAGCTCAATCGTCCCTTTGTGCGTCTCATCGAGAGCTTTCCGAATTGGGGTGGCTCGCGTCATTCTAATGCCCGTATCAAAAGCTATGGCCCAAACAGTGCGGCGACACCAAAGTCCACTAATCTTTCTTACCGATTACTGGACTTTGGCCCCATGTCTTATGAGAGATATATTAACGCCCGATTGGTGGATTTTGGCCCCAATATCTCATGTGACATATATTAACACCAAAATGCATAACTATTGCTTACCGATTTGTGCATTTTGTCAGCAATTTATGTCTCACAAAATAATGGTATCAAAATCCACTAATCTTGCTCACCGATTATTGGATTTTGGCCCCAATATCTTATGTGACATATATTAGTTCCAAAATGACAGCCGAATTAATCAAGGCGTTGGATCAATGTGGCATTAGCAACGAACAGAGAGGCATAAACGAATACAGAACGTCTCTATGGTTCCAAGAAAAGTAGATTAATCGAATTCTGCCCACAAGTCAGGCATATAAGGCTGAAAATAATAAAATATGCCAAAAAAATTAAATTCCCGAATTCTCCCAACACTTTAACCATAGTGAAAGAAACGCGTACGCGAATTTCGACCCAACCCAAAACGGGTTCAAGCTGAGGTCCGAATAGGCAATGGAAATATTACCAGAAATAGTAAGAAATAACTAAAAATGCCCGTTTGACTGGTCGAACGGCGGAATTTGGGGATGAATATGGACCCCGATGGAGCGTAGCTCAATCGTCCCCTTGTGCGTCTCGTCGAGAGCTTTCCGAATTGGGGTGGCTCGCGTCATTCTAATGCCCGTATAAAAAGCTATGGCCCAAACAGTGCGGCGACACCAAAGTCCAGTAATCTTGCTTACCGATTACTTGACTTTGGCCCCATGTCTTTTGAGAGATATATTAACGCCCTGATTGGTGGATTTTGGCCCCAATATCTCATGTGACATATATTAACACCAAAATGCATAACTATTGCTTACCAATTTGTGCATTTTGTCAGCAATTTATGTCTCACAAAACAATGGTATCAAAATCCACTAATCTTGCTCACCGATTAGTGGATTTTGGCCCCAATATCTTCTGTGACATATATTAGTGCCAAAATGACAGCCTAATTAATCAAGGCGTTGGATCAAGGTGGCATAAGCAACGAACAGAGAGGCATAAACGAATACAGAACGTCTCTATGGTTCCAAGAAAAGTAGATTAATCGAATTCTGCCCACAAGCCGGACATATATGGCTGAAAATCATAAAATATGCCTAAAAAAATTAAAATCCCTAATTGTCCCAACACTTTAACCACACTGAAAGAAACGCGTACGCGAATTTCGACCCAACCCAAAACAGGTTCAAGCTGAGGTTCGAATAGGCAATGGAAATATTATCAGAAATAGTAAGAAATAACTAAAAATGCCCGTTTGACTGGTCGAACGGCGGAATTTGGGGATGAATATGGACCCCGATGGAGCGTAGCTCAACCGTCCCCTTGTGCGTCTCGTCGAGAGCTTTCCGAATTGGGGTGGATCGCGTCATTCTGATGCCCGTAGCAAAAGCCATGGCCCAAACAGTGCGACGACACCAAAGTCCAGTATTCTTTCTTACCGATTACTGGACTTTGGCCCCATGTCTTATGAGAGATATATTAACGCCCGATTGGTGGATTTTGGCCCCAATATCTCATGTGACATATATTAACACCAAAATGCATAACTATTGCTTACCGATTTGTGCATTTTGTCAGCAATTTATGTCTCACAAAATAATGGTATCAAAATCCACTAATCTTGCTCACCGATTATTGGATTTCGGCCCCAATATCTTCTGTGACATATATTAGTGCCAAAATGACAGCCGAATTAATCAAGGCGTTGGATCAATGTGGCATAAGCAACGAACAGAGAGGCATAAACGAATACAGAACGTGTCTATGGTTCCAAGAAAAGTAGATTAATCGAATTCTGCCCACAAGTCGGGCATATAAGGCTGAAAATCATAAAATATGCTAAAAAAAGTTAAAACCCCGAATTCTCCCAACAATTTAACCATAGTGAAAGAAACGCGTACGCGAATTTCGACCCAACCCAAAACGGGTTCAAGCTGAGGTTCGAATAGGCAATGGAAATATTACCAGAAATAGTAAGAAATAACTAAAAATGCCCGTTTGACTGGTCGAACGGCGGAATTTGGGGATGAATATTGACCCCGATGGAGCGTAGCTCAACCGTCCCCTTGTGCATCTCGTCTAGAGCTTTCCGAATTGGGGTGGCTCGCGTCATTCTGATGCCCGTAGCAAAAGCTATGGCCCAAACAGTGCGGCGACACCAAAGTCCAGTAATCTTGCTTACCGATTACTGGACTTTGGCCCCATGTATTTTAAGAGATATATTAACGCCCGATTGGTGGATTTTGGCCCCAATATCTCATGTGACATATATTAACACCAAAATGCATAACTATTGCTTACCAATTTGTGCATTTTGTCAGCAATTTATGTCTCACAAAATAATGGTATCAAAATCCACTAATCTTGCTCACCGATTATTGGATTTTGGCCCCAATATCTTCTGTGACATATATTAGTGCCAAAATGACAGCCGAATTAATCAAGGCGTTGGATCAAGGTGGCATAAGCAACGAACAGAGAGGCATAAACGAATACAGAACGTCTCTATGGTTCCAAGAAAAGTAGATTAATCGAATTCTGCCCACAAGCCGGACATATATGGCTGAAAATCATAAAATATGCCTAAAAAAGTTAAAATCCATAATTGTCCCAACACTTTAACCACACTGAAAGAAACGCGTACGCGAATTTCGACCCAACCCAAAACAGGTTCAAGCTGAGGTTCGAATAGGCAATGGAAATATTATCAGAAATAGTAAGAAATAACTAAAAATGCCCGTTTGACTGGTCGAACGGCGGAATTTGGGGATGAATATGGACCCCGATGGAGCGTAGCTCAATCGTCCCCTTGTGCGTCTCGTCGAGAGCTTTCCGAATTGGGGTGGCTCGCGTCATTCTAATGCCCGTATAAAAAGCTATGGCCCAAACAGTGCGGCGACACCAAAGTCCAGTAATCTTGCTTACCGATTACTTGACTTTGGCCCCATGTCTTTTGAGAGATATATTAACGCCCTGATTGGTGGATTTTGGCCCCAATATCTCATGTGACATATATTAACACCAAAATGCATAACTATTGCTTACCAATTTGTGCATTTTGTCAGCAATTTATGTCTCACAAAACAATGGTATCAAAATCCACTAATCTTGCTCACCGATTAGTGGATTTTGGCCCCAATATCTTCTGTGACATATATTAGTGCCAAAATGACAGCCTAATTAATCAAGGCGTTGGATCAAGGTGGCATAAGCAACGAGTAGAGAGGCATAAACCAATACAGAACGTCTCTATGGTTCCAAGAAAAGTAGATTAATCGAATTATGCCCACAAGTCAGGCATATAAGGCTGAAAATCATAAAATATGCCAAAAAAATTAAATTCCCGAATTGTCCCAACACTTTAACCATAGTGAAAGAAACGCGTACGCGAATTTCGACCCAACCCAAAACGGGTTCAAGCTGAGGTCCGAATAGGCAATGGAAATATTACCAGAAATAGTAAGAAATAACTAAAAATGCCCGTTTGGCTGGTCGAACGGCGGAATTTGGGGATGAATATGGACCCCGATGGAGCATAGCTCGATCGTCCCCTTGTGCGTCTCGTCGAGAGCTTTCCGAATTGGGGTGGCTCGCGTCATTCTGATGCCCGTAGCAAAAGCTATGGCCCAAACATTGCGGCGACACCAAAGTCCAGTAATGTTGCTTACCGATTACTTGACTTTGGCCCCATGTCTTTTGAGAGATATATTAACGCCCTGATTGGTGGATTTTGGCCCCAATATCTCATGTGACATATATTAACACCAAAATGCATAATTATTGCTTACCAATTTGTGCATTTTGTCAGCAATTTATGTCTCACAAAATAATGGTATCAAAATCCACTAATCTTGCTCACCGATTAGTGGATTTTGGCCCCAATATCTTCTGTGACATATATTAGTGCCAAAATGACAGCCGAATTAATCAAGGCGTTGGATCAATGTGGCATAAGCAACGAACAGAGAGGCATAAACGAATAGAGAACGTCTCTATGGTTCCATGAAAAGTAGATTAATCGAATTCTGCCCACAAGCCGGACATATATGGCTGAAAATCATAAAATATGCCAAAAAAGTTAAAATCCCTAATTGTCCCAACACTTTAACCACACTGAAAGAAACGCGTACGCGAATTTCGACCCAACCCAAAACGGGTTCAATCTGAGGTTCGAATAGGCAATGGAAATATTACCAGAAATAGTAAGAAATAACTAAAAATGCCCGTTTGACTGGTCGAACGGCGGAATTTGGGGATGAATATGGACCCCGATGGAGCGTAGCTCAATCGTCCCTTTGTGCGTCTCATCGAGAGCTTTCCGAATTGGGGTGGCTCGCGTCATTCTAATGCCCGTATCAAAAGCTATGGCCCAAACAGTGCGGCGACACCAAAGTCCACTAATCTTTCTTACCGATTACTGGACTTTGGCCCCATGTCTTATGAGAGATATATTAACGCCCGATTGGTGGATTTTGGCCCCAATATCTCATGTGACATATATTAACACCAAAATGCATAACTATTGCTTACCGATTTGTGCATTTTGTCAGCAATTTATGTCTCACAAAATAATGGTATCAAAATCCACTAATCTTGCTCACCGATTATTGGATTTTGGCCCCAATATCTTATGTGACATATATTAGTTCCAAAATGACAGCCGAATTAATCAAGGCGTTGGATCAATGTGGCATTAGCAACGAACAGAGAGGCATAAACGAATACAGAACGTCTCTATGGTTCCAAGAAAAGTAGATTAATCGAATTCTGCCCACAAGTCAGGCATATAAGGCTGAAAATAATAAAATATGCCAAAAAAATTAAATTCCCGAATTCTCCCAACACTTTAACCATAGTGAAAGAAACGCGTACGCGAATTTCGACCCAACCCAAAACGGGTTCAAGCTGAGGTCCGAATAGGCAATGGAAATATTACCAGAAATAGTAAGAAATAACTAAAAATGCCCGTTTGACTGGTCGAACGGCGGAATTTGGGGATGAATATGGACCCCGATGGAGCGTAGCTCAATCGTCCCCTTGTGCGTCTCGTCGAGAGCTTTCCGAATTGGGGTGGCTCGCGTCATTCTAATGCCCGTATAAAAAGCTATGGCCCAAACAGTGCGGCGACACCAAAGTCCAGTAATCTTGCTTACCGATTACTTGACTTTGGCCCCATGTCTTTTGAGAGATATATTAACGCCCTGATTGGTGGATTTTGGCCCCAATATCTCATGTGACATATATTAACACCAAAATGCATAACTATTGCTTACCAATTTGTGCATTTTGTCAGCAATTTATGTCTCACAAAACAATGGTATCAAAATCCACTAATCTTGCTCACCGATTAGTGGATTTTGGCCCCAATATCTTCTGTGACATATATTAGTGCCAAAATGACAGCCTAATTAATCAAGGCGTTGGATCAAGGTGGCATAAGCAACGAACAGAGAGGCATAAACGAATACAGAACGTCTCTATGGTTCCAAGAAAAGTAGATTAATCGAATTCTGCCCACAAGCCGGACATATATGGCTGAAAATCATAAAATATGCCTAAAAAAATTAAAATCCCTAATTGTCCCAACACTTTAACCACACTGAAAGAAACGCGTACGCGAATTTCGACCCAACCCAAAACAGGTTCAAGCTGAGGTTCGAATAGGCAATGGAAATATTATCAGAAATAGTAAGAAATAACTAAAAATGCCCGTTTGACTGGTCGAACGGCGGAATTTGGGGATGAATATGGACCCCGATGGAGCGTAGCTCAACCGTCCCCTTGTGCGTCTCGTCGAGAGCTTTCCGAATTGGGGTGGATCGCGTCATTCTGATGCCCGTAGCAAAAGCCATGGCCCAAACAGTGCGACGACACCAAAGTCCAGTATTCTTTCTTACCGATTACTGGACTTTGGCCCCATGTCTTATGAGAGATATATTAACGCCCGATTGGTGGATTTTGGCCCCAATATCTCATGTGACATATATTAACACCAAAATGCATAACTATTGCTTACCGATTTGTGCATTTTGTCAGCAATTTATGTCTCACAAAATAATGGTATCAAAATCCACTAATCTTGCTCACCGATTATTGGATTTCGGCCCCAATATCTTCTGTGACATATATTAGTGCCAAAATGACAGCCGAATTAATCAAGGCGTTGGATCAATGTGGCATAAGCAACGAACAGAGAGGCATAAACGAATACAGAACGTGTCTATGGTTCCAAGAAAAGTAGATTAATCGAATTCTGCCCACAAGTCGGGCATATAAGGCTGAAAATCATAAAATATGCTAAAAAAAGTTAAAACCCCGAATTCTCCCAACAATTTAACCATAGTGAAAGAAACGCGTACGCGAATTTCGACCCAACCCAAAACGGGTTCAAGCTGAGGTTCGAATAGGCAATGGAAATATTACCAGAAATAGTAAGAAATAACTAAAAATGCCCGTTTGACTGGTCGAACGGCGGAATTTGGGGATGAATATTGACCCCGATGGAGCGTAGCTCAACCGTCCCCTTGTGCATCTCGTCTAGAGCTTTCCGAATTGGGGTGGCTCGCGTCATTCTGATGCCCGTAGCAAAAGCTATGGCCCAAACAGTGCGGCGACACCAAAGTCCAGTAATCTTGCTTACCGATTACTGGACTTTGGCCCCATGTATTTTAAGAGATATATTAACGCCCGATTGGTGGATTTTGGCCCCAATATCTCATGTGACATATATTAACACCAAAATGCATAACTATTGCTTACCAATTTGTGCATTTTGTCAGCAATTTATGTCTCACAAAATAATGGTATCAAAATCCACTAATCTTGCTCACCGATTATTGGATTTTGGCCCCAATATCTTCTGTGACATATATTAGTGCCAAAATGACAGCCGAATTAATCAAGGCGTTGGATCAAGGTGGCATAAGCAACGAACAGAGAGGCATAAACGAATACAGAACGTCTCTATGGTTCCAAGAAAAGTAGATTAATCGAATTCTGCCCACAAGCCGGACATATATGGCTGAAAATCATAAAATATGCCTAAAAAAAGTTAAAATCCATAATTGTCCCAACACTTTAACCACACTGAAAGAAACGCGTACGCGAATTTCGACCCAACCCAAAACAGGTTCAAGCTGAGGTTCGAATAGGCAATGGAAATATTATCAGAAATAGTAAGAAATAACTAAAAATGCCCGTTTGACTGGTCGAACGGCGGAATTTGGGGATGCATATGGACCCCGATGGAGCGTAGCTCAACCGTCCCCTTGTGCGTCTCGTCGAGAGCTTTCCGAATTGGGGTGGATCGCGTCATTCTGATGCCCGTAGCAAAAGCTATGGCCCAAACAGTGCGACGACACCAAAGTCCAGTATTCTTTCTTACCGATTACTGGACTTTGGCCCCATGTCTTATGAGAGATATATTAACGCCCGATTGGTGGATTTTGGCCCCAATATCTCATGTGACATATATTAACACCAAAATGCATAACTATTGCTTACCGATTTGTGCATTTTGTCAGCAATTTATGTCTCACAAAATAATGGCATCAAAATCCACTAATCTTGCTCACCGATTATTGGATTTCGCCCCAATATCTTCTGTGACATATATTAGTGCCAAAATGACAGCCGAATTAATCAAGGCGTTGGATCAATGTGGCATAAGCAACGAACAGAGAGGCTTAAACGAATACAGAACGTGTCTATGGTTCCAAGAAAAGTAGATTAATCGAATTCTGCCCACAAGTCGGGCATATAAGGCTGAAAATCATAAAATATGCTAAAAAAAGTTAAAACCCCGAATTCTCCCAACAATTTAACCATAGTGAAAGAAACGCGTACGCGAATTTCGACCCAACCCAAAACGGGTTCAAGCTGAGGTTCGAATAGGCAATGGAAATATTACCAGAAATAGTAAGAAATAACTAAAAATGCCCGTTTGACTGGTCGAACGGCGGAATTTGGGGATGAATATTGACCCCGATGGAGCGTAGCTCAACCGTCCCCTTGTGCGTCTCGTCGAGATCTTTCCGAATTAGGGTGGCTCGCGTCATTCTGATGCCCGTAGCAAAAGCTATGGCCCAAACAGTGCGGCGACACCAAAGTCCAGTAATCTTGCTTACCGATTACTGGACTTTGGCCCCATGTCTTTTAAGAGATATATTAACGCCCGATTGGTGGATTTTGGCCCCAATATCTCATGTGACAATATTAACACCAAAATGCATAACTATTGCTTACCAATTTGTGCATTTTGTCAGCAATTTATGTCTCACAAAATAATGGTATCAAAATCCACTAATCTTGCTCACCGATTATTGGATTTTGGCCCCAATATCTTATGTGACATATATTAGTGCCAAAATGACAGCCGAATTAATCAAGGCGTTGGATCAATGTGGCATAAGCAACGAACAGAGAGGCATAAACGAATACAGAACGTCTCTATGGTTCCAAGAAAAGTAGATTAATCGAATTCTGACCACAAGCCGGACATATAAGGCTGAAAATCATAAAATATGCCAAAAAAAGTTAAAATCCCGAATTTTCCCAGCACTTTAACCATACTGAAAGAAACGCGTACGCGAATTTCGACCCAACCCAAAATGGGTTCAAGCTGAGGTCCGAATAGGCAATGGAAATATTACCAGAAATAGTAAGAAATAACTAAAAATGCCCGTTTGGCTGGTCGAACGGCGGAATTTGGGGATGAATATGGACCCCGATGGAGCGTATTGTCCCCTTGTGCGTCTCGTCGAGAGCTTTCCGAATTGGGGTGGCTCGCGTCATTCTGATGCCCGTAGCAAAAGCTATGGCCCAAACAGTGCGGCGACACCAAAGTCCGGTAATCTTGCTTACCGATTACTGGACTTTGGCCCCATGTCTTTTGAGAGATATATTAACGCCCTGATTGGTGGATTTTGGCCCCAATATCTCATGTGACATATATTAACACCAAAATTCATAACTATTGCTTACCAATTTGTGCATTTTGTCAGCAATTTATGTCTCACAAAATAATGGTATCAAAATCCACTAATCTTGCTCACCGATTAGTGGATTTTGGCCCCAATATCTTCTGTGACATATATTAGTGCCAAAATGACAGCCGAATTAATCAAGGCGTTGGATCAATGTGGCAAAGAAACGAACAGAGAGGCATAAACGAATAGAGAACGTCTCTATGGTTCCAAGAAAAGTAGATTAATCGAATTCTGCCCACAAATCGGACATATATGGCTGAAAAATCATAAAATATGCCAAAAAAAGTTAAAATCCATAATTGTCCCAACACTTTAACCACACTGAAAGAAACGCGTACGCGAATTTCGACCCAAACCAAAACGGGAGGTTCGAATAGGCAATGGAAATATTACCAGAAATAGTAAGAAATAACTAAAAATGCCCGTTTGACTGGTCGAACGGCGGAATTTGGGGATGAATATTGACCCCGATGGAGCGTAGCTCAACCGTCCCCTTGTGCATCTCGTCGAGAGCTTTCCGAATTGGGGTGGCTCGCGTCATTCTGATGCCCGTAGCAAAAGCTATGGCCCAAACAGTGCGGCGACACCAAAGTCCAGTAATCTTGCTTACCGATTACTGGACTTTGGCCCCATGTATTTTAAGAGATATATTAACGCCCGATTGGTGGATTTTGGCCCCAATATCTCATGTGACATATATTAACACCAAAATGCATAACTATTGCTTACCAATTTGTGCATTTTGTCAGCAATTTATGTCTCACAAAATAATGGTATCAAAATCCACTAATCTTGCTCACCGATTATTGGATTTTGGCCCCAATATCTTCTGTGACATATATTAGTGCCAAAATGACAGCCGAATTAATCAAGGCGTTGGATCAAGGTGGCATAAGCAACGAACAGAGAGGCATAAACGAATACAGAACGTCTCTATGGTTCCAAGAAAAGTAGATTAATCGAATTCTGCCCACAAGCCGGACATATATGGCTGAAAATCATAAAATATGCCTAAAAAAGTTAAAATCCCTAATTGTCCCAACACTTTAACCACACTGAAAGAAACGCGTACGCGAATTTCGACCCAACCCAAAATAGGTTCAAGCTGAGGTTCGAATAGGCAATGGAAATATTATCAGAAATAGTAAGAAATAACTAAAAATGCCCGTTTGACTGGTCGAACGGCGGAATTTGGGGATGCATATGGACCCCGATGGAGCGTAGCTCAACCGTCCCCTTGTGCGTCTCGTCGAGAGCTTTCCGAATTGGGGTGGATCGCGTCATTCTGATGCCCGTAGCAAAAGCTATGGCCCAAACAGTGCGACGACACCAAAGTCCAGTATTCTTTCTTACCGATTACTGGACTTTGGCCCCATGTCTTATGAGAGATATATTAACGCCCGATTGGTGGATTTTGGCCCCAATATCTCATGTGACATATATTAACACCAAAATGCATAACTATTGCTTACCGATTTGTGCATTTTGTCAACAATTTATGTCTCACAAAATAATGGCATCAAAATCCACTAATCTTGCTCACCGATTATTGGATTTCGCCCCAATATCTTCTGTGACATATATTAGTGCCAAAATGACAGCCGAATTAATCAAGGCGTTGGATCAATGTGGCATAAGCAACGAACAGAGAGGCTTAAACGAATACAGAACGTGTCTATGGTTCCAAGAAAAGTAGATTAATCGAATTCTGCCCACAAGTCGGGCATATAAGGCTGAAAATCATAAAATATGCTAAAAAAAGTTAAAACCCCAAATTCTCCCAACAATTTAACCATAGTGAAAGAAACGCGTACGCGAATTTCGACCCAACCCAAAACGGGTTCAAGCTGAGGTTCGAATAGGCAATGGAAATATTACCAGAAATAGTAAGAAATAACTAAAAATGCCCGTTTGACTGGTCGAACGGCGGAATTTGGGGATGAATATTGACCCGATGGAGCGTAGCTCAACCGTCCCCTTGTGCGTCTCGTCGAGAGCTTTCCGAATTAGGGTGGCTCGCGTCATTCTGATGCCCATAGCAAAAGCTATGGCCCAAACAGTGCGGCGACACCAAAGTCCAGTAATCTTGCTTACCGATTACTGGACTTTGGCCCCATGTCTTTTAAGAGATATATTAACGCCCGATTGGTGGATTTTGGCCCCAATATCTCATGTGACATATATTAACACCAAAATGCATAACTATTGCTTACCAATTTGTGCATTTTGTCAGCAATTTATGTCTCACAAAATAATGGTATCAAAATCCACTAATCTTGCTCACCGATTATTGGATTTTGGCCCCAATATCTTATGTGACATATATTAGTGCCAAAATGACAGCCGAATTAATCAAGGCGTTGGATCAATGTGGCATAAGCAACGAACAGAGAGGCATAAACGAATACAGAACGTCTCTATGGTTCCAAGAAAAGTAGATTAATCGAATTCTGACCACAAGCCGGACATATAAGGCTGAAAATCATAAAATATGCCAAAAAAAGTTAAAATCCCGAATTTTCCCAGCACTTTAACCATACTGAAAGAAACGCGTACGCGAATTTCGACCCAACCCAAAATGGGTTCAAGCTGAGGTCCGAATAGGCAATGGAAATATTACCAGAAATAGTAAGAAATAACTAAAAATGCCCGTTTGGCTGGTCGAACGGCGGAATTTGGGGATGAATATGGACCCCGATGGAGCGTATTGTCCCCTTGTGCGTCTCGTCGAGAGCTTTCCGAATTGGGGTGGCTCGCGTCATTCTGATGCCCGTAGCAAAAGCTATGGCCCAAACAGTGCGGCGACACCAAAGTCCGGTAATCTTGCTTACCGATTACTGGACTTTGGCCCCATGTCTTTTGAGAGATATATTAACGCCCTGATTGGTGGATTTTGGCCCCAATATCTCATGTGACATATATTAACACCAAAATTCATAACTATTGCTTACCAATTTGTGCATTTTGTCAGCAATTTATGTCTCACAAAATAATGGTATCAAAATCCACTAATCTTGCTCACCGATTAGTGGATTTTGGCCCCAATATCTTCTGTGACATATATTAGTGCCAAAATGACAGCCGAATTAATCAAGGCGTTGGATCAATGTGGCAAAGAAACGAACAGAGAGGCATAAACGAATAGAGAACGTCTCTATGGTTCCAAGAAAAGTAGATTAATCGAATTCTGCCCACAAATCGGACATATATGGCTGAAAATCATAAAATATGCCAAAAAAAGTTAAAATCCATAATTGTCCCAACACTTTAACCACACTGAAAGAAACGCGTACGCGAATTTCGACCCAAACCAAAACGGGAGGTTCGAATAGGGAATGGAAATATTACCAGAAATAGTAAGAAATAACTAAAAATGCCCGTTTGACTGGTCGAACGGCGGAATTCGGGGATGAATATGGACCCCGATGGAGCGTAGCTCAACCGTCCCCTTGTGCGTCTCGTCGAGAGCTTTCCGAATTAGGGTGGCTCGCGTCATTCTGATGCCTGTAGCAAAAGCTATGGCCCAAACAGTGCGGCGACACCAAAGTCCAGTAATCTTTCTTACCGATTACTGGACTTTGGCCCCATGTCTTTTGAGAGATATATTAACGCCCGATTGGTGGATTTTGGCCCCAATATCTCATGTGACATATATTAACACCAAAATGCATAACTATTGCTTACCGATTTGTGCATTTTGTCAGCAATTTATGTCTCACAAAATAATGGTATCAAAATCCACTAATCTTGCTCACCGATTAGTGGATTTTGGCCCCAATATCTTCTGTGACATATATTAGTTCCAAAATGACAGCCGAATTAATCAAGGCGTTGGATCAATGTGGCATAAGCAACGAACAGAGAGGCATAAACGAATACAGAACGTCTCTGTTCCAAGAAAAGTAGATTAATCGAATTCTGCCCACAAGTCGGGCATATAAGGCTGAAAATCATAAAATATGCCAAAAAAAGTTAAAATCCCGAATTGTCCCAAAACTTTAACCATACTGAAAGAAACGCGTACGCAAATTTGGACCCAACCCAAAACGGGTTCAAGCTGAGGTCCGAGTAGGCAATGGAAATATTACCAGAAATAGTAAGAAATAACTAAAAATGCCCGTTTGGCTGGTCGAACGGCGGAATTTGGGGATGAATATGGACCCCGATGGAGCGTAGCTCAATCGTCCCCTTGTGCGTCTCGTCGAGAGCTTTCCGAATTGGGGTGGCTCGCGTCATTCTGATGCCCGTAGCAAAAGCTATGGCCCAAACAAAGCGGCGACACCAAAGTCTAGTAATCTTGCTTACCGATTACTGGACTTTGGCCCCATGTCTTTTGAGAGATATATTAACGCCCTGATTGGTGAATTTTGGCCCCAATATCTCATGTGACATATATTAACACCAAAATTCATAACTATTGCTTACCAATTTGTGCATTTTGTCAGCAATTTATGTCTCACAAAATAATGGTTTCAAAATCCACTAATCTTACTCACCGATTAGTGGATTTTGGCCCCAATATCTTCTGTGACATATATTAGTGCCAAAATGACAGCCGAATTAATCAAGGCGTTGGATCAATGTGGCATAAGCAACGAACAGAGAGGCATAAACGAATAGAGAACGTCTCTATGGTTCCAAGAAAAGTAGATTAATCGAATTCTGCCCACAAGCCGGACATATATGGCTGAAAATCATAAAATATGCCAAAAAAAGTTAAAATCCCTTATTGTCCCAATACTTTAACCACACTGAAAGAAACGCGTACGCGAATTTCGACCCAACCCAAAACGGGTTCAAGCTGAGGTTCGAATAGGCAATGGAAATATTACCAGAAATAGTAAGAAATAACTAAAAATGCCCGTTTGACTGGTCGAACGGCGGAATTTGGGGATGAATATGGACCCCGATGGAGCGTAGCTCAATCGTCCCCTTGTGCGTCTCGTCGAGAGCTTTCCGAATGGGGGTGGCTCGCGTCATTTTGATGCCCGTAGCAAAAGCTATGGCCCAAACAGTGCGGCGACACCAAAGTCCAGTAATCTTTCTTACCGATTACTGGACTTTGGCCCCATGTCTTTTGAGAGATATATTAACGCCCGATTGGTGGATTTTGGCCCCAATATCTCATGTGACATATATTAACACCAAAATGCATAACTATTGCGTACCAATTTGTGCATTTTGTCAGCAATTTATGTCTCACAAAATTATGGTATCAAAATCCACTAATCTTGCTCACCGATTAGTGGATTTTGACCCCAATATCTTCTGTGACATATATTAGTGCCAAAATGACTGCCGAATTAATCAAGGCGTTGCATCAATGTGGCATAAGCAACGAATAGAGAGGCATAAACGAATACAGAACGTCTCTATGGTTCCAAGAAAAGTAGATTAATCGAATTCTGCCCACAAATCGGGCATATAAGGCTGAAAATCATAAAATATGCCAAAAAATTTAAAATCCCGAATTGTCCCAACACTTTAACCATACTGAAAGAAACGCGTACGCGAGTTTGGACCCAACCCAAAACGGGTTCAAGCTGAGGTCCGAATAGGCAATGGAAATATTACCAGAAATAGTAAGAAATAACTAAAAATGCCTGTTTGACTGGTCGAACGGCGGAATTTGGGGATGAATATGGACCCCGATGGAGCGTAGCTCAACCGTCCCCTTGTGCGTCTCATCGAGAGCTTTCCGAATTGGGGTGGCTCGCGTCATTCTGATGACTGTAGCAAAAGCTATGGCCCAAACAGTGCGGCGACACCAAAGTCCAGTAATCTTTCTTACCGATTACTGGACTTTGGCTCCATGTCTTTTGAGAGATATATTAACGCCCGATTGGTGGATTTTGGCCCCAATATCTCATGTGACATATATTAACACCAAAATGCATAACTATTTCTTACCGATTTGTGCATTTGGTCAGCAATTTATGTCTCACAAAATAATGGTATCAAAATCCACTAATCTTGCTCACCGATTAGTGGATTTCGGCCCCAATATCTTCTGTGACATATATAAGTTCCAAAATGACAGTCGAATTAATCAAGGCGTTGGATCAATGTGGCATAAGCAACGAATAGAGAGGCATAAACGAATACAGAACGTCTCTATGGTTCCAAGAAAAGTAGATTAATCGAATTCTGCCCACAAGTCGGGCATATAAGGCTGAAAATCATAAAATATGCCAAAAAAAGTTAAAATCCCGAATTGTCCCAAAACTTTAACCATACTGAAAGAAACGCGTACGCGAATTTCGACCCAACCCAAAACGGGTTCAAGCTGAGGTCCGAATAGGCAATGGAAATATTACCAGAAATAGTAAGAAATAACTAAAAATGCCCGTTTGACTGGTCGAACGGCGGAATTTGGGGATGAATATGGACCCCGATGGAGCGTAGCTCAATCGTCCCCTTGTGCGTCTCGTCGAGAGCTTTCCGAATGGGGGTGGCTCGCGTCATTTTGATGCCCGTAGCAAAAGCTATGGCCCAAACAGTGCGGCGACACCAAAGTCCAGTAATCTTTCTTACCGATTACTGGACTTTGGCCCCATGTCTTTTGAGAGATATATTAACGCCCGATTGGTGGATTTAGGCCCCAATATCTCATGTGACATATATTAACACCAAAATGCATAACTATTGCGTACCAATTTGTGCATTTTGTCAGCAATTTATGTCTCACAAAATTATGGTATCAAAATCCACTAATCTTGCTCACCGATTAGTGGATTTTGACCCCAATATCTTCTGTGACATATATTAGTGCCAAAATGACTGCCGAATTAATCAAGGCGTTGCATCAATGTGGCATAAGCAACGAATAGAGAGGCATAAACGAATACAGAACGTCTCTATGGTTCCAAGAAAAGTAGATTAATCGAATTCTGCCCACAAATCGGGCATATAAGGCTGAAAATCATAAAATATGCCAAAAAATTTAAAATCCCGAATTGTCCCAACACTTTAACCATACTGAAAGAAACGCGTACGCGAGTTTGGACCCAACCCAAAACGGGTTCAAGCTGAGGTCCGAATAGGCAATGGAAATATTACCAGAAATAGTAAGAAATAACTAAAAATGCCTGTTTGACTGGTCGAACGGCGGAATTTGGGGATGAATATGGACCCCGATGGAGCGTAGCTCAACCGTCCCCTTGTGCGTCTCATCGAGAGCTTTCCGAATTGGGGTGGCTCGCGTCATTCTGATGACTGTAGCAAAAGCTATGGCCCAAACAGTGCGGCGACACCAAAGTCCAGTAATCTTTCTTACCGATTACTGGACTTTGGCTCCATGTCTTTTGAGAGATATATTAACGCCCGATTGGTGGATTTTGGCCCCAATATCTCATGTGACATATATTAACACCAAAATGCATAACTATTTCTTACCGATTTGTGCATTTGGTCAGCAATTTATGTCTCACAAAATAATGGTATCAAAATCCACTAATCTTGCTCACCGATTAGTGGATTTCGGCCCCAATATCTTCTGTGACATATATAAGTTCCAAAATGACAGTCGAATTAATCAAGGCGTTGGATCAATGTGGCATAAGCAACGAATAGAGAGGCATAAACGAATACAGAACGTCTCTATGGTTCCAAGAAAAGTAGATTAATCGAATTCTGCCCACAAGTCGGGCATATAAGGCTGAAAATCATAAAATATGCCAAAAAAAGTTAAAATCCCGAATTGTCCCAAAACTTTAACCATACTGAAAGAAACGCGTACGCGAATTTCGACCCAACCCAAAACGGGTTCAAGCTGAGGTCCGAATAGGCAATGGAAATATTACCAGAAATAGTAAGAAATAACTAAAAATGCCCATTTGGCTGGTCGAACGGAGGAATTTGGGGATGAATATGGACCCCGATGGAGTGTAGCTCAATCGTCCCCTTGTGCGTCTCGTCGAGAGCTTTCCGAATTGGGGTGGCTCGCGTCATTCTGATGCCTGTAGCAAAAGCTATGGCCCAAACAGTGCGGCGACACCAAAGTCCACTAATCTTGCTTACCGATTACTGGACTTTGGCCCCATGTCTTTTGAGAGATATATTAACGCCCTGATTGGTGGATTTTGGCCCCAATATCTCATGTGACATATATTAACACCAAAATTCATAACTATTGCTTACCAATTTGTGCATTTTGTCAGCAATTTATGTCTCACAAAATAATGGTATCAAAATCCACTAATCTTGCTCAACGATTAGTGGATTTTGGCCCCAATATCTTCTGTGACATATATTAGTGCCAAAATGACAGCCGAATTAATCAAGGCGTAAGATCAATGTGGCATAAGCAACGAACAGAGAGGCATAAACGAATAGAGAACGTCTCTATGGTTCCAAGAAAAGTAGATTAATCGAATTCTGCCCACAAGCCGGACATATATGGCTGAAAATCATAAAATATGCCAAGAAAAGTTAAAATCGCTAATTGTCCCAACACTTTAACCACACTGAAAGAAACGCGTACGCGAATATCGACCCAACCCAAAACGGGTTCAAGCTGAGGTTCGAATAGGCAATGGAAATATTACCAGAAATAGTAAGAAATAACTAAAAATGCCCGTTTGACTGGTCGAACGGCGGAATTTGGGGATGAATATGGACCCCGATGGAGCGTAGCTCAACCGTCCCCTTGTGCGTCTCGTCGAGAGCTTTCCGAATGGGGGTGGCTCGCGTCATTATGATGCCCGTAGCAAAAGCTATGGCCTAAACAGTGCGGCGACACCAAAGTCCAGTAATCTTTCTTACCGATTACTGGACTTTGGCCCCATGTCTTTTGAGAGATATATTAATGCCCGATTGGTGGATTTTGGCCCAAATATCTCATGTGACATATATTAACACCAAAATGCATAACTATTGCTTACCAATTTGTGCATTTTGTCAGCAATTTATGTCTCACAAAATAATGGTATCAAAATCCACTAATCTTGCTCACCGATTAGTGGATTTTGGCCCCAATATCTTCTGTGACATATATTAGTGCCAAAATGACAGCCGAATTAATCAAGGCGTTGGATCAATGTGGCATAAGCAACGAACAGAGAGGCATAAACGAATACAGAACGTCTCTATGGTTCCAAGAAAAGTAGATTAATCGAATTCTGCCCACAAATCGGGCATATAAGGCTGAAAATCATAAAAGATGCCAAAAAATTTAAAATCCCGAATTGTCCCAACACTTTAACCATACTGAAAGAAACGCGTACGCGAATTTGGACCCAAGCCAAAACGGGTTCAAGCTGAGGTCTGAATAGGCAATGGAAATATTACCAGAAATAGTAAGAAATAACTAAAAATGCCCGTTTGGCTGGTCGAACGGCGGAATTTGGGGATGAATATGGACCCCGATGGAGCGTAGCTCAATCGTCCCCTTGTGCGTCTCGTCGAGAGCTTTCTGTATTGGGGTGGCTCGCGTCATTCTGATGCCCGTAGCAAAAGCTATGGCCCAAACAGTGCGGCGACACCAAAGTCCAGTAATCTTGCTTACCGATTACTGGACTTTGGCCCCATGTCTTTTGAGAGATATATTAACGCCCTGATTGGTGGATTTTGGCCCCAATATCTCATGTGACATATATTAACACCAAAATTCATAACTATTGCTTACCAATTTGTGCATTTTGTCAGCAATTTATGTCTCACAAAATAATGGTATCAAAATCCACTAATCTTGCTCAACGATTAGTGGATTTTGGCCCCAATATCTTCTGTGACATATATTAGTGCCAAAATGACAGCCGAATTAATCAAGGCGTAAGATCAATGTGGCATAAGCAACGAACAGAGAGGCATAAACGAATAGAGAACGTCTCTATGGTTCCAAGAAAAGTAGATTAATCGAATTCTGCCCACAAGCCGGACATATATGGCTGAAAATCATAAAATATGCCAAGAAAAGTTAAAATCGCTAATTGTCCCAACACTTTAACCACACTGAAAGAAACGCGTACGCGAATATCGACCCAACCCAAAACGGGTTCAAGCTGAGGTTCGAATAGGCAATGGAAATATTACCAGAAATAGTAAGAAATAACTAAAAATGCCCGTTTGACTGGTCGAACGGCGGAATTTGGGGATGAATATGGACCCCGATGGAGCGTAGCTCAACCGTCCCCTTGTGCGTCTCGTCGAGAGCTTTCCGAATGGGGGTGGCTCGCGTCATTATGATGCCCGTAGCAAAAGCTATGGCCTAAACAGTGCGGCGACACCAAAGTCCAGTAATCTTTCTTACCGATTACTGGACTTTGGCCCCATGTCTTTTGAGAGATATATTAATGCCCGATTGGTGGATTTTGGCCCAAATATCTCATGTGACATATATTAACACCAAAATGCATAACTATTGCTTACCAATTTGTGCATTTTGTCAGCAATTTATGTCTCACAAAATAATGGTATCAAAATCCACTAATCTTGCTCACCGATTAGTGGATTTTGGCCCCAATATCTTCTGTGACATATATTAGTGCCAAAATGACAGCCGAATTAATCAAGGCGTTGGATCAATGTGGCATAAGCAACGAACAGAGAGGCATAAACGAATACAGAACGTCTCTATGGTTCCAAGAAAAGTAGATTAATCGAATTCTGCCCACAAATCGGGCATATAAGGCTGAAAATCATAAAAGATGCCAAAAAATTTAAAATCCCGAATTGTCCCAACACTTTAACCATACTGAAAGAAACGCGTACGCGAATTTGGACCCAAGCCAAAACGGGTTCAAGCTGAGGTCCGAATAGGCAATGGAAATATTACCAGAAATAGTAAGAAATAACTAAAAATGCCCGTTTGGCTGGTCGAACGGCGGAATTTGGGGATGAATATGGACCCCGATGGAGCGTAGCTAAATCGTCCCCTTGTGCGTCTCGTCGAGAGCTTTCTGTATTGGGGTGGCTCGCGTCATTCTGATGCCCGTAGCAAAAGCTATGGCCCAAACAGTGCGGCGACACCAAAGTCCAGTAATCTTGCTTACCGATTACTGGACTTTGGCCCCATGTCTTTTGAGAGATATTTTAACGCCCTCATTGGTGGATTTAGGCCCCAATATCTCATGTGACATATATTAACACCAAAATTCATAACTATTGCTTACCAATTTGTGCATTTTTTCAGCAATTTATGTCTCACAAAATAATGGTATCAAAATCCACTAATCTTGCTCACCGATTAGTGGATTTTGGCCCCAATATCTTCTGTGACATATATTAGTGCCAAAATGACAGCCGAATTAATCAAGGCGTAAGATCAATGTGGCATAAGCAACGAACAGAGAGGCATAAACGAATAGAGAACGTCTCTATGGTTCCAAGAAAAGTAGATTAATCGAATTCTGCCCACAAGCCGGACATATATGGCTGAAAATCATAAAATATGCCAAAAAAAGTTAAAATCCCTAATTGCCCCAACACTTTAACCACACTGAAAGAAACGCGTACGCAAATTTCGACCCAACCCAAAACGGGTTCAAGCTGAGGTTCGAATAGGCAATGGAAATATTACCAGAAATAGTAAGAAGTAACTAAAAATGCCCGTTTGACTGGTCGAACGGCGGAATTTGGGGATTAATATGGACCCCGATGGAGCGTAGCTCAACCGTCCCCTTGTGCGTCTCGTCGAGAGCTTTCCGAATGGGGGTGGCTCGCGTCATTCTGATGCCCGTAGCAAAAGCTATGGCCCAAACAGTGCGGCGACACCAAAGTCCAGTAATCTTTCTTACCGATTACTGGACTATGGCCCCATGTCTTCTGAGAGATATATTAACGCCCGATTGGTGGATTATGGCCCCAATATCTCATGTGACATATATTAACACCAAAATGCATAACTATTTCTTACCAATTTGTGCATTTTGTCAGCAATTTATGTCTCACAAAATAATGTTATCAAAATCCACTAATCTTGCTCACCGATTAGTGGATTTTGGCCCCAATATCTTCTGTGACATATATTAGTGCCAAAATGACAGCCGAATTAATCAAGGTGTTGGATCAATGTGGCATAAGCAACAAACAGAGAGGCATAAACGAATACAGAACGTCTCTATGGTTCCAAGAAAAGTAGATTAATCGAATTCTGCCCACAAATCGGGCATATAAGGCTGAAAATCTTAAAATATGACAAAAAATTTAAAATCCCGAATTGTCCGAACACTTTAACCATACAGAAAGAGACGCGTACGCGAATTTGGACCCAACCCAAAACGGGTTCAAGCTGAGGTCCGAATAGGCAATGGAAATATTACCAGAAATAGTAAGAAATAACTAAAAATGCCCGTTCGGCTGGTCGAACGGCGGAATTTGGGGATGAATATGGACCCCGATGGAGCGTAGCTGAATCGTCCCCTTGTGCGTCTCGTCGAGAGCTTTCCGAATTGGGGTGGCTCGCATCATTCTGATGCCCGTAGCAAAAGCTATGGCCCAAACAGTGCGGCGACACCAATGTCCAGTAATCTTTCTTACCGATTACTGGACTTTGGCCCCATGTCTTTTGAGAGATATATTAACGCCCGATTGGTGGATTTTGGCCCCAATATCTCATGTGACATATATAAACACCAAAATGCATAACTATTGCTTACCGATTTGTGCATTTTATCAGCAATTTATGTCTCACAAAATAATGGTTTCAAAATCCACTAATCTTGCTCACCGATTATTGGATTTTGGCCCCTATATCTTCTGTGACATATATTAGTGCCAAAATGACAGCCGAATTAATCTTGGCGTTGGATCAATGTGGCATAGGTAACGAACAGAGAGGCATAAACGAATACAGAACGTCTCTATGGTTCCAAGAAAAGTAGATTTATCGAATTCTGCCCACAAGTCGGGCATATAAGGCTGAAAATCATAAAATATGTCAAAAAAATTTAAAATCCCGAATTGTCCCAACACTTTAAGCATACTGAAAGAAACGCGTACGCGAATTTCGACCCAACCCAAAACGGGTTCAAGCTGAGGTCCGAATAGGCAATGGAAATATTACCAGAAATAGTAAGAAATAACTAAAAATGCCCGTTTGGCTGGTCGAACGGCGGAATTTGGGGATGAATATGGACCCCGATGGAGCGTATTGTCCCCTTGTGCGTCTCGTCGAGAGCTTTCCGAATTGGGGTGGCTCGCGTCATTCTGATGCCCGTAGCAAAAGCTATGGCCCAAACAGTGCGGCGACACCAAAGTCCGTAATCTTGCTTACCGATTACTGGACTTTTGCCCCATGTCTTTCGAGAGATATATTAACGCCCTGATTGGTGGATTTTGGCCCCAATATCTCATGTGACATATATTAACACCAAAATTCATAACTATTGCTTATTAATTTGTGCATTTTGTCAGCAATTTATGTCTCACAAAATAATGGTATCAAAATCCACTAATCTTGCTCACCAATTAGTGGATTTTGGCCCCAATATCTTCTGTGACATATATTAGTGCCAAAATGACAGCCGAATTAATCAAGGCGTTGGATCAATGTAGCATAAGCAACGAACAGAGAGGCATAAACGAATAGAGAACGTCTCTTTGGTTCCAAGAAAAGTAGATTAATCGAATTCTGTCCACAAGTCGGGCATATAAGGCTGAAAATCATAAAATATGCCAAAAAAAGTTAAAATCCCGAATTGTCCCAAAACTTTAACCACACTGAAAGAAACGCGTACGCGAATTTCGACCCAACCCAAAACGGGTTCAAGCTGAGGTCCGAATAGGCAATGGAAATATTACCAGAAATAGTAAGAAATAACTAGAAATGCCCGTTTGGCTGGTCGACCGGCGGAATTTGGGGATGAATTTGGACCCCGATGGAGCGTAGCTCAACCGTCCCCTTGTGCGTCTCGTCGAGAGCTTTCCGAATTGGGGTGGCTCGCGTCATTCTGATGCCTGTAGCAAAAGCTATGGCCCAAACAGTGCGGCGACACCAAAGTCCAGTAATCTTTCTTACCGATTACTGGACTTTGGCCCCATGTCTTTTCAGAGATATATTAACGCCCGATTGGTGGATTTTGGCCCCAATATCTCATGTGACATATATTAACACCAAAATGCATAACTATTGCTTACCGATTTGTGCATTTTGTCAGCAATTTATGTCTCACAAAATAATGGTATCAAAATCCACTAATCTTGCTCACCGATTAGTGGATTTTGGCCCCAATATCTTCTGTGACATATATTAGTTCCAAAATGACAGCCGAACTAATCAAGGCGTTGGATCAATGTGGCATAAACAACGAACAGAGAGCCATAAACGAATACAGAACGTCTCTGTTCCAAGAAAAGTAGATTAATCGAATTCTGCCCACAAGTCGGGCATATAAGGCTGAAAATCATAAAATATGCCAAAAAAAGTTAAAATCCCGAATTGTCCCAAAACTTTAACCATACTGAAAGAAACGCGTACGCGAATTTGGACCCAACCCAAAACGGGTTCAAGCTGAGGTCCGAGTAGGCAATGGAAATATTACCCGAAATAGTAAGAAATAACTAAAAATGCCCGGTTGGCTAGTCGAACGGCGGAATTTGGGGATGAATATGGACCCCGATGGAGCGTAGCTCAATCGTCCCCTTGTGCGTCTCGTCGAGAGCTTTCCGAATTGGGGTGGCTCGCGTCATTCTGATGCCCGTAGCAAAAGCTATGGTCCAAACAGTGCGGCGACACCAAAGTCTAGTAATCTTGTTTACCGATTACTGGACTTTGGCCCCATATCTTTTGAGAGATATATTAACGCCCTGATTGGTGAATTTTGGCCCCAATATCTCATGTGACATATATTAACACCAAAATTCATAACTATTGCTTACCAATTTGTGCATTTTGTCAGCAATTTATGTCTCACAAAATAATGGTTTCAAAATCCACTAATCTTGCTCACCGATTAGTGGATTTTGGCCCCAATATCTTCTGTGACATATATTAGTGCCAAAATGACAGCCGAATTAATCAAGGCGTTGGATCAATGTGGCATAAGCAACGAACAGAGAGGCATAAACGAATAGAGAACGTCTCTATGGTTCCAAGAAAAGTAGATTAATCGAATTCTGCCCACAAGCCGGACATATATGGCTGAAAATCATAAAATATGCCAAAAAAAGTTAAAATCCCTTATTGTCCCAACACTTTAACCACACTGAAAGAAACTCGTACGCGAATTTCGACCCAACCCAAAACGGGTTCAAGCTGAGGTTCGAATAGGCAATGGAACTATTACCAGAATTAGTAAGAAATAACTAAATATGCCCGTTTGACTGGACGAACGGCGGAATTTGGGGATGAATATGGACCCCGATGGAGCGTAGCTCAATCATCCCCTTGTGCGTCTCGTCGAGAGCTTTCCGAATGGGGGTGGCTCGCGTCATTCTGATGCCCGTAGCAAAAGCTATGGCCCAAACAGTGCGGCGACACCAAAGTCCAGTAATCTTTCTTACCGATTACTGGACTTTGGCCCCATGTCTTGTGAGAGATATATTAACGCCCGATTGGTGGATTTTGGCCCCAATATCTCATGTGACATATATTAACACCAAAATGCATAACTATTGCGTACCAATATGTGCATTTTGTCAGCAATTTATGTCTCACAAAATAATGGTATCAAAATCCACTAATCTTGCTCACCGATTAGTGGATTTTGACCCCAATATCTTCTGTGACATATATTAGTGCCAAAATGACTGCCGAATTAATCAAGGCGTTGGATCAATGTGGCATAAGCAACGAACAGAGAGGCATAACAGAACGTCTCTATGGTTCCAAGAAAAGTAGATTAATCGAATTCTGCCCAAAAATCGGGCATATAAGGCTGAAAATCATAAAATATGCCAAAAAATTTAAAATCCCGAATTGTCCCAACACTTTAACCATACTGAAAGAAACGCGTACGCGAGTTTGGACCCAACCCAAAACGGGTTCAAGCTGAGGTCCGAATAGGCAATGGAAATATTACCAGAAATAGTAAGAAATAACTAAAAATGCACGTTTGACTGGTCGAACGGCGGAATTTGGGGATCAATATGGACCCCGATGGAGCGTAGCTCAACCGTCCCCTTGTGCGTCTCGTCGAGAGCTTTCCGAATTGGGGTGGCTCGCGTCATTCTGATGCCTGTAGCAAAAGCTATGGCCCAAACAGTGCGGCGACACCAAAGTCCAGTAATCTTTCTTACCGATTACTGAACTTTGGCCCCATGTCTTTTGAGAGATATATTAACGCCCGATTGGTGGATTTTGGCCCCAATATCTCATGTGACATATATTAACACCAAAATGCATAACTATTTCTTACCGATTTGTGCATTTTGTCTGCAATTTATGTCTCACAAAACAATGGTATCAAAATCCACTAATCTTGCTCACCGATTAGTGGATTTTGGCCCCAATATCTTCTGTGACATATATTAGTTCCAAAATGACAGCCGAATTAATCAAGGCGTTGGATCAATGTGGCATAAGCAACGAACAGAGAGGCATAAACGAATACAGAACGTCTCTATGGTTCCAAGAAAAGTAGATTAATCGAATTCTGCCCACAAGTCGGGCATATAAGGCTGAAAATCATAAAATATGCCAAAAAAAGTTAAAATCCCGAATTGTCCCAAAACTTTAACCATACTGAAAGAAACGCGTACGCGAATTACGACCCAACCCAAAACGGGTTCAAGCTGAGGTCCGAATAGGCAATGGAAATATTACCAGAAATAGTAAGAAATAACTAAAAATGCCCATTTGGCTGGTCGAACGGCGGAATTTGGGGATGAATATGGACCCCGATGGAGCGAAGCTCAATTGTCCTCTTGTGCGTCTCGTCGAGAGCTTTCCGAATTGGGGTGGCTCGCGTCATTCTGATGCCTGTAGCAAAAGCTATGGCCCAAACAGTGCGGCGACACCAAAGTCCACTAATCTTGCTTACCGATTACTGGACTTTGGCCCCATGTCTTTTGAGAGATATATTAACGCCCTGATTGGTGGATTTTGGCCCCAATATCTCATGTGACATATATTAACACCAAAATTCATAACTATTGCTTACCAATTTGTGCATTTTGTCAGCAATTTATGTCTCACAAAATAATGGTATCAAAATCCACTAATCTTGCTCACCGATTAGTGGATTTTGGCCCCAATATCTTCTGTGACATATATTAGTTCCAAAATGACAGGCGAATTAATCAAGGCGTTTGATCAATGTGGCATAAGCAACGAACAGAGAGGCATAAACGAATAGAGAACGTCTCTATGGTTCCAAGAAAAGTAGATTAATCGAATTCTGCCCACAAGCCGGACATATATGGCTGAAAATCATTAAATATGCCAAGAAAAGTTAAAATCCCTAATTGTCCCAACACTTTAGCCACACTGAAAGAAACGCGTACGCGAATATCGACCCAACCCAAAACGGGTTCAAGCTGAGGTTCGAATAGGCAATGGAAATATTACCAGAAATAGTAAGAAATAACTAAAAATGCCCGTTTGACTGGTCGAACGGCGGAATTTGGGGATGAATATGGACCCCGATGGAGCGTAGCTCAACCGTCCCCTTGTGCGTCTCGTCGAGAGCTTTCCGAATGGGGGTGGCTCGCGTCATTATGATGCCTGTAGCAAAAGCTATGGCCCAAACAGTGCGGCGACACCAAAGTCCAGTAATCTTTCTTACCGATTACTGGACTTTGGCCCCATGTCTTTTGAGAGATATATTAACGCCCGATTGGTGGATTTTGGCCCAAATATCTCATGTGACATATATTAACACCAAAATACATAACTATTGCTTACCAATTTGTGCATTTTGTCAGCAATTTATGTCTCACAAAATAATTGTATCAAAATCCACTAATCTTGCTCACCGATTAGTGGATTTTGGCCCCAATATCTTCTGTGACATATATTAGTGCCAAAATGACAGCCGAATTAATCAAGGCGTTGGATCAATGTGGCATAAGCAACGAACAGAGAGGCATAAACGAATACAGAATGTCTCTATGGTTCCAAGAAAAGTAGATTAATCGAATTCTGCCCACAAATCGGGCATATAAGGCTGAAAATCATAAAAGATGCCAAAAAATTTAAAATCCCGAATTGTCCCAACACTTTAACCATACTGAAAGAAACGCGTACGCGAATTTGGACCCAACCCAAAACGGGTTCAAGCTGAGGTCCGAATAGGCAATGGAAATATTACCAGAAATAGTAAGAAATAACTAAAAAAGCCCGTTTGGCTGGTCGAACGGCGGAATTTGGGGATGAATATGGACCCCGATGGAGCATAGCTCAATCGTCCCCTTGTGCGTCTCGTCGAGAGCTTTCCGTATTGGGGTGGCTCGCGTCATTCTGATGCCCGTAGCAAAAGCTATGGCCCAAACAGTGCGGCGACACCAAAGTCCAGTAATCTTGCTTACCGATTACTGGACTTTGGCCCCATGTCTTTTGAGAGATATTTTAACGCCCTGATTGGTGGATTTAGGCCCCAATATCTCATGTGACATATATTAACACCAAAATTCATAACTATTGCTTACCAATTTGTGCATTTTTTCAGCAATTTATGTCTCACAAAATAATGGTATCAAAATCCACTAATCTTGCTCACCGATTAGTGGATTTTGGCCCCAATATCTTCTGTGACATATATTAGTGCGAAAATGACAGCCGAATTAATCAAGGCGTTGGATCAATGTGGCATAAGCAACGAATAGAGAGGCCTAAACGAATAGAGAACGTCTCTATGGTTCCAAGAAAAGTAGATTAATCGAATTGTGCCCACAAGCCGGACATATATGGCTGAAAATCATAAAATATGCCAAAAAATGTTAAAATCCCTAACTGCCCCAACACTTTAACCACACTGAAAGAAACGCGTACGCGAATTTCGACCCAACCCAAAACGGGTTCAAGCTGAGGTTCGAATAGGCAATGGAAATATTACCCGAAATAGTAAGAAGTAACTAAAAATGCCCGTTTGACTGGTCGAACGGCGGAATTTGGGGATTAATATGGACCCCGATGGAGCGTAGCTCAACCGTCCCCTTGTGCGTCTCGTCGAGAGCTTTCCGAATGGGGGTGGCTCGCGTCATTCTGATGCCCGTAGCAAAAGCTATGGCCCAAACAGTGCGGCGACACCAAAGTCCAGTAATCTTTCTTACCGATTACTGGACTATGGCCCCATGTCTTTTGAGAGATATATTAACGCCCGATTGGTGGATTTTGGCCCCAATATCTCATGTGACATATATTAACACCAAAATGCATAAATATTGCTTACCAATTTGTGCATTTTGTCAGCAATTTATGTCTCACAAAATAATGTTATCAAAATCCACTAATCTTGCTCACCGATTAGTGGATTTTGGCCCCAATATCTTCTGTGACATATATTAGTGCCAAAATGACAGCCGAATTAATCAAGGCGTTGGATCAATGTGGCATAAGCAACAAACAGAGAGGCATAAACGAATACAGAACGTCTCTATGGTTCCAAGAAAAGTAGATTAATCGAATTCTGCCCACAAATCGGGCATATAAGGCTGAAAATCATAAAATATGACAAAAAATTTAAAATCCCGAATTGTCCGAACACTTTAACCATACAGAAAGAAACGCGTACGCGAATTTGGACCCAACCCAAAACGGGTTCAAGCTGAGGTCCGAATAAGCAATGGGGTGGCTCCCATCATTCTGATGCCCGTAGCAAAAGCTATGGCCCAAACAGTGCGGCGACACCAAAGTCCAGTAATCTTTCTTACCGATTACTGGACTTTGGCCCCATGTCTTTTGAGAGATATATTAACGCCCGATTGGTGGATTTTGGCCCCAATATCTCATGTGACATATATAAACACCAAAATGCATAACTATTGCTTACCGATTTGTGCATTTTGTCAGCAATTTATGTCTCACAAAATAATGGTATCAAAATCCACTAATCTTGCTCACCGATTATTGGATTTTGGCCCCAATATCTTCGGTGACATATATTAGTGCCAAAATGACAGCCGAATTAATCAAGGCGTTGGATCAATGTGGCATAGGCAACGAACAGAGAGGCATAAACGAATACAGAACGTCTCTATGGTTCCAAGAAAAGTAGATTAATCGAATTCTGCCCACAAGTCGGGCATATAAGGCTGAAAATCATAAAATATGCCAAAAAAAGTTAAAATCCCGAATTGTCCCAACACTTTAACCATACTGAAAGAAACGCGTACGCGAATTTCGACCCAACCCAAAACGGGTTCAAGCTGAGGTCCGAATAGGCAATGGAAATATTACCAGATATAGTAAGAAATAACTAAAATGCCCGTTTGGCTGGTCGAACGGCGGAATTTGGGGATGAATATGGACCCCGATGGAGCGTATCGTCCCCTTGTGCGTCTCGTCGAGAGCTTTCCGAATTGGGGTGGCTCGTGTCATTCTGATGCCCGTAGCAAAAGCTATGGCCCAAACAGTGCGGCGACACCAAAGTCCGGTAATCTTGCTTACCGATTACTGGACTTTTGCCCCATGTCTTTTGAGAGATATATTAACGCCCTGATTGGTGGATTTTGGCCCCAATATCTCATGTGACATATATTAACACCAAAATTCATAACTATTGCTTATTAATTTGTGCATTTTGTCAGCAATTTATGTCTCACAAAATAATGGTATCAAAATCCACTAATCTTGCTCACCGATTAGTGGATTTTGGCCCAAATATCTTCTGTGACATATATTAGTGCCAAAATGACAGCCGAATTAATCAAGGCGTTGGATCAATGTGGCATAAGCAACGAATAGAGAGGCCTAAACGAATAGAGAACGTCTCTATGGTTCCAAGAAAAGTAGATTAATCGAATTGTGCCCACAAGCCGGACATATATGGCTGAAAATCATAAAATATGCCAAAAAATGTTAAAATCCCTAACTGCCCCAACACTTTAACCACACTGAAAGAAACGCGTACGCGAATTTCGACCCAACCCAAAACGGGTTCAAGCTGAGGTTCGAATAGGCAATGGAAATATTACCCGAAATAGTAAGAAGTAACTAAAAATGCCCGTTTGACTGGTCGAACGGCGGAATTTGGGGATTAATATGGACCCCGATGGAGCGTAGCTCAACCGTCCCCTTGTGCGTCTCGTCGAGAGCTTTCCGAATGGGGGTGGCTCGCGTCATTCTGATGCCCGTAGCAAAAGCTATGGCCCAAACAGTGCGGCGACACCAAAGTCCAGTAATCTTTCTTACCGATTACTGGACTATGGCCCCATGTCTTTTGAGAGATATATTAACGCCCGATTGGTGGATTTTGGCCCCAATATCTCATGTGACATATATTAACACCAAAATGCATAAATATTGCTTACCAATTTGTGCATTTTGTCAGCAATTTATGTCTCACAAAATAATGTTATCAAAATCCACTAATCTTGCTCACCGATTAGTGGATTTTGGCCCCAATATCTTCTGTGACATATATTAGTGCCAAAATGACAGCCGAATTAATCAAGGCGTTGGATCAATGTGGCATAAGCAACAAACAGAGAGGCATAAACGAATACAGAACGTCTCTATGGTTCCAAGAAAAGTAGATTAATCGAATTCTGCCCACAAATCGGGCATATAAGGCTGAAAATCATAAAATATGACAAAAAATTTAAAATCCCGAATTGTCCGAACACTTTAACCATACAGAAAGAAACGCGTACGCGAATTTGGACCCAACCCAAAACGGGTTCAAGCTGAGGTCCGAATAAGCAATGGGGTGGCTCGCATCATTCTGATGCCCGTAGCAAAAGCTATGGCCCAAACAGTGCGGCGACACCAAAGTCCAGTAATCTTTCTTACCGATTACTGGACTTTGGCCCCATGTCTTTTGAGAGATATATTAACGCCCGATTGGTGGATTTTGGCCCCAATATCTCATGTGACATATATAAACACCAAAATGCATAACTATTGCTTACCGATTTGTGCATTTTGTCAGCAATTTATGTCTCACAAAATAATGGTATCAAAATCCACTAATCTTGCTCACCGATTATTGGATTTTGGCCCCAATATCTTCTGTGACATATATTAGTGCCAAAATGACAGCCGAATTAATCAAGGCGTTGGATCAATGTGGCATAGGCAACGAACAGAGAGGCATAAACGAATACAGAACGTCTCTATGGTTCCAAGAAAAGTAGATTAATCGAATTCTGCCCACAAGTCGGGCATATAAGGCTGAAAATCATAAAATATGCCAAAAAAAGTTAAAATCCCGAATTGTCCCAACACTTTAACCATACTGAAAGAAACGCGTACGCGAATTTCGACCCAACCCAAAACGGGTTCAAGCTGAGGTCCGAATAGGCAATGGAAATATTACCAGATATAGTAAGAAATAACTAAAATGCCCGTTTGGCTGGTCGAACGGCGGAATTTGGGGATGAATATGGACCCCGATGGAGCGTATCGTCCCCTTGTGCGTCTCGTCGAGAGCTTTCCGAATTGGGGTGGCTCGTGTCATTCTGATGCCCGTAGCAAAAGCTATGGCCCAAACAGTGCGGCGACACCAAAGTCCGGTAATCTTGCTTACCGATTACTGGACTTTTGCCCCATGTCTTTTGAGAGATATATTAACGCCCTGATTGGTGGATTTTGGCCCCAATATCTCATGTGACATATATTAACACCAAAATTCATAACTATTGCTTATTAATTTGTGCATTTTGTCAGCAATTTATGTCTCACAAAATAATGGTATCAAAATCCACTAATCTTGCTCACCGATTAGTGGATTTTGGCCCAAATATCTTCTGTGACATATATTAGTGCCAAAATGACAGCCGAATTAATCAAGGCGTTGGATCAATGTAGCATAAGCAACGAACAGAGAGGCATAAACGAATAGAGAACGTCTCTTTGGTTCCAAGAAAAGTAGATTAATCGAATTCTGTCCACAAGTCGGGCATATAAGGCTGAAAATCATAAAATATGCCAAAAAAAGTTAAAATCCCGAATTGTCCCTACACTTTAACCACACTGAAAGAAACGCGTACGCGAATTTCGACCCAACCCAAAACGGGTTCAAGCTGAGGTCCGAATAGGCAATGGAAATATTACCAGAAATAGTAAGAAATAACTACAAATGCCCGTTTGGCTGGTCGACCGGCGGAATTTGGGGATGAATTTGGACCCCGATGGAGCGTAGCTCAACCGTCCCCTTGTGCGTCTCGTCGAGAGCTTTCCGAATTGGGGTGGCTCGCGTCATTCTGATGCCTGTAGCAAAAGCTATGGCCCAAACAGTGCGGCGACACCAAAGTCCACTAATCTTTCTTACCGATTACTGGACTTTGGCCCCATGTCTTTTGAGAGATATATTAACGCCCGATTGGTGGATTTTGGCCCCAATATCTCATGTGACATATATTAACACCAAAATGCATAACTTTCTTACCGATTTGTGCATTTTGTCAGCAATTTATGTCTCACAAAATAATGGTATCAAAATCCACTAATCTTGCTCACCGATTAGTGGATTTTGGCCCCAATATCTTCTGTGACATATATTAGTTCCAAAATGACAGCCGAATTAATCAAGGCGTTGGAAACAACGAACAGAGAGGCATAAACGAATACAGAACGTCTCTGTTCCAAGAAAAGTAGATTAATCGAATTCTGCCCACAAGTCGGGCATATAAGGCTGAAAATCATAAAATATGCCAAAAAAAGTTAAAATCCCGAATTGTCCCAAAACTTTAACCATACTGAAAGAAACGCGTACGCGAATTTGGACCCAACCCAAAACGGGTTCAAGCTGAGGTCCGAGTAGGCAATGGAAATATTACCAGAAATAGTAAGAAATAACTAAAAATGCCCGTTTGGCTAGTCGAACGGCAGAATTTGGGGATGAATATGGACCACGATGGAGCGTAGCTCAATCGTCCCCTTGTGCGTCTCGTCGAGAGCTTTCCGAATTGGGGTGGCTCGTGTCATTCTGCTGCCCGTAGCAAAAGCTATGGTCCAAACAGTGCGGCGACACCAAAGTCTAGTAATCTTGCTTACCGATTACTGGACTTTGGCCCCATGTCTTTTGAGAGATATATTAACGCCCTGATTGGTGAATTTTGGCCCCAATATCTCATGTGACATATATTAACACCAAAATTCATAACTATTGCTTACCAATTTGTGCATTTTGTCAGCAATTTATGTCTCACAAAATAATGGTTTCAAAATCCACTAATCTTGCTCACCTATTAGTGGATTTTGGCCCCAATATCTTCTGTGACATATATTAGTGCCAAAATGACAGCCGAATTAATTAAGGCGTTGGATCAATGTGGCATAAGCAACGAACAGAGAGGCATAAACGAATAGAGAACGTCTCTATGGTTCCAAGAAAAGTAGATTAATCGAATTCTGCCCACAAGCCGGACATATATGGCTGAAAATCATAAAATATGCCAAAAAAAGTTAAAATCCCTTATTGTCCCAACACCTTAACCACACCGAAAGAAACTCGTACGCGAATTTCGACCCAACCCAAAACGGGTTCAAGCTGAGGTTCGAATAGGCAATGGAACTATTACCAGAAATAGTAAGAAATAACTAAAAATGCCCGTTTGACTGGTCGAACGGCGGAATTTGGGGATGAATATGGACCCCGATGGAGCGTAGCTCAATCGTCCCCTTGTGCGTCTCGTCGAGAGCTTTCCGAATGGGGGTGGCTCGCGTCATTCTGATGCCCGTAGCAAAAGCTATGGCCCAAACAGTGCGGCGACACCAAAGTCCAGTAATCTTTCTTACCGATTACTGGACTTTGGCCCCATGTCTTTTGAGAGATATATTAACGCCCGATTGGTGGATTTTGGCCCCAATATCTCATGTGACATATATTAACACCAAAATGCATAACTATTTCTTACCGATTTGTGCATTTTGTCAGCAATTTATGTCTCACAAAATAATGGTATCAAAATCCACTAATCTTGCTCACCGATTAGTGGATTTTGGCCCCAATATCTTCTGTGACATATATTAGTTCCAAAATGACAGCCGAATTAATCAAGGCGTTGGATCAATGTGGCATAAACAACGAACAGAGAGGCATAAACGAATACAGAACGTCTCTGTTCCAAGAAAAGTAGATTAATCGAATTCTGCCCACAAGTCGGGCATATAAGGCTGAAAATCATAAAATATGCCAAAAAAAGTTAAAATCCCGAATTGTCCCAAAACTTTAACCATACTGAAAGAAACGCGTACGCGAATTTGGACCCAACCCAAAACGGGTTCAAGCTGAGGTCCGAGTAGGCAATGGAAATATTACCAGAAATAGTAAGAAATAACTAAAAATGCCCGTTTGGCTAGTCGAACGGCAGAATTTGGGGATGAATATGGACCACGATGGAGCGTAGCTCAATCGTCCCCTTGTGCGTCTCGTCGAGAGCTTTCCGAATTGGGGTGGCTCGTGTCATTCTGCTGCCCGTAGCAAAAGCTATGGTCCAAACAGTGCGGCGACACCAAAGTCTAGTAATCTTGCTTACCGATTACTGGACTTTGGCCCCATGTCTTTTGAGAGATATATTAACGCCCTGATTGGTGAATTTTGGCCCCAATATCTCATGTGACATATATTAACACCAAAATTCATAACTATTGCTTACCAATTTGTGCATTTTGTCAGCAATTTATGTCTCACAAAATAATGGTTTCAAAATCCACTAATCTTGCTCACCTATTAGTGGATTTTGGCCCCAATATCTTCTGTGACATATATTAGTGCCAAAATGACAGCCGAATTAATTAAGGCGTTGGATCAATGTGGCATAAGCAACGAACAGAGAGGCATAAACGAATAGAGAACGTCTCTATGGTTCCAAGAAAAGTAGATTAATCGAATTCTGCCCACAAGCCGGACATATATGGCTGAAAATCATAAAATATGCCAAAAAAAGTTAAAATCCCTTATTGTCCCAACACCTTAACCACACCGAAAGAAACTCGTACGCGAATTTCGACCCAACCCAAAACGGGTTCAAGCTGAGGTTCGAATAGGCAATGGAACTATTACCAGAAATAGTAAGAAATAACTAAAAATGCCCGTTTGACTGGTCGAACGGCGGAATTTGGGGATGAATATGGACCCCGATGGAGCGTAGCTCAATCGTCCCCTTGTGCGTCTCGTCGAGAGCTTTCCGAATGGGGGTGGCTCGCGTCATTCTGATGCCCGTAGCAAAAGCTATGGCCCAAACAGTGCGGCGACACCAAAGTCCAGTAATCTTTCTTACCGATTACTGGACTTTGGCCCCATGTCTTTTGAGAGATATATTAACGCCCGATTGGTGGATTTTGGCCCCAATATCTCATGTGACATATATTAACACCAAAATGCATAACTATTGCGTACCAATTTGTGCATTTTGTCAGCAATTTATGTCTCACAAAATAATGGTGTCAAAATCCACTAATCTTGCTCACCGATTAGTGGATTTTGACCCCAATATCTTCTGTGACATATATTAGTGCTAAAATGACTGCCGAATTAATCAAGGCGTTGGATCAATGTGGCATAAGCAACGAACAGAGAGGCATAAACGAATACAGAACGTCTCTATGGTTCCAAGAAAAGTAGATTAATCGAATTCTGCCCACAAATCGGGCATATAAGGCTGAAAATCATAAAATATGCCAAAAATTTTAAAATCCCGAATTGTCCCAACACTTTAACCATACTGAAAGAAATGCGTACGCGAGTTTGGACCCAACCCAAAACGGGTTCAAGCTGAGGTCCGAATAGGCAATGGAAATATTACCAGAAATAGTAAGAAATAACTAAAAATGCACGTTTGACTGGTCGAACGGCGGAGTTTGGGGATGAATATGGACCTCGATGGAGTGTAGCTCAACCGTCTCCTTGTGCGTCTCGTCGAGAGCTTTCCGAAATGGGGTGGCTCGCGTCATTCTGATGCCTGTAGCAAAAGCTATGGCCCAAACAGTGCGGCGACACCAAAGTCCAGTAATCTTTCTTACCGATTACTGGACTTTGGCCCCATGTCTTTTGAGAGATATATTAACGCCCGATTGGTGGATTTTGGCCCCAATATCTCATGTGACATATATTAACACCAAAATGCATAACTATTTCTTACCGATTTGTGCATTTTGTCAGCAATTTATGTCTCACAAAACAATGGTATCAAAATCCACTAATCTTGCTCACCGATTAGTGGATTTTGGCCATAATATCTTATGTGACATATATTAGTTCCAAAATGACAGCCGAATTAATCAAGGCGTTGGATCAATGTGGCATAAACAACGAACAGAGAGGCATAAACGAATACAGAACGTCTCTGTTCCAAGAAAAGTAGATTAATCGAATTCTGCCCACAAGTCGGGCATATAAGGCTGAAAATCATAAAATATGCCAAAAAAAGTTAAAATCCCGAATTGTCCCAAAACTTTAACCATACTGAAAGAAACGCGTACGCGAATTTGGACCCAACCCAAAACGGGTTCAAGCTGAGGTCCGAGTAGGCAATGGAAATATTACCAGAAATAGTAAGAAATAACTAAAAATGCCCGTTTGGCTAGTCGAACGGCAGAATTTGGGGATGAATATGGACCACGATGGAGCGTAGCTCAATCGTCCCCTTGTGCGTCTCGTCGAGAGCTTTCCGAATTGGGGTGGCTCGTGTCATTCTGCTGCCCGTAGCAAAAGCTATGGTCCAAACAGTGCGGCGACACCAAAGTCTAGTAATCTTGCTTACCGATTACTGGACTTTGGCCCCATGTCTTTTGAGAGATATATTAACGCCCTGATTGGTGAATTTTGGCCCCAATATCTCATGTGACATATATTAACACCAAAATTCATAACTATTGCTTACCAATTTGTGCATTTTGTCAGCAATTTATGTCTCACAAAATAATGGTTTCAAAATCCACTAATCTTGCTCACCTATTAGTGGATTTTGGCCCCAATATCTTCTGTGACATATATTAGTGCCAAAATGACAGCCGAATTAATTAAGGCGTTGGATCAATGTGGCATAAGCAACGAACAGAGAGGCATAAACGAATAGAGAACGTCTCTATGGTTCCAAGAAAAGTAGATTAATCGAATTCTGCCCACAAGCCGGACATATATGGCTGAAAATCATAAAATATGCCAAAAAAAGTTAAAATCCCTTATTGTCCCAACACCTTAACCACACCGAAAGAAACTCGTACGCGAATTTCGACCCAACCCAAAACGGGTTCAAGCTGAGGTTCGAATAGGCAATGGAACTATTACCAGAAATAGTAAGAAATAACTAAAAATGCCCGTTTGACTGGTCGAACGGCGGAATTTGGGGATGAATATGGACCCCGATGGAGCGTAGCTCAATCGTCCCCTTGTGCGTCTCGTCGAGAGCTTTCCGAATGGGGGTGGCTCGCGTCATTCTGATGCCCGTAGCAAAAGCTATGGCCCAAACAGTGCGGCGACACCAAAGTCCAGTAATCTTTCTTACCAATTACTGGACTTTGGCCCCATGTCTTTTGAGAGATATATTAACGCCCGATTGGTGGATTTTGGCCCCAATATCTCATGTGACATATATTAACACCAAAATGCATAACTATTGCGTACCAATTTGTGCATTTTGTCAGCAATTTATGTCTCACAAAATAATGGTGTCAAAATCCACTAATCTTGCTCACCGATTAGTGGATTTTGACCCCAATATCTTCTGTGACATATATTAGTGCTAAAATGACTGCCGAATTAATCAAGGCGTTGGATCAATGTGGCATAAGCAACGAACAGAGAGGCATAAACGAATACAGAACGTCTCTATGGTTCCAAGAAAAGTAGATTAATCGAATTCTGCCCACAAATCGGGCATATAAGGCTGAAAATCATAAAATATGCCAAAAATTTTAAAATCCCGAATTGTCCCAACACTTTAACCATACTAAAAGAAATGCGTACGCGAGTTTGGACCCAACCCAAAACGGGTTCAAGCTGAGGTCCGAATAGGCAATGGAAATATTACCAGAAATAGTAAGAAATAACTAAAAATGCACGTTTGACTGGTCGAACGGCGGAATTTGGGGATGAATATGGACCCCGATGGAGTGTAGCTCAACCGTCTCCTTGTGCGTCTCGTCGAGAGCTTTCCGAAATGGGGTGGCTCGCGTCATTCTGATGCCTGTAGCAAAAGCTATGGCCCAAACAGTGCGGCGACACCAAAGTCCAGTAATCTTTCTTACCGATTACTGGACTTTGGCCCCATGTCTTTTGAGAGATATATTAACGCCCGATTGGTGGATTTTGGCCCCAATATCTCATGTGACATATATTAACACCAAAATGCATAACTATTTCTTACCGATTTGTGCATTTTGTCAGCAATTTATGTCTCACAAAACAATGGTATCAAAATCCACTAATCTTGCTCACCGATTAGTGGATTTTGGCCATAATATCTTATGTGACATATATTAGTTCCAAAATGACAGCCGAATTAATCAAGGCGTTGGATCAATGTGGCATAAACAACGAACAGAGAGGCATAAACGAATACAGAACGTCTCTGTTCCAAGAAAAGTAGATTAATCGAATTCTGCCCACAAGTCGGGCATATAAGGCTGAAAATCATAAAATATGCCAAAAAAAGTTAAAATCCCGAATTGTCCCAAAACTTTAACCATACTGAAAGAAACGCGTACGCGAATTTGGACCCAACCCAAAACGGGTTCAAGCTGAGGTCCGAGTAGGCAATGGAAATATTACCAGAAATAGTAAGAAATAACTAAAAATGCCCGTTTGGCTAGTCGAACGGCAGAATTTGGGGATGAATATGGACCACGATGGAGCGTAGCTCAATCGTCCCCTTGTGCGTCTCGTCGAGAGCTTTCCGAATTGGGGTGGCTCGTGTCATTCTGCTGCCCGTAGCAAAAGCTATGGTCCAAACAGTGCGGCGACACCAAAGTCTAGTAATCTTGCTTACCGATTACTGGACTTTGGCCCCATGTCTTTTGAGAGATATATTAACGCCCTGATTGGTGAATTTTGGCCCCAATATCTCATGTGACATATATTAACACCAAAATTCATAACTATTGCTTACCAATTTGTGCATTTTGTCAGCAATTTATGTCTCACAAAATAATGGTTTCAAAATCCACTAATCTTGCTCACCTATTAGTGGATTTTGGCCCCAATATCTTCTGTGACATATATTAGTGCCAAAATGACAGCCGAATTAATTAAGGCGTTGGATCAATGTGGCATAAGCAACGAACAGAGAGGCATAAACGAATAGAGAACGTCTCTATGGTTCCAAGAAAAGTAGATTAATCGAATTCTGCCCACAAGCCGGACATATATGGCTGAAAATCATAAAATATGCCAAAAAAAGTTAAAATCCCTTATTGTCCCAACACCTTAACCACACCGAAAGAAACTCGTACGCGAATTTCGACCCAACCCAAAACGGGTTCAAGCTGAGGTTCGAATAGGCAATGGAACTATTACCAGAAATAGTAAGAAATAACTAAAAATGCCCGTTTGACTGGTCGAACGGCGGAATTTGGGGATGAATATGGACCCCGATGGAGCGTAGCTCAATCGTCCCCTTGTGCGTCTCGTCGAGAGCTTTCCGAATGGGGGTGGCTCGCGTCATTCTGATGCCCGTAGCAAAAGCTATGGCCCAAACAGTGCGGCGACACCAAAGTCCAGTAATCTTTCTTACCAATTACTGGACTTTGGCCCCATGTCTTTTGAGAGATATATTAACGCCCGATTGGTGGATTTTGGCCCCAATATCTCATGTGACATATATTAACACCAAAATGCATAACTATTGCGTACCAATTTGTGCATTTTGTCAGCAATTTATGTCTCACAAAATAATGGTGTCAAAATCCACTAATCTTGCTCACCGATTAGTGGATTTTGACCCCAATATCTTCTGTGACATATATTAGTGCTAAAATGACTGCCGAATTAATCAAGGCGTTGGATCAATGTGGCATAAGCAACGAACAGAGAGGCATAAACGAATACAGAACGTCTCTATGGTTCCAAGAAAAGTAGATTAATCGAATTCTGCCCACAAATCGGGCATATAAGGCTGAAAATCATAAAATATGCCAAAAATTTTAAAATCCCGAATTGTCCCAACACTTTAACCATACTAAAAGAAATGCGTACGCGAGTTTGGACCCAACCCAAAACGGGTTCAAGCTGAGGTCCGAATAGGCAATGGAAATATTACCAGAAATAGTAAGAAATAACTAAAAATGCACGTTTGACTGGTCGAACGGCGGAATTTGGGGATGAATATGGACCCCGATGGAGTGTAGCTCAACCGTCTCCTTGTGCGTCTCGTCGAGAGCTTTCCGAAATGGGGTGGCTCGCGTCATTCTGATGCCTGTAGCAAAAGCTATGGCCCAAACAGTGCGGCGACACCAAAGTCCAGTAATCTTTCTTACCGATTACTGGACTTTGGCCCCATGTCTTTTGAGAGATATATTAACGCCCGATTGGTGGATTTTGGCCCCAATATCTCATGTGACATATATTAACACCAAAATGCATAACTATTTCTTACCGATTTGTGCATTTTGTCAGCAATTTATGTCTCACAAAACAATGGTATCAAAATCCACTAATCTTGCTCACCGATTAGTGGATTTTGGCCATAATATCTTATGTGACATATATTAGTTCCAAAATGACAGCCGAATTAATCAAGGCGTTGGATCAATGTGGCATAAGCAACGAACAGAGAGGCATAAACGAATACAGAACGTCTCTATGGTTCCAAGAAAAGTAGATTAATCGAATTCTGCCCACAAGTCGGGCATATAATGCTGAAAATCATAAAATTTGCCAAAAAAAGTTAAAATCCCGAATTGTCCCAACACTTTAACCATACTGAAAGAAACGCGTACGCGAATTTCGACCCAACCCAAAACGGGTTCAAGCTGAGGTCCGAATAGGCAATGGAAATGTTACCAGAAATAGTAAGAAATAACTACAAATGCCCGTTTGGCTGGTCGACCGGCGGAATTTGGGGATGAATATGGACCCCGATGGAGCGTAGCTCAATCGTCTCCTTGTGAGTCTCGTCGAGAGCTTTCCGAATTGGGGTGGCTCGCGTCATTCTGATGCCCGTAGCAAAAGCTATGGCCCAAACAGTGCGGCGACACCAAAGTCCACTAATCTTGCTTACCGATTACTGGACTTTGGCCCCATGTCTTTTGAGAGATATATTAACGCCCTGATTGGTGGATTTTGGCCCCAATATCTCATGTGACATATATTAACACCAAAATTCATAACTATTGCTTACCAATTTGTGCATTTTGTCAGCAATTTATGTCTCACAAAATAATGGTATCAAAATCCACTAATCTTGCTCACCGATTAGTGGATTTTGGCCCCAATATCTTCTGTGACATATATTAGTGCAAAAATGACAGCCGAATTAATCAAGGCGTTTGATCAATGTGGCATAAGAAACGAACAGAGAGGCATAAACGAATAAAGAACGTCTCTATGATTCCAAGAAAAGTAGATTAATCGAATTCTGCCCACAAGCCGGACATATATGGCTGAAAATCATAAAATATGCCAAGAAAAGTTAAAATCCCTAATTGTCCCAACACTTTAACCACACTGAAAGAAACGCGTACGCGAATTTCGACCCAACCCAAAACGGGTTCAAGCTGAGGTTCGAATAGGCAATGGAAATATTACCAGAAATAGTAAGAAATAACTAAAAATGCCCGTTTGACTGGTCGAACGGCGGAATTTGGGGATGAATATGGACCCCGATGGAGCGTAGCTCAATCGTCCCCTTGTGCGTCTCGTCGAGAGCTTTCCGAATGGGGGTGGCTCGCGTCATTATGATGCCCGTAGCAAAAGCTATGGCCCAAACAGTGCGGCGACACCAAAGTCCAGTAATCTTTCTTACCGATTACTGGACTTTGGCCCCATGTCTTTTGAGAGATATATTAACGCCCGATTGGTGGATTTTGGCCCAAATATCTCATGTGACATATATTAACACCAAAATGCATAACTATTGCTTACCAATTTGTGCATTTTGTCAGCAATTTATGTCTCACAAAATAATGGTATCAAAATCCACTAATCTTGCTCATCGATTAGTGGATTTTGGCCCCATTATCTTCTGTGACATATATTAGTGCCAAAATGACAGCCGAATTAATCAAGGCGTTGGATCAATGTGGCATAAGCAACGAACAGAGAGGCATAAACGAATACAGAACGTCTCTATGGTTCCAAGAAAAGTAGATTAATCGAATTATGCCCACAAATCGGGCATATAAGGCTGAAAATCATAAAAGATGCCAAAAAATTTAAAATCCCGAATTGTCCCAACACTTTAACCATACTGAAAGAAACGCGTACGCGAATTTGGACCCAACCCAAAACGGGTTCAAGCTGAGGTCCGAATAGGCAATGGAAATATTACCAGAAATAGTAAGAAATAACTAAAAAAGCCCGTTTGGCTGGTCGAACGGCGGAATTTGGGGATGAATATGGACCCCGGTGGAGCGTAGCTCAACTTTCCCCTTGTGCGTCTCGTCGAGAGCTTTCCGTATTGGGGTGGCTCGCGTCATTCTGATGCCCGTAGCAAAAGCTATGGCCCAAACAGTGCGGCGACACCAAAGTCCAGTAATCTTGCTTACCGATTACTGGACTTTGGCCCCATGTCTTTTGAGAGATATATTAACGCCCTGATTGGTGGATTTTGGCCCCAATATCTCATGTGACATATATTAACACCAAAATTCATAACTATTGCTTACCAATTTGTGCATTTTTTCAGCAATTTATGTCTCACAAAATAATGGTATCAAAATCCACTAATCTTGCTCACCGATTAGTGGATTTTGGCCCCAATATCTACTGTGACATATATTAGTGCCAAAATGACAGCCGAATTAATCAAGGCGTTGGATCAATGTGGCATAAGCAACGAATAGAGAGGCCTAAACGAATAGAGAACGTCTCTATGGTTCCACGAAAAGTTGATTAATCGAATTGTGCCCACAAGCCGGACATATATGGCTGAAAATCATAAAATATGCCAAAAAAAGTTAAAATCCCTAATTGTCCCAACACTTTAACCACACTGAAAGAAACGCGTATGCGAATTTCGACCCAACCCAAAACGGGTTCAAGCTGAGGTTCGAATAGGCAATGGAAATATTACCCGAAATAGTAAGAAGTAACTAAAAATGCCCGTTTGACTGGTCGAACGGCGGAATTTGGGGATTAATAAGGACCCCGATGGAGCGTAGCTCAACCGTCCCCTTGTGCGTCTCGTCGAGAGCTTTCCGAATGGGGGTGGCTCGCGTCATTCTAATGCCCGTAGCAAAAGCTATGGCCCAAACAGTGCGGCGACACCAAAGTCCAGTAATCTTTCTTACCGATTACTGGACTATGGCCCCATGTCTTTTGAGAGATATATTAACGCCCGATTGGTGGATTTTGGCCCCAATATCTCATGTGACATATATTAAAACCAAAATTCATAACTATTGCTTACCAATTTGTGCATTTTTTCAGCAATTTATGTCTCACAAAATAATGGTATCAAAATCCACTAATCTTGCTCACCGATTAGTGGATTTTGGCCCCAATATCTTCTGTGACATATATTAGTGCCAAAATGACAGCCGAATTAATCAAGGCGTTGGATCAATGTGGCATAAGCAACGAATAGAGAGGCCTAAACGAATAGAGAACGTCTCTATGGTTCCAAGAAAAGTAGATTAATCGAATTGTGCCCACAAGCCGGACATATATGGCTGAAAATCATAAAATATGCCAAAAAAAGTTAAAATCCCTAATTGTCCCAACACTTTAACCACACTGAAAGAAACGCGTACGCGAATTTCGACCCAACCCAAAACGGGTTCAAGCTGAGGTTCGAATAGGCAATGGAAATATTACCCGAAATAGTAAGAAATAACTAAAAATGCCCGTTTGACTGGTCGAACGGCGGAGTTTGGGGATTAATATGGACCCCGATGGAGCGTAGCTCAACCGTCCCCTTGTGCGTCTCGTCGAGAGCTTTCCGAATGGGGGTGGCTCGCGTCATTCTGATGCCCGTAGCAAAAGCTTTGGCCCAAACAGTGCGGCGACACCAAAGTCCAGTAATCTTTCTTACCGATTACTGGACTATGGCCCCATGTCTTTTGAGAGATATATTAACGCTCGATTGGTTGATTTTGGCCCCAATATCTCATGTGACATATATTAACACCAAAATGCATAACTATTGCTTACCAATTTGTGCATTTTGTCAGCAATTTATGTCTCACAAAATTATGTTATCAAAATCCACTAATCTTGCTCACCGATTAGTGGATTTTGGCCCCAATATCTTCTGTGACATATATTAGTGCCAAAATGACAGCCGAATTAATCAAGGCGTTGGATCAATGTGGCATAAGCAACAAACAGAGAGGCATAAACGAATACAGAACGTCTCTATGGTTCCAAGAAAAGTAGATTAATCGAATTCTGCCCACAAATCGGGCATATAAGGCTGAAAATCATAAAATATGCCAAAAAATTTAAAATCCCGAATTGTCCGAACACTTTAACCATACAGAAAGAAACGCGTACGCGAATTTGGACCCAACCCAAAACGGGTTCAAGCTGAGGTCCGAATAGGCAATGGAAATATTACCAGAAATAGTAAGAAATAACTAAAAATGCCCGTTCGGCTGGTCGAACGGCGGAATTTGGGGATGAATATGGACCCCGATGGAGCTTAGATCAATCGTCCCCTTGTGCGTCTCGTCGAGAGCTTTCCGAATTGGGGTGGCTCGCGTCATTCTGATGCCCGTAGCAAAAGCTATGGCCCAAACAGTGCGGCGACTACCGATTACTGGACTTTGGCCCCATGTCTTTTGAGAGATATATTAACGCCCTGATTGGTGGATTTTGGCCCCAATATCTCATGTGACATATATTAAAACCAAAATTCATAACTATTGCTTACCAATTTGTGCATTTTTTCAGCAATTTATGTCTCACAAAATAATGGTATCAAAATCCACTAATCTTGCTCACCGATTAGTGGATTTTGGCCCCAATATCTTCTGTGACATATATTAGTGCCAAAATGACAGCCGAATTAATCAAGGCGTTGGATCAATGTGGCATAAGCAACGAATAGAGAGGCCTAAACGAATAGAGAACGTCTCTATGGTTCCAAGAAAAGTAGATTAATCGAATTGTGCCCACAAGCCGGACATATATGGCTGAAAATCATAAAATATGCCAAAAAAAGTTAAAATCCCTAATTGTCCCAACACTTTAACCACACTGAAAGAAACGCGTACGCGAATTTCGACCCAACCCAAAACGGGTTCAAGCTGAGGTTCGAATAGGCAATGGAAATATTACCCGAAATAGTAAGAAATAACTAAAAATGCCCGTTTGACTGGTCGAACGGCGGAATTTGGGGATTAATATGGACCCCGATGGAGCGTAGCTCAACCGTCCCCTTGTGCGTCTCGTCGAGAGCTTTCCGAATGGGGGTGGCTCGCGTCATTCTGATGCCCGTAGCAAAAGCTTTGGCCCAAACAGTGCGGCGACACCAAAGTCCAGTAATCTTTCTTACCGATTACTGGACTATGGCCCCATGTCTTTTGAGAGATATATTAACGCTCGATTGGTTGATTTTGGCCCCAATATCTCATGTGACATATATTAACACCAAAATGCATAACTATTGCTTACCAATTTGTGCATTTTGTCAGCAATTTATGTCTCACAAAATTATGTTATCAAAATCCACTAATCTTGCTCACCGATTAGTGGATTTTGGCCCCAATATCTTCTGTGACATATATTAGTGCCAAAATGACAGCCGAATTAATCAAGGCGTTGGATCAATGTGGCATAAGCAACAAACAGAGAGGCATAAACGAATACAGAACGTCTCTATGGTTCCAAGAAAAGTAGATTAATCGAATTCTGCCCACAAATCGGGCATATAAGGCTGAAAATCATAAAATATGCCAAAAAATTTAAAATCCCGAATTGTCCGAACACTTTAACCATACAGAAAGAAACGCGTACGCGAATTTGGACCCAACCCAAAACGGGTTCAAGCTGAGGTCCGAATAGGCAATGGAAATATTACCAGAAATAGTAAGAAATAACTAAAAATGCCCGTTCGGCTGGTCGAACGGCGGAATTTGGGGATGAATATGGACCCCGATGGAGCGTAGATCAATCGTCCCCTTGTGCGTCTCGTCGAGAGCTTTCCGAATTGGGGTGGCTCGCGTCATTCTGATGCCCGTAGCAAAAGCTATGGCCCAAACAGTGCGGCGACTACCGATTACTGGACTTTGGCCCCATGTCTTTTGAGAGATATATTAACGCCCTGATTGGTGGATTTTGGCCCCAATATCTCATGTGACATATATTAAAACCAAAATTCATAACTATTGCTTACCAATTTGTGCATTTTTTCAGCAATTTATGTCTCACAAAATAATGGTATCAAAATCCACTAATCTTGCTCACCGATTAGTGGATTTTGGCCCCAATATCTTCTGTGACATATATTAGTGCCAAAATGACAGCCGAATTAATCAAGGCGTTGGATCAATGTGGCATAAGCAACGAATAGAGAGGCCTAAACGAATAGAGAACGTCTCTATGGTTCCAAGAAAAGTAGATTAATCGAATTGTGCCCACAAGCCGGGCATATATGGCTGAAAATCATAAAATATGCCAAAAAAAGTTAAAATCCCTAATTGTCCCAACACTTTAACCACACTGAAAGAAACGCGTACGCGAATTTCGACCCAACCCAAAACGGGTTCAAGCTGAGGTTCGAATAGGCAATGGAAATATTACCCGAAATAGTAAGAAATAACTAAAAATGCCCGTTTGACTGGTCGAACGGCGGAATTTGGGGATTAATATGGACCCCGATGGAGCGTAGCTCAACCGTCCCCTTGTGCGTCTCGTCGAGAGCTTTCCGAATGGGGGTGGCTCGCGTCATTCTGATGCCCGTAGCAAAAGCTTTGGCCCAAACAGTGCGGCGACACCAAAGTCCAGTAATCTTTCTTACCGATTACTGGACTATGGCCCCATGTCTTTTGAGAGATATATTAACGCTCGATTGGTTGATTTTGGCCCCAATATCTCATGTGACATATATTAACACCAAAATGCATAACTATTGCTTACCAATTTGTGCATTTTGTCAGCAATTTATGTCTCACAAAATTATGTTATCAAAATCCACTAATCTTGCTCACCGATTAGTGGATTTTGGCCCCAATATCTTCTGTGACATATATTAGTGCCAAAATGACAGCCGAATTAATCAAGGCGTTGGATCAATGTGGCATAAGCAACAAACAGAGAGGCATAAACGAATACAGAACGTCTCTATGGTTCCAAGAAAAGTAGATTAATCGAATTCTGCCCACAAATCGGGCATATAAGGCTGAAAATCATAAAATATGCCAAAAAATTTAAAATCCCGAATTGTCCGAACACTTTAACCATACAGAAAGAAACGCGTACGCGAATTTGGACCCAACCCAAAACGGGTTCAAGCTGAGGTCCGAATAGGCAATGGAAATATTACCAGAAATAGTAAGAAATAACTAAAAATGCCCGTTCGGCTGGTCGAACGGCGGAATTTGGGGATGAATATGGACCCCGATGGAGCGTAGATCAATCGTCCCCTTGTGCGTCTCGTCGAGAGCTTTCCGAATTGGGGTGGCTCGCGTCATTCTGATGCCCGTAGCAAAAGCTATGGCCCAAACAGTGCGGCGACTACCGATTACTGGACTTTGGCCCCATGTCTTTTGAGAGATATATTAACGCCCTGATTGGTGGATTTTGGCCCCAATATCTCATGTGACATATATTAACACCAAAATTCATAACTATTGCTTACCAATTTGTTCATTTTGTCAGCAATTTATGTCTCACAAAATAATGGTATCAAAATCCACTAATCTTGCTCACCGATTAGTGGATTTTGGCCCCATTATCTTCTGTGACATATATTAGTGCCAAAATGACAGCCGAATTAATCAAGGCGTTGGATCAATGTGGCATAAGCAACGAACAGAGAGGCATAAACGAATACAGAACGTCTCTATGGTTCCAAGAAAAGTAGATTAATCGAATTCTGCCCACAAATCGGGCATATAAGGCTGAAAATCATAAAATATGCCAAAAAAAGTTAAAATCCCTAATTGTCCCATAACTTTAACCACACTGAAAGAAACGCGTACGCGAATTTCGACCCAACCCAAAACGGGTTCAAGCTGAGGTTCGAATAGGCAATGGAAATATTACCCGAAATAGTAAGAAATAACTAAAAATGCCCGTTTGACTGGTCGAACGGCGGAATTTGGGGATTAATATGGACCCCGATGGAGCGTAGCTCAACCGTCCCCTTGTGCGTCTCGTCGAGAGCTTTCCGAATGGGGGTGGCTCGCGTCATTCTGATGCCCGTAGCAAAAGCTTTGGCCCAAACAGTGCGGCGACACCAAAGTCCAGTAATCTTTCTTACCGATTACTGGACTATGGCCCCATGTCTTTTGAGAGATATATTAACGCTCGATTGGTTGATTTTGGCCCCAATATCTCATGTGACATATATTAACACCAAAATGCATAACTATTGCTTACCAATTTGTGCATTTTGTCAGCAATTTATGTCTCACAAAATTATGTTATCAAAATCCACTAATCTTGCTCACCGATTAGTGGATTTTGGCCCCAATATCTTCTGTGACATATATTAGTGCCAAAATGACAGCCGAATTAATCAAGGCGTTGGATCAATGTGGCATAAGCAACAAACAGAGAGGCATAAACGAATACAGAACGTCTCTATGGTTCCAAGAAAAGTAGATTAATCGAATTCTGCCCACAAATCGGGCATATAAGGCTGAAAATCATAAAATATGCCAAAAAATTTAAAATCCCGAATTGTCCGAACACTTTAACCATACAGAAAGAAACGCGTACGCGAATTTGGACCCAACCCAAAACGGGTTCAAGCTGAGGTCCGAATAGGCAATGGAAATATTACCAGAAATAGTAAGAAATAACTAAAAATGCCCGTTCGGCTGGTCGAACGGCGGAATTTGGGGATGAATATGGACCCCGATGGAGCGTAGATCAATCGTCCCCTTGTGCGTCTCGTCGAGAGCTTTCCGAATTGGGGTGGCTCGCGTCATTCTGATGCCCGTAGCAAAAGCTATGGCCCAAACAGTGCGGCGACTACCGATTACTGGACTTTGGCCCCATGTCTTTTGAGAGATATATTAACGCCCTGATTGGTGGATTTTGGCCCCAATATCTCATGTGACATATATTAACACCAAAATTCATAACTATTGCTTACCAATTTGTGCATTTTGTCAGCAATTTATGTCTCACAAAATAATGGTATCAAAATCCACTAATCTTGCTCACCGATTAGTGGATTTTGGCCCCATTATCTTCTGTGACATATATTAGTGCCAAAATGACAGTCGAATTAATCAAGGCGTTGGATCAATGTGGCATAAGCAACGAACAGAGAGGCATAAACGAATACAGAACGTCTCTATGGTTCCAAGAAAAGTAGATTAATCGAATTCTGCCCACAAATCGGGCATATAAGGCTGAAAATCATAAAATATGCCAAAAAAAGTTAAAATCCCTAATTGTCCCATAACTTTAACCACACTGAAAGAAACGCGTACGCGAATTTGGACCCAACCCAAAACGGTTTCAAGCTGAGGTCCGAATAGGCAATGGAAATATTACAAGAAATAGTAAGAAATAACTAAAAATGCCTGTTCGGCTGGTGGAACGGCGGAATTTGGGGATGAATATGGACCCCGATGGAGCGTAGCTCAATCGTCCCCTTGTGCGTCTCGTCGAGAGATTTCCGAATCGGGGTGGCTCGCGTCATTCTGATGCCCGTAGCAAAAGCTATGGCCCAAACAGTGCGGCGACTACCGATTACTTGACTATGGCCCCATGTCTTTTGAGAGATATATTAACGCCCTGATTGGTGGATTTTGGCCCCAATATCTCATGTGACATATATTAACACCAAAATGCATAACTATTGCTTACCAATTTGTGCATTTTGTCAGCAATTTATGTCTCACAAAATAATGGTATCAAAATCCACTAATCTTGCTCACCGATTAGTGGATTTTGGCCCCATTATCTTCTGTGACGTATATTAGTGCCAAAATGACAGCCGAATTAATCAAGGCGTTGGATCAATGTGGCATAAGCAACGAACAGAGAGGCATAAACGAATACAGAACGTCTCTATGGTTCCAAGAAAAGTAGATTAATCGAATTCTGCCCACAAATCGGGCATATAAGGCTGAAAATCATAAAAGATGCCAAAAAATTTAAAATCCCGAATTGTCCCAACACTTTAACCATACTGAAAGAAACGCGTACGCGAATTTGGACCCAACCCAAAACGGGTTCAAGCTGAGGTCCGAATAGGCAATGGAAATATTACCAGAAATAGTAAGAAATAACTAAAAATGCCCGTTTGGCTGGTCGAACGGCGGAATTTGGGGATGAATATGGACCCTCGTCCCCTTGTGCGTCTCGTCGAGAGCTTTCCGTATTGGGGTGCCTCGCGTCATTCTGATGCCCGTAGCAAAAGCTATGGCCCAAAGAGTGCGGCGACACCAAAGTCCAGTAATCTTGCTTACCGATTACTGGACTTTGGCCCCATGTCTTTTGAGAGATATATTAACGCCCTGATTGGTGGATTTTGGCCCCAATATCTCATGTGACATATATTAACACCAAAATTCATAACTATTGCTTACCAATTTGTGCATTTTTTCAGCAATTTATGTCTCACAAAATAATGGTATCAAAATCCACTAATCTTGCTCACCGATTAGTGGATTTTGGCCCCAATATCTTCTGTGACATATATTAGTGCCAAAATGACAGCCGAATTAATCAAGGCGTTGGATCAATGTGGCATAAGCAACGAATAGAGAGGCCTAAACGAATAGAGAACGTCTCTATGGTTCCAAGAAAAGTTGATTAATCGAATTGTGCCCACAAGCCGGACATATATGGCTGAAAATCATAAAATATGCCAAAAAAAGTTAAAATCCCTAATTGTCCCAACACTTTAACCACACTGAAAGAAACGCGTATGCGAATTTCGACCCAACCCGAAACGGGTTCAAGCTGAGGTTCGAATAGGCAATGGAAATATTACCCGAAATAGTAAGAAGTAACTAAAAATGCCCGTTTGACTGGTCGAACGGCGGAATTTGGGGATTAATATGGACCCCGATGGAGCGTAGCTCAACCGTCCCCTTGTGCGTCTCGTCGAGAGCTTTCCGAATGGGGGTGGCTCGCGTCATTCTGATGCCCGTAGCAAAAGCTATGGTCCAAACAGTGCGGCGACACCAAAGTCCAGTAATCTTTCTTACCGATTACTGGACTATGGCCCCATGTCTTTTGAGAGATATATTAACGCCCGATTGGTGGATTTTGGCCCCAATATCTCATGTGACATATATTAACACCAAAATGCATAACAATTGCTTACCAATTTGTGCATTTTGTCAGCAATTTATGTCTCACAAAATAATGTTATCAAAATCCACTAATCTTGCTCACCGATTAGTGGATTTTGGCCCCAATATCTTCTGTGACATATATTAGTGCCAAAATGACAGCCGAATTAATCAAGGCGTTGGATCAATGTGGCATACAACAAACAGAGAGGCATAAACGAATACAGAACGTCTCTATGGTTCCAAGAAAAGTAGATTAATCGAATTCTGCCCACAAATCGGGCATATAAGGCTGAAAATCATAAAATATGCCAAAAAATTTAAAATCCCGAATTTTCCGAACACTTTAACCATACAGAAAGAAACACGTACGCGAATTTGGACCCAACCCAAAGCGGGTTCAAGCTGAGGTCCGAATAGGCAATGGAAATATTACCAGAAATAGTAAGAAATAACTAAAAATGCCCGTTCGGCTGGTCGAACGGCGGAATTTTGGGATGAATATGGACCCCGATGGAGCGTAGCTCAATCGTCCCCTTGTGCGTCTCGTCGAGAGCTTTCCGAATTGGGGTGGCTCACGTCATTCTGATGCCCGTAGCAAAAGCTATGGCCCAAACAGTGCGGCGACACCAAAGTCCAGTAATCTTTCTTACCGATTACTGGACTATGGCCCCATGTCTTTTGAGAGATATATTATCGCCCGATTGGTGGATTTTGGCCCCAATATCTCATGTGACATATATTAACACCAAAATGCATAACTATTGCTTACCAATTTGTGCATTTTTTCAGCAATTTATGTCTCACAAAATAATGGTATCAAAATCCACTAATCTTGCTCACCGATTAGTGGATTTTGGCCCCATTATCTTCTGTGACGTATATTAGTGCCAAAATGACAGCCGAATTAATCAAGGCGTTGGATCAATGTGGCATAAGCAACGAACAGAGAGGCATAAACGAATACAGAACGTCTCTATGGTTCCAAGAAAAGTAGATTAATCGAATTCTGCCCACAAATCGGGCATATAAGGCTGAAAATCATAAAAGATGCCAAAAAATTTAAAATCCCGAATTGTCCCAACACTTTAACCATACTGAAAGAAACGCGTACGCGAATTTGGACCCAACCCAAAACGGGTTCAAGCTGAGGTCCGAATAGGCAATGGAAATATTACCAGAAATAGTAAGAAATAACTAAAAATGCCCGTTTGGCTGGTCGAACGGCGGAATTTGGGGATGAATATGGACCCTCGTCCCCTTGTGCGTCTCGTCGAGAGCTTTCCGTATTGGGGTGGCTCGCGTCATTCTGATGCCCGTAGCAAAAGCTATGGCCCAAAGAGTGCGGCGACACCAAAGTCCAGTAATCTTGCTTACCGATTACTGGACTTTGGCCCCATGTCTTTTGAGAGATATATTAACGCCCTGATTGGTGGATTTTGGCCCCAATATCTCATGTGACATATATTAACACCAAAATTCATAACTATTGCTTACCAATTTGTGCATTTTTTCAGCAATTTATGTCTCACAAAATAATGGTATCAAAATCCACTAATCTTGCTCACCGATTAGTGGATTTTGGCCCCAATATCTTCTGTGACATATATTAGTGCCAAAATGACAGCCGAATTAATCAAGGCGTTGGATCAATGTGGCATAAGCAACGAATAGAGAGGCCTAAACGAATAGAGAACGTCTCTATGGTTCCAAGAAAAGTTGATTAATCGAATTGTGCCCACAAGCCGGACATATATGGCTGAAAATCATAAAATATGCCAAAAAAAGTTAAAATCCCTAATTGTCCCAACACTTTAACCACACTGAAAGAAACGCGTATGCGAATTTCGACCCAACCCGAAACGGGTTCAAGCTGAGGTTCGAATAGGCAATGGAAATATTACCCGAAATAGTAAGAAGTAACTAAAAATGCCCGTTTGACTGGTCGAACGGCGGAATTTGGGGATTAATATGGACCCCGATGGAACGTAGCTCAACCGTCCCCTTGTGCGTCTCGTCGAGAGCTTTCCGAATGGGGGTGGCTCGCGTCATTCTGATGCCCGTAGCAAAAGCTATGGTCCAAACAGTGCGGCGACACCAAAGTCCAGTAATCTTTCTTACCGATTACTGGACTATGGCCCCATGTCTTTTGAGAGATATATTAACGCCCGATTGGTGGATTTTGGCCCCAATATCTCATGTGACATATATTAACACCAAAATGCATAACAATTGCTTACCAATTTGTGCATTTTGTCAGCAATTTATGTCTCACAAAATAATGTTATCAAAATCCACTAATCTTGCTCACCGATTAGTGGATTTTGGCCCCAATATCTTCTGTGACATATATTAGTGCCAAAATGACAGCCGAATTAATCAAGGCGTTGGATCAATGTGGCATACAACAAACAGAGAGGCATAAACGAATACAGAACGTCTCTATGGTTCCAAGAAAAGTAGATTAATCGAATTCTGCCCACAAATCGGGCATATAAGGCTGAAAATCATAAAATATGCCAAAAAATTTAAAATCCCGAATTTTCCGAACACTTTAACCATACAGAAAGAAACACGTACGCGAATTTGGACCCAACCCAAAGCGGGTTCAAGCTGAGGTCCGAATAGGCAATGGAAATATTACCAGAAATAGTAAGAAATAACTAAAAATGCCCGTTCGGCTGGTCGAACGGCGGAATTTTGGGATGAATATGGACCCCGATGGAGCGTAGCTCAATCGTCCCCTTGTGCGTCTCGTCGAGAGCTTTCCGAATTGGGGTGGCTCACGTCATTCTGATGCCCGTAGCAAAAGCTATGGCCCAAACAGTGCGGCGACACCAAAGTCCAGTAATCTTTCTTACCGATTACTGGACTATGGCCCCATGTCTTTTGAGAGATATATTATCGCCCGATTGGTGGATTTTGGCCCCAATATCTCATGTGACATATATTAACACCAAAATGCATAACTATTGCTTACCAATTTGTGCATTTTTTCAGCAATTTATGTCTCACAAAATAATGGTATCAAAATCCACTAATCTTGCTCACCGATTAGTGGATTTTGGCCCCAATATCTTCTGTGACATATATTAGTGCCAAAATGACAGCCTAATTAATCAAGGCGTTGGATCAATGTGGCATAAGCAACGAATAGAGAGGCCTAAACGAATAGAGAACGTCTCTATGGTTCCAAGAAAAGTAGATTAATCGAATTGTGCCCACAAGCCGGACATATATGGCTGAAAATCATAAAATATGCCAAAAAAAGTTAAAATCCCTAATTGTCCCAACACTTTAACCACACTGAAAGAAACGCGTACGCGAATTTCGACCCAACCCAAAACGGGTTCAAGCTGAGGTTCGAATAGGCAATGGAAATATTACCCGAAATAGTAAGAAATAACTAAAAATGCCCGTTTGACTGGTCGAACGGCGGAATTTGGGGATTAATATGGACCCCGATGGAGCGTAGCTCAACCGTCCCCTTGTGCGTCTCGTCGAGAGCTTTCCGAATGGGTGTGGCTCGCGTCATTCTGATGCCCGTAGCAAAAGCTATGGCCCAAACAGTGCGGCGACACCAAAGTCCAGTAATCTTTCTTACCGATTACTGGACTATGGCCCCATGTCTTTTGAGAGATATATTATCGCCCGATTGGTGGATTTTGGCCCCAATATCTCATGTGACATATATTAACACCAAAATGCATAACTATTGCTTACCAATTTGTGCATTTTGTCAGCAATTTATGTCTCACAAAATAATGTTATCAAAATCCACTAATCTTTCTCACCGATTAGTGGATTTTGGCCTCAATATCTTCTGTGACATATATTAGTGCCAAAATGACAGCCGAATTAATCAAGGCGTTGGATCAATGTGGCATAAGCAACAAACAGAGAGGCATAAACGAATACAGAACGTCTCTATGGTTCCAAGAAAAGTAGATTAATCGAATTCTGCCCACAAATCGGGCATATAAGGCTGAAAATCATAAAATATGCCAAAAAATTTAAAATCCCGAATTGTCCGAACACTTTAACCATACAGAAAGAAACGCGTACGCGAATTTGGACCCAACCCAAAACGGGTTCAAGCTGAGGTCCGAATAGGCAATGGAAATATTACCAGAAATAGTAAGAAATAACTAAAAATGCCCGTTCGGCTGGTCGAACGGCGGAATTTGGGGATGAATATGGACCCCGATGGAGCGTAGCTCAATCGTCCCCTTGTGCGTCTCGTCGAGAGCTTTCCGAATTTGATGTGGCTCGCGTCATTCTGATGCCCGTAGCAAAAGCTATGGCCCAAACAGTGCGGCGACTACCGATTACTGGACTTTGGCCCCATGTCTTTTGAGAGATATATTAACGCCCTGATTGGTGGATTTTGGCCCCAATATCTCATATGACATATATTAACACCAAAATTCATAACTATTGCTTACCAATTTGTGCATTTTGTCAGCAATTTATGTCTCACAAAATAATGGTATCAAAATCCACTAATCTTGCTCACCGATTAGTGGATTTTGGCCCCAATATCTTCTGTGACATATATTAGTGCCAAAATGACAGCCGAATTAATCAAGGCGTTGGATCAATGTGGCATAAGCAACGAACAGAGAGGCATAAACGAATACAGAACGTCTCTATGGTTCCAAGAAAAGTAGATTAATCGAATTCTGCCCACAAATCGGGCATATAAGGCTGAAAATCATAAAATATGCCAAAAAAATTTAAAATCCCTAATTGTCCCATAAATTTAACCACACTGAAAGAAACGCGTACGCGAATTTGGACCCAACCCAAAACGGTTTCAAGCTGAGGTCCGAATAGGCAATGGAAATATTACAAGAAATAGTAAGACATAACTAAAAATGCCTGTTCGGCTGGTCGAATGGCGGAATTTGGGGATGAATATGGACCCCGATGGAGCGTAGCTCAATCGTCCCCTTGTGCGTCTCGTCGAGAGCTTTCCGAATTGGGGTGGCTCGCGTCATTCTGATGCCCGTAGCAAAAGCTATGGCCCAAACAGTGCGGCGACACCAAAGTCCAGTAATCTTGCTTACCGATTACTGGACTTTGGCCCCATGTCTTTTGAGAGATATATTAACGCCCTGATTGGTGGATTTTGGCCCCAATATCTCATGTGACATATATTAACACCAAAATGCATAACTATTGCTTACCAATTTGTGCATTTTGTCAGCAATTTATGTCTCACAAAATAATGGTATCAAAATCCACTAATCTTGCTCACCGATTAGTGGATTTTGGCCCCATTATCTTCTGTGACATATATTAGTGCCAAAATGACAGCCAAATTAATCAAGGCATTGGATCAATGTGGCATAAGCAACGAACAGAGAGGCATAAACGAATACAGAACGTCTCTATGGTTCCAAGAAAAGTAGATTAATCGAATTCTGCCCACAAATCGGGCATATAAGGCTGAAAATCATAAAAGATGCCAAAAAATTTAAAATCCCGAATTGTCCCAACACTTTAACCATACTGAAAGAAACGCGTACGCGAATTTGGACCCAACCCAAAACGGGTTCAAGCTGAGGTCCGAATAGGCAATGGAAATATTACCAGAAATAGTAAGAAATAACTAAAAATGCCCGTTTGGCTGGTCGAACGGCAGAATTTGGGGATGAATATGGACCTCGATGGTGCGTAGCTCAACTGTCCCCTTGTGCGTCTCGTCGAGAGCTTTCCGTATTGGGGTGGCTCGTGTCATTCTGATGCCCGTAGCAAAAGCTATGGCCCAAACAGTGCGGCGACACCAAAGTCCGGTAATCTTGCTTACCGATTACTGGACTTTGGCCCCATGTCTTTTGAGAGATATATTAACGCCCTGATTGGTGGATTTTGGACCCAATATCTCATGTGACATATATTAACACCAAAATTCATAACTATTGCTTACCAATTTGTGCATTTTTTCAGCAATTTATGTCTCACAAAATAATGGTATCAAAATCCACTAGTCTTGCTCACCGATTAGTGGATTTTGGCCCCAATATCTTCTGTGACATATATTAGTGCCAAAATGACAGCCGAATTAATCAAGGCGTTGGATCAATGTGGCATAAGCAACGAATAGAGAGGCCTAAACGAATAGAGAACGTCTCTATGGTTCCAAGAAAAGTAGATTAATCGAATTGTGCCCACAAGCCGGACATATATGGCTGAAAATCATAAAATATGCCAAAAAAAGTTAAAATCCCTAATTGTCCCAACACTTTAACCACACTGAAATAAACGCGTACGCGAATTTCGACCCAACCCAAAACGGGTTCAAGCTGAGGTTCGAATAGGCAATGGAAATATTACCCGAAATAGTAAGAAATAACTAAAAATGCCCGTTAGACTGGTCGAACGGCGGAATTTGGGGATTAATATGGACCCCGATGGAGCGTAGCTCAACCGTCCCCTTGTGCGTCTCGTCGAGAGCTTTCCGAATGGGGGTGGCTCGCGTCATTCTGATGCCCGTAGCAAAAGCTATGGCCCAAACAGTGCGGCGACACCAAAGTCCAGTAATCTTTCTTACCGATTACTGGACTATGGCCCCATGTCTTTTGAGAGATATATTAACGCCCGATTGGTGGATTTTGGCCCCAATATCTCATGTGACATATATTAACACCAAAATGCATAACTATTGCTTACCAATTTGTGCATTTTGTCAGCAATTTATGTCTCACAAAATAATGTTATCAAAATCCACTAATCTTGCTCACCGATTAGTGGATTTTGGCCCCAATATCTTCTGTGACATATATTAGTGCCAAAATGACAGCCGAATTAATCAAGGCGTTGGATCAATGTGGCATAAGCAACAAACAGAGAGGCATAAACGAATACAGAACGTCTCTATGGTTCCAAGAAAAGTAGATTAATCGAATTCTGCCCACAAATCGGGCATATAAGGCTGAAAATCATAAAATATGCCAAAAAATTTAAAATCCCGAATTGTCCGAAAACTTTAACCATACAGAAAGAAACGCGTACGCGAATTTGGACCCAACCCAAAACGGGTTCAAGCTGAGGTCCGAATAGGCAATGGAAATATTACCAGAAATAGTAAGAAATAACTAAAAATGCCCGTTCGGCTGGTCGAACGGCGGAATTTGGGGATGAATATGGACCCCGATGGAGCGTAGCTCAATCGTCCCCTTGTGCGTCTCGTCGAGAGCTTTCCGAATTTGATGTGGCTCGCGTCATTCTGATGCCCGTAGCAAAAGCTATGGCCCAAACAGTGCGGCGACTACCGATTACTGGACTTTGGCCCCATGTCTTTTAAGAGATATATTAACGCCCTGATTGGTGGATTTCGGCCCCAATATCTCATGTGACATATATTAACACCAAAATTCATAACTATTGCTTACCAATTTGTGCATTTTGTCAGCAATTTATGTCTCACAAAATAATGGTATCAAAATCCACTAATCTTGCTCACCGATTAGTGGATTTTGGCCCCAATATCTTCTGTGACATATATTAGTGCCAAAATGACAGCCGAATTAATCAAGGCGTTGGATCAATGTGGCATAAGCAACGAACAGAGAGGCATAAACGAATACAAAACGTCTCTATGGTTCCAAGAAAAGTAGATTAATCGAATTCTGCCCACAAATCGGGCATATAAGGCTGAAAATCATAAAATATGCCAAAAAAAGTTAAAATCCCTAATTGTCCCATAAATTTAACCACACTGAAAGAAACGCGTACGCGAATTTGGACCCAACCCAAAACGGTTTCAAGCTGAGGTCCGAATAGGCAATGGAAATATTACAAGAAATAGTAAGAAATAACTAAAAATGCCTGTTCGGCTGGTCGAACGGCGGAATTTGGGGATGAATATGGACCCCGATGGAGCGTAGCTCAATCGTCCCCTTGGGCGTCTCGTCGAGAGCTTTCCGAATTGGGGTGGCTCGCGTCATTCTGATGCCCGTAGCAAAAGCTATGGCCCAAACAGTGCGGCGACACCAAAGTCCAGTAATCTTGCTTACCGATTACTGGACTTTGGCCCCATGTCTTTTGAGAGATATATTAACGCCCTGATTGGTGGATTTTGGCCCCAATATCTCATGTGACATATATTAACACCAAAATGCATAACTATTGCTTACCAATTTGTGAATTTTGTCAGCAATTTATGTCTCACAAAATAATGGTATCAAAATCCACTAATCTTGCTCACCGATTAGTGGATTTTGGCCCCATTATCTTCTGTGACATATATTAGTGCCAAAATGACAGCCGAATTAATCAAGGCGTTGGATCAATGTGGCATAAGCAACGAACAGAGAGGCATAAACGAATACAGAACGTCTCTATGGTTCCAAGAAAAGTAGATTAATCGAATTCTGCCCACAAATCGGGCATATAAGGCTGAAAATCATAAAAGATGCCAAAAAATTTAAAATCCCGAATTGTCCCAACACTTTAACCATACTGAAAGAAACGCGTACGCGAATTTGGACCCAACCCAAAACGGGTTCAAGCTGAGGTCCGAATAGGCAATGGAAATATTACCAGAAATAGTAAGAAATAACTAAAAATGCCCGTTTAGCTGGTCGAACGGCGGAATTTGGGGATGAATATGGACCCTGATGGAGCGTAGCTCAACCGTCCCCTTGTGCGTCTCGTCGAGAGCTTTCCGTATTGGGGTGGCTCGCGTCATTCTGATGCCCGTAGCAAAAGCTATGGCCCAAACAGTGCGGCGACACCAAAGTCCAGTAATCTTTCTTACCGATTACTGGACTATGGCCCCATGTCTTTTGAGAGATATATTAACGCTCGATTGGTGGATTTTGGCCCCAATATCTCATGTGACATATATTAACACCAAAATTCATAACTATTGCTTACCAATTTGTGCATTTTGTCAGCAATTTATGTCTTACAAAATAATGTTATCAAAATCCACTAATCTTGCTCACCGATTAGTGGATTTTGGCCCCAATATCTTCTGTGACATATATTAGTGCCAAAATGACAGCCGAATTAATCAAGGCGTTGGATCAATGTGGCATAAGCAACAAACAGAGAGGCATAAACGAATACAGAACGTCTTTATGGCTCCAAGAAAAGTAGATTAATCGAATTCTGCCCACAAATCGGGCATATAAGGCTGAAAATCATAAAATATGCCAAAAAATTTAAAATCCCGAATTGTCCGAAAACTTTAACCATACAGAAAGAAACGCGTACGCGAATTTGGACCCAACCCAAAACGGGTTCAAGCTGAGGTCCGAATAGGCAATGGAAATATTACCAGAAATAGTAAGAAATAACTAAAAATGCCCGTTCGGCTGGTCGAACGACGGAATTTGGGGATGAATATGGACCCCGATGGAGCGTAGCTCAATCGTCCCCTTGTGCGTCTCGTCGAGAGCTTTCCGAATTGGGGTGGCTCGCGTCATTCTGATGCCCGTAGCAAAAGCTATGGCCCAAACAGTGCGGCGACTACCGATTACTAGACTTTGGCCCCATGTCTTTTGAGAGATATATTAACGCCCTGATTGGTGGATTTTGGCCCCAATATCTCATGTGACATATATTAACACCTAAATGCATAACTACTGCTTACCAATTTGTGCATTTTGTCAGCAATTTATGTCTCACAAAATAATGGTATCAAAATCCACTAATCTTGCTCACCGATTAGTGGATTTTGGCCCCATTATCTTCTGTGACATATATTAGTGCCAAAATGACAACCGAATTAATCAAGGCGTTGGATCAATGTGGCATAAGCAACGAACAGAGAGGCATAAACGAATACAGAACGTCTCTATGGTTCCAAGAAAAGTAGATTAATCGAATTCTGCCCACAAATCGGGCATATAAGGCTGAAAATCATAAAAGATGCCAAAAAATTTAAAATCCCGAATTTTCCCAACACTTTAACCATACTGAAAGAAACGCGTACGCGAATTTGGACCCAACCCAAAACGGGTTCAAGCTGAGGTCCGAATAGGCAATGGAAATATTACCAGAAATAGTAAGAAATAACTAAAAATGCCCGTTTGGCTGGTCGAACGGCGGAATTTGGGGATGAATATGGACCCTCGTCCCCTTGTGCGTCTCGTCGAGAGCTTTCCGTATTGGGGTGGCTCGCGTCATTCTAATGCCCGTAGCAAAAGCTATGGCCCAAACAGTGCGGCGACACCAAAGTCCAGTAATCTTGCTTACCGATTACTGGACTTTGGCCCCATGTCTTTTGAGAGATATATTAACGCCCTGATTGGTGGATTTTGGCCCCAATATCTCATGTGACATATATTAACACCAAAATTCATAACTATTGCTTACCAATTTGTGCATTTTTTCAGCAATTTATGTCTCACAAAATAATGGTATCAAAATCCACTAATCTTGCTCACCGATTAGTGGATTTTGGCCCCAATATCTTCTGTGACATATATTAGTGCCAAAATGACAGCCGAATTAATCAAGGCGTTGGATCAATGTGGCATAAGAAACGAATAGAGAGGCCTAAACGAATAGAGAACGTCTCTATGGTTCCAAGAAAAGTAGATTAATCGAATTGTGCCCACAAGCCGGACATATATGGCTGAAAATCATAAAATATGCCAAAAAAAGTTAAAATCCCTAATTGTCCCAACACTTTAACCACACTGAAAGAAACGCGTACGCGAATTTCGACCCAACCCAAAACGGGTTCAAGCTGAGGTTCGAATAGGCAATGGAAATATTACCCGAAATAGTAAGAAATAACTAAAAATGCCCGTTTGACTGGTCGAACGGCGGAATTTGGGGATTAATATGGACCCCGATGGAGCGTAGCTCAACCGTCCCCTTGTGCGTCTCGTCGAGAGCTTTCCGAATGGGGGTGGCTCGCGTCATTCTGATGCCCGTAGCAAAAGCTATGGCCCAAACAGTGCGGCGACACCAAAGTCCAGTAATCTTTCTTACCGATTACTGGACTATGGCCCCATGTCTTTTGAGAGATATATTAACGCTCGATTGGTGGATTTTGGCCCCAATATCTCATGTGACATATATTAACACCAAAATGCATAACTATTGCTTACCAATTTGTGCATTTTGTCAGCAATTTATGTCTCACAAAATAATGTTATCAAAATCCACTAATCTTGCTCACCGATTAGTGGATTTTGGCCCCAATATCTTTTGTGACATATATTAGTGCCAAAATGACAGCCGAATTAATCAAGGCGTTGGATCAATGTGGCATAAGCAACAAACAGAGAGGCATAAACGAATACAGAACGTCTCTATGGTTCCAAGAAAAGTAGATTAATCGAATTCTGCCCACAAATCGGGCATATAAGGCTGAAAATCATAAAATATGCCAAAAAATTTAAAATCCCGAATTGTCCGAACACTTTAACCATACAGAAAGAAACGCGTACGCGAATTTGGACCCAACCCAAAACGGGTTCAAGCTGAGGTCCGAATAGGCAATGGAAATATTACCAGAAATAGTAAGAAATAACTAAAAATGCCCGTTCGGCTGGTCGAATGGCGGAATTTGGGGATGAATATGGACCCCGATGGAGCGTATCTCAATCGTCCCCTTGTGCGTCTCGTCGAGAGCTTTCCGAATTGGGGTGGCTCGCGTCATTCTGATGCCCGTAGCAAAAGCTATGGCCCAAACAGTGCGGCGACTACCGATTACTGGACTTTGGCCCCATGTCTTTTGAGAGATATATTAACGCCCTGATTGGTGGATTTTGGCCCCAATATCTCATGTGACATATATTAACACCAAAATTCATAACTATTGCTTACCAATTTGTGCATTTTGTCAGCAATTTATGTCACACAAAATAATGGTATCAAAATCCACTAATCTTGCTCACCGATTAGTGGATTTTGGCCCCATTATCTTCTGTGACATATATTAGTGCCAAAATGACAGCCGAATTAATCAAGGCGTTGGATCAATGTGGCATAAGCAACGAACAGAGAGGCATAAACGAATACAGAACGTCTCTATGGTTCCAAGAAAAGTAGATTAATCGAATTCTGCCCACAAATCGGGCATATAAGGCTGAAAATCATAAAATATGCCAAAAAAAGTTAAAATCCCTAATTGTCCCATAACTTTAACCACACTGAAAGAAACGCGTACGCGAATTTGGACCCAACCCAAAACGGTTTCAAGCTGAGGTCCGAATAGGCAATGGAAATATTACAAGAAATAGTAAGAAATAACTAAAAATGCATGTTCGGCTGGTCGAACGGCGGAATTTGGGGATGAATATGGACCCCGATGGAGCGTAACTCAATCTTCCCCTTGTGCGTCTCGTCGAGAGCTTTCCGAATTGGGGTGGCTCGCGTCATTCTGATGCCCGTAGCAAAAGCTATGGCCCAAACAGTGCGGCGACTACCGATTACTGGACTTTGGCCCCATGTCTTTTGAGAGATATATTAACGCCCTGATTGGTGGATTTTGGCCCCAATATCTCATGTGACATATATTAACACCAAAATGCATAACTATTGCTTACCAATTTGTGCATTTTGTCAGCAATTTATGTCTCACAAAATAATGGTATCAAAATCCACTAATCTTGCTCACCGATTAGTGGATTTTGGCCCCATTATCTTCTGTGACATATATTAGTGCCAAAATGACAGCCGCATTAATCAAGGCGTTGGATCAATGTGGCATAAGCAACGAACAGAGAGGCATAAACGAATACAGAACGTCTCTATGGTTCCAAGAAAAGTAGATTAATCGAATTCTGCCCACAAATCGGGCATATAAGGCTGAAAATCATAAAAGATGCCAAAAAATTTAAAATCCCGAATTGTCCCAACACTTTAACCATACTCAAAGAAACGCGTACGCGAATTTGGACCCAACCCAAAACGGGTTCAAGCTGAGGTCCGAATAGGCAATGGAAATATTACAAGAAATAGTAAGAAATAACTAAAAATGCCCGTTTGGCTGGTCGAACGGCGGAATTTGGGGATGAATATGGACCCTCGTCCCCTTGTGCGTCTCGTCGAGAGCTTTCCGTATTGGGGTGGCTCGCGTCATTCTGATGCCCGTAGCAAAAGCTATGGCCCAAACAGTGCGGCGACACCAAAGTCCAGTAATCTTGCTTACCGATTACTGGACTTTGGCCCCATGTCTTTTGAGAGATATATTAACGCCCTGATTGGTGGATTTTGGCCCCAATATCTCATGTGACATATATTAACACCAAAATTCATAACTATTGCTTACCAATTTGTGCATTTTTTCAGCAATTTATGTCTCACAAAATAATGGTATCAAAATCCACTAATCTTGCTCACCGATTAGTGGATTTTGGTCCCAATATCTTCTGTGACATATATTAGTGCCAAAATGACAGCCAAATTAATCAAGGCGTTGGATCAATGTGGCATAAGCAACGAATAGAGAGGCCTAAACGAATAGAGAACGTCTCTATGGTTCCAAGAAAAGTTGATTAATCGAATTGTGCCCACAAGCCGGACATATATGGCTGAAAATCATAAAATATGCCAAAAAAAGTTAAAATCCCTAATTGTCCCAACACTTTAACCACACTGAAAGAAATGCGTATGCGAATTTCGACCCAACCCAAAACGGGTTCAAGCTGAGGTTCGAATAGGCAATGGAAATATTACCCGAAATAGTAAGAAGTAACTAAAAATGCCCGTTTGACTGGTCGAACGGCGGAATTTGGGGATTAATATGGACCCCGATGGAGCGTAGCTCAACCGTCCCCTTGTGCGTCTCGTCGAGAGCTTTCCAAATGGGGGTGGCTCGCGTCATTCTGATGCCCGTAGCAAAAGCTATGGCCCAAACAGTGCGGCGACACCAAAGTCCAGTAATCTTTCTTACCGATTACTGGACTATGGCCCCATGTCTTTTGAGAGATATATTAACGCCCGATTGGTGGATTTTGGCCCCAATATCTCATGTGACATATATTAACACCAAAATGCATAACTATTGCTTACCAATTTGTGCATTTTGTCAGCAATTTATGTCTCACAAAATAATGTTATCAAAATCCACTAATCTTGCTCACCGATTAGTGGATTTTGGCCCCAATATCTTCTGTGACATATATTAGTGCCAAAATGACAGCCGAATTAATCAAGGCGTTGGATCAATGTGGCATAAGCAACAAACAGAGAGGCATAAACGAATACGGAACGTCTCTATGGTTCCAAGAACAGTAGATTAATCGAATTCTGCCCACAAATCGGGCATATAAGGCTGAAAATCATAAAATATGCCAAAAAATTTAAAATCCCGAATTGTCCGAACACTTTAACCATACAGAAAGAAACGCGTACGCGAATTTGGACCCAACCCAAAACGGGTTCAAGCTGAGGTCCGAATAGGCAATGGAAATATTACCAGAAATAGTAAGAAATAACTAAAAATGCCCGTTCGGCTGGTCGAACGGCGGAATTTGGGGATGAATATGGACCCCGATGGAGCGTAGCTCAATCGTCCCCTTGTGCGTCTCGTCAAGAGCTTTCCGAATTGGGCTGGATCGCGTCATTCTGATGCCCGTAGAAAAAGCTATGGCCCAAACAGTGCGGCGACACCAAAGTCCAGTAATCTTTCTTACCGATTATTGGACTTTGGCCCCATGTCTTTTGAGAGATATATTAACGCCCGATTGGTGGATTTTGGCCCCAATATCTCATGTGACATATATTAACACCAAAATGCATAACTATTGCTTACCGATTTGTGCATTTTGTCAGCAATTTATGTCTCACAAAATAATGGTATCAAAATCCACTAATCTTGCTCACCGATTAGTGGATTTTGGCTCCAATATCTTCTGTGACATATATTAGTGCCAAAATGACAGCCGAATTAATCAAGGCGTTGGATCAATGTGGCATAAGCAACGAACAGAGAGGCATAAACGAATACAGAACGTCTCTATGGTTCCAAGAAAAGTAGATTATCGAATTCTGCCCACAAATCGGGCATATAAGGCTGAAAATCATAAAATATGCCAAAAAAAGTTAAAATCCCTAATTGTCCCATAACTTTAATTACACTGAAAGAAACGCGTACGCGAATTTGGACCCAACCCAAAACGGTTTCAAGCTGAGGTCCGAATAGGCAATGGAAATATTACAAGAAATAGTAAGAAATAACTAAAAATGCCTGTTCGGCTGGTCGAACGGCGGAATTTGGGGATGAATATGGACCCCGATGGAGCGTAGCTCAATCGTCTCCTTGTGCGTCTCGTCGAGAGCTTTCCGAATTGGGGTGGCTCGCGTCATTCTGATGCCCGTAGCAAAAGCTATGGCCCAAACAGTGCGGCGACACCAAAGTCCAGTAATCTTGCTTACCGATTACTGGACTTTGGCCCCATGTCTTTTGAGAGATATATTAACGCCCTGATTGGTGGATTTTGGCCCCAATATCTCATGTGACATATATTAACACCAAAATGCATAACTATTGCTTACCAATTTGTGCATTTTGTCAGCAATTTATGTCTCACAAAATAATGGTATCAAAATCCACTAATCTTGCTCACCGATTAGTGGATTTTGGCCCCATTATCTTCTGTGACATATATTAGTGCCAAAATTACAGCCGAATTAATCAAGGCGTTGGATCAATGTGGCATAAGCAACGAACAGAGAGGCATAAACGAATACAGAACGTCTCTATGGTTCCAAGAAAAGTAGATTAATCGAATTCTGCCCACAAATCGGGCATATAAGGCTGAAAATCATAAAAGATGCCAAAAAATTTAAAATCCCGAATTGTCCCAACACTTTAACCATACTGAAAGAAACGCGTACGCGAATTTGGACCCAACCCAAAACGGGTTCAAGCTGAGGTCCGAATAGGCAATGGAAATATTACCAGAAATAGTAAGAAATAACTAAAAATGCCCGTTTGGCTGGTCGAACGGCGGAATTTGGGGATGAATATGGTAGCTCAATCGTCCCCTTGTGCGTCTCGTCGAGAGCTTTCCGTATTGGGGTGGCTCGCGTCATTCTGATGCCCGTAGCAAAAGCTATGGCCCAAACAGTGCGGCGACACCAAAGTCCAGTAATCTTGCTTACCGATTACAGGACTTTGGCCCCATGTCTTTTGAGAGATACATTAACGCCCTGATTGGTGGATTTTGGCCCCAATATCTCATGTGACATATATTAACACCAAAATTCATAACTATTGCTTACCAATTTGTGCATTTTTTCAGCAATTTATGTCTCACAAAATAATGGTATCAAAATCCACTAATCTTGCTCACCGATAAGTGGATTTTGGCCCCAATATCTTCTGTGACATATATTAGTGCCAAAATGACAGCCGAATTAATCAAGGCGTTGGATCAATGTGGCATAAGCAACGAATAGAGAGGCCTAAACGAATAGAGAACGTCTCTATGGTTCCAAGAAAAGTTGATTAATCGAATTGTGCCCACAAGCCGGACATATATGGCTGAAAATCATAAAATATGCCAAAAAAAAGTTAAAATCCCTAATTGTCCCAACACTTTAACCACACTGAAAGAAACGCGTATGCGAATTTCGACCCAACCCAAAACGGGTTCAAGCTGAGGTTCGAATAGGCAATGGAAATATTACCCGAAATAGTAAGAAGTAACTAAAAATGCCCGTTTGACTGGTCGAACGGCGGAATTTGGGGATTAATATGGACCCCGATGGAGCGTAGCTCAACCGTCCCCTTGTGCGTCTCGTCGAGAGCTTTCCGAATGGGGGTGGCTCGCGTCATTCTGATGCCCGTAGCAAAAGCTATGGCCCAAACAGTGCGGCGACACCAAAGTCCAGTAATCTTTCTTACCGATTACTGGACTATGGCCCCATGTCTTTTGAGAGATATATTAACGCCCGATTGGTGGATTTTGGCCCCAATATCTCATGTGACATATATTAACACCAAAATGCATAACTATTTCTTACCAATTTGTGCATTTTGTCAGCAATTTATGTCTCACAAAATAATGTTATCAAAATCCACTAATCTTGCTCACCGATTAGTGGATTTTGGCCCCAATATCTTCTGTGACATATATTAGTGCCAAAATGACAGCCGAATTAATCAAGGCGTTGGATCAATGTGGCATAAGCAACAAACAGAGAGGCATAAACGAATACAGAACGTCTCTATGGTTCCAAGAAAAGTAGATGAATCGAATTCTGCCCACAAATCGGGCATATAAGGCTGAAAATCATAAAATATGCCAAAAAAATTAAAATCCCGAATTGTCCGAACACTTTAACCATACAGAAAGAAAATTGTACGCGAATTTGGACCCAACCCAAAACGGGTTCAAGCTGAGGTCCGAATAGGCAATGGAAATATTACCAGAAATAGTAAGAAATAACTAAAAATGCCCGTTCGGCTGGTCGAACGGTGGAATTTTGGGATGAATATGGACCCCGATGGAGCGTAGCTCAATCGTCCAGTTGTGCGTCTCGTCGAGAGCTTTCCGAATTGGGGTGGCTCACGTCATTCTGATGCCCGTAGCAAAAGCTATGGCCCAAACCGTGCGGCGACTTCCGATTACTGGACTTTGGCCCCATGTCTTTTGAGAGATATATTAACGCCCTGATTGGTGGATTTTGGCCCCAATATCTCATGTGACATATATTAACACCAAAATTCATAACTATTGCTTACCAATTTGTGCATTTTTTCAGCAATTTATGTCTCACAAAATAATGGTATCAAAATCCACTAATCTTGCTCACCGATTAGTGGATTTTGGCCCCAATATCTTCTGTGACATATATTAGTGCCAAAATGACAGCCGAATTAATCAAGGCGTTGGATCAATGTGGCATAAGCAACGAACAGAGAGGCATAAACGAATAGAGAACGTCTCTATGGTTCCAAGAAAAGTAGATTAATCGAATTCTGCCCACAAATCGGGCATATAAGGCTGAAAATCATAAAATATGCCAAAAAATTTAAAATCCCGAATTGTCCGAACACTTTAACCATACAGAAAGAAACGCGTACGCGAATTTGGACCCAACCCAAAACGGGTTCAAGCTGAGGTCCGAATAGGCAATGGAAATATTACCAGAAATAGTAAGAAATAACTAAAAATGCCCGTTCGGCTGGTCGAACGGCGGAATTTGGGGATGAATATGGACCCCGATGGAGCGTAGCTCAATCGTCCCCTTGTGCGTCTCGTCAAGAGCTTTCCGAATTGGGCTGGATCGCGTCATTCTGATGCCCGTAGAAAAAGCTATGGCCCAAACAGTGCGGCGACACCAAAGTCCAGTAATCTTTCTTACCGATTATTGGACTTTGGCCCCATGTCTTTTGAGAGATATATTAACGCCCGATTGGTGGATTTTGGCCCCAATATCTCATGTGACATATATTAACACCAAAATGCATAACTATTGCTTACCGATTTGTGCATTTTGTCAGCAATTTATGTCTCACAAAATAATGGTATCAAAATCCACTAATCTTGCTCACCGATTAGTGGATTTTGGCTCCAATATCTTCTGTGACATATATTAGTGCCAAAATGACAGCCGAATTAATCAAGGCGTTGGATCAATGTGGCATAAGCAACGAACAGAGAGGCATAAACGAATACAGAACGTCTCTATGGTTCCAAGAAAAGTAGATTATCGAATTCTGCCCACAAATCGGGCATATAAGGCTGAAAATCATAAAATATGCCAAAAAAAGTTAAAATCCCTAATTGTCCCATAACTTTAATTACACTGAAAGAAACGCGTACGCGAATTTGGACCCAACCCAAAACGGTTTCAAGCTGAGGTCCGAATAGGCAATGGAAATATTACAAGAAATAGTAAGAAATAACTAAAAATGCCTGTTCGGCTGGTCGAACGGCGGAATTTGGGGATGAATATGGACCCCGATGGAGCGTAGCTCAATCGTCTCCTTGTGCGTCTCGTCGAGAGCTTTCCGAATTGGGGTGGCTCGCGTCATTCTGATGCCCGTAGCAAAAGCTATGGCCCAAACAGTGCGGCGACACCAAAGTCCAGTAATCTTGCTTACCGATTACTGGACTTTGGCCCCATGTCTTTTGAGAGATATATTAACGCCCTGATTGGTGGATTTTGGCCCCAATATCTCATGTGACATATATTAACACCAAAATGCATAACTATTGCTTACCAATTTGTGCATTTTGTCAGCAATTTATGTCTCACAAAATAATGGTATCAAAATCCACTAATCTTGCTCACCGATTAGTGGATTTTGGCCCCATTATCTTCTGTGACATATATTAGTGCCAAAATTACAGCCGAATTAATCAAGGCGTTGGATCAATGTGGCATAAGCAACGAACAGAGAGGCATAAACGAATACAGAACGTCTCTATGGTTCCAAGAAAAGTAGATTAATCGAATTCTGCCCACAAATCGGGCATATAAGGCTGAAAATCATAAAAGATGCCAAAAAATTTAAAATCCCGAATTGTCCCAACACTTTAACCATACTGAAAGAAACGCGTACGCGAATTTGGACCCAACCCAAAACGGGTTCAAGCTGAGGTCCGAATAGGCAATGGAAATATTACCAGAAATAGTAAGAAATAACTAAAAATGCCCGTTTGGCTGGTCGAACGGCGGAATTTGGGGATGAATATGGTAGCTCAATCGTCCCCTTGTGCGTCTCGTCGAGAGCTTTCCGTATTGGGGTGGCTCGCGTCATTCTGATGCCCGTAGCAAAAGCTATGGCCCAAACAGTGCGGCGACACCAAAGTCCAGTAATCTTGCTTACCGATTACAGGACTTTGGCCCCATGTCTTTTGAGAGATACATTAACGCCCTGATTGGTGGATTTTGGCCCCAATATCTCATGTGACATATATTAACACCAAAATTCATAACTATTGCTTACCAATTTGTGCATTTTTTCAGCAATTTATGTCTCACAAAATAATGGTATCAAAATCCACTAATCTTGCTCACCGATAAGTGGATTTTGGCCCCAATATCTTCTGTGACATATATTAGTGCCAAAATGACAGCCGAATTAATCAAGGCGTTGGATCAATGTGGCATAAGCAACGAATAGAGAGGCCTAAACGAATAGAGAACGTCTCTATGGTTCCAAGAAAAGTTGATTAATCGAATTGTGCCCACAAGCCGGACATATATGGCTGAAAATCATAAAATATGCCAAAAAAAAGTTAAAATCCCTAATTGTCCCAACACTTTAACCACACTGAAAGAAACGCGTATGCGAATTTCGACCCAACCCAAAACGGGTTCAAGCTGAGGTTCGAATAGGCAATGGAAATATTACCCGAAATAGTAAGAAGTAACTAAAAATGCCCGTTTGACTGGTCGAACGGCGGAATTTGGGGATTAATATGGACCCCGATGGAGCGTAGCTCAACCGTCCCCTTGTGCGTCTCGTCGAGAGCTTTCCGAATGGGGGTGGCTCGCGTCATTCTGATGCCCGTAGCAAAAGCTATGGCCCAAACAGTGCGGCGACACCAAAGTCCAGTAATCTTTCTTACCGATTACTGGACTATGGCCCCATGTCTTTTGAGAGATATATTAACGCCCGATTGGTGGATTTTGGCCCCAATATCTCATGTGACATATATTAACACCAAAATGCATAACTATTTCTTACCAATTTGTGCATTTTGTCAGCAATTTATGTCTCACAAAATAATGTTATCAAAATCCACTAATCTTGCTCACCGATTAGTGGATTTTGGCCCCAATATCTTCTGTGACATATATTAGTGCCAAAATGACAGCCGAATTAATCAAGGCGTTGGATCAATGTGGCATAAGCAACAAACAGAGAGGCATAAACGAATACAGAACGTCTCTATGGTTCCAAGAAAAGTAGATGAATCGAATTCTGCCCACAAATCGGGCATATAAGGCTGAAAATCATAAAATATGCCAAAAAAATTAAAATCCCGAATTGTCCGAACACTTTAACCATACAGAAAGAAAATTGTACGCGAATTTGGACCCAACCCAAAACGGGTTCAAGCTGAGGTCCGAATAGGCAATGGAAATATTACCAGAAATAGTAAGAAATAACTAAAAATGCCCGTTCGGCTGGTCGAACGGTGGAATTTTGGGATGAATATGGACCCCGATGGAGCGTAGCTCAATCGTCCAGTTGTGCGTCTCGTCGAGAGCTTTCCGAATTGGGGTGGCTCACGTCATTCTGATGCCCGTAGCAAAAGCTATGGCCCAAACCGTGCGGCGACTTCCGATTACTGGACTTTGGCCCCATGTCTTTTGAGAGATATATTAACGCCCTGATTGGTGGATTTTGGCCCCAATATCTCATGTGACATATATTAACACCAAAATTCATAACTATTGCTTACCAATTTGTGCATTTTTTCAGCAATTTATGTCTCACAAAATAATGGTATCAAAATCCACTAATCTTGCTCACCGATTAGTGGATTTTGGCCCCAATATCTTCTGTGACATATATTAGTGCCAAAATGACAGCCGAATTAATCAAGGCGTTGGATCAATGTGGCATAAGCAACGCATAGAGAGGCCTAAACGAATAGAGAACGTCTCTATGGTTCCAAGAAAAGTAGATTAATCGAATTGTGCCCACAAGCCGGACATATATGGCTGAAAATCATAAAATATGCCAAAAAAAGTTAAAATCCCTAATTGTCCCAACACTTTAACCACACTGAAAGAAACGCGTACGCGAATTTCGACCCAACCCAAAACGGGTTCAAGCTGAGGTTCGAATAGGCAATGGAAATATTACCCGAAATAGTAAGAAATAACTAAAAATGCCCGTTTGACTGGTCGAACGGCGGAATTTGGGGATTAATATGGACCCCGATGGAGCGTAGCTCAACCGTCCCCTTGTGCGTCTCGTCGAGAGCTTTCCGAATGGGTGTGGCTCGCGTCATTCTGATGCCCGTAGCAAAAGCTATGGCCCAAACAGTGCGGCGACACCAAAGTCCAGTAATCTTTCTTACCGATTACTGGACTATGGCCCCATGTCTTTTGAGAGATATATTAACGCCCGATTGGTGGATTTTGGCCCCAATATCTCATGTGACATATATTAACACCAAAATGCATAACTATTACTTACCAATTTGTGCATTTTGTCAGCAATTTATGTCTCACAAAATAATGTTATCAAAATCCACTAATCTTTCTCACCGATTAGTGGATTTTGGCCCCAATATCTTCTGTGACATATATTAGTGCCAAAATGACAGCCGAATTAATCAAGGCGTTGGATCAATGTGGCATAAGCAACAAACAGAGAGGCATAAACGAATACAGAACGTCTCTATGGTTCCAAGAAAAGTAGATTAATCGAATTCAGCCCACAAATCGGGCATATAAGGCTGAAAATCATAAAATATGCCAAAAAATTTAAAATCCCGAATTGTCCAAACACTTTAACCATACAGAAAGAAACGCGTACGCGAATTTGGACCCAACCCAAAACGGGTTCAAGCTGAGGTCCGAATAGGCAATGGAAATATTACCAGAAATAGTAAGAAATAACTAAAAATGCCCGTTCGGCTGGTCGAACGGCGGAATTTGAGGATGAATATGGACCCCGATGGAGCGTAGCTCAATCGTCCCATTGTGCGTCTCGTCGAGAGCTTTCCGAATTGGGGTGGCTCGCGTCATTCTGATGCCCGTAGCAAAAGCTATGGCCCAAACAGTGCGGCGACTACCGATTACTGGACTTTGGCCCCATGTCTTTTGAGAGATATATTAACGCCCTGATTGGTGGATTTTGGCCCCAATATCTCATGTGACATATATTAACACCAAAATTCATAACTATTGCTTACCAATTTGTGCATTTTGTCAGCAATTTATGTCTCACAAAATAATGGTATCAAAATCCACTAATCTTGCTCACCGATTAGTGGATTTTGGCCCCAATATCTTCTGTGACATATATTAGTGCCAAAATGACAGCCGAATTACTCAAGGCGTTGGATCAATGTGGCATAAGCAACGAATAGAGAGGCCTAAACGAATAGAGAACGTCTCTATGGTTCCAAGAAAAGTAGATTAATCGAATTCTGCCCACAAGCCGGACATATATGGCTGAAAGTCATAAAATATGCCAAAAAAAGTTAAAATCCCTAATTGTCCCAACTCTTTAACCACACTGAAAGAAACGTGTACGCGAATTTGGACCCAACCCAAAACGGTTTCAAGCTGAGGTCCGAATAGGCAATGGAAATATTACAAGAAATAGTAAGAAATAACTAAAAATGCCCGTTCGGCTAGTCGAACGGCGGAATTTGGGGATGAATATGGACCCCGATGGAGCGTAGCTCAATCGTCCCCTTGTGCGTCTCGTCGAGAGCTTTCCGAATTGGGGTGGCTCGCGTCATTCTGATGCCCGTAGCAAAAGCTATGGCCCAAACAGTGCGGCGACACCAAAGTCCAGTAATCTTGCTTACCGATTACTGGACTTTGGCCCCATGTCTTTTGAGAGATATATTAACGCCCTGATTGGTGGATTTTGGCCCCAATATCTCATGTGACATATATTAACACCAAAATGCATAACTATTGCTTACCGATTTGTGCATTTTGTCAGCAATTTATGTCTCACAAAATAATGGTATCAAAATCCACTAATCTTGCTCACCGATTATTGGATTTTGGCCCCAATATCTTCTGTGACATATATTAGTGCCAAAATGACAGCCGAATTAATCAAGGCGTTGGATCAATATGGCATAAGCAACGAACAGAGAGGCATAAACGAATACAGAACGTCTCTATGGTTCCAAGAAAAGTAGATTAATCGAATTCTGCCCTCAAGTCGGGCATATAAGGCTGAAAATCATAAAATATGCCAAAAAAAGTTAAAATCCCGAATTGTCCCAACACTTTAACCATACTGAAAGAAACGCGTACGCGAATTTCGACCCAACCCAAAACGGGTTCAAGCCGAGGTCCGAATAGGCAATGGAAATATTACCAGAAATAGTAAGAAATAACTAAAAATGCCCGTTTGATTGGTCGAACGGCGGAATTTGGGGATGAATATGGACCCCGATGGAGCGTAGCTCAATCGTCTCCTTGTGCGTCTCGTCGAGAGCTTTCCGAATTGGGGTGGCTCGCGTCATTCTGATGCCCGTAGCAAAAGCTATGGCCCAAACAGTGCGGCGACTACCGATTACTGGACTTTGGCCCCATGTCTTTTGAGAGATATATTAACGCCCGATTGGTGGATTTTGGCCCCAATACCTCATGTGACATATAGTAAAACCAAAATGCATAACTATTGCTTACCGATTTGTGCATTTTGTCAGCAATTTATGTCTCACAAAATAATGGTATCAAAATCCACTAATCTTGCTCACCGATTATTGGATTTTGGCCCCAATATCTTCTGTGACATATATTAGTGCCAAAATGACAGCCGAATTAATCAAGGCGTTGGATCAATGTGGCATAAGCAACGAACAGAGAGGCATAAACGAATACATATCGTCTCTATGGTTCCAAGAAAAGTAGATTAATCGAATTTTGCCCACAAGTCGGGCATATAAGGCTGAAAATCATAAAATATGCCAAAAAAAGTTAAAATCCCGAATTGTCCCAACACTTTAACCACACTGAAAGAAACGCGTACGCGAATTTCGACACAACCCAAAACGGGTTCAAGCTGAGGTCCGAATAGGCAATGGAAATATTACCAGAAATAGTAAGAAATAACTAAAAATGCCCGTTTGGCTGGTCAAACGGCGGAATTTGGGGATGAATATGGACCCCGATGGAGCGTACCTCAACCGTCCCCTTGTGCGTCTCGTCGAGAGCTTTCCGAATTGGGGTGGCTCGCGTCATTATGATGCCCGTAGCAAAAGCTATGGCCCAAAAAGTGCGGCGACACCAAAGTCCAGTAATCTTGCTTACCGATTACTGGACTTTGGCCCCGTGTCTTTTGAGAGATATATTAACGCCCGATTGGTGGATTTTGGCCCAAATATCTCATGTGACATATATTAACACCAAAATGCATAACTATTGCTTACCGATTTGTGCATATTTTTCAGCAATTTATGTCTCACAAAATAATGGTATCAAAATCCACTAATCTGGCACACCGATTAGTGGATTTTGGCCCCAATATCTTCAGTGACATATATTAGTGCCAAAATGATAGCCGAATTAATCAAGGCGTTGGATCAATGTTGCATAAGCAACGAACAGAGAGGCATAAACGAATAGAGAACGTCTCTATGGTTCCAAGAAAAGTAGATTAATCGAATTCTGCCCACAAGTCGGGCATATAAGGCTGAAAATCATAAAATATGCCAAAAAAAGTTAAAATCCCTAATTGTCCCAACACTTTAACCATAATAAAAGAAACGCGTACGCGAATTTCGACCCAACTCAAAACGGGTTCAAGCTGAGGTCCGAATAGGCAATGGAAATATTACCAGAAATAGTAAGAAATAACTAAAAATGCTCGTTTGGCTGGTCGAACGGTGGAATTTGGGGATGAATATGGACCCCGATGGATCGTAGCTCAATCGTCCCCTTGTGCGTCGCGTCGAGAGCTTTCCGAATTGGGCTGGCTCGCGTCATTCTGATGCCCGTAGAAAAAGCTATGGCCCAAACAGTGCGGCGACACCAAAGTCCAGTAATCTTTCTTACCGATTACTGGACTTTGGCCCCATGTCTTTTAAGAGATATATTAACGCCCGATTGGTGGATTTTGGCCCCAATATCTCATGTGACATATATTAACACCAAAATGCATAACTATTGCTTACCGATTTGTGCATTTTGTCAGCAATTTATGTCTCACAAAATAATGGTATCAAAATCCACTAATCTTGCTCACCGATTATTGGATTTTGGCCCCAATATCTTCTGTGACATATATTAGTGCCAAAATGACAGCCGAATTAATCAAGGCGTTGGATCAATGTGGCATAAGCAACTAACAGAGAGGCATAAACGAATACAGAACGTCTCTATGGTTCCAAGAAAAGTAGATTAATCGAATTCTGCCCACAAGTCGGGCATATAAGGCTGAAAATCATAAAATATGCCAAAAAAAGTTAAAATCCCGAATTGTCCCAACACTTTAACCATACTGAAAGAAACGCGTACGCGAATTTGGACCCAACTAAAAACGGGTTCAAGCTGAGGTCCGAATAGGCAATGGAAATATTACCAGAAATAGTAAGAAATAACTAAAAATGCCCGTTTGGCTGGTCGAACGGCGGAATTTGGGTATGAATATGGACCCCGATGGAGCGTAACTCAATCGTCCCCTTGTGCGTCTCGTCGAGAGCTTTTCGAATCGGGCTGGCTCGCGTCATTCTGATGCCCGTAGCAAAAGCTATGGCCCAAACAGTGCGGCGACACCAAAGTCCAGTAATCTTTCTTACCGATTACTGGACTTTGGCCCCATGTCTTTTGAGAGATATATTAACGCCCGATTGGTGGATTTTGGCCCCAATACCTCATGTGACATATAGTAAACCAAAATGCATAACTATTGCTTACCGATTTGTGCATTTTGTCAGCAATTTATGTCTCACAAAATAATGGTATCAAAATCCACTAATCTTGCTCACCGATTATTGGATTTTGGCCCCAATATCTTCTGTGACATATATTAGTGCCAAAATGACAGCCGAATTAATCAAGGCGTTGGATCAATGTGGCATAAGCAACGAACAGAGAGGCATAAACGAATACATATCGTCTCTATGGTTCCAAGAAAAGTAGATTAATCGAATTTTGCCCACAAGTCGGGCATATAAGGCTGAAAATCATAAAATATGCCAAAAAAAGTTAAAATCCCGAATTGTCCCAACACTTTAACCATACTGAAAGAAACGCGTACGCGAATTTCGACCCAACCCAAAACGGGTTCAAGCTGAGGTCCGAATAGGCAATGGAAATATTACCAGAAATAGTAAGAAATAACTAAAAATGCCCGTTTGGCTGGTCAAACGGCGGAATTTGGGGATGAATATGGACCCCGTTGGAGCGTACCTCAACCGTCCCCTTGTGCGTCTCGTCGAGAGCTTTCCGAATTGGGGTGGCTCGCGTCATTATGATGCCCGTAGCAAAAGCTATGGCCCAAACAGTGCGGCGACACCAAAGTCCAGTAATCTTGCTTACCGATTACTGGACTTTGGCCCCGTGTCTTTTGAGAGATATATTAACGCCCGATTGGTGGATTTTGGCCCCAATATCTCATGTGACATATATTAACACCAAAATGCATAACTATTGCTTACCGATTTGTGCATATTTTTCAGCAATTTATGTCTCACAAAATAATGGTATCAAAATCCACTAATCTGGCACACCGATTAGTGGATTTTGGCCCCAATATCTTCAGTGACATATATTAGTGCCAAAATGATAGCCGAATTAATCAAGGCGTTGGATCAATGTTGCATAAGCAACGAACAGAGAGGCATAAACGAATACAGAACGTCTCTATGGTTCCAAGAAAAGTAGATTAATCGAATTTTTCCCACAAGTCGGGCATATAAGGCTGAAAATCATAAAATATGCCAAAAAAAGTTAAAATCCCGAATTGTCCCAACACTTTAACCACACTGAAAGAAACGCGTACGCGAATTTCGACCCAACCCAAAACGGGTTCAAGCAGAGGTCCGAATAGGCAATGGAAATATTACCAGAAATAGTAAGAAATAACTAAAAATGCCCGTTTGGCTGGTCGAACGGCGGAATTTGGGGATGAATATGGACCCCGATGGAGCGTACCTCAACCGTCCCCTTGTGCGTCTCGTCGAGAGCTTTCCGAATTGGGGTGGCTCGCGTCATTATGATGCCCGTAGCAAAAGCTATGGCCCAAACAGTGTGGCGACACCAAAGTCCAGTAATCTTGCTTACCGATTACTGGACTTTGGCCCCGTGTCTTTTGAGAGATATATTAACGCCCGATTGGTGGATTTTGGCCCCAATATCTCATGTGACATATATTAACACCAAAATGCATAACTATTGCTTACCGATTTGTGCATATTTTTCAGCAATTTATGTCTCACAAAATAATGGTATCAAAATCCACTAATCTGGCTCACCGATTAGTGGATTTTGGCCCCAATATCTTCAGTGACATATATTAGTGCCAAAATGATAGCCGAATTAATCAAGGCGTTGGATCAATGTTGCATAAGCAACGAACAGAGAGGCATAAACGAATAGAGAACGTCTCTATGGTTCCAAGAAAAGTAGATTAATCGAATTCTGCCCACAAGTCGGGCATATAAGGCTGAAAATCATAAAATATGCCAAAAAAAGTTAAAATCCCTAATTGTCCCAACACTTTAACCATACTAAAAGAAACGCGTACGCGAATTTCGACCCAACTCAAAACGGGTTCAAGCTGAAGTCCGAATAGGCAATGGAAATATGACCAGAAATAGTAAGAAATAACTAAAAATGCCCGTTTGGCTGGTCGAACGGCGGAATTTGGGGATGAATATGGACCCCGATGGAGCGTAGCTCAATCGTCCCCTTGTGCGTCTCGTCGAGAGCTTTCCGCATTGGGCTGGCTCGCGTCATTCTGATGCCCGTAGAAAAAGCTATGGCCCAAACAGTGCGGCGACACCAAAGTCCAGTAATCTTTCTTACCGATTACTGGACTTTGGCCCCATGTCTTTTGAGAGATATATTAACGCCCGATTGGTGGATTTCGGCCCCAATATCTCATGTGACATATATTAACACCAAAATGCATAACTATTGCTTACCGATTTGTGCATTTTGTCAGCAATTTATGTCTCACAAAATAATGGTATCAAAATCCACTAATCTTGCTCACCGATTATTGGATTTTGGCCCCAATATCTTCTGTGACATATATTAGTGCCAAAATGAAAGTCGAATTAATCAAGGCGTTGGATCAATGTGGCATAAGCAACTAACAGAGAGGCATAAACGAATACAGAACGTCTCTATGGTTCCAAGAAAAGTAGATTAATCGAATTTTGCCCACAAGTCGGGCATATAAGGCTGAAAATCATAAAATATGCCAAAAAAAGTTAAAATCCCGAATTGTCCCAACACTTTAACCACACTGAAAGAAACGCGTACGCGAATTTCGACCCAACCCAAAACAAGTTCAAGCACAGGTCCGAATAGGCAATGGAAATATTACCAGAAATAGTAAGAAATAACTAAAAATGCCCGTTTGGCTGGTCGAACGGCGGAATTTGGGGATGAATATGGACCCCGATGGAGCGTAGCTCAACCGTCCCCTTGTGCGTCTCGTCGAGAGCTTTCCAAATTGGGGTGGCTCGCGTCATTCTGATGCCCGTAGCAAAAGCTATGGCCCAAACAGTGCGGCGACACCAAAGTCCAGTAATCTTGCTTACCGATTACTGGACTTTGGCCCCGTGTCTTTTGAGAGATATATTTACGCCCGATTGGTGGATTTTTGCCCCAATATCTCATGTGACATATATTAACACCAAAATGCATAACTATTGCTTACCGATTTGTGCATATTGTCAGCAATTTATGTCTCACAAAATAATGGTATCAAAATCCACTAATCTTGCTCACCGATTAGTGGATTTTGGCCCCAATATCTTCTGTGACATATATTAGTGCCAAAATGACAGCCGAATTAATCAAGGCGTTGGATCAATGTTGCATAAGCAACGAACAGAGAGGCATAAACGAATAGAGATCGTCTCTAAGGTTCCAAGAAAAGTAGATTAATCGAATTCTGCCCACAAGTCGGGCATATAAGGCTGAAAATCATAAAATATGCCAAAAAAAAGTTAAAATCCCTAATTGTCCCAACACTATAACCATACTAAAAGAAACGCGTACGCGAATTTCGACCCAACTCAAAACGGGTTCAAGCTGAGGTCCGAATAGGCAATGGAAAAATTACCAAAAATAGTAAGAAATAACTAAAAATGCCCGTTTGGCTGGTCGAACGGCGGAATTTGGGGATGAATATGGACCCCGATGGAGCGTAGCTCAATCATCCCCTTGTGTGTCTCGTCGAGAGCTTTCCGAATTGGGCTGGCTCGCGTCATTCTGATGCCCGTAGCAAAAGCTATGGCCCAAACAGTGCGGCGACACCAAAGTCCAGTAATCTTGCTTACCGATTACTGGACTTTGGCCCCGTGTCTTTTGAGAGATATATTTACGCCCGATTGGTGGATTTTGGCCCCAATATCTCATGTGACATATATTAACACCAAAATGCATAACTATTGCTTACCGATTTGTGCATATTGTCAGCAATTTATGTCTCACAAAATAATGGTATCAAAATCCACTAATCTTGCTCACCGATTAGTGGATTTTGGCCCCAATATCTTCTGTGACATATATTAGTGCCAAAATGACAGCCGAATTAATCAAGGCGTTGGATCAATGTTGCATAAGCAACGAACAGAGAGGCATAAACGAATAGAGATCGTCTCTATGGTTCCAAGAAAAGTAGATTAATCGAATTCTGCCCACAAGTCGGGCATATAAGGCTGAAAATCATAAAATATGCCAAAAAAAGTTAAAATCCCTAATTGTCCCAACACTTTAACCATACTAAAAGAAACGCGTACGCGAATTTCGACCCAACTCAAAACGGGTTCAAGCTGAGGTCCGAATAGGCAATGGAAATATTACCAGAAATAGTAAGAAATAACTAAAAATGCCCGTTTGGCTGGTCGAATGGCGGAATTTGGGGATGAATATGGACCCCAATGGAGCGTAGCTCAATCGTCCCCTTGTGCGTCTCGTCGAGAGCTTTCCGAATTGGGCTGGCTCGCGTCATTCTGATGCCCGTAGAAAAAGCTATGGCCCAAATAGTGCGGCGGCACCAAAGTCCAGTAATCTTTCTTACCGATTACTGGACTTTGGCCCCATTTCTTTTGAGAGATATAGTAACGCCCGATTGGTGGATTTTGGCCCCAATATCTCATGTGACATATATTAACACCAAAATGCATAACTATTGCTTACCGATTTGTGCATTTTGTCAGCAATTTATGTCTCACAAAATAATGGTATCAAAATCCACTAATCTTGCTCACCGATTATTGGATTTTGGCCCCAATATCTTCTGTGACATATATTAGTGCCAAAATGACAGCCGAATTAATCAAGGCGTTGGATCAATGCGGCATAAGCAACGAACAGAGAGGCATAAACGAATACAGAACGTCTCTATGGTTCCAAGAAAAGTAGATTAATCGAATTTTGCCCACAAGTCGGGCATATAAGGCTGAAAATCATAAAATATGCCAAAAAAAGTTAAAATCCCGAATTGTCCCAACACTTTAACCACACTGAAAGAAACGCGTACGCGAATTTCGACCCAACCCAAAACGGGTTCAAGCTGAGGTCCGAATAGGCAATGGAAATATTACCAGAAATAGTAAGAAATAACTAAAAATGCCCGTTTGGCTGGTCGAACGGCGGAATTTGGGGATGAATATGGACCCCGATGGAGCGTAGCTCAATCGTCCCCTTGCGCGTCTCGTCGAGAGCTTTCCGAATTGGGGTGGCTCGCGTCATTCTGATGCCCGTAGCAAAAGCTATGGCCCAAACAGTGCGGCGACACCAAAGTCCAGTAATCTTTCTTACCGATTACTGGACTTTGGCCCCATGTCTTTTGAGAGATATATTAACGCCCGATTGGTGGATTTTGGCCCCAATATCTCATGTGACATATATAAACACCAAAATGCATAACTATTGCTTACCGATTTGTGCATTTTGTCAGCAATTTATGTCTCACAAAATAATGGTATCAAAATCCACTAATCTTGCTCACCGATTATTGGATTTTGGCCCCAATATCTTCTGTGACATATATTAGTGCCAAAATGACAGCCGAATTAATCAAGGCGTTGGATCAATGTGGCATAAGCAACGAACAGAGAGGCATAAACGAATACAGAACGTCTCTATGGTTCCAAGAAAAGTAGATTAATCGAATTCTGCCCACAAGTCAGGCATATAAGGCTGAAAATCATAAAATATGCCAAAAAAAGTTAAAATCCCGAATTGTCCCAACACTTTAACCATACTGAAAGAAACGCGTACGCGAATTTCGACCCAACCCAAAACGGGTTCAAGCTGAGGTCCGAATAGGCAATGGAAATATTACCAGAAATAGTAAGAAATAACTAAAAATGCCCGTTTGGCTGGTCGAACGGCGGAATTTGGGGATGAATATGGGCCCCGATGGAGCGTAGCTCAATCGTCCCCTTGTGCGTCTCGTCGAGAGCTTTCCGAATTGGGCTGGCTCGCGTCATTCTGATGCCCGTAGAAAAAGCTATGGCCCAAACAGTGTGGCGACACCAAAGTCCAGTAATCTTTCTTACCGATTACTGGACTTTGGCCCCATGTCTTTTGAGAGATATATTAACGCCCGATTGGTGGATTTTGGCCCCAATATCTCATGTGACATATATTAACACCAAAATGCATAACTATTGCTTACCGATTTGTGCATTTTGTCAGCAATTTATGTCTCACAAAATAATGGTATCAAAATCCACTAATCTTGCTCACCGATTATTGGATTTTGGCCCCAATATCTTCTGTGACATATATTAGTGCCAAAATGACAGCCGAATTAATCAAGGCGTTGGATCAATGTGGCATTAGCAACGAACATAGAGGCATAAACGAATACAGAACGTCTCTATGGTTCCAAGAAAAGTAGATTAATCGAATTCTGCCCACAAGTCGGGCATATAAGGCTGAAAATCATAAAATATGCCAAAAAAAGTTAAAATCCCGAATTGTCCCAACACTTTAACCATACTAAAAGAAACGCGTACGCGAATTTCGACCCAACTCAAAACGGGTTCAAGCTGAGGTCCGAATAGGCAATGGAAAAATTACCAAAAATAGTAAGAAATAACTAAAAATGCCAGTTTGGCTGGTCGAACGGCGGAATTTGGGGATGAATATGGACCCCGATGGAGCGTAGCTCAATCGTCCCCTTGTGCGTCTCGTCGAGAGCTTTCCGAATTGGGCTGGCTCGCGTCATTCTGATGCCCGTAGCAAAAGCTATGGCCCAAACAGTGCGGCGACACCAAAGTCCAGTAATCTTGCTTACCGATTACTGGACTTTGGCCCCGTGTCTTTTAGAGATATATTTACGCCCGATTGGTGGATTTTGGCCCCAATATCTCATGTGACATATATTAAGACCAAAATGCATAACTATTGCTTACCGATTTGTGCATATTGTCAGCAATTTATGTCTCACAAAATAATGGTATCAAAATCCACTAATCTTGCTCACCGATTAGTGGATTTTGGCCCAAATATCTTCTGTGACATATATTAGTGCCAAAATGACAGCCGAATTAATCAAGGCGTTGGATCAATGTTGCATAAGAAACGAACAGAGAGGCATAAACGAATAGAGATCGTCTCTATGGTTCCAAGAAAAGTAGATTAATCGAATTCTGCCCACAAGTCGGGCATATAAGGCTGAAAATCATAAAATATGCCAAAAAAAGTTAAAATCCCTAATTGTCCCAACACTTTAACCATACTAAAAGAAACGCGTACGCGAATTTCGACCCAACTCAAAACGGGTTCAAGCTGAGGTCCGAATAGGCAATGGAAATAATACCAGAAATAGTAAGAAATAACTAAAAATGCCGGTTTGGCTGGTCGAACGGCGGAATTTGGGATGAATATGGACCCCGATGGAGCGTAGCTCAATCGTCCCCTTGTGCGTCTCGTCGAGAGCTTTCCGAATTGGGCTGGCTCGCGTCATTCTGATGCCCGTAGAAAAAGCTATGGCCCAAACAGTGCGGCGGCACCAAAGTCCAGTAATCTTTCTTACCGATTACTGGACTTTGGCCCCATGTCTTTTGAGAGATATATTAACGCCCGATTGGTGGATTTTGGCCCCAATATCTCATGTGACATATATTAACACCAAAATGCATAACTATTGCTTACCGATTTGTGCATTTTGTCAGCAATTTATGTCTCACAAAATAATGGTATCAAAATCCACTAATCTTGCTCACCGATTATTGGATTTTGGCCCCAATATCTTCTGTGACATATATTAGTGCCAAAATGACAGCCGAATTAATCAAGGCGTTGGATCAATGTGGCATAAGCAACGAACAGAGAGGCATAAACGAATACAGAACGTCTCTATGGTTCCAAGAAAAGTAGATTAATCGAATTTTGCCCACAAGTCGGGCATATAAGGCTGAAAATCATAAAATATGCCAAAAAAAGTTAAAATCCCGAATTGTCCCAACACTTTAACCACACTGAAAGAAACGCGTACGCGAATTTCGACCCAACCCAAAACGGGTTCAAGCTGAGGTCCGAATAGGCAATGGAAATATTACCAGAAATAGTAAGAAATAACTAAAAATGCCCGTTTGGCTGGTCGAACGGCAGAATTTGGGGATGAATATGGACCCCGATGGAGCGTAGCTCAATCGTCCCCTTGCGCGTCTCGTCGAGAGCTTTCCGAATTGGGGTGGCTCGCGTCATTCTGATGCCCGTAGCAAAAGCTATGGCCCAAACAGTGCGGCGACACCAAAGTCCAGTAATCTTTCTTACCGATTACTGGACTTTGGCGCCATGTCTTTTGAGAGATATATTAACGCCCGATTGGTGGATTTTGGCCCCAATATCTCATGTGACATATATAAACACCAAAATGCATAACTATTGCTTACCGATTTGTGCATTTTGTCAGCAATTTATGTCTCACAAAATAATGGTATCAAAATCCACTAATCTTGCTCACCGATTATTGGATTTTGGCCCCAATATCTTCTGTGACATATATTAGTGCCAAAATGACAGCCGAATTAATCAAGGCGTTGGATCAATGTGGCATAAGCAACGAACAGAGAGGCATAAACGAATACAGAACGTCTCTATGGTTCCAAGAAAAGTAGATTAATCGAATTCTGCCCACAAGTCAGGCATATAAGGCTGAAAATCATAAAATATGCCAAAAAAAGTTAAAATCCCGAATTGTCCCAACACTTTAACCATACTGAAAGAAACGCGTACGCGAATTTCGACCCAACCCAAAACGGGTTCAAGCTGAGGTCCGAATAGGCAATGGAAATATTACCAGAAATAGTAAGAAACAACTAAAAATGCCCGTTTGGCTGGTCGAACGGCGGAATTTGGGGATGAATATGGGCCCCGATGGAGCGTAGCTCAATCGTCCCCTTGTGCGTCTCGTCGATAGCTTTCCGAATTGGGCTGGCTCGCGTCATTCTGATGCCCGTAGAAAAAGCTATGGCCCAAACAGTGCGGCGACACCAAAGTCCAGTAATCTTTCTTACCGATTACTGGACTTTGGCCCCATGTCTTTTGAGAGATATATTAACGCCCGATTGGTGGATTTTGGCCCCAATATCTCATGTGACATATATTAACACCAAAATGCATAACTATTGCTTACCGATTTGTGCATTTTGTCAGCAATTTATGTCTCACAAAATAATGGTATCAAAATCCACTAATCTTGCTCACCGATTATTGGATTTTGGCCCCAATATCTTCTGTGACATATATTAGTGCCAAAATGACAGCCGAATTAATCAAGGCGTTGGATCAATGTGGCATAAGCAACGAACAGAGAGGCATAAACGAATACAGAACGTCTCTATGGTTCCAAGAAAAGTAGATTAATCGAATTCTGCCCACAAGTCGGGCATATAAGGCTGAAAATCATAAAATATGCCAAAAAAAGTTAAAATCCCGAATTGTCCCAACACTTTAACCATACTGAAAGAAACTCGTACGCGAATTTCGACCCAACCCAAAACGGGTTCAAGCTGAGGTCCGAATAGGCAATGGAAATATTACCAGAAATAGTAAGAAATAACTAAAAATGCCCGTTTGGCTGGTCGAACAGCGGAATTTGGGGATGAATATGGGCCCCGATGGAGCGTAGCTCAATCGTCCCCTTGTGCGTCTCGTCGAGAGCTTTCCGAATTGGGCTTGCTCGCGTCATTCTGATGCCCGTAGAAAAAGCTATGGCCCAAACAGTGCGGCGACACCAAAGTCCAGTAATCTTTCTTACCGATTACTTGACTTTGGCCCCATGTCTTTTGAGAGATATATTAACGCCCGATTGGTGGATTTTGGCCCCAATATCTCATGTGACATATATTAACACCAAATTGCATAAATATTGCTTACCGATTTGTGCATTTTGTCAGCAATTTATGTCTCACAAAATAATGGTATCAAAATCCACTAATCTTGCTCACCGATTATTGGATTTTGGCCCCAATATCTTCTGTGACATATATTAGTGCCAAAATGACAGCGGAATTAATCAAGGCGTTGGATCAATGTGGCATAAGCAACGAACAGAGAGGCATAAACGAATACAGAACGTCTCTATGGTTCCAAGAAAAAGTAGATTAATCGAATTTTGCCCACAAGTCGGGCATATAAGGCTGAAAATCATAAAATATGCCAAAAAAAGTTAAATTCCCGAATTGTCCCAACACTTTAACCACACTGAAAGAAACGCGTACGCGAATTTCGACCCAACCCAAAACGGGTTCAAGCTGAGGTCCGAATAGGCAATGGAAATATTACCAGAAATAGTAAGAAATAACTAAAAATGCCCGTTTGGCTGGTCGAACGGTGGAATTTGGGGATGAATATGGACCCCGATGTAGCGTAGCTCAATCGTCCCCTTGTGCGTCTCGTCGAGATCTTTCCGAATTGGGGTGGCTCGCGTCATTCTGATGCCCGTAGCAAAAGCTATGGCCCAACAGTGCGGCGACACCAAAGTCCAGTAATCTTTCTTACCGATTACTGGACTTTGGCCCCATGTCTTTTGAGAGATATATTTATGCCCGATTGGTGGATTTTGGCCCCAATATCTCATGTGACATATATAAACACCAAAATGCATAACTATTGCTTACTGATTTGTGCATTTTGTCAGCAATTTATGTCTCACAAAATAATGGTATCAAAATCCACTAATCTTGCTCACCGATTATTGGATTTTGGCCCCAATATCTTCTGTGACATATATTAGTGCCAAAATGACAGCCGAATTAATCAAGGCGTTGGATCAATGTGGCATTAGCAACGAACATAGAGGCATAAACGAATACAGAACGTCTCTATGGTTCCAAGAAAAGTAGATTAATCGAATTCTGCCCACAAGTCGGGCATATAAGGCTGAAAATCATAAAATATGCCAAAAAAAGTTAAAATCCCGAATTGTCCCAACACTTTAACCACACTGAAAGAAACGCGTACGCGAATTTCGACCCAACCCAAAACGGGTTCAAGCTGAGGTCCGAATAGGCAATGGAAATATTACCAGAAATAGTAAGAAATAACTAAAAATGCCCGTTTGGCTGGTCGATCGGCGGAATTTGGGGATGAATATGGACCCCGATGGAGCGTAGCTCAATCGTCCCCTTGTGCGTCTCGTCGAGAGCTTTCCGAATTGGGCTGGCTCGCGTCATTCTGATGCCCGTAGAAAAAGCTATGGCCCAAACAGTGCGGCGACACCAAAGTCCAGTAATCTTTCTTACCGATTACTGGAATTTGGCCCCATGTCTTTTGAGAGATATATTAACGCCCGATTGGTGGATTTTGGCCCCAATATCTCATGTGACATATATTAACACCAAAATGCATAACTATTGCTTACCGATTTGTGCATTTTGTCAGCAATTTATGTCTCACAAAATAATGGTATCAAAATCCACTAATCTTGCTCACCGATTATTTGATTTTGGCCCCAATATCTTCTGTGACATATATTAGTGCCAAAATGACAGCCGAATTAATCAAGGCGTTGGATCTATGTGGCATTAGCAACGAACATAGAGGCATAAACGAATACAGAACGTCTCTATGGTTCCAAGAAAAGTAGATTAATCGAATTCTGCCCACAAGTCGGGCATATAAGGCTGAAAATCATAAAATATGCCAAAAAAAGTTAAAATCCCGAATTGTCCCAACACTTTAACCACACTGAAAGAAACGCGTACGCGAATTTCGACCCAACCCAAAACGGGTTCAAGCTGAGGTCCGAATAGGCAATGGAAATATTACCAGAAATAGTAAGAAATAACTAAAAATGCCCGTTTGGCTGGTCGATCGGCGGAATTTGGGGATGAATATGGACCCCGATGGAGCGTAGCTCAATCGTCCCCTTGTGCGTCTCGTCGAGAGCTTTCCGAATTGGGCTGGCTCGCGTCATTCTGATGCCCGTAGAAAAAGCTATGGCCCAAACAGTGCGGCGACACCAAAGTCCAGTAATCTTTCTTACCGATTACTGGAATTTGGCCCCATGTCTTTTGAGAGATATATTAACGCCCGATTGGTGGATTTTGGCCCCAATATCTCATGTGACATATATTAACACCAAAATGCATAACTATTGCTTACCGATTTGTGCATTTTGTCAGCAATTTATGTCTCACAAAATAATGGTATCAAAATCCACTAATCTTGCTCACCGATTATTTGATTTTGGCCCCAATATCTTCTGTGACATATATTAGTGCCAAAATGACAGCCGAATTAATCAAGGCGTTGGATCAATGTGGCATAAGAAAAGAACAGAGAGGCATAAACGAATACAGAACTTCTCTATAGTTCCAAGAAAAGTAGATTAATCGAATTTTGCCCACAAGTCGGGCATATAAGGCTGAAAATCATAAAATATGCCAAAAAAAGTTAAAATCCCGAATTGTCCCAACACTTCAACCAAACTGAAAGAAACGCGTACGCGAATTTCGACCCAACCCAAAACGGGTTCAAGGTGAGGTCCGAATAGGCAATGGAAATATTACCAGAAATAGTAAGAAATAACTAAAAATGCCCGTTTGGCTGGTCGAACGGCGGAATTTGGGGATGAATATGGACCCCGATGGAGCGTAGCTCAATCGTCCCCTTGTGCATCTCGTCGAGAGCTTTCCGAATTGGGATGGCTCGCGTCATTTTAATTCCCGTAGAAAAAGCTATGGCCCAAAGAGTGCGGCGACACCAAAGTCCAGTAATTTTTCTTACCGATTATTGGACTTTGGCCCCATGTCTTTTGAGAGATATATTAACGCCCGATTGGTGGATTTTGGCCCCAATATCTCATGTGACATATATTAACACCAAAATGCATAACTATTGCTTACCGATTTGTGCATTTTGTCAGCAATTTATGTCTCACAAAATAATGGTATCAAAATCCACTAATCTTGCTCACCGATTATTGGATTTTGGCCCCAATATCTTCTGTGACATATATTAGTGCCAAAATGACAGCCGAATTAATCAAGGCGTTGGATCAATGTGGCATAAGCAAAGAACAGAGAGGCATAAACGAATACAGAACGTCTCTATGGTTCCAAGAAAAGTAGATTAATCGAATTCTGCCCACAAGTCGGGCATATAAGGCTGAAAATTATAAAATATGCCAAAAAAAGTTAAAATCCCGAATTGTCCCAACACTTTAACCATACTGAAAGAAACACGTACGCAAATTTCGACCCAACCCAAAACGGGTTCAAGCTGAGGTCCGAATAGGCAATGGAAATATTACCAGAAATAGTAAGAAATAACTAAAAATGCCCGTTTGGCTGGTCGAACGGCGGAATTTGGGGATGAATATGGACCCCGATGGAGCGTAGCTCAATCGTCCCCTTGTGCGTCTCGTCGAGAGCTTTCCGAATTGGGCTGGCTCGCGTCATTCTGATGCCCGTAGAAAAAGCTATGGCCCAAACAGTGCGGCGACACCAAAGTCCAGTAATCTTTCTTACCGATTATTGGACTTTGGCCCCATGTCTTTTGAGAGATATATTAACGCCCGATTGGTGGATTTTGGCCCCAATATCTCATGTGACATATATTGACACCACAATGCATAACTATTGCTTACCGATTTGTGCATTTTGTCAGCAATTTATGTCTCACAAAATAATGGTATCAAAATCCACTAATCTTGCTCACCGATTATTGGATTTTGGCCCCAATATCTTCTGTGACATATATTAGTGCCAAAATGACAGCCGAATTAATCAAGGCGTTGGATCAATGTGGCATAAGCAAAGAACAGAGAGGCATAAACGAATACAGAACGTCTCTATGGTTCCAAGAAAAGTAGATTAATCGAATTCTGCCCACAAGTCGGGCATATAAGGCTGAAAATCATAAAATATGCCAAAAAAAGTTAAAATCCCGAATTGTCCCAACACTTTAACCACACTGAAAGAAACGCGTACGCGAATTTCGACCCAACCCAAAACGGGTTCAAGCTGAGGTCCGAATAGGCAATGGAAATATTACCAGAAATAGTAAGAAATAACTAAAAATGCCCGTTTGGCTGGTCGAACGGCGGAATTTGGGGATGAATATGGACCCCGATGGAGCGTAGCTCAATCGTCCCCTTGTGCGTCTCGTCGAGAGCTTTCCGAATTGGGCTGGCTCGCGTCATTCTGATGCCCGTAGAAAAAGCTATGGCCCAAACAGTGCGGCGACACCAAAGTCCAGTAATCTTTCTTACCGATTACTGGACTTTGGCCCCATGTCTTTTGAGAGATATATTAACGCCCGATTGGTGGATTTTGGCCCCAATATCTCATGTGACATATATTAACACCAAAATGCATAACTATTGCTTACCGATTTGTGCATTTTGTCAGCAATTTATGTCTCACAAAATAATGGTATCAAAATCCACTAATCTTGCTCACCGATTATTGGATTTTGGCCCCAATATCTTCTGTGACATATATTAGTGCCAAAATGACAGCCGAATTAATCAAGGCGTTGGATCAATGTGGCATAAGCAACGAACAGAGAGGCATAAACGAATACAGAACGTCTCTATAGTTCCAAGAAAAGTAGATTAATCGAATTTTGCCCACAAGTCGGGCATATAAGGCTGAAAATCATAAAATATGCCAAAAAAAGTTAAAATCCCGAATCGTCCCAACACTTTAACCAAACTGAAAGAAACGCGTACGCGAATTTGGACCCAACCCAAAACGGGTTCAAGCTGAGGTCCGAATAGGCAATGGAAATATTACCAGAAATAGTAAGAAATAACTAAAAATGCCCGTTTGGCTGGTCGAACGGCGGAATTTGGGGATGAATATGGACCCCGATGGAGCGTAGCTCAATCGTCCCCTTGTGCGTCTCGTCAAGAGCTTTCCGAATTGGGCTGGATCGCGTCATTCTGATGCCCGTAGAAAAAGCTATGGCCCAAACAGTGCGGCGACACCAAAGTCCAGTAATCTTTCTTACCGATTATTGGACTTTGGCCCCATGTCTTTTGAGAGATATATTAACGCCCGATTGGTGGATTTTGGCCCCAATATCTCATGTGACATATATTAACACCAAAATGCATAACTATTGCTTACCGATTTGTGCATTTTGTCAGCAATTTATGTCTCACAAAATAATGGTATCAAAATCCACTAATCTTGCTCACCGATTATTGGATTTTGGCCCCAATATCTTCTGTGACATATATTAGTGCCAAAATGACAGCCGAATTAATCAAGGTGTGGATCAATGTGGCATAAGCAAAGAACAGAGAGGCATAAACGAATACAGAACGTCTCTATGGTTCCAAGAAAAGTAGATTAATCGAATTCTGCCCACAAGTCGGGCATATAAGGCTGAAAATCATAAAATATGCCAAAAAAAGTTAAAATCCCGAATTGTCCCAACACTTTAACCATACTGAAAGAAACGCGTACGCGAATTTCGACCCAACCCAAAACGGGTTCAAGCTGAGGTCCGAATAGGCAATGGAAATATTACCAGAAATAGTAAGAAATAACTAAAAATGCCCGTTTGGCTGGTCGAACGGCAGAATTTGGGGATGAATATGGACCCCGATGGAGCGTAGCTCAATCGTCCCCTTGTGCGTCTCGTCGAGAGCTTTCCGAATTGGGGTGGCTCGCGTCATTCTGATGCCCGTAGCAAAAGCTATGGCCCAAACATTGCGGCGACACCAAAGTCCAGTAATCTTTCTTACCGATTACTGGACTTTGGCCCCATGTCTTTTGAGAGATATATTAACGCCCGATTGGTGGATTTTGGCCCCAATATCTCATGTGACATATATTAACACCAAAATGCATAACTATTGCTTACCGATTTGTGCATTTTGTCAGCAGTTTATGTCTCACAAAATAATGGTATCAAAATCCACTAATCTTGCTCACCGATTATTGGATTTTGGCACAATATCTTCTGTGACATATATTAGTGCCAAAATGACAGCCGAATTAATCAAGGCGTTGGATCAATGTGGCATAAGCAACGAACAGAGAGGCATAAACGAATACAAAACGTCTCTATAGTTCCAAGAAAAGTAGATTAATCGAATTTTGCCCACCAGTCGGGCATATAAGGCTGAAAATCATAAAATATGCCAAAAAAAGTTAAAATCCCGAATTGTCCCAACACTTTAACCAAACTGAAAGAAACGCGTACGCGAATTTGGACCCAACCCAAAACGGGTTCAAGCTGAGGTCCGAATAGGCAATGGAAATATTACCAGAAATAGTAAGAAATAACTAAAAATGCCCGTTTGGCTGGTCGAACGGCAGAATTTGGGGATGAATATGGACCCCGATGGAGCGTAGCTCAATCGTCCCCTTGTGCGTCTCGTCGAGAGCTTTCCGAATTGGGGTGGCTCGCGTCATTCTGATGCCCGTAGCAAAAGCTATGGCCCAAACATTGCGGCGACACCAATGTCCAGTAATCTTTCTTACCGGTTACTGGACTTTGGCCCCATGTCTTTTGAGAGATATATTAACGCCCGATTGGTGGATTTTGGCCCCAATATCTCATGTGACATATATAAACACCAAAATGCATAACTATTGCTTACCGATTTGTGCATTTTGTCAGCAATTTATGTCTCACAAAATAATGGTATCAAAATCCACTAATCTTGCTCACCGATTAGTGGATTTTGGCCCCGATATCTTCTGTGACATATATTAGTGCCAAAATGACAGCCGAATTAATCAAGGCGTTGGATCAATGTGGCATAAGCAACGAACAGAGAGGCATAAACGAATACAGAACGTCTCTATGGTTCCAAGAAAAGTAGATTAATCGAATTCTGCCCACAAGTCGGGCATATAAGGCTGAAAATCATAAAATATGCCAAAAAAAGTTAAAATCCCGAATTGTCCCAACACTTTAACCATACTGAAAGAAACGCGTACGCGAATTTCGACCCAACCCAAAACGGGTTCAAGCTGAGGTCCGAATAGGCAATGGAAATATTACCAGAAATAGTAAGAAATAACTAAAAATGCCCGTTTGGCTGGTCGAACGGCAGAATTTGGGGATGAATATGGACCCCGATGGAGCGTAGCTCGATCGTCCCCTTGTGCGTCTCGTCGAGAGCTTTCCGAATTGGGGTGGCTCGCGTCATTCTGATGCCCGTAGCAAAAGCTATGGCCCAAACAGTGCGGCGACACCAAAGTCCAGTAATCTTTCTTACCGATTACTGGACTTTGGCCCCATGTCTTTTGAGAGATATATAAACGCCCGATTTGTGGATTTTGGCCCCAATATCTCATGTGACATATATAAACACCAAAATGCATAACTACTGCTTACCGATTTGTGCATTTTGTCAGCAATTTATGTCTCACAAAATAATGGTATCAAAATCCACTAATCTTGCTCACCGATTATTGGATTTTGGCCCCAATATCTTCTGTGACATATATTAGTGCCAAAATGACAGCCGAATTAATCAAGGCGTTGGATCAATGTGGCATAAGCAAAGACCAGAGAGGCATAAACGAATACAGAACGTCTCTATGGTTCCAAGAAAAGTAGATTAATCGAATTCTGCCCACAAGTCGGGCATATAAGGCTGAAAATCATAAAATATGCCAAAAAAATTTAAAATCCCGAATTGTCCCAACACTTTAACCATACTGAAAGAAACGCGTACGCGAATTTCGACCCAACCCAAAACGGGTTCAAGCTGAGGTCCGAATAGGCAATGGAAATATTACCAGAAATAGTAAGAAATAACTAAAAATGCCCGTTTGGCTGGTCGAACGGCGGAATTTGGGGATGAATATGGACCCCGATGGAGCGTAGCTCAATCGTCCCCTTGTGCGTCTCGTCGAGAGCTTTCCGAATTGGGGTGGCTCGCGTCATTCTGATGCCCGTAGCAAAAGCTATGGCCCAAACATTGCGGCGACACCAATGTCCAGTAATCTTTCTTACCGATTACTGGACTTTGGCCCCATGTCTTTTGAGAGATATGTTAACGCCCGATTGGTGGATTTTGACCCCAATATCTCATGTGACATATATAAACACCAAAATGCATAACTATTGCTTACCGATTTGTGCATTTTGTCAGCAATTTATGTCTCACAAAATAATGGTATCAAAATCCACTAATCTTGCTCACCGATTAGTGGATTTTGGCCCCGATATCTTCTGTGACATATATTAGTGCCAAAATGACAGCCGAATTAATCAAGGCGTTGGATCAATGTGGCATAAGCAACGAACAGAGAGGCATAAACGAATACAGAACGTCTCTATGGTTCCAAGAACAGTAGATTAATCGAATTTTGCCCACAAGTCGGGCATATAAGGCTGAAAATCATAAAATATGCCAAAAAAAGTTAAAATCCCGAATTGTCCCAACACTTTAACCATACTGAAAGAAACGCGTACGCGAATTTCGACCCAACCCAAAACGGGTTCAAGCTGAGGTCCGAATAGGCAATGGAAATATTACCAGAAATAGTAAGAAATAACTAAAAATGCCCGTTTTGCTGGTCGAACGGCAGAATTTGGGGATGAATATGGACCCCGATGGAGCGTAGCTCAATCGTCCCCTTGTGCGTCTCGTCGAGAGCTTTCCGAATTGGGGTGGCTCGCGTCATTCTGATGCCCGTAGCAAAAGCTATGGCCCAAACATTGCGGCGACACCAATGTCCAGTAATCTTTCTTACCGATTACTGGACTTTGGCCCCATGTCTTTTGAGAGATATATTAACGCCCGATTGGTGGATTTTGGCCCCAATATCTCATGTGACATATATAAACACCAAAATGCATAACTATTGCTTACCGATTTGTGCATTTTGTCAGCAATTTATGTCTCACAAAATAATGGTATCAAAATCCACTAATCTTGCTCACCGATTAGTGGATTTTGGCCCCGATATCTTCTGTGACATATATTAGTGCCAAAATGACAGCCGAATTAATCAAGGCGTTGGATCAATGTGGCATAAGCAACGAACAGAGAGGCATAAACGAATACAGAACGTCTCTATGGTTCCAAGAAAAGTAGATTAATCGAATTTTGCCCACAAGTCGGGCATATAAGGCTGAAAATCATAAAATATGCCAAAAAAAGTTAAAATCCCGAATTTTCCCAACACTTTAACCATACTGAAAGAAACGCGTACGCGAATTTCGACCCAACCCAAAACGGGTTCAAGCTGAGGTCCGAATAGGCAATGGAAATATTACCAGAAATAGTAAGAAATAACTAAAAATGCCCGTTTGGCTGGTCGAACGGCGGAATTTGGGGATGAATATGGACCCCGATGGAGCGTAGCTCAATCGCCCCCTTGTGCGTCTCGTCGAGAGCTTTCCGAATTGGGGTGGCTCGCGTCATTCTGATGCCCGTAGCAAAAGCTATGGCCCAAACAGTGCGGCGACACCAAAGTCCAGTAATCTTTCTTACCGATTACTGGACTTTGGCCCCATGTCTTTTGAGAGATATATAAACGCCCGATTTGTGGATTTTGGCCCCAATATCTCATGTGACATATATAAACACCAAAATGCATAACTACTGCTTACCGATTTGTGCATTTTGTCAGCAATTTATGTCTCACAAAATAATGGTATCAAAATCCACTAATCTTGCTCACCGATTATTGGATTTTGGCCCCAATATCTTCTGTGACATATATTAGTGCCAAAATGACAGCCGAATTAATCAAGGCGTTGGATCAATGTGGCATAAGCAAAGACCAGAGAGGCATAAACGAATACAGAACGTCTCTATGGTTCCAAGAAAAGTAGATTAATCGAATTCTGCCCACAAGTCGGGCATATAAGGCTGAAAATCATAAAATATGCCAAAAAAATTTAAAATCCCGAATTGTCCCAACACTTTAACCATACTGAAAGAAACGCGTACGCGAATTTCGACCCAACCCAAAACGGGTTCAAGCTGAGGTCCGAATAGGCAATGGAAATATTACCAGAAATAGTAAGAAATAACTAAAAATGCCCGTTTGGCTGGTCGAACGGCGGAATTTGGGGATGAATATGGACCCCGATGGAGCGTAGCTCAATCGCCCCCTTGTGCGTCTCGTCGAGAGCTTTCCGAATTGGGGTGGCTCGCGTCATTCTGATGCCCGTAGCAAAAGCTATGGCCCAAACAGTGCGGCGACACCAAAGTCCAGTAATCTTTCTTACCGATTACTGGACTTTGGCCCCATGTCTTTTGAGAGATATATAAACGCCCGATTTGTGGATTTTGGCCCCAATATCTCATGTGACATATATAAACACCAAAATGCATAACTACTGCTTACCGATTTGTGCATTTTGTCAGCAATTTATGTCTCACAAAATAATGGTATCAAAATCCACTAATCTTGCTCACCGATTATTGGATTTTGGCCCCAATATCTTCTGTGACATATATTAGTGCCAAAATGACAGCCGAATTAATCAAGGCGTTGGATCAATGTGGCATAAGCAAAGACCAGAGAGGCATAAACGAATACAGAACGTCTCTATGGTTCCAAGAAAAGTAGATTAATCGAATTCTGCCCACAAGTCGGGCATATAAGGCTGAAAATCATAAAATATGCCAAAAAAATTTAAAATCCCGAATTGTCCCAACACTTTAACCATACTGAAAGAAACGCGTACGCGAATTTCGACCCAACCCAAAACGGGTTCAAGCTGAGGTCCGAATAGGCAATGGAAATATTACCAGAAATAGTAAGAAATAACTAAAAATGCCCGTTTGGCTGGTCGAACGGCGGAATTTGGGGATGAATATGGACCCCGATGGAGCGTAGCTCAATCGTCCCCTTGTGCGTCTCGTCGAGAGCTTTCCGAATTGGGGTGGCTCGCGTCATTCTGATGCCCGTAGCAAAAGCTATGGCCCAAACATTGCGGCGACACCAATGTCCAGTAATCTTTCTTACCGATTACTGGACTTTGGCCCCATGTCTTTTGAGAGATATGTTAACGCCCGATTGGTGGATTTTGGCCCCAATATCTCATGTGACATATATAAACACCAAAATGCATAACTATTGCTTACCGATTTGTGCATTTTGTCAGCAATTTATGTCTCATAAAATAATGGTATCAAAATCCACTAATCTTGCTCACCGATTAGTGGATTTTGGCCCCGATATCTTCTGTGACATATATTAGTGCCAAAATGACAGCCGAATTAATCAAGGCGTTGGATCAATGTGGCATAAGCAACGAACAGAGAGGCATAAACGAATACAGAACGTCTCTATGGTTCCAAGAACAGTAGATTAATCGAATTTTGCCCACAAGTCGGGCATATAAGGCTGGAAATCATAAAATATGCCAAAAAAAAGTTAAAATCCCGAATTGTCCCAACACTTTAACCATACTGAAAGAAACGCGTACGCGAATTTCGACCCAACCCAAAACGGGTTCAAGCTGAGGTCCGAATAGGCAATGGAAATATTACCAGAAATAGTAAGAAATAACTAAAAATGCCCGTTTGGCTGGTCGAACGTCGGAATTTGGGGATGAATATGGACCCCGATGGAGCGTAGCTCAATCGTACCCTTGTGCGTCTCGTCGAGAGCTTTCCGAATTGGGGTGGCTCGCGTCATTCTGATGCCCGTAGCAAAAGCTATGGCCCAAACAGTGCGGCGACACCAAAGTCCAGTAATCTTTCTTACCGATTACTGGACTTTGGCCCCATGTCTTTTGAGAGATATATAAACGCCCGATTTGTGGATTTTGGCCCCAATATCTCATGTGACATATATAAACACCAAAATGCATAACTATTGCTTACCGATTTGTGCATTTTGTCAGCAATTTATGTCTCACAAAATAATGGTATCAAAATCCACTAATCTTGCTCACCGATTATTGGATTTTGGCCCCAATATCTTCTGTGACATATATTAGTGCCAAAATGAGAGCCGAATTAATCAAGGCGTTGGATCAATGTGGCATAAGCAAAGACCAGAGAGGCATAAACGAATACAGAACGTCTCTATGGTTCCAAGAAAAGTAGATTAATCGAATTCTGCCCACAAGTCGGGCATATAAGGCTGAAAATCATAAAATATGCCAAAAAAATTTAAAATCCCGAATTGTCCCAACACTTTAACCATACTGAAAGAAACGCGTACGCGAATTTCGACCCAACCCAAAACGGGTTCAAGCTGAGGTCCGAATAGGCAATGGAAATATTACCAGAAATAGTAAGAAATAACTAAAAATGCCCGTTTGGCTGGTCGAACGGCGGAATTTGGGGATGAATATGGACCCAGATGGAGCGTAGCTCAACCGTCCCCTTGTGCGTCTCGTCGAGAGCTTTCCGAATTGGGGTGGCTCGCGTCATTCTGATGCCCGTAGCAAAAGCTATGGCCCAAACAGTGCGACAACACCAAAGTCCAGTATTCTTTCTTACCGATTACTGGACTTTGGCCCCATGTCTTATGAGAGATATATTAACGCCCGATTGGTGGATTTTGGCCCCAATATCTCATGTGACATATATAAACACCAAAATGCATAACTATTGCTTACCGATTTGTGCATTTTGTCAGCAATTTATGTCTCACAAAATAATGGTATCAAAATCCACTAATCTTGCTCACCGATTAGTGGATTTTGGCCCCGATATCTTCTGTGACATATATTAGTGCCAAAATGACAGCCGAATTAATCAAGGCGTTGGATCAATGTGGCATAAGCAACGAACAGAGAGGCATAAACGAATACAGAACGTCTCTATGGTTCCAAGAACAGTAGATTAATCGAATTTTGCCCACAAGTCGGGCATATAAGGCTGAAAATCATAAAATATGCCAAAAAAAGTTAAAATCCCGAATTGTCCCAACACTTTAACCATACTGAAAGAAACGCGTACGCGAATTTCGACCCAACCCAAAACGGGTTCAAGCTGAGGTCCGAATAGGCAATGGAAATATTACCAGAAATAGTAAGAAATAACTAAAAATGCCCGTTTGGCTGGTCGAACGGCGGAATTTGGGGATGAATATGGACCCCGATGGAGCGTAGCTCAATCGTCCCCTTGTGCGTCTCGTCGAGAGCTTTCCGAATTGGGGTGGCTCGCGTCATTCTGATGCCCGTAGCAAAAGCTATGGCCCAAACAGTGCGGCGACACCAAAGTCCAGTAATCTTTCTTACCGATTACTGGACTTTGGCCCCATGTCTTTTGAGAGATATATAAACGCCCGATTTGTGGATTTTGGCCCCAATATCTCATGTGACATATATAAACACCAAAATGCATAACTATTGCTTACCGATTTGTGCATTTTGTCAGCAATTTATGTCTCACAAAATAATGGTATCAAAATCCACTAATCTTGCTCACCGATTATTGGATTTTGGCCCCAATATCTTCTGTGACATATATTAGTGCCAAAATGAGAGCCGAATTAATCAAGGCGTTGGATCAATGTGGCATAAGCAAAGACCAGAGAGGCATAAACGAATACAGAACGTCTCTATGGTTCCAAGAAAAGTAGATTAATCGAATTCTGCCCACAAGTCGGGCATATAAGGCTGAAAATCATAAAATATGCCAAAAAAATTTAAAATCCCGAATTGTCCCAACACTTTAACCATACTGAAAGAAACGCGTACGCGAATTTCGACCCAACCCAAAACGGGTTCAAGCTGAGGTCCGAATAGGCAATGGAAATATTACCAGAAATAGTAAGAAATAACTAAAAATGCCCGTTTGGCTGGTCGAACGGCGGAATTTGGGGATGAATATGGACCCCGATGGAGCGTAGCTCAATCGTCCCCTTGTGCGTCTCGTCGAGAGCTTTCCGAATTGGGGTGGCTCGCGTCATTCTGATGCCCGTAGCAAAAGCTATGGCCCAAACATTGCGGCGACACCAATGTCCAGTAATCTTTCTTACCGATTACTGGACTTTGGCCCCATGTCTTTTGAGAGATATATTAACGCCCGATTCGTGGATTTTGGCCCCAATATCTCATGTGACATATATAAACACCAAAATGCATAACTATTGCTTACCGATTTGTGCATTTTGTCAGCAATTTATGTCTCACAAAATAATGGTATCAAAATCCACTAATCTTGCTCACCGATTATTGGATTTTGGCCCCAATATCTTCTGTGACATATATTAGTGCCAAAATGACAGCCGAATTAATCAAGGCGTTGGATCAATGTGGCATAAGCAAAGACCAGAGAGGCATAAACGAATACAGAACGTCTCTATGGTTCCAAGAAAAGTAGATTAATCGAATTCTGCCCACAAGTCGGGCATATAAGGCTGAAAATCATAAAATATGCCAAAAAAAATTAAAATCCGGAATTGTCCCAACACTTTAACCATACTGAAAGAAACGCGTACGCGAATTTCGACCCAACCCAAAACGGGTTCAAGCTGAGGTCCGAATAGGCAATGGAAATATTACCAGAAATAGTAAGAAATAACTAAAAATGCCCGTTTGGCTGGTCGAACGGCGGAATTTGGGGATGAATATGGACCCCGATGGAGCGTAGCTCAATCGTCCCCTTGTGCGTCTCGTCGAGAGCTTTCCGAATTGGGGTGGCTCGCGTCATTCTGATGCCCGTAGCAAAAGCTATGGCCCAAACAGTGCGGCGACACCAAAGTCCGGTAATCTTGCTTACCGATTACTGGACTTTGGCCCCATGTCTTTTGAGAGATATATTAACGCCCTGATTGGTGGATTTTGGCCCCAATATCTCATGTGACATATATTAACACCAAAATTCATAACTATTGCTTACCAATTTGTGCATTTTGTCAGCAATTTATGTCTCACAAAATAATGGTATCAAAATCCACTAATCTTGCTCACCGATTAGTGGATTTTGGCCCCAATATCTTCTGTGACATATATTAGTGCCAAAATGACAGCCGAATTAATCAAGGCGTTGGATCAATGTGGCATAAGGAACGAACAGAGAGGCATAAACGAATAGAGAACGTCTCTATGGTTCCAAGAAAAGTAGATTAATCGAATTCTGCCCACAAGCCGGACATATAAGGCTGAAAATCATAAAATATGCCAAAAAAAGTTAAAATCCCGAATTGTCCCAACACTTTAACCACACTGAAAGAAACGCGTACGCGAATTTCGACCCAACCCAAAACGGGTTCAAGCTGAGGTCCGAATAGGCAATGGAAATATTACCAGAAATAGTAAGAAATAACTAAAAATGCCCGTTTGGCTGGTCGAACGGCGGAATTTGGGGATGAATATGGACCCCGATCGAGCGTAGCTCAATCGTCCCCTTGTGCGTCTCGTCGAGAGCTTTCCGAATTGGGGTGGCTCGCGTCATTCTTATGCTCGTAGCAAAAGCTATGGCCCAAACAGTGCGGCGACACCAAAGTCCAGTAATCTTTCTTACCGATTACTGGACTTTGGCCCCATGTCTTTTGAGAGATATTTAACGTCCGATTGGTGGATTTTGGCCCCCAATATCTCATGTGACATATATAAACACCAAAATGCATAACTATTGCTTACCGATTTGTGCATTTTGTCAGCAATTTATGTCTCACAAAATAATGGTATCAAAATCCACTAATCTTGCTCACCGATTATTGGATTTTGGCCCCAATATCTTCTGTGACCTATATTAGTGCCAAAATGACAGCCGAATTAATCATGGCATTGGATCAATGTTGCATAAGCAACGAACAGAGAGGCATAAACGAATAGAGAACGTCTCTATGGTTCCAAGAAAAGTAGATTAATCGAATTCTGCCCACAAGCCGGACATATATGGCTGAAAATCATAAAATATGCCAAAAAAAGTTAAAATCCCTAATTGTCCCAACACTTTAACCACACTGAAAGAAACGCGTACGCGAATTTCGACCCAACCCAAAACGGGTTCAAGCTGAGGTTCGAATAGGCTATGGAAATATTACCAGAAATAGTAAGAAATAACTAAAAATGCCCGTTTGGCTGGTCGAACGGCGGAATTTGGGGATGAATATGGACCCCGATGGAGCGTAGCTCAATCGTCCCCTTGTGCGTCTCGTCGAGAGCTTTCCGAATTGGGGTGGCTCGCGTCATTCTGATGCCCGTAGCAAAAGCTATTGCCCAAACAATGCGGCGACACCAAAGTCCAGTAATCTTTCTTACCGATTACTGGACTTTGGCCCCATGTCTTTTGAGAGATATATTAACGCCCGATTGGTAGATTTTGGCCCCAATATCTCATGTGACATATATAAACACCAAAATGCATAAATATTGCTTACCGATTTGTGCATTTTGTCAGCAATTTATGTCTCACAAAATAATGGTATCAAAATCCACTAATCTTGCTCACCGATTCAATGATTTTGGCCCCAATATCTTCTGGGACATATATTAGTGCAAAAATGACAGCCGAATTAATCAAGGCGTTGGATCAATGTTGCATAAGCAACGAACAGAGAGGCATAAACGAATACAGAACGTCTCTATGGTTCCAAGAAAAGTAGATTAATCGAATTCTGCCCACAAGTCGGGCATATAAGGCTGAAAATCATAAAATATGCCAAAAAAAGTTAAAATCCCTAATTGTCCCAACACTTTAACCACACTGAAAGAAACGCGTACGCGAATTTCTACCCAACCCAAAACGGGTTCAAGCTGAGGTTCGAATAGGCTATGGAAATATTACCAGAAATAGTAAGAAATAACTAAAAATGCCCGTTTGACTGGTCGAACGGCAGAATTTGGGGATGAATATGGACCCCGATGGAGCGTAGCTCAATCGTCCCCTTGTGCGTCTCGTCGAGAGCTTTCCGAATTGGGGTGGCTCGCGTCATTCTGATCCCCGTAGCAAAAGCTATGGCCCAAACAGTGCGGCGACACCAAAGTCCAGTAATCTTTCTTACCGATTACTGGACTTTGGCCCCATGTCTTTTGAGAGATATATAAACGCCCGATTTGTGGATTTTGGCCCCAATATCTCATGTGACATATATAAACACCAAAATGCATAACTATTGCTTACCGATTTGTGCATTTTGTCAGCAATTTATGTATCACAAAATAATGGTATCAAAATCCACTAATCTTGCTCACCGATTATTGGATTTTGGCCTCAATATCTTCTGTGACATATATTAGTGCCAAAATGAGAGCCGAATTAATCAAGGCGTTGGATCAATGTGGCATAAGCAAAGACCAGAGAGGCATAAACGAATACAGAACGTCTCTATGGTTCCAAGAAAAGTAGATTAATCGAATTCTGCCCACAAGCCGGACATATATGGCTGAAAATCATAAAATATGCCAAAAAAAGTTAAAATCCCGAATTGTCCCAACACTTTAACCATACTGAAAGAAACGCGTACGCGAATTTCGACCCAACCCAAAACGGGTTCAAGCTGAGGTGCGAATAGGCAATGGAAATATTACCAGAAATAGTAAGAAATAACTAAAAATGCCCGTTTGGCTGGTCGAACGGCGGAATTTGGGGATGAATATGGACCCCGATGGAGCGTAGCTCAATCGTCCCCTTGTGCGTCTCGTCGAGAGCTTTCCGAATTGGGGTGGCTCGCGTCATTCTGATGCCCGTAGCAAAAGCTATGGCCCAAACATTGCGGCGACACCAATGTCCAGTAATCTTTCTTACCGATTACTGGACTTTGGCCCCATGTCTTTTGAGAGATATATTAACGCCCGATTGGTGGATTTTGGCCCCAATATCTCATGTGACATATATAAACACCAAAATGCATAACTATTGCTTACCGATTTGTGCATTTTGTCAGCAATTTATGTCTCACAAAATAATGGTATCAAAATCCACTAATCTTGCTCACCGATTATTGGATTTTGGCCCCAATATCTTCTGTGACATATATTAGTGCCAAAATGACAGCCGAATTAATCAAGGCGTTGGATCAATGTGGCATAAGCAAAGACCAGAGAGGCATAAACGAATACCGAACGTCTCTATGGTTCCAAGAAAAGTAGATTAATCGAATTCTGCCCACAAGTCGGGCATATAAGGCTGAAAATCATAAAATATGCCAAAAAAATTTAAAATCCGGAATTGTCCCAACACTTTAACCATACTGAAAGAAACGCGTACGCGAATTTCGACCCAACCCAAAACGGGTTCAAGCTAAGGTCCGAATAGGCAATGGAAATATTACCAGAAATAGTAAGAAATAACTAAAAATGCCCGTTTGGCTGGTCGAACGGCGGAATTTGGGGATGAATATGGACCCCGATGGAGCGTAGCTCAATCGTCCCCTTGTGCGTCTCGTCGAGAGCTTTCCGAATTGGGGTGGCTCGCGTCATTCTGATGCCCGTAGCAAAAGCTATGGCCCAAACAGTGCGGCGACACCAAAGTCCGGTAATCTTGCTTACCGATTACTGGACTTTGGCCCCATGTCTTTTGAGAGATATATTAACGCCCTGATTGGTGGATTTTGGCCCCAATATCTCATGTGACATATATTAACACCAAAATTCATAACTATTGCTTACCAATTTGTGCATTTTGTCAGCAATTTATGTCTCACAAAATAATGGTATCAAAATCCACTAATCTTGCTCACCGATTAGTGGATTTTGGCCCCAATATCTTCTGTGACATATATAAGTGCCAAAATGACAGCCGAATTAATCAAGGCGTTGGATCAATGTGGCATAAGGAACGAACAGAGAGGCATAAACGAATAGAGAACGTCTCTATGGTTCCAAGAAAAGTAGATTAATCGAATTCTGCCCACAAGCCGGACATATAAGGCTGAAAATCATAAAATATGCCAAAAAAAGTTAAAATCCCGAATTGTCCCAACACTTTAACCACACTGAAAGAAACGCGTACGCGAATTTCGACCCAACCCAAAACGGGTTCAAGCTGAGGTCCGAATAGGCAATGGAAATATTACCAGAAATAGTAAGAAATAACTAAAAATGCCCGTTTGGCTGGTCGAACGGCGGAATTTGGGGATGAATATGGACCCCGATGGAGCGTAGCTCTATCGTCCCCTTGTGCGTCTCGTCGAGAGCTTTCCGAATTGGGGTGGCTCGCGTCATTCTGATGCCCGTAGCAAAAGCTATGGCCCAAACAGTGCGGCGACACCAAAGTCCAGTAATCTTTCTTACCGATTACTGGACTTTGGCCCCATGTCTTTTGAGAGATATGTAACGTCCGATTGGTGGATTTTGGCCCCCAATATCTCATGTGACATATATAAACACCAAAATGCATAACTATTGCTTACCGATTTGTGCATTTTGTCAGCAATTTATGTCTCACAAAATAATGGTATCAAAATCCACTAATCTTGCTCACCGACTATTGGATTTTGGCCCCAATATCTTCTGTGACATATATTAGTGCCAAAATGACAGCCGAATTAATCATGGCATTGGATCAATGTTGCATAAGCAACGAACAGAGAGGCATAAACGAATAGAGAACGTCTCTATGGTTCCAAGAAAAGTTGATTAATCGAATTCTGCCCACAAGCCGGACATATATGGCTGAAAATCATAAAATATGCCAAAAAAAGCTAAAATCCCTAATTGTCCCAACACTTTAACCACACTGAAAGAAACGCGTACGCGAATTTCGACCCAACCCAAAACGGGTTCAAGCTGAGGTTCGAATAGGCTATGGAAATATTACCAGAAATAGTAAGAAATAACTAAAAATGCCCGTTTGACTGGTCGAACGGCGGAATTTGGGGATGAATATGGACCACGATGGAGTGTAGCTCAATCGTCCCCTTGTGCGTCTCGTCGAGAGCTTTCCGAATTGGGGTGGCTCGCGTCATTCTGATGCCCGTAGCAAAAGCTATTGCCCACACAATGCGGCGACACCAAAGTTCAGTAATCTTTCTTACCGATTACTGGACTTTGGCCCCATGTCTTTTGAGAGATATATTAACGCCTGATTGGTAGATTTTGGCCCCAATATCTCATGTGACATATATAAACACCAAAATGCATGAATATTGCTTACCGATTTGTGCATTTTGTCAGCAATTTATGTCTCACAAAATAATGGTATCAAAATCCACTAATCTTGCGCACCGATTCAATGATTTTGGCCCCAATATCTTCTGGGACATATATTAGTGCCAAAATGACAGCCGAATTAATCAAGGCGTTGGATCAATGTTGCATAAGCAACGAACAGAGAGGCATAAACAAATACAGAACGTCTCTATGGTTCCAAGAAAAGTAGATTAATCGAATTCTGCCCACAAGTCGGGCATATAAGGCTGAAAATCATAAAATATGCCAAAAAAAGTTAAAATCCCTAATTGTCCCAACACTTTAACCACACTGAAAGAAACGCGTACGCGAATTTCGACCCAACCCAAAACGGGTTCAAGCTGAGGTTCGAATAGGCTATGGAAATATTACCAGAAATAGTAAGAAATAACTAAAAATGCCCGTTTGACTGGTCGAACGGCAGAATTTGGGGATGAATATGGACCCCGATGGAGCGTAGCTCAATCGTCCCCTTGTGCGTCTCGTCGAGAGCTTTCCGAATTGGGGTGGCTCGCGTCATTCTGATGCCCGTAGCAAAAGCTATGGCCCAAACAGTGCGGCGACACCAAAGTCCAGTAATCTTTCTTACCGATTACTGGACTTTGGCCCCATGTCTTTTGAGAGATATATTAACGCCCGATTGGTGGATTTTGGCCCCAATATCTCATGTGACATATATTAACACCAAAATGCATATCTATTGCTTACCGATTTGTGCATTTTGTCAGCAATTTATGTCTCACAAAATAATGGTATCAAAATCCACTAATCTTGCTCACATATTATTGGATTTTGGCCCCAATATCTTCTGTGACATATATTAGTGCCAAAATGACAGCCGAATTAATCAAGGCGTTGGATCAATGTGGCATAAGCAACGAACAGAGAGGCATAAACGAATACAGAACGTCTCTATGGTTCCAAAAAAAGTAGATTAATCGAATTCTGCCCACAAGTCGGGCATATAAGGCTGAAAATCAGAAAATATGCCAAAAAAAAGTTAAAATCCCGAATTGTCCCAACACTTTAACCACACTGAAAGAAACGCGTACGCGAATTTCGACCCAACCCAAAACGGGTTCAAGCTGAGGTCCGAATAGGCAATGGAAATATTACCAGAAAAGTAAGAAATAACTAAAAATGCCCGTTTGGCTGGTCGAACGGCGGAATTTGGGGATGAATATGGACCCCGATGGAGCGTAGCTCAATCGTCCCCTTGTGCGTCTCGTCGAGAGCTTTCCGAATTGGGGTGGCTCGCGTCATTCTGATGCCCGTAGCAAAAGCTATGGCCCAAACATTGCGGCGACACCAATGTCCAGTAATCTTTCTTACCGATTACTGGACTTTGGCCGCATGTCTTTTGAGAGATATATTAACGCCCGATTGGTGGATTTTGGCCCCAATATCTCATGTGACATATATAAACACCAAAATGCATAACTATTGCTTACCGATTTGTGCATTTTGTAAGCAATTTATGTCTCACAAAATAATGGTATCAAAATCCACTAATCTTGCTCACCGATTATTGGATTTTGGACCCAATATCTTCTGTGACATATATTAGTGCCAAAATGACAGCCGAATTAATCATGGCGTTGGATCAATGTTGCATAAGCAACGAACAGAGAGGCATAAACGAATAGAGAACGTCTCTATGGTTCCAAGAAAAGTAGATTAATCGAATTCTGCCCACAAGCCGGACATATATGGCTGAAAATCATAAAATATGCCAAAAAAAGTTAAAATCCCTAATTTTCCGAACACTTTAACCACACTGAAAGAAACGCGTACGCGAATTTCGACCCAACCCAAAACGGGTTCAAGCTGAGGTTCGAATAGGCTATGGAAATATTACCAGAAATAGTAAGAAATAACTAAAAATGCCCGTTTGACTGGTCGAACGGCGGAATTTGGGGATGAATATGGACCCCGATGATCGTCCCCTTGTGCGTCTCGTCGAAAGCTTTCCGAATTGGGGTGGCTCGCGTCATTCTGATGCCCGTAGCGAAAGCTATGGCCCAAACAGTGCGGCGACACCAAAGTCCAGTAATCTTTCTTACCAATTACTGGACTTTGGCCCCATGTCTTTTGAGAGATATATTAACGCCCGATTGGTGGATTTTGGCCCCAATATCTCATGTGACATATATAAACACCAAAATGCACAAATATTGCTTACCGATTTGTGCATTTTGTCAGCAATTTATGTCTCACAAAATAATGGTATCAAAATCCACTAATCTTACTCACCGATTAAATGATTTTGGCCCCAATATCTTCTGTGACATATATTAGTGCCAAAATGACAGCCGAATTAATCAAGGCGTTGGATCAATGTTGCATAAGCAACGAACAGAGAGGCATAAAATAATACAGAACGTCTCTATGGTTCCAAGAAAAGTAGAATAATCGAATTCTGCCCACAAGCCGGACATATATGGCTGAAAATCATAAAATATGCCAAAAAAAGTTAAAATCCCTAATTTTCCGAACACTTTAACCACACTGAAAGAAACGCGTACGCGAATTTCGACCCAACCCAAAACGGGTTCAAGCTGAGGTTCGAATAGGCTATGGAAATATTACTAGAAATAGTAAGAAATAACTAAAAATGCCCGTTTGACTGGTCGAACGGCGGAATTTGGGGATGAATATGGACCCCGATGATCGTCCCCTTGTGCGTCTCGTCGAAAGCTTTCCGAATTGGGGTGGCTCGCGTCATTCTGATGCCCGTAGCAAAAGCTATGGCCCAAACAGTGCGGCGACACCAAAGTCCAGTAATCTTTCTTACCAATTACTGGACTTTGGCCCCATGTCTTTTGAGAGATTTATTAACGCCCGATTGGTGGATTTTGGCCCCAATATCTCATGTGACATATATAAACACCAAAATGCACAAATATTGCTTACCGATTTGTGCATTTTGTCAGCAATTTATGTCTCACAAAATAATGGTATCAAAATCCACTAATCTTACTCACCGGTTAAATGATTTTGGCCCCAATATCTTCTGTGACATATATTAGTGCCAAAATGACAGCCGAATTAATCAAGGCGTTGGATCAATGTTGCATAAGCAACGAACAGAGAGGCATAAACGAATACAGAACGTCTCTATGGTTCCAAGAAAAGTAGAATAATCGAATTCTGCCCACAAGTCGGGCATATAAGGCTGAAAATCATAAAATATGCCAAAAAAAGTTAAAATCCCGAATTGTCCCAACACTTTAACCATACTGAAAGAAACTCGTACGCGAATTTTTACCCAACCCAAAACGGGTTCAAGCTGAGGTCCGAATAGGCAATGGAAATATTACCAGAAATAGTAAGAAATAACTAAAAATGCCTGTTTGGCTGGTAAAACGGCGGAATTTGGGGATGAATATGGACCGCGATGGAGCGTAGCTCAACCGTCCCCTTGTGCGTCTCGTCGAGAGCTTTCCGAATTGGGGTGGCTCGCGTCATTCTGATGCCCGTAGCAAAAGCTATGGCCCAAACAGTGCGACAACACCAAAGTCCAGTATTCTTTCTTACCGATTACTGGACTTTGGCCCCATGTCTTATGAGAGATATATTAACGCCCGATTGGTGGATTTTGGCCCCAATATCTCATGTGACATATATTAACAACAAAATGCATAACTATTGCTTACCGATTTGTGCATTTTGTCAGCAATTTATGTCTCACAAAATAATGGTATCAAAATCCACTAATCTTGCTCACCGATTATTGGATTTTGGCCCCAATATCTTCTGTGACATATATTAGTGCCAAAATGACAGCCGAATTAATCATGGCATTGGATCAATGTTGCATAAGCAACGAACAGAGAGGCATAAACGAATACAGAACGTCTCTATGGTTCCAAGAAAAGTAGATTAATCGAATTCTGCCCACAAGCCGGACATATATGGCTGAAAATCATAAAATATGCCAAAAAAAGTTAAAATCCCTAATTGTCCCAACACTTTAACCACACTGAAAGAAACGCGTACGCGAATTTCGACCCAACCCAAAACGGGTTCAAGCTGAGGTTCGAATAGGCTATGGAAATATTACCAGAAATAGTAAGAAATAACTAAAAATGCCCGTTTGACTGGTCGAACGGCGGAATTTGGGGATGAATATGGACCCCGATGGAGCGTAGCTCAATCGTCCCCTTGTGCGTCTCGTCGAGAGCTTTCCGAATTGGGGTGGCTCGCGTCATTCTGATGCCCGTAGCAAAAGCTATTGCCCAAACAATGCGGCGACACCAAAGTCCAGTAATCTTTCTTACCGATTACTGGACTTTGGCCCCATGTCTTTTGAGAGATATATTAACGCCCGATTGGTGGATTTTGGCCCCAATATCTCATGTGACATATATAAACACCAAAATGCATAAATATTGCTTACCGATTTGTGCATTTTGTCAGCAATTTATGTCTCACAAAATAATGGTATCAAAATCCACTAATCTTGCTCACCGATTCAATGATTTTGGCCCCAATATCTTCTGGGACATATATTAGTGCCAAAATGACAGCCCAATTAATCAAGGCGTTGGATCAATGTTGCATAAGCAACGAACAGAGAGGCATAAACGAATAGAGAACGTCTCTATGGTTCCAAGAAAAGTAGATTAATCGAATTCTGCCCACAAGTCGGGCATATAAGGCTGAAAATCATAAAATATGCCAAAAAAAGTTAAAATCCCTAATTGTCCCAACACTTTAACCACACTGAAAGAAACGCGTACGCGAATTTCGACCCAACCCAAAACGGGTTCAAGCTGAGGTTCGAATAGGCTATGGAAATATTACCAGAAATAGTAAGAAATAACTAAAAATGCCCGTTTGACTGGTCGAACGGCGGAATTTGGGGATGAATATGGACCCCGATGATCGTCCCCTTGTGCGTCTCGTCGAAAGCTTTCCGAATTGGGGTGGCTCGCGTCATTCTGATGCCCGTAGCAAAAGCTATGGCCCAAACAGTGCGACAACACCAAAGTCCAGTATTCTTTCTTACCGATTACTGGACTTTGGCCCCATGTCTTATGAGAGATATATTAACGCCCGATTGGTGGATTTTGGCCCCAATATCTCATGTGACATATATTAACAACAAAATGCATAACTATTGCTTACCGATTTGTGCATTTTGTCAGCAATTTATGTCTCACAAAATAATGGTATCAAAATCCACTAATCTTGCTCACCGATTATAGGATTTTGGCCCCAATATCTTCTGTGACATATATTAGTGCCAAAATGACAGCCGAATTAATCATGGCATTGGATCAATGTTGCATAAGCAACGAACAGAGAGGCATAAACGAATACAGAACGTCTCTATGGTTCCAAGAAAAGTAGATTAATCGAATTCTGCCCACAAGCCGGACATATATGGCTGAAAATCATAAAATATGCCAAAAAAAGTTAAAATCCCTAATTGTCCCAACACTTTAACCACACTGAAAGAAACGCGTACGCGAATTTCGACCCAACCCAAAACGGGTTCAAGCTGAGGTTCGAATAGGCTATGGAAATATTACCAGAAATAGTAAGAAATAACTAAAAATGCCCGTTTGACTGGTCGAACGGCGGAATTTGGGGATGAATATGGACCCCGATGGAGCGTAGCTCAATCGTCCCCTTGTGCGTCTCGTCGAGAGCTTTCCGAATTGGGGTGGCTCGCGTCATTCTGATGCCCGTAGCAAAAGCTATTGCCCAAACAATGCGGCGACACCAAAGTCCAGTAATCTTTCTTACCGATTACTGGACTTTGGCCCCATGTCTTTTGAGAGATATATTAACGCCCGATTGGTGGATTTTGGCCCCAATATCTCATGTGACATATATAAACACCAAAATGCATAAATATTGCTTACCGATTTGTGCATTTTGTCAGCAATTTATGTCTCACAAAATAATGGTATCAAAATCCACTAATCTTGCTCACCGATTCAATGATTTTGGCCCCAATATCTTCTGGGACATATATTAGTGCCAAAATGACAGCCCAATTAATCAAGGCGTTGGATCAATGTTGCATAAGCAACGAACAGAGAGGCATAAACGAATAGAGAACGTCTCTATGGTTCCAAGAAAAGTAGATTAATCGAATTCTGCCCACAAGTCGGGCATATAAGGCTGAAAATCATAAAATATGCCAAAAAAAGTTAAAATCCCTAATTGTCCCAACACTTTAACCACACTGAAAGAAACGCGTACGCGAATTTCGACCCAACCCAAAACGGGTTCAAGCTGAGGTTCGAATAGGCTATGGAAATATTACCAGAAATAGTAAGAAATAACTAAAAATGCCCGTTTGACTGGTCGAACGGCGGAATTTGGGGATGAATATGGACCCCGATGATCGTCCCCTTGTGCGTCTCGTCGAAAGCTTTCCGAATTGGGGTGGCTCGCGTCATTCTGATGCCCGTAGCAAAAGCTATGGCCCAAACAGTGCGGCGACACCAAAGTCCAGTAATCTTTCTTACCAATTATTGGACTTTGGCCCCATGTCTTTTGAGAGATATATTAACGCCCGATTGGTGGATTTTGGCCCCAATATCTCATGTGACATATATAAACACCAAAATGCACAAATATTGCTTACCGATTTGTTTGTCAGCAATTTATGTCTCACAAAATAATGGTATCAAAATCCACTAATCTTACTCACCGATTAAATGATTTTGGCCCCAATATCTTCTGTGACATATATTAGTGCCAAAATGACAGCCGAATTAATCAAGGCGTTGGATCAATGTTGCATAAGCAACGAAGAGAGAGGCATAAACGAATACAGAACGTCTCTATGGTTCCAAGAAAAGTAGAATAATCGAATTCTGCCCACAAGTCGGGCATATAAGGCTGAAAATCATAAAATATGCCAAAAAAAGTTAAAATCCCGAATTGTCCCAACACTTTAACCATACTGAAAGAAACTCGTACGCGAATTTTTACCCAACCCAAAACGGGTTCAAGCTGAGGTCCGAATAGGCAATGGAAATATTACCAGAAATAGTAAGAAATAACTAAAAATGCCTGTTTGGCTGGTAAAACGGCGGAATTTGGGGATGAATATGGACCCCGATGGAGCGTAGCTCAACCGTCCCCTTGTGCGTCTCGTCGAGAGCTTTCCGAATTGGGGTGGCTCGCGTCATTCTGATGCCCGTAGCAAAAGCTATGGCCCAAACAGTGCGACAACACCAAAGTCCAGTATTCTTTCTTACCGATTACTGGACTTTGGCCCCATGTCTTATGAGAGATATATTAACGCCCGATTGGTGGATTTTGGCCCCAATATCTCATGTGACATATATTAACAACAAAATGCATAACTATTGCTTACCGATTTGTGCATTTTGTCAGCAATTTATGTCTCACAAAATAATGGTATCAAAATCCACTAATCTTGCTCACCGATTATTGGATTTTGGCCCCAATATCTTCTGTGACATATATTAGTGCCAAAATGACAGCCGAATTAATCATGGCATTGGATCAATGTTGCATAAGCAACGAACAGAGAGGCATAAACGAATACAGAACGTCTCTATGGTTCCAAGAAAAGTAGATTAATCGAATTCTGCCCACAAGCCGGACATATATGGCTGAAAATCATAAAATATGCCAAAAAAAGTTAAAATCCCTAATTGTCCCAACACTTTAACCACACTGAAAGAAACGCGTACGCGAATTTCGACCCAACCCAAAACGGGTTCAAGCTGAGGTTCGAATAGGCTATGGAAATATTACCAGAAATAGTAAGAAATAACTAAAAATGCCCGTTTGACTGGTCGAACGGCGGAATTTTGGGATGAATATGGACCCCGATGGAGCGTAGCTCAATCGTCCCCTTGTGCGTCTCGTCGAGAGCTTTCCGAATTGGGGTGGCTCGCGTCATTCTGATGCCCGTAGCAAAAGCTATTGCCCAAACAATGCGGCGACACCAAAGTCCAGTAATCTTTCTTACCGATTACTGGACTTTGGCCCCATGTCTTTTGAGAGATATATTAACGCCCGATTGGTGGATTTTGGCCCCAATATCTCATGTGACATATATAAACACCAAAATGCATAAATATTGCTTACCGATTTGTGCATTTTGTCAGCAATTTATGTCTCACAAAATAATGGTATCAAAATCCACTAATCTTGCTCACCGATTCAATGATTTTGGCCCCAATATCTTCTGGGACATATATTAGTGCCAAAATGACAGCCAAATTAATCAAGGCGTTGGATCAATGTTGCATAAGCAACGAACAGAGAGGCATAAACGAATACAGAACGTCTCTATGGTTCCAAGAAAAGTAGATTAATCGAATTCTGCCCACAAGTCGGGCATATAAGGCTGAAAATCATAAAATATGCCAAAAAAAGTTAAAATCCCTAATTGTCCCAACACTTTAACCACACTGAAAGAAACGCGTACGCGAATTTCGACCCAACCCAAAACGGGTTCAAGCTGAGGTTCGAATAGGCTATGGAAATATTACCAGAAATAGTAAGAAATAACTAAAAATGCCCGTTTGACTGGTCGAACGGCAGAATTTGGGGATGAATATGGACCCCGATGGAGCGTAGCTCAATCGTCCCCTTGTGCGTCTCGTCGAGAGCTTTCCGAATTGGGGTGGCTCGCGTCATTCCGATGCCCGTAGCAAAAGCTATGGCCCAAACAGTGCGGCGACACCAAAGTCCAGTAATCTTTCTTACCGATTACTGGACTTTGGCCCCATGTCTTTTGAGAGATATATTAACGCCCGATTGGTGGATTTTGGCCCCAATATCTCATGTGACATATATTAACACCAAAATGCATATCTATTGCTTACCGATTTGTGCATTTTGTCAGCAATTTATGTCTCACAAAATAATGGTATCAAAATCCACTAATCTTGCTCACCGATTATTGGATTTTGGCCCCAATATCTTCTGTGACATATATTAGTGCCAAAATGACAGCCGAATTAATCAAGGTGTTGGATCAATGTGGCATAAGCAACGAACAGAGAGGCATAAACGAATACAGAACGTCTCTATGGTTCCAAGAAAAGTAGATTAATCGAATTCTGCCCACAAGTCGGGCATATAAGGCTGAAAATCATAAAATATGCCAAAAAAAAGTTAAAATCCCGAATTGTCCCAACACTTTAACCACACTGAAAGAAACGCGTACGCGAATTTCGACCCAACCCAAAACGGGTTCAAGCTGAGGTCCGAATAGGCAATGGAAATATTACCAGAAAAGTAAGAAATAACTAAAAATGCCCGTTTGGCTGGTCAAACGGCGGAATTTGGGGATGAATATGGACCCCGATGGAGCGTAGCTCAATCGTCCCCTTGTGCGTCTCGAGAGCTTTCCGAATTGGGGTGGCTCGCGTCATTCTGATGCCCGTAGCAAAAGCTATGGCCCAAACATTGCGGCGACACCAATGTCCAGTAATCTTTCTTACCGATTACTGGACTTTGGCCGCATGTCTTTTGAGAGATATATTAACGCCCGATTGGTGGATTTTGGCCCCAATATCTCATGTGACATATATAAACACCAAAATGCATAACTATTGCTTACCGATTTGTGCATTTTGTCAGCAATTTATGTCTCACAAAATAATGGTATCAAAATCCACTAATCTTGCTCACCGATTATTGGATTTTGGACCCAATATCTTCTGTGACATATATTAGTGCCAAAATGACAGCCGAATTAATCATGGCGTTGGATCAATGTTGCATAAGCAACGAACAGAGAGGCATAAACGAATAGAGAACGTCTCTATGGTTCCAAGAAAAGTAGATTAATCGAATTCTGCCCACAAGCCGGACATATATGACTGAAAATCATAAAATATGCCAAAAAAAGTTAAAATCCCTAATTGTCCGAACACTTTAACCACACTGAAAGAAACGCGTACGCGAATTTCGACCCAACCCAAAACGGGTTCAAACTGAGGTTCGAATAGGCTATGGAAATATTACCAGAAATAGTAAGAAATAACTAAAAATGCCCGTTTGACTGGTCGAACGGCGGAATTTGGGGATGAATATGGACCCTGATGATCGTCCCCTTGTGCGTCTCGTCGAAAGCTTTCCGAATTGGGGTGGCTCGCGTCATTCTGATGCCCGTAGCAAAAGCTATGGCCCAAACAGTGCGGCGACACCAAAGTCCAGTAATCTTTCTTACCAATTACTGGACTTTGGCCCCATGTCTTTTGAGAGATATATTAACGCCCGATTGGTGGATTTTGGCCCCAATATCTCATGTGACATATATAAACACCAAAATGCACAAATATTGCTTACCGATTTTTGCATTTTGTCAGCAATTTATGTCTCACAAAATAATGGTATCAAAATCCACTAATCTTACTCACCGATTAAATGATTTTGGCCCCAATATCTTCTGTGACATATATTAGTGCCAAATTGACAGCCGAATTAATCAAGGCGTTGGATCAATGTTGCATAAGCAACGAACAGAGAGGCATAAACGAATACAGAACGTCTCTATGGTTCCAAGAAAAGTAGAATAATCGAATTATGCCCACAAGTCGGGCATATAAGGCTGAAAATCATAAAATATGCCAAAAAAAGTTAAAATCCCGAATTTTCCCAACACTTTAACCATACTGAAAGAAACGCGTACGCGAATTTTTACCCAACCCAAAACGGGTTCAAGCTGAGGTCCGAATAGTCAATGGAAATATTACCAGAAATAGTAAGAAATAACTAAAAATGCCCGTTTGGCTGGTCGAACGGCGGAATTTGGGGATGAATATGGACCCCGATGGAGCGTAGCTCAACCGTCCCCTTGTGCGTCTCGTCGAGAGCTTTCCGAATTGGGGTGGCTCGCGTCATTCTGATGCCCGTAGCAAAAGCTATGGCCCAAACAGTGCGACAACACCAAAGTCCAGTATTCTTTCTTACCGATTACTGGACTTTGGCCCCATGTCTTATGAGAGATATATTAACGCCCGATTGGTGGATTTTGGCCCCAATATCTCATGTGACATATATTAACAACAAAATGCATAACTATTGCTTACCGATTTGTGCATTTTGTCAGCAATTTATGTCTCACAAAATAATGGTATCAAAATCCACTAATCTTGCTCACCGATTATTGGATTTTGGCCCCAATATCTTCTGTGACATATATTAGTGCCAAAATGACAGCCGAATTAATCATGGCATTGGATCAATGTTGCATAAGCAACGAACAGAGAGGCATAAACGAATACAGAACGTCTCTATGGTTCCAAGAAAAGTAGATTAATCAAATTCTGCCCACAAGCCGGACATATATGGCTGAAAATCATAAAATATGCCAAAAAAAGTTAAAATCCCTAATTGTCCCAACACTTTAACCACACTGCAAGAAACGCGTACGCGAATTTCGACCCAACCCAAAACGGGTTCAAGCTGAGGTTCGAATAGGCTATGGAAATATTACCAGAAATAGTAAGAAATAACTAAAAATGCCCGTTTGACTGGTCGAACGGCGGAATTTGGGGATGAATATGGACCCCGATGGAGCGTAGCTCAATCGTCCCCTTGTGCGTCTCGTCGAGAGCTTTCCGAATTTGGGTGGCTCGCGTCATTCTGATGCCCGTAGCAAAAGCTATTGCCCAAACAATGCGGCGACACCAAAGTCCAGTAATCTTTCTTACCGATTACTGGACTTTGGCCCCATGTCTTTTGAGAGATATATTAACGCCCGATTGGTGGATTTTGGCCCCAATATCTCATGTGACATATATTAACACCAAAATGCATATCTATTGCTTACCGATTTGTGCATTTTGTCAGCAATTTATGTCTCACAAAATAATGGTATCAAAATCCACTAATCTTGCTCACCGATTATTGGATTTTGTACCCAATATCTTCTGTGACATATATTAGTGCCAAAATGACAGCCGAATTAATCATGGCGTTTGATCAATGTTGCATATGCAACGAACAGAGAGGCATAAACGAATAGAGAACGTCTCTATGGTTCCAAGAAAAGTAGATTAATCGAATTCTGCCCACAAGCCGGACATATATGACTGAAAATCATAAAATATGCCAAAAAAAGTTAAAATCCCTAATTGTCCGAACACTTTAACCACACTGAAAGAAACGCGTACGCGAATTTCGACCCAACCCAAAACGGGTTCAAACTGAGGTTCGAATAGGCTATGGAAATATTACCAGAAATAGTAAGAAATAACTAAAAATGCCCGTTTGACTGGTCGAACGGCGGAATTTGGGGATGAATATGGACCCTGATGATCGTCCCCTTGTGCGTCTCGTCGAAAGCTTTCCGAATTGGGGTGGCTCGCGTCATTCTGATGCCCGTAGCAAAAGCTATGGCCCAAACAGTGCGGCGACACCAAAGTCCAGTAATCTTTCTTACCAATTACTGGACTTTGGCCCCATGTCTTTTGAGAGATATATTAACGCCCGATTGGTGGATTTTGGCCCCAATATCTCATGTGACATATATAAACACCAAAATGCACAAATATTGCTTACCGATTTTTGCATTTTGTCAGCAATTTATGTCTCACAAAATAATGGTATCAAAATCCACTAATCTTACTCACCGATTAAATGATTTTGGCCCCAATATCTTCTGTGACATATATTAGTGCCAAATTGACAGCCGAATTAATCAAGGCGTTGGATCAATGTTGCATAAGCAACGAACAGAGAGGCATAAACGAATACAGAACGTCTCTATGGTTCCAAGAAAAGTAGAATAATCGAATTATGCCCACAAGTCGGGCATATAAGGCTGAAAATCATAAAATATGCCAAAAAAAGTTAAAATCCCGAATTTTCCCAACACTTTAACCATACTGAAAGAAACGCGTACGCGAATTTTTACCCAACCCAAAACGGGTTCAAGCTGAGGTCCGAATAGTCAATGGAAATATTACCAGAAATAGTAAGAAATAACTAAAAATGCCCGTTTGGCTGGTCGAACGGCGGAATTTGGGGATGAATATGGACCCCGATGGAGCGTAGCTCAACCGTCCCCTTGTGCGTCTCGTCGAGAGCTTTCCGAATTGGGGTGGCTCGCGTCATTCTGATGCCCGTAGCAAAAGCTATGGCCCAAACAGTGCGACAACACCAAAGTCCAGTATTCTTTCTTACCGATTACTGGACTTTGGCCCCATGTCTTATGAGAGATATATTAACGCCCGATTGGTGGATTTTGGCCCCAATATCTCATGTGACATATATTAACAACAAAATGCATAACTATTGCTTACCGATTTGTGCATTTTGTCAGCAATTTATGTCTCACAAAATAATGGTATCAAAATCCACTAATCTTGCTCACCGATTATTGGATTTTGGCCCCAATATCTTCTGTGACATATATTAGTGCCAAAATGACAGCCGAATTAATCATGGCATTGGATCAATGTTGCATAAGCAACGAACAGAGAGGCATAAACGAATACAGAACGTCTCTATGGTTCCAAGAAAAGTAGATTAATCAAATTCTGCCCACAAGCCGGACATATATGGCTGAAAATCATAAAATATGCCAAAAAAAGTTAAAATCCCTAATTGTCCCAACACTTTAACCACACTGCAAGAAACGCGTACGCGAATTTCGACCCAACCCAAAACGGGTTCAAGCTGAGGTTCGAATAGGCTATGGAAATATTACCAGAAATAGTAAGAAATAACTAAAAATGCCCGTTTGACTGGTCGAACGGCGGAATTTGGGGATGAATATGGACCCCGATGGAGCGTAGCTCAATCGTCCCCTTGTGCGTCTCGTCGAGAGCTTTCCGAATTTGGGTGGCTCGCGTCATTCTGATGCCCGTAGCAAAAGCTATTGCCCAAACAATGCGGCGACACCAAAGTCCAGTAATCTTTCTTACCGATTACTGGACTTTGGCCCCATGTCTTTTGAGAGATATATTAACGCCCGATTGGTGGATTTTGGCCCCAATATCTCATGTGACATATATTAACACCAAAATGCATATCTATTGCTTACCGATTTGTGCATTTTGTCAGCAATTTATGTCTCACAAAATAATGGTATCAAAATCCACTAATCTTGCTCACCGATTATTGGATTTTGTACCCAATATCTTCTGTGACATATATTAGTGCCAAAATGACAGCCGAATTAATCATGGCGTTTGATCAATGTTGCATATGCAACGAACAGAGAGGCATAAACGAATAGAGAACGTCTCTATGGTTCCAAGAAAAGTAGATTAATCGAATTCTGCCCACAAGCCGGACATATATGACTGAAAATCATAAAATATGCCAAAAAAAGTTAAAATCCCTAATTGTCCGAACACTTTAACCACACTGAAAGAAACGCGTACGCGAATTTCGACCCAACCCAAAACGGGTTCAAGCTGAGGTTCGAATAGGCTATGGAAATATTACCAGAAATAGTAAGAAATAACTAAAAATGCCCGTTTGACTGGTCGAACGGCGGAATTTGGGGATGAATATGGACCCCGATGGAGCGTAGCTCAACCGTCCCCTTGTGCGTCTCGTCGAGAGCTTTCCGAATTGGGGTGGCTCGCGTCATTCTGATGCCCGTAGCAAAAGCTATGGCCCAAACAGTGCGACAACACCAAAGTCCAGTATTCTTTCTTACCGATTACTGGACTTTGGCCCCATGTCTTATGAGAGATATATTAACGCCCGATTGGTGGATTTTGGCCCCAATATCTCATGTGACATATATTAACAACAAAATGCATAACTATTGCTTACCGATTTGTGCATTTTGTCAGCAATTTATGTCTCACAAAATAATGGTATCAAAATCCACCAATCTTGCTCACCGATTATTGGATTTTGGCCCCAATATCTTCTGTGACATATATTAGTGCCAAAATGACAGCCGAATTAATCATGGCATTGGATCAATGTTGCATAAGCAACGAACAGAGAGGCATAAACGAATACAGAACGTCTCTATGGTTCCAAGAAAAGTAGATTAATCGAATTCTGCCCACAAGCCGGACATATATGGCTGAAAATCATAAAATATGCCAAAAAAAGTTAAAATCCCTAATTGTCCCAACACTTTAACCACACTGAAAGAAACGCGTACGCGAATTTCGACCCAACCCAAAACGGGTTCAAGCTGAGGTTCGAATAGGCTATGGAAATATTACCAGAAATAGTAAGAAATAACTAAAAATGCCCGTTTGACTGGTCGAACGGCGGAATTTGGGGATGAATATGGACCCCGATGGAGCGTAGCTCAATCGTCCCCTTGTGCGTCTCGTCGAGAGCTTTCCGAATTTGGGTGGCTCGCGTCATTCTGATGCCCGTAGCAAAAGCTATTGCCCAAAAAATGCGGCGACACCAAAGTCCAGTAATCTTTCTTACCGATTACTGGACTTTGGCCCCATGTCTTTTGAGAGATATATTAACGCCCGATTGGTGGATTTTGGCCCCAATATCTCATGTGACATATATAAACACCAAAATGCATAAATATTGCTTACCGATTTGTTTTGTCAGCAATTTATGTCTCACAAAATAATGGTATCAAAATCCACTAATCTTGCTCACCGATTCAATGATTTTTGCCCCAATATCTTCTGGGACATATATTAGTGCCAAAATGACAGCCGAATTAATCAAGGCGTTGGATCAATGTTGCATAAGCAACGAACAGAGAGGCATAAACGAATACAGAACGTCTCTATGGTTCCAAGAAAAGTAGATTAATCGAATTCTGCCCACAAGTCGGGCATATAAGGCTGAAAATCATAAAATATGCCAAAAAAAGTTAAAATCCCTAATTGTCCCAACACTTTAACCACACTGAAAGAAACGCGTACGCGAATTTCGACCCAACCCAAAACGGGTTCAAGCTGAGGTTCGAATAGGCTATGGAAATATTACAAGAAATAGTAAGAAATAACTAAAAATGCCCGTTTGACTGGTCGAACGGCAGAATTTAGGGATGAATATGGACCCCGATGGAGCGTAGCTCAATCGTCCCCTTGTGAGTCTCGTCGAGAGCTTTCCGAATTGGGGTTGCTCGCGTCATTCTGATGCCCGTAGCAAAAGCTATGGCCCAAACAGTGCGGCGACACCAAAGTCCAGTAATCTTTCTTACCGATTACTGGACTTTGGCCCCATGTCTTTTGAGAGATATATTAACGCCCGATTGGTGGATTTTGGCCCCAATATCTCATGTGACATATATTAACACCAAAATGCATATCTATTGCTTACCGATTTGTGCATTTTGTCAGCAATTTATGTCTCACAAAATAATGGTATCAAAATCCACTAATCTTGCTCACCGATTATTGGATTTTGGCCCCAATATCTTCTGTGACATATATTAGTGCCAAAATGACAGCCGAATTAATCAAGGCGTTGGATCAATGTGGCATAAGCAACGAACAGAGAGGCATAAACGAATACAGAACGTCTCTATGGTTCCAAGAAAAGTAGATTAATCGAATTCTGCCCACAAGTCGGGCATATAAGGCTGAAAATCATAAAATATGCCAAAAAAAAGTTAAAATCCCGAATTGTCCCAACACTTTAACCACACTGAAAGAAACGCGTACGCGAATTTCGACCCAACCCAAAACGGGTTCAAGCTGAGGTCCGAATAGGCAATGGAAATATTACCAGAAAAGTAAGAAATAACTAAAAATGCCCGTTTGGCTGGTCGAACGGCGGAATTTGGGGATGAATATGGACCCCGATGGAGCGTAGCTCAATCGTCCCCTTGTGCGTCTCGTCGAGAGCTTTCCGAATTGGGGTGGCTCGCGTCATTCTGATGCCCGTAGCAAAAGCTATGGCCCAAACAGTGCGGCGACACCAAAGTCGAGTAATCTTTCTTACCGATTACTGGACTTTGGCCCCATGTCTTTTGAGAGATATATTAACGCCCGATTGGTGGATTTTGGCCCCAATATCTCATGTGACATATATAAACACCAAAATGCACAAATATTGCTTACCGATTTGTGCATTTTGTCAGCAATTTATGTCTCACAAAATAATGGTATCAAAATCCACTAATCTTACTCACCGATTAAATGATTTTGGCCCCAATATCTTCTGTGACATATATTAGTGCCAAAATGACAGCCGAATTAATCAAGGCGTTGGATCAATGTTGCATAAGCAACGAACAGAGAGGCATAAACGAATACAGAACGTCTCTATGGTTCCAAGAAAAGTAGAATAATCGAATTCTGCCCACAAGTCGGGCATATAAGGCTGAAAATCATAAAATATGCCAAAAAAAGTTAAAATCCCGAATTTTCCCAACACTTTAACCATACTGAAAGAAACGCGTACGCGAATTTTTACCCAACCCAAAACGGGTTCAAGCTGAGGTCCGAATAGGCAATGGAAATATTACCAGAAATAGTAAGAAATAACTAAAAATGCCCGTTTGGCTGGTCGAACGGCGGAATTTGGGGATGAATATGGACCCCGATGGAGCGTAGCTCAACCGTCCCCTTGTGCGTCTCGTCGAGAGCTTTCCGAATTGGGGTGGCTCGCGTCATTCTGATGCCCGTAGCAAAAGCTATGGCCCAAACAGTGCGACAACACCAAAGTCCAGTATTCTTTCTTACCGATTACTGGACTTTGGCCCCATGTCTTATGAGAGATATATTAACGCCCGATTGGTGGATTTTGGCCCCAATATCTCATGTGACATATATTAACAACAAAATGCATAACTATTGCTTACCGATTTGTGCATTTTGTCAGCAATTTATGTCTCACAAAATAATGGTATCAAAATCCACTAATCTTGCTCACCGATTATTGGATTTTGGCCCCAATATCTTCTGTGACATATATTAGTGCCAAAATGACAGCCGAATTAATCATGGCATTGGATCAATGTTGCATAAGCAACGAACAGAGAGGCATAAACGAATACAGAACGTCTCTATGGTTCCAAGAAAAGTAGATTAATCGAATTCTGCCCACAAGCCGGACATATATGGCTGAAAATCATAAAATATGCCAAAAAAAGTTAAAATCCCTAATTGTCCCAACACTTTAACCACACTGAAAGAAACGCGTACGCGAATTTCGACCCAACCCAAAACGGGTTCAAGCTGAGGTTCGAATAGGCTATGGAAATATTACCAGAAATAGAAAGAAATAACTAAAAATGCCCGTTTGACTGGTCGAACGGCGGAATTTGGGGATGAATATGGACCCCGATGGAGCGTAGCTCAATCGTCCCCTTGTGCGTCTCGTCGAGAGCTTTCCGAATTGGGGTGGCTCGCGTCATTCTGATGCCCGTAGCAAAAGCTATTGCCCAAACAATGCGGCGACACCAAAGTCCAGTAATCTTTCTTACCGATTACTGGAATTTGGCCCCATGTCTTTTGAGAGATATATTAACGCCCGATTGGTGGATTTTGGCCCCAATATCTCATGTGACATATATAAACACCAAAATGCATAAATATTGCTTACCGATTTGTGCATTTTGTCAGCAATTTATGTCTCACAAAATAATGGTATCAAAATCCACTAATCTTGCTCACCGATTCAATGATTTTGGCCCCAATATCTTCTGGGACATATATTAGTGTTGGAATTGTGCCCTAGAGGCAATCAATTTAATTGTGACAAATATATGGATTTACGATTCATTATGTTATCAGTATGGAGATATGCTAACATGAATGAAGTCCTTAGAATATAAGGTGTTATATTCTTAAATATCCCTAGTCAATTATAATGATTAATGGGGCAATCATCTATAGACTAGTATGGGGTTGGATTGATATGGAGATATCACGATCCAACACATGGGTATGCATTAGGAGTAATGGCATACTGGATGACCCACGACGAAAAGGATACATTAGATTATGTGAAGTCACAATCGCTTTTCGTAGTGCTAATATTATTGCAATCCTTGGACTTGAAGTCACTAGATACTCTAGTTGTGAAATATTGCGCTTTGATGTTATCAAACGTTACACCGTAACTGGGTAATCATAAAGGTGGCTATCGGGCGTGATAGGAAGCAAGCTTAGAGATCGTAGTGATGTAGATAGGATTTGTCCCTCCTACATAATAGGGGTAAATATCCACGGCCACTCGAGGGATGAGGCTTATTGAATGTCTGGCCAGACTCAGATAAATTAATATGGAGATATTAATGTTATCTGCAAGCATAAGCATATTCCCAGGATCGAGGAACTATGGATTGGATATACGAGTGTGACTATTTATGTCTCGTGTCCAATCCGGATATGGAGACAAAGGGATAATGCAATATGACATATTGGGCACAAAGGTTTGTCGGGATCACTGACTATTTCTATTGGTTGGGTTGCATGGATGTGTTGCTAGACACCGCTCCATGTTAGTAAAAGTTACTACCAACTATATAGAAACCTATGGGGTCACACGTCAAATAGAGTAGAGCTAGATTTGGGATTAATTAATATGGATTAATTAATAGAAGGATCATTGTGCAACACCTTGCAAACTTAGTAGGACTAATTTGCAAGGAAGGGAATAATTCTAGTTCATCTAGAATTAGGAAACTCTTTTATGGAAACAACAAGGAGTTGTTGGAGTATATAAAGGAGGCTCTAGCTTCCTTCCCACTTGATGAGTTATTATTAGTCATAACACAAAAGTGGGAGAGAGCAAAAAGAGAGAGCAAGACAAGGTGCTAGGGCCGAAACCCTAGCCACCCGTCCGCCCCCTACCCGACGGCAAAGAGAGGCCGCCCCTCTCTTGTGCCTTTGGTGATGTGTTGCTTTGATCTTCATCCCTCTTCCTCCAAGGTTCAAGCTAGCACTTGATTGAAGGAAGAATCTAGATCTCACCTCTGGACGTGGATCAACCGTAGAGACTAGGACATCATTCTTCGTGTGATCTCACAAATCAAAAGGTACACATCTTCTATGTCCTTGATCATGTTATGATGTCTCTTCCTGTGATCCTTGGTGGGCTTTGAGTAGGATTAATTTTTGTTATTCCGCTGCGTTACCTACGTCAAAAACCCAACAGTGGTATCAGAGCCACAGGTCGTAGAGCATAACATGATATTATGTGTTTACGATTTCAGTTCATACACCGTATTATTGTTTATTACGCGAAAACTGAAAAATTGGCATAGTAGATGCAATATTGAATTTGATTCAATCAAACAAGACCCAATTTAACATTGGATGTTAGAATTGGTGAGTTTAATCACATAGGATGTGAATAATTGGGTTCTAGAAAAATTAGGGTTCATGGGCACATGCTTGGAAAGGGGGTTTTCCAAGTATGGAATTAATTAAACTTGGGCAACAAGGAATAAGTTGTTTTGGAAACAACTAAACTTGGGAAACAAGTAAGAAGTTGTTTATGGAAACAACTAAACTTGGGAACCAAGGAAAGAATTATTTTGGAAACAATACCATAAGGGTGTTTTGGAAACAACCCAACAAGGAAGGAATTGTTTATGGAAACAATTCCATATATTGTTTTTGGAAATAATTCCATGAATTGTTTATGGAAACAATTCCATATATTGTTTTTGGAAATAATTCCATGAATTGTTTATGGAAACAATTCCATATATTGTTTTTGGAAATAATTCCATGAATTGTTTATGGAAACAATTCCATGAGGAGGTGTGGCCCATGTAGGGACCGCCCCTCTCTCTCCTTGCCGCCCAAGTAACACACGGCACAAGAGGGGCCGGCACACCCTAGCACACGGCCTAGCCGTGTGGGCTAGGGCCCGGGCGGCCCGGGCCTAGTGTGGCGGTTCCTTGGTTGATTTCGGCCATTCTTTGGTAAATCATTTGGACCGTTGTGAAACCCCAGTTACCCAATTTCATTAAAATTAAACAAGCGCGTTAAAAAAATTGGTTTTAACTGTATTATGTGCTTTATTGCATGGTGGATGGATATGGCCTAGGATTGTGGATGTTTATTGTTTTGTGGTTTGGTTTACGGCCTGCGAGCTGATCAAATTAATGTAATAATTAATTAAGTTTTACGGCCTGTGAGTCGTCTTTTTCTCCTCGACATGTGAGGCTTTTGTTATTTATTTATTCTAGATGTTAGGCTAGAATTAGAAATATTTAGTTGATAGCCAAGAACATGGAGAAGAAGACCGGAGAACCAAACGAGCCAAAAGACATCCCTAGGCGCGCAGCTATGGTGGAGCACATGGAGATGAGCTTGTCACTTTAGGGCATATAGATATTATCATTGGCTTGGTAATATCTTAGTCTAGGGGCCATATCCATGCCACGTTATTTTCTTTTGTGGATGTTTATTATTTATGTCTTGTTATTTATTTTGTGTGTATGGCGATACTAGCAAAACGTTAACAAGATAATAATAAACAAGGTTGGTCTTTTATTGTGGATGGCCCAATCCAAATAAGTAGACCATGTTGATAAGATCAACCAAACAACTTAAAAGAAATCCCTCAATTAAATATTGCGTTTTGCCTTCTCTTGCCAAAACACCCTTCATGATCATGGCCTATTAAAATTCGGGCTTGCCAAAGCAAGGCGATTTTAAATTCCATGGTGTGTTGCGGACGACGCAAGCAAGTAATGCGTGTATGTTGAAAGCAAGAGGTTGGACGCAACTAGGCAAGAGTCAATTGGATTGATGAGCTTAGAGGCATGACAATTAGGTGTTATCTAAAGGATAAAGAATAAAGAGTTATTCACCTAATTGGACCAAGAGTTGCATGGGATGCAATTGGAATGGTTCCTACCTAATAACCAATTCTTGGGTGACTTGCCAAAGCAAGCTCAAGAAGAAGTGAAAAAGGGATCTTGGACCCACTAGAAAATAGAATATTTTCCGCATTAATGGTGAGGGCTATTAATCCGAGAAAAATAGTGGGAGCTATATTTAATAATTTAAATCCTTGTTGAATATAGTTATACGTCACAATGCTTTGCATAATCCTATAAGTGTTGAATACCCATCGCATTAAACAAACAAACGCGACTTTATGTCCATGAGATGGACAAGATGTCTGGAATCTATTTTCTAGATTGGTATAAAATTGAGAATTGTTCTCAAATAAAGGAAATATGTTGTACATTGTAGAGCATAAATTTCTCTTCCCACCAACTACCAAAACACACTAAAGCCCTATGGAAGGAACATCAAAGAATGGTTCTTTGGATGTAACTTGTCTCATGTCAAGCTCCCATGGACTCTGAGCTTTGGAAGCAAGATGAGAAATATGGAGGCATGTGATATGATCATACGAGCTTGTCATGAAAGGCTTGAGGTGTTGCTCCACTTTGCAATCTCTTGCTTAGCACTCGTCATGGTCAAGATGGAATAAGTTCGGGTTTGCCAAAGCAAGGCGACTTAGTTCATCGAGATATGACACGACGACACAAGTCAGTAATGTGTGGCTGCTGAAGCAAGAGGTGAAGCGCAAACTAAACTATCTCAATGGGATTAAAAGCTTAGTTATTGGGAGTTATCTATAAGATAGATAAAGAATATATAGTTATTCTCCCAAGTGGACCAAGAATTGCAATTACAGTTTTGTTTTAAAGTTGATTTACTCAATATGATCGAAAATCACTAAACAAAACACTCATAATGGGCATGGGCAAAAACTGTTAATAGTTAACAGCATGGGTTAGGGCAAATGGTTTTGCGCCGAACCCATGAGCATAAAGCAAGCCTGTTGCTAAAACCAAGTTGCCTCGAAGTCCCATAGGTGGTGTAGAGGAAGAGAGACTACCCAAAGTACATGGAAGTAAATAATAAAGGAATTATGAATTCCGACTTGGGTATTTTATTATAAAATTCAATGTGTCTATCTCATCATCAAGAGTATATGATACTAGATGAGGATCTCACATTTATAGAAATGTGTAGGATCTCAAGAGACGAAGACAATTGGATAAGGAAGAAATAATCCTACACGTGGGGCTATGAAGCAAAGGGTTGCTGAAAAGCCGTAGGAAATTATTTCTACCTTTCAGAAATTGTTCATGAATTAGACAAAAGGGATAATGTCCCTGCTATGAGTAGGACCATTATCATAGTTTCTTGTTTGGACAAGAAAGCTCCTTATCATAATAAAAGGACAAATGTTGTTCCATTTATTATGGTATGCATTATTGTAATGCAATTTTGTCTAAGTGGATTCTATATCCATGATCATGATAATTTCATCTATAACATTAATACCTAGAGGTTTGCATACAATGATATGAACTTCACTTATCTTTAGCATTATCGTTTAGGCCCATAAATAAGAGATACATATCTAGAACTCCATTAGGATGGATTTCTGGGACTCATTTGATTATTGAATCATATGAGACATGTAAGACTTATTAGGCAAAGATATGATCTTTTGGGAATCATACATATTGATGTATGAAGGCCACTAAGCACAAATACTAAAGATGGTTTTAGTACTTCATCATATTTACTGATAGGATCAGAGAAATATGGATTTGTGTATCTTATGAAGAAAAAAATCAGAATCCTTTGAATTGTTCAAATTATTCAGGAATGAAGTAGAGAACCAACTTGGCAAAAGTATTTAGACTCTATGATTGGATCATAGAAGAAAATACTTGAGCCAAGAGTTTGACAAGAATCTATGGAGTATTGAATATGATCCAAAACTCGCTCCACCTAGCACGCCACACGGGTTTTGGCGTGTCTAAAAGGAGAGTTCGAACCTTGTAGGACACGGTTCGGACCATGATGAGTCAAATAGAACTTCCAGTTTACTTTTAGGGGCTATGTTCTAATTACAGCAAATTTCGCCCTTAACCTTATTCCATCAAAAACGGATTATGAAAAACACCATATGAGATATGGACTAGGAAGTGTCCTAGTATGTTATTCATAAATATTTGGGGTTATGATGTTTATGTAAAAGAGTTTACAAATAAACTTGGACCCAAGTCGGATAAATGTTTTGTGGGATATCCTGAAAAGGATATTATTTCTACAACCTAATCGAGAACAAATTGTTTGTTTCTCGAACCACAGTGTTTCTAGGTAGAGATTGTCTCTAAAAGAAACAGTGGGAGGACAGTAGAACTTGAAGAGTTCAAGAACCACAATAGAACATTAATCCGTTTGATGGAACATGAGCAGGATCACAAGGTGTTGTGGAGCAACCTACTCAGATAACACAAGAACCTCGTAGGACAGGTAGGATATGTCAAGGGACTAGAGAAATAAGGATTTCTCATAACCCGTGATATATTGCTCATCGAGATGAGCCTACAACCTATGAGAAGGCCACGTGTGGGCCATACTCTCAGAAATGGCTTGGAGCCATAGGATACGATATGGAATCCATGTATACCAACAAAGTATGGACTTTGGTGGAACCACCTGAATGGGTAGGACCCATAGGGTGCAAGTAGGTTATGAGGAAACCAACATGGATGGTAATATGATTACTTTTAAGGGACAACTGGTTTGAAAGGGTTTCATGTGAGGTCATAGTATAGACTATGACGAAATCTTTCCCCAAGTTGTGATGCTTAAATCCATCTGCATCTTGCTTGTAGCAATCTGTTTATAGATTGAGTCAAGCTTCTTGGAGATTGGATTCTTCGAATTTATGATGCAATCAAAGGAGTTTGGTTCCATCAAAATTGAAGATGATACTTGTGTCTACAAGAAGGTTAGTGGGAGCATAGTTAAATTTCTGGTCTTGTATGTAGAGACATACTAATCATTGGGAACAATGTCTCTACTCTGCAATCTGTTAAAGATTGGCTAGAGAAATTGATTTTCAATAATTGACTTAGGCGAGACAATCTATAAAATCTATGGAGATAGATTAAAGTAATTGTTCAGCCTGAGTCATGGTACATATATTGACAAGGTGTTGAAATGGTTCAACGTGAAAAGAATATTGATTCTTACCCATGTCACATGGAATTAGTCTTTGGAAGGCTAATTGTCTTACCAATTAGATTGGGAATGGACCGTATGAATTAGATTCACGAGATACGCCATAAGATGTACTAAGCCAGACGTGTCATAAAGCATGACACAAAGATACCAATCAAATCCAAGTGATATGTCACTTGATAATTATCAAGATTATCCTTAAGTACTTAAGAAGGAATAAATGATGAACTCTTGATTAATGGAGGATGGAAAGGGTTTACTGTAAGGGGTTACAGTGATGAGAACTTCCATCTGACAAAGAAGATTTCAGATTATAGTCGAGTTTTATGTTTTATGCTAGAGGGAGTGACTGTGAGCTGGAAAGGTTCCATGCAAGATTCAGTCACTGATTCTAACATAGAGGACTGAGTAAATTGCTGCATGAGATGCACTTATTCAGAATATTCAATCTCAATCAAATTGTTGATGGAGGAGATGTGAATATTTGCAAGGTGTCAGCATATGTCTCGCCCCTACGCAGTGTAAGCGTGGATGACCGCGCTAGATCAATAGGCATATGATGCAGGAGATTGACTCTAGTGCAAGTGGGAGACTGTTGGAATTGTGCCCTAGAGGCAATCAATTTAATTGTGACAAATATATGGATTTACGATTCATTATGTTATCAGTATGGAGATATGCTAACATGAATGAAGTCCTTAGAATATAAGGTGTTATATTCTTAAATATCCCTAGTCAATTATAATGATTAATGGGGCAATCATCTATAGACTAGTATGGGGTTGGATTGATATGGAGATATCACGATCCAACACATGGGTATGCATTAGGAGTAATGGCATACTGGATGACCCACGACGAAAAGGATACATTAGATTATGTGAAGTCACAATCGCTTTTCGTAGTGCTAATATTATTGCAATCCTTGGACTTGAAGTCACTAGATACTCTAGTTGTGAAATATTGCGCTTTGATGTTATCAAACGTTACACCGTAACTGGGTAATCATAAAGGTGGCTATCGGGCGTGATAGGAAGCAAGCTTAGAGATCGTAGTGATGTAGATAGGATTTGTCCCTCCTACATAATAGGGGTAAATATCCACGGCCACTCGAGGGATGAGGCTTATTGAATGTCTGGCCAGACTCAGATAAATTAATATGGAGATATTAATGTTATCTGCAAGCATAAGCATATTCCCAGGATCGAGGAACTATGGATTGGATATACGAGTGTGACTATTTATGTCTCGTGTCCAATCCGGATATGGAGACAAAGGGATAATGCAATATGACATATTGGGCACAAAGGTTTGTCGGGATCACTGACTATTTCTATTGGTTGGGTTGCATGGATGTGTTGCTAGACACCGCTCCATGTTAGTAAAAGTTACTACCAACTATATAGAAACCTATGGGGTCACACGTCAAATAGAGTAGAGCTAGATTTGGGATTAATTAATATGGATTAATTAATAGAAGGATCATTGTGCAACACCTTGCAAACTTAGTAGGACTAATTTGCAAGGAAGGGAATAATTCTAGTTCATCTAGAATTAGGAAACTCTTTTATGGAAACAACAAGGAGTTGTTGGAGTATATAAAGGAGGCTCTAGCTTCCTTCCCACTTGATGAGTTATTATTAGTCATAACACAAAAGTGGGAGAGAGCAAAAAGAGAGAGCAAGACAAGGTGCTAGGGCCGAAACCCTAGCCACCCGTCCGCCCCCTACCCGACGGCAAAGAGAGGCCGCCCCTCTCTTGTGCCTTTGGTGATGTGTTGCTTTGATCTTCATCCCTCTTCCTCCAAGGTTCAAGCTAGCACTTGATTGAAGGAAGAATCTAGATCTCACCTCTAGACGTGGATCAACCGTAGAGACGAGGACATCATTCTTCGTGTGATCTCACAAATCAAAAGGTACACATCTTCTATGTCCTTGATCATGTTATGATGTCTCTTCCTGTGATCCTTGGTGGGCTTTGAGTAGGATTAATTTTTGTTATTCCGCTGCGTTACCTACGTCAAAAACCCAACAATTAGTGCCAAAAGGACAGCCGAATTAATCAAGGCGTTGGATCAATGTTGCATAAGCAACGAACAGAGAGGCATAAACGAATACAGAACGTCTCTATGGTTCCAAGAAAAGTAGATTAATCGAATTCTGCTCACAAGTCGGGCATATAAGGCTGAAAATCATAAAATATGCCAAAAAAAGTTAAAATCCCTAATTGTCCCAACACTTTAACCACACTGAAAGAAACGCGTACGCGAATTTCGACCCAACCCAAAACGGGTTCAAGCTGAGGTTCGAATAGGCTATGGAAATATTACCAGAAATAGTAAGAAATAACTAAAAATGCCCGTTTGACTGGTTGAACGGCAGAATTTGGGGATGAATATGGACCCAGATTGAGCGTAGCTCAATCGTCCTCTTGTGCGTCTCGTCGAGAGCTTTCCGAATTGGGGTGGCTCGCGTCATTCTGATGCCCGTAGCAAAAGCTATGGCCCAAACAGTGCGGCGACACCAAAGTCCAGTAATCTTTCTTACCGATTACTGGACTTTGGCCCCATGTCTTTTGAGAGATATATTAACGCCCGATTGGTGGATTTTGGCCCCAATATCTCATGTGACATATATTAACACCAAAATGCATATCTATTGCTTACCGATTTGTGCATTTTGTCAGCAATTTATGTCTCACAAAATAATGGTATCAAAATCCACTAATCTTGCTCACCGATTATTGGATTTTGGCCCCAATATCTTCTGTGACATATATTAGTGCCAAAATGACAGCCGAATTAATCAAGGCGTTGGATCAATGTGGCATAAGCAACGAACAGAGAGGCATAAACGAATACAGAACGTCTCTATGGTTCCAAGAAAAGTAGATTAATCGAATTCTGCCCACAAGTCGGGCATATAAGGCTGAAAATCATAAAATATGCCAAAAAAAGTTAAAATCCCGAATCGTCCCAACACTTTAACCACACTGAAAGAAACGCGTACGCGAATTTCGACCCAACCCAAAACGGGTTCAAGCTGAGGTCCGAATAGGCAATGGAAATATTACCAGAAAAGTAAGAAATAACTAAAAATGCCCGTTTGGCTGGTCGAACGGCGGAATTTGGGGATGAATATAGACCCCGATGGAGCTCAGCTCAATCGTCCCCTTGTGCGTCTCGTCGAGAGCTTTCCGAATTGGGGTGGCTCGCGTCATTCTGATGCCCGTAGCAAAAGCTATGGCCCAAACATTGCGGCGACACCAATGTCCAGTAATCTTTCTTACCGATTACTGGACTTTGGCCACATGTCTTTTGAGAGATATATTAACGCCCGATTGGTGGATTTTGGCCCCAATATCTCATGTGACATATATAAACACCAAAATGCATAACTATTGCTTACCGATTTGTGCATTTTGTCAGCAATTTATGTCTCACAAAATAATGGTATCAAAATCCACTAATCTTGCTCACCGATTATTGGATTTTGGACCCAATATCTTCTGTGACATATATTAGTGCCAAAATGACAGCCGAATTTATCATGGCGTTGGATCAATGTTGCATAAGCAACGAACAGAGAGGCATAAACGAATAGAGAACGTCTCTATGGTTCCAAGAAAAGTAGATTAATCGAATTCTGCCCACAAGCCGGACATATATGGCTGAAAATCATAAAATATGCCAAAAAAAGTTAAAATCCCTAATTGTCCGAACACTTTAACCACACTGAAAGAAACGCGTACGCGAATTTCGACCCAACCCAAAACGGGTTCAAGCTGAGGTTCGAATAGGCTATGGAAATATTACCAGAAATAGTAAGAAATAACTAAAAATGCCCGTTTGGCTGGTCGAACGGCGGAATTTGGGGATGAATATGGACCCCGATGGAGCGTAGCTCAATCGTCCCCTTGTGCGTCTCGTCGAGAGCTTTCCGAATTGGGGTGGCTCGCGTCATTCTGATGCCCGTAGCAAAAGCTATGGCCCAAACATTGCGGCGACACCAATGTCCAGTAATCTTTCTTACCGATTACTGGACTTTGGCCCCATGTCTTTTGAGAGATATATTAACGCCCGATTGGTAGATTTTGGCCCCAATATCTCATGTGACATATATAAACACCAAAATGCATAAATATTGCTTACCGATTTGTGCATTTTGTCAGCAATTTATGTCTCACAAAATAATGGTATCAAAATCCACTAATCTTGCTCACCGATTCAATGATTTTGGCCCCAATATCTTCTGGGACATATATTAGTGCCAAAATGACAGCCGAATTAATCAAGGCGTTGGATCAATGTTGCATAAGCAACGAACAGAGAGGCATAAACGAATACAGAACGTCTCTATGGTTCCAAGAAAAGTAGATTAATCGAATTCTGCCCACAAGTCGGGCATATAAGGCTGAAAATCATAAAATATGCCAAAAAAAGTTAAAATCCCTAATTGTCCCAACACTTTAACCACACTGAAAGAAACGCGTACGCGAATTTCTACCCAACCCAAAACGGGTTCAAGCTGAGGTTCGAATAGGCTATGGAAATATTACCAGAAATAGTAAGAAATAACTAAAAATGCCCGTTTGACTGGTCGAACGGCAGAATTTGGGGATGAATATGGACCCCGATGGAGCGTAGCTCAATCGTCCCCTTGTGCGTCTCGTCGAGAGCTTTCCGAATTGGGGTGGCTCGCGTCATTCTGATCCCCGTAGCAAAAGCTATGGCCCAAACAGTGCGGCGACACCAAAGTCCAGTAATCTTTCTTACCGATTACTGGACTTTAGCCCCATGTCTTTTGAGAGATATATAAACGCCCGATTTGTGGATTTTGGCCCCAATATCTCATGTGACATATATAAACACCAAAATGCATAACTATTGCTTACCGATTTGTGCATTTTGTCAGCAATTTATGTATCACAAAATAATGGTATCAAAATCCACTAATCTTGCTCACCGATTATTGGATTTTGGCCTCAATATCTTCTGTGACATATATTAGTGCCAAAATGAGAGCCGAATTAATCAAGGCGTTGGATCAATGTGGCATAAGCAAAGACCAGAGAGGCATAAACGAATACAGAACGTCTCTATGGTTCCAAGAAAAGTAGATTAATCGAATTCTGCCCACAAGCCGGACATATATGGCTGAAAATCATAAAATATGCCAAAAAAAGTTAAAATCCCTAATTGTCCCAACACTTTAACCACACTGAAAGAAACGCGTACGCGAATTTCGACCCAACCCAAAACGGGTTCAAGCTGAGGTTCGAATAGGCTATGGAAATATTACCAGAAATAGTAAGAAATAACTAAAAATGCCCGTTTGGCTGGTCGAACGGCGGAATTTGGGGATGAATATGGACCCCGATGGAGCGTAGCTCAATCGTCCCCTTGTGCGTCTCGTCGAGAGCTTTCCGAATTGGGGTGGCTCGCGTCATTCTGATGCCCGTAGCAAAAGCTATTGCCCAAACAATGCGGCGACACCAAAGTCCAGTAATCTTTCTTACCGATTACTGGACTTTGGCCCCATGTCTTTTGAGAGATATATTAACGCCCGATTGGTAGATTTTGGCCCCAATATCTCATGTGACATATATAAACACCAAAATGCATAAATATTGCTTACCGATTTGTGCATTTTGTCAGCAATTTATGTCTCACAAAATAATGGTATCAAAATCCACTAATCTTGCTCACCGATTCAATGATTTTGGCCCCAATATCTTCTGGGACATATATTAGTGCCAAAATGACAGCCGAATTAATCAAGGCGTTGGATCAATGTTGCATAAGCAACGAACAGAGAGGCATAAACGAATACAGAACGTCTCTATGGTTCCAAGAAAAGTAGATTAATCGAATTCTGCCCACAAGTCGGGCATATAAGGCTGAAAATCATAAAATATGCCAAAAAAAGTTAAAATCCCTAATTGTCCCAACACTTTAACCACACTGAAAGAAACGCGTACGCGAATTTCTACCCAACCCAAAACGGGTTCAAGCTAAGGTTCGAATAGGCTATGGAAATATTACCAGAAATAGTAAGAAATAACTAAAAATGCCCGTTTGACTGGTCGAACGGCAGAATTTGGGGATGAATATGGACCCCGATGGAGCGTAGCTCAATCGTCCCCTTGTGCGTCTCGTCGAGAGCTTTCCGAATTGGGGTGGCTCGCGTCATTCTGATCCCCGTTGCAAAAGCTATGGCCCAAACAGTGCGGCGACACCAAAGTCCAGTAATCTTTCTTACCGATTACTGGACTTTAGCCCCATGTCTTTTGAGAGATATATAAACGCCCGATTTGTGGATTTTGGCCCCAATATCTCATGTGACATATATAAACACCAAAATGCATAACTATTGCTTACCGATTTGTGCATTTTGTCAGCAATTTATGTATCACAAAATAATGGTATCAAAATCCACTAATCTTGCTCACCGATTATTGGATTTTGGCCTCAATATCTTCTGTGACATATATTAGTGCCAAAATGAGAGCCGAATTAATCAAGGCGTTGGATCAATGTGGCATAAGCAAAGACCAGAGAGGCATAAACGAATACAGAACGTCTCTATGGTTCCAAGAAAAGTAGATTAATCGAATTCTGCCCACAAGCCGGACATATATGGCTGAAAATCATAAAATATGCCAAAAAAAGTTAAAATCCCTAATTGTCCCAACACTTTAACCACACTGAAAGAAACGCGTACGCGAATTTCGACCCAACCCAAAACGGGTTCAAGCTGAGGTTCGAATAGGCTATGGAAATATTACCAGAAATAGTAAGAAATAACTAAAAATGCCCGTTTGGCTGGTCGAACGGCGGAATTTGGGGATGAATATGGACCCCGATGGAGCGTAGCTCAATCGTCCCCTTGTGCGTCTCGTCGAGAGCTTTCCGAATTGGGGTGGCTCGCGTCATTCTGATGCCCGTAGCAAAAGCTATTGCCCAAACAATGCGGCGACACCAAAGTCCAGTAATCTTTCTTACCGATTACTGGACTTTGGCCCCATGTCTTTTGAGAGATATATTAACGCCCGATTGGTAGATTTTGGCCCCAATATCTCATGTGACATATATAAACACCAAAATGCATAAATATTGCTTACCGATTTGTGCATTTTGTCAGCAATTTATGTCTCACAAAATAATGGTATCAAAATCCACTAATCTTGCTCACCGATTCAATGATTTTGGCCCCAATATCTTCTGGGACATATATTAGTGCCAAAATGACAGCCGAATTAATCAAGGCGTTGGATCAATGTTGCATAAGCAACGAACAGAGAGGCATAAACGAATACAGAACGTCTCTATGGTTCCAAGAAAAGTAGATTAATCGAATTCTGCCCACAAGTCGGGCATATAAGGCTGAAAATCATAAAATATGCCAAAAAAAGTTAAAATCCCTAATTGTCCCAACACTTTAACCACACTGAAAGAAACGCGTACGCGAATTTCTACCCAACCCAAAACGGGTTCAAGCTAAGGTTCGAATAGGCTATGGAAATATTACCAGAAATAGTAAGAAATAACTAAAAATGCCCGTTTGACTGGTCGAACGGCAGAATTTGGGGATGAATATGGACCCCGATGGAGCGTAGCTCAATCGTCCCCTTGTGCGTCTCGTCGAGAGCTTTCCGAATTGGGGTGGCTCGCGTCATTCTGATCCCCGTAGCAAAAGCTATGGCCCAAACAGTGCGGCGACACCAAAGTCCAGTAATCTTTCTTACCGATTACTGGACTTTGGCCCCATGTCTTTTGAGAGATATATAAACGCCCGATTTGTGGATTTTGGCCCCAATATCTCATGTGACATATATAAACACCAAAATGCATAACTATTGCTTACCGATTTGTGCATTTTGTCAGCAATTTATGTATCACAAAATAATGGTATCAAAATCCACTAATCTTGCTCACCGATTATTGGATTTTGGCCTCAATATCTTCTGTGACATATATTAGTGCCAAAATGAGAGCCGAATTAATCAAGGCGTTGGATCAATGTGGCATAAGCAAAGACCAGAGAGGCATAAACGAATACAGAACGTCTCTATGGTTCCAAGAAAAGTAGATTAATCGAATTCTGCCCACAAGTCGGACATATATGGCTGAAAATCATAAAATATGCCAAAAAAAGTTAAAATCCCTAATTGTCCCAACACTTTAACCACACTGAAAGAAACGCGTACGCGAATTTCGACCCAACCCAAAACGGGTTCAAGCTGAGGTTCGAATAGGCTATGGAAATATTACCAGAAATAGTAAGAAATAACTAAAAATGCCCGTTTGGCTGGTCGAACGGCGGAATTTGGGGATGAATATGGACCCCGATGGAGCGTAGCTCAATCGTCCCCTTGTGCGTCTCGTCGAGAGCTTTCCGAATTGGGGTGGCTCGCGTCATTCTGATGCCCGTAGCAAAAGCTATTGCCCAAACAATGCGGCGACACCAAAGTCCAGTAATCTTTCTTACCGATTACTGGACTTTGGCCCCATGTCTTTTGAGAGATATATTAACGCCCGATTGGTAGATTTTGGCCCCAATATCTCATGTGACATATATAAACACCAAAATGCATAAATATTGCTTACCGATTTGTGCATTTTGTCAGCAATTTATGTCTCACAAAATAATGGTATCAAAATCCACTAATCTTGCTCACCGATTCAATGATTTTGGCCCCAATATCTTCTGGGACATATATTAGTGCCAAAATGACAGCCGAATTAATCAAGGCGTTGGATCAATGTTGCATAAGCAACGAACAGAGAGGCATAAACGAATACAGAACGTCTCTATGGTTCCAAGAAAAGTAGATTAATCGAATTCTGCCCACAAGTCGGGCATATAAGGCTGAAAATCATAAAATATGCCAAAAAAAGTTAAAATCCCTAATTGTCCCAACACTTTAACCACACTGAAAGAAACGCGTACGCGAATTTCTACCCAACCCAAAACGGGTTCAAGCTGAGGTTCGAATAGGCTATGGAAATATTACCAGAAATAGTAAGAAATAACTAAAAATGCCCGTTTGACTGGTCGAACGGCAGAATTTGGGGATGAATATGGACCCCGATGGAGCGTAGCTCAATCGTCCCCTTGTGCGTCTCGTCGAGAGCTTTCCGAATTGGGGTGGCTCGCGTCATTCTGATCCCCGTAGCAAAAGCTATGGCCCAAACAGTGCGGCGACACCAAAGTCCAGTAATCTTTCTTACCGATTACTGGACTTTGGCCCCATGTCTTTTGAGAGATATATAAACGCCCGATTTGTGGATTTTGGCCCCAATATCTCATGTGACATATATAAACACCAAAATGCATAACTATTGCTTACCGATTTGTGCATTTTGTCAGCAATTTATGTATCACAAAATAATGGTATCAAAATCCACTAATCTTGCTCACCGATTATTGGATTTTGGCCCCAATATCTTCTGTGACATATATTAGTGCCAAAATGAGAGCCGAATTAATCAAGGCGTTGGATCAATGTGGCATAAGCAAAGACCAGAGAGGCATAAACGAATACAGAACGTCTCTATGGTTCCAAGAAAAGTAGATTAATCGAATTCTGCCCACAAGCCGGACATATATGGCTGAAAATCATAAAATATGCCAAAAAAAGTTAAAATCCCTAATTGTCCCAACACTTTAACCACACTGAAAGAAACGCGTACGCGAATTTCGACCCAACCCAAAACGGGTTCAAGCTGAGGTTCGAATAGGCTATGGAAATATTACCAGAAATAGTAAGAAATAACTAAAAATGCCCGTTTGGCTGGTCGAACGGCGGAATTTGGGGATGAATATGGACCCCGATGGAGCGTAGCTCAATCGTCCCCTTGTGCGTCTCGTCGAGAGCTTTCCGAATTGGGGTGGCTCGCGTCATTCTGATGCCCGTAGCAAAAGCTATGGCCCAAACAATGCGGCGACACCAAAGTCCAGTAATCTTTCTTACCGATTACTGGACTTTGGCCCCATGTCTTTTGAGAGATATATTAACGCCCGATTGGTGGATTTTGGCCCCAATATCTCATGTGACATATATAAACACCAAAATGCATAAATATTGCTTACCGATTTGTGCATTTTGTCAGCAATTTATGTCTCACAAAATAATGGTATCAAAATCCACTAATCTTGCTCACCGATTCAATGATTTTGGCCCCAATATCTTCTGGGACATATATTAGTGCCAAAATGACAGCCGAATTAATCAAGGCGTTGGATCAATGTGGCATAAGCAACGAACAGAGAGGCATAAACGAATACAGAACGTCTCTATGGTTCCAAGAAAAGTAGATTAATCGAATTCTGCCCACAAGTCGGGCATATAAGGCTGAAAATCATAAAATATGCCAAAAAAAAGTTAAAATCCCGAATTGTCCCAACACTTTAACCACACTGAAAGAAACGCGTACGCGAATTTCGACCCAACCCAAAACGGGTTCAAGCTGAGGTCAGAATAGGCAATGGAAATATTACCAGAAATAGTAAGAAATAACTAAAAATGCCCGTTTGACTGGTCGAACGGCAGAATTTGGGGATGAATATGGACCCCGATGGAGCGTAGCTCAATCGTCCCCTTGTGCGTCTCGTCGAGAGCTTTCCGAATTGGGGTGGCTCGCGTCATTCTGATCCCCGTAGCAAAAGCTATGGCCCAAACAGTGCGGCGACACCAATGTCCAGTAATCTTTCTTACCGATTACTGGACTTTGGCCGCATGTCTTTTGGGAGATATATTAACGCCCGATTGGTGGATTTTGGCCCCAATATCTCATGTGACATATATAAACACCAAAATGCATAACTATTGCTTACCGATTTGTGCATTTTGTCAGCAATTTATGTCTCACAAAATAATGGTATCAAAATCCACTAATCTTGCTCACCGATTATTGGATTTTGGACCCAATATCTTCTGTGACATATATTAGTGCCAAAATGACAGCCGAATTAATCATGGCGTTGGATCAATGTTGCATAAGCAACGAACAGAGAGGCATAAACGAATAGAGAACGTCTCTATGGTTCCAAGAAAAGTAGATTAATCGAATTCTGCCCACAAGCCGGACATTTATGGCTGAAAATCATAAAATATGCCAAAAAAAGTTAAAATCCCTAATTGTCCGAACACTTTAACCACACTGAAAGAAACGCGTACGCGAATTTCGACCCAACCCAAAACGGGTTCAAGCTGAGGTTCGAATAGGCTATGGAAATATTACCAGAAATAGTAAGAAATAACTAAAAATGCCCGTTTGGCTGGTCGAACGGCGGAATTTGGGGATGAATATGGACCCCGATGATCGTCCCCTTGTGCGTCTCGTCGAAAGCTTTCCGAATTGGGGTGGCTCGCGTCATTCTGATGCCCGTAGCAAAAGCTATGGCCCAAACAGTGCGGCGACACCAAAGTCCAGTAATCTTTCTTACCAATTACTGGACTTTGGCCCCATGTCTTTTGAGAGATATATTAACGCCCGATTGGTGGATTTTGGCCCCAATATCTCATGTGACATATATAAACACCAAAATGCACAAATATTGCTTACCGATTTGTGCATTTTGTCAGCAATTTATGTCTCACAAAATAATGGTATCAAAATCCACTAATCTTACTCACCGATTAAATGATTTTGGCCCCAATATCTTCTGTGACATATATTAGTGCCAAAATGACAGCCGAATTAATCAAGGCGTTGGATCAATGTTGCATAAGCAACGAACAGAGTGGCATAAACGAATACAGAACGTCTCTATGGTTCCAAGAAAAGTAGAATAATCGAATTCTGCCCACAAGTCGGGCATATAAGGCTGAAAATCATAAAATATGCCAAAAAAAGTTAAAATCCCGAATTTTCCCAACACTTTAACCATACTGAAAGAAACGCGTACGCGAATTTTTACCCAACCCAAAACGGGTTCAAGCTGAGGTCCGAATAGGCAATGGAAATATTACCAGAAATAGTAAGAAATAACTAAAAATACCCGTTTGGCTGGTCGAACGGCGGAATTTGGGGATGAATATGGACCCCGATGGAGCGTAGCTCAACCGTCCCCTTGTGCGTCTCGTCGAGAGCTTTCCGAATTGGGGTGGCTCGCGTCATTCTGATGCCCGTAGCAAAAGCTATGGCCCAAACATTGCGGCGACACCAATGTCCAGTAATCTTTCTTACCGATTACTGGACTTTGGCCGCATGTCTTTTGAGAGATATATTAACGCCCGATTGGTGGATTTTGGCCCCAATATCTCATGTGACATATATAAACACCAAAATGCATAACTATTGCTTACCGATTTGTGCATTTTGTCAGCAATTTATGTCTCACAAAATAATGGTATCAAAATCCACTAATCTTGCTCACCGATTATTGGATTTTGGACCCAATATCTTCTGTGACATATATTAGTGCCAAAATGACAGTCGAATTAATCAAGGCGTTGGATCAATGTGGCATAAGCGACGAACAGAGAGGCATAAACGAATACAGAACGTCTCTATGGTTCCAAGAAAAGTAGATTAATCGAATTCTGCCCACAAGCCGGACATATATGGCTGAAAATCATAAAATATTCCAAAAAAAAGTTAAAATCCCTAATTGTCCGAACACTTTAACCACACTGAAAGAAACGCGTACGCGAATTTCGACCCAACCCAAAACGGGTTCAAGCTGAGGTTCGAATAGGCTATGGAAATATTACCAGAAATAGTAAGAAATAACTAAAAATGCCCGTTTGACTGGTCGAACGGCGGAATTTGGGGATGAATATGGACCCCGATGATCGTCCCCTTGTGCGTCTCGTCGAAAGCTTTCCGAATTGGGGTGGCTCGCGTCATTCTGATGCCCGTAGCAAAAGCTATGGCCCAAACAGTGCGGCGACACCAAAGTCCAGTAATCTTTCTTACCAATTACTGGACTTTGGCCCCATGTCTTTTGAGAGATATATTAACGCCCGATTGGTGGATTTTGGCCCCAATATCTCATGTGACATATATAAACACCAAAATGCACAAATATTGCTTACCGATTTGTGCATTTTGTCAGTAATTTATGTCTCACAAAATAATGGTATCAAAATCCACTAATCTTACTCACCGATTAAATGATTTTGGCCCCAATATCTTCTGTGACATATATTAGTGCCAAAATGACAGCAAAATTAATCAAGGCGTTGGATCAATGTTGCATAAGCAACGAACAGAGAGGCATAAACGAATACAGAACGTCTCTATGGTTCCAAGAAAAGTAGAATAATCGAATTCTGCCCACAAGTCGGGCATATAAGGCTGAAAATCATAAAATATGCCAAAAAAAGTTAAAATCCCGAATTTTCCCAACACTTTAACCATACTGAAAGAAACGCGTACGCGAATTTTTACCCAACCCAAAACGGGTTCAAGCTGAGGTCCGAATAGGCAATGGAAATATTACCAGAAATAGTAAGAAATAACTAAAAATGCCCGTTTGGCTGGTCGAACGGCGGAATTTGGAGATGAATATGGACCCCGATGGAGCGTAGCTCAACCGTCCCCTTGTGCGTCTCGTCGAGAGCTTTCCGAATTGGGGTGGCTCGCGTCATTCTGATGCTCGTAGCAAAAGCTATGGCCCAAACAGTGCGACAACACCAAAGTCCAGTATTCTTTCTTACCGATTACTTGACTTTGGCCCCATGTCTTATGAGAGATATATTAACGCCCGATTGGTGGATTTTGGCCCCAATATCTCATGTGACATATATTAACAACAAAATGCATAACTATCGCTTACCGATTTGTGCATTTTGTCAGCAATTTATGTCTCACAAAATAATGGTATCAAAATCCACTAATCTTGCTCACCGATTATTGGATTTTGGCCCCAATATCTTCAGTGACATATATTAGTGCCAAAATGACAGCCGAATTAATCATGGCATTGGATCAATGTTGCATAAGCAACGAATAGAGAGGCATAAACGAATACAGAACGTCTCTATGGTTCCAAGAAAAGTAGATTAATCGAATTCTGCCCACAAGCCGGACATATATGGCTGAAAATCATAAAATATGCCAAAAAAAGTTAAAATCCCTAATTGTCCCAACACTTTAACCACACTGAAAGAAACGCGTACGCGAATTTCGACCCAACCCAAAACGGGTTCAAGCTGAGGTTCGAATAGGCTATGGAAATATTACCAGAAATAGTAAGAAATAACTAAAAATGCCCGTTTGACTGGTCGAACGGCGGAATTTGGGGATGAATATGGACCCCGATGGAGCGTAGCTCAATCGTCCCCTTGTGCGTCTCGTCGAGAGCTTTCCGAATTGGGGTGGCTCGCGTCATTCTGATGCCCGTAGCAAAAGCTATTGCCCAAACAATGCGGCGACACCAAAGTCCAGTAATCTTTCTTACCGATTACTGGACTTTGGCCCCATGTCTTTTGAGAGATATATTAACGCCCGATTGGTGGATTTTGGCCCCAATATCTCATGTAACATATATAAACACCAAAATGCATAAATATTGCTTACCGATTTGTGCATTTTGTCAGCAATTTATGTCTCACAAAATAATGGTATCAAAATCCACTAATCTTGCTCACCGATTCAATGATTTTGGCCCCAATATCTTCTGGGACATATATTAGTGCCAAAATGACAGCCGAATTAATCAAGGCGTTGGATCAATGTTGCATAAGCAACGAACAGAGAGGCATAAACGAATACAGAACGTCTCTATGGTTCCAAGAAAAGTAGATTAATCGAATTCTGCCCACAAGTCGGGCATATAAGGCTGAAAATCATAAAATATGCCAAAAAAAGTTAAAATCCCGAATCGTCCCAACACTTTAACCACACTGAAAGAAACGCGTACGCGAATTTCGACCCAACCCAAAACGGGTTCAAGCTGAGGTCCGAATAGGCAATGGAAATATTACCAGAAAAGTAAGAAATAACTAAAAATGCCCGTTTGGCTGGTCGAACGGCGGAATTTGGGGATGAATATAGACCCCGATGGAGCGTAGCTCAATCGTCCCCTTGTGCGTCTCGTCGAGAGCTTTCCGAATTGGGGTGGCTCGCGTCATTCTGATGCCCGTAGCAAAAGCTATGGCCCAAACATTGCGGCGACACCAATGTCCAGTAATCTTTCTTACCGATTACTGGACTTTGGCCACATGTCTTTTGAGAGATATATTAACGCCCGATTGGTGGATTTTGGCCCCAATATCTCATGTGACATATATAAACACCAAAATGCATAACTATTGCTTACCGATTTGTGCATTTTGTCAGCAATTTATGTCTCACAAAATAATGGTATCAAAATCCACTAATCTTGCTCACCGATTATTGGATTTTGGACCCAATATCTTCTGTGACATATATTAGTGCCAAAATGACAGCCGAATTTATCATGGCATTGGATCAATGTTGCATAAGCAACGAACAGAGAGGCATAAACGAATAGAGAACGTCTCTATGGTTCCAAGAAAAGTAGATTAATCGAATTCTGCCCACAAGCCGGACATATATGGCTGAAAATCATAAAATATGCCAAAAAAAGTTAAAGTCCCTAATTGTCCGAACACTTTAACCACACTGAAAGAAACGCGTACGCGAATTTCGACCCAACCCAAAACGGGTTCAAGCTGAGGTTCGAATAGGCTATGGAAATATTACCAGAAATAGTAAGAAATAACTAAAAATGCCCGTTTGACTGGTCGAACGGCGGAATTTGGGGATGAATATGGACCCCGATGATCGTCCCCTTGTGCGTCTCGTCGAAAGCTTTCCTAATTGGGGTGGCTCGCGTCATTCTGATGCCCGTAGCAAAAGCTATGGCCCAAACAGTGCGGCGACACCAAAGTCCAGTAATCTTTCTTACCAATTACTGGACTTTGGCCCCATGTCTTTTGAGAGATATATTAACGCCCGATTGGTGGATTTTGGCCCCAATATCTCATGTGACATATATAAACACAAAAATGCACAAATATTGCTTACCGATTTGTGCATTTTGTCAGCAATTTATGTCTCACAAAATAATGGTATCAAAATCCACTAATCTTACTCACCGATTAAATGATTTTGGCCCCAATATCTTCTGTGACATATATTAGTGCCAAAATGACAGCCGAATTAATCAAGGCGTTCGATCAATGTTGCATAAGCAACGAACAGAGAGGCATAAACGAATACAGAACGTCTCTATGGTTCCAAGAAAAGTAGATTAATCGAATTCTGCCCACAAGTCGGGCATATAAGGCTGAAAATCATAAAATATGCCAAAAAAAGTTAAAATCCCGAATTGTCCCAACACTTTAACCATACTGAAAGAAACGCGTACGCGAATTTTTACCCAACCCAAAACGGGTTCAAGCTGAGGTCCGAATAGGCAATGGAAATATTACCAGAAATAGTAAGAAATAACTAAAAATGCCCGTTTGGCTGGTCGAACGGCGGAATTTGGGGATGAATATGGACCCCGATGGAGCTTAGCTCAATCGTCCCCTTGTGCGTCTCGTCGAGAGCTTTCCGAATTGGGGTGGCTCGCGTCATTCTGGGTCCCGTAGCAAAAGCTATGGCCCAAACATTGCAGCGACACCAATGTCCAGTAATCTTTCTTACCGATTACTGGACTTTGGCCCCATGTCTTTTGAGAGATATATTAACGCCCTGTTTGGTGGATTTTGGCCCCAATATCTCATGTGACATATATAAACACCAAAATGCATAACTATTGCTTACCGATTTGTGCATTTTGTCAGCAATTTATGTCTCACAAAATAATGGTATCAAAATCCACTAATCTTGCTCACCGATTATTGGATTTTGGACCCAATATCTTATGTGACATATATTAGTGCCAAAATGACAGCCGAATTAATCATGGCGTTGGATCAATGTTGCATAAGCAACGAACAGAGAGGCATAAACGAATAGAGAACGTCTCTATGGTTCCAAGAAAAGTAGATTAATCGAATTCTGCCCACAAGCCGGACATATATGGCTGAAAATCATAAAATATGCCAAAAAAAGTTAAAATCCCTAATCGTCCCAACACTTTAACCACACTGAAAGAAAAGCGTACGCGAATTTCGACCCAACCCAAAACGGGTTCAAGCTGAGGTCCGAATAGGCAATGGAAATATTACCTGAAATAGTAAGAAATAACTAAAAATGCCCGTTTGGCTGGTCGAACGGCGGAATTTGGGGATGAATATGCACCCCGATGGAGCTTAGCTCAATCGTCCCCTTATGCGTCTCGTCGAGAACTTTCCGAATTGGGGTGGCTCGCGTCATTCTGATGCCTGTAGCAAAATTATGGCCCAAACAGTCCGGCGACACCAAAGTCCAGTAATCTTTCTTACCGATTACTGGACTTTGGCCCCATGTCTTTTGAGAGATATATTAACGCCCGATTGGTGGATTTTGGCCCCAATATCTCATGTGACATATATTAACACCAAAATGCATAACTATTGCTTACCGATTTGTGCATTTTGTCAGCAATTTATATCTCACAAAATAATGGTATAAAAATCCACTAATCTTGCTCACCGATTATTGGATTTTGGCCCCAATATCTTCTGTGACATATATTAGTGCCAAAATGACAGCCGAATTAATCAAGGCGTTGGATCAATGTGGCATAAGCAACGAACAGAGAGGCATAAACGAATAGAGAACGTCTCTATGGTTCCAAGAAAAGTAGATTAATCGAATTCTGCCCACAAGTCGGGCATATAAGGCTGAAAATCATAAAATATGCCAAAAAAAGTTAAAATCCCGAATCGTCCCAACACTTTAACCACTCTGAAAGAAACGCGTACGCGAATTTCGACCCAACCCAAAACGGGTTCAAGCTGAGGTCCGAATAAGCAATGGAAATATTACCAGAAATAGTAAGAAATAACTAAAAATGCCCGTTTGGCTGGTCGAACGGCGGAATTTGGGGATGAATATGCACCACGATGGAGCATAGCTCAATCTTCCCCTTGTGCGTCTCGTCGAGAGCTTTCCGAATTGGGGTGGCTCGCGTCATTCTGATACCCGTAGCAAAAGCTATGGCCCAAACAGTGCGGCGACACCAAAGTCCAGTAATCTTTCTTACCGATTACTGGAGTTTGGCCCCATGTCTTTTGAGAGATATATTAACGCCCGATTGGTGGATTTTGGCCCCAATATCTCATGTGACATATATAAACACCAAAATGCATAACTATTGCTTACCGATTTGTGCATTTTGTCAGCAATTTATGTCTCACAAAATAATGGTATCAAAATCCAATAATCTTGCTCACCGATTATTGGATTTTGGCCCCAATATCTTCTGTGACATATATTAGTGCCAAAATGACATTCGAATTAATCAAGGCGTTGGATCAATGTGGCATAAGCGACGAACAGAGAGGCATAAACGAATACAGAACGTCTCTATGGTTCCAAGAAAAGTAGATTAATCGAATTCTGCCCACAAGTCGGGCATATAAGGCTGAAAATCATAAAATATGCCAAAAAAAGTTAAAATCCCGAATTGTCCCAACACTTTAACCATACTGAAGAAACGCGTACGCGAATTTCGACCCAACCCAAAATTGGTTCAAGCTGAGGTCCGAATAGGCAAAGGAAATATTACCAGAAATAGTAAGAAATACCTAAAAATGCCCGTTTGGCTAGTCGAACGGCGGAATTTGGGGATGAATATGGACCCCGATGGAGCGTAGCTCAATCGTCCCCTTGTGCGTCTCGTCGAGAGCTTTCCGAATTGGGGTGGCTCGCGTCATTCTGATGCCCTTAGCAAAAGCTATGGCCCAAACAGTGCGGCGACACCAAAAGCCAGTAATCTTTCTTACCGATTACTGGACTTTGGCCCCATGTCTTTTGAGAGATATATTAACGCCCGATTGGTGGATTTTGGCCCCAATATCTCATGTGACATATATTAACATCAAAATGCATAACTATTGCTTACCGATTTGTGCATTTTGTCAGCAATTTATGTCTCACAAAATAATGGTATCAAAATCCACTAATCTTGCTCACCGATTATCGGATTTTGGCCCCAATATCTTCTGTGGCATATATTAGTGCCAAAATGACAGTTGAATTAATCAAGGCGTTGGATCAATGTGGCATAAGCAACGAACAGAGAGGCATAAACGAATACAGAACGTCTCTATGGTTCCAAGAAAAGTTGATTAATCGAATTCTGCCCACAAGTCGGGCATATAAGGCTGAAAATCATAAAATATGCCAAAAAAAGTTAAAATCCTGAATTGTCCCAACACTTTAACCAAACTGAAGAAACGCGTACGCGAATTTCGACCCAACCCAAAACGGGTTCAAGCTGAGGTCCGAATAGGCAATGGAAATATTACCAGAAATAGTAAGAAATAACTAAAAATGCCCGTTTGGCTGGTCGCACGGCGGAATTTGGGGATGAATATGCACCCCGATGGAGCGTAGCTCAATCTTCCCCTTGTGCGTCTCGTCGAGAGCTTTCCGAATTGGGGTGGCTCGCGACATTCTGATTCCCGTAGCAAAAGCTATGGCCCAAACAGTGCGGCGACACCAAAGTCCGGTAATCTTTCTTACCGATTACTGGACTTTGGCCCCATGTCTTTTGAGAGATATATTAACGCCCGATTGGTGGATTTCGGCCCCAATATCTCATGTGACATATAGAAACACCAAAATGCATAACTATTGCTTACCGATTTGTGCATTTTGTCAGCAATTTATGTCTCACAAAATAATGGTATCAAAATCCACTAATCTTGCTCACCGATTATTGGATTTTGGCCCCAATATCTTCTGTGGCATATATTAGTGCCAAAATGACAGTCGAATTAATCAAGGCGTTGGATCAATGTGGCATAAGCAACGAACAGAGAGGCATAAACGAATACAGAACGTCTCTATGGTTCCAAGAAAAGTTGATTAATCGAATTCTGCCCACAAGTCGGGCATATAAGGCTGAAAATCATAAAATATGCCAAAAAAAGTTAAAATCCTGAATTGTCCCAACACTTTAACCAAACTGAAGAAACGCGTACGCGAATTTCGACCCAACCCAAAACGGGTTCATGCTGAGGTCCGAATAGGCAATGGAAATGTTACCAGAAATAGTAAGAAATAACTAAAAATGCCCGTTTGGCTGGTCGCACGGCGGAATTTGGGGATGAATATGCACCCCGATGGAGCGTAGCTCAATCTTCCCCTTGTGCGTCTCGTCGAGAGCTTTCCGAATTGGGGTGGCTCGCGACATTCTGATTCCCGTAGCAAAAGCTATGGCCCAAACAGTGCGGCGACACCAAAGTCCGGTAATCTTTCTTACCGATTACTGGACTTTGGCCCCATGTCTTTTGAGAGATATATTAACGCCCGATTGGTGGATTTCGGCCCCAATATCTCATGTGACATATAGAAACACCAAAATGCATAACTATTGCTTACCGATTTGTGCATTTTGTCAGCAATTTATGTCTCACAAAATAATGGTATCAAAATCCACTAATCTTGCTCACCGATTATTGGATTTTGGCCCACATATCTTATGTGACATATATTAGTGCCAAAATGACAGTCGAATTAATCAAGGCGTTGGATCAATGTGGCATAAGCGACGAACAGAGAGGCATAAACAAATACAGAACGTCTCTATGGTTCCAAGAAAAGTAGATTAATCGAATTCTGCCCACAAGTCGGGCATATAAGGCTGAAAATCATAAAATATGCCAAAAAAAGTTAAAATCCCGAATCGTCCCAACACTTTAACAACACTGAAAGAAACGCGTACGCGAATTTCGACCCAACCCAAAACGGGTTCAAGCTGAGGTCCGAATAGGCAATGGAAATATTACCTGAAATCGTAAGAAATAACTAAAAATGCCCGTTTGGCTGGTCGAACGGCGGAATTTGGGGATGAATATGCACCCCGATGGAGCGTAGCTCAATCGTCCCCTTGTACGTCTCGTCGAGAGCTTTCCGAATTGGGGTGGCTCGCGTCATTCTGATGCCCGTAGCAAAAGCTATGGCCCCAACAGTGCGGCGACACCAAAGTCCAGTAATCTTTCTTACCGATTACTGGACTTTGGCCCCATGTCTTTTGAGAGATATATTAACGCCCGATTGGTGGATTTTGGCCCCAATATCTCATGTGACATATATAAACACCAAAATGCATAACTATTGCTTACCGATTTGTGCATTTTGTCAGCAATTTATGTCTCACAAAATAATGGTATCAAAATCCACTAATCTTGCTCACCGATTATTGGATTTTGGCCCCAATATCTTCTGTGACATATATTAGTGCCAAAATGACAGCCGAATTAATCAAGGCGTTGGATCAATGTGGCATAAGCAACGAACAGAGAGGCATAAACGAATACAGAACGTCTCTATGGTTCCAAGAAAAGTAGATTAATCGAATTCTGCCCACAAGTCGGGCATATAAGGCTGAAAATCATAAAATATGCCAAAAAAAGTTAAAATCCCGAATCGTCCCAACACTTTAACCACACTGAAAGAAACGCGTACGCGAATTTCGACCCAACCCAAAACGGGTTCAAGCTGAGGTCCGAATAGGCAATGGAAATATTACCAGAAATAGTAAGAAATAACTAAAAATGCCCGTTTGGCTGGTCGAACGGCGGAATTTGGGGATGAATTTGCACCACGATGGAGCGTAGCTCAATTGTCCCTTTGTGCGTCTCGTCGAGAGCTTTCCGAATTGGGGTGGCTCGCGTCATTCTGATGCCCTTAGCAAAAGCTATGGCCCAAACAGTGCGGCGACACCAAAGTCCAGTAATCTTTCTTACCGATTACTTGACTTTGGCCCCATGTCTTTTGAGAGATATATTAACGCCCGATTGGTGGATTTTGGCCCCAATATCTCATGTGACATATATCAACATCAAAATGCATAACTATTGCTTACCGATTTGTACATTTTTTCAGCAATTTATGTCTCACAAAATAATGGTATCAAAATCCACTAATCTTGCTCACCGATTATTGGATTTTGGCCCACATATCTTATGTGACATATATTAGTGCCAAAATGACAGTCGAATTAATCAAGGCGTTGGATCAATGTGGCATAAGCGACGAACAGAGAGGCATAAACAAATACAGAACGTCTCTATGGTTCCAAGAAAAGTAGATTAATCGAATTCTGCCCACAAGTCGGGCATATAAGGCTGAAAATCATAAAATATGCCAAAAAAAGTTAAAATCCCGAATCGTCCCAACACTTTAACCACACTGAAAGAAACGTGTACGCGAATTTCGACCCAACCCAAAACGGGTTCAAGCTGAGGTCCGAATAGGCAATGGAAATATTACCTGAAATAGTAAGAAATAACTAAAAATGCCCGTTTGGCTGGTCGAACGGCGGAATTTGGGGATGAATATGCACCCCAATGGAGCGTAGCTCAATCGTCCCCTTGTGCTTCTCGTCGAGAGCTTTCCGAATTGGGGTGGCTCGCGTCATTCTGATGCCCGTAGCAAAAGCTATGGCCCAAACAGTGCGGCGACACCAAAGTCCAGTAATCTTTCTTACCGATTACTGGACTTTGGCCCCATGTCTTTTGAGAGATATATTAACGCCCGATTGGTGGATTTTGGCCCCAATATCTCATTTGACATATATAAACACCAAAATGCATAACTATTGCTTACCGATTTGTGCATTTTGTCAGCAATTTATGTCTCACAAAATAATGGTATCAAAATCCACAAATCTTGCTCACCGATTATTGGATTTTGGCACCAATATCTTCTGTGACATATATTAGTGCCAAAATGACAGTCGAATTAATCAAGGCGTTGGATCAATGTGGCATAAGCGACGAACAGAGAGGCATAAACGAATACAGAACGTCTCTATGGTTCCAAGAAAAGTAGATTAATCGAATTCTGCCCACAAGTCGGGCATATAAGGCTGAAAATCATAAAATATGCCAAAAAAAGTTAAAATCCCGAACTGTCCCAACACTTTAACCATACTGAAGAAACGCGTACGCGAATTTCGACCGAACCCAAAATTGGTTCAAGCTGAGGTCCGAATAGGCAATGGAAATATTACCAGAAATAGTAAGAAATAACTAAAAATGCCCGTTTGGCTGGTCGAACGGCGGAATTTGGGGATGAATATGGACCCCGATGGAGCTACGTCCCCTTGTGCGTCTCGTCGGGAGCTTTCCGAATTGGGGTGGCTCGCGTCATTCTGATGCCCGTAGCAAAAGCTATGGCCCAAACAGTGCGGCGACACCACTGATTACTGGACTTTGGCCCCATGTCTTTTGAGAGATATATTAACGCCCGATTGGTGGATTTTGGCCCCAATATCTCATGTGACATATATTAACACCAAAATGCATAACTATATCTTACCAATTTGTGCATTTTGTCAGCAATTTATGTCTCACAAAATAATGGTATCAAAATCCACTAATCTTGCTCACCGATTATTGGATTTTGGCCCCAATATCTTCTGTGACATATATTAGTGCCAAAATGACAGCCGAATTAATCAAGGCGTTGGATCAATGTGGCATAAGCAACGAACAGAGAGGCATAAACGAATAGAGAACGTCTCTATGGTTCCAAGAAAAGTAGATTAATCGAATTCTACCCACAAGACGGACATATATGGCTGAAAATCATAAAATATGCCAAAAAAAGTTAAAATCCCTAATTGTCCCAACACTTTAACCACACTGAAAGAAACGCGTACGCGAATTTCGACCCAACCCAAAACGGGTTCAAGCTGAGGTCCGAATAGGCAATGGAAATATTACCTGAAATCGTAAGAAATAACTAAAAATGCCCGTTTGGCTGGTCGAACGGCGGAATTTGGGGATGAATATGCACCCCGATGGAGCGTAGCTCAATCTTCCCCTTGTGCGTCTCGTCGAGAGCTTTCCGAATTGGGGTGGCTTGCGACATTCTGATGCCCGTAGCAAAAGCTATGGCCCAAACAGTGCGGCGACACCAAAGTCCGCTAATCTTTCTTACCGATTACTGGACTTTGGCCCCATGTCTTTTGAGAGATATATTAACGCCCGATTGGTGGATTTCGGCCCCAATATCTCATGTGACATATATAAACACCAAAATGCATAACTATTGCTTACCGATTTGTGCATTTTGTCATCAATTTATGTCTCACAAAATAATGGTATCAAAATCCACAAATCTTGCTCACCGATTATTGGATTTTGGCCCCAATATCTTCTGTGACATATATTAGTGCCAAAATGACAGTCGAATTAATCAAGGCGTTGGATCAATGTGGCATAAGCGACGAACAGAGAGGCATAAACGAATACAGAACGTCTCTATGGTTCCAAGAAAAGTAGATTAATCGAATTCTGCCCACAAGTCGGGCATATAAGGCTGAAAATCATAAAATATGCCAAAAAAAGTTAAAATCCTTAATTGTCCCAACACTTTAACCATACTGAAGAAACGCGTACGCGAATTTCGACCCAACCCAAAATTGGTTCAAGCTGAGGTCCGAATAGGCAATGGAAATATTACCAGAAATAGTAAGAAATAACTAAAAATGCCCGTTTGGCTGGTCGAACGGCGGAATTTGGGGATGAATATGGACCCCGATGGAGCGTAGCTCAATCGTCCCCTTGTGCGTCTCGTCGGGAGCTTTCCGAATTGGGGTGGCTTGCGTCATTCTGATGCCCGTAGCAAAAGCTATGGCCCAAACAGTGCGGCGACACCACCGATTACTGGACTTTGGCCCCATGTCTTTTGAGAGATATATTAACGCCCGATTGGTGGATTTTGGCCCCAATATCTCATGTGACATATATTAACACCAAAATGCATAACTATTGCTTACCAATTTGTGCATTTTGTCAGCAATTTATGTCTCACAAAATAATGGTATCAAAATCCTCTAATCTTGCTCACCGATTAGTGGATTTTGGCCCCAATATCTTCTGTGACATATATTAGTGCCAAAATGACAGCCGAATTAATCAAGGCGTTGGATCAATGTGGCATAAGCAACGAACAGAGAGGCATAAACGAATAGAGAACGTCTCTATGGTTCCAAGAAAAGTAGATTAATCGAATTCTACCCACAAGCCGGACATATATGGCTGAAAATCATAAAATATGCCAAAAAAAGTTAAAATCCCTAATTTTCCCAACACTTTAACCACACTGAAAGAAACGCGTACGCGAATTTCGACCCAACCCAAAACGGGTTCAAGCTAAGGTTCGAATAGGCAATGGAAATATTACCAGAAATAGTAAGAAATAAATAAAAATGCCCGTTTGACTGGTCGAACGGCGGAATTTGGGGATGAATATGGACCCCGATGGAGCTTAGCTCAATCGTCCCCTTATGCGTCTCGTCGAGAACTTTCCGAATTGGGGTGGCTTGCGTCATTCTGATGCCCGTAGCAAAATTATGGCCCAAACAGTGCGGCGACACCAAAGTCCAGTAATCTTTCTTACCGATTACTGGACTTTGGCCCCATGTCTTTTGAGAGATATATTAACGCCCGATTGGTGGATTTTGGCCCCAATATCTCATGTGACATATATTAACACCAAAATGCATAACTATTGCTTACCGATTTGTGCATTTTGTCAGCAATTTATATCTCACAAAATAATGGTATCAAAATCCACTAATCTTGCTCACCGATTATCGGATTTTGGCCCCAATATCTTCTGTGACATATATTAGTGCCAAATTGACAGCCGAATTAATCAAGGCGTTGGATCAATGTGGCATAAGCGACGAACAGAGAGGCATAAACGAATACAGAACGTCTCTATGGTTCCAAGAAAAGTAGATTAATCGAATTCTGCCCACAATTCGGGCATATAAGGCTGAAAATCATAAAACATGCCAAAAAAAGTTAAAATCCCGAATCGTCCCAACACTTTAACCACACTGAAAGAAATGCGTACGCGAATTTCGACCCAACCCAAAACGGGTTCAAGCTGAGGTCCGAATAGGCAATGGAAATATTACCAGAAATAGTAAGAAATAACTAAAAATGCCCGTTTGGCTGGTTGAACGGCGGAATTTGGGGATGAATATGGACCCCGATCGTCCCCTTGTGCGTCTCGTCGAGAGCTTTCCGAATTGGGGTGGCTCGCGTCATTCTGATGCCCGTAGCAAAAGCTGTGGCCCAAAAAGTGCGGCGAAACCAAAGTCCAGTAATCTTGCTTACCGATTACTGGACTTTGGCCCCATGTCTTTTGAGAGATATATTAACGCCCGATTGGTGGATTTTGGCCCCAATATCTCATGTGACATATCTTAACACCAAAATGCATAACTATTGCTTACCGATTTGTGCAGTTTGTCAGCAATTTATGTCTCACAAAATAATGGTATCAAAATCCACTAATCTTGCTCACCGATTATTGGATTTTGGCCCCAATATCTTCTGTGACATATATTAGTGCCAAAATGACAGCCGAATTAATCAAGGCGTTGGATCAATGTGGCATAAGAAACGAACAGAGAGGCATAAACGAATACAGAACGTCTTTATGGTTCCAAGAAAAGTAGATTAATCGAATTCTGCCCACAATTCGGGCATATAAGGCTGAAAATCATAAAATATGCCAAAAAAAGTTAAAATCCCGAATTGTCCCAACACTTTAACCATACTGAAAGAAACGCGTACGCGAATTTCGACCCAACCCAAAACGGGTTCAAGCTGAGGTCCGAATAGGCAATGGAAATATTACAAGAAATAGTAAGAAATAACTAAAAATGCCCGTTTGGCTGGTTGAACGGCGGAATTTGGGGATGAATATGGACCCCTATGGAGCGTAGCTCGATCGTCTCCTTGTGCGTCTCGTCGAGAGCTTTCCGAATTGGGGTGGCTCGCGTCATTCTGATGCCCGTAGCAAAAGCTATGGCCCAAACAGTGCGGCGAAACCAAAGTCCAGTAATCTTGCTTACCGATTACTGGACTTTGGCCCCATGTCTTTTGAGAGATATATTAACGCCCGATTGGTGGATTTTGGTCTCAATATCTCATGTGACATATATTAACACCAAAATGCATAACTATTGCTTACCAATTTGTGCATTTTGTCAGCAATATATGTCGCACAAAATAATGGTATCAAAATCCACTAATCTTGCTCACCGATTAGTGGATTTTGGCCCCAATAACTTCTGTGACATATATTAGTGCCAAAATGACAGCCGAATTAATCAAGGCGTTGGATCAATGTGGCATAAGCAACGAACAGAGAGGCATAAACGAATAGAGAACGTCTCTATGGTTCCAAGAAAAGTAGATTAATCGAATTCTGCCCACAAGCCGGACATATATGGCTGAAAATCATAAAATATGCAAAAAAATTTAAAATCCCTAATTGTCCCAACACTTTAACCACACTGAAAGAAACGTGTACGCGAATTTCGACCCAACCCAAAACGGGTTCAAGCTGAGGTTCGAATAGGCAATGGAAATATTACCAGAAATAGTAAGAAATAACTAAAAATGCCCGTTTGACTGGTCGAACGGCGGAATTTGGGGATGAATATGGACCCCGATGGAGCGTAGCTCAATCGTCCCCTTATGCGTCTCGTCGAGAGCTTTCCGAATTGGGGTGACTCGCGTCATTCTGATTCCCGTAGCAAAAGCTATGGCCCAAACACTGCGGTGACACCAAAGTCCAGTAATCTTTCTTACCGATTACTGGACTTTGGCCCCATGTCTTTTGAGAGATATATTAACGCCTGATTGGTGGATTTTGGCCCCAATATCTCATGTGAAATATATTAACACCAAAATGCATAACTATTGCTTACCAATTTGTGCATTTTGTCAGCAATTTATGTCTCACAAAATAATGGTATCAAAATCCACTAATCTTGCTCACCGATTATTGGATTTTGGCCCCAATATCTTCTGCGACATATATTAGTGCCAAAATGACAGCCGAATTAATCAAGGCGTTGGATCAATGTGGCATAAGAAACGAACAGAGAGGCATAAACGAATACAGAACGTCTTTATGGTTCCAAGAAAAGTAGATTAATCGAATTCTGCCCACAATTCGGGCATATAAGGCTGAAAATCATAAAATATGCCAAAAAAAGTTAAAATCCGAAATGTCCCAACACTTTAACCATACTGAAAGAAACGCGTACGCGAATTTCGACCCAACCCAAAACGGGTTCAAGCTGAGGTCCGAATAGGCAATGGAAATATTACCAGAAATAGTAAAAAATAACTAAAAATGCCCGTTTGGCTGGTTGAACGGCGGAATTTGGGGATGAATATGGACCCCGATGGAGCGTAGCTCGATCGTCCCCTTGTGCGTCTCGTCGAGAGCTTTCCGAATTGGGGTGGCTCGCGTCATTCTGATGCCCGTAGCAAAAGCTATGGCCCAAACAGTGCGGCGAAACCAAAGTCCAGTAATTTTGCTTACCGATTACTGGACTTTGGCCCCATGTCTTTTGAGAGATATATTAACGCCCGATTGGTGGATTATGGCCCCAATATCTCATGTGACATATATTAACACCAAAATGCATAACTATATCTTACCAATTTGTGCATTTTGTCAGCAATTTATGTGTCACAAAATAATGGTATCAAAATCCACTAATCTTGCTCACCGATTAGTGGATTTTGGCCAAAATATCTTCCGTGACATATATTAGTGCCAAAATGACAGCCGAATTAATCAAGGCGTTGGATCAATGTGGCATAAGCAACGAACAGAGAGGCATAAACGAATAGAGAACGTCTCTATGGTTCCAAGAAAAGTAGATTAATCGAATTCTACCCACAAGCCGGACATATATGGCTGAAAATCATAAAATATGCCAAAAAAAGTTAAAATCCCTAATTTTCCCAACACTTTAACCACACTGAAAGAAACGCGTACGCGAATTTCGACCCAACCCAAAACGGGTTCAAGCTGAGGTTCGAATAGGCAATGGAAATATTACCAGAAATAGTAAGAAATAAATAAAAATGCCCGTTTGACTGGTCGAACGGCGGAATTTGGGGATGAATATGGACCCCGATGGAGCTTAGCTCAATCGTCCCCTTATGCGTCTCGTCGAGAACTTTCCGAATTGGGGTGGCTTGCGTCATTCTGATGCCCGTAGCAAAATTATGGCCCAAACAGTGCGGCGACACCAAAGTCCAGTAATCTTTCTTACCGATTACTGGACTTTGGCCCCATGTCTTTTGAGAGATATATTAACGCCCGATTGGTGGATTTTGGCCCCAATATCTCATGTGACATATATTAACACCAAAATGCATAACTATTGCTTACCGATTTGTGCATTTTGTCAGCAATTTATATCTCACAAAATAATGGTATCAAAATCCACTAATCTTGCTCACCGATTATCGGATTTTGGCCCCAATATCTTCTGTGACATATATTAGTGCCAAATTGACAGCCGAATTAATCAAGGCGTTGGATCAATGTGGCATAAGCGACGAACAGAGAGGCATAAACGAATACAGAACGTCTCTATGGTTCCAAGAAAAGTAGATTAATCGAATTCTGCCCACAATTCGGGCATATAAGGCTGAAAATCATAAAATATGCCAAAAAAAGTTAAAATCCCGAATCGTCCCAACACTTTAACCACACTGAAAGAAACGCGTACGCGAATTTCGACCCAACCCAAAACGGGTTCAAGCTGAGGTCCGAATAGGCAATGGAAATATTACCAGAAATAGTAAGAAATAACTAAAAATGCCCGTTTGGCTGGTTGAACGGCGGAATTTGGGGATGAATATGGACCCCGATCGTCCCCTTGTGCGTCTCGTCGAGAGCTTTCCGAATTGGGGTGGCTCGCGTCATTCTGATGCCCGTAGCAAAAGCTATGGCCCAAAAAGTGCGGCGAAACCAAAGTCCAGTAATCTTGCTTACCGATTACTGGACTTTGGCCCCATGTCTTTTGAGAGATATATTAACGCCCGATTGGTGGATTTTGGCCCCAATATCTCATGTGACATATATTAACACCAAAATGCATAACTATTGCTTACCGATTTGTGCAGTTTGTCAGCAATTTATGTCTCACAAAATAATGGTATCAAAATCCACTAATCTTGCTCACCGATTATTGGATTTTGGCCCCAATATCTTCTGTGACATATATTAGTGCCAAAATGACAGCCGAATTAATCAAGGCGTTGGATCAATGTGGCATAAGAAACGAACAGAGAGGCATAAACGAATACAGAACGTCTTTATGGTTCCAAGAAAAGTAGATTAATCGAATTCTGCCCACAATTCGGGCATATAAGGCTGAAAATCATAAAATATGCCAAAAAAAGTTAAAATCCCGAATTGTCCCAACACTTTAACCATACTGAAAGAAACGCGTACGCGAATTTCGACCCAACCCAAAACGGGTTCAAGCTGAGGTCCGAATAGGCAATGGAAATATTACCAGAAATAGTAAGAAATAACTAAAAATGCCCGTTTGGCTGGTTGAACGGCGGAATTTGGGGATGAATATGGACCCCTATGGAGCGTAGCTCGATCGTCTCCTTGTGCGTCTCGTCGAGAGCTTTCCGAATTGGGGTGGCTCGCGTCATTCTGATGCCCGTAGCAAAAGCTATGGCCCAAACAGTGCGGCGAAACCAAAGTCCAGTAATCTTGCTTACCGATTACTGGACTTTGGCCCCATGTCTTTTGAGAGATATATTAACGCCCGATTGGTGGATTTTGGTCTCAATATCTCATGTGACATATATTAACACCAAAATGCATAACTATTGCTTACCAATTTGTGCATTTTGTCAGCAATATATGTCGCACAAAATAATGGTATCAAAATCCACTAATCTTGCTCACCGATTAGTGGATTTTGGCCCCAATAACTTCTGTGACATATATTAGTGCCAAAATGACAGCCGAATTAATCAAGGCGTTGGATCAATGTGGCATAAGCAACGAACAGAGAGGCATAAACGAATAGAGAACGTCTCTATGGTTCCAAGAAAAGTAGATTAATCGAATTCTGCCCACAAGCCGGACATATATGGCTGAAAATCATAAAATATGCAAAAAAAATTAAAATCCCTAATTGTCCCAACACTTTAACCACACTGAAAGAAACGTGTACGCGAATTTCGACCCAACCCAAAACGGGTTCAAGCTGAGGTTCGAATAGGCAATGGAAATATTACCAGAAATAGTAAGAAATAACTAAAAATGCCCGTTTGACTGGTCGAACGGCGGAATTTGGGGATGAATATGGACCCCGATGGAGCGTAGCTCAATCGTCCCCTTATGCGTCTCGTCGAGAGCTTTCCGAATTGGGGTGACTCGCGTCATTCTGATTCCCGTAGCAAAAGCTATGGCCCAAACACTGCGGTGACACCAAAGTCCAGTAATCTTTCTTACCGATTACTGGACTTTGGCCCCATGTCTTTTGAGAGATATATTAACGCCTGATTGGTGGATTTTGGCCCCAATATCTCATGTGACATATATTAACACCAAAATGCATAACTATTGCTTACCAATTTGTGCATTTTGTCAGCAATTTATGTCTCACAAAATAATGGTATCAAAATCCACTAATCTTGCTCACCGATTATTGGATTTTGGCCCCAATATCTTCTGCGACATATATTAGTGCCAAAATGACAGCCGAATTAATCAAGGCGTTGGATCAATGTGGCATAAGAAACGAACAGCGAGGCATAAACGAATACAGAACGTCTTTATGGTTCCAAGAAAAGTAGATTAATCGAATTCTGCCCACAATTCGGGCATATAAGGCTGAAAATCATAAAATATGCCAAAAAAAGTTAAAATCCCGAAATTTCCCAACACTTTAACCATACTGAAAGAAACGCGTACGCGAATTTCGACCCAACCCAAAACGGGTTCAAGCTGAGGTCCGAATAGGCAATGGAAATATTACCAGAAATAGTAAGAAATAACTAAAAATGCCCGTTTGGCTGGTTGAACGGCGGAATTTGGGGATGAATATGGACCCCGATGCAGCGTAGCTCGATCGTCCCCTTGTGCGTCTCGTCGAGAGCTTTCCGAATTGGGGTGGCTCGCGTCATTCTGATGCCCGTAGCAAAAGCTATGGCCCAAACAGTGCGGCGAAACCAAAGTCCAGTAATCTTGCTTACCGATTACTGGACTTTGGCCCCATGTCTTTTGAGAGATATATTAACGCCCGATTGGTGGATTTTGGTCTCAATATCTCATGTGACATATATTAACACCAAAATGCATAACTATTGCTTACCAATTTGTGCATTTTGTCAGCAATATATGTCTCACAAAATAATGGTATCAAAATCCACTAATATTGCTCAACGATTAGTGGATTTTGGCCCCAATATCTTCTGTGACATATATTAGTGCCAAAATGGCAGCCGAATTAATCAAGGCGTTGGATCAATGTGGCATAAGCAACGAACAGAGAGGCATAAACGAATAGAGAACGTCTCTATGGTTCCAAGAAAAGTAGATTAATCGAATTCTGCCCACAAGCCGGACATATATGGCTGAAAATCATAAAATATGCAAAAAAAAGTTAAAATCCCTAATTCTCCCAACACTTGAACCACACTGAAAGAAACGCGTACGCAAATTTCGACCCAACCCAAAACGGGTTCAAGCTGAGGTTCGAATAGGCAATGGAAATATTACCAGAAATAGTAAGAAATAACTAAAAATGCCCGTTTGGCTGGTTGAACGGCGGAATTTGGGGATGAATATGGACCCCGATCGTCCCCTTGTGCGTCTCGTCGAGAGCTTTCCGAATTGGGGTGGCTCGCGTCATTCTGATGCCCGTAGCAAAAGCTATGGCCCAAAAAGTGCGGCGAAACCAAAGTCCAGTAATCTTGCTTACCGATTACTGGACTTTGGCCCCATGTCTTTTGAGAGATATATTAACGCCCGATTGGTGGATTTTGGCCCCAATATCTCATGTGACATATATTAACACCAAAATGCATAACTATTGCTTACCGATTTGTGCAGTTTGTCAGCAATTTATGTCTCACAAAATAATGGTATCAAAATCCACTAATCTTGCTCACCGATATTGGATTTTGGCCCCAATATCTTCTGTGACATATATTAGTGCCAAACTGACAGCCGAATTAATCAAGGCGTTGGATCAATGTGGCATAAGAAACGAACAGAGAGGCATAAACGAATACAGAACGTCTTTATGGTTCCAAGAAAAGTAGATTAATCGAATTCTGCCCACAATTCGGGCATATAAGGCTGAAAATCATAAAATATGCCAAAAAAAGTTAAAATCCCGAATTGTCCCAACACTTTAACCATACTGAAAGAAACGCGTACGCGAATTTCGACCCAACCCAAAACGGGTTCAAGCTGAGGTCCGAATAGGCAATGGAAATATTACCAGAAATAGTAAGAAATAACTAAAAATGCCCGTTTGGCTGGTTGAACGGCGGAATTTGGGGATGAATATGGACCCCGATGGAGCGTAGCTCGATCGTCTCCTTGTGCGTCTCGTCGAGAGCTTTCCGAATTGGGGTGGCTCGCGTCATTCTGATGCCCGTAGCAAAAGCTATGGCCCAAACAGTGCGGCGAAACCAAAGTCCAGTAATCTTGCTTACCGATTACTGGACTTTGGCCCCATGTCTTTTGAGAGATATATTAACGCCCGATTGGTGGATTTTGGTCTCAATATCTCATGTGAAATATATTAACACCAAAATGCATAACTATTGCTTACCAATTTGTGCATTTTGTCAGCAATATATGTCTCACAAAATAATGGTATCAAAATCCACTAATCTTGCTCACCGATTAGTGGATTTTGGCCCCAATAACTTCTGTGACATATATTAGTGCCAAAATGACAGCCGAATTAATCAAGGCGTTGGATCAATGTGGCATAAGCAACGAACAGAGACGCATAAACGAATAGAGAACGTCTCTATGGTTCCAAGAAAAGTAGATTAATCGAATTCTGCCCACAAGCCGGACATATATGGCTGAAAATCATAAAATATGCAAAAAAAGTTAAAATCCCTAATTGTCCCAACACTTTAACCACACTGAAAGAAACGTGTACGTGAATTTCGACCCAACCCAAAACGGGTTCAAGCTGAGGTTCGAATAGGCAATGGAAATATTACCAGAAATAGTAAGAAATAACTAAAAATGCCCGTATTTGGGGATGAATATGGACCCCGATGGAGCGTAGCTCAATCGTCCCCTTATGCGTCTCGTCGAGAGCTTTCCGAATTGGGGTGACTCGCGTCATTCTGATTCCCGTAGCAAAAGCTTTGGCCCAAACACTGCGGTGACACCAAAGTCCAGTAATCTTTCTTACCGATTACTGGACTTTGGCCCCATGTCTTTTGAGAGATATATTAACGCCTGATTGGTGGATTTTGGCCCCAATATCTCATGTGACATATATTAACACCAAAATGCATAACTATTGCTTACCAATTTGTGCATTTTGTCAGCAATTTATGTCTCACAAAATAATGGTATCAAAATCCACTAATCTTGCTCACCGATTATTGGATTTTGGCCCCAATATCTTCTGAGACATATATTAGTGCCAAAATGACAGCCGAATTAATCAAGGCGTTGGATCAATGTGGCATAAGAAACGAACAGAGAGGCATAAACGAATACAGAACGTCTTTATGGTTCCAAGAAAAGTAGATTAATCGAATTCTGCCCACAATTCAGGCATATAAGGCTGAAAATCATAAAATATGCCAAAAAAAGTTAAAATCCCGAAATGTCCCAACACTTTAACCATACTGAAAGAAACGCGTACGCGAATTTCGACCCAACCCAAAACGGGTTCAAGCTGAGGTCCGAATAGGCAATGGAAATATTACCAGAAATAGTAAAAAATAACTAAAAATGCCCGTTTGGCTGGTTGAACGGCGGAATTTGGGGATGAATATGGACCCCGATGGAGCGTAGCTCGATCGTCCCCTTGTGCGTCTCGTCGAGAGCTTTCCGAATTGGGGTGGCTCGCGTCATTCTGATGCCCGTAGCAAAAGCTATGGCCCAAACAGTGCGGCGAAACCAAAGTCCAGTAATCTTGCTTACCGATTACTGGACTTTGGCCCCATGTCTTTTGAGAGATATATTAACGCCCGATTGGTGGATTTTGGTCTCAATATCTCATGTGACATATATTAACACCAAAATGCATAACTATTGCTTACCAATTTGTGCATTTTGTCAGCAATATATGTCTCACAAAATAATGGTATCAAAATCCACTAATATTGCTCAACGATTAGTGGATTTTGGCCCCAATATCTTCTGTGACATATATTAGTGCCGAAATGACAGCCGAATTAATCAAGGCGTTGGATCAATGTGGCATAAGCAACGAACAGAGAGGCATAAACGAATAGAGAACGTCTCTATGGTTCCAAGAAAAGTAGATTAATCGAATTCTGCCCACAAGCCGGACATATATGGCTGAAAATCATAAAATATGCAAAAAAAGTAAAAATCCCTAATTGTCCCAGCACTTGAACCACTCTGAAAGAAACGCGTACGCAAATTTCGACGCAACCCAAAACGGGTTCAAGCTGAGGTTCGAATAGGCAATGGAAATATTACCAGAAATAGTAAGAAATAACTAAAAATGCCCGTTTGGCTGGTTGAACGGCGGAATTTGGGGATGAATGTGGACCCCGATCGTCCCCTTGTGCGTCTCGTCGAGAGCTTTCCGAATTGGGGTGGCTCGCGTCATTCTGATGCCCGTAGCAAAAGCTATGGCCCAAAAAGTGCGGCGAAACCAAAGTCCAGTAATCTTGCTTACCGATTACTGGACTTTGGCCCCATGTCTTTTGAGAGATATATTAACGCCCGATTGGTGGATTTTGGCCCCAATATCTCATGTGACATATATTAACACCAAAATGCATAACTATTGCTTACCGATTTGTGCAGTTTGTCAGCAATTTATGTCTCACAAAATAATGGTATCAAAATCCACTAATCTTGCTCACCGATTATTGGATTTTGGCCCCAATATCTTCTGTGACATATATTAGTGCCAAAATGACAGCCGAATTAATCAAGGAGTTGGATCAATGTGGCATAAGAAACGAACAGAGAGGCATAAACGAATACAGAACGTCTTTATGGTTCCAAGAAAAGTAGATTAATCGAATTCTGCCCACAATTCGGGCATATAAGGCTGAAAATCATAAAATATGCCAAAAAAAGTTAAAATCCCGAATTGTCCCAACACTTTAACCATACTGAAAGAAACGCGTACGCGAATTTCGACCCAACCCAAAACGGGTTCAAGCTGAGGTCCGAATAGGCAATGGAAATATTACCAGAAATAGTAAGAAATAACTAAAAATGCCCGTTTGGCTGGTTGAACGGCGGAATTTGGGGATGAATATGGACCCCTATGGAGCGTAGCTCGATCGTCTCCTTGTGCGTCTCGTCGAGAGCTTTCCGAATTGGGGTGGCTCGCGTCATTCTGATGCCCGTAGCAAAAGCTATGGCCCAAACAGTGCGGCGAAACCAAAGTCCAGTAATCTTGCTTACCGATTACTGGACTTTGGCCCCATGTCTTTTGAGAGATATATTAACGCCCGATTGGTGGATTTTGGTCTCAATATCTCATGTGACATATATTAACACCAAAATGCATAACTATTGCTTACCAATTTGTGCATTTTGTCAGCAATATATGTCTCACAAAATAATGGTATCAAAATCCACTAATCTTGCTCACCGATTAGTGGATTTTGGCCCCAATAACTTCTGTGACATATATTAGTGCCAAAATGACAGCCGAATTAATCAAGGCGTTGGATCAATGTGGCATAAGCAACGAACAGAGAGGCATAAACGAATAGAGAACGTCTCTATGGTTCCAAGAAAAGTAGATTAATCGAATTCTGCCCACAAGCCGGACATATATGGCTGAAAATCATAAAATATGCAAAAAAATTTAAAATCCCTAATTGTCCCAACACTTTAACCACACTGAAAGAAACGTGTACGCGAATTTCGACCCAACCCAAAACGGGTTCAAGCTGAGGTTCGAATAGGCAATGGAAATATTACCAGAAATAGTAAGAAATAACTAAAAATGCCCGTTTGACTGGTCGAACGGCGGAATTTGGGGATGAATATGGACCCCGATGGAGCGTAGCTCAATCGTCCCCTTATGCGTCTCGTCGAGAGCTTTCCGAATTGGGGTGACTCGCGTCATTCTGATTCCCGTAGCAAAAGCTATGGCCCAAACACTGCGGTGACACCAAAGTCCAGTAATCTTTCTTACCGATTACTGGACTTTGGCCCCATGTCTTTTGAGAGATATATTAACGCCTGATTGGTGGATTTTGGCCCCAATATCTCATGTGACATATATTAACACCAAAATGCATAACTATTACTTACCAATTTGTGCATTTTGTCAGCAATTTATGTCTCACAAAATAATGGTATCAAAATCCACTAATCTTGCTCACCGATTATTGGATTTTGGCCCCAATATCTTCTGCGACATATATTAGTGCCAAAATGACAGCCGAATTAATCAAGGCGTTGGATCAATGTGGCATAAGAAACGAACAGCGAGGCATAAACGAATACAGAACGTCTTTATGGTTCCAAGAAAAGTAGATTAATCGAATTCTGCCCACAATTCGGGCATATAAGGCTGAAAATCATAAAATATGCCAAAAAAAGTTAAAATCCCGAAATTTCCCAACACTTTAACCATACTGAAAGAAACGCGTACGCGAATTTCGACCCAACCCAAAACGGGTTCAAGCTGAGGTCCGAATAGGCAATGGAAATATTACCAGAAATAGTAAGAAATAACTAAAAATGCCCGTTTGGCTGGTTGAACGGCGGAATTTGGGGATGAATATGGACCCCGATGCAGCGTAGCTCGATCGTCCCCTTGTGCGTCTCGTCGAGAGCTTTCCGAATTGGGGTGGCTCGCGTCATTCTGATGCCCGTAGCAAAAGCTATGGCCCAAACAGTGCGGCGAAACCAAAGTCCAGTAATCTTGCTTACCGATTACTGGACTTTGGCCCCATGTCTTTTGAGAGATATATTAACGCCCGATTGGTGGATTTTGGTCTCAATATCTCATGTGACATATATTAACACCAAAATGCATAACTATTGCTTACCAATTTGTGCATTTTGTCAGCAATATATGTCTCACAAAATAATGGTATCAAAATCCACTAATATTGCTCAACGATTAGTGGATTTTGGCCCCAATATCTTCTGTGACATATATTAGTGCCAAAATGGCAGCCGAATTAATCAAGGCGTTGGATCAATGTGGCATAAGCAACGAACAGAGAGGCATAAACGAATAGAGAACGTCTCTATGGTTCCAAGAAAAGTAGATTAATCGAATTCTGCCCACAAGCCGGACATATATGGCTGAAAATCATAAAATATGCAAAAAAAAGTTAAAATCCCTAATTCTCCCAACACTTGAACCACACTGAAAGAAACGCGTACGCAAATTTCGACCCAACCCAAAACGGGTTCAAGCTGAGGTTCGAATAGGCAATGGAAATATTACCAGAAATAGTAAGAAATAACTAAAAATGCCCGTTTGGCTGGTTGAACGGCGGAATTTGGGGATGAATATGGACCCCGATCGTCCCCTTGTGCGTCTCGTCGAGAGCTTTCCGAATTGGGGTGGCTCGCGTCATTCTGATGCCCGTAGCAAAAGCTATGGCCCAAAAAGTGCGGCGAAACCAAAGTCCAGTAATCTTGCTTACCGATTACTGGACTTTGGCCCCATGTCTTTTGAGAGATATATTAACGCCCGATTGGTGGATTTTGGCCCCAATATCTCATGTGACATATATTAACACCAAAATGCATAACTATTGCTTACCGATTTGTGCAGTTTGTCAGCAATTTATGTCTCACAAAATAATGGTATCAAAATCCACTAATCTTGCTCACCGATATTGGATTTTGGCCCCAATATCTTCTGTGACATATATTAGTGCCAAAATGACAGCCGAATTAATCAAGGCGTTGGATCAATGTGGCATAAGAAACGAACAGAGAGGCATAAACGAATACAGAACGTCTTTATGGTTCCAAGAAAAGTAGATTAATCGAATTCTGCCCACAATTCGGGCATATAAGGCTGAAAATCATAAAATATGCCAAAAAAAGTTAAAATCCCGAATTGTCCCAACACTTTAACCATACTGAAAGAAACTCGTACGCGAATTTCGACCCAACCCAAAACGGGTTCAAGCTGAGGTCCGAATAGGCAATGGAAATATTACCAGAAATAGTAAGAAATAACTAAAAATGCCCGTTTGGCTGGTTGAACGGCGGAATTTGGGGATGAATATGGACCCCGATGGAGCGTAGCTCGATCGTCTCCTTGTGCGTCTCGTCGAGAGCTTTCCGAATTGGGGTGGCTCGCGTCATTCTGATGCCCGTAGCAAAAGCTATGGCCCAAACAGTGCGGCGAAACCAAAGTCCAGTAATCTTGCTTACCGATTACTGGACTTTGGCCCCATGTCTTTTGAGAGATATATTAACGCCCGATTGGTGGATTTTGGTCTCAATATCTCATGTGAAATATATTAACACCAAAATGCATAACTATTGCTTACCAATTTGTGCATTTTGTCAGCAATATATGTCTCACAAAATAATGGTATCAAAATCCACTAATCTTGCTCACCGATTAGTGGATTTTGGCCCCAATAACTTCTGTGACATATATTAGTGCCAAAATGACAGCCGAATTAATCAAGGCGTTGGATCAATGTGGCATAAGCAACGAACAGAGACGCATAAACGAATAGAGAACGTCTCTATGGTTCCAAGAAAAGTAGATTAATCGAATTCTGCCCACAAGCCGGACATATATGGCTGAAAATCATAAAATATGCAAAAAAAGTTAAAATCCCTAATTGTCCCAACACTTTAACCACACTGAAAGAAACGTGTACGTGAATTTCGACCCAACCCAAAACGGGTTCAAGCTGAGGTTCGAATAGGCAATGGAAATATTACCAGAAATAGTAAGAAATAACTAAAAATGCCCGTATTTGGGGATGAATATGGACCCCGATGGAGCGTAGCTCAATCGTCCCCTTATGCGTCTCGTCGAGAGCTTTCCGAATTGGGGTGACTCGCGTCATTCTGATTCCCGTAGCAAAAGCTATGGCCCAAACACTGCGGTGACACCAAAGTCCAGTAATCTTTCTTACCGATTACTGGACTTTGGCCCCATGTCTTTTGAGAGATATATTAACGCCTGATTGGTGGATTTTGGCCCCAATATCTCATGTGACATATATTAACACCAAAATGCATAACTATTGCTTACCAATTTGTGCATTTTGTCAGCAATTTATGTCTCACAAAATAATGGTATCAAAATCCACTAATCTTGCTCACCGATTATTGGATTTTGGCCCCAATATCTTCTGAGACATATATTAGTGCCAAAATGACAGCCGAATTAATCAAGGCGTTGGATCAATGTGGCATAAGAAACGAACAGAGAGGCATAAACGAATACAGAACGTCTTTATGGTTCCAAGAAAAGTAGATTAATCGAATTCTGCCCACAATTCAGGCATATAAGGCTGAAAATCATAAAATATGCCAAAAAAAGTTAAAATCCCGAAATGTCCCAACACTTTAACCATACTGAAAGAAACGCGTACGCGAATTTCGACCCAACCCAAAACGGGTTCAAGCTGAGGTCCGAATAGGCAATGGAAATATTACCAGAAATAGTAAAAAATAACTAAAAATGCCCGTTTGGCTGGTTGAACGGCGGAATTTGGGGATGAATATGGACCCCGATGGAGCGTAGCTCGATCGTCCCCTTGTGCGTCTCGTCGAGAGCTTTCCGAATTGGGGTGGCTCGCGTCATTCTGATGCCCGTAGCAAAAGCTATGGCCCAAACAGTGCGGCGAAACCAAAGTCCAGTAATCTTGCTTACCGATTACTGGACTTTGGCCCCATGTCTTTTGAGAGATATATTAACGCCCGATTGGTGGATTTTGGTCTCAATATCTCATGTGACATATATTAACACCAAAATGCATAACTATTGCTTACCAATTTGTGCATTTTGTCAGCAATATATGTCTCACAAAATAATGGTATCAAAATCCACTAATATTGCTCACCGATTATTGGATTTTGGCCCCAATATCTTCTGTGACATATATTAGTGCCAATATGACAGCCGAATTAATCAAGGCGTTGGATCAATGTGGCATAAGCAACGAACAGAGAGGCATAAACGAATAGAGAACGTCTCTATGGTTCCAAGAAAAGTAGATTAATCGAATTCTGCCCACAAGCCGGACATATATGGCTGAAAATCATAAAATATGCAAAAAAAAGTTAAAATCCCTAATTCTCCCAACACTTGAACCACACTGAAAGAAACGCGTACGCAAATTTCGACCCAACCCAAAACGGGTTCAAGCTGAGGTTCGAATAGGCAATGGAAATATTACCAGAAATAGTAAGAAATAACTAAAAATGCCCGTTTGGCTGGTTGAACGGCGGAATTTGGGGATGAATATGGACCCCGATCGTCCCCTTGTGCGTCTCGTCGAGAGCTTTCCGAATTGGGGTGGCTCGCGTCATTCTGATGCCCGTAGCAAAAGCTATGGCCCAAAAAGTGCGGCGAAACCAAAGTCCAGTAATCTTGCTTACCGATTACTGGACTTTGGCCCCATGTCTTTTGAGAGATATATTAACGCCCGATTGGTGGATTTTGGCCCCAATATCTCATGTGACATATATTAACACCAAAATGCATAACTATTGCTTACCGATTTGTGCAGTTTGTCAGCAATTTATGTCTCACAAAATAATGGTATCAAAATCCACTAATCTTGCTCACCGATATTGGATTTTGGCCCCAATATCTTCTGTGACATATATTAGTGCCAAAATGACAGCCGAATTAATCAAGGCGTTGGATCAATGTGGCATAAGAAACGAACAGAGAGGCATAAACGAATACAGAACGTCTTTATGGTTCCAAGAAAAGTAGATTAATCGAATTCTGCCCACAATTCGGGCATATAAGGCTGAAAATCATAAAATATGCCAAAAAAAGTTAAAATCCCGAATTGTCCCAACACTTTAACCATACTGAAAGAAACTCGTACGCGAATTTCGACCCAACCCAAAACGGGTTCAAGCTGAGGTCCGAATAGGCAATGGAAATATTACCAGAAATAGTAAGAAATAACTAAAAATGCCCGTTTGGCTGGTTGAACGGCGGAATTTGGGGATGAATATGGACCCCGATGGAGCGTAGCTCGATCGTCTCCTTGTGCGTCTCGTCGAGAGCTTTCCGAATTGGGGTGGCTCGCGTCATTCTGATGCCCGTAGCAAAAGCTATGGCCCAAACAGTGCGGCGAAACCAAAGTCCAGTAATCTTGCTTACCGATTACTGGACTTTGGCCCCATGTCTTTTGAGAGATATATTAACGCCCGATTGGTGGATTTTGGTCTCAATATCTCATGTGAAATATATTAACACCAAAATGCATAACTATTGCTTACCAATTTGTGCATTTTGTCAGCAATATATGTCTCACAAAATAATGGTATCAAAATCCACTAATCTTGCTCACCGATTAGTGGATTTTGGCCCCAATAACTTCTGTGACATATATTAGTGCCAAAATGACAGCCGAATTAATCAAGGCGTTGGATCAATGTGGCATAAGCAACGAACAGAGACGCATAAACGAATAGAGAACGTCTCTATGGTTCCAAGAAAAGTAGATTAATCGAATTCTGCCCACAAGCCGGACATATATGGCTGAAAATCATAAAATATGCAAAAAAAGTTAAAATCCCTAATTGTCCCAACACTTTAACCACACTGAAAGAAACGTGTACGTGAATTTCGACCCAACCCAAAACGGGTTCAAGCTGAGGTTCGAATAGGCAATGGAAATATTACCAGAAATAGTAAGAAATAACTAAAAATGCCCGTATTTGGGGATGAATATGGACCCCGATGGAGCGTAGCTCAATCGTCCCCTTATGCGTCTCGTCGAGAGCTTTCCGAATTGGGGTGACTCGCGTCATTCTGATTCCCGTAGCAAAAGCTATGGCCCAAACACTGCGGTGACACCAAAGTCCAGTAATCTTTCTTACCGATTACTGGACTTTGGCCCCATGTCTTTTGAGAGATATATTAACGCCTGATTGGTGGATTTTGGCCCCAATATCTCATGTGACATATATTAACACCAAAATGCATAACTATTGCTTACCAATTTGTGCATTTTGTCAGCAATTTATGTCTCACAAAATAATGGTATCAAAATCCACTAATCTTGCTCACCGATTATTGGATTTTGGCCCCAATATCTTCTGAGACATATATTAGTGCCAAAATGACAGCCGAATTAATCAAGGCGTTGGATCAATGTGGCATAAGAAACGAACAGAGAGGCATAAACGAATACAGAACGTCTTTATGGTTCCAAGAAAAGTAGATTAATCGAATTCTGCCCACAATTCAGGCATATAAGGCTGAAAATCATAAAATATGCCAAAAAAAGTTAAAATCCCGAAATGTCCCAACACTTTAACCATACTGAAAGAAACGCGTACGCGAATTTCGACCCAACCCAAAACGGGTTCAAGCTGAGGTCCGAATAGGCAATGGAAATATTACCAGAAATAGTAAAAAATAACTAAAAATGCCCGTTTGGCTGGTTGAACGGCGGAATTTGGGGATGAATATGGACCCCGATGGAGCGTAGCTCGATCGTCCCCTTGTGCGTCTCGTCGAGAGCTTTCCGAATTGGGGTGGCTCGCGTCATTCTGATGCCCGTAGCAAAAGCTATGGCCCAAACAGTGCGGCGAAACCAAAGTCCAGTAATCTTGCTTACCGATTACTGGACTTTGGCCCCATGTCTTTTGAGAGATATATTAACGCCCGATTGGTGGATTTTGGTCTCAATATCTCATGTGACATATATTAACACCAAAATGCATAACTATTGCTTACCAATTTGTGCATTTTGTCAGCAATATATGTCTCACAAAATAATGGTATCAAAATCCACTAATATTGCTCACCGATTATTGGATTTTGGCCCCAATATCTTCTGTGACATATATTAGTGCCAATATGACAGCCGAATTAATCAAGGCGTTGGATCAATGTGGCATAAGCAACGAACAGAGAGGCATAAACGAATAGAGAACGTCTCTATGGTTCCAAGAAAAGTAGATTAATCGAATTCTGCCCACAAGCCGGACATATATGGCTGAAAATCATAAAATATGCAAAAAAAAGTTAAAATCCCTAATTCTCCCAACACTTGAACCACACTGAAAGAAACGCGTACGCAAATTTCGACCCAACCCAAAACGGGTTCAAGCTGAGGTTCGAATAGGCAATGGAAATATTACCAGAAATAGTAAGAAATAACTAAAAATGCCCGTTTGGCTGGTTGAACGGCGGAATTTGGGGATGAATATGGACCCCGATCGTCCCCTTGTGCGTCTCGTCGAGAGCTTTCCGAATTGGGGTGGCTCGCGTCATTCTGATGCCCGTAGCAAAAGCTATGGCCCAAAAAGTGCGGCGAAACCAAAGTCCAGTAATCTTGCTTACCGATTACTGGACTTTGGCCCCATGTCTTTTGAGAGATATATTAACGCCCGATTGGTGGATTTTGGCCCCAATATCTCATGTGACATATATTAACACCAAAATGCATAACTATTGCTTACCGATTTGTGCAGTTTGTCAGCAATTTATGTCTCACAAAATAATGGTATCAAAATCCACTAATCTTGCTCACCGATATTGGATTTTGGCCCCAATATCTTCTGTGACATATATTAGTGCCAAAATGACAGCCGAATTAATCAAGGCGTTGGATCAATGTGGCATAAGAAACGAACAGAGAGGCATAAACGAATACAGAACGTCTTTATGGTTCCAAGAAAAGTAGACTAATCGAATTCTGCCCACAATTCGGGCATATAAGGCTGAAAATCATAAAATATGCCAAAAAAAGTTAAAATCCCGAATTGTCCCAACACTTTAACCATACTGAAAGAAACTCGTACGCGAATTTCGACCCAACCCAAAACGGGTTCAAGCTGAGGTCCGAATAGGCAATGGAAATATTACCAGAAATAGTAAGAAATAACTAAAAATGCCCGTTTGGCTGGTTGAACGGCGGAATTTGGGGATGAATATGGACCCCGATGGAGCGTAGCTCGATCGTCTCCTTGTGCGTCTCGTCGAGAGCTTTCCGAATTGGGGTGGCTCGCGTCATTCTGATGCCCGTAGCAAAAGCTATGGCCCAAACAGTGCGGCGAAACCAAAGTCCAGTAATCTTGCTTACCGATTACTGGACTTTGGCCCCATGTCTTTTGAGAGATATATTAACGCCCGATTGGTGGATTTTGGTCTCAATATCTCATGTGAAATATATTAACACCAAAATGCATAACTATTGCTTACCAATTTGTGCATTTTGTCAGCAATATATGTCTCACAAAATAATGGTATCAAAATCCACTAATCTTGCTCACCGATTAGTGGATTTTGGCCCCAATAACTTCTGTGACATATATTAGTGCCAAAATGACAGCCGAATTAATCAAGGCGTTGGATCAATGTGGCATAAGCAACGAACAGAGACGCATAAACGAATAGAGAACGTCTCTATGGTTCCAAGAAAAGTAGATTAATCGAATTCTGCCCACAAGCCGGACATATATGGCTGAAAATCATAAAATATGCAAAAAAAGTTAAAATCCCTAATTGTCCCAACACTTTAACCACACTGAAAGAAACGTGTACGTGAATTTCGACCCAACCCAAAACGGGTTCAAGCTGAGGTTCGAATAGGCAATGGAAATATTACCAGAAATAGTAAGAAATAACTAAAAATGCCCGTATTTGGGGATGAATATGGACCCCGATGGAGCGTAGCTCAATCGTCCCCTTATGCGTCTCGTCGAGAGCTTTCCGAATTGGGGTGACTCGCGTCATTCTGATTCCCGTAGCAAAAGCTATGGCCCAAACACTGCGGTGACACCAAAGTCCAGTAATCTTTCTTACCGATTACTGGACTTTGGCCCCATGTCTTTTGAGAGATATATTAACGCCTGATTGGTGGATTTTGGCCCCAATATCTCATGTGACATATATTAACACCAAAATGCATAACTATTGCTTACCAATTTGTGCATTTTGTCAGCAATTTATGTCTCACAAAATAATGGTATCAAAATCCACTAATCTTGCTCACCGATTATTGGATTTTGGCCCCAATATCTTCTGAGACATATATTAGTGCCAAAATGACAGCCGAATTAATCAAGGCGTTGGATCAATGTGGCATAAGAAACGAACAGAGAGGCATAAACGAATACAGAACGTCTTTATGGTTCCAAGAAAAGTAGATTAATCGAATTCTGCCCACAATTCAGGCATATAAGGCTGAAAATCATAAAATATGCCAAAAAAAGTTAAAATCCCGAAATTTCCCAACACTTTAACCATACTGAAAGAAACGCGTACGCGAATTTCGACCCAACCCAAAACGGGTTCAAGCTGAGGTCCGAATAGGCAATGGAAATATTACCAGAAATAGTAAAAAATAACTAAAAATGCCCGTTTGGCTGGTTGAACGGCGGAATTTGGGGATGAATATGGACCCCGATGGAGCGTAGCTCGATCGTCCCCTTGTGCGTCTCGTCGAGAGCTTTCCGAATTGGGGTGGCTCGCGTCATTCTGATGCCCGTAGCAAAAGCTATGGCCCAAACAGTGCGGCGAAACCAAAGTCCAGTAATCTTGCTTACCGATTACTGGACTTTGGCCCCATGTCTTTTGAGAGATATATTAACGCCCGATTGGTGGATTTTGGTCTCAATATCTCATGTGACATATATTAACACCAAAATGCATAACTATTGCTTACCAATTTGTGCATTTTGTCAGCAATATATGTCTCACAAAATAATGGTATCAAAATCCACTAATATTGCTCACCGATTATTGGATTTTGGCCCCAATATCTTCTGTGACATATATTAGTGCCAATATGACAGCCGAATTAATCAAGGCGTTGGATCAATGTGGCATAAGCAACGAACAGAGAGGCATAAACGAATAGAGAACGTCTCTATGGTTCCAAGAAAAGTAGATTAATCGAATTCTGCCCACAAGCCGGACATATATGGCTGAAAATCATAAAATATGCAAAAAAAAGTTAAAATCCCTAATTCTCCCAACACTTGAACCACACTGAAAGAAACGCGTACGCAAATTTCGACCCAACCCAAAACGGGTTCAAGCTGAGGTTCGAATAGGCAATGGAAATATTACCAGAAATAGTAAGAAATAACTAAAAATGCCCGTTTGGCTGGTTGAACGGCGGAATTTGGGGATGAATATGGACCCCGATCGTCCCCTTGTGCGTCTCGTCGAGAGCTTTCCGAATTGGGGTGGCTCGCGTCATTCTGATGCCCGTAGCAAAAGCTATGGCCCAAAAAGTGCGGCGAAACCAAAGTCCAGTAATCTTGCTTACCGATTACTGGACTTTGGCCCCATGTCTTTTGAGAGATATATTAACGCCCGATTGGTGGATTTTGGCCCCAATATCTCATGTGACATATATTAACACCAAAATGCATAACTATTGCTTACCGATTTGTGCAGTTTGTCAGCAATTTATGTCTCACAAAATAATGGTATCAAAATCCACTAATCTTGCTCACCGATATTGGATTTTGGCCCCAATATCTTCTGTGACATATATTAGTGCCAAAATGACAGCCGAATTAATCAAGGCGTTGGATCAATGTGGCATAAGAAACTAACAGAGAGGCATAAACGAATACAGAACGTCTTTATGGTTCCAAGAAAAGTAGATTAATCGAATTCTGCCCACAATTCGGGCATATAAGGCTGAAAATCATAAAATATGCCAAAAAAAGTTAAAATCCCGAATTGTCCCAACACTTTAACCATACTGAAAGAAACTCGTACGCGAATTTCGACCCAACCCAAAACGGGTTCAAGCTGAGGTCCGAATAGGCAATGGAAATATTACCAGAAATAGTAAGAAATAACTAAAAATGCCCGTTTGGCTGGTTGAACGGCGGAATTTGGGGATGAATATGGACCCCGATGGAGCGTAGCTCGATCGTCTCCTTGTGCGTCTCGTCGAGAGCTTTCCGAATTGGGGTGGCTCGCGTCATTCTGATGCCCGTAGCAAAAGCTATGGCCCAAACAGTGCGGCGAAACCAAAGTCCAGTAATCTTGCTTACCGATTACTGGACTTTGGCCCCATGTCTTTTGAGAGATATATTAACGCCCGATTGGTGGATTTTGGTCTCAATATCTCATGTGAAATATATTAACACCAAAATGCATAACTATTGCTTACCAATTTGTGCATTTTGTCAGCAATATATGTCTCACAAAATAATGGTATCAAAATCCACTAATCTTGCTCACCGATTAGTGGATTTTGGCCCCAATAACTTCTGTGACATATATTAGTGCCAAAATGACAGCCGAATTAATCAAGGCGTTGGATCAATGTGGCATAAGCAACGAACAGAGACGCATAAACGAATAGAGAACGTCTCTATGGTTCCAAGAAAAGTAGATTAATCGAATTCTGCCCACAAGCCGGACATATATGGCTGAAAATCATAAAATATGCAAAAAAAGTTAAAATCCCTAATTGTCCCAACACTTTAACCACACTGAAAGAAACGTGTACGTGAATTTCGACCCAACCCAAAACGGGTTCAAGCTGAGGTTCGAATAGGCAATGGAAATATTACCAGAAATAGTAAGAAATAACTAAAAATGCCCGTATTTGGGGATGAATATGGACCCCGATGGAGCGTAGCTCAATCGTCCCCTTATGCGTCTCGTCGAGAGCTTTCCGAATTGGGGTGACTCGCGTCATTCTGATTCCCGTAGCAAAAGCTATGGCCCAAACACTGCGGTGACACCAAAGTCCAGTAATCTTTCTTACCGATTACTGGACTTTGGCCCCATGTCTTTTGAGAGATATATTAACGCCTGATTGGTGGATTTTGGCCCCAATATCTCATGTGACATATATTAACACCAAAATGCATAACTATTGCTTACCAATTTGTGCATTTTGTCAGCAATTTATGTCTCACAAAATAATGGTATCAAAATCCACTAATCTTGCTCACCGATTATTGGATTTTGGCCCCAATATCTTCTGAGACATATATTAGTGCCAAAATGACAGCCGAATTAATCAAGGCGTTGGATCAATGTGGCATAAGAAACGAACAGAGAGGCATAAACGAATACAGAACGTCTTTATGGTTCCAAGAAAAGTAGATTAATCGAATTCTGCCCACAATTCAGGCATATAAGGCTGAAAATCATAAAATATGCCAAAAAAAGTTAAAATCCCGAAATGTCCCAACACTTTAACCATACTGAAAGAAACGCGTACGCGAATTTCGACCCAACCCAAAACGGGTTCAAGCTGAGGTCCGAATAGGCAATGGAAATATTACCAGAAATAGTAAAAAATAACTAAAAATGCCCGTTTGGCTGGTTGAACGGCGGAATTTGGGGATGAATATGGACCCCGATGGAGCGTAGCTCGATCGTCCCCTTGTGCGTCTCGTCGAGAGCTTTCCGAATTGGGGTGGCTCGCGTCATTCTGATGCCCGTAGCAAAAGCTATGGCCCAAACAGTGCGGCGAAACCAAAGTCCAGTAATCTTGCTTACCGATTACTGGACTTTGGCCCCATGTCTTTTGAGAGATATATTAACGCCCGATTGGTGGATTTTGGTCTCAATATCTCATGTGACATATATTAACACCAAAATGCATAACTATTGCTTACCAATTTGTGCATTTTGTCAGCAATATATGTCTCACAAAATAATGGTATCAAAATCCACTAATATTGCTCAACGATTAGTGGATTTTGGCCCCAATATCTTCTGTGACATATATTAGTGCCGAAATGACAGCCGAATTAATCAAGGCGTTGGATCAATGTGGCATAAGCAACGAACAGAGAGGCATAAACGAATAGAGAACGTCTCTATGGTTCCAAGAAAAGTAGATTAATCGAATTCTGCCCACAAGCCGGACATATATGGCTGAAAATCATAAAATATGCAAAAAAAGTAAAAATCCCTAATTGTCCCAGCACTTGAACCACTCTGAAAGAAACGCGTACGCAAATTTCGACGCAACCCAAAACGGGTTCAAGCTGAGGTTCGAATAGGCAATGGAAATATTACCAGAAATAGTAAGAAATAACTAAAAATGCCCGTTTGGCTGGTTGAAAGGCGGAATTTGGGGATGAATGTGGACCCCGATCGTCCCCTTGTGCGTCTCGTCGAGAGCTTTCCGAATTGGGGTGGCTCGCGTCATTCTGATGCCCGTAGCAAAAGCTATGGCCCAAAAAGTGCGGCGAAACCAAAGTCCAGTAATCTTGCTTACCGATTACTGGACTTTGGCCCCATGTCTTTTGAGAGATATATTAACGCCCGATTGGTGGATTTTGGCCCCAATATCTCATGTGACATATATTAACACCAAAATGCATAACTATTGCTTACCGATTTGTGCAGTTTGTCAGCAATTTATGTCTCACAAAATAATGGTATAAAAATCCACTAATCTTGCTCACCGATTATTGGATTTTGGCCCCAATATCTTCTGTGACATATATTAGTGCCAAAATGACAGCCGAATTAATCAAGGAGTTGGATCAATGTGGCATAAGAAACGAACAGAGAGGCATAAACGAATACAGAACGTCTTTATGGTTCCAAGAAAAGTAGATTAATCGAATTCTGCCCACAATTCGGGCATATAAGGCTGAAAATCATAAAATATGCCAAAAAAAGTTAAAATCCCGAATTGTCCCAACACTTTAACCATACTGAAAGAAACGCGTACGCGAATTTCGACCCAACCCAAAACGGGTTCAAGCTGAGGTCCGAATAGGCAATGGAAATATTACCAGAAATAGTAAGAAATAACTAAAAATGCCCGTTTGGCTGGTTGAACGGCGGAATTTGGGGATGAATATGGACCCCTATGGAGCGTAGCTCGATCGTCTCCTTGTGCGTCTCGTCGAGAGCTTTCCGAATTGGGGTGGCTCGCGTCATTCTGATGCCCGTAGCAAAAGCTATGGCCCAAACAGTGCGGCGAAACCAAAGTCCAGTAATCTTGCTTACCGATTACTGGACTTTGGCCCCATGTCTTTTGAGAGATATATTAACGCCCGATTGGTGGATTTTGGTCTCAATATCTCATGTGACATATATTAACACCAAAATGCATAACTATTGCTTACCAATTTGTGCATTTTGTCAGCAATATATGTCTCACAAAATAATGGTATCAAAATCCACTAATCTTGCTCACCGATTAGTGGATTTTGGCCCCAATAACTTCTGTGACATATATTAGTGCCAAAATGACAGCCGAATTAATCAAGGCGTTGGATCAATGTGGCATAAGCAACGAACAGAGAGGCATAAACGAATAGAGAACGTCTCTATGGTTCCAAGAAAAGTAGATTAATCGAATTCTGCCCACAAGCCGGACATATATGGCTGAAAATCATAAAATATGCAAAAAAATTTAAAATCCCTAATTGTCCCAACACTTTAACCACACTGAAAGAAACGTGTACGCGAATTTCGACCCAACCCAAAACGGGTTCAAGCTGAGGTTCGAATAGGCAATGGAAATATTACCAGAAATAGTAAGAAATAACTAAAAATGCCCGTTTGACTGGTCGAACGGCGGAATTTGGGGATGAATATGGACCCCGATGGAGCGTAGCTCAATCGTCCCCTTATGCGTCTCGTCGAGAGCTTTCCGAATTGGGGTGACTCGCGTCATTCTGATTCCCGTAGCAAAAGCTATGGCCCAAACACTGCGGTGACACCAAAGTCCAGTAATCTTTCTTACCGATTACTGGACTTTGGCCCCATGTCTTTTGAGAGATATATTAACGCCTGATTGGTGGATTTTGGCCCCAATATCTCATGTGACATATATTAACACCAAAATGCATAACTATTGCTTACCAATTTGTGCATTTTGTCAGCAATTTATGTCTCACAAAATAATGGTATCAAAATCCACTAATCTTGCTCACCGATTATTGGATTTTGGCCCCAATATCTTCTGCGACATATATTAGTGCCAAAATGACAGCCGAATTAATCAAGGCGTTGGATCAATGTGGCATAAGAAACGAACAGAGAGGCATAAACGAATACAGAACGTCTTTATGGTTCCAAGAAAAGTAGATTAATCGAATTCTGCCCACAATTCGGGCATATAAGGCTGAAAATCATAAAATATGCCAAAAAAAGTTAAAATCCCGAAATGTCCCAACACTTTAACCATACTGAAAGAAACGCGTACGCGAATTTCGACCCAACCCAAAACGGGTTCAAGCTGAGGTCCGAATAGGCAATGGAAATATTACCAGAAATAGTAAAAAATAACTAAAAATGCCCGTTTGGCTGGTTGAACGGCGGAATTTGGGGATGAATATGGACCCCGATGGAGCGTAGCTCGATCGTCCCCTTGTGTGTCTCGTCGAGAGCTTTCCGAATTGGGGTGGCTCGCGTCATTCTGATGCCCGTAGCAAAAGCTATGGCCCAAACAGTGCGGCGAAACCAAAGTCCAGTAATCTTGCTTACCGATTACTGGACTTTGGCCCCATGTCTTTTGAGAGATATATTAACGCCCGATTGGTGGATTTTGGTCTCAATATCTCATGTGACATATATTAACACCAAAATGCATAACTATTGCTTACCAATTTGTGCATTTTGTCAGCAATATATGTCTCACAAAATAATGGTATCAAAATCCACTAATATTGCTCAACGATTAGTGGATTTTGGCCCCAATATCTTCTGTGACATATATTAGTGCCAAAATGGCAGCCGAATTAATCAAGGCGTTGGATCAATGTGGCATAAGCAACGAACAGAGAGGCATAAACGAATAGAGAACGTCTCTATGGTTCCAAGAAAAGTAGATTAATCGAATTCTGCCCACAAGCCGGACATATATGGCTGAAAATCATAAAATATGCAAAAAAAAGTTAAAATCCCTAATTCTCCCAACACTTGAACCACACTGAAAGAAACGCGTACGCAAATTTCGACCCAACCCAAAACGGGTTCAAGCTGAGGTTCGAATAGGCAATGGAAATATTACCAGAAATAGTAAGAAATAACTAAAAATGCCCGTTTGGCTGGTTGAACGGCGGAATTTGGGGATGAATATGGACCCCGATCGTCCCCTTGTGCGTCTCGTCGAGAGCTTTCCGAATTGGGGTGGCTCGCGTCATTCTGATGCCCGTAGCAAAAGCTATGGCCCAAAAAGTGCGGCGAAACCAAAGTCCAGTAATCTTGCTTACCGATTACTGGACTTTGGCCCCATGTCTTTTGAGAGATATATTAACGCCCGATTGGTGGATTTTGGCCCCAATATCTCATGTGACATATATTAACACCAAAATGCATAACTATTGCTTACCGATTTGTGCAGTTTGTGAGCAATTTATGTCTCACAAAATAATGGTATCAAAATCCACTAATCTTGCTCACCGTTTATTGGATTTTGGCCCCAATATCTTCTGTGACATATATTAGTGCCAAAATGACAGCCGAATTAATCAAGGCGTTGGATCAATGTGGCATAAGAAACGAACAGAGAGGCATAAACGAATACAGAACGTCTTTATGGTTCCAAGAAAAGTAGATTAATCGAATTCTGCCCACAATTCGGGCATATAAGGCTGAAAATCATAAAATATGCCAAAAAAAGTTAAAATCCCGAATTGTCCCAACACTTTAACCATACTGAAAGAAACGCGTACGCGAATTTCGACCCAACCCAAAACGGGTTCAAGCTGAGGTCCGAATAGGCAATGGAAATATTACCAGAAATAGTAAGAAATAACTAAAAATGCCCGTTTGGCTGGTTGAACGGCGGAATTTGGGGATGAATATGGACCCCGATGGAGCGTAGCTCGATCGTCTCCTTGTGCGTCTCGTCGAGAGCTTTCCGAATTGGGGTGGCTCGCGTCATTCTGATGCCCGTAGCAAAAGCTATGGCCCAAACAGTGCGGCGAAACCAAAGTCCAGTAATCTTGCTTACCGATTACTGGACTTTGGCCCCATGTCTTTTGAGAGATATATTAACGCCCGATTGGTGGATTTTGGTCTCAATATCTCATGTGACATATATTAACACCAAAATGCATAACTATTGCTTACCAATTTGTGCATTTTGTCAGCAATATATGTCTCACAAAATAATGGTATCAAAATCCACTAATCTTGCTCACCGATTAGTGGATTTTGGCCCCAATAACTTCTGTGACATATATTAGTGCCAAAATGACAGCCGAATTAATCAAGGCGTTGGATCAATGTGGCATAAGCAACGAACAGAGAGGCATAAACGAATAGAGAACGTCTCTATGGTTCCAAGAAAAGTAGATTAATCGAATTCTGCCCACAAGCCGCACATATATGGCTGAAAATCATAAAATATGCAAAAAAAGTTAAAATCCCTAATTGTCCCAACACTTTAACCACACTGAAAGAAACGTGTACGCGAATTTCGACCCAACCCAAAACGGGTTCAAGCTGAGGTTCGAATAGGCAATGGAAATATTACCAGAAATAGTAAGAAATAACTAAAAATGCCCGTATTTGGGGATGAATATGGACCCCGATGGAGCGTAGCTCAATCGTCCCCTTATGCGTCTCGTCGAGAGCTTTCCGAATTGGGGTGACTCGCGTCATTCTGATTCCCGTAGCAAAAGCTATGGCCCAAACACTGCGGTGACACCAAAGTCCAGTAATCTTTCTTACCGATTACTGGACTTTGGCCCCATGTCTTTTGAGAACTATATTAACGCCTGATTGGTGGATTTTGGCCCCAATATCTCATGTGACATATATTAACACCAAAATGCATAACTATTGCTTACCAATTTGTGCATTTTGTCAGCAATTTATGTCTCACAAAATAATGGTATCAAAATCCACTAATCTTGCTCACCGATTATTGGATTTTGGCCCCAATATCTTCTGCGACATATATTAGTGCCAAAATGACAGCCGAATTAATCAAGGCGTTGGATCAATGTGGCATAAGAAACGAACAGAGAGGCATAAACGAATACAGAACGTCTTTATGGTTCCAAGAAAAGTAGATTAATCGAATTCTGCCCACAATTCGGGCATATAAGGCTGAAAATCATAAAATATGCCAAAAAAAGTTAAAATCCCGAAATGTCCCAACACTTTAACCATACTGAAAGAAACGCGTACGCGAATTTCGACCCAACCCAAAACGGGTTCAAGCTGAGGTCCGAATAGGCAATGGAAATATTACCAGAAATAGTAAAAAATAACTAAAAATGCCCGTTTGGCTGGTTGAACGGCGGAATTTGGGGATGAATATGGACCCCGATGGAGCGTAGCTCGATCGTCCCCTTGTGCGTCTCGTCGAGAGCTTTCCGAATTGGGGTGGCTCGCGTCATTCTGATGCCCGTAGCAAAAGCTATGGCCCAAACAGTGCGGCGAAACCAAAGTCCAGTAATCTTGCTTACCGATTACTGGACTTTGGCCCCATGTCTTTTGAGAGATATATTAACGCCCGATTGGTGGATTTTGGTCTCAATATCTCATGTGACATATATTAACACCAAAATGCATAACTATTGCTTACCAATTTGTGCATTTTGTCAGCAATATATGTCTCACAAAATAATGGTATCAAAATCCACTAATATTGCTCAACGATTAGTGGATTTTGGCCCCAATATCTTCTGTGACATATATTAGTGCCAAAATGGCAGCCGAATTAATCAAGGCGTTGGATCAATGTGGCATAAGCAACGAACAGAGAGGCATAAACGAATAGAGAACGTCTCTATGGTTCCAAGAAAAGTAGATTAATCGAATTCTGCCCACAAGCCGGACATATATGGCTGAAAATCATAAAATATGCAAAAAAAAGTTAAAATCCCTAATTCTCCCAACACTTGAACCACACTGAAAGAAACGCGTACGCAAATTTCGACCCAACCCAAAACGGGTTCAAGCTGAGGTTCGAATAGGCAATGGAAATATTACCAGAAATAGTAAGAAATAACTAAAAATGCCCGTTTGGCTGGTTGAACGGCGGAATTTGGGGATGAATATGGACCCCGATCGTCCCCTTGTGCGTCTCGTCGAGAGCTTTCCGAATTGGGGTGGCTCGCGTCATTCTGATGCCCGTAGCAAAAGCTATGGCCCAAAAAGTGCGGCGAAACCAAAGTCCAGTAATCTTGCTTACCGATTACTGGACTTTGGCCCCATGTCTTTTGAGAGATATATTAACGCCCGATTGGTGGATTTTGGCCCCAATATCTCATGTGACATATATTAACACCAAAATGCATAACTATTGCTTACCGATTTGTGCAGTTTGTGAGCAATTTATGTCTCACAAAATAATGGTATCAAAATCCACTAATCTTGCTCACCGTTTATTGGATTTTGGCCCCAATATCTTCTGTGACATATATTAGTGCCAAAATGACAGCCGAATTAATCAAGGCGTTGGATCAATGTGGCATAAGAAACGAACAGAGAGGCATAAACGAATACAGAACGTCTTTATGGTTCCAAGAAAAGTAGATTAATCGAATTCTGCCCACAATTCGGGCATATAAGGCTGAAAATCATAAAATATGCCAAAAAAAGTTAAAATCCCGAATTGTCCCAACACTTTAACCATACTGAAAGAAACGCGTACGCGAATTTCGACCCAACCCAAAACGGGTTCAAGCTGAGGTCCGAATAGGCAATGGAAATATTACCAGAAATAGTAAGAAATAACTAAAAATGCCCGTTTGGCTGGTTGAACGGCGGAATTTGGGGATGAATATGGACCCCGATGGAGCGTAGCTCGATCGTCTCCTTGTGCGTCTCGTCGAGAGCTTTCCGAATTGGGGTGGCTCGCGTCATTCTGATGCCCGTAGCAAAAGCTATGGCCCAAACAGTGCGGCGAAACCAAAGTCCAGTAATCTTGCTTACCGATTACTGGACTTTGGCCCCATGTCTTTTGAGAGATATATTAACGCCCGATTGGTGGATTTTGGTCTCAATATCTCATGTGACATATATTAACACCAAAATGCATAACTATTGCTTACCAATTTGTGCATTTTGTCAGCAATATATGTCTCACAAAATAATGGTATCAAAATCCACTAATCTTGCTCACCGATTAGTGGATTTTGGCCCCAATAACTTCTGTGACATATATTAGTGCCAAAATGACAGCCGAATTAATCAAGGCGTTGGATCAATGTGGCATAAGCAACGAACAGAGAGGCATAAACGAATAGAGAACGTCTCTATGGTTCCAAGAAAAGTAGATTAATCGAATTCTGCCCACAAGCCGCACATATATGGCTGAAAATCATAAAATATGCAAAAAAAGTTAAAATCCCTAATTGTCCCAACACTTTAACCACACTGAAAGAAACGTGTACGCGAATTTCGACCCAACCCAAAACGGGTTCAAGCTGAGGTTCGAATAGGCAATGGAAATATTACCAGAAATAGTAAGAAATAACTAAAAATGCCCGTATTTGGGGATGAATATGGACCCCGATGGAGCGTAGCTCAATCGTCCCCTTATGCGTCTCGTCGAGAGCTTTCCGAATTGGGGTGACTCGCGTCATTCTGATTCCCGTAGCAAAAGCTATGGCCCAAACACTGCGGTGACACCAAAGTCCAGTAATCTTTCTTACCGATTACTGGACTTTGGCCCCATGTCTTTTGAGAGATATATTAACGCCTGATTGGTGGATTTTGGCCCCAATATCTCATGTGACATATATTAACACCAAAATGCATAACTATTGCTTACCAATTTGTGCATTTTGTCAGCAATTTATGTCTCACAAAATAATGGTATCAAAATCCACTAATCTTGCTCACCGATTATTGGATTTTGGCCCCAATATCTTCTGCGACATATATTAGTGCCAAAATGACAGCCGAATTAATCAAGGCGTTGGATCAATGTGGCATAAGAAACGAACAGAGAGGCATAAACGAATATAGAACGTCTTTATGGTTCCAAGAAAAGTAGATTAATCGAATTCTGCCCACAATTCGGGCATATAAGGCTGAAAATCATAAAATATGCCAAAAAAAGTTAAAATCCCGAAATGTCCCAACACTTTAACCATACTGAAAGAAACGCGTACGCGAATTTCGACCCAACCCAAAACGGGTTCAAGCTGAGGTCCGAATAGGCAATGGAAATATTACCAGAAATAGTAAAAAATAACTAAAAATGCCCGTTTGGCTGGTTGAACGGCGGAATTTGGGGATGAATATGGACCCCGATGGAGCGTAGCTCGATTGTCCCCTTGTGCGTCTCGTCGAGAGCTTTCCGAATTGGGGTGGCTCGCGTCATTCTGATGCCCGTAGCAAAAGCTATGGCCCAAACAGTGCGGCGAAACCAAAGTCCAGTAATCTTGCTTACCGATTACTGGACTTTGGCCCCATGTCTTTTGAGAGATATATTAACGCCCAATTGGTGGATTTTGGTCTCAATATCTCATGTGACATATATTAACACCAAAATGCATAACTATTGCTTACCAATTTGTGCATTTTGTCAGCAATATATGTCTCACAAAATAATGGTATCAAAATCCACTAATCTTGCTCACCGATTAGTGGATTTTGGCCCCAATAACTTCTGTGACATATATTAGTGCCAAAATGACAGCCGAATTAATCAAGGCGTTGGATCAATGTGGCATAAGCAACGAACAGAGACGCATAAACGAATAGAGAACGTCTCTATGGTTCCAAGAAAAGTAGATTAATCGAATTCTGCCCACAAGCCGGACATATATGGCTGAAAATCATAAAATATGCAAAAAAAGTTAAAATCCCTAATTGTCCCAACACTTTAACCACACTGAAAGAAACGTGTACGCGAATTTCGACCCAACCCAAAACGGGTTCAAGCTGAGGTTCGAATAGGCAATGGAAATATTACCAGAAATAGTAAGAAATAACTAAAAATGCCCGTATTTGGGGATGAATATGGACCCCGATGGAGCGTAGCTCAATCGTCCCCTTATGCGTCTCGTCGAGAGCTTTCCGAATTGGGGTGACTCGCGTCATTCTGATTCCCGTAGCAAAAGCTATGGCCCAAACACTGCGGTGACACCAAAGTCCAGTAATCTTTCTTACCGATTACTGGACTTTGGCCCCATGTCTTTTGAGAGATATATTAACGCCTGATTGGTGAATTTTGGCCCCAATATCTCATGTGACATATATTAACACCAAAATGCATAACTATTGCTTACCAATTTGTGCATTTTGTCAGCAATTTATGTCTCACAAAATAATGGTATCAAAATCCACTAATCTTGCTCACCGATTATTGGATTTTGGCCCCAATATCTTCTGCGACATATATTAGTGCCAAAATGACAGCCGAATTAATCAAGGCGTTGGATCAATGTGGCATAAGAAACGAACAGAGAGGCATAAACGAATACAGAACGTCTTTATGGTTCCAAGAAAAGTAGATTAATCGAATTCTGCCCACAATTCGGGCATATAAGGCTGAAAATCATAAAATATGCCAAAAAAAGTTAAAATCCCGAAATGTCCCAACACTTTAACCATACTGAAAGAAACGCGTACGCGAATTTCGACCCAACCCAAAACGGGTTCAAGCTGAGGTCCGAATAGGCAATGGAAATATTACCAGAAATAGTAAAAAATAACTAAAAATGCCCGTTTGGCTGGTTGAACGGCGGAATTTGGGGATGAATATGGACCCCGATGGAGCGTAGCTCGATCGTCCCCTTGTGCGTCTCGTCGAGAGCTTTCCGAATTGGGGTGGCTCGCGTCATTCTGATGCCCGTAGCAAAAGCTATGGCCCAAACAGTGCGGCGAAACCAAAGTCCAGTAATCTTGCTTACCGATTACTGGACTTTGGCCCCATGTCTTTTGAGAGATATATTAACGCCCGATTGGTGGATTTTGGTCTCAATATCTCATGTGACATATATTAACACCAAAATGCATAACTATTGCTTACCAATTTGTGCATTTTGTCAGCAATATATGTCTCACAAAATAATGGTATCAAAATCCACTAATATTGCTCAACGATTAGTGGATTTTGGCCCCAATATCTTCTGTGACATATATTAGTGCCAAAATGACAGCCGAATTAATCAAGGCGTTGGATCAATGTGGCATAAGCAACGAACAGAGAGGCATAAACGAATAGAGAACGTCTCTATGGTTCCAAGAAAAGTAGATTAATCGAATTCTGCCCACAAGCCGGACATATATGGCTGAAAATCATAAAATATGCAAAAAAAGTTAAAATCCCTAATTCTCCCAGCACTTGAACCACACTGAAAGAAACGCGTACGCAAATTTCGACCCAACCCAAAACGGGTTCAAGCTGAGGTTCGAATAGGCAATGGAAATATTACCAGAAATAGTAAGAAATAACTAAAAATGCCCGTTTGGCTGGTTGAACGGCGGAATTTGGGGATGAATGTGGACCCCGATCGTCCCCTTGTGCGTCTCGTCGAGAGATTTCCGAATTGGGGTGGCTCGCGTCATTCTGATGCCCGTAGCAAAAGCTATGGCCCAAAAAGTGCGGCGAAACCAAAGTCCAGTAATCTTGCTTACCGATTACTGGACTTTGGCCCCATGTCTTTTGAGAGATATATTAACGCCCGATTGGTGGATTTTGGCCCCAATATCTCATGTGACATATATTAACACCAAAATGCATAACTATTGCTTACCGATTTGTGCAGTTTGTCAGCAATTTATGTCTCACAAAATAATGGTATCAAAATCCACTAATCTTGCTCACCGATTATTGGATTTTGGCCCCAATATCTTCTGTGACATATATTAGTGCCAAAATGACAGCCGAATTAATCAAGGCGTTGGATCAATGTGGCATAAGAAACGAACAGAGAGGCATAAACGAATACAGAACGTCTTTATGGTTCCAAGAAAAGTAGATTAATCGAATTCTGCCCACAATTCGGGCATATAAGGCTGAAAATCATAAAATATGCCAAAAAAAGTTAAAATCCCGAATTGTCCCAACACTTTAACCATACTGAAAGAAACGCGTACGCGAATTTCGACCCAACCCAAAACGGGTTCAAGCTGAGGTCCGAATAGGCAATGGAAATATTACCAGAAATAGTAAGAAATAACTAAAAATGCCCGTTTGGCTGGTTGAACGGCGGAATTTGGGGATGAATATGGACCCCGATGGAGCGTAGCTCGATCGTCTCCTTGTGCGTCTCGTCGAGAGCTTTCCGAATTGGGGTGGCTCGCGTCATTCTGATGCCCGTAGCAAAAGCTATGGCCCAAACAGTGCGGCGAAACCAAAGTCCAGTAATCTTGCTTACCGATTACTGGACTTTGGCCCCATGTCTTTTGAGAGATATATTAACGCCCGATTGGTGGATTTTGGTCTCAATATCTCATGTGAAATATATTAACACCAAAATGCATAACTATTGCTTACCAATTTGTGCATTTTGTCAGCAATATATGTCTCACAAAATAATGGTATCAAAATCCACTAATCTTGCTCACCGATTAGTGGATTTTGGCCCCAATAACTTCTGTGACATATATTAGTGCCAAAATGACAGCCGAATTAATCAAGGCGTTGGATCAATGTGGCATAAGCAACGAACAGAGAGGCATAAACGAATAGAGAACGTCTCTATGGTTCCAAGAAAAGTAGATTAATCGAATTCTGCCCACAAGCCGCACATATATGGCTGAAAATCATAAAATATGCAAAAAAAGTTAAAATCCCTAATTCTCCCAGCACTTGAACCACACTGAAAGAAACGCGTACGCAAATTTCGACCCAACCCAAAACGGGTTCAAGCTGAGGTTCGAATAGGCAATGGAAATATTACCAGAAATAGTAAGAAATAACTAAAAATGCCCGTTTGGCTGGTTGAACGGCGGAATTTGGGGATGAATGTGGACCCCGATCGTCCCCTTGTGCGTCTCGTCGAGAGCTTTCCGAATTGGGGTGGCTCGCGTCATTCTGATGCCCGTAGCAAAAGCTATGGCCCAAAAAGTGCGGCGAAACCAAAGTCCAGTAATCTTGCTTACCGATTACTGGACTTTGGCCCCATGTCTTTTGAGAGATATATTAACGCCCGATTGGTGGATTTTGGCCCCAATATCTCATGTGACATATATTAACACCAAAATGCATAACTATTGCTTACCGATTTGTGCAGTTTGTCAGCAATTTATGTCTCACAAAATAATGGTATCAAAATCCACTAATCTTGCTCACCGATTATTGGATTTTGGCCCCAATATCTTCTGTGACATATATTAGTGCCAAAATGACAGCCGAATTAATCAAGGCGTTGGATCAATGTGGCATAAGAAACGAACAGAGAGGCATAAACGAATACAGAACGTCTTTATGGTTCCAAGAAAAGTAGATTAATCGAATTCTGCCCACAATTCGGGCATATAAGGCTGAAAATCATAAAATATGCCAAAAAAAGTTAAAATCCCGAATTGTCCCAACACTTTAACCATACTGAAAGAAACGCGTACGCGAATTTCGACCCAACCCAAAACGGGTTCAAGCTGAGGTCCGAATAGGCAATGGAAATATTACCAGAAATAGTAAGAAATAACTAAAAATGCCCGTTTGGCTGGTTGAACGGCGGAATTTGGGGATGCATATGGACCCCGATGGAGCGTAGCTCGATCGTCTCCTTGTGCGTCTCGTCGAGAGCTTTCCGAATTGGGGTGGCTCGCGTCATTCTGATGCCCGTAGCAAAAGCTATGGCCCAAACAGTGCGGCGAAACCAAAGTCCAGTAATCTTGCTTACCGATTACTAGACTTTGGCCCCATGTCTTTTGAGAGATATATTAACGCCCGATTGGTGGATTTTGGTCTCAATATCTCATGTGACATATATTAACACCAAAATGCATAACTATTGCTTACCAATTTGTGCATTTTGTCAGCAATATATGTCTCACAAAATAATGGTATCAAAATCCACTAATCTTGCTCACCGATTAGTGGATTTTGGCCCCAATAACTTCTGTGACATATATTAGTGCCAAAATGACAGCCGAATTAATCAAGGCGTTGGATCAATGTGGCATAAGCAACGAACAGAGACGCATAAACGAATAGAGAACGTCTCTATGGTTCCAAGAAAAGTAGATTAATCGAATTCTGCCCACAAGCCGGACATATATGGCTGAAAATCATAAAATATGCAAAAAAAGTTAAAATCCCTAATTGTCCCAACACTTTAACCACACTGAAAGAAACGTGTACGCGAATTTCGACCCAACCCAAAACGGGTTCAAGCTGAGGTTCGAATAGGCAATGGAAATATTACCAGAAATAGTAAGAAATAACTAAAAATGCCCGTATTTGGGGATGAATATGGACCCCGATGGAGCGTAGCTCAATCGTCCCCTTTTGCGTCTCGTCGAGAGCTTTCCGAATTGGGGTGACTCGCGTCATTCTGATTCCCGTAGCAAAAGCTATGGCCCAAACACTGCGGTGACACCAAAGTCCAGTAATCTTTCTTACCGATTACTGGACTTTGGCCCCATGTCTTTTGAGAGATATATTAACGCCTGATTGGTGGATTTTGGCCCCAATATCTCATGTGACATATATTAACACCAAAATGCATAACTATTGCTTACCAATTTGTGCATTTTGTCAGCAATTTATGTCTCACAAAATAATGGTATCAAAATCCACTAATCTTGCTCACCGATTATTGGATTTTGGCCCCAATATCTTCTGCGACATATATTAGTGCCAAAATGACAGCCGAATTAATCAAGGCGTTGGATCAATGTGGCATAAGAAACGAACAGAGAGGCATAAACGAATACAGAACGTCTTTATGGTTCCAAGAAAAGTAGATTAATCGAATTCTGCCCACAATTCGGGCATATAAGGCTGAAAATCATAAAATATGCCAAAAAAAGTTAAAATCCCGAAATGTCCCAACACTTTAACCATACTGAAAGAAACGCGTACGCGAATTTCGACCCAACCCAAAACGGGTTCAAGCTGAGGTCCGAATAGGCAATGGAAATATTACCAGAAATAGTAAAAAATAACTAAAAATGCCCGTTTGGCTGGTTGAACGGCGGAATTTGGGGATGAATATGGACCCCGATGGAGCGTAGCTCGATCGTCCCCTTGTGCGTCTCGTCGAGAGCTTTCCGAATTGGGGTGGCTCGCGTCATTCTGATGCCCGTAGCAAAAGCTATGGCCCAAACAGTGCGGCGAAACCAAAGTCCAGTAATCTTGCTTACCGATTACTGGACTTTGGCCCCATGTCTTTTGAGAGATATATTAACGCCCGATTGGTGGATTTTGGTCTCAATATCTCATGTGACATATATTAACACCAAAATGCATAACTATTGCTTACCAATTTGTGCATTTTGTCAGCAATATATGTCTCACAAAATAATGGTATCAAAATCCACTAATATTGCTCAACGATTAGTGGATTTTGGCCCCAATATCTTCTGTGACATATATTAGTGCCAAAATGGCAGGCGAATTAATCAAGGCGTTGGATCAATGTGGCATAAGCAACGAACAGAGAGGCATAAACGAATAGAGAACGTCTCTATGGTTCCAAGAAAAGTAGATTAATCGAATTCTGCCCACAAGCCGGACATATATGGCTGAAAATCATAAAATATGCAAAAAAAAGTTAAAATCCCTAATTCTCCCAACACTTGAACCACACTGAAAGAAACGCGTACGCAAATTTCGACCCAACCCAAAACGGGTTCAAGCTGAGGTTCGAATAGGCAATGGAAATATTACCAGAAATAGTAAGAAATAACTAGAAATGCCCGTTTGGCTGGTTGAACGGCGGAATTTGGGGATGAATATGGACCCCGATCGTCCCCTTGTGCGTCTCGTCGAGAGCTTTCCGAATTGGGGTGGCTCGCGTCATTCTGATGCCCGTAGCAAAAGCTATGGCCCAAAAAGTGCGGCGAAACCAAAGTCCAGTAATCTTGCTTACCGATTACTGGACTTTGGCCCCATGTCTTTTGAGAGATATATTAACGCCCGATTGGTGGATTTTGGCCCCAATATCTCATGTGACATATATTAACACCAAAATGCATAACTATTGCTTACCGATTTGTGCAGTTTGTCAGCAATTTATGTCTCACAAAATAATGGTATCAAAATCCACTAATCTTGCTCACCGATTATTGGATTTTGGCCCCAATATCTTCTGTGACATATATTAGTGCCAAAATGACAGCCGAATTAATCAAGGCGTTGGATCAATGTGGCATAAGCAACGAACAGAGAGGCATAAACGAATAGAGAACGTCTCTATGGTTCCAAGAAAAGTAGATTAATCGAATTCTGCCCACAAGCCGCACATATATGGCTGAAAATCATAAAATATGCAAAAAAAGTTAAAATCCCTAATTCTCCCAGCACTTGAACCACACTGAAAGAAACGCGTACGCAAATTTCGACCCAACCCAAAACGGGTTCAAGCTGAGGTTCGAATAGGCAATGGAAATATTACCAGAAATAGTAAGAAATAACTAAAAATGCCCGTTTGGCTGGTTGAACGGCGGAATTTGGGGATGAATGTGGACCCCGATCGTCCCCTTGTGCGTCTCGTCGAGAGCTTTCCGAATTGGGGTGGCTCGCGTCATTCTGATGCCCGTAGCAAAAGCTATGGCCCAAAAAGTGCGGCGAAACCAAAGTCCAGTAATCTTGCTTACCGATTACTGGACTTTGGCCCCATGTCTTTTGAGAGATATATTAACGCCCGATTGGTGGATTTTGGCCCCAATATCTCATGTGACATATATTAACACCAAAATGCATAACTATTGCTTACCGATTTGTGCAGTTTGTCAGCAATTTATGTCTCACAAAATAATGGTATCAAAATCCACTAATCTTGCTCACCGATTATTGGATTTTGGCCCCAATATCTTCTGTGACATATATTAGTGCCAAAATGACAGCCGAATTAATCAAGGCGTTGGATCAATGTGGCATAAGAAACGAACAGAGAGGCATAAACGAATACAGAACGTCTTTATGGTTCCAAGAAAAGTAGATTAATCGAATTCTGCCCACAATTCGGGCATATAAGGCTGAAAATCATAAAATATGCCAAAAAAAGTTAAAATCCCGAATTGTCCCAACACTTTAACCATACTGAAAGAAACGCGTACGCGAATTTCGACCCAACCCAAAACGGGTTCAAGCTGAGGTCCGAATAGGCAATGGAAATATTACCAGAAATAGTAAGAAATAACTAAAAATGCCCGTTTGGCTGGTTGAACGGCGGAATTTGGGGATGCATATGGACCCCGATGGAGCGTAGCTCGATCGTCTCCTTGTGCGTCTCGTCGAGAGCTTTCCGAATTGGGGTGGCTCGCGTCATTCTGATGCCCGTAGCAAAAGCTATGGCCCAAACAGTGCGGCGAAACCAAAGTCCAGTAATCTTGCTTACCGATTACTAGACTTTGGCCCCATGTCTTTTGAGAGATATATTAACGCCCGATTGGTGGATTTTGGTCTCAATATCTCATGTGACATATATTAACACCAAAATGCATAACTATTGCTTACCAATTTGTGCATTTTGTCAGCAATATATGTCTCACAAAATAATGGTATCAAAATCCACTAATCTTGCTCACCGATTAGTGGATTTTGGCCCCAATAACTTCTGTGACATATATTAGTGCCAAAATGACAGCCGAATTAATCAAGGCGTTGGATCAATGTGGCATAAGCAACGAACAGAGACGCATAAACGAATAGAGAACGTCTCTATGGTTCCAAGAAAAGTAGATTAATCGAATTCTGCCCACAAGCCGGACATATATGGCTGAAAATCATAAAATATGCAAAAAAAGTTAAAATCCCTAATTGTCCCAACACTTTAACCACACTGAAAGAAACGTGTACGCGAATTTCGACCCAACCCAAAACGGGTTCAAGCTGAGGTTCGAATAGGCAATGGAAATATTACCAGAAATAGTAAGAAATAACTAAAAATGCCCGTATTTGGGGATGAATATGGACCCCGATGGAGCGTAGCTCAATCGTCCCCTTTTGCGTCTCGTCGAGAGCTTTCCGAATTGGGGTGACTCGCGTCATTCTGATTCCCGTAGCAAAAGCTATGGCCCAAACACTGCGGTGACACCAAAGTCCAGTAATCTTTCTTACCGATTACTGGACTTTGGCCCCATGTCTTTTGAGAGATATATTAACGCCTGATTGGTGGATTTTGGCCCCAATATCTCATGTGACATATATTAACACCAAAATGCATAACTATTGCTTACCAATTTGTGCATTTTGTCAGCAATTTATGTCTCACAAAATAATGGTATCAAAATCCACTAATCTTGCTCACCGATTATTGGATTTTGGCCCCAATATCTTCTGCGACATATATTAGTGCCAAAATGACAGCCGAATTAATCAAGGCGTTGGATCAATGTGGCATAAGAAACGAACAGAGAGGCATAAACGAATACAGAACGTCTTTATGGTTCCAAGAAAAGTAGATTAATCGAATTCTGCCCACAATTCGGGCATATAAGGCTGAAAATCATAAAATATGCCAAAAAAAGTTAAAATCCCGAAATGTCCCAACACTTTAACCATACTGAAAGAAACGCGTACGCGAATTTCGACCCAACCCAAAACGGGTTCAAGCTGAGGTCCGAATAGGCAATGGAAATATTACCAGAAATAGTAAAAAATAACTAAAAATGCCCGTTTGGCTGGTTGAACGGCGGAATTTGGGGATGAATATGGACCCCGATGGAGCGTAGCTCGATCGTCCCCTTGTGCGTCTCGTCGAGAGCTTTCCGAATTGGGGTGGCTCGCGTCATTCTGATGCCCGTAGCAAAAGCTATGGCCCAAACAGTGCGGCGAAACCAAAGTCCAGTAATCTTGCTTACCGATTACTGGACTTTGGCCCCATGTCTTTTGAGAGATATATTAACGCCCGATTGGTGGATTTTGGTCTCAATATCTCATGTGACATATATTAACACCAAAATGCATAACTATTGCTTACCAATTTGTGCATTTTGTCAGCAATATATGTCTCACAAAATAATGGTATCAAAATCCACTAATATTGCTCAACGATTAGTGGATTTTGGCCCCAATATCTTCTGTGACATATATTAGTGCCAAAATGGCAGGCGAATTAATCAAGGCGTTGGATCAATGTGGCATAAGCAACGAACAGAGAGGCATAAACGAATAGAGAACGTCTCTATGGTTCCAAGAAAAGTAGATTAATCGAATTCTGCCCACAAGCCGGACATATATGGCTGAAAATCATAAAATATGCAAAAAAAAGTTAAAATCCCTAATTCTCCCAACACTTGAACCACACTGAAAGAAACGCGTACGCAAATTTCGACCCAACCCAAAACGGGTTCAAGCTGAGGTTCGAATAGGCAATGGAAATATTACCAGAAATAGTAAGAAATAACTAGAAATGCCCGTTTGGCTGGTTGAACGGCGGAATTTGGGGATGAATATGGACCCCGATCGTCCCCTTGTGCGTCTCGTCGAGAGCTTTCCGAATTGGGGTGGCTCGCGTCATTCTGATGCCCGTAGCAAAAGCTATGGCCCAAAAAGTGCGGCGAAACCAAAGTCCAGTAATCTTGCTTACCGATTACTGGACTTTGGCCCCATGTCTTTTGAGAGATATATTAACGCCCGATTGGTGGATTTTGGCCCCAATATCTCATGTGACATATATTAACACCAAAATGCATAACTATTGCTTACCGATTTGTGCAGTTTGTCAGCAATTTATGTCTCACAAAATAATGGTATCAAAATCCACTAATCTTGCTCACCGATTATTGGATTTTGGCCCCAATATCTTCTGTGACATATATTAGTGCCAAAATGACAGCCGAATTAATCAAGGCGTTGGATCAATGTGGCATAAGAAACGAACAGAGAGTCATAAACGAATACAGAACGTCTTTATGGTTCCAAGAAAAGTAGATTAATCGAATTCTGCCCACAATTCGGGCATATAAGGCTGAAAATCATAAAATATGCCAAAAAAAGTTAAAATCCCGAATTGTCCCAACACTTTAACCATACTGAAAGAAACGCGTACGCGAATTTCGACCCAACCCAAAACGGGTTCAAGCTGAGGTCCGAATAGGCAATGGAAATATTACCAGAAATAGTAAGAAATAACTAAAAATGCCCGTTTGGCTGGTTGAACGGCGGAATTTGGGGATGAATATGGACCCCGATGGAGCGTAGCTCGATCGTCTCCTTGTGCGTCTCGTCGAGAGCTTTCCGAATTGGGGTGGCTCGCGTCATTCTGATGCCCGTAGCAAAAGCTATGGCCCAAACAGTGCGGCGAAACCAAAGTCCAGTAATCTTGCTTACCGATTACTGGACTTTGGCCCCATGTCTTTTGAGAGATATATTAACGCCCGATTGGTGGATTTTGGTCTCAATATCTCATGTGACATATATTAACACCAAAATGCATAACTATTGCTTACCAATTTGTGCATTTTGTCAGCAATATATGTCTCACAAAATAATGGTATCAAAATCCACTAATCTTGCTCACCGATTAGTGGATTTTGGCCCCAATAACTTCTGTGACATATATTAGTGCCAAAATGACAGCCGAATTAATCAAGGCGTTGGATCAATGTGGCATAAGCAACGAACAGAGACGCATAAACGAATAGAGAACGTCTCTATGGTTCCAAGAAAAGTAGATTAATCGAATTCTGCCCACAAGCCGGACATATATGGCTGAAAATCATAAAATATGCAAAAAAAGTTAAAATCCCTAATTGTCCCAACACTTTAACCACACTGAAAGAAACGTGTACGCGAATTTCGACCCAACCCAAAACGGGTTCAAGCTGAGGTTCGAATAGGCAATGGAAATATTACCAGAAATAGTAAGAAATAACTAAAAATGCCCGCATTTGGGGATAAATATGGACCCCGATGGAGCGTAGCTCAATCGTCCCCTTATGCGTCTCGTCGAGAGCTTTCCGAATTGGGGTGACTCGCGTCATTCTGATTCCCGTAGCAAAAGCTATGGCCCAAACACTGCGGTGACACCAAAGTCCAGTAATCTTTCTTACCGATTACTGGACTTTGGCCCCATGTCTTTTGAGAGATATATTAACGCCTGATTGGTGAATTTTGGCCCCAATATCTCATGTGACATATATTAACACCAAAATGCATAACTATTGCTTACCAATTTGTGCATTTTGTCAGCAATTTATGTCTCACAAAATAATGGTATCAAAATCCACTAATCTTGCTCACCGATTATTGGATTTTGGCCCCAATATCTTCTGCGACATATATTAGTGCCAAAATGACAGCCGAATTAATCAAGGCGTTGGATCAATGTGGCATAAGAAACGAACAGAGAGGCATAAACGAATACAGAACGTCTTTATGGTTCCAAGAAAAGTAGATTAATCGAATTCTGCCCACAATTCGGGCATATAAGGCTGAAAATCATAAAATATGCCAAAAAAAGTTAAAATCCCGAAATGTCCCAACACTTTAACCATACTGAAAGAAACGCGTACGCGAATTTCGACCCAACCCAAAACGGGTTCAAGCTGAGGTCCGAATAGGCAATGGAAATATTACCAGAAATAGTAAAAAATAACTAAAAATGCCCGTTTGGCTGGTTGAACGGCGGAATTTGGGGATGAATATGGACCCCGATGGAGCGTAGCTCGATCGTCCCCTTGTGCGTCTCGTCGAGAGCTTTCCGAATTGGGGTGGCTCGCGTCATTCTGATGCCCGTAGCAAAAGCTATGGCCCAAACAGTGCGGCGAAACCAAAGTCCAGTAATCTTGCTTACCGATTACTGGACTTTGGCCCCATGTCTTTTGAGAGAGATATATTAACGCCCGATTGGTGGATTTTGGTCTCAATATCTCATGTGACATATATTAACACCAAAATGCATAACTATTGCTTACCAATTTGTGCATTTTGTCAGCAATATATGTCTCACAAAATAATGGTATCAAAATCCACTAATATTGCTCAACGATTAGTGGATTTTGGCCCCAATATCTTCTGTGACATATATTAGTGCCAAAATGACAGCCGAATTAATCAAGGCGTTGGATCAATGTGGCATAAGCAACGAACAGAGAGGCATAAACGAATAGAGAACGTCTCTATGGTTCCAAGAAAAGTAGATTAATCGAATTCTGCCCACAAGCCGGACATATATGGCTGAAAATCATAAAATATGCAAAAAAAGTTAAAATCCCTAATTCTCCCAGCACTTGAACCACACTGAAAGAAACGTGTACGCAAATTTCGACCCAACCCAAAACGGGTTCAAGCTGAGGTTCGAATAGGCAATGGAAATATTACCAGAAATAGTAAGAAATAACTAAAAATGCCCGTTTGGCTGGTTGAACGGCGGAATTTGGGGATGAATGTGGACCCCGATCGTCCCCTTGTGCGTCTCGTCGAGAGCTTTCCGAATTGGGGTGGCTCGCGTCATTCTGATGCCCGTAGCAAAAGCTATGGCCCAAAAACTGCGGCGAAACCAAAGTCCAGTAATCTTGCTTACCGATTACTGGACTTTGGCCCCATGTCTTTTGAGAGATATATTAACGCCCGATTGGTGGATTTTGGCCCCAATATCTCATGTGACATATATTAACACCAAAATGCATAACTATTGCTTACCGATTTGTGCAGTTTGTCAGCAATTTATGTCTCACAAAATAATGGTATCAAAATCCACTAATCTTGCTCACCGATTATTGGATTTTGGCCCAAATATCTTCTGTGACATATATTAGTGCCAAAATGACAGCCGAATTAATCAAGGCGTTGGATCAATGTGGCATAAGAAACGAACAGAGAGGCATAAACGAATACATAACGTCTTTATGGTTCCAAGAAAAGTAGATTAATCGAATTCTGCCCACAATTCGGGCATATAAGGCTGAAAATCATAAAATATGCCAAAAAAAGTTAAAATCCCGAATTGTCCCAACACTTTAACCATACTGAAAGAAACGCGTACGCGAATTTCGACCCAACCCAAAACGGGTTCAAGCTGAGGTCCGAATAGGCAATGGAAATATTACCAGAAATAGTAAGAAATAACTAAAAATGCCCGTTTGGCTGGTTGAACGGCGGAATTTGGGGATGAATATGGACCCCGATGGAGCGTAGCTCGATCGTCTCCTTGTGCGTCTCGTCGAGAGCTTTCCGAATTGGGGTGGCTCGCGTCATTCTGATGCCCGTAGCAAAAGCTATGGCCCAAACAGTGCGGCGAAACCAAAGTCCAGTAATCTTGCTTACCGATTACTGGACTTTGGCCCCATGTCTTTTGAGAGATATATTAACGCCCGATTGGTGGATTTTGGTCTCAATATCTCATGTGAAATATATTAACACCAAAATGCATAACTATTGCTTACCAATTTGTGCATTTTGTCAGCAATATATGTCTCACAAAATAATGGTATCAAAATCCACTAATCTTGCTCACCGATTAGTGGATTTTGGCCCCAATAACTTCTGTGACATATATTAGTGCCAAAATGACAGCCGAATTAATCAAGGCGTTGGATCAATGTGGCATAAGCAACGAACAGAGAGGCATAAACGAATAGAGAACGTCTCTATGGTTCCAAGAAAAGTAGATTAATCGAATTCTGCCCACAAGCCGCACATATATGGCTGAAAATCATAAAATATGCAAAAAAAGTTAAAATCCCTAATTCTCCCAGCACTTGAACCACACTGAAAGAAACGCGTACGCAAATTTCGACCCAACCCAAAACGGGTTCAAGCTGAGGTTCGAATAGGCAATGGAAATATTACCAGAAATAGTAAGAAATAACTAAAAATGCCCGTTTGGCTGGTTGAACGGCGGAATTTGGGGATGAATGTGGACCCCGATCGTCCCCTTGTGCGTCTCGTCGAGAGCTTTCCGAATTGGGGTGGCTCGCGTCATTCTGATGCCCGTAGCAAAAGCTATGGCCCAAAAAGTGCGGCGAAACCAAAGTCCAGTAATCTTGCTTACCGATTACTGGACTTTGGCCCCATGTCTTTTGAGAGATATATTAACGCCCGATTGGTGGATTTTGGCCCCAATATCTCATGTGACATATATTAACACCAAAATGCATAACTATTGCTTACCGATTTGTGCAGTTTGTCAGCAATTTATGTCTCACAAAATAATGGTATCAAAATCCACTAATCTTGCTCACCGATTATTGGATTTTGGCCCCAATATCTTCTGCGACATATATTAGTGCCAAAATGACAGCCGAATTAATCAAGGCGTTGGATCAATGTGGCATAAGAAACGAACAGAGAGGCATAAACGAATACAGAACGTCTTTATGGTTCCAAGAAAAGTAGATTAATCGAATTCTGCCCACAATTCGGGCATATAAGGCTGAAAATCATAAAATATGCCAAAAAAAGTTAAAATCCCGAATTGTCCCAACACTTTAACCATACTGAAAGAAACGCGTACGCGAATTTCGACCCAACCCAAAACGGGTTCAAGCTGAGGTCCGAATAGGCAATGGAAATATTACCAGAAATAGTAAGAAATAACTAAAAATGCCCGTTTGGCTGGTTGAACGGCGGAATATGGGGATGCATATGGACCCCGATGGAGCGTAGCTCGATCGTCTCCTTGTGCGTCTCGTCGAGAGCTTTCCGAATTGGGGTGGCTCGCGTCATTCTGATGCCCGTAGCAAAAGCTATGGCCCAAACAGTGCGGCGAAACCAAAGTCCAGTAATCTTGCTTACCGATTACTAGACTTTGGCCCCATGTCTTTTGAGAGATATATTAACGCCCGATTGGTGGATTTTGGTCTCAATATCTCATGTGACATATATTAACACCAAAATGCATAACTATTGCTTACCAATTTGTGCATTTTGTCAGCAATATATGTCTCACAAAATAATGGTATCAAAATCCACTAATCTTGCTCACCGATTAGTGGATTTTGGCCCCAATAACTTCTGTGACATATATTAGTGCCAAAATGACAGCCGAATTAATCAAGGCGTTGGATCAATGTGGCATAAGCAACGAACAGAGAGGCATAAACGAATAGAGAACGTCTCTATGGTTCCAAGAAAAGTAGATTAATCGAATTCTGCCCACAAGCCGCACATATATGGCTGAAAATCATAAAATATGCAAAAAAAGTTAAAATCCCTAATTTTCCCAACACTTTAACCACACTGAAAGAAACGTGTACGCGAATTTCGACCCAACCCAAAACGGGTTCAAGCTGAGGTTCGAATAGGCAATGGAAATATTACCAGAAATAGTAAGAAATAACTAAAAATGCCCGTTTAACTGGTCGAACGGCGGAATTTGGGGATGAATATGGACCCCGATGGATCGTCCCCTTATGCGTCTCGTCGAGAGCTTTCCGAATTGGGGTGACTCGCGTCATTCTGATTCCCGTAGCAAAAGCTATGGCCCAAACAGTGCGGTGACACCAAAGTCCAGTAATCTTTCTTACCGATTACTGGACTTTGGCCCCATGTCTTTTGAGAGATATATTAACGCCTGATTGGTGGATTTTGGCCCCAATATCTCATGTGACATATATTAACACCAAAATGCATAACTATTGCTTACACATTTGTGCATTTTGTCAGCAATTTATGTCTCACAAAATAATGGTATCAAAATCCACTAATCTTGCTCACCGATTATTGGATTTTGGCCCCAATATCTTATGCGACATATATTAGTGCCAAAATGACAGCCGAATTAATCAAGGCGTTGGATCAATGTGGCATAAGCAACGAACAGAGAGGCATAAACGAATAAAGAACGTCTTTATGGTTCCAAGAAAAGTAAATTAATCGAATTCTGCCCACAATTCGGGCATATAAGGCTGAAAATCATAAAATATGCCAAAGAAAGTTAAAATCCCGAATTGTCCCAACACTTTAACCACGCTGAAAGAAACGCGTACGCGAATTTCGACCCAACCCAAAACGGGTTCAAGCTGAGGTCCGAATAGGCAATGGAAATATTACCAGAAATAGTAAGAAATAACTAAAAATGCCCGTTTGGCTGGTCGAACGGCGGAACTTGGGGATGAATATGGACCCCGATGGAGCGTAGCTCAATCGTCCCCTTGTGCGTCTCGTCGAGAGCTTTCCAAATTGGGGTGGCTCGCGTCACTCTGATGCCCGTAGCAAAAGCTATGGCCCAAACAGTGCGGCGAAACCAAAGTCCAGTAATCTTGCTTACCGATTACTGGACTTTGGCCCCATGTCTTTTGAGAGATATATTAACGCCCGATTGGTGGATTTTGGCCCCAATATCTCATGTGACATATATTAACACCAAAATGCATAACTATTGCTTACCAATTTGTGCATTTTGTCAGCAATTTATGTCTCACAAAATAATGGTATCAAAATCCACTAATCTTGCTCACCGATTATTGGATTTTGGCCCCAATATCTTCTGTGACATATATTAGTGCCAATATGACAGCCGAATTAATCAAGGCGTTGGATCAATGTGGCATAAGCAACGAACAGAGAGGCATAAACGAATAGAGAACGTCTCTATGGTTCCAAGAAAAGTAGATTAATCGAATTCTGCCCACAATTCGGGCATATATGGCTGAAAATCATAAAATATGCAAAAAAAAGTTAAAATCCCGAATTGTCCCAACACTTTAACCATACTGAAAGAAACGCGTACGCGAATTTCGACCCAACCCAAAACGGGTTCAAGCTGAGGTCCGAATAGGCAATGGAAATATTACCAGAAATAGTAAGAAATAACTAATAATGCCCGTTTGACTGGTCGAACGGCGGAATTTGGGGATGAATATGGACCCCGATGGAGCGTAGCTCAATCGTCCCCTTATGCGTCTCGTCGAGAACTTTCCGAATTGGGGTGACTCGCGTCATTCTGATTCCCGTAGCAAAAGCTATGGCCCAAACAGTGCTGTGACACCAAAGTCCAGTAATCTTTCTTACCGATTACTGGACTTTGGCCCCATGTCTTTTGAGAGATATATTAACGCCTGATTGGTGGATTTTGGCCCCAATATATCATGTGACATATATTAACACCAAAATGCATAACTATTGCTTACCAATTTGTGCATTTTGTCAGCAATTTATGTCTCACAAAATAATGGTATCAAAATCCACTAATCTTGCTCACCGATTAGTGGATTTTGGCCCCAATATCTTCTGTGACATATATTAGTGCCAAAATGACAGCCGAATTAATCAAGGCGTTGGATCAATGTTGCATAAGCAACGAACAGAGAGGCATAAACGAATAGAGAACGTCTCTATGGTTCCAAGAAAAGTAGATTAATCGAATTCTGCCCACAAGCCGCACATATATGGCTGAAAATCATAAAATATGCAAAAAAAGTTAAAATCCCTAATTTTCCCAACACTTTAACCACACTTAAAGAAACGTGTACGCGAATTTCGACCCAACCCAAAACGGGTTCAAGCTGAGGTTCGAATAGGCAATGGAAATATTACCAGAAATAGTAAGAAATAACTAAAAATGCCCGTTTGACTGGTCGAACGGCGGAATTTGGGGATGAATATGGACCCCGATGGAGCGTAGCTCAATCGTCCCCTTATGCGTCTTGTCGAGAGCTTTCCGAATTGGGGTGACTCGCGTCATTCTGATTCCCGTAGCAAAAGCTATGGCCCAAACACTGCGGTGACACCAAAGTCCAGTAATCTTTCTTACCGATTACTGGACTTTGGCCCCATGTCTTTTGAGAGATATATTAACGCCTGATTGGTGGATTTTGGCCCCAATATCTCATGTGACATATATTAACACCAAAATGCATAACTATTGCTTACCAATTTGTGCATTTTGTCAGCAATTTATGTCTCACAAAATAATGGTATCAAAATCCACTAATCTTGCTCACCGATTATTGGATTTTGGCCCCAATATCTTCTGCGACATATATTAGTGCCAAAATGACAGCCGAATTAATCAAGGCGTTGGATCAATGTGGCATAAGAAACGAACAGAGAGGCATAAACGAATACAGAACGTCTTTATGGTTCCAAGAAAAGTAGATTAATCGAATTCTGCCCACAATTCGGGCATATAAGGCTGAAAATCATAAAATATGCCAAAAAAAGTTAAAATCCCGAAATGTCCCAACACTTTAACCATACTGAAAGAAACGCGTACGCGAATTTCGACCCAACCCAAAACGGGTTCAAGCTGAGGTCCGAATAGGCAATGGAAATATTACCAGAAATAGTAAAAAATAACTAAAAATGCCCGTTTGGCTGGTTGAACGGCGGAATTTGGGGATGAATATGGACCCCGATGGAGCGTAGCTCGATCGTCCCCTTGTGCGTCTCGTCGAGAGCTTTCCGAATTGGGGTGGCTCGCGTCATTCTGATGCCCGTAGCAAAAGCTATGGCCCAAACAGTGCGGCGAAACCAAAGTCCAGTAATCTTGCTTACCGATTACTGGACTTTGGCCCCATGTCTTTTGAGAGATATATTAACGCCCGATTGGTGGATTTTGGTCTCAATATCTCATGTGACATATATTAACACCAAAATGCATAACTATTGCTTACCAATTTGTGCATTTTGTCAGCAATATATGTCTCACAAAATAATGGTATCAAAATCCACTAATATTGCTCAACGATTAGTGGATTTTGGCCCCAATATCTTCTGTGACATATATTAGTGCCAAAATGACAGCCGAATTAATCAAGGCGTTGGATCAATGTGGCATAAGCAACGAACAGAGAGGCATAAACGAATAGAGAACGTCTCTATGGTTCCAAGAAAAGTAGATTAATCGAATTCTGCCCACAATTCGGACATATATGGCTGAAAATCATAAAATATGCCAAAAAAAGTTAAAATCCCTAATTGTCCCAACACTTTAACCACATTGAAAGAAACGCGTACGCGAATTTCGACCCAACCCAAAACGGGTTCAAGCTGAGGTTCGAATAGGCAATGGAAATATTACCAGAAATAGTAAGAAATAACTAAAAATGCCCGTTTGACTGGTCGAACGGCGGAATTCGGGGATGAATATGGACCCCGATGGAGCGTAGCTCAATCGTCCCCTTATGCGTCTCGTCGAGAGCTTTCCGAATTGGGGTGACTCGCGTCATTCTGATTCCCGTAGCAAAAGCTATGGCCCAAACAGTGCGGTGACACCAAAGTCCAGTAATCTTTCTTACCGATTACTGGACTTTGGCCCCATGTCTTTTGAGAGATATATTAACGCCTGATTGGTGGATTTTGGCCCCAATATCTCATTGGACATATATTAATACCAAAATGCATAACTATTGCTTACCGATTTGTGCATTTTGTCAGCAATTTATGTCTCACAAAATAATGGTATCAAAATCCACTAATCTTGCTCACCGATTATTGGATTTTGGCCCCAATATCTTCTGTGACATATATTAGTGCCAAAATGACAGCCGAATTAATCAAGGCGTTGGATCAATGTGGCATAAGCAACGAACAGATAGGCATAAACGAATAAAGAACGTCTTTATGGTTCCAAGAAAAGTAAATTAATCGAATTCTGCCCACAATTCGGGCATATAAGGCTGAAAATCATAAAATATGCCAAAGAAAGTTAAAATCCCGAATTGTCCCAACACTTTAACCACGCTGAAAGAAACGCGTACGCGAATTTCGACCCAACCCAAAACGGGTTCAAGCTGAGGTCCGAATAGGCAATGGAAATATTACCAGAAATAGTAAGAAATAACTAAAAATGCCCGTTTGGCTGGTCGAACGGCAGAACTTGGGGATGAATATGGACCCTGATGGAGCGTAGCTCAATCGTCCCCTTGTGCGTCTCGTCGAGAGCTTTCCGAATTGGGGTGGCTCGCGTCACTCTGATGCCCGTAGCAAAAGCTATGGCCCAAACAGTGCGGCGAAACCAAAGTCCAGTAATCTTGCTTACCGATTACTGGACTTTGGCCCCATGTCTTTTGAGAGATATATTAACGCCCGATTGGTGGATTTTGGCCCCAATATCTCATGTGACATATATTAACACCAAAATGCATAACTATTGCTTACCAATTTGTGCATTTTGTCAGCAATTTATGTCTCACAAAATAATGGTATCAAAATCCACTAATCTTGCTCACCGATTATTGGATTTTGGCCCCAATATCTTCTGTGACATATATTAGTGCCAAAATGACAGCCGAATTAATCAAGGCGTTGGATCAATGTGGCATAAGCAACGAACAGAGAGGCATAAACGAATAGAGAACGTCTCTATGGTTCCAAGAAAAGTAGATTAATCGAATTCTGCCCACAATTCGGGCATATATGGCTGAAAATCATAAAATATGCAAAAAAAAGTTAAAATCCCGAATTGTCCCAACACTTTAACCATACTGAAAGAAACGCGTACGCGAATTTCGACCCAACCCAAAACGGGTTCAAGCTGAGGTCCGAATAGGCAATGGAAATATTACCAGAAATAGTAAGAAATAACTAATAATGCCCGTTTGACTGGTCGAACGGCGGAATTTGGGGATGAATATGGACCCCGATGGAGCGTAGCTCAATCGTCCCCTTATGCGTCTCGTCGAGAACTTTCCGAATTGGGGTGACTCGCGTAATTCTGATTCCCGTAGCAAAAGCTATGGCCCAAACAGTGCTGTGACACCAAAGTCCAGTAATCTTTCTTACCGATTACTGGACTTTGGCCCCATGTCTTTTGAGAGATATATTAACGCCTGATTGGTGGATTTTGGCCCCAATATATCATGTGACATATATTAACACCAAAATGCATAACTATTGCTTACCAATTTGTGCATTTTGTCAGCAATTTATGTCTCACAAAATAATGGTATCAAAATCCACTAATCTTGCTCACCGATTAGTGGATTTTGGCCCCAATATCTTCTGTGACATATATTAGTGCCAAAATGACAGCCGAATTAATCAAGGCGTTGGATCAATGTGGCATAAGCAACGAACAGAGAGGCATAAACGAATAGAGAACGTCTCTATGGTTCCAAGAAAAGTAGATTAATCGAATTCTGCCCACAAGCCGGACATATATGGATGAAAATCATAAAATATGCCAAAAAAAGTTAAAATCCCTAATTGTCCCAACACTTTAATTACACTGAAAGAAACGCGTACGCGAATTTCGACCCAACCCAAAATGGGTTCAAGCTGAGGTTCGAATAGGCAATGGAAATATTACCAGAAATAGTAAGAAATAACTAAAAATGCCCATTTGACTGGTCGAACGGCGGAATTTGGGGATGAATATGGACCCCGATGGAGCGTAGCTCAATCGTTCCCTTATGCGTCTCGTCGAGAGCTTTCCGAATTGGGGTGACTCGCGTCATTCTGATTCCCGTAGCAAAAGCTATGGCCCAAACAGTGCGGCGACACCAAAGTCCGGTAATCTTTCTTACCGATTACTGGACTTTGGCCCCATGTCTTTTGAGAGATATATTAACGCCTGATTGGTGGATTTTTGCCCCAATATCTCATTGGACATATATTAATACCAAAATGCATAACTATTGCTTACCGATTTGTGCATTTTGTCAGCAATTTATGTCTCACAAAATAATGGTATCAAAATCCACTAATCTTGCTCACCAATTATTGGATTTTGGCCCCAATATCTTCTGTGACATATATTAGTGCCAAAATGACAGCCGAATTAATCAAGGCGTTGGATCAATGTGGCATAAGCAACGAACAGAGAGGCATAAACGAATAGAGAACGTCTTTATGGTTCCAAGAAAAGTAGACTAATCGAATTCTGCCCACAATTCGGGCATATATGGCTGAAAATCATAAAATATGCAAAAAAAAGTTAAAATCCCGAATTGTCCCAACACTTTAACCATACTGAAAGAAACGCGTACGCGAATTTCGACCCAACCCAAAACGGGTTCAAGCTGAGGTCCAAATAGGCAATGGAAATATTACCAGAAATAGTAAGAAATAACTAATAATGCCCGTTTGACTGGTCGAACGGCGGAATTTGGGGATGAATATGGACCCCGATGGAGCGTAGCTCAATCGTCCCCTTATGCGTCTCGTCGAGAACTTTCCGAATTGGGATGACTCGCGTCATTCTGATTCCCGTAGCAAAAGCTATGGCCCAAACAGTGCGGTGACACCAAAGTCCAGTAATCTTTCTTACCGATTACTGGACTTTGGCCCCATGTCTTTTGAGAGATATACTAACGCCTGATTGGTAAATTTTGGCCCCAATATATCATGTGACATATATTAACACCAAAATGCATAACTATTGCTTACCAATTTGTGCATTTTGTCAGCAATTTATGTCTCACAAAATAATGGTATCAAAATCCACTAATCTTGCTCACCGATTAGTGGATTTTGGCCCCAATATCTTCTGTGACATATATTAGTGCCAAAATGACAGCCGAATTAATCAAGGTGTTGGATCAATGTGGCATAAGCAACGAACAGAGAGGCATAAACGAATAGAGAACGTCTCTATGGTTCCAAGAAAAGTAGATTAATCGAATTCTGCCCACAAGCCGGACATATATGGATGAAAATCATAAAATATGCCAAAAAAAGTTAAAATCCCTAATTGTCCCAACACTTTAACCACATTGAAAGAAACGCGTACGCGAATTTCGACCCAACCCAAAACGGGTTCAAGCTGAGGTTCGAATAGGCAATGGAAATATTACCAGAAATAGTAAGAAATAACTAAAAATGCCCGTTTGACTGGTCGAACGGCGGAATTTGGGGATGAATATGGACCCCGATGGAGCGTAGCTCAATCGTCCCCTTATGCGTCTCGTCGAGAGCTTTCCGAATTGGGGTGACTCGCGTCATTCTGATTCCCGTAGCAAAAGCTATGGCCCAAACAGTGCGGTGACACCAAAGTCCAGTAATCTTTCTTACCGATTACTGGACTTTGGCCCCATGTCTTTTGAGAGATATATTAACGCCTGATTGGTGGATTTTGGCCCCAATATCTCATTGGACATATATTAATACCAAAATGCATAACTATTGCTTACCGATTTGTGCATTTTGTCAGCAATTTATGTCTCACAAAATAATGGTATCAAAATCCACTAATCTTGCTCACCGATTATTGGATTTTGGCCCCAATATCTTCTGTGACATATATTAGTGCCAAAATGACAGCCGAATTAATCAAGGCGTTCGATCAATGTGGCATAAGCAACGAACAGAGAGGCATAAACGAATAAAGAACGTCTTTATGGTTCCAAGAAAAGTAGAGTAATCGAATTCTGCCAACAATTCGGGCATATAAGGCTGAAAATCACAAAATATGCCAAAGAAAGTTAAAATCCCGAATTGTCCCAACACTTTAACCACACTGAAAGAAACGCGTACGCGAATTTCAACCCAACCCAAAACGGATTCAAGCTGAGGTCCGAATAGGCAATGGAAATATTACCAGAAATAGTAAGAAATAACTAAAAATGCCCGTTTGGCTGGTCGAACGGCGGAATTTGGGGATGAATATGGACCCCGATGGAGCGTAGCTCAATCGTCCCCTTGTGCGTCTCGTCGAGAGCTTTCCGAATTGGGGTGGCTCGCGTCATTCTGATGCCCGTAGCAAAAGCTATGGCCCAAACAGTGCGGCGAAACCAAAGTCCAGTAATCTTGCTTACCGATTACTGGACTTTGGCCCCATGTCTTTTGAGAGATATATTAACGCCCGATTGGTGGATTTTGGCCCCAATATCTCATGTGACATATATTAACACCAAAATGCATAACTATTGCTTACCGATTTGTGCATTTTGTCAGCAATTTATGTCTCACAAAATAATGGTATCAAAATCCACTAATCTTGCTCACCGATTATTTGATTTTGGCCCCAATATCTTCTGTGACATATATTAGTGCCAAAATGACAGCCGAATTAATCAAGGCGTTGGATCAATGTGGCATAAGCAACGAACAGAGAGGCATAAACGAATAGAGAACGTCTTTATGGTTCCAAGAAAAGTAGACTAATCGAATTCTGCCCACAATTCGGGCATATAAGGCTGAAAATCATAAAATATGCAAAAAAAAGTTAAAATCCCGAATTGTCCCAACACTTTAACCATAATGAAAGAAACGCGTACGCGAATTTCGACCCAACCCAAAACGGGTTCAAGCTGAGGTCCGAATAGGCAATGGAAATATTACCAGAAATAGTAAGAAATAACTAAAAATGCCCGTTTGGCTGGTCGAACGGCGGAATTTGGGGATGAATATGGACCCCGATGGAGCGAAGCTCAATCGTCCCCTTGTTCGTCTCGTCGAGAGCTTTCCGAATTGGGGTGGCTCGCGTCATTCTGATGCCCTTAGCAAAAGCTATGGCCCAAACAGTGCGGCGACACCAAAGTCCAGTAATCTTGCTTACCGATTACTGGACTTTGGCCCCATGTCTTTTGAGAGATATATTAACGCCCGATTGGTGGATTTTGGTCTCAATATCTCATGTGAAATATATTAACACCAAAATGCATAACTATTGCTTACCAATTTGTGCATTTTGTCAGCAATTTATGTCTCACAAAATAATGGTATCAAAATCCACTAATCTTGCTCACCGATTAGTGGATTTTGGCCCCAATATCTTCTGTGACATATATTAGTGCCAAAATGACAGCCGAATTAATCAAGGCGTTGGATCAATGTGGCATAAGCAACGAACAGAGAGGCATAAACGAATAGAGAACGTCTCTATGGTTCCAAGAAAAGTAGATTAATCGAATTCTGCCCACAAGCCGGACATATATGGCTGAAAATCATAAAATATGCCAAAAAAAGTTAAAATCCCTAATTTTCACAACACTTTAACCACACTGAAAGAAACGCGTACGCGAATTTCGACCCAACCCAAAACGGGTTCAAGCTGAGGTTCGAATAGGCAATGGAAATATTACAAGAAATTTTAAGAAATAACTAAAAATGCCCGTTTGACTGGTCGAACAGCGGAATTTGGGGATGAATATCGTCCGCTTATGCGTCTCGTCGAGAGCTTTCCGAATTGGGGTGGCTCGCGTCATTCTGATGCCAGTAGCAAAAGCTATGGCCCAAACAGTGCGGCGACACCAAAGTCCAGTAATCTTTCTTACCGGTTACTGGACTTTGCCCCATGTCTTTTGAGAGATATATTAACGCCCGATTGGTGGATTTTGGCCCCAATATCTCATGTGACATATATTAACACCAAAATGCATAACTATTGCTTACCGATTTGTGCATTTTGTCAGCAATTTATGTCTCACAAAATAATGGTATCAAAATCCACTAATCTTGCTCACCGATTATTGGATTTTGGCCCCAATATCTTCTGTGACATATATTAGTGCGAAAATGACAGCCGAATTAATCAAGGCGTTGGATCAATGTGGCATAAGCAACGAACAGAGAGGCATAAACGAATAGAGAACGTCTCTATGGTTCCAAGAAAAGTAGATTAATCGAATTCTTCCCACAAGCCAGACATATATGGCTGAAAATCATAAAATATGCCAAAAAAAGTTAAAATCCCTAATTGTCCCAACACTTTAACCACACTGAAAGAAACGTGTACGCGAATTTCGACCCAACCCAAAACGGGTTCAAGCTGAGGTTCGAATAGGCAATGGAAATATTACCAGAAATAGTAAGAAATAACTAAAAATGCCCGTTTGACTGGTCGAACAGCGGAATTTGGGGATGAATATGGACCCCGATGGAGCGTAGCTCGATCGTCCCCTTATGCGTCTCGTCGAGAGCTTTCCGAATTGGGGTGGCTCTCGTCATTCTGATGCCCGTAGCAAAAGCTATGGCCCAAACAGTGCGGCGACACCAAAGTCCAGTAATCTTTCTTACCGATTACTGGACTTTGGCCCCATGTCTTTTGAGAGATATATTAACGCCCGATTGGTGGATTTTGGTCTCAATATCTCATGTGACATATATTAACACCAAAATGCATAACTATTGCTTACCGATTTGTGCATTTTGTCAGCAATTTATGTCTCACAAAATAATGGTATCAAAATCCACTAATCTTGCTCACCGATTAGTGGATTTTGGCCCCAATATCTTCTGTGACATATATTAGTGCCAAAATGACAGCCGAATTAATCAAGGCGTTGGATCAATGTGGCATAAGCAACGAACAGAGAGGCATAAACGAATAGAGAACGTCTTTATGGTTCCAAGAAAAGTAGACTAATCGAATTCTGCCCACAATTCGGGCATATAAGACTGAAAATCATAAAATATGCAAAAAAAAGTTAAAATCCCGAATTGTCCCAACACTTTAACCATACTGAAAGAAACGCGTACGCGAATTTCGACCCAACCCAAAACGGGTTCAAGCTGAGGTCCGAATAGGCAATGGAAATATTACCAGAAATAGTAAGAAATAACTAAAAATGCCCGTTTGGCTGGTCGAACGGCGGAATTTGGGGATGAATATGGACCCCGATGGAGCGTAGCTCAATCGTCCCCTTGTGCGTCTCGTCGAGAGCTTTCCGAATTGGGGTGGCTCGCGTCATTCTGATGCCCGTAGCAAAAGCTATGGCCCAAACAGTGCGGCGAAACCAAAGTCCAGTAATCTTGCTTACCGATTACTGGACTTTGGCCCCATGTCTTTTGAGAGATATATTAACGCATGATTGGTGGATTTTGGCCCCAATATCTCATGTGACATATATTAATACCAAAATGCATAACTATTGCTTACCGATTTGTGCATTTTGTCAGCAATTTATGTCTCACAAAATAATGGTATCAAAATCCACTAATCTTGCTCACCGATTAGTGGATTTTGGCCCCAATATCTTCTGTGACATATATTAGTGCCAAAATGACAGCCGAATTAATCAAGGCGTTGGATCAATGTGGCATAAGCAACGAACAGAGAGGCATAAACGAATAGAGAACGTCTTTATGGTTCCAAGAAAAGTAGACTAATCGAATTCTGCCCACAATTCGGGCATATAAGACTGAAAATCATAAAATATGCAAAAAAAAGTTAAAATCCCGAATTGTCCCAACACTTTAACCATACTGAAAGAAACGCGTACGCGAATTTCGACCCAACCCAAAACGGGTTCAAGCTGAGGTCCGAATAGGCAATGGAAATATTACCAGAAATAGTAAGAAATAACTAAAAATGCCCGTTTGGCTGGTCGAACGGCGGAATTTGGGGATGAATATGGACCCCGATGGAGCGTAGCTCAATCTTCCCCTTGTGCGTCTCGTCGAGAGCTTTCCGAATTGGTGTGGCTCGCGTCATTCTGATGCCCGTAGCAAAAGCTATGGCCCAAACAGTGCGGCGAAACCAAAGTCCAGTAATCTTGCTTACCGATTACTGGACTTTGGCCCCATGTCTTTTGAGAGATATATTAACGCCTGATTGGTGGATTTTGGCCCCAATATCTCATGTGACATATATTAACACCAAAATGCATAACTATTGCTTACCAATTTGTGCATTTTGTCAGCAATTTATGTCTCACAAAATAATGGTATCAAAATCCACTAATCTTGCTCACCGATTATTGGATTTTCGCCCCAATATCTTCTGTGACATATATTAGTGCCAAAATGACAGCCGAATTAATCAAGGCGTTGGATCAATGTGGCATAAGCAACGAACAGAGAGGCATAAACGAATAAAGAACGTCTTTATGGTTCCAAGAAAAGTAGATTAATCGAATTCTGCCAACAATTCGGGCATATAAGGGTGAAAATCATAAAATATGCTAAAGAAAGTTAAAATCCCGAATTGTCCCAACACTTTAACCACACTGAAAGAAAAGCGTACGCGAATTTCGACCCAACCCAAAACGGATTCAAGCTGAGGTCCGAATAGGCAATGGAAATATTACAAGAAATAGTAAGAAATAACTAAAAATGCATGTTTGGCTGGTCGAACGGCGGAATTTGGGGATGAATATGGACCCCGATGGAGCGTAGCTCAATCGTCCCCTTGTGCGTCTCGTCGAGAGCTTTCCGAATTGGGGTGGCTCGCGTCATTCTGATGCCCGTAGCAAAAGCTATGGCCCAAACAGTGCGGCGAAACCAAAGTCCAGTAATCTTGCTTACCGATTACTGGACTTTGGCCCCATGTCTTTTGAGAGATATATTAACGCCCGATTGGTGGATTTTGGCCCCAATATCTCATGTGACATATATTAACACCAAAATGCATAACTATTGCTTACCGATTTGTGCATTTTGTCAGCAATTTATGTCTCACAAAATAATGGTATCAAAATCCACTAATCTTGCTCACCGATTAGTGGATTTTGGCCCCAATATCTTCTGTGACATATATTAGTGCCAAAATGACAGCCGAATTAATCAAGGCGTTGGATCAATGTGGCATAAGCAACGAACAGAGAGGCATAAACGAATAGAGAACGTCTTTATGGTTCCAAGAAAAGTAGACTAATCGAATTCTGCCCACAATTCGGGCATATAAGACTGAAAATCATAAAATATGCAAAAAAAAGTTAAAATCCCGAATTGTCCCAACACTTTAACCATACTGAAAGAAACGCGTACGCGAATTTCGACCCAACCCAAAACGGGTTCAAGCTGAGGTCCGAATAGGCAATGGAAATATTACCAGAAATAGTAAGAAATAACTAAAAATGCCCGTTTGGCTGGTCGAACGGCGGAATTTGGGGATGAATATGGACCCCGATGGAGCGTAGCTCAATCTTCCCCTTGTGCGTCTCGTCGAGAGCTTTCCGAATTGGTGTGGCTCGCGTCATTCTGATGCCCGTAGCAAAAGCTATGGCCCAAACAGTGCGGCGAAACCAAAGTCCAGTAATCTTGCTTACCGATTACTGGACTTTGGCCCCATGTCTTTTGAGAGATATATTAACGCCTGATTGGTGGATTTTGGCCCCAATATCTCATGTGACATATATTAACACCAAAATGCATAACTATTGCTTACCAATTTGTGCATTTTGTCAGCAATTTATGTCTCACAAAATAATGGTATCAAAATCCACTAATCTTGCTCACCGATTATTGGATTTTCGCCCCAATATCTTCTGTGACATATATTAGTGCCAAAATGACAGCCGAATTAATCAAGGCGTTGGATCAATGTGGCATAAGCAACGAACAGAGAGGCATAAACGAATAAAGAACGTCTTTATGGTTCCAAGAAAAGTAGATTAATCGAATTCTGCCAACAATTCGGGCATATAAGGGTGAAAATCATAAAATATGCTAAAGAAAGTTAAAATCCCGAATTGTCCCAACACTTTAACCACACTGAAAGAAAAGCGTACGCGAATTTCGACCCAACCCAAAACGGATTCAAGCTGAGGTCCGAATAGGCAATGGAAATATTACAAGAAATAGTAAGAAATAACTAAAAATGCATGTTTGGCTGGTCGAACGGCGGAATTTGGGGATAAATATGGACCCCGATGGAGCGTAGCTCAATCGTCCCCTTGTGCGTCTCGTCGAGAGCTTTCCGAATTGGGGTGGCTCGCGTCATTCTGATGCCCGTAGCAAAAGCTATGGCCCAAACAGTGCGGCGAAACCAAAGTCCAGTAATCTTGCTTACCGATTACTGGACTTTGGCCCCATGTCTTTTGAGAGATATATTAACGCCCGATTGGTGGATTTTGGCCCCAATATCTCATGTGACATATATTAACACCAAAATGCATAACTATTGCTTACCGATTTGTGCATTTTGTCAGCAATTTATGTCTCACAAAATAATGGTATCAAAATCCACTAATCTTGCTCACCGATTATTGGATTTTGGCCCCAATATCTTCTGTGACATATATTGGTGCCAAAATGACAGCCGAATTAATCAAGGCGTTGGATCAATGTGGCATAAGCAACGAACAGAGAGGCATAAACGAATAGAGAACGTCTTTATGGTTCCAAGAAAAGTAGACTAATCGAATTCTGCCCACAATTTGGGCATATAAGGCTGAAAATCATAAAATATGCAAAAAAAAGTTAAAATCCCGAATTGTCCCAACACTTTAACCATACTGAAAGAAACGCGTACGCGAATTTCGACCCAACCCAAAACGGGTTCAAGCTGAGGTCCGAATAGGCAATGGAAATATTACCAGAAATAGTAAGAAATAACTAAAAATGCCCGTTTGGCTGGTCGAACGGCGGAATTTGGGGATGAATATGGACCCCGATGGAGCGTAGCTCAATTGTCCCCTTGTGCGTCTCGTCGAGAGCTTTCCGAATTGGGGTGGCTCGCGTCATTTTGATGCCCGTAGCAAAAGCTATGGCCCAAACAGTGCGGCGAAACCAAAGTCCAGTAATCTTGCTTACCGATTACTGGACTTTGGCCCCATGTCTTTTGAGAGATATATTAACGCCTGATTGGTGGAGTTTGGCCCCAATATCTCATGTGACATATATTAATACCAAAATGCATAACTATTGCTTACCGATTTGTGCATTTTGTCAGCAATTTATGTCTCACAAAATAATGGTATCAAAATCCACTAATCTTGCTCACCGATTAGTGGATTTTGGCCCCAATATCTTCTGTGACATATATTAGTGCCAAAATGACAGCCGAATTAATCAAGGCGTTGGATCAATGTGGCATAAGCAACGAACAGAGAGGCATAAACGAATAGAGAACGTCTTTATGGTTCCAAGAAAAGTAGACTAATCGAATTTTGCCAACAATTCGGGCATATAAGACTGAAAATCATAAAATATGCAAAAAAAAAGTTAAAATCCCGAATTGTCCCAACACTTTAACCATACTGAAAGAAACGCGTACGCGAATTTCGACCCAACCCAAAACGGGTTCAAGCTGAGGTCCGAATAGGTAATGGAAATATTACCAGAAATAGTAAGAAATAACTAAAAATGCCCGTTTGGCTGGTCGAACGGCGGAATTTGGGGAAGAATATGGACCCCGATGGAGCGTAGCTCAATCGTCCCCTTGTGCGTCTCGTCGAGAGCTTTCCGAATTGGGGTGGCTCGCGTCATTCTGATGCCCGTAGCAAAAGCTATGGCCCAAACAGTGCGGCGAAACCAAAGTCCAGTAATCTTGCTTACCGATTACTGGACTTTGGCCCCATGTCTTTTGAGAGATATATTAACGCCCGATTGGTGGATTTTGGTCTCAATATCTCATGTGACATATATTAACACCAAAATGCATAACTATTGCTTACCGATTTGTGCATTTTGTCAGCAATTTATGTCTCACAAAATAATGGTATCAAAATCCACTAATCTTGCTCACCGATTATTGGATTTTGGCCCCAATATCTTCTGTGACATATATTAGTGCCAAAATGACAGCCGAAATAATCAAGGCGTTGGATCAATGTGGCATAAGCAACGAACAGAGAGGCATAAACGAATACAGAACGTCTTTATGGTTCCAAGAAAAGTAGATTAATCGAATTCTGCCAACAATTCGGGCATATAAGGGTGAAAATCATAAAATATGCTAAATAAAGTTAAAATCCCGAATTGTCCCAACACTTTAACCATACTGAAAGAAAAGCGTACGCGAATTTCGACCCAACCCAAAACGGGTTCAAGCTGAGGTCCGAATAGGCAATGGAAATATTACCAGAAATAGTAAGAAATTACTAAAAATGCCCGTTTGGCTGGTCGAACGGCGGAATTTGGGGATGAATATGGACCCCGATGGAGCGTAGCTCAATCGTCCCCTTGTGCGTCTCGTCGAGAGCTTTCCGAATTGGGGTGGCTCGCGTCATTCTGATGCCCGTAGCAAAAGCTATGGCCCAAACAGTGCGGCGAAACCAAAGTCCAGTAATCTTGCTTACCGATTACTGGACTTTGGCCCCATGTCTTTTGAGAGATATATTAACGCCCGATTGGTGGATTTTGGCCCCAATATCTCATGTGACATATATTAACACCAAAATGCATAACTATTGCTTACCGATTTGTGCATTTTGTCAGCAATTTATGTCTCACAAAATAATGGTATCAAAATCCACTAATCTTGCTCACCGATTATTGGATTTTGGCCCCAATATCTTCTGTGACATATATTGGTGCCAAAATGACAGCCGAATTAATCAAGGCGTTGGATCAATGTGGCATAAGCAACGAACAGAGAGGCATAAACGAATAGAGAACGTCTTTATGGTTCCAAGAAAAGTAGACTAATCGAATTCTGCCCACAATTCGGGCATATAAGGCTGAAAATCATAAAATATGCAAAAAAAAGTTAAAATCCCGAATTGTCCCAACACTTTAACCATACTGAAAGAAACGTGTACGTGAATTTCGACCCAACCCAAAACGGGTTCAAGCTGAGGTCCGAATAGGCAATGGAAATATTACCAGAAATAGTAAGAAATAACTAAAAATGCCCGTTTGGCTGGTCGAACGGCGGAATTTGGGGATGAATATGGACCCCGATGGAGCGTAGCTCAATTGTCCCCTTGTGCGTCTCGTCGAGAGCTTTCCGAATTGGGGTGGCTCGCGTCATTCTGATGCCCGTAGCAAAAGCTATGGCCCAAACAGTGCGGCGAAACCAAAGTCCAGTAATCTTGCTTACCGATTACTGGACTTTGGCCCCATGTCTTTTGAGAGATATATTAACGCCTGATTGGTGGAGTTTGGCCCCAATATCTCATGTGACATATATTAATACCAAAATGCATAACTATTGCTTACCGATTTGTGCATTTTGTCAGCAATTTATGTCTCACAAAATAATGGTATCAAAATCCACTAATCTTGCTCACCGATTAGTGGATTTTGGCCCCAATATCTTCTGTGACATATATTGGTGCCAAAATGACAGCCGAATTAATCAAGGCGTTGGATCAATGTGGCATAAGCAACGAACAGAGAGGCATAAACGAATAGAGAACGTCTTTATGGTTCCAAGAAAAGTAGACTAATCGAATTCTGCCCACAATTCGGGCATATAAGGCTGAAAATCATAAAATATGCAAAAAAAAGTTAAAATCCCGAATTGTCCCAACACTTTAACCATACTGAAAGAAACGCGTACGCGAATTTCGACCCAACCCAAAACGGGTTCAAGCTGAGGTCCGAATAGGCAATGGAAATATTACCAGAAATAGTAAGAAATAACTAAAAATGCCCGTTTGGCTGGTCGAACGGCGGAATTTGGGGATGAATATGGACCCCGATGGAGCGTAGCTCAATCGTCCCCTTGTGCGTCTCGTCGAGAGCTTTCCGAATTGGGGTGGCTCGCGTCACTCTGATGCCCGTAGCAAAAGCTATGGCCCAAACAGTGCGGCGAAACCAAAGTCCAGTAATCTTGCTTACCGATTACTGGACTTTGGCCCCATGTCTTTTGAGAGATATATTAACGCCTGATTGGTGGAGTTTGGCCCCAATATCTCATGTGACATATATTAATACCAAAATGCATAACTATTGCTTACCGATTTGTGCATTTTGTCAGCAATTTATGTCTCACAAAATAATGGTATCAAAATCCACTAATCTTGCTCACCGATTATTGGATTTTGGCCCCAATATCTTCTGTGACATATATTAGTGCCAAAATGACAGCCGAAATAATCAAGGCGTTGGATCAATGTGGCATAAGCAACGAACAGAGAGGCATAAACGAATACAGAACGTCTTTATGGTTCCAAGAAAAGTAGATTAATCGAATTCTGCCCACAATTCGGGCATATAAGGCTGAAAATCATAAAATATGCCAAAAAAAGTTAAAATCCCGAATTGTCCCAACACTTTAACCATACTGAAAGAAACGCGTACGCGAATTTCGACCCAACCCAAAACGGGTTCAAGCTGAGGTCCGAATAGGCAATGGAAATATTACCAGAAATAGTAAGAAATAACTAAAAATGCCCGTTTGGCTGGTCGAACGGCGGAATTTGGGGATGAATATGGACCCCGATGGAGCGTAGCTCAATCGTCCCCTTGTGCGTCTCGTCGAGAGCTTTCCGAATTGGTGTGGCTCGCGTCATTCTGATGCCCGTAGCAAAAGCTATGGCCCAAACAGTGCGGCGAAACCAAAGTCCAGTAATCTTGCTTACCGATTACTGGACTTTGGCCCCATGTCTTTTGAGAGATATATTAACGCCTGATTGGTGGATTTTGGCCCCAATATCTCATGTGACATATATTAACACCAAAATGCATAACTATTGCTTACCAATTTGTGCATTTTGTCAGCAATTTATGTCTCACAAAATAATGGTATCAAAATCCACTAATCTTGCTCACCGATTATTGGATTTTGGCCCCAATATCTTCTGTGACATATATTAGTGCCAAAATGACAGCCGAAATAATCAAGGCGTTGGATCAATGTGGCATAAGCAACGAACAGAGAGGCATAAACGAATAAAGAACGTCTTTATGGTTCCAAGAAAAGTAGATTAATCGAATTCTGCCAACAATTCGGGCATATAAGGCTGAAAATCATAAAATATGCCAAAAAAAGTTAAAATCCCGAATTGTCCCAACACTTTAACCACACTGAAAAAAAAGCGTACGCGAATTTCTACCCAACCCAAAACGGATTCAAGCTGAGGTTGAATAGGCAATGGAAATATTACCAGAAATAGTAAGAAATAACTAAAAATGCCCGTTTGACTGGTCGAACGGCGGAATTTGGGGATGAATATGGACCCCGATGGAGCGTAGCTCAATCGTCCCCTTGTGCGTCTCGTCGAGAGCTTTCCGAATTGGGGTGGCTCGCGTCATTCTGATGCCCGTAGCAAAAGCTATGGCCCAAACAGTGCGGCGAAACCAAAGTCCAGTAATCTTGCTTACCGATTACTGGACTTTGGCCCCATGTCTTTTGAGAGATATATTAACGCCCGATTGGTGGATTTTGGCCCCAATATCTCATGTGACATATATTAACACCAAAATGCATAACTATTGCTTACCAATTTGTGCATTTTGTCAGCAATTTATGTCTCACAAAATAATGGTATCAAAATCCACTAATCTTGCTCACCGATTATTGGATTTTGGCCCCAATATCTTCTGTGACATATATTGGTGCCAAAATGACAGCCGAATTAATCAAGGCGTTGGATCAATGTGGCATAAGCAACGAACAGAGAGGCATAAACGAATAGAGAACGTCTTTATGGTTCCAAGAAAAGTAGACTAATCGAATTCTGCCCACAATTCGGGCATATAAGGCTGAAAATCATAAAATATGCTAAAAAAAGTTAAAATCCCGAATTGTCCCAACACCTTAACCACACTGAAAGAAACGCGTACGCGAATTTCGACCCAACCCAAAACGGGTTCAAGCTGAGGTCCGAATAGGCAATGGAAATATTACCAGAAATAGTAAGAAATAACTAAAAATGCCCGTTTGGCTGGTCAAACGGCGGAATTTGGGGATGAATATGGACCCCGATGGAGCGTAGCTCAATCGTCCCCTTGTGCGTCTCGTCGAGAGTTTTCCGAATTGGGGTGGCTCGCGTCATTCTGATGCCCGTAGCAAAAGCTATGGCCCAAACAGTGCGGCGAAACCAAAGTCCAGTAATCTTGCTTACCGATTACTGGACTTTGGCCCCATGTCTTTTGAGAGATATATTAACGCCTGATTGGTGGAGTTTGGCCCCAATATCTCATGTGACATATATTAACACCAAAATGCATAACTATTGCTTACCGATTTGTGCATTTTGTCAGCAATTTATGTCTCACAAAATAATGGTATCAAAATCCACTAATCTTGCTCACCGATTAGTGGATTTTGGCCCCAATATCTTCTGTGACATATATTAGTGCCAAAATGACAGCCGAATTAATCAAGGCGTTGGATCAATGTGGCATAAGCAACGAACAGAGAGGCATAAACGAATACAGAACGTCTTTATGGTTCCAAGAAAAGTAAATTAATCGAATTCTGCCCACAATTCGGGCATATAAGGCTGAAAATCATAAAATATGCCAAAAAAAGTTAAAATCCCGAATTGTCCCAACACTTTAACCATACTGAAAGAAACGCGTACGCGAATTTCGACCCAACCCAAAACGGGTTCAAGCTGAGGTCCGAATAGGCAATGGAAATATTACCAGAAATAGTAAGAAATAACTAAAAATGCCCGTTTGGCTGGTCGAACAGCGGAATTTGGGGATGAATATGGACCCCGATGGAGCGTAGCTCAATCGTCCCCTTGTGCGTCTCGTCGAGAGCTTTCCGAATTGGGGTGGCTCGCGTCATTCTGATGCCCGTAGCAAAAGCTATGGCCCAAACAGTGCGGCGAAACCAAAGTCCAGTAATCTTGCTTACCGATTACTGGACTTTGGCCCCATGTCTTTTGAGAGATATATTAACGCCCGATTGGTGGGTTTTGGCCCCAATATCTCATGTGACATATATTAACACCAAAATGCATAACTATTGCTTACCAATTTGTGCATTTTGTCAGCAATTTATGTCTCACAAAATAATGGTATCAAAATCCACTAATCTTGCTCACCGATTATTGGATTTTGGCCCCAATATCTTCTGTGACATATATTAGTGCCAAAATGACAGCCGAATTAATCAAGGCGTTGGATCAATGTGGCATAAGCAACGAACAGAGAGGCATAAACGAATAAAGAACGTCTTTATGGTTCTAAGAAAAGTAGATTAATCGAATTCTGCCAACAATTCGGGCATATAAGGCTGAAAATCATAAAATATGCTAAAGAAAGTTAAAATCCCGAATTGTCCCAACACTTTAACCACACTGAAAGAAAAGCGTACGCGAATTTCGACCCAACCCAAAACGGATTCAAGCTGAGGTCCGAATAGGCAATGGAAATATTACCAGAAATAGTAAGAAATAACTAAAAATGCCCGTTTGGCTGGTCGAACGGCGGAATTTGGGGATGAATATGGACCCCGATGGAGCGTAGCTCAATCGTCCCCTTGTGCGTCTCGTCGAGAGCTTTCCGAATTGGGGTGGATCGCGTCATTCTGATGCCCGTAGCAAAAGCTATGGCCCAAACAGTGCGGCGAAACCAAAGTCCAGTAATCTTGCTTACCGATTACTGGACTTTGGCCCCATGTCTTTTGAGAGATATATTAACGCCCGATTGGTGGATTTTGGCCCCAATATCTCATGTGACATATATTAACACCAAAATGCATAACTATTGCTTACCGATTTGTGCATTTTGTCAGCAATTTATGTCTCACAAAATAATGGTATCAAAATCCACTAATCTTGCTCACCGATTATTGGATTTTGGCCCCAATATCTTCTGTGACATATATTGGTGCCAAAATGACAGCCGAATTAATCAAGGCGTTGGATCAATGTGGCATAAGCAACGAACAGAGAGGCATAAACGAATAGAGAACGTCTTTATGGTTCCAAGAAAAGTAGACTAATCGAATTCTGCCCACAATTCGGGCATATAAGGCTGAAAATCATAAAATATGCAAAAAAAAGTTAAAATCCCGAATTGTCCCAACACTTTAACCATACTGAAAGAAACGCGTACGCGAATTTCGACCCAACCCAAAACGGGTTCAAGCTGAGGTCCGAATAGGCAATGGAAATATTACCAGAAATAGTAAGAAATAACTAAAAATGCCCGTTTGGCTGGTCGAACGGCGGAATTTGGGGATGAATATGGACCCCGATGGAGCGTAGCTCAATCGTCCCCTTGTGCGTCTCGTCGAGAGCTTTCCGAATTGGGGTGGATCGCGTCATTCTGATGCCCGTAGCAAAAGCTATGGCCCAAACAGTGCGGCGAAACCAAAGTCCAGTAATCTTGCTTACCGATTACTGGACTTTGGCCCCATGTCTTTTGAGAGATATATTAACGCCCGATTGGTGGATTTTGGCCCCAATATCTCATGTGACATATATTAACACCAAAATGCATAACTATTGCTTACCGATTTGTGCATTTTGTCAGCAATTTATGTCTCACAAAATAATGGTATCAAAATCCACTAATCTTGCTCACCGATTATTGGATTTTGGCCCCAATATCTTCTGTGACATATATTGGTGCCAAAATGACAGCCGAATTAATCAAGGCGTTGGATTAATGTGGCATAAGCAACGAACAGAGAGGCATAAACGAATAGAGAACGTCTTTATGGTTCCAAGAAAAGTAGACTAATCGAATTCTGCCCACAATTCGGGCATATAAGGCTGAAAATCATAAAATATGCAAAAAAAAGTTAAAATCCCGAATTGTCCCAACACTTTAACCATACTGAAAGAAACGCGTACGCGAATTTCGACCCAACCCAAAACGGGTTCAAGCTGAGGTCCGAATAGGCAATGGAAATATTACCAGAAATAGTAAGAAATAACTAAAAATGCCCGTTTGGCTGGTCGAACGGCGGAATTTGGGGATGAATATGGACCCCGATGGAGCGTAGCTCAATCGTCCCCTTGTGCGTCTCGTCGAGAGCTTTCCGAATTGGTGTGGCTCGCGTCATTCTGATGCCCGTAGCAAAAGCTATGGCCCAAACAGTGCGGCGAAACCAAAGTCCAGTAATCTTGCTTACCGATTACTGGACTTTGGCCCCATGTCTTTTGAGAGATATATTAACGCCTGATTGGTGGAGTTTGGCCCCAATATCTCATGTGACATATATTAACACCAAAATGCATAACTATTGCTTACCGATTTGTGCATTTTGTCAGCAATTTATGTCTCACAAAATAATGGTATCAAAATCCACTAATCTTGCTCACCGATTAGTGGATTTTGGCCCCAATATCTTCTGTGACATATATTAGTGCCAAAATGACAGCCGAATTAATCAAGGCGTTGGATCAATGTGGCATAAGCAACGAACAGAGAGGCATAAACGAATACAGAACGTCTTTATGGTTCCAAGAAAAGTAGATTAATCGAATTCTGCCCACAATTCGGGCATATAAGGCTGAAAATCATAAAATATGCCAAAAAAAGTTAAAATCCCGAATTGTCCCAACACTTTAACCATACTGAAAGAAACGCGTACGCGAATTTCGACCCAACCCAAAACGGGTTCAAGCTGAGGTCCGAATAGGCAATGGAAATATTACCAGAAATAGTAAGAAATAACTAAAAATGCCCGTTTGGCTGGTCGAACGGCGGAATTTGGGGATGAATATGGACCCCGATGGAGCGTAGCTCAATTGTCCCCTTGTGCGTCTCGTCGAGAGCTTTCCGAATTGGTGTGGCTCGCGTCATTCTGATACCCGTAGCAAAAGCTATGGCCCAAACAGTGCGGCGAAACCAAAGTCCAGTAATCTTGCTTACCGATTACTGGACTTTGGCCCCATGTCTTTTGAGAGATATATTAACGCCTGATTGGTGGATTTTGGCCCCAATATCTCATGTGACATATATTAACACCAAAATGCATAACTATTGCTTACCAATTTGTGCATTTTGTCAGCAATTTATGTCTCACAAAATAATGGTATCAAAATCCACTAATCTTGCTCACCGATTATTGGATTTTGGCCCCAATATCTTCTGTGACATATATTAGTGCCAAAATGACAGCCGAATTAATCAAGGCGTTGGATCAATGTGGCATAAGCAACGAACAGAGAGGCATAAACGAATAAAGAACGTCTTTATGGTTCTAAGAAAAGTAGATTAATCGAATTCTGCCAACAATTCGGGCATATAAGGCTGAAAATCATAAAATATGCTAAAGAAAGTTAAAATCCCGAATTGTCCCAACACTTTAACCACACTGAAAGAAAAGCGTACGCGAATTTCGACCCAACCCAAAACGGATTCAAGCTGAGGTCCGAATAGGCAATGGAAATATTACCAGAAATAGTAAGAAATAACTAAAAATGCCCGTTTGGCTGGTCGAACGGCGGAATTTGGGGATGAATATGGACCCCGATGGAGCGTAGCTCAATCGTCCCCTTGTGCGTCTCGTCGAGAGCTTTCCGAATTGGGGTGGATCGCGTCATTCTGATGCCCGTAGCAAAAGCTATGGCCCAAACAGTGCGGCGAAACCAAAGTCCAGTAATCTTGCTTACCGATTACTGGACTTTGGCCCCATGTCTTTTGAGAGATATATTAACGCCCGATTGGTGGATTTTGGCCCCAATATCTCATGTGACATATATTAACACCAAAATGCATAACTATTGCTTACCGATTTGTGCATTTTGTCAGCAATTTATGTCTCACAAAATAATGGTATCAAAATCCACTAATCTTGCTCACCGATTATTGGATTTTGGCCCCAATATCTTCTGTGACATATATTGGTGCCAAAATGACAGCCGAATTAATCAAGGCGTTGGATCAATGTGGCATAAGCAACGAACAGAGAGGCATAAACGAATAGAGAACGTCTTTATGGTTCCAAGAAAAGTAGACTAATCGAATTCTGCCCACAATTCGGGCATATAAGGCTGAAAATCATAAAATATGCAAAAAAAAGTTAAAATCCCGAATTGTCCCAACACTTTAACCATACTGAAAGAAACGCGTACGCGAATTTCGACCCAACCCAAAACGGGTTCAAGCTGAGGTCCGAATAGGCAATGGAAATATTACCAGAAATAGTAAGAAATAACTAAAAATGCCCGTTTGGCTGGTCGAACGGCGGAATTTGGGGATGAATATGGACCCCGATGGAGCGTAGCTCAATCGTCCCCTTGTGCGTCTCGTCGAGAGCTTTCCGAATTGGGGTGGATCGCGTCATTCTGATGCCCGTAGCAAAAGCTATGGCCCAAACAGTGCGGCGAAACCAAAGTCCAGTAATCTTGCTTACCGATTACTGGACTTTGGCCCCATGTCTTTTGAGAGATATATTAACGCCCGATTGGTGGATTTTGGCCCCAATATCTCATGTGACATATATTAACACCAAAATGCATAACTATTGCTTACCGATTTGTGCATTTTGTCAGCAATTTATGTCTCACAAAATAATGGTATCAAAATCCACTAATCTTGCTCACCGATTATTGGATTTTGGCCCCAATATCTTCTGTGACATATATTGGTGCCAAAATGACAGCCGAATTAATCAAGGCGTTGGATTAATGTGGCATAAGCAACGAACAGAGAGGCATAAACGAATAGAGAACGTCTTTATGGTTCCAAGAAAAGTAGACTAATCGAATTCTGCCCACAATTCGGGCATATAAGGCTGAAAATCATAAAATATGCAAAAAAAAGTTAAAATCCCGAATTGTCCCAACACTTTAACCATACTGAAAGAAACGCGTACGCGAATTTCGACCCAACCCAAAACGGGTTCAAGCTGAGGTCCGAATAGGCAATGGAAATATTACCAGAAATAGTAAGAAATAACTAAAAATGCCCGTTTGGCTGGTCGAACGGCGGAATTTGGGGATGAATATGGACCCCGATGGAGCGTAGCTCAATCGTCCCCTTGTGCGTCTCGTCGAGAGCTTTCCGAATTGGTGTGGCTCGCGTCATTCTGATGCCCGTAGCAAAAGCTATGGCCCAAACAGTGCGGCGAAACCAAAGTCCAGTAATCTTGCTTACCGATTACTGGACTTTGGCCCCATGTCTTTTGAGAGATATATTAACGCCTGATTGGTGGAGTTTGGCCCCAATATCTCATGTGACATATATTAACACCAAAATGCATAACTATTGCTTACCGATTTGTGCATTTTGTCAGCAATTTATGTCTCACAAAATAATGGTATCAAAATCCACTAATCTTGCTCACCGATTAGTGGATTTTGGCCCCAATATCTTCTGTGACATATATTAGTGCCAAAATGACAGCCGAATTAATCAAGGCGTTGGATCAATGTGGCATAAGCAACGAACAGAGAGGCATAAACGAATACAGAACGTCTTTATGGTTCCAAGAAAAGTAGATTAATCGAATTCTGCCCACAATTCGGGCATATAAGGCTGAAAATCATAAAATATGCCAAAAAAAGTTAAAATCCCGAATTGTCCCAACACTTTAACCATACTGAAAGAAACGCGTACGCGAATTTCGACCCAACCCAAAACGGGTTCAAGCTGAGGTCCGAATAGGCAATGGAAATATTACCAGAAATAGTAAGAAATAACTAAAAATGCCCGTTTGGCTGGTCGAACGGCGGAATTTGGGGATGAATATGGACCCCGATGGAGCGTAGCTCAATTGTCCCCTTGTGCGTCTCGTCGAGAGCTTTCCGAATTGGTGTGGCTCGCGTCATTCTGATACCCGTAGCAAAAGCTATGGCCCAAACAGTGCGGCGAAACCAAAGTCCAGTAATCTTGCTTACCGATTACTGGACTTTGGCCCCATGTCTTTTGAGAGATATATTAACGCCTGATTGGTGGATTTTGGCCCCAATATCTCATGTGACATATATTAACACCAAAATGCATAACTATTGCTTACCAATTTGTGCATTTTGTCAGCAATTTATGTCTCACAAAATAATGGTATCAAAATCCACTAATCTTGCTCACCGATTATTGGATTTTGGCCCCAATATCTTCTGTGACATATATTAGTGCCAAAATGACAGCCGAATTAATCAAGGCGTTGGATCAATGTGGCATAAGCAACGAACAGAGAGGCATAAACGAATAAAGAACGTCTTTATGGTTCTAAGAAAAGTAGATTAATCGAATTCTGCCAACAATTCGGGCATATAAGGCTGAAAATCATAAAATATGCTAAAGAAAGTTAAAATCCCGAATTGTCCCAACACTTTAACCATACTGAAAGAAAAGCGTACGCGAATTTCGACCCAACCCAAAACGGATTCAAGCTGAGGTCCGAATAGGCAATGGAAATATTACCAGAAATAGTAAGAAATAACTAAAAATGCCCGTTTGGCTGGTCGAACGGCGGAATTTGGGGATGAATATGGACCCCGATGGAGCATAGCTCAATCGTCCCCTTGTGCGTCTCGTCGAGAGCTTTCCGAATTGGGGTGGATCGCGTCATTCTGATGCCCGTAGCAAAAGCTATGGCCCAAACAGTGCGGCGAAACCAAAGTCCAGTAATCTTGCTTACCGATTACTGGACTTTGGCCCCATGTCTTTTGAGAGATATATTAACGCCCGATTGGTGGATTTTGGCCCCAATATCTCATGTGACATATATTAACACCAAAATGCATAACTATTGCTTACCGATTTGTGCATTTTGTCAGCAATTTATGTCTCACAAAATAATGGTATCAAAATCCACTAATCTTGCTCACCGATTATTGGATTTTGGCCCCAATATCTTCTGTGACATACATTGGTGCCAAAATGACAGCCGAATTAATCAAGGCGTTGGATCAATGTGGCATAAGCAACGAACAGAGAGGCATAAACGAATAGAGAACGTCTTTATGGTTCCAAGAAAAGTAGACTAATCGAATTTTGCGCACAATTCGGGCATATAAGGCTGAAAATCATAAAATATGCTAAAAAAAGTTAAAATCCCGAATTGTCCCAACACTTTAACCATACTGAAAGAAACGCGTACGCGAATTTCGACCCAACCCAAAACGGGTTCAAGCTGAGGTCCGAATAGGCAATGGAAATATTACCAGAAATAGTAAGAAATAACTAAAAATGCCCGTTTGGCTGGTCGAACGGCGGAATTTGGGGATGAATATGGACCCCGATGGAGCGTAGCTCAATCGTCCCCTTGTGCGTCTCGTCGAGAGCTTTCCGAATTGGGGTGGCTCGCGTCATTCTGATGCCCGTAGCAAAAGCTATGGCCCAAACAGTGCGGCGAAACCAAAGTCCAGTAATCTTTCTTACCGATTACAGGACTTTGGCCCCATGTCTTTTGAGAGATATATTAACGCCCGATTGGTGGATTTTGGCCCCAATATCTCATGTGACATATATTAACACCAAAATGCATAACTATTGCTTACCGATTTGTGCATTTTGTCAGCAATTTATGTCTCACAAAATAATGGTATCAAAATCCACTAATCTTGCTCACCGATTATTGGATTTTGGCCCCAATATCTTCTGTGACATATAATGGTGCCAAAATGACAGCCGAATTAATCAAGGCGTTGGATAATGTGGCATAAGCAACGAACAGAGAGGCATAAACAAATACAGAACGTCTTTATGGTTCCAAGAAAAGTAGACTAATCGAATTCTGCCCACAATTCGGGCATATAAGGCTGAAAATCATAAAATATGCCAAAAAAAGTTAAAATCCCGAATTGTCCCAACACTTTAACCATACTGAAAGAAACGCGTACGCGAATTTCGACCCAACCCAAAACGGGTTCAAGCTGAGGTCCGAATAGGCAATGGAAATATTACCAGAAATAGTAAGAAATTACTAAAAATGCCCGTTTGGCTGGTCGAACGGCGGAATTTGGGGATGAATATGGACCCCGATGGAGAGTAGCTCAATCGTCCCCTTGTGCGTCTTGTCGAGAGCTTTCCGAATTGGTGTGGCTCGCGTCATTCTGATGCCCGTAGCAAAAGCTATGGCCCAAACAGTGCGGCGAAACCAAAGTCCAGTAATCTTGCTTACCGATTACTGGACTTTGGCCCCATGTCTTTTGAGAGATATATTAACGCCTGATTGGTGGAGTTTGGCCCCAATATCTCATGTGACATATATTAATACCAAAATGCATAACTATTGCTTACCGATTTGTGCATTTTGTCAGCAATTTATGTCTCACAAAATAATGGTATCAAAATCCACTAATCTTGCTCACCGATTAGTGGATTTTGGCCCCAATATCTTCTGTGACATATATTAGTGCCAAAATGACAGCCGAATTAATCAAGGCGTTGGATCAATGTGGCATAAGCAACGAACAGAGAGGCATAAACGAATAGAGAACGTCTTTATGTTCCAAGAAAAGTAGACTAATCGAATTCTGCCAACAATTCGGGCATATAAGACTGAAAATCATAAAATATGCAAAAAAAAGTTAAAATCCCGAATTGTCCCAACACTTTAACCATACTGAAAGAAACGCGTACGCGAATTTTGACCCAACCCAAAACGGGTTCAAGCTTAGGTCCGAATAGGCAATGGAAATATTACCAGAAATAGTAAGAAATAACTAAAAATGCCCGTTTGGCTGGTCGAACGGCGGAATTTGGGGATGAATATGGACCCCGATGGAGCGTAGCTCAATCGTCCCCTTGTGCGTCTCGTCGAGAGCTTTCCGAATTGGGGTGGCTCGCGTCATTCTGATGCCCGTAGCAAAAGCTATGGCCCAAACAGTGCGGCGAAACCAAAGTGCAGTAATCTTGCTTACCGATTACTGGACTTTGGCCCCATGTCTTTTGAGAGATATATTAACGCCCGATTGGTGGATTTTGGCCCCAATATCTCATGTGACATATATTAACACCAAAATGCATAACTATTGCTTACCAATTTGTGCTTTTTGTCAGCAATTTATGTCTCACAAAATAATGGTATCAAAATCCACTAATCTTGCTCACCGATTAGTGGATTTTGGCCCCAATATCTTCTGTGACATATATTAGTGCCAAAATGACAGCCGAATTAATCAAGGCGTTGGATCAATGTGGCATAAGCAACGAACAGAGAGGCATAAACGAATAGAGAACGTCTCTATGGTTCCAAGAAAAGTAGATTAATCGAATTCTGCCAACAATTCGGGCATATAAGGCTGAAAATCATAAAATATGCTAAAGAAAGTTAAAATCCCTAATTGTCCCAACACTTTAACCACACTGAAAGAAAAGCGTACGCGAATTTCGACCCAACCCAAAACGGATTCAAGCTGAGGTCCGAATAGGCAATGGAAATATTACCAGAAATAGTAAGAAATAACTAAAAATGCCCGTTTAACTGGTCGAACGGCGGAATTTGGGGATGAATATGGACCCCGATGGAGCGTAGCTCAATCGTCCCCTTATGCGTCTCGTCGAGAGCTTTCCGAATTGGGGTGGCTCGCGTCATTCTGATGCCCGTGGCAAAAGCTATGGCCCAAACAGTGCGGCGAAACCAAAGTCCAGTAATCTTGCTTACCGATTACTGGACTTTGGCCCCATGTCTTTTGAGAGATATATTAACGCCCGATTGGTGGATTTTGGCCCCAATATCTCATGTGACATATATTAACACCAAAATGCATAACTATTGCTTACCGATTTGTGCATTTTGTCAGCAATTTATGTCTCACAAAATAATGGTATCAAAATCCACTAATCTTGCTCACCGATTATTGGATTTTGGCCCCAATATCTTCTGTGACATATATTGGTGCCAAAATGACAGCCGAATTAATCAAGGCGTTGGATCAATGTGGCATAAGCAACGAACAGAGAGGCATAAACGAATAAAGAACGTCTCTATGGTTCCAAGAAAAGTAGATTAATCGAATTCTGCCCACAATTCGGGCATATATGGCTGAAAATCATAAAATATGCCAAAAAAAGTTAAAATCCCTAATTGTCCCAACACTTTAACCACACTGAAAGAAACACGTACGCGAATTTCGACCCAACCCAAAACGGGTTCAAGCTGAGGTTCGAATAGGCAATGGAAATATTACCAGAAATAGTAAGAAATAACTAAAAATGCCCGTTTGACTGGTCGAACGGCGGAATTTGGGGATGAATATGGACCCCGATGGAGCGTAGCTCAATCGTCCCCTTGTGCGTCTCGTCGAGAGCTTTCCAAATTGGGGTGGCTCGCGTCATTCTGATGCCCGTAGCAAAAGCTATGGCCCAAACAGTGCGGCGAAACCAAAGTCCAGTAATCTTGCTTACCGATTACTGGACTTTGGCCCCATGTCTTTTGAGAGATATATTAACGCCTGATTGGTGGATTTTGGCCCCAATATCTCATGTGACATATATTAATACCAAAATGCATAACTATTGCTTACCGATTTGTGCATTTTTTCAGCAATTTATGTCTCACAAAATAATGGTATCAAAATCCACTAATCTTGCTCACCGATTAGTGGATTTTGGCCCCAATATCTTCTGTGACATATATTAGTGCCAAAATGACAGCCGAATTAATCAAGGCGCTGGATCAATGTGGCATAAGCAACGAACAGAGAGGCATAAACGAATAGAGAACGTCTTTATGGTTCCAAGAAAAGTAGACTAATCGAATTTTGCCCACAATTCGGGCATATAAGAATGAAAATCATAAAATATGCAAAAAAAAGTTAAAATCCCGAATTGTCCCAACACTTTAACCATACTGAAAGAAACGCGTACGCGAATTTCGACCCAACCCAAAACGGGTTCAAGCTGAGGTCCGAATAATCAATGGAAATATTACCAGAAATAGTAAGAAATAACTAAAAATGCCCGTTTGGCTGGTCGAACTGCGGAATTTGGGGATGAATATGGACCCCGATGGAGCGTAGCTCAATCGTCCCCTTGTGCGTCTCGTCGAGAGCTTTCTGAATTGGTGTGGCTCGCGTCATTCTGATGCCCGTAGCAAAAGCTATGGCCCAAACAGTGCGGCGAAACCAAAGTCCAGTAATCTTGCTTACCGATTACTGGACTTTGGCCCCATGTCTTTTGAGAGATATATTAACGCCTGATTGGTGGATTTTCGCCCCAATATCTCATGTGACATATATTAATACCAAAATGCATAACTATTGCTTACCGATTTGTGCATTTTGTCAGCAATTTATGTCTCACAAAATAATGGTATCAAAATCCACTAATCTTGCTCACCGATTATTGGATTTTGACCCCAATATCTTCTGTGACATATATTAGTGCCAAAATGATAGCCGAATTAATCAAGGCGTTGGATCAATGTGGCATAAGCAACGAACAGAGAGGCATAAACGAATAGAGAACGTCTCTATGGTTCCAAGAAAAGTAGATTAATCGAATTCTGCCCACAAGCCGGACATATATGGCTGAAAATCATAAAATATGCCAAAAAATGTTAAAATCCCTAATTGTCCCAACACTTTAACCACACTGAAAGAAACGCGTACGCGAATTTCGACCCAACCCAAAACGGGTTCAAGCTGAGGTTCGAATAGGCAATGGAAATATTACCAGAAATAGTAAGAAATAACTAAAAATGCCCGTTTAAGTGGTCGAACGGCGGAATTTGGGGATGAATATGGACCCCGATGGAGCCTAGCTCAATCGTCCCCTTATGCGTCTCGTCGAGAGCTTTCCGAATTGGGGTGGCTCGCGTCATTCTGATGCCCGTGGAAAAAGCTATGGCCCAAACAGTGCGGCGAAACCAAAGTCCAGTAATCTTGCTTACCGATTACTGGACTTTGGCCCCATGTCTTTTGAGAGATATATTAACGCCCGATTGGTGGATTTTGGCCCCAATATCTCATGTGACATATATTAACACCAAAATGCATAACTATTGCTTACCAATTTGTGCATTTTGTCAGCAATTTATGTCTCACAAAATAATGGTATCAAAATCCACTAATCTTGCTCACCGATTATTGGATTTTGGCCCCAATATCTTCTGTGACATATATTAGTGCCAAAATGACAGCCGAATTAATCAAGGCGTTGGATCAATGTGGCATAAGCAACGAACAGAGAGGCATAAACGAATAGAGAACGTCTCTATGGTTCCAAGAAAAGTAGATTAATCGAATTATGCCCACAAGCCGGACATATATGGCTGAAAATCATAAAATATGCCAAAAAAAGTTAAAATCCCTAATTGTCCCAACACTTTAACCACACTGAAAGAAACGCGTACGCGAATTTCGACGCAACCCAAAACGGGTTCAAGCTGAGGTTCGAATAGGCAATGGAAGTATTACCAGAAATAGTAAGAAATAACTAAAAATGCCCGTTTGGCTGGTCGAACGGCGGAATTTAGGGATGAATATGGACCCCGATGGAGCGTAGCTCAATCTTCCCCTTGTGCGTCTCGTCGAGAGCTTTCCGAATTGGTGTGGCTCGCGTCATTCTGATGCCCGTAGCAAAAGCTATGGCCCAAACAGTGCGGCGAAACCAAAGTCCAGTAATCTTGCTTACCGATTACTGGACTTTGGCCCCATGTCTTTTGAGAGATATATTAACGCCTGATTGGTGGATTTTGGCCCCAATATCTCATGTGACATATATTAATACCAAAATGCATAACTATTGCTTACCGATTTGTGCATTTTGTCAGCAATTTATGTCTCACAAAATAATGGTATCAAAATCCACTAATCTTGCTCACCGATTAGTGGATTTTGGCCCCAATATCTTCTGTGACATATATTAGTGCCAAAATGACAGCCGAATTAATCAAGGCGTTGGATCAATGTGGCATAAGCAACGAACAGAGAGGCATAAACGAATAGAGAACGTCTTTATGGTTCCAAGAAAAGTAGACTAATCGAATTTTGCCCACAATTCGGGCATATAAGACTGAAAATCATAAAATATGCAAAAAAAAGTTAAAATCCCGAATTGTCCCAACACTTTAACCATGCTGAAAGAAAGGCGTACGCGAATTTCGACCCAACCCAAAACGGGTTCAAGCTGAGGTCCGAATAGGCAATGGAAATATTACCAGAAATAGTAAGAAATAACTAAAAATGCCCGTTTAACTGGTCGAACGGCGGAATTTGGGGATGAATATGGACCCCGATGGAGCGTAGCTCAATCGTCCCCTTATGCGTCTCGTCGAGAGCTTTCCCAATTGGGGTGGCTCGCGTCATTCTGATGCCCGTGGCAAAAGCTATGGCCCAAACAGTGCGGCGAAACCAAAGTCCAGTAATCTTGCTTACCGATTACTGGACTTTGGCCCCATGTCTTTTGAGAGATATATTAACGCCCGATTGGTGGATTTTGGCCCCAATATCTCATGTGACATATATTAACACCAAAATGCATAACTATTGCTTACCAATTTGTGCATTTTGTCAGCAATTTATGTCTCACAAAATAATGGTATCAAAATCCACTAATCTTGCTCACCGATTATTGGATTTTGGCCCCAATATCTTCTGTGACATATATTAGTGCCAAAATGACAGCCGAATTAATCAAGGCGTTGGATCAATGTGGCATAAGCAACGAACAGAGAGGCATAAACGAATAGAGAACGTCTCTATGGTTCCAAGAAAAGTAGATTAATCGAATTCTGCCCACAAGCCGGACATATATGGCTGAAAACCATAAAATATGCCAAAAAAAGTTAAAATCCCTAATTGTCCCAACACTTTAACCACACTGAAAGAAACACGTACGCGAATTTCGACCCAACCCAAAACGGGTTCAAGCTGAGGTTCGAATAGGCAATGGAAATATTACCAGAAATAGTAAGAAATAACTAAAAATGCCCGTTTGACTGGTCGAACGGCGGAATTTGGGGATGAATATGGACCCCGATGGAGCGTAGCTCAATCGTCCCCTTATGCGTCTCGTCAAGAGCTTTCCGAATTGGGGTGGCTCGCGTCATTCTGATGCCCGTAGCAAAAGCTATGGCCCAAACAGTGCGGCGAAACCAAAGTCCAGTAATCTTGCTTACCGATTACTAGACTTTGGCCCCATGTCTTTTGAGAGATATATTAACGCCCGATTGGTGGATTTTGGTCTCAATATCTCATGTGACATATATTAACACCAAAATGCATAACTATTGCTTACCAATTTGTGCATTTTGTCAGCAATTTATGTCTCACAAAATAATGGTATCAAAATCCACTAATCTTGCTCACCGATTAGTGGATTTTGGCCCCAATATCTTCTGTGACATATATTAGTGCAAAAATGACAGCCGAATTAATCAAGGCGTTGGATCAATGTGGCATAAGCAACGAACAGAGAGGCATAAACGAATAGAGAACGTCTCTATGGTTCCAAGAAAAGTAGATTAATCGAATTCTGCCCACAAGCCGGACATATATGGCTGAAAATCATAAAATATGCCAAAAAAAGTTAAAATACCTAATTGTCCCAACACTTTAACCACACTGAAAGAAACGCGTACGCGAATTTCGACCCAACCCAAAACGGGTTCAAGCTGAGGTTCGAATAGGCAATGGAAATATTACCAGAAATAGTAAGAAATAACTAAAAATGCCCGTTTGACTGGTCGAACGGCGGAATTTGGGGATGAATATGGACCCCGATGGAGCGTAGCTCAATCGTCCCCTTATGCGTCTCGTCGAGAGCTTTCCGAATTGGGGTGGCTCGCGTCATTCTGATGCCCGTAGAAAAAGCTATGGCCCAAACAGTGCGGCGAAACCAAAGTCCAGTAATCTTGCTTACCGATTACTGGACTTTGGCCCCATGTCTTTTGAGAGATATATTAACGCCCGATTGGTGGATTTTGGCCCCAATATCTCATGTGACATATATTAACACCAAAATGCATAACTATTGCTTACCAATTTGTGCATTTTGTCAGCAATTTATGTCTCACAAAATAATGGTATCAAAATCCACTAATCTTGCTCACCGATTATTGGATTTTGACCGCAATATCTTCTGTGACATATATTAGTGCCAAAATGACAGCCGAATTAATCAAGGCGTTGGATCAATGTGGCATAAGCAACGAACAGAGAGGCATAAACGAATAGAGAACGTCTCTATGGTTCCAAGAAAAGTAGATTAATCGAATTCTGCCCACAAGCCGGACATATATGGCTGAAAATCATAAAATATGCCAAAAAAAGTTAAAATCCCTAATTGTCCCAACACTTTAACCACACTGAAAGAAACGCGTACGCGAATTTCGACCCAACCCAAAACGGGTTCAAGCTGAGGTTCGAATAGGCAATGGAAATATTACCAGAAATAGTAAGAAATAACTAAAAATGCCCGTTTGACTGGTCGAACGGCGGAATTTGGGGATGAATATGGACCCCGATGCAGCGTAGCTCAATCGTACCCTTATGCGTCTCGTCGAGAGCTTTCCGAATTGGGGTGGCTCGCGTCATTCTGATGCCCGTAGCAAAAGCTATGGCCCAAACAGTGCGGCGAAACCAAAGTCCAGTAATCTTGCTTACCGATTACTGGACTTTGGCCCCATGTCTTTTGAGAGAAATTTTAACGCCCGATTGGTGGATTTTGGTCTCAGTATCTCATGTGACATATATTAACACCAAAATTCATAACTATTGCTTACCAATTTGTGCATTTTGTCAGCAATTTATGTCTCACAAAATAATGGTATCAAAATCCACTAATCTTGCTCACCGATTAGTGGATTTTGGCCCCAATATCTTCTGTGACATATATTAGTGCAAAAATGACAGCCGAATTAATCAAGGCGTTGGATCAATGTGGCATAAGCAACGAACAGAGAGGCATAAACGAATAGAGAACGTCTCTATGGTTCCAAGAAAAGTAGATTAATCGAATTCTGCCCACAAGCCGGACATATATGGCTGAAAATCATAAAATATGCCAAAAAAAGTTAAAATACCTAATTGTCCCAACACTTTAACCACACTGAAAGAAACGTGTACGCGAATTTTGACCCAACCCAAAACGGGTTCAAGCTGAGGTTCGAATAGGCAATGGAAATATTACCAGAAATAATAATAAATGCCCGTTTGACTGGTCGAACGGCGGAATTTGGGGATGAATATGGACCCCGATGGAGCGTAGCTCAATCGTCCCCTTATGCGTCTCGTCGAGAGCTTTCCGAATTGGGGTGGCTCGCGTCATTCTGATGCCCGTAGCAAAAGCTATGGCCCAAACAGTGCGGCGAAACCAAAGTCCAGTAATCTTGCTTACCGATTACTGGACTTTGGCCCCATGTCTTTTGAGAGATATATTAACGCCCGATTGGTGGATTTTGGCCCCAATATCTCATGTGACATATATTAACACCAAAATGCATAACCATTGCTTACCAATTTGTGCATTTTGTCAGCAATTTATGTCTCACAAAATAATGGTATCAAAATCCACTAATCTTGCTCACCGATTATTGGATTTTGACCCCAATATCTTCTGTGACATATATTAGTGCCAAAATGACAGCCGAATTAATCAAGGCGTTGGATCAATGTGGCATAAGCAACGAACAAAGAGGCATAAACGAATAGAGAACGTCTCTATGGTTCCAAGAAAAGTAGATTAATCGAATTCTGCCCACAAGCCGGACATATATGGCTGAAAATCATAAAATATGCCAAAAAAAGTTAAAATCCCTAATTGTCCCAACACTTTAACCACACTGAAAGAAACGCGTACGCGAATTTCGACCCAACCCAAAACGGGTTCAAGCTGAGGTTCGAATAGGCAATGGAAATATTACCAGAAATAGTAAGAAATAACTAAAAATGCCCGTTTGACTGGTCGAACGGCGGAATTTTGGGATGAATATGGACCCCGATGCAGCGTAGCTCAATCGTCCCCTTATGCGTCTCGTCGAGAGCTTTCCGAATTGGGGTGGCTCGCGTCATTCTGATGCCCGTAGCAAAAGCTATTGCCCAAACAGTGCGGCGAAACCAAAGTCCAGTAATCTTGCTTACCGATTACTGGACTTTGGCCCCATGTCTTTTGAGAGATATATTAACGCCCGATTGGTGGATTTTGGTCTCAATATCTCATGTGACATATATTAACACCAAAATGCATAACTATACCAATTTGTGCATTTTGTCAGCAATTTATGTCTCACAAAATAATGGTATCAAAATCCACTAATCTTGCTCACCGATTAGTGGATTTTGGCCCCAATATCTTCTGTGACATATATTAGTGCAAAAATGACAGCCGAATTAATCAAGGCGTTGGATCAATGTGGCATAAGAAATGAACAGAGAGGCATAAACGAATAGAGAACGTCTCTATGGTTCCAAGAAAAGTAGATTAATCGAATTCTGCCCACAAGCCGGACATATATGGCTGAAAATCATAAAATATGCCAAAAAAAGTTAAAATCCCTAATTGTCCCAACACTTTAACCACACTGAAAGAAACGCGTACGCGAATTTCGACCCAACCCAAAACGGGTTCAAGCTGAGGTTCGAATAGGCAATGGAAATATTACCAGAAATAGTAAGAAATAACTAAAAATGCCCGTTTGACTGGTCGAACGGCGGAATTTTGGGATGAATATGGACCCCGATGCAGCGTAGCTCAATCGTCCCCTTATGCGTCTCGTCGAGAGCTTTCCGAATTGGGGTGGCTCGCGTCATTCTGATGCCCGTAGCAAAAGCTATTGCCCAAACAGTGCGGCGAAACCAAAGTCCAGTAATCTTGCTTACCGATTACTGGACTTTGGCCCCATGTCTTTTGAGAGATATATTAACGCCCGATTGGTGGATTTTGGTCTCAATATCTCATGTGACATATATTAACACCAAAATGCATAACTATTGCTTACCAATTTGTGCATTTTGTCAGCAATTTATGTCTCACAAAATAATGGTATCAAAATCCACTAATCTTGCTCACCGATTAGTGGATTTTGGCCCCAATATCTTCTGTGACATATATTAGTGCAAAAATGACAGCCGAATTAATCAAGGCGTTGGATCAATGTGGCATAAGAAATGAACAGAGAGGCATAAACGAATAGAGAACGTCTCTATGGTTCCAAGAAAAGTAGATTAATCGAATTCTGCCCACAAGCCGGACATATATGGCTGAAAATCATAAAATATGCCAAAAAAAGTTAAAATCCCTAATTGTCCCAACACTTTAACCACACTGAAAGAAACGCGTACGCGAATTTCGACCCAACCCAAAACGGGTTCAAGCTGAGGTTCGAATAGGCAATGGAAATATTACCAGAAATAGTAAGAAATAACTAAAAATGCCCGTTTGACTGGTCGAACGGCGGAATTTGGGGATGAATATGGACCCCGATGGAGCGTAGCTCAATCGTCCCCTTATGCGTCTCGTCGAGAGCTTTCCGAATTGGGGTGGCTCGCGTCATTCTGATGCCCGTAGCAAAAGCTATGGCCCAAACAGTGCGGCGAAACCAAAGTCCAGTAATCTTGCTTACCGATTACTGGACTTTGGCCCCATGTCTTTTGAGAGATATATTAACGCCCGATTGGTGGATTTTGGCCCCAATATCTCATGTGACATATATTAACACCAAAATGCATAACTATTGCTTACCAATTTGTGCATTTTGTCAGCAATTTATGTCTCACAAAATAATGGTATCAAAATCCACTAATCTTGCTCACCGATTAGTGGATTTTGGCCCCAATATCTTCTGTGACATATATTAGTGCCAAAATGACAGCCGAATTAATCAAGGCGTTGGATTAATGTGGCATAAGCAACGAACATAGAGGCATAAACGAATAGAGAACGTCTCCATGGTTCCAAGAAAAGTAGATTAATCGAATTCTGCCCACAAGCCGGACATATATGGCTGAAAATCATAAAATATGCCAAAAAAATTTAAAATCCTTAATTGTCCCAACACTTTAACCACACTGAAAGAAACGCGTACGTGAATTTCGACCCAACCCAAAACGGGTTCAAGCTGAGGTTCGAATAGGCAATGGAAATATTACCAGAAATAGTAAGAAATAACTAAAAATGCCTGTTTGTCTGGTCGAACGGCGGAATTTGGGGAAGAATATGGACCCTGATGGAGCGTAGCTCAATCGTCCCCTTATGCGTCTCGTCGAGAGCTTTCCGAATTGGGGTTGCTCGCGTCATTCTGATGCCCGTAGCAAAAGCTATGGCCCAAACAGTGCGGCGAAACCAAAGTCCAGTAATCTTGCTTACCGATTACTGGACTTTGGCCCCATGTCTTTTGAGAGATATATTAACGCCCGATTGGTGGATTTTGGCCCCAATATCTCATGTGACATATATTAACACCAAAATGCATAACTATTGCTTACCAATTTGTGCATTTTGTCAGCAATTTATGTCTCACAAAATAATGGTATCAAAATCCACTAATCTTGTTCACCGATTATTGGATTTTGGCCCCAATATCTTCTGTGACATATATTAGTGCCAAAATGACAGCTGAATTAATCAAGGCGTTGGATCAATGTGGCATAAGCAACGAACAGAGAGGCATAAACGAATAGAGAACGTCTCTATGGTTCCAAGAAAAGTAGATTAATCGAATTCTGCCCACAAGCCGGACATATATGGCTGAAAATCATAAAATATGCCAAAAAAAGTTAAAATCCCTAATTGTCCCAACACTTTAACCACACTGAAAGAAACGCGTACGCGAATTTCGACGCAACCCAAAACGGGTTAAAGCTGAGGTTCGAATAGGCAATGGAAGTATTACCAGAAATTGTAAGAAATAACTAAAAATGCCCGTTTGGCTGGTCGAACGGCGGAATTTGGGGATGAATATGGACCCCGATGGAGCGTAGCTCAATCTTCCCCTTGTGCGTCTCGTCGAGAGCTTTCCGAATTGGTGTGGCTCGCGTCATTCTGATGCCCGTAGCAAAAGCTATGGCCCAAACAGTGCGGCGAAACCAAAGTCCAGTAATCTTGCTTACCGATTACTGGACTTTGGCCCCATGTCTTTTGAGAGATATATTAACGCCTGATTGGTGGATTTTGGCCCCAATATCTCATGTGACATATATTAACACCAAAATGCATAACTATTGCTTACCAATTTGTGCATTTTGTCAGCAATTTATGTCTCACAAAATAATGGTATCAAAATCCACTAATCTTGCTCACTGATTATTGGATTTTGGCCCCAATATCTTCTGTGACATATATTAGTGCCAAAATTACAGCCGAATTAATCAAGGCGTTGGATCAATGTGGCATAAGCAACGAACAAAGAGGCATAAACGAATAAAGAACGTCTTTATGGTTCCAAGAAAAGTAGATTAATCAAATTCTGCCAACAATTCGGGCATATAAGGCTGAAAATCATAAAATATGCTAAAGAAAGTTAAAATCCCGAATTGTCCCAACACTTTAACCACACTGAAAGAAACGCGTACGCGAATTTCGACCCAACCCAAAACGGATTCAAGCTGAGGTCCGAATAGGCAATGGAAATATTACCAGAAATAGTAAGAAATAACTAAAAATGCCCGTTTGGCTGGTCGAACGGCGGAATTTGGGGATGAATATGGACCCCGATGGAGCGTAGCTCAATCGTCCCCTTGTGTGTCTCGTCGAGAGCTTTCCGAATTGGGGTGGCTCGCGTCATTCTGATGCCCGTAGCAAAAGCTATGGCCCAAACAGTGCGGCGAAACCAAAGTCCAGTAATCTTGCTTACCGATTACTGGACTTTGGCCCCATGTCTTTTGAGAGATATATTAACGCCCGATTGGTGGATTTTGACCCCAATATCTCATGTGACATATATTAACACCAAAATGCATAACTATTGCTTACCGATTTGTGCATTTTGTCAGCAATTTATGTCTCACAAAATAATGGTATCAAAATCCACTAATCTTGCTCACCGATTATTGGATTTTGGCCCCAATATCTTCTGTGACATATATTGGTGCCAAAATGACAGCCGAATTAATCAAGGCGTTGGATCAATGTGGCATAAGCAACGAACAGAGAGGCATAAACGAATAGAGAACGTCTTTATGGTTCCAAGAAAAGTAGACTAATCGAATTCTGCCCACAATTCGGGCATATAAGGCTGAAAATCATAAAATATGCAAAAAAAAGTTAAAATCCCGAATTGTCCCAACACTTTAACCATACTGAAAGAAACGCGTACGCGAATTTCGACCCAACCCAAAACGGGTTCAAGCTGAGGTCCGAATAGGCAATGGAAATATTACCAGAAATAGTAAGAAATAACTAAAAATGCCCGTTTGGCTGGTCGAACGGCGGAATTTGGGGATGAATATGGACCCCGATGGAGCGTAGCTCAATCGTCCCCTTGTGCGTCTCGTCGAGAGCTTTCCGAATTGGGGTGGCTCGCGTCATTCTGATGCCCGTAGCAAAAGCTATGGCCCAAACAGTGCGGCGAAACCAAAGTCCAGTAATCTTGCTTACCGATTACTGGACTTTGGCCCCATGTCTTTTGAGAGATATATTAACGCCCGATTGGTGGATTTTGGCCCCAATATCTCATGTGACATATATTAACACCAAAATGCATAACTATTGCTTACCGATTTGTGCATTTTGTCAGCAATTTATGTCTCACAAAATAATGGTATCAAAATCCACTAATCTTGCTCACCGATTATTGGATTTTGGCCCCAATATCTTCTGTGACATATATTGGTGCCAAAATGACAGCCGAATTAATCAAGGCGTTGGATCAATGTGGCATAAGCAACGAACAGAGAGGCATAAACGAATAGAGAACGTCTTTATGGTTCCAAGAAAAGTAGACTAATCGAATTCTGCCCACAATTCGGGCATATAAGGCTGAAAATCATAAAATATGCAAAAAAAAGTTAAAATCCCGAATTGTCCCAACACTTTAACCATACTGAAAGAAACGCGTACGCGAATTTCGACCCAACCCAAAACGGGTTCAAGCTGAGGTCCGAATAGGCAATGGAAATATCACCAGAAATAGTAAGAAATAACTAAAAATGCCCGTTTGGCTGGTCGAACGGCGGAATTTGGGGATGAATATGGACCCCGATGGAGCGTAGCTCAATCGTCCCCTTGTGCGTCTCGTCGAGAGCTTTCCGAATTGGGGTGGCTCGCGTCATTCTGATGCCCGTAGCAAAAGCTATGGCCCAAACAATGCGGCGAAACCAAAGTCCAGTAATCTTGCTTACCGATTACTGGACTTTGGCCCCATGTCTTTTGAGAGATATATTAACGCCTGATTGGTGGATTTTGGCCCCAATATCTCATGTGACATATATTAATACCAAAATGCATAACTATTGCTTACCGATTTGTGCATTTTGTCAGCAATTTATGTCTCACAAAATAATGGTATCAAAATCCACTAATCTTGCTCACCGATTAGTGGATTTTGGCCCCAATATCTTCTGTGACATATATTAGTGCCAAAATGACAGCCGAATTAATCAAGGCGTTGGATCAATGTGGCATAAGCAACGAACAGAGAGGCATAAACGAATAGAGAACGTCTTTATGGTTCCAAGAAAAGTAGACTAATCGAATTTTGCCCACAATTCGGGCATATAAGACTGAAAATCATAAAATATGCAAAAAAAAGTTAAAATCCCGAATTGTCCCAACACTTTAACCATACTGAAAGAAACGCGTACGCGAATTTCGACCCAACCCAAAACGGGTTCAAGCTGAGGTCCGAATAGGCAATGGAAATATTACCAGAAATAGTAAGAAATAACTAAAAATGCCCGTTTGGCTGGTCGAACTGCGGAATTTGGGGATGAATATGGACCCCGATGGAGCGTAGCTCAATCTTCCCCTTGTGCGTCTCGTCGAGAGCTTTCCGAATTGGGGTGGCTCGCGTCATTCTGATGCCCGTAGCAAAAGCTATGGCCCAAACAGTGCGGCGAAACCAAAGTCCAGTAATCTTGCTTACCGATTACTGGACTTTGGCCCCATGTCTTTTGAGAGATATATTAACGCCCGATTGGTGGATTTTGGCCCCAATATCTCATGTTACATATATTAACACCAAAATGCATAACTATTGCTTACCGATTTGTGCATTTTGTCAGCAATTTATGTCTCACAAAATAATGGTATCAAAATCCACTAATCTTGCTCACCGATTATTGGATTTTGGCCCCAATATCTTCTGTGACATATATTGGTGCCAAAATGACAGCCGAAATAATCAAGGCGTTGGATCAATGTGGCATAAGCAACGAACAGAGAGGCATAAACGAAGAAAGAACGTCTTTATGGTTCCAAGAAAAGTAGACTAATCGAATTCTGCCCACAATTCGGGCATATAAGGCTGAAAATCATAAAATATGCAAAAAAAAGTTAAAATCCCGAATTGTCCCAACACTTTAACCATACTGAAAGAAACGCGTACGCGAATTTCGACCCAACCCAAAACGGGTTCAAGCTGAGGTCCGAATAGGCAATGGAAATATCACCAGAAATAGTAAGAAATAACTAAAAATGCCCGTTTGGCTGGTCGAACGGCGGAATTTGGGGATGAATATGGACCCCGATGGAGCGTAGCTCAATCGTCCCCTTGTGCGTCTCGTCGAGAGCTTTCCGAATTGGGGTGGCTCGCGTCATTCTGATGCCCGTAGCAAAAGCTATGGCCCAAACAATGCGGCGAAACCAAAGTCCAGTAATCTTGCTTACCGATTACTGGACTTTGGCCCCATGTCTTTTGAGAGATATATTAACGCCTGATTGGTGGATTTTGGCCCCAATATCTCATGTGACATATATTAATACCAAAATGCATAACTATTGCTTACCGATTTGTGCATTTTGTCAGCAATTTATGTCTCACAAAATAATGGTATCAAAATCCACTAATCTTGCTCACCGATTAGTGGATTTTGGCCCCAATATCTTCTGTGACATATATTAGTGCCAAAATGACAGCCGAATTAATCAAGGCGTTGGATCAATGTGGCATAAGCAACGAACAGAGAGGCATAAACGAATAGAGAACGTCTTTATGGTTCCAAGAAAAGTAGACTAATCGAATTTTGCCCACAATTCGGGCATATAAGACTGAAAATCATAAAATATGCAAAAAAAAGTTAAAATCCCGAATTGTCCCAACACTTTAACCATACTGAAAGAAACGCGTACGCGAATTTCGACCCAACCCAAAACGGGTTCAAGCTGAGGTCCGAATAGGCAATGGAAATATTACCAGAAATAGTAAGAAATAACTAAAAATGCCCGTTTGGCTGGTCGAACTGCGGAATTTGGGGATGAATATGGACCCCGATGGAGCGTAGCTCAATCTTCCCCTTGTGCGTCTCGTCGAGAGCTTTCCGAATTGGGGTGGCTCGCGTCATTCTGATGCCCGTAGCAAAAGCTATGGCCCAAACAGTGCGGCGAAACCAAAGTCCAGTAATCTTGCTTACCGATTACTGGACTTTGGCCCCATGTCTTTTGAGAGATATATTAACGCCCGATTGGTGGATTTTGGCCCCAATATCTCATGTTACATATATTAACACCAAAATGCATAACTATTGCTTACCGATTTGTGCATTTTGTCAGCAATTTATGTCTCACAAAATAATGGTATCAAAATCCACTAATCTTGCTCACCGATTATTGGATTTTGGCCCCAATATCTTCTGTGACATATATTGGTGCCAAAATGACAGCCGAAATAATCAAGGCGTTGGATCAATGTGGCATAAGCAACGAACAGAGAGGCATAAACGAAGAAAGAACGTCTTTATGGTTCCAAGAAAAGTAGACTAATCGAATTCTGCCCACAATTCGGGCATATAAGGCTGAAAATCATAAAATATGCAAAAAAAAGTTAAAATCCCGAATTGTCCCAACACTTTAACCATACTGAAAGAAACGCGTACGCGAATTTCGACCCAACCCAAAACGGGTTCAAGCTGAGGTCCGAATAGGCAATGGAAATATCACCAGAAATAGTAAGAAATAACTAAAAATGCCCGTTTGGCTGGTCGAACGGCGGAATTTGGGGATGAATATGGACCCCGATGGAGCGTAGCTCAATCGTCCCCTTGTGCGTCTCGTCGAGAGCTTTCCGAATTGGGGTGGCTCGCGTCATTCTGATGCCCGTAGCAAAAGCTATGGCCCAAACAATGCGGCGAAACCAAAGTCCAGTAATCTTGCTTACCGATTACTGGACTTTGGCCCCATGTCTTTTGAGAGATATATTAACGCCTGATTGGTGGATTTTGGCCCCAATATCTCATGTGACATATATTAATACCAAAATGCATAACTATTGCTTACCGATTTGTGCATTTTGTCAGCAATTTATGTCTCACAAAATAATGGTATCAAAATCCACTAATCTTGCTCACCGATTAGTGGATTTTGGCCCCAATATCTTCTGTGACATATATTAGTGCCAAAATGACAGCCGAATTAATCAAGGCGTTGGATCAATGTGGCATAAGCAACGAACAGAGAGGCATAAACGAATAGAGAACGTCTTTATGGTTCCAAGAAAAGTAGACTAATCGAATTTTGCCCACAATTCGGGCATATAAGACTGAAAATCATAAAATATGCAAAAAAAAGTTAAAATCCCGAATTGTCCCAACACTTTAACCATACTGAAAGAAACGCGTACGCGAATTTCGACCCAACCCAAAACGGGTTCAAGCTGAGGTCCGAATAGGCAATGGAAATATTACCAGAAATAGTAAGAAATAACTAAAAATGCCCGTTTGGCTGGTCGAACTGCGGAATTTGGGGATGAATATGGACCCCGATGGAGCGTAGCTCAATCTTCCCCTTGTGCGTCTCGTCGAGAGCTTTCCGAATTGGGGTGGCTCGCGTCATTCTGATGCCCGTAGCAAAAGCTATGGCCCAAACAGTGCGGCGAAACCAAAGTCCAGTAATCTTGCTTACCGATTACTGGACTTTGGCCCCATGTCTTTTGAGAGATATATTAACGCCCGATTGGTGGATTTTGGCCCCAATATCTCATGTTACATATATTAACACCAAAATGCATAACTATTGCTTACCGATTTGTGCATTTTGTCAGCAATTTATGTCTCACAAAATAATGGTATCAAAATCCACTAATCTTGCTCACCGATTATTGGATTTTGGCCCCAATATCTTCTGTGACATATATTGGTGCCAAAATGACAGCCGAAATAATCAAGGCGTTGGATCAATGTGGCATAAGCAACGAACAGAGAGGCATAAACGAAGAAAGAACGTCTTTATGGTTCCAAGAAAAGTAGACTAATCGAATTCTGCCCACAATTCGGGCATATAAGGCTGAAAATCATAAAATATGCAAAAAAAAGTTAAAATCCCGAATTGTCCCAACACTTTAACCATACTGAAAGAAACGCGTACGCGAATTTCGACCCAACCCAAAACGGGTTCAAGCTGAGGTCCGAATAGGCAATGGAAATATCACCAGAAATAGTAAGAAATAACTAAAAATGCCCGTTTGGCTGGTCGAACGGCGGAATTTGGGGATGAATATGGACCCCGATGGAGCGTAGCTCAATCGTCCCCTTGTGCGTCTCGTCGAGAGCTTTCCGAATTGGGGTGGCTCGCGTCATTCTGATGCCCGTAGCAAAAGCTATGGCCCAAACAATGCGGCGAAACCAAAGTCCAGTAATCTTGCTTACCGATTACTGGACTTTGGCCCCATGTCTTTTGAGAGATATATTAACGCCCGATTGGTGGATTTTGGCCCCAATATCTCATGTTACATATATTAACACCAAAATGCATAACTATTGCTTACCGATTTGTGCATTTTGTCAGCAATTTATGTCTCACAAAATAATGGTATCAAAATCCACTAATCTTGCTCACCGATTATTGGATTTTGGCCCCAATATCTTCTGTGACATATATTGGTGCCAAAATGACAGCCGAATTAATCAAGGCGTTGGATCAATGTGGCATAAGCAACGAACAGAGAGGCATAAACGAATAGAGAACGTCTTTATGGTTCCAAGAAAAGTAGACTAATCGAATTCTGCCCACAATTCGGGCATATAAGGCTGAAAATCATAAAATATGCAAAAAAAAGTTAAAATCCCGAATTGTCCCAACACTTTAACCATACTGAAAGAAACGCGTACGCGAATTTCGACCCAACCCAAAACGGGTTCAAGCTGAGGTCCGAATAGGCAATGGAAATATTACCAGAAATAGTAAGAAATAACTAAAAATGCCCGTTTGGCTGGTCGAACTGCGGAATTTGGGGATGAATATGGACCCCGATGGAGCGTAGCTCAATCTTCCCCTTGTGCGTCTCGTCGAGAGCTTTCCGAATTGGGGTGGCTCGCGTCATTCTGATGCCCGTAGCAAAAGCTATGGCCCAAACAATGCGGCGAAACCAAAGTCCAGTAATCTTGCTTACCGATTACTGGACTTTGGCCCCATGTCTTTTGAGAGATATATTAACGCCTGATTGGTGGATTTTGGCCCCAATATCTCATGTGACATATATTAATACCAAAATGCATAACTATTGCTTACCGATTTGTGCATTTTGTCAGCAATTTATGTCTCACAAAATAATGGTATCAAAATCCACTAATCTTGCTCACCGATTAGTGGATTTTGGCCCCAATATCTTCTGTGACATATATTAGTGCCAAAATGACAGCCGAATTAATCAAGGCGTTGGATCAATGTGGCATAAGCAACGAACAGAGAGGCATAAACGAATAGAGAACGTCTTTATGGTTCCAAGAAAAGTAGACTAATCGAATTTTGCCCACAATTCGGGCATATAAGACTGAAAATCATAAAATATGCAAAAAAAAGTTAAAATCCCGAATTGTCCCAACACTTTAACCATACTGAAAGAAACGCGTACGCGAATTTCGACCCAACCCAAAACGGGTTCAAGCTGAGGTCCGAATAGGCAATGGAAATATTACCAGAAATAGTAAGAAATAACTAAAAATGCCCGTTTGGCTGGTCGAACTGCGGAATTTGGGGATGAATATGGACCCCGATGGAGCGTAGCTCAATCTTCCCCTTGTGCGTCTCGTCGAGAGCTTTCCGAATTGGGGTGGCTCGCGTCATTCTGATGCCCGTAGCAAAAGCTATGGCCCAAACAGTGCGGCGAAACCAAAGTCCAGTAATCTTGCTTACCGATTACTGGACTTTGGCCCCATGTCTTTTGAGAGATATATTAACGCCCGATTGGTGGATTTTGGCCCCAATATCTCATGTTACATATATTAACACCAAAATGCATAACTATTGCTTACCGATTTGTGCATTTTGTCAGCAATTTATGTCTCACAAAATAATGGTATCAAAATCCACTAATCTTGCTCACCGATTATTGGATTTTGGCCCCAATATCTTCTGTGACATATATTGGTGCCAAAATGACAGCCGAAATAATCAAGGCGTTGGATCAATGTGGCATAAGCAACGAACAGAGAGGCATAAACGAAGAAAGAACGTCTTTATGGTTCCAAGAAAAGTAGACTAATCGAATTCTGCCCACAATTCGGGCATATAAGGCTGAAAATCATAAAATATGCAAAAAAAAGTTAAAATCCCGAATTGTCCCAACACTTTAACCATACTGAAAGAAACGCGTACGCGAATTTCGACCCAACCCAAAACGGGTTCAAGCTGAGGTCCGAATAGGCAATGGAAATATCACCAGAAATAGTAAGAAATAACTAAAAATGCCCGTTTGGCTGGTCGAACGGCGGAATTTGGGGATGAATATGGACCCCGATGGAGCGTAGCTCAATCGTCCCCTTGTGCGTCTCGTCGAGAGCTTTCCGAATTGGGGTGGCTCGCGTCATTCTGATGCCCGTAGCAAAAGCTATGGCCCAAACAATGCGGCGAAACCAAAGTCCAGTAATCTTGCTTACCGATTACTGGACTTTGGCCCCATGTCTTTTGAGAGATATATTAACGCCCGATTGGTGGATTTTGGCCCCAATATCTCATGTTACATATATTAACACCAAAATGCATAACTATTGCTTACCGATTTGTGCATTTTGTCAGCAATTTATGTCTCACAAAATAATGGTATCAAAATCCACTAATCTTGCTCACCGATTATTGGATTTTGGCCCCAATATCTTCTGTGACATATATTGGTGCCAAAATGACAGCCGAATTAATCAAGGCGTTGGATCAATGTGGCATAAGCAACGAACAGAGAGGCATAAACGAATAGAGAACGTCTTTATGGTTCCAAGAAAAGTAGACTAATCGAATTCTGCCCACAATTCGGGCATATAAGGCTGAAAATCATAAAATATGCAAAAAAAAGTTAAAATCCCGAATTGTCCCAACACTTTAACCATACTGAAAGAAACGCGTACGCGAATTTCGACCCAACCCAAAACGGGTTCAAGCTGAGGTCCGAATAGGCAATGGAAATATTACCAGAAATAGTAAGAAATAACTAAAAATGCCCGTTTGGCTGGTCGAACGGCGGAATTTGGGGATGAATATGGACCCCGATGGAGCGTAGCTCAATCGTCCCCTTGTGCGTCTCGTCGAGAGCTTTCCGAATTGGGGTGGCTCGCGTCATTCTGATGCCCGTAGCAAAAGCTATGGCCCAAACAGTGCGGCGAAACCAAAGTCCAGTAATCTTGCTTACCGATTACTGGACTTTGGCCCCATGTCTTTTGAGAGATATATTAACGCCCGATTGGTGGATTTTGGCCCCAATATCTCATGTGACATATATTAACACCAAAATGCATAACTATTGCTTACCGATTTGTGCATTTTGTCAGCAATTTATGTCTCACAAAATAATGGTATCAAAATCCACTAATCTTGCTCACCGATTATTGGATTTTGGCCCCAATATCTTCTGTGACATATATTGGTGCCAAAATGACAGCCGAAATAATCAAGGCGTTGGATCAATGTGGCATAAGCAACGAACAGAGAGGCATAAACGAATAGAGAACGTCTTTATGGTTCCAAGAAAAGTAGACTAATCGAATTCTGCCCACAATTCGGGCATATAAGGCTGAAAATCATAAAATATGCAAAAAAAAGTTAAAATCCCGAATTGTCCCAACACTTTAACCATACTGAAAGAAACGCGTACGCGAATTTCGACCCAACCCAAAACGGGTTCAAGCTGAGGTCCGAATAGGCAATGGAAATATTACCAGAAATAGTAAGAAATAACTAAAAATGCCCGTTTGGCTGGTCGAACGGCGGAATTTGGGGATGAATATGGACCCCGATGGAGCGTAGCTCGATCGTCCCCTTGTGCGTCTCGTCGAGAGCTTTCCGAATTGGGGTGGCTCGCGTCATTCTGATGCCCGTAGCAAAAGCTATGGCCCAAACAGTGCGGCGAAACCAAAGTCCAGTAATCTTGCTTACCGATTACTGGACTTTGGCCCCATGTCTTTTGAGAGATATATTAACGCCCGATTGGTGGATTTTGGCCCCAATATCTCATGTGACATATATTAACACCAAAATGCATAACTATTGCTTACCAATTTGTGCATTTTGTCAGCAATTTATGTCTCACAAAATAATGGTATCAAAATCCACTAATCTTGCTCACCGATTATTGGATTTTGGCCCCAATATCTTCTGTGACATATATTGGTGCCAAAATGACAGCCGAAATAATCAAGGCGTTGGATCAATGTGGCATAAGCATCGAACAGAGAGGCATAAACGAATAGAGAACGTCTTTATGGTTCCAAGAAAAGTAGACTAATCGAATTCTGCCCACAATTCGGGCATATAAGGCTGAAAATCATAAAATATGCAAAAAAAAGTTAAAATCCCGAATTGTCCCAACACTTTAACCATACTGAAAGAAACGCGTACGTGAATTTCGACCCAAACCAAAACGGGTTCAAGCTGAGGTCCGAATAGGCAATGGAAATATTACCAGAAATAGTAAGAAATAACTAAAAATGCCCGTTTGGCTGGTCGAACGACGGAATTTGGGGATGAATATGGACCCCGATGGAGCGTAGCTCGATCGTCCCCTTGTGCGTCTCGTCGAGAGCTTTCCGAATTGGGGTGGCTCGCGTCATTCTGATGCCCGTAGCAAAAGCTATGGCCCAAACAGTGCGGCGAAACCAAAGTCCAGTAATCTTGCTTACCGATTACTGGACTTTGGCCCCATGTCTTTTGAGAGATATATTAACGCCTGATTGGTGGATTTTGGCCCCAATATCTCATGTGACATATATTAATACCAAAATGCATAACTATTGCTTACCGATTTGTGCATTTTGTCAGCAATTTATGTCTCACAAAATAATGGTATCAAAATCCACTAATCTTGCTCACCGATTAGTGGATTTTGGCCCCAATATCTTCTGTGACATATATTAGTGCCAAAATGACAGCCGAATTAATCAAGGCGTTGGATCAATGTGGCATAATCAACGAACAGAGAGGCATAAACGAATAGAGAACGTCTCTATGGTTCCAAGAAAAGTAGACTAATCGAATTCTGCCCACAAGCCGGACATATATGGCTGAAAATCATAAAATATGCCAAAAAAAGTTAAAATCCCGAATTGTCCCAACACTTTAACCACACTGAAAGAAACGCGTACGCGAATTTCGACCCAACCCAAAACGGGTTCAAGCTGAGGTCCGAATAGGCAATGGAAATATTACCAGAAATAGTAAGAAATAACTAAAAATGCCCGTTTGGCTGGTCGAACTGCGGAATTTGGGGATGAATATGGACCCCGATGGAGCGTAGCTCAATCGTCCCCTTGTGCGTCTCGTCGAGAGCTTTCCGAATTGGGGTGGCTCGCGTCATTCTGATGCCCGTAGCAAAAGCTATGGCCCAAACAGTGCGGCGAAACCAAAGTCCAGTAATCTTGCTTACCGATTACTGGACTTTGGCCCCATGTCTTTTGAGAGATATACTAACGCCCGATTGGTGGATTTTGGCCCCAATATCTCATGTGACATATATTAACACCAAAATGCATAACTATTGCTTACCGATTTGTGCATTTTGTCAGCAATTTATGTCTCACAAAATAATGGTATCAAAATCCACTAATCTTGCTCACCGATTATTGGATTTTGGCCCCAATATCTTCTGTGACATATATTGGTGCCAAAATGACAGCCGAATTAATCAAGGCGTTGGATCAATGTGGCATAAGCAACGAACAGAGAGGCATAAACGAATAGAGAACGTCTTTATGGTTCCAAGAAAAGTAGACTAATCGAATTCTGCCCACAATTCGGGCATATAAGGCTGAAAATCATAAAATATGCAAAAAAAAGTTAAAATCCCGAATTGTCCCAACACTTTAACCATACTGAAAGAAACGCGTACGCGAATTTCGACCCAACCCAAAACGGGTTCAAGCTGAGGTCCGAATAGGCAATGGAAATATTACCAGAAATAGTAAGAAATAACTAAAAATGCCCGTTTGGCTGGTCGAACGGCGGAATTTGGGGATGAATATGGACCCCGATGGAGCGTAGCTCGATCGTCCCCTTGTGCGTCTCGTCGAGAGCTTTCCGAATTGGGGTGGCTCGCGTCATTCTGATGCCCGTAGCAAAAGCTATGGCCCAAACAGTGCGGCGAAACCAAAGTCCAGTAATCTTGCTTACCGATTACTGGACTTTGGCCCCATGTCTTTTGAGAGATATATTAACGCCCGATTGGTGGATTTTGGCCCCAATATCTCATGTGACATATATTAACACCAAAATGCATAACTATTGCTTACCGATTTGTGCATTTTGTCAGCAATTTATGTCTCACAAAATAATGGTATCAAAATCCACTAATCTTGCTCACCGATTATTGGATTTTGGCCCCAATATCTTCTGTGACATATATTGGTGCCAAAATGACAGCAGAAATAATCAAGGCGTTGGATCAATGTGGCATAAGCAACGAACATAGAGGCATAAACGAATAGAGAACGTCTTTATGGTTCCAAGAAAAGTAGACTAATCGAATTCTGCCCACAATTCGGGCATATAAGGCTGAAAATCATAAAATATGCAAAAAAAAGTTAAAATCCCGAATTGTCCCAACACTTTAACCATACTGAAAGAAACGCGTACGCGAATTTCGACCCAACCCAAAACGGGTTCAAGCTGAGGTCCGAATAGGCAATGGAAATATTACCAGAAATAGTAAGAAATAACTAAAAATGCCCGTTTGGCTGGTCGAACGGCGGAATTTGGGGATGAATATGGACCCCGATGGAGCGTAGCTCGATCGTCCCCTTGTGCGTCTCGTCGAGAGCTTTCCGAATTGGGGTGGCTCGCGTCATTCTGATGCCCGTAGCAAAAGCTATGGCCCAAACAGTGCGGCGAAACCAAAGTCCAGTAATCTTGCTTACCGATTACTGGACTTTGGCCCCATGTCTTTTGAGAGATATATTAACGCCTGATTGGTGGATTTTGGCCCCAATATCTCATGTGACATATATTAATACCAAAATGCATAACTATTGCTTACCGATTTGTGCATTTTGTCAGCAATTTATGTCTCACAAAATAATGGTATCAAAATCCACTAATCTTGCTCACCGATTAGTGGATTTTGGCCCCAATATCTTCTGTGACATATATTGGTGCCAAAATGACAGCCGAATTAATCAAGGCGTTGGATCAATGTGGCATAAGCAACGAACAGAGAGGCATAAACGAATAGAGAACGTCTTTATGGTTCCAAGAAAAGTAGACTAATCGAATTCTGCCCACAATTCGGGCATATAAGGCTGAAAATCATAAAATATGCAAAAAAAAGTTAAAATCCCGAATTGTCCCAACACTTTAACCATACTGAAAGAAACGCGTACGCGAATTTCTACCCAACCCAAAACGGGTTCAAGCTGAGGTCCGAATAGGCAATGGAAATATTACCAGAAATAGTAAGAAATAACTAAAAATGCCCGTTTGGCTGGTCGAACTGCGGAATTTGGGGATGAATATGGACCCCGATGGAGCGTAGCTCAATCGTCCCCTTGTGCGTCTCGTCGAGAGCTTTCCGAATTGGGGTGGCTCGCGTCATTCTGATGCCCGTAGCAAAAGCTATGGCCCAAACAGTGCGGCGAAACCAAAGTCCAGTAATCTTGCTTACCGATTACAGGACTTTGGCCCCATGTCTTTTGAGAGATATATTAACGCCCGATTGGTGGATTTTGGTCTCAATATCTCATGTGACATATATTAACACCAAAATGCATAACTATTGCTTACCAATTTGTGCATTTTGTCAGCAATTTATGTCTCACAAAATAATGGTATCAAAATCCACTAATCTTGCTCACCGATTAGTGGATTTTGGCCCCAATATCTTCTGTGACATATATTAGTGCAAAAATGACAGCCGAATTAATCAAGGCGTTGGATCAATGTGGCATAAGCAACGAACAGAGAGGCATAAACGAATAGAGAACGTCTCTATGGTTCCAAGAAAAGTAGATTAATCGAATTCTGCCCACAAGCCGGACATATATGGCTGAAAATCATAAAATATGCCAAAAAAAGTTAAAATCCCTAATTGTCCCAACACTTTAACCACACTGAAAGAAACGCGTACGCGAATTTTGACCCAACCCAAAACGGGTTCAAGCTGAGGTTCGAATAGGCAATGGAAATATTACCAGAAATAGTAAGAAATAACTAAAAATGCCCGTTTGGCTGGTCGAACGGCGGAATTTGGCGATGAATATGGACCCCGATGGAGCGTAGCTAAATCGTCGCCTTGTGCGTCTCGTCGAGAGCTTTCCGAATTGGGGTGGCTCGCGTCATTCTGATGCCTGTAGCAAAAGCTATGGCCCAAACTGTGCGGCGAAACCAAAGTCCAGTAATCTTGCTTACCGATTACTGGACTTTGGCCCCATGTCTTTTGAGAGATATATTAACGCCCGATTGGTGGATTTTGGCCTCAATATCTCATGTGACATATATTAACACCAAAATGCATAACTATTGCTTACCAATTTGTGCATTTTGTCAGCAATTTATGTCTCAAAAAATAATGGTATCAAAATCCACTAATCTTGCTCACCGATTAGTGGATTTTGGCCCCAATATCTTCTGTGACATATATTAGTGCCAAAATGACAGCCGAATTAATCAAGGTGTTGGATCAATGTGGCATAAGCAACGAACAGAGAGGCATAAACGAATAGAGAACGTCTCTATGGTTCCAAGAAAAGTAGATTAATCGAATTCTGCCCACAAGCCGGACACATATGGATGAAAATCATAAAATATGCCAAAAAAGTTAAAATTCCTAATTGTCCCAACACTTTAACCACACTGAAAGAAACGCGTACGCGAATTTCGACCCAACCCAAAACGGGTTCAAGCTGAGGTTCGAATAGGCAATGGAAATATTACCAGAAATAGTAAGAAATTACTGAAAATGCCCGTTTGACTGGTCGAACGGCGGAATTTGGGGATGAATATTGACCCCTATGGAGCGTAGCTCAATCGTCCCCTTATGCGTCTCGTCGAGAGATTTCCGAATTGGGATGGCTCGCGTCATTCTGATGCCCGTAGCAAAAGCTATGGCCCAAACAGTGCGGCGACACCAAAGTCCAGTAATCTTTCTTACCGATTACTGGACTTTGGCCCCATGTCTTTTGAGAGATATATTAACGCCCGATTGGTGGATTTTGGCCCCAATATCTCATGTGACATATATTAACACCAAAATGCATAACTATTGCTTACCGATTTGTGCATTTTGTCAGCAATTTATGTCTCACAAAATAATGGTATCGAAATCCACTAATCTTGCTCACTGATTAGTGGATTTTGGCCCCAATATCTTCTGTGACATATATTAGTGCCAAAATGAGAGCTGAATTAATCAAGGCGTTGGATCAATGTGGCATAAGGAACGAACAGAGAGGCATAAACGAATAGAGAACGTCTCTTTGGTTCCAAGAAAAGTAGATTAATCGAATTCTGCCCACAAGTCGGGCATATAAGGCTGAAAATCATAAAATATGCCAAAAAAATTTAAAATCCCGAATTGCCCCAACACTTTAACCATACTGAAAGAAACGCGTACGCGAATTTCGACCCAACCCAAACCGGGTTCAAGCTGAGGTTCGAATAGGCAATGGAAATATTACCAGAAATAGTAAGAAACAACTAAAAATGCCCGTTTGGCTGGTCGAACGGCGGAATTTGGGGATGAATATGGACCCCGATGGAGCGTAGCTCAATCGTCCCCTTCTGCGTCTCGTCGAGAGCTTCCCGAATTGGGGTGGCTCGCGTAATTCTGATGCCCGTAGCAAAAGCTATGGCCCAAATAGTGCGGCGACACCAAACCGATTACTGGACTTTGGCCCCATGTCTTTTGAGAGATATATTAACGCCCGATTGGTGGATTTTGGTCTCAGTATCTCATGTGACATATATTAACACCAAAATTCATAACTATTGCTTACCGATTTGTGCATTTTGTCAGCAATTTATGTCTCACAAAATAATGGTATCAAAATCCACTAATCATGCTCACCGATTATTGGATTTTGGCCCCAATATCTTCTGTGACATATATTAGTGCCAAAATGACAGCCGAAATAATCAAGGCGTTGGATCAATGTGGCATAAGCAACGAACAGAGAGGCATAAACGAATACAGAACGTCTTTATGGTTCCAAGAAAAGTAGATTAATCGAATTCTGCCCACAATTCGGGCATATAAGGCTAAAAATCATAAAATATGCCAAAAAAAATTTAAAATCCCGAATTGTCCCAACACTTTAACCATACTGAAAGAAACGCGTACGCGAATTTCGACCCAACCCAAAACGGGTTCAAGCTGAGGTCCGAATAGGCAATGGAAATATTACCAGAAATAGTAAGAAATAACTAAAAATGCCCGTTTGGCTGGTCGAACGGCGGAATTTGGGGATGAATATGGACCCTGATGGAGCGTAGCTCAATCGTCCCCTTGTGCGTCTCGTCGAGAGCTTTCCGAATTGGGGTGGCTTGCGTCATTCTGATGCCCGTAGCAAAAGCTATGGCCCAAACTGTGCGGCGAAACCAAAGTCCAGTAATCTTGCTTACCGATTACTGGACTTTGGCCCCATGTCTTTTGAGAGATATATTAACGCCCGATTGGTGGATTTTGGCCTCAATATCTCATGTGACATATATTAACACCAAAATGCATAACTATTGCTTACCAATTTGTGCATTTTGTCAGCAATTTATGTCTCAAAAAATAATGGTATCAAAATCCACTAATCTTGCTCACCGATTAGTGGATTTTGGCCCCAATATCTTCTGTGACATATATTAGTGCCAAAATGACAGCCGAATTAATCAAGGTGTTGGATCAATGTGGCATAAGCAACGAACAGAGAGGCATAAACGAATAGAGAACGTCTCTATGGTTCCAAGAAAAGTAGATTAATCGAATTCTGCCCACAAGCCGGACACATATGGATGAAAATCATAAAATATGCCAAAAAAGTTAAAATTCCTAATTGTCCCAACACTTTAACCACACTGAAAGAAACGCGTACGCGAATTTCGACCCAACCCAAAACGGGTTCAAGCTGAGGTTCGAATAGGCAATGGAAATATTACCAGAAATAGTAAGAAATTACTGAAAATGCCCGTTTGACTGGTCGAACGGCGGAATTTGGGGATGAATATTGACCCCTATGGAGCGTAGCTCAATCGTCCCCTTATGCGTCTCGTCGAGAGATTTCCGAATTGGGATGGCTCGCGTCATTCTGATGCCCGTAGCAAAAGCTATGGCCCAAACAGTGCGGCGACACCAAAGTCCAGTAATCTTTCTTACCGATTACTGGACTTTGGCCCCATGTCTTTTGAGAGATATATTAACGCCCGATTGGTGGATTTTGGCCCCAATATCTCATGTGACATATATTAACACCAAAATGCATAACTATTGCTTACCGATTTGTGCATTTTGTCAGCAATTTATGTCTCACAAAATAATGGTATCGAAATCCACTAATCTTGCTCACTGATTAGTCGATTTTGGCCCCAATATCTTCTGTGACATATATTAGTGCCAAAATGAGAGCTGAATTAATCAAGGCGTTGGATCAATGTGGCATAAGGAACGAACAGAGAGGCATAAACGAATAGAGAACGTCTCTTTGGTTCCAAGAAAAGTAGATTAATCGAATTCTGCCCACAAGTCGGGCATATAAGGCTGAAAATCATAAAATATGCCAAAAAAATTTAAAATCCCGAATTGCCCCAACACTTTAACCATACTGAAAGAAACGCGTACGCGAATTTCGACCCAACCCAAACCGGGTTCAAGCTGAGGTTCGAATAGGCAATGGAAATATTACCAGAAATAGTAAGAAACAACTAAAAATGCCCGTTTGGCTGGTCGAACGGCGGAATTTGGGGATGAATATGGACCCCGATGGAGCGTAGCTCAATCGTCCCCTTCTGCGTCTCGTCGAGAGCTTCCCGAATTGGGGTGGCTCGCGTAATTCTGATGCCCGTAGCAAAAGCTATGGCCCAAATAGTGCGGCGACACCAAACCGATTACTGGACTTTGGCCCCATGTCTTTTGAGAGATATATTAACGCCCGATTGGTGGATTTTGGTCTCAGTATCTCATGTGACATATATTAACACCAAAATTCATAACTATTGCTTACCGATTTGTGCATTTTGTCAGCAATTTATGTCTCACAAAATAATGGTATCAAAATCCACTAATCATGCTCACCGATTATTGGATTTTGGCCCCAATATCTTCTGTGACATATATTAGTGCCAAAATGACAGCCGAAATAATCAAGGCGTTGGATCAATGTGGCATAAGCAACGAACAGAGAGGCATAAACGAATACAGAACGTCTTTATGGTTCCAAGAAAAGTAGATTAATCGAATTCTGCCCACAATTCGGGCATATAAGGCTAAAAATCATAAAATATGCCAAAAAAAATTTAAAATCCCGAATTGTCCCAACACTTTAACCATACTGAAAGAAACGCGTACGCGAATTTCGACCCAACCCAAAACGGGTTCAAGCTGAGGTCCGAATAGGCAATGGAAATATTACCAGAAATAGTAAGAAATAACTAAAAATGCCCGTTTGGCTGGTCGAACGGCGGAATTTGGGGATGAATATGGACCCTGATGGAGCGTAGCTCAATCGTCCCCTTGTGCGTCTCGTCGAGAGCTTTCCGAATTGGGGTGGCTTGCGTCATTCTGATGCCCGTAGCAAAAGCTATGGCCCAAACAGTGCGGCGAAACCAAAGTCCAGTAATCTTGCTTACCGATTACTGGACTTTGGTCCCATGTCTTTTGAGAGATATATTAACGCCCGATTGGTGGATTTTGGTCTCAATATCTCATGTGACATATATTAACACCAAAATGCATAACTATTGCTTACCAATTTGTGCATTTTGTCAGCAATTTATGTCTCACAAAATAATGGTATCAAAATCCACTAATCTTGCTCACCGATTAGTGGATTTTGGCCCCAATATCTTCTGTGACATATATTAGTGCCAAAATGACAGCCGAATTAATCAAGGCGTTGGATCAATGTGGCATAAGCAACGAACAGAGAGGCATAAACGAATAGAGAACGTCTCTATGGTTCCAAGAAAAGTAGATTAATCGAATTCTGCCCACAAGCCGGACATATATAGCTGAAAATCATAAAATATGCCAAAAAAAGTTAAAATCCCTAATTGTCCCAACACTTTAACCACACTGAAAGAAACGCGTACGCGAATTTCGACCCAACCCAAAACGGGTTCAAGCTGAGGTTCGAATAGGCAATGGAAATATTACCAGAAATCGTAAGAAGTAACTAAAAATGCCCGTTTGACTGGTCGAACGGCGGAATTTGGGGATGAATATGGACCCCGATGGAGCGTAGCTCAATCGTCCCCTTATGCGTCTCGTCGAGAGCTTTCCGAATTGGGGTGGCTCGCGTCATTCTGATGCCCGTAGCAAAAGCTATGGCCCAAACAGTGCGGTGACACCAAAGTCCAGTAATCTTTCTTACCGATTACTGGACTTTGGCCCCATGTCTTTTGAGAGATATATTAACGCCCGATTGGTGGATTTTGGCCCCAATATCTCATGTGACATATATTAACACCAAAATGCATAACTATTGCTTACCGATTTGTGCATTTTGTCAGCAATTTATGTCTCACAAAATAATGGTATCAAAATCCACTAATCTTGCTCACCGATTAGTGGATTTTGGCCCCAATATCTTCTGTGACATATATTAGTGCCAAAATGACAGCCGAATTAATCAAGGCGTTGGATCAATGTGGCATAAGCAACGAACAGAGAGGCATAAACGAATAGAGAACGTCTCTATGGTTCCAAGAAAAGTAGATTAATCGAATTCTGCCCACAAGCCGGACATATATGGCTGAAAATCATAAAATATGCCAAAAAAAGTTAAAATCCCTAATTTTCACAACACTTTAACCACACTGAAAGAAACGCGTACGCGAATTTCGACCCAACCCAAAACGGGTTCAAGCTGAGGTTCGAATAGGCAATGGAAATATTACCAGAAATTGTAAGAAATAACTAAAAATGCCCGTTTGACTGGTCGAACGGCGGAATTTGGGGATGAATATCGTCCCCTTATGCGTCTCGTCGAGAGCTTTCCGAATTGGGGTGGCTCGCGTCATTCTGATGCCAGTAGCAAAAGCTATGGCCCAAACAGTGCGGCGACACCAAAGTCCAGTAATCTTTCTTACCGGTTACCGGACTTTGCCCCATGTCTTTTGAGAGATATATTAACGCCTGATTGGTGGATTTTGGCCCCAATATCTCATGTGACATATATTAACACCAAAATGGATAACTATTGCTTACCGATTTGTGCATTTTGTCAGCAATTTATGTCTCACAAAATAATGGTATCGAAATCCACTAATCTTGCTCACCGATTAGTGGATTTTGGCCCCAATATCTTCTGTGACATATATTAGTGCCAAAATGACAGCTGAATTAATCAAGGCGTTGGATCAATGTGGCATAAGGAACGAACAGAGAGGCATAAACGAATAGAGAACGTCTCTTTGGTTCCAAGAAAAGTAGATTAATCGAATTCTGCCCACAAGTCGGGCATATAAGGCTGAAAATCATAAAATATGCCAAAAAAATTTAAAATCCCGAATTGCCCCAACACTTTAACCATACTGAAAGAAACGCGTACGCGAATTTCGACCCAACCCAAACCGGGTTCAAGCTGAGGTTCGAATAGGCAATGGAAATATTACCAGAAATAGTAAGAAATAACTAAAAATGCCCGTTTGGCTGGTCGAACGGCGGAATTTGGGGATGAATATGGACCCCGATGGAGCGTAGCTCAATCGTCCCCTTGTGCGTCTCGTCGAGAGCTTCCCGAATTGGGGTGGCTCGCGTCATTCTGATGCCCGTAGCAAAAGCTATGGCCCAAATAGTGCGGCGACACCAAACCGATTACTAGAATTTGGCCCCATGTCTTTTGAGAGATATATTAACGCCCGATTGGTGGATTTTGGTCTCAGTATCTCATGTGACATATATTAACACCAAAATGCATAACTATTGCTTACCGATTTGTGCATTTTGTCAGCAATTTATGTCTCACAAAATAATGGTATCAAAATCCACTAATCATGCTCACCGATTATTGGATTTTGGCCCCAATATCTTCTGTGACATATATTAGTGCCAAAATGACAGCCGAAATAATCAAGGCGTTGGATCAATGTGGCATAAGAAACGAACAGAGAGGCATAAACGAATACAGAACGTCTTTATGGTTCCAAGAAAAGTAGATTAATCGAATTCTGCCCACAATTCGGGCATATAAGGCTAAAAATCATAAAATATGCCAAAAAAAAGTTAAAATCCCGAATTGTCCCAACACTTTAACCATACTGAAAGAAACGCGTACGCGAATTTCGACCCAACCCAAAACGGGTTCAAGCTGAGTTCCGAATAGGCAATGGAAATATTACCAGAAATAGTAAGAAATAACTAAAAATGCCCGTTTGGCTGGTCGAACAGCGGAATTTGGGGATGAATATGGACCCTGATGGAGCGTAGCTCAATCGTCCCCTTGTGCGTCTCGTCGAGAGCTTTCCGAATTGGGGTGGCTTGCGTCATTCTGATGCCCGTAGCAAAAGCTATGGCCCAAACAGTGCGGCGAAACCAAAGTCCAGTAATCTTGCTTACCGATTACTGGACTTTGGCCCCATGTCTTTTGAGAGATATATTAACGCCCGATTGGTGGATTTTGGTCTCAATATCTCATGTGACATATATTAACACCAAAATGCATAACTATTGCTTACCAATTTGTGCATTTTGTCAGCAATTTATGTCTCACAAAATAATGGTATCAAAATCCACTAATCTTGCTCACCGATTAGTGGATTTTGGCCCCAATATCTTCTGCGACATATATTAGTGCCAAAATGACAGCCGAATTAATCAAGGCGTTGGATCAATGTGGCATAAGCAACGAACAGAGAGGCATAAACGAATAGAGAACGTCTCTATGGTTCCAAGAAAAGTAGATTAATCGAATTCTGCCCACAAGCCGGACATATATGGCTGAAAATCATAAAATATGCCAAAAAAAGTTAAAATCCCTAATTGTCCCAACACTTTAACCACACTGAAAGAAACGCGTACGCGAATTTCGACCCAACCCAAAACGGGTTCAAGCTGAGGTTCGAATAGGCAATGGAAATATTACCAGAAATCGTAAGAAATAACTAAAAATGCCCGTTTGACTAGTCGAACGGCGGAATTTGGGGATGAATATGGACCCCGATGGAGCGTAGCTCAATCTCCCCCTTGTGCGTCTCGTCGAGAGCTTTCCGAATTGGGGTGGCTTGCGTCATTCTGATGCCCGTAGCAAAAGCTATGGCCCAAACAGTGCGGCGAAACCAAAGTCCAGTAATCTTGCTTACCGATTACTGGACTTTGGCCCCATGTCTTTTGAGAGATATATTAACGCCCGATTGGTGGATTTTGGTCTCAATATCTCATGTGACATATATTAACACCAAAATGCATAACTATTGCTTACCAATTTGTGCATTTTGTCAGCAATTTATGTCTCACAAAATAATGGTATCAAAATCCACTAATCTTGCTCACCGATTAGTGGATTTTGGCCCCAATATCTTCTGCGACATATATTAGTGCCAAAATGACAGCCGAATTAATCAAGGCGTTGGATCAATGTGGCATAAGCAACGAACAGAGAGGCATAAACGAATAGAGAACGTCTCTATGGTTCCAAGAAAAGTAGATTAATCGAATTCTGCCCACAAGCCGGACATATATGGCTGAAAATCATAAAATATGCCAAAAAAAGTTAAAATCCCTAATTGTCCCAACACTTTAACCACACTGAAAGAAACGCGTACGCGAATTTCGACCCAAGCCAAAACGGGTTCAAGCTGAGGTTCGAATAGGCAATGGAAATATTACCAGAAATCGTAAGAAATAACTAAAAATGCCCGTTTGACTAGTCGAACGGCGGAATTTGGGGATGAATATGGACCCCGATGGAGCGTAGCTCAATCGTCCCCTTATGCGTCTCGTCGAGAGCTTTCCGAATTGGGGTGACTCGCGTCATTCTGATGCCCGTAGCAAAAGCTATGGCCCAAACAGTGCGGTGACACCAAAGTCCAGTAATCTTTCTTACCGATTACTAGACTTTGGCCCCATGTCTTTTGAGAGATATATTAACGCCCGATTGGTGGATTTTGGCCCCAATATCTCATGTGACATATATTAACACCAAAATGCATAACTATTGCTTACCGATTTGTGCATTTTGTCAGCAATTTATGTCTCACAAAATAATGGTATCAAAATCCACTAATCTTGCTCACCGATTATTGGATTTTGGCCCCAATATCTTCTGTGACATATATTAGTGCCAAAATGACAGCCGAATTAATCAAGGCGTTGGATCAATCTGGCATAAGCAACGAACAGAGAGGAATGAATGAATAGAGAACGTCTCTTTGGTTCCAAGAAAAGTAGATTAATCGAATTCTGCCCACAAGTCGGGCATATAAGGCTGAAAATCATAAAATATGCCAAAAAAAGTTAAAATCCCGAATTGCCCCAAAACTTTAACCATACTGAAAGAAACGCGTACGCGAATTTCGACCCAACCCAAACCGGGTTCAAGCTGAGGTTCGAATAGGCAATGGAAATATTACCAGAAATAGTAAGAAATAACTAAAAATGCCCGTTTGGCTGGTCGAACGGCGGAATTTGGGGATGAATATGGACCCCGATGGAGCGTAGCTCAATCGTCCCCTTATGCGTCTCGTCGAGAGCTTTCCGAATTGGGGTGGCTCGCGTCATTCTGATGCCCGTAGAAAAAGCTATGGCCCAAACAGTGCGGTGACACCAAAGTCCAGTAATCTTTCTTACCGATTACTGGACTTTGGCCCCATGTCTTTTGAGAGATATATTAACGCCCGATTGGTGGATTTTGGCCCCAATATCTCATGTGACATATATTAACACCAAAATGCATAACTATTGCTTACCGATTTGTGAATTTTTTGTCAGCAATTTATGTCTCACAAAATAATGGTATCAAAATCCACTAATCATGCTCACCGATTATTGGATTTTGGCCCCAATATCTTCTGTGACATATATTAGTGCCAAAATGACAGCCGAAATAATCAAGGCGTTGGATCAATGTGGCATAAGCAATGAACAGAGAGGCATAAACGAATACAGAACGTCTTTATGGTTCCAAGAAAAGTAGATTAATCGAATTCTGCCCACAATTCGGGCATATAAGGCTAAAAATCATAAAATATGCCAAAAAAAAGTTAAAATCCCGAATTGTCCCAACACTTTAACCATACTGAAAGAAACGCGTACGCGAATTTCGACCCAACCCAAAACGGGTTCAAGCTGAGGTCCGAATAGGCAATGGAAATATTACCAGAAATAGTAAGAAATAACTAAAAATGCCCGTTTGGCTGGTCGAACGGCGGAATTTGGGGATGAATATGGACCCTGATGGAGCGTAGCTCAATCGTCCCCTTGTGCGTCTCGTCGAGAGCTTTCCGAATTGGGGTGGCTTGCGTCATTCTGATGCCCGTAGCAAAAGCTATGGCCCAAACAGTGCGGCGAAACCAAAGTCCAGTAATCTTGCTTACCGATTACTGGACTTTGGCCCCATGTCTTTTGAGAGATATATTAACGCCCGATTGGTGGATTTTGGTCTCAATATCTCATGTGACATATATTAACACCAAAATGCATAACTATTGCTTACCAATTTGTGCATTTTGTCAGCAATTTATGTCTCACAAAATAATGGTATCAAAATCCACTAATCTTGCTCACCGATTAGTGGATTTTGGCCCCAATATCTTCTGCGACATATATTAGTGCCAAAATGACAGCCGAATTAATCAAGGCGTTGGATCAATGTGGCATAAGCAACGAACTGAGAGGCATAAACGAATAGAGAACGTCTCTATGGTTCCAAGAAAAGTAGATTAATCGAATTCTGCCCACAAGCCGGACATATATGGCTGAAAATCATAAAATATGCCAAAAAAAGTTAAAATCCCTATTTGTCCCAACACTTTAACCACACTGAAAGAAACGCGTACGCGAATTTCGACCCAACCCAAAACGGGTTCAAGCTGAGGTTCGAATAGGCAATGGAAATATTACCAGAAATAGTAAGAAATAACTAAAAATGCCCGTTTGACTAGTCGAACGGCGGAATTTGGGGATGAATATGGACCCCGATGGAGCGTAGCTCGATCGTCCCCTTATGCGTCTCGTCGAGAGCTTTCCGAATTGGGGTGGCTCGCGTCATTCTGATGCCCGTAGCAAAAGCTATGGCCCAAACAGTGCGGTGACACCAAAGTCCAGTAATCTTTCTTACCGATTACTGGACTTTGGCCCCATGTCTTTTGAGAGATATATTAACGCCCGATTGGTGGATTTTGGCCCCAATATCTCATGTGACATATATCAACACCAAAATGCATAACTATTGCTTACCGATTTGTGCATTTTGTCAGCAATTTATGTCTCACAAAATAATGGTATCAAAATCCACTAATCTTGCTCACCGATTAGTGGATTTTGGCCCCAATATGTTCTGTGACATATATTAGTGCCAAAATGACAGCCGAATTAATCAAGGCGTTGGATCAATCTGGCATAAGCAACGAACAGAGAGGAATAAATGAATAGAGAACGTCTCTTTGGTTCCAAGAAAAGTAGATTAATCGAATTCTGCCCACAAGTCGCGCATATAAGGCTGAAAATCATAAAATATGCCAAAAAAAGTTAAAATCCCGAATTGCCCCAAAACTTTAACCATACTGAAAGAAACGCGTACGCGAATTTCGACCCAACCCAAACCGGGTTCAAGCTGAGGTTCGAATAGGCAATGGAAATATTACCAGAAATAGTAAGAAATAACTAAAAATGCCCGTTTGGCTGGTCGAACGGCGGAATTTGGGGATGAATATGGACCCCGATGGAGCGTAGCTCAATCGTCCCCTTATGCGTCTCGTCGAGAGCTTTCCGAATTGGGGTGGCTCGCGTCATTCTGATGCCCGTAGAAAAAGCTATGGCCCAAACAGTGCGGTGACACCAAAGTCCAGTAATCTTTCTTACCGATTACTGGACTTTGGCCCCATGTCTTTTGAGAGATATATTAACGCCCGATTGGTGGATTTTGGCCCCAATATCTCATGTGACATATATTAACACCAAAATTCATAACTATTGCTTACCGATTTGTGCATTTTGTCAGCAATTTATGTCTCACAAAATAATGGTATCAAAATCCACTAATCTTGCTCACCGATTAGTGGATTTTGGCCCCAATATCTTCTGTGACATATATTAGTGCCAAAATGACAGCCGAATTAATCAAGGTGTTGGATCAATGTGGCATAAGCAACGAACAGAGAGGCATAAACGAATAGAGAAAGTCTCTTTGGTTCCAAGAAAAGTAGATTAATCGAATTCTGCCCACAAATCGGGCATATAAGGCTGAAAATCATAAAATATGCCAAAAAAAGTTAAAATCCCGAATTGCCCCAACACTTTAACCATACTGAAAGAAACGCGTACGCGAATTTCGACCTAACCCAAACCGGGTTCAAGCTGAGGTTCGAATAGGCAATGGAAATATTACCAGAAATAGTAAGAAATAACTAAAAATGCCCGTTTGGCTGGTCGAACGGCGGAATTTGGGGATGAATATGGACCCCGATGGAGCGTAGCTCAATCGTCCCCTTGTGCGTCTCGTCGAGAGCTTTCCGAATTGGGGTGGCTCGCGTCATTCTGATGCCCGTAGCAAAAGCTATGGCCCAAACAGTGCGGTGACACCAAACCGATTACTGGACTTTGGCCCCATGTCTTTTGAGAGATATATTAACGCCCGATTGGTGGATTTTGGTCTCAATATCTCATGTGAAATATATTAACACCAAAATGCATAACTATTGCTTACCAATTTGTGCATTTTGTCAGCAATTTATGTCTCACAAAATAATGGTATCGAAATCCACTAATCTTGCTCACCGATTAGTGGATTTTGGCCCCAATATCTTCTGTGACATATATTAGTGCCAAAATGACACCCGAATTCATCAAGACGTTGGATCAATGTGGCATAAGCAACGAACAAAGAGGCATAAACGAATAGAGAACGTCTCTATGGTTCCAAGAAAAGTAGATTAATCGAATTCTGCCCACAAGCCGGACATATATGGATGAAAATCATAAAATATGCCAAAAAAAGTTAAAATCCCTAATTTTCCCAACACTTTAACCACACTGAAAGAAACGCGTACGCGAATTTCGACCCAACCCAAAACGGGTTCAAGCTGAGGTTCGAATAGGCAATGGAAATATTACCAGAAATAGTAAGAAATAACTAAAAATGCCCGTTTGACTGATCGAACGGCGGAATTTGGGGATGAATATGGACCCCGATGGAGCGTAGCTCAATCGTCCCCTTATGCGTCTCGTCGAGAGCTTTCCGAATTGGGGTGGCTCGCGTCATTCTGATGCCCGTAGCAAAAGCTATGGCCCAAACAGTGCGGCGACACCAAAGTCCAGTAATCTTTCTTACCGATTACTGGACTTTGGCCCCATGTCTTTTGAGAGATATATTAACGCCCGATTGGTGGATTTTGGCCCCAATATCTCATGTGACATATATTAACACCAAAATGCATAACTATTGCTTACCGATTTGTGCATTTTGTCAGCAATTTATGTCTCACAAAATATTGGTATCAAAATCCACTAATCTTGCTCACCGATTAGTGGATTTTGGCCCCAATATCTTCTGTGACATATATTAGTGCCAAAATGACAGCCGAATTAATCAAGGCGTCGGATCAATGTGGCATAAGCAACGAACAGAGAGGCATAAACGAATAGAGAACGTCTCTATGGTTCCAAGAAAAGTAGATTAATCGAATTCTGCCCACAAGCCGGACATATATGGATGAAAATCATAAAATATGCCAAAAAAAGTTAAAATCCCTAATTGTCCCAACACTTTAACCACACTTAAAGAAACGCGTACGCGAATTTCGACCCAACCCAAAACGGGTTCAAGCTGAGGTCTGAATAGGCAATGGAAATATTACCAGAAATAGTAAGAAATAACTAAAAATGCCCGTTTGGCTGGTCGAACGGCGGAATTTGGGGATGAATATGGACCCCGATGGAGCGTAGCTCAATCGTCCCCTTGTGCGTCTCGTCGAGAGCTTTCCGAATTGGGGTGGCTCGCGTCATTCTGATGCCCGTAGCAAAAGCTATGGCCCAAACAGTGCGGCGACACCAAAGTCCAGTAATCTTTCTTACCGATTACTGGACTTTGGCCCATGTCTTTTGAGAGATATATTAACGCCCGATTGGTGGATTTTGGCCCCAATATCTCATGTGACATATATTAACACCAAAATGCATAACTATTGCTTACCGATTTGTGAATTTTTTGTCAGCAATTTATGTCTCACAAAATAATGGTATCAAAATCCACTAATCATGCTCACCGATTATTGGATTTTGGCCCCAATATCTTCTGTGACATATATTAGTGCCAAAATGACAGCCGAAATAATCAAGGCGTTGGATCAATGTGGCATAAGCAATGAACAGAGAGGCATAAACGAATACAGAACGTCTTTATGGTTCCAAGAAAAGTAGATTAATCGAATTCTGCCCACAATTCGGGCATATAAGGCTAAAAATCATAAAATATGCCAAAAAAAAGTTAAAATCCCGAATTGTCCCAACACTTTAACCATACTGAAAGAAACGCGTACGCGAATTTCGACCCAACCCAAAACGGGTTCAAGCTGAGGTCCGAATAGGCAATGGAAATATTACCAGAAATAGTAAGAAATAACTAAAAATGCCCGTTTGGCTGGTCGAACGGCGGAATTTGGGGATGAATATGGACCCTGATGGAGCGTAGCTCAATCGTCCCCTTGTGCGTCTCGTCGAGAGCTTTCCGAATTGGGGTGGCTTGCGTCATTCTGATGCCCGTAGCAAAAGCTATGGCCCAAACAGTGCGGCGAAACCAAAGTCCAGTAATCTTGCTTACCGATTACTGGACTTTGGCCCCATGTCTTTTGAGAGATATATTAACGCCCGATTGGTGGATTTTGGTCTCAATATCTCATGTGACATATATTAACACCAAAATGCATAACTATTGCTTACCAATTTGTGCATTTTGTCAGCAATTTATGTCTCACAAAATAATGGTATCAAAATCCACTAATCTTGCTCACCGATTAGTGGATTTTGGCCCCAATATCTTCTGCGACATATATTAGTGCCAAAATGACAGCCGAATTAATCAAGGCGTTGGATCAATGTGGCATAAGCAACGAACTGAGAGGCATAAACGAATAGAGAACGTCTCTATGGTTCCAAGAAAAGTAGATTAATCGAATTCTGCCCACAAGCCGGACATATATGGCTGAAAATCATAAAATATGCCAAAAAAAGTTAAAATCCCTAATTGTCCCAACACTTTAACCACACTGAAAGAAACGCGTACGCGAATTTCGACCCAACCCAAAACGGGTTCAAGCTGAGGTTCGAATAGGCAATGGAAATATTACCAGAAATAGTAAGAAATAACTAAAAATGCCCGTTTGACTAGTCGAACGGCGGAATTTGGGGATGAATATGGACCCCGATGGAGCGTAGCTCAATCGTCCCCTTATGCGTCTCGTCGAGAGCTTTCCGAATTGGGGTGGCTCGCGTCATTCTGATGCCCGTAGCAAAAGCTATGGCCCAAACAGTGCGGTGACACCAAAGTCCAGTAATCTTTCTTACCGATTACTGGACTTTGGCCCCATGTCTTTTGAGAGATATATTAACGCCCGATTGGTGGATTTTGGCCCCAATATCTCATGTGACATATATTAACACCAAAATGCATAACTATTGCTTACCGATTTGTGCATTTTGTCAGCAATTTATGTCTCACAAAATAATGGTATCAAAATCCACTAATCTTGCTCACCGATTAGTGGATTTTGGCCCCAATATGTTCTGTGACATATATTAGTGCCAAAATGACAGCCGAATTAATCAAGGCGTTGGATCAATCTGGCATAAGCAACGAACAGAGAGGAATAAATGAATAGAGAACGTCTCTTTGGTTCCAAGAAAAGTAGATTAATCGAATTCTGCCCACAAGTCGCGCATATAAGGCTGAAAATCATAAAATATGCCAAAAAAAGTTAAAATCCCGAATTGCCCCAAAACTTTAACCATACTGAAAGAAACGCGTACGCGAATTTCGACCCAACCCAAACCGGGTTCAAGCTGAGGTTCGAATAGGCAATGGAAATATTACCAGAAATAGTAAGAAATAACTAAAAATGCCCGTTTGGCTGGTCGAACGGCGGAATTTGGGGATGAATATGGACCCCGATGGAGCGTAGCTCAATCGTCCCCTTATGCGTCTCGTCGAGAGCTTTCCGAATTGGGGTGGCTCGCGTCATTCTGATGACCGTAGAAAAAGCTATGGCCCAAACAGTGCGGTGACACCAAAGTCCAGTAATCTTTCTTACCGATTACTGGACTTTGGCCCCATGTCTTTTGAGAGATATATTAACGCCCGATTGGTGGATTTTGGCCCCAATATCTCATGTGACATATATTAACACCAAAATTCATAACTATTGCTTACCGATTTGTGCATTTTGTCAGCAATTTATGTCTCACAAAATAATGGTATCAAAATCCACTAATCTTGCTCACCGATTAGTGGATTTTGGCCCCAATATCTTCTGTGACATATATTAGTGCCAAAATGACAGCCGAATTAATCAAGGTGTTGGATCAATGTGGCATAAGCAACGAACAGAGAGGCATAAACGAATAGAGAAAGTCTCTTTGGTTCCAAGAAAAGTAGATTAATCGAATTCTGCCCACAAATCGGGCATATAAGGCTGAAAATCATAAAATATGCCAAAAAAAGTTAAAATCCCGAATTGCCCCAACACTTTAACCATACTGAAAGAAACGCGTACGCGAATTTTGACCTAACCCAAACCGGGTTCAAGCTGAGGTTCGAATAGGCAATGGAAATATTACCAGAAATAGTAAGAAATAACTAAAAATGCCCGTTTGGCTGGTCGAACGGCGGAATTTGGGGATGAATATGGACCCCGATGGAGCGTAGCTCAATCGTCCCCTTGTGCGTCTCGTCGAGAGCTTTCCGAATTGGGGTGGCTCGCGTCATTCTGATGCCCGTAGCAAAAGCTATGGCCCAAACAGTGCGGTGACACCAAACCGATTACTGGACTTTGGCCCCATGTCTTTTGAGAGATATATTAACGCCCGATTGGTGGATTTTGGTCTCAATATCTCATGTGAAATATATTAACACCAAAATGCATAACTATTGCTTACCAATTTGTGCATTTTGTCAGCAATTTATGTCTCACAAAATAATGGTATCGAAATCCACTAATCTTGCTCACCGATTAGTGGATTTTGGCCCCAATATCTTCTGTGACATATATTAGTGCCAAAATGACACCCGAATTCATCAAGACGTTGGATCAATGTGGCATAAGCAACGAACAAAGAGGCATAAACGAATAGAGAACGTCTCTATGGTTCCAAGAAAAGTAGATTAATCGAATTCTGCCCACAAGCCGGACATATATGGATGAAAATCATAAAATATGCCAAAAAAAAGTTAAAATCCCTAATTTTCCCAACACTTTAACCACACTGAAAGAAACGCGTACGCGAATTTCGACCCAACCCAAAACGGGTTCAAGCTGAGGTTCGAATAGGCAATGGAAATATTACCAGAAATAGTAAGAAATAACTAAAAATGCCCGTTTGACTGATCGAACGGCGGAATTTGGGGATGAATATGGACCCCGATGGGGCGTAGCTCAATCGTCCCCTTATGCGTCTCGTCGAGAGCTTTCCGAATTGGGGTGGCTCGCGTCATTCTGATGCCCGTAGCAAAAGCTATGGCCCAAACAGTGCGGCGACACCAAAGTCCAGTAATCTTTCTTACCGATTACTGGACTTTGGCCCCATGTCTTTTGAGAGATATATTAACGCCCGATTGGTGGATTTTGGCCCCAATATCTCATGTGACATATATTAACACCAAAATGCATAACTATTGCTTACCGATTTGTGCATTTTGTCAGCAATTTATGTCTCACAAAATATTGGTATCAAAATCCACTAATCTTGCTCACCGATTAGTGGATTTTGGCCCCAATATCTTCTGTGACATATATTAGTGCCAAAATGACAGCCGAATTAATCAAGGCGTCGGATCAATGTGGCATAAGCAACGAACAGAGAGGCATAAACGAATAGAGAACGTCTCTATGGTTCCAAGAAAAGTAGATTAATCGAATTCTGCCCACAAGCCGGACATATATGGATGAAAATCATAAAATATGCCAAAAAAAGTTAAAATCCCTAATTGTCCCAACACTTTAACCACACTTAAAGAAACGCGTACGCGAATTTCGACCCAACCCAAAACGGGTTCAAGCTGAGGTCTGAATAGGCAATGGAAATATTACCAGAAATAGTAAGAAATAACTAAAAATGCCCGTTTGGCTGGTCGAACGGCGGAATTTGGGGATGAATATGGACCCCGATGGAGCGTAGCTCAATCGTCCCCTTGTGCGTCTCGTCGAGAGCTTTCCGAATTGGGGTGGCTCGCGTCATTCTGATGCCCGTAGCAAAAGCTATGGCCCAAACAGTGCGGCGACACCAAAGTCCAGTAATCTTTCTTACCGATTACTGGACTTTGGCCCCATGTCTTTTGAGAGATATATTAACGCCCGATTGGTGGATTTTGGCCCCAATATCTCATGTGACATATATTAACACCAAAATGCATAACTATTGCTTACCGATTTGTGCATTTTGTCAGCAATTTATGTCTCACAAAATAATGGTATCAAAATCCACTAATCTTGCTCACCGATTAGTGGATTTTGGCCCCAATATCTTCTGTGACATATATTAGTGCCAAAATGACAGCCGAATTAATCAAGGCGTTGGATCAATGTGGCATAAGCAACGAACAGAGAGGCATAAACGAATAGAGAACGTGTCTTTGGTTCCAAGAAAAGTAGATTAATCGAATTCTGCCCACAACTCGGGCATATAAGGCTGAAAATCATAAAATATGCCAAAAAAAGTTAAAATCCCGAATAGCCCCAACACTTTAACCATACTGAAAGAAACGCGTACGCGAATTTCGACCCAACCCAAACCGGGTTCAAGCTGAGGTTCGAATAGGCAATGGAAATATTACCAGAAATAGTAAGAAATAACTAAAAATGCCCGTTTGGCTGGTCGAACGGCGGAATTTGGGGATGAATATGGACCCCGATGGAGCGTAGCTCAATCGTCCCCTTGTGCGTCTCGTCGAGAGCTTTCCGAATTGGGGTGGCTCGCGTCATTCTGATGCCCGTAGCAAAAGCTATGGCCCAAACAGTGCGGCGACACCAAAGTCCAGTAATCTTTCTTACCGATTACTGGACTTTGGCCCCATGTCTTTTGAGAGATATATTAACGCCCGATTGGTGGATTTTGGCCCCAATATCTCATGTGACATATATTAACACCAAAATGCATAACTATTGCTTACCGATTTGTGCATTTTGTCAGCAATTTATGTCTCACAAAATAATGGTATCAAAATCCACTAATCTTGCTCACCGATTAGTGGATTTTGGCCCCAATATCTTCTGTGACATATATTAGTGCCAAAATGACAGCCGAATTAATCAAGGCGTTGGATCAATGTGGCATAAGCAACGAACAGAGAGGCATAAACGAATAGAGAACGTGTCTTTGGTTCCAAGAAAAGTAGATTAATCGAATTCTGCCCACAAGTCGGGCATATAAGGCTGAAAATCATAAAATATGCCAAAAAAAGTTAAAATCCCGAATAGCCCCAACACTTTAACCATACTGAAAGAAACGCGTACGCGAATTTCGACCCAACCCAAACCGGGTTCAAGCTGAGGTTCGAATAGGCAATGGAAATATTACCAGAAATAGTAAGAAATAACTAAAAATGCCCGTTTGGCTGGTCGAACGGCGGAATTTGGGGATGAATATGGACCCCGATGGAGCGTAGCTCAATCGTCCCCTTGTGCGTCTCGTCGAGAGCTTTCCGAATTGGGGTGGCTCGCGTCATTCTGATGCCCGTAGCAAAAGCTATGGCCCAAACAGTGCGGCGACACCAAACCGATTACTGGACTTTGGCCCCATGTCTTTTGAGAGATATATTAACGCCCGATTGGTGGATTTTGGTCTCAATATCTCATGTGACATATATTAACACCAAAATGCATAACTATTGCTTACCAATTTGTGCATTTTGTCAGCAATTTATGTCTCACAAAATAATGGTATCAAAATCCACTAATCTTGCTCACCGATTAGTGGATTTTGGCCCCAATATCTTCTGTGACATATATTAGTGCCAAAATGACAGCCGAATTAATCAAGACGTTGGATCAATGTGGCATAAGCAACGAACAGAGAGGCATAAACGAATAGAGAACGTCTCTATGGTTCCAAGAAAAGTAGATTAATCGAATTCTGCCCACAAGCCGGACATATATGGATGAAAATCATAAAATATGCCAAAAAAAAAGTTAAAATCCCTAATTGTCCGAACACTTTAACCACACTGAAAGAAACGCGTACGCGAATTTCGACCCAACCCAAAACGGGTTCAAGCTGAGGTTCGAATAGGCAATGGAAATATTACCAGAAATAGTAAGAAATAACTGAAAATGCCCGTTTGACTGGTCGAACGGCGGAATTTGGGGATGAATATGGACCCCCATGGAGCGTAGCTCAATCGTCCCCTTATGCGTCTCGTCGAGAGCTTTCCGAATTGGGGTGGCTCGCGTCATTCTGATGCCCGTAGCAAAAGCTATGGCCCAAACAGTGCGGCGACACCAAAGTCCAGTAATCTTTCTTGCCGATTACTGGACTTTGGCCCCATGTCTTTTGAGAGATATATTAACGCCCGATTGGTGGATTTTGGCCCCAATATCTCATGTGACATATATTAACACCAAAATGCATAACTATTGCTTACCGATTTGTGCATTTTGTCAGCAATTTATGTCTCACAAAATAATGGTATCAAAATCCACTAATCTTGCTCACCGATTAGTGGATTTTGGCCCCAATATCTTCTGTGACATATATTAGTGCCAAAATGACAGCCGAATTAATCAAGACGTTGGATCAATGTGGCATAAGCAACGAACAGAGAGGCATAAACGAATAGAGAACGTCTCTATGGTTCCAAGAAAAGTAGATTAATCGAATTCTGCCCACAAGCCGGACATATATGGATGAAAATCATAAAATATGCCAAAAAAAAAGTTAAAATCCCTAATTGTCCGAACACTTTAACCACACTGAAAGAAACGCGTACGCGAATTTCGACCCAACCCAAAACGGGTTCAAGCTGAGGTTCGAATAGGCAATGGAAATATTACCAGAAATAGTAAGAAATAACTGAAAATGCCCGTTTGACTGGTCGAACGGCGGAATTTGGGGATGAATATGGACCCCCATGGAGCGTAGCTCAATCGTCCCCTTGTGCGTCTCGTCGAGAGCTTTCCGAATTGGGGTGGCTCGCGTCATTCTGATGCCCGTAGCAAAAGCTATGGCCCAAACAGTGCGGCGACACCAAAGTCCAGTAATCTTTCTTACCGATTACTGGACTTTGGCCCCATGTCTTTTGAGAGATATATTAACGCCCGATTGGTGGATTTTGGCCCCAATATCTCATGTGACATATATTAACACCAAAATGCATAACTATTGCTTACCGATTTGTGCATTTTGTCAGCAATTTATGTCTCACAAAATAATGGTATCAAAATCCACTAATCTTGCTCACCGATTAGTGGATTTTGGCCCCAATATCTTCTGTGACATATATTAGTGCCAAAATGACAGCCGAATTAATCAAGGCGTTGGATCAATCTTGCATAAGCAACGAACAGAGAGGAATAAATGAATAGAGAACGTCTCTTTGGTTCCAAGAAAAGTAGATTAATCGAATTCTGCCCACAAGTCGGGCATATAAGGCTGAAAATCATAAAATATGCCAAAAAAAGTTAAAATCCCGAATTGCCCCAACACTTTAACCATACTGAAAGAAACGCGTTCGCGAATTTCGACCTAACCCAAACCGGGTTCAAGCTGAGGTTCGAATACGCAATGGAAATATTACCAGAAATAGTAAGAAATAACTAAAAATGCCCGTTTGGCTGGTCGAACGGCGGAATTTGGGGATGAATATGGACCCCGATGGAGCGTAGCTCAATCGTCCCCTTGTGCGTCTCGTCGAGAGCTTTCCGAATTGGGGTGGCTCGCGTCATTCTGATGCCCGTAGCAAAAGCTATGGCCCAAACAGTGCGGCGACACCAAACCGATTACTGGACTTTGGCCCCATGTCTTTTGAGAGATATATTAACGCCCGATTGGTGGATTTTGGTCTCAATATCTCATGTGACATATATTAACACCAAGATGCATAACTATTGCTTACCAATTTGTGCATTTTGTCAGCAATTTATGTCTCACAAAATAATGGTATCAAAATCCACTAATCTTGCTCACCGATTAGTGGATTTTGGCCCCAATATCTTCTGTGACATATATTAGTGCCAAAATGACAGCCGAATTAATCAAGACGTTGGATCAATGTGGCATAAGCAACGAACAGAGAGGCATAAACGAATAGAGAACGTCTCTATGGTTCCAAGAAAAGTAGATTAATCGAATTCTGCCCACAAGCCGGACATATATGGATGAAAATCATAAAATATGCCAAAAAAAGTTAAAATCCCTAATTTTCCCAACACTTTAACCACACTGAAAGAAACGCGTACGCGAATTTCGACCCAACCCAAAACGGGTTCAAGCTGAGGTTCGAATAGGCAATGGAAATATTACTAGAAATAGTAAGAAATAACTAAAAATGCCCGTTTGACTGGTCGAACGGCGGAATTTGGGGATGAATAAGGACCCCGATGGAGCGTAGCTCCATCGTCCCCTTATGCGTCTCGTCGAGAGCTTTCCGAATTGGGGTGGCTCGCGTCATTCTGATGCCCGTAGCAAAAGCTATGGCCCAAACAGTGCGGCGACACCAAAGTCCAGTAATCTTTCTTGCCGATTACTGGACTTTGGCCCCATGTCTTTTGAGAGATATATTAACGCCCGATTGGTGGATTTTGGCCCCAATATCTCATGTGACATATATTAACACCAAAATGCATAACTATTGCTTACCGATTTGTGCATTTTGTCAGCAATTTATGTCTCACAAAATATTGGTATCAAAATCCACTAATCTTGCTCACCGATTAGTGGATTTTGGCCCCAATATCTTCTGTGACATATATTAGTGCCAAAATGACAGCCGAATTAATCAAGGCGTTGGATCAATGTGGCATAAGCAACGAACAGAGAGGCATAAACGAATAGAGAACGTCTCTATGGTTCCAAGAAAAGTAGATTAATCGAATTCTGCCCACAAGCCGGACATATATGGATGAAAATCATAAAATATGCCAAAAAAAGTTAAAATCCCTAATTGTCCCAACACTTTAACCACACTTAAAGAAACGCGTACGCGAATTTCGACCCAACCCAAAACGGGTTCAAGCTGAGGTCCGAATAGGCAATGGAAATATTACCAGAAATAGTAAGAAATAACTAAAAATGCCCGTTTGGCTGGTCGAACGGCGGAATTTGGGGATGAATATGGACCCCGATGGAGCGTAGCTCAATCGTCCCCTTGTGCGTCTCGTCGAGAGCTTTCCGAATTGGGGTGGCTCGCGTCATTCTGATGCCCGTAGCAAAAGCTATGGCCCTAACAGTGCGGCGACACCAAAGTCCAGTAATCTTTCTTACCGATTACTGGACTTTGGCCCCATGTCTTTTGAGAGATATATTAACGCCCGATTGGTGGATTTTGGCCCCAATATCTCATGTGACATATATTAACACCAAAATGCATAACTATTGCTTACCGATTTGTGCATTTTGTCAGCAATTTATGTCTCACAAAATAATGGTATCAAAATCCACTAATCTTGCTCACCGATTAGTGGATTTTGGCCCCAATATCTTCTGTGACATATATTAGTGCCAAAATGACAGCCGAATTAATCAAGGCGTTGGATCAATGTGGCATAAGCAACGAACAGAGAGGCATAAACGAATAGAGAACGTGTCTTTGGTTCCAAGAAAAGTAGATTAATCGAATTCTGCCCACAAGTCGGGCATATAAGGCTGAAAATCATAAAATATGCCAAAAAAAGTTAAAATCCCGAATTGCCCCAACACTTTAACCATACTGAAAGAAACGCGTACGCGAATTTCGACCCAACCCAAACCGGGTTCAAGCTGAGGTTCGAATAGGCAATGGAAATATTACCAGAAATAGTAAGAAATAACTGAAAATGCCCGTTTGACTGGTCGAACGGCGGATTTTGGGGATGAATATGGACCCCGATGGAGCGTAGCTCAATCGTCCCCTTGTGCGTCTCGTCGAGAGCTTTCCGAATTGTGGTGGCTCGCGTCATTCTGATGCCCGTAGCAAAAGCTATGGCCCAAACAGTGCGGCGACACCAAAGTCCAGTAATCTTTCTTACCGATTACTGGACTTTGGCCCCATGTCTTTTGAGAGATATATTAACGCCCGATTGGTGGATTTTGGCCCCAATATCTCATGTGACATATATTAACACCAAAATGCATAACTATTGCTTACCGATTTGTGCATTTTGTCAGCAATTTATGTCTCACAAAATAATGGTATCAAAATCCACTAATCTTGCTCACCGATTAGTGGATTTTGGCCCCAATATCTTCTGTGACATATATTAGTGCCAAAATGACAGCCGAATTAATCAAGGCGTTGGATCAATCTGGCATAAGCAACGAACAGAGAGGAATAAATGAATAGAGAACGTCTCTTTGGTTCCAAGAAAAGTAGATTAATCGAATTCTGCCCACAAGTCGGGCATATAAGGCTGAAAATCATAAAATATGCCAAAAAAAGTTAAAATCCCGAATTGCCCCAAAACTTTAACCATACTGAAAGAAACGCGTACGCGAATTTCGACCCAACCCAAACCGGGTTCAAGCTGAGGTTCGAATAGGCAATGGAAATATTACCAGAAATAGTAAGAAATAACTAAAAATGCCCGTTTGGCTGGTCGAACGGCGGAATTTGGGGATGAATATGGACCCCTGATGGAGCGTAGCTCAATCGTCCCCTTGTGCGTCTCGTCGAGAGCTTTCCGAATTGGGGTGGCTCACGTCATTCGGATGCCCGTAGCAAAAGCTATGGCCCAAACAGTGCGGCGACACCAAACCGATTACTGGACTTTGGCCCCATGTCTTTTGAGAGATATATTAACGCCCGATTGGTGGATTTTGGTCTCAATATCTCATGTGACATATATTAACACCAAAATGCATAACTATTGCTTACCAATTTGTGCATTTTGTCAGCAATTTATGTCTCACAAAATAATGGTATCAAAATCCACTAATCTTGCTCACCGATTAGTGGATTTTGGCCCCAATATCTTCTGTGACATATATTAGTGCCAAAATGACAGCCGAATTAATCAAGACGTTGGATCAATGTGGCATAAGCAACGAACAGAGAGGCATAAACGAATAGAGAACGTCTCTATGGTTCCAAGAAAAGTAGATTAATCGAATTCTGCCCACAAGCCGGACATATATGGATGAAAATCATAAAATATGCCAAAAAAAGTTAAAATCCCTAATTGTCCGAACACTTTAACCACACTGAAAGAAACGCGTACGCGAATTTCGACCCAACCCAAAACGGGTTCAAGCTGAGGTTCGAATAGGCAATGGAAATATTACCAGAAATAGTAAGAAATAACTGAAAATGCCCGTTTGACTGGTCGAACGGCGGAATTTGGGGATGAATATGGACCCCGATGGAGCGTAGCTCAATCGTCCCCTTGTGCGTCTCGTCGAGAGCTTTCCGAATTGGGGTGGCTCGCGTCATTCTGATGCCCGTAGCAAAAGCTATGGCCCAAACAGTGCGGCGACACCAAAGTCCAGTAATCTTTCTTACCGATTACTGGACTTTGGCCCCATGTCTTTTGAGAGATATATTAACGCCCGATTGGTGGATTTTGGCCCCAATATCTCATGTGACATATATTAACACCAAAATGCATAACTATTGCTTACCGATTTGTGCATTTTGTCAGCAATTTATGTCTCACAAAATAATGGTATCAAAATCCACTAATCTTGCTCACCGATTAGTGGATTTTGGCCCCAATATCTTCTGTGACATATATTAGTGCCAAAATGACAGCCGAATTAATCAAGGCGTTGGATCAATCTGGCATAAGCAACGAACAGAGAGGAATAAATGAATAGAGAACGTCTCTTTGGTTCCAAGAAAAGTAGATTAATCGAATTCTGCCCACAAGTCGGGCATATAAGGCTGAAAATCATAAAATATGCCAAAAAAAGTTAAAATCCCGAATTGCCCCAAAACTTTAACCATACTGAAAGAAACGCGTACGCGAATTTCGACCCAACCCAAACCGGGTTCAAGCTGAGGTTCGAATAGGCAATGGAAATATTACCAGAAATAGTAAGAAATAACTAAAAATGCCCGTTTGGCTGGTGGAACGGCGGAATTTGGGGATGAATATGGACCCCGATGGAGCGTAGCTCAATCGTCCCCTTATGCGTCTCGTCGAGAGCTTTCCGAATTGGGGTGGCTCGCGTCATTCTGATGCCCGTAGAAAAAGCTATGGCCCAAACAGTGCGGTGACACCAAAGTCCAGTAATCTTTCTTACCGATTACTGGACTTTGGCCCCATGTCTTTTGAGAGATATATTAACGCCCGATTGGTGGATTTTGGCCCCAATATCTCATGTGACATATATTAACACCAAAATTCATAACTATTGCTTACCGATTTGTGCATTTTGTCAGCAATTTATGTCTCACAAAATAATGGTATCAAAATCCACTAATCTTGCTCACCGATTAGTGGATTTTGGCCCCAATATCTTCTGTGACATATATTAGTGCCAAAATGACAGCCGAATTAATCAAGGTGTTGGATCAATGTGGCATAAGCAACGAACAGAGAGGCATAAACGAATAGAGAAAGTCTCTTTGGTTCCAAGAAAAGTAGATTAATCGAATTCTGCCCACAAGTCGGGCATATAAGGCTGAAAATCATAAAATATGCCAAAAAAAGTTAAAATCCCGAATTGCCCCAACACTTTAACCATACTGAAAGAAACGCGTTCGCGAATTTCGACCTAACCCAAACCGGGTTCAAGCTGAGGTTCGAATACGCAATGGAAATATTACCAGAAATAGTAAGAAATAACTAAAAATGCCCGTTTGGCTGGTCGAACGGCGGAATTTAGGGATGAATATGGACCCCGATGGAGCGTAGCTCAATCGTCCCCTTGTGCGTCTCGTCGAGAGCTTTCCGAATTGGGGTGGCTCGCGTCATTCTGATGCCCGTAGCAAAAGCTATGGCCCAAACAGTGCGGCGACACCAAACCGATTACTGGACTTTGGCCCCATGTCTTTTGAGAGATATATTAACGCCCGATTGGTGGATTTTGGTCTCAATATCTCATGTGACATATTAACACCAAAATGCATAACTATTGCTTACCAATTTGTGCATTTTGTCAGCAATTTATGTCTCACAAAATAATGGTATCAAAATCCACTAATCTTGCTCACCGATTAGTGGATTTTGGCCCCAATATCTTCTGTGACATATATTAGTGCGAAAATGACAGCCGAATTAATCAAGACGTTGGATCAATGTGGCATAAGCAACGAACAGAGAGGCATAAACGAATAGAGAACGTCTCTATGGTTCCAAGAAAAGTAGATTAATCGAATTCTGCCCACAAGCCGGACATATATGGATGAAAATCATAAAATATGCCAAAAAAAGTTAAAATCCCTAATTGTCCGAACACTTTAACCACACTGAAAGAAACGCGTACGCGAATTTCGACCCAACCCAAAACGGGTTCAAGCTGAGGTTCGAATAGGCAATGGAAATATTACCAGAAATAGTAAGAAATAACTGAAAATGCCCGTTTGACTGGTCGAACGGCGGAATTTGGGGATGAATATGGACCCCGATGGAGCGTAGCTCAATCGTCCCCTTGTGCGTCTCGTCGAGAGCTTTCCGAATTGGGGTGGCTCGCGTCATTCTGATGCCCGTAGCAAAAGCTATGGCCCAAACAGTGCGGCGACACCAAAGTCCAGTAATCTTTCTTACCGATTACTGGACTTTGGCCCCATGTCTTTTGAGAGATATATTAACGCCCGATTGGTGGATTTTGGCCCCAATATCTCATGTGACATATATTAACACCAAAATGCATAACTATTGCTTACCGATTTGTGCATTTTGTCAGCAATTTATGTCTCACAAAATAATGGTATCAAAATCCACTAATCTTGCTCACCGATTAGTGGATTTTGGCCCCAATATCTTCTGTGACATATATTAGTGCCAAAATGACAGCCGAATTAATCAAGGCGTTGGATCAATCTGGCATAAGCAACGAACAGAGAGGAATAAATGAATAGAGAACGTCTCTTTGGTTCCAAGAAAAGTAGATTAATCGAATTCTGCCCACAAGTCGGGCATATAAGGCTGAAAATCATAAAATATGCCAAAAAAAGTTAAAATCCCGAATTGCCCCAAAACTTTAACCATACTGAAAGAAACGCGTACGCGAATTTCGACCCAACCCAAACCGGGTTCAAGCTGAGGTTCGAATAGGCAATGGAAATATTACCAGAAATAGTAAGAAATAACTAAAAATGCCCGTTTGGCTGGTGGAACGGCGGAATTTGGGGATGAATATGGACCCCGATGGAGCGTAGCTCAATCGTCCCCTTATGCGTCTCGTCGAGAGCTTTCCGAATTGGGGTGGCTCGCGTCATTCTGATGCCCGTAGAAAAAGCTATGGCCCAAACAGTGCGGTGACACCAAAGTCCAGTAATCTTTCTTACCGATTACTGGACTTTGGCCCCATGTCTTTTGAGAGATATATTAACGCCCGATTGGTGGATTTTGGCCCCAATATCTCATGTGACATATATTAACACCAAAATTCATAACTATTGCTTACCGATTTGTGCATTTTGTCAGCAATTTATGTCTCACAAAATAATGGTATCAAAATCCACTAATCTTGCTCACCGATTAGTGAATTTTGGCCCCAGTATCTTCTGTGACATATATTAGTGCCAAAATGACAGCCGAATTAATCAAGGTGTTGGATCAATGTGGCATAAGCAACGAACAGAGAGGCATAAACGAATAGAGAAAGTTTCTTTGGTTCCAAGAAAAGTAGATTAATCGAATTCTGCCCACAAGTCGGGCATATAAGGCTGAAAATCATAAAATATGCCAAAAAAAAGTTAAAATCCCGAATTGCCCCAACACTTTAACCATACTGAAAGAAACGCGTTCGCGAATTTCGACCTAACCCAAACCGGGTTCAAGCTGAGGTTCGAATACGCAATGGAAATATTACCAGAAATAGTAAGAAATAACTAAAAATGCCCGTTTGGCTGGTCGAACGGCGGAATTTGGGGATGAATATGGACCCCGATGGAGCGTAGCTCAATCGTACCCTTGTGCGTCTCGTCGAGAGCTTTCCGAATTGGGGTGGCTCGCGTCATTCTGATGCCCGTAGCAAAAGCTATGGCCCAAACAGTGCGGCGACACCAAACCGATTACTGGACTTTGGCCCCATGTCTTTTGAGAGATATATTAACGCCCGATTGGTGGATTTTGGTCTCAATATCTCATGTGACATATATTAACACCAAAATGCATAACTATTGCTTACCAATTTGTGCATTTTGTCAGCAATTTATGTCTCACAAAATAATGGTATCAAAATCCACTAATCTTGCTCACCGATTAGTGGATTTTGGCCCCAATATCTTCTGTGACATATATTAGTGCCAAAATGACAGCCGAATTAATCAAGACGTTGGATCAATGTGGCATAAGCAACGAACAGAGAGGCATAAACGAATAGAGAACGTCTCTATGGTTCCAAGAAAAGTAGATTAATCGAATTCTGCCCACAAGCCGGACATATATGGATGAAAATCATAAAATATGCCAAAAAAAGTTAAAATCCCTAATTTTCCCAACACTTTAACCACACTGAAAGAAACGCGTACGCGAATTTCGACCCAACCCAAAACGGGTTCAAGCTGAGGTTCGAATAGGCAATGGAAATATTACCAGAAATAGTAAGAAATAACTAAAAATGCCCGTTTGACTGGTCGAACGGCGGAATTTGGGGATGAATAAGGACCCCGATGGAGCGTAGCTCAATCGTCCCCTTATGCGTCTCGTCGAGAGCTTTCCGAATTGGGGTGGCTCGCGTCATTCTGATGCCCGTAGCAAAAGCTATGGCCCAAACAGTGCGGCGACACCAAAGTCCAGTAATCTTTCTTACCGATTACTGGACTTTGGCCCCATGTCTTTTGAGAGATATATTAACGCCCGATTGGTGGATTTTGGCCCCAATATCTCATGTGACATATATTAACACCAAAATGCATAACTATTGCTTACCGATTTGTGCATTTTGTCAGCAATTTATGTCTCACAAAATATTGGTATCAAAATCCACTAATCTTGCTCACCGATTAGTGGATTTTGGCCCCAATATCTTCTGTGACATATATTAGTGCGAAAATGACAGCCGAATTAATCAAGGCGTTGGATCAATGTGGCATAAGCAACGAACAGAGAGGCATAAACGAATAGAGAACGTCTCTATGGTTCCAAGAAAAGTAGATTAATCGAATTCTGCCCACAAGCCGGACATATATGGATGAAAATCATAAAATATGCCAAAAAAAGTTAAAATCCCTAATTGTCCCAACACTTTAACCACACTTAAAGAAACGCGTACGCGAATTTCGACCCAACCCAAAACGGGTTCAAGCTGAGGTCCGAATAGGCAATGGAAATATTACCAGAAATAGTAAGAAATAACTAAAAATGCCCGTTTGGCTGGTCGAACGGCGGAATTTGGGGATGAATATGGACCCCGATGGAGCGTAGCTCAATCGTCCCCTTGTGCGTCTCGTCGAGAGCTTTCCGAATTGGGGTGGCTCGCGTCATTCTGATGCCCGTAGCAAAAGCTATGGCCCTAACAGTGCGGCGACACCAAAGTCCAGTAATCTTTCTTACCGATTACTGGACTTTGGCCCCATGTCTTTTGAGAGATATATTAACGCCCGATTGGTGGATTTTGGCCCCAATATCTCATGTGACATATATTAACACCAAAATGCATAACTATTGCTTACCGATTTGTGCATTTTGTCAGCAATTTATGTCTCACAAAATAATGGTATCAAAATCCACTAATCTTGCTCACCGATTAGTGGATTTTGGCCCCAATATCTTCTGTGACATATATTAGTGCCAAAATGACAGCCGAATTAATCAAGGCGTTGGATCAATGTGGCATAAGCAACGAACAGAGAGGCATAAACGAATAGAGAACGTGTCTTTGGTTCCAAGAAAAGTAGATTAATCGAATTCTGCCCACAAGTCGGGCATATAAGGCTGAAAATCATAAAATATGCCAAAAAAAGTTAAAATCCCGAATTGCCCCAACACTTTAACCATACTGAAAGAAACGCGTACGCGAATTTCGACCCAACCCAAACCGGGTTTAAGCTGAGGTTCGAATAGGCAATGGAAATATTACCAGAAATAGTAAGAAATAACTAAAAATGCCCGTTTGGCTGGTCGAACGGCGGAATTTGGGGATGAATATGGACCCCGATGGAGCGTAGCTCAATCGTCCCCTTGTGCGTCTCGTCGAGAGCTTTCCGAATTGGGGTGGCTCGCGTCATTCTGATGCCCGTAGCAAAAGCTATGGCCCAAACAGTGCGGCGACACCAAACCGATTACTGGACTTTGGCCCCATGTCTTTTGAGAGATATATTAACGCCCGATTGGTGGATTTTGGTCTCAATATCTCATGTGACATATATTAACACCAAAATGCATAACTATTGCTTACCAATTTGTGCATTTTGTCAGCAATTTATGTCTCACAAAATAATGGTATCAAAATCCACTAATCTTGCTCACCGATTAGTGGATTTTGGCCCCAATATCTTCTGTGACATATATTAGTGCCAAAATGACAGCCGAATTAATCAAGGCGTTGGATCAATCTGGCATAAGCAACGAACAGAGAGGAATAAATGAATAGAGAACGTCTCTTTGGTTCCAAGAAAAGTAGATTAATCGAATTCTGCCCACAAGTCGGGCATATAAAGCTGAAAATCATAAAATATGCCAAAAAAAGTTAAAATCCCGAATTGCCCCAAAACTTTAACCATACTGAAAGAAACGCGTACGCGAATTTCGACCCAACCCAAACCGGGTTCAAGCTGAGGTTCGAATAGGCAATGGAAATATTACCAGAAATAGTAAGAAATAACTAAAAATGCCCGTTTGGCTGGTCGAACGGCGGAATTTGGGGATGAATATGGACCCCGATGGAGCGTAGCTCAATCGTCCCCTTATGCGTCTCGTCGAGAGCTTTCCGAATTGGGGTGGCTCGCGTCATTCTGATGCCCGTAGAAAAAGCTATGGCCCAAACAGTGCGGTGACACCAAAGTCCAGTAATCTTTCTTACCGATTACTGGACTTTGGCCCCATGTCTTTTGAGAGATATATTAACGCCCGATTGGTGGATTTTGGCCCCAATATCTCATGTGACATATATTAACACCAAAATTCATAACTATTGCTTACCGATTTGTGCATTTTGTCAGCAATTTATGTCTCACAAAATAATGGTATCAAAATCCACTAATCTTGCTCACCGATTAGTGGATTTTGGCCCCAATATCTTCTGTGACATATATTAGTGCCAAAATGACAGCCGAATTAATCAAGGTGTTGGATCAATGTGGCATAAGCAACGAACAGAGAGGCATAAACGAATAGAGAAAGTCTCTTTGGTTCCAAGAAAAGTAGATTAATCGAATTCTGCCCACAAGTCGGGCATATAAGGCTGAAATTCATAAAATATGCCAAAAAAAGTTAAAATCCCGAATTGCCCCAACACTTTAACCATACTGAAAGAAACGCGTTCGCGAATTTCGACCTAACCCAAACCGGGTTCAAGCTGAGGTTCGAATACGCAATGGAAATATTACCAGAAATAGTAAGAAATAACTAAAAATGCCCGTTTGGCTGGTCGAACGGCGGAATTTAGGGATGAATATGGACCCCGATGGAGCGTAGCTCAATCGTCCCCTTGTGCGTCTCGTCGAGAGCTTTCCGAATTGGGGTGGCTCGCGTCATTCTGATGCCCGTAGCAAAAGCTATGGCCCAAACAGTGCGGCGACACCAAACCGATTACTGGACTTTGGCCCCATGTCTTTTGAGAGATATATTAACGCCCGATTGGTGGATTTTGGTCTCAATATCTCATGTGACATATATTAACACCAAAATGCATAACTATTGCTTACCAATTTGTGCATTTTGTCAGCAATTTATGTCTCACAAAATAATGGTATCAAAATCCACTAATCTTGCTCACCGATTAGTGGATTTTGGCCCCAATATCTTCTGTGACATATATTAGTGCCAAAATGACAGCCGAATTAATCAAGGCGTTGGATCAATCTGGCATAAGCAACGAACAGAGAGGAATAAATGAATAGAGAACGTCTCTTTGGTTCCAAGAAAAGTAGATTAATCGAATTCTGCCCACAAGTCGGGCATATAAGGCTGAAAATCATAAAATATGCCAAAAAAAGTTAAAATCCCGAATTGCCCCAAAACTTTAACCATACTGAAAGAAACGCGTACGCGAATTTCGACCCAACCCAAACCGGGTTCAAGCTGAGGTTCGAATAGGCAATGGAAATATTACCAGAAATAGTAAGAAATAACTAAAAATGCCCGTTTGGCTGGTCGAACGGCGGAATTTGGGGATGAATATGGACCCCGATGGAGCGTAGCTCAATCGTCCCCTTATGCGTCTCGTCGAGAGCTTTCCGAATTGGGGTGGCTCGCGTCATTCTGATGCCCGTAGAAAAAGCTATGGCCCAAACAGTGCGGTGACACCAAAGTCCAGTAATCTTTCTTACCGATTACTGGACTTTGGCCCCATGTCTTTTGAGAGATATATTAACGCCCGATTGGTGGATTTTGGCCCCAATATCTCATGTGACATATATTAACACCAAAATTCATAACTATTGCTTACCGATTTGTGCATTTTGTCAGCAATTTATGTCTCACAAAATAATGGTATCAAAATCCACTAATCTTGCTCACCGATTAGTGGATTTTGGCCCCAATATCTTCTGTGACATATATTAGTGCCAAAATGACAGCCGAATTAATCAAGGTGTTGGATCAATGTGGCATAAGCAACGAACAGAGAGGCATAAACGAATAGAGAAAGTCTCTTTGGTTCCAAGAAAAGTAGATTAATCGAATTCTGCCCACAAGTCGGGCATATAAGGCTGAAAATCATAAAATATGCCAAAAAAAGTTAAAATCCCGAATTGCCCCAACACTTTAACCATACTGAAAGAAACGCGTTCGCGAATTTCGACCTAACCCAAACCGGGTTCAAGCTGAGGTTCGAATACGCAATGGAAATATTACCAGAAATAGTAAGAAATAACTAAAAATGCCCGTTTGGCTGGTCGAACGGCGGAATTTAGGGATGAATATGGACCCCGATGGAGCGTAGCTCAATCGTCCCCTTGTGCGTCTCGTCGAGAGCTTTCCGAATTGGGGTGGCTCGCGTCATTCTGATGCCCGTAGCAAAAGCTATGGCCCAAACAGTGCGGCGACACCAAACCGATTACTGGACTTTGGCCCCATGTCTTTTGAGAGATATATTAACGCCCGATTGGTGGATTTTGGTCTCAATATCTCATGTGACATATTAACACCAAAATGCATAACTATTGCTTACCAATTTGTGCATTTTGTCAGCAATTTATGTCTCACAAAATAATGGTATCAAAATCCACTAATCTTGCTCACCGATTAGTGGATTTTGGCCCCAATATCTTCTGTGACATATATTAGTGCCAAAATGACAACCGAATTAATCAAGACGTTGGATCAATGTGGCATAAGCAACGAACAGAGAGGCATAAACGAATAGAGAACGTCTCTATGGTTCCAAGAAAAGTAGATTAATCGAATTCTGCCCACAAGCCGGACATATATGGATGAAAATCATAAAATATGCCAAAAAAAGTTAAAATCCCTAATTGTCCGAACACTTTAACCACACTGAAAGAAACGCGTACGCGAATTTCGACCCAACCCAAAACGGGTTCAAGCTGAGGTTCGAATAGGCAATGGAAATATTACCAGAAATAGTAAGAAATAACTGAAAATGCCCGTTTGACTGGTCGAACGGCGGAATTTGGGGATGAATATGGACCCCGATGGAGCGTAGCTCAATCGTCCCCTTGTGCGTCTCGTCGAGAGCTTTCCGAATTGGGGTGGCTCGCGTCATTCTGATGCCCGTAGCAAAAGCTATGGCCCAAACAGTGCGGCGACACCAAAGTCCAGTAATCTTTCTTACCGATTACTGGACTTTGGCCCCATGTCTTTTGAGAGATATATTAACGCCCGATTGGTGGATTTTGGCCCCAATATCTCATGTGACATATATTAACACCAAAATGCATAACTATTGCTTACCGATTTGTGCATTTTGTCAGCAATTTATGTCTCACAAAATAATGGTATCAAAATCCACTAATCTTGCTCACCGATTAGTGGATTTTGGCCCCAATATCTTCTGTGACATATATTAGTGCCAAAATGACAGCCGAATTAATCAAGGCGTTGGATCAATCTGGCATAAGCAACGAACAGAGAGGAATAAATGAATAGAGAACGTCTCTTTGGTTCCAAGAAAAGTAGATTAATCGAATTCTGCCCACAAGTCGGGCATATAAGGCTGAAAATCATAAAATATGCCAAAAAAAGTTAAAATCCCGAATTGCCCCAAAACTTTAACCATACTGAAAGAAACGCGTACGCGAATTTCGACCCAACCCAAACCGGGTTCAAGCTGAGGTTCGAATAGGCAATGGAAATATTACCAGAAATAGTAAGAAATAACTAAAAATGCCCGTTTGGCTGGTCGAACGGCGGAATTTGGGGATGAATATGGACCCCGATGGAGCGTAGCTCAATCGTCCCCTTATGCGTCTCGTCGAGAGCTTTCCGAATTGGGGTGGCTCGCGTCATTCTGATGCCCGTAGAAAAAGCTATGGCCCAAACAGTGCGGTGACACCAAAGTCCAGTAATCTTTCTTACCGATTACTGGACTTTGGCCCCATGTCTTTTGAGAGATATATTAACGCCCGATTGGTGGATTTTGGCCCCAATATCTCATGTGACATATATTAACACCAAAATTCATAACTATTGCTTACCGATTTGTGCATTTTGTCAGCAATTTATGTCTCACAAAATAATGGTATCAAAATCCACTAATCTTGCTCACCGATTAGTGGATTTTGGCCCCAATATCTTCTGTGACATATATTAGTGCCAAAATGACAGCCGAATTAATCAAGGTGTTGGATCAATGTGGCATAAGCAACGAACAGATAGGCATAAACGAATAGAGAAAGTCTCTTTGGTTCCAAGAAAAGTAGATTAATCGAATTCTGCCCACAAGTCGGGCATATAAGGCTGAAAATCATAAAATATGCCAAAAAAAAGTTAAAATCCCGAATTGCCCCAACACTTTAACCATACTGAAAGAAACGCGTTCGCGAATTTCGACCTAACCCAAACCGGGTTCAAGCTGAGGTTCGAATACGCAATGGAAATATTACCAGAAATAGTAAGAAATAACTAAAAATGCCCGTTTGGCTGGTCGAACGGCGGAATTTGGGGATGAATATGGACCCCGATGGAGCGTAGCTCAATCGTCCCCTTGTGCGTCTCGTCGAGAGCTTTCCGAATTGGGGTGGCTCGCGTCATTCTGATGCCCGTAGCAAAAGCTATGGCCCAAACAGTGCGGCGACACCAAACCGATTACTGGACTTTGGCCCCATGTCTTTTGAGAGATATATTAACGCCCGATTGGTGGATTTTGGTCTCAATATCTCATGTGACATATATTAACACCAAAATGCATAACTATTGCTTACCAATTTGTGCATTTTGTCAGCAATTTATGTCTCACAAAATAATGGTATCAAAATCCACTAATCTTGCTCACCGATTAGTGGATTTTGGCCCCAATATCTTCTGTGACATATATTAGTGCCAAAATGACAGCCGAATTAATCAAGACGTTGGATCAATGTGGCATAAGCAACGAACAGAGAGGCATAAACGAATAGAGAACGTCTCTATGGTTCCAAGAAAAGTAGATTAATCGAATTCTGCCCACAAGCCGGACATATATGGATGAAAATCATAAAATATGCCAAAAAAAGTTAAAATCCCTAATTTTCCCAACACTTTAACCACACTGAAAGAAACGCGTACGCGAATTTCGACCCAACCCAAAACGGGTTCAAGCTGAGGTTCGAATAGGCAATGGAAATATTACCAGAAATAGTAAGAAATAACTAAAAATGCCCGTTTGACTGGTCGAACGGCGGAATTTGGGGATGAATAAGGACCCCGATGGAGCGTAGCTCAATCGTCCCCTTATGCGTCTCGTCGAGAGCTTTCCGAATTGGGGTGGCTCGCGTCATTCTGATGCCCGTAGCAAAAGCTATGGCCCAAACAGTGCGGCGACACCAAAGTCCAGTAATCTTTCTTACCGATTACTGGACTTTGGCCCCATGTCTTTTGAGAGATATATTAACGCCCGATTGGTGGATTTTGGCCCCAATATCTCATGTGACATATATTAACACCAAAATGCATAACTATTGCTTACCGATTTGTGCATTTTGTCAGCAATTTATGTCTCACAAAATATTGGTATCAAAATCCACTAATCTTGCTCACCGATTAGTGGATTTTGGCCCCAATATCTTCTGTGACATATATTAGTGCGAAAATGACAGCCGAATTAATCAAGGCGTTGGATCAATGTGGCATAAGCAACGAACAGAGAGGCATAAACGAATAGAGAACGTCTCTATGGTTCCAAGAAAAGTAGATTAATCGAATTCTGCCCACAAGCCGGACATATATGGATGAAAATCATAAAATATGCCAAAAAAAGTTAAAATCCCTAATTGTCCCAACACTTTAACCACACTTAAAGAAACGCGTACGCGAATTTCGACCCAACCCAAAACGGGTTCAAGCTGAGGTCCGAATAGGCAATGGAAATATTACCAGAAATAGTAAGAAATAACTAAAAATGCCCGTTTGGCTGGTCGAACGGCGGAATTTGGGGATGAATATGGACCCCGATGGAGCGTAGCTCAATCGTCCCCTTGTGCGTCTCGTCGAGAGCTTTCCGAATTGGGGTGGCTCGCGTCATTCTGATGCCCGTAGCAAAAGCTATGGCCCTAACAGTGCGGCGACACCAAAGTCCAGTAATCTTTCTTACCGATTACTGGACTTTGGCCCCATGTCTTTTGAGAGATATATTAACGCCCGATTGGTGGATTTTGGCCCCAATATCTCATGTGACATATATTAACACCAAAATGCATAACTATTGCTTACCGATTTGTGCATTTTGTCAGCAATTTATGTCTCACAAAATAATGGTATCAAAATCCACTAATCTTGCTCACCGATTAGTGGATTTTGGCCCCAATATCTTCTGTGACATATATTAGTGCCAAAATGACAGCCGAATTAATCAAGGCGTTGGATCAATGTGGCATAAGCAACGAACAGAGAGGCATAAACGAATAGAGAACGTGTCTTTGGTTCCAAGAAAAGTAGATTAATCGAATTCTGCCCACAAGTCGGGCATATAAGGCTGAAAATCATAAAATATGCCAAAAAAAGTTAAAATCCCGAATTGCCCCAACACTTTAACCATACTGAAAGAAACGCGTACGCGAATTTCGACCCAACCCAAACCGGGTTTAAGCTGAGGTTCGAATAGGCAATGGAAATATTACCAGAAATAGTAAGAAATAACTAAAAATGCCCGTTTGGCTGGTCGAACGGCGGAATTTGGGGATGAATATGGACCCCGATGGAGCGTAGCTCAATCGTCCCCTTGTGCGTCTCGTCGAGAGCTTTCCGAATTGGGGTGGCTCGCGTCATTCTGATGCCCGTAGCAAAAGCTATGGCCCAAACAGTGCGGCGACACCAAACCGATTACTGGACTTTGGCCCCATGTCTTTTGAGAGATATATTAACGCCCGATTGGTGGATTTTGGTCTCAATATCTCATGTGACATATATTAACACCAAAATGCATAACTATTGCTTACCAATTTGTGCATTTTGTCAGCAATTTATGTCTCACAAAATAATGGTATCAAAATCCACTAATCTTGCTCACCGATTAGTGGATTTTGGCCCCAATATCTTCTGTGACATATATTAGTGCCAAAATGACAGCCGAATTAATCAAGACGTTGGATCAATGTGGCATAAGCAACGAACAGAGAGGCATAAACGAATAGAGAACGTCTCTATGGTTCCAAGAAAAGTAGATTAATCGAATTCTGCCCACAAGCCGGACATATATGGATGAAAATCATAAAATATGCCAAAAAAAGTTAAAATCCCTAATTGTCCGAACACTTTAACCACACTGAAAGAAACGCGTACGCGAATTTCGACCCAACCCAAAACGGGTTCAAGCTGAGGTTCGAATAGGCAATGGAAATATTACCAGAAATAGTAAGAAATAACTGAAAATGCCCGTTTGACTGGTCGAACGGCGGAATTTGGGGATGAATATGGACCCCGATGGAGCGTAGCTCAATCGTCCCCTTGTGCGTCTCGTCGAGAGCTTTCCGAATTGGGGTGGCTCGCGTCATTCTGATGCCCGTAGCAAAAGCTATGGCCCAAACAGTGCGGCGACACCAAAGTCCAGTAATCTTTCTTACCGATTACTGGACTTTGGCCCCATGTCTTTTGAGAGATATATTAACGCCCGATTGGTGGATTTTGGCCCCAATATCTCATGTGACATATATTAACACCAAAATGCATAACTATTGCTTACCGATTTGTGCATTTTGTCAGCAATTTATGTCTCACAAAATAATGGTATCAAAATCCACTAATCTTGCTCACCGATTAGTGGATTTTGGCCCCAATATCTTCTGTGACATATATTAGTGCCAAAATGACAGCCGAATTAATCAAGGCGTTGGATCAATCTGGCATAAGCAACGAACAGAGAGGAATAAATGAATAGAGAACGTCTCTTTGGTTCCAAGAAAAGTAGATTAATCGAATTCTGCCCACAAGTCGGGCATATAAGGCTGAAAATCATAAAATATGCCAAAAAAAGTTAAAATCCCGAATTGCCCCAAAACTTTAACCATACTGAAAGAAACGCGTACGCGAATTTCTACCCAACCCAAACCGGGTTCAAGCTGAGGTTCGAATAGGCAATGGAAATATTACCAGAAATAGTAAGAAATAACTAAAAATGCCCGTTTGGCTGGTCGAACGGCGGAATTTGGGGATGAATATGGACCCCGATGGAGCGTAGCTCAATCGTCCCCTTGTGCGTCTCGTCGAGAGCTTTCCGAATTGGGGTGGCTCGCGTCATTCTGATGCCCGTAGCAAAAGCTATGGCCCAAACAGTGCGGCGACACCAAACCGATTACTGGACTTTGGCCCCATGTCTTTTGAGAGATATATTAACGCCCGATTGGTGGATTTTGGTCTCAATATCTCATGTGACATATATTAACACCAAAATGCATAACTATTGCTTACCAATTTGTGCATTTTGTCAGCAATTTATGTCTCACAAAATAATGGTATCAAAATCCACTAATCTTGCTCACCGATTAGTGGATTTTGGCCCCAATATCTTCTGTGACATATATTAGTGCCAAAATGACAGCCGAATTAATCAAGACGTTGGATCAATGTGGCATAAGCAACGAACAGAGAGGCATAAACGAATAGAGAACGTCTCTATGGTTCCAAGAAAAGTAGATTAATCGAATTCTGCCCACAAGCCGGACATATATGGATGAAAATCATAAAATATGCCAAAAAAAGTTAAAATCCCTAATTGTCCGAACACTTTAACCACACTGAAAGAAACGCGTACGCGAATTTCGACCCAACCCAAAACGGGTTCAAGCTGAGGTTCGAATAGGCAATGGAAATATTACCAGAAATAGTAAGAAATAACTGAAAATGCCCGTTTGACTGGTCGAACGGCGGAATTTGGGGATGAATATGGACCCCGATGGAGCGTAGCTCAATCGTCCCCTTGTGCGTCTCGTCGAGAGCTTTCCGAATTGGGGTGGCTCGCGTCATTCTGATGCCCGTAGCAAAAGCTATGGCCCAAACAGTGCGGCGACACCAAAGTCCAGTAATCTTTCTTACCGATTACTGGACTTTGGCCCCATGTCTTTTGAGAGATATATTAACGCCCGATTGGTGGATTTTGGCCCCAATATCTCATGTGACATATATTAACACCAAAATGCATAACTATTGCTTACCGATTTGTGCATTTTGTCAGCAATTTATGTCTCACAAAATAATGGTATCAAAATCCACTAATCTTGCTCACCGATTAGTGGATTTTGGCCCCAATATCTTCTATGACATATATTAGTGCCAAAATGACAGCCGAATTAATCAAGGCGTTGGATCAATGTGGCATAAGCAACGAACAGAGAGGAATAAATGAATAGAGAACGTCTCTTTGGTTCCAAGAAAAGTAGATTAATCGAATTCTGCCCACAAGTCGGGCATATAAGGCTGAAAATCATAAAATATGCCAAAAAAAGTTAAAATCCCGAATTGCCCCAAAACTTTAACCATACTGAAAGAAACGCGTACGCGAATTTCGACCCAACCCAAACCGGGTTCAAGCTGAGGTTCGAATAGGCAATGGAAATATTACCAGAAATAGTAAGAAATAACTAAAAATGCCCGTTTGGCTGGTCGAACGGCGGAATTTGGGGATGAATATGGACCCCGATGGAGCGTAGCTCAATCGTCCCCTTGTGCGTCTCGTCGAGAGCTTTCCGAATTGGGGTGGCTCGCGTCATTCTGATGCCCGTAGCAAAAGCTATGGCCCAAACAGTGCGGCGACACCAAACCGATTACTGGACTTTGGCCCCATGTCTTTTGAGAGATATATTAACGCCCGATTGGTGGATTTTGGTCTCAATATCTCATGTGACATATATTAACACCAAAATGCATAACTATTGCTTACCAATTTGTGCATTTTGTCAGCAATTTATGTCTCACAAAATAATGGTATCAAAATCCACTAATCTTGCTCACCGATTAGTGGATTTTGGCCCCAATATCTTCTGTGACATATATTAGTGCCAAAATGACAGCCGAATTAATCAAGACGTTGGATCAATGTGGCATAAGCAACGAACAGAGAGGCATAAACGAATAGAGAACGTCTCTATGGTTCCAAGAAAAGTAGATTAATCGAATTCTGCCCACAAGCCGGACATATATGGATGAAAATCATAAAATATGCCAAAAAAAGTTAAAATCCCTAATTGTCCGAACACTTTAACCACACTGAAAGAAACGCGTACGCGAATTTCGACCCAACCCAAAACGGGTTCAAGCTGAGGTTCGAATAGGCAATGGAAATATTACCAGAAATAGTAAGAAATAACTGAAAATGCCCGTTTGACTGGTCGAACGGCGGAATTTGGGGATGAATATGGACCCCGATGGAGCGTAGCTCAATCGTCCCCTTGTGCGTCTCGTCGAGAGCTTTCCGAATTGGGGTGGCTCGCGTCATTCTGATGCCCGTAGCAAAAGCTATGGCCCAAACAGTGCGGCGACACCAAACCGATTACTGGACTTTGGCCCCATGTCTTTTGAGAGATATATTAACGCCCGATTGGTGGATTTTGGTCTCAATATCTCATGTGACATATATTAACACCAAAATGCATAACTATTGCTTACCAATTTGTGCATTTTGTCAGCAATTTATGTCTCACAAAATAATGGTATCAAAATCCACTAATCTTGCTCACCGATTAGTGGATTTTGGCCCCAATATCTTCTGTGACATATATTAGTGCCAAAATGACAGCCGAATTAATCAAGACGTTGGATCAATGTGGCATAAGCAACGAACAGAGAGGCATAAACGAATAGAGAACGTCTCTATGGTTCCAAGAAAAGTAGATTAATCGAATTCTGCCCACAAGCCGGACATATATGGATGAAAATCATAAAATATGCCAAAAAAAGTTAAAATCCCTAATTGTCCGAACACTTTAACCACACTGAAAGAAACGCGTACGCGAATTTCGACCCAACCCAAAACGGGTTCAAGCTGAGGTTCGAATAGGCAATGGAAATATTACCAGAAATAGTAAGAAATAACTGAAAATGCCCGTTTGACTGGTCGAACGGCGGAATTTGGGGATGAATATGGACCCCGATGGAGCGTAGCTCAATCGTCCCCTTGTGCGTCTCGTCGAGAGCTTTCCGAATTGGGGTGGCTCGCGTCATTCTGATGCCCGTAGCAAAAGCTATGGCCCAAACAGTGCGGCGACACCAAAGTCCAGTAATCTTTCTTACCGATTACTGGACTTTGGCCCCATGTCTTTTGAGAGATATATTAACGCCCGATTGGTGGATTTTGGCCCCAATATCTCATGTGACATATATTAACACCAAAATGCATAACTATTGCTTACCGATTTGTGCATTTTGTCAGCAATTTATGTCTCACAAAATAATGGTATCAAAATCCACTAATCTTGCTCACCGATTAGTGGATTTTGGCCCCAATATCTTCTGTGACATATATTAGTGCCAAAATGACAGCCGAATTAATCAAGACGTTGGATCAATGTGGCATAAGCAACGAACAGAGAGGCATAAACGAATAGAGAACGTCTCTATGGTTCCAAGAAAAGTAGATTAATCGAATTCTGCCCACAAGCCGGACATATATGGATGAAAATCATAAAATATGCCAAAAAAAGTTAAAATCCCTAATTGTCCGAACACTTTAACCACACTGAAAGAAACGCGTACGCGAATTTCGACCCAACCCAAAACGGGTTCAAGCTGAGGTTCGAATAGGCAATGGAAATATTACCAGAAATAGTAAGAAATAACTGAAAATGCCCGTTTGACTGGTCGAACGGCGGAATTTGGGGATGAATATGGACCCCGATGGAGCGTAGCTCAATCGTCCCCTTGTGCGTCTCGTCGAGAGCTTTCCGAATTGGGGTGGCTCGCGTCATTCTGATGCCCGTAGCAAAAGCTATGGCCCAAACAGTGCGGCGACACCAAACCGATTACTGGACTTTGGCCCCATGTCTTTTGAGAGATATATTAACGCCCGATTGGTGGATTTTGGTCTCAATATCTCATGTGACATATATTAACACCAAAATGCATAACTATTGCTTACCAATTTGTGCATTTTGTCAGCAATTTATGTCTCACAAAATAATGGTATCAAAATCCACTAATCTTGCTCACCGATTAGTGGATTTTGGCCCCAATATCTTCTGTGACATATATTAGTGCCAAAATGACAGCCGAATTAATCAAGACGTTGGATCAATGTGGCATAAGCAACGAACAGAGAGGCATAAACGAATAGAGAACGTCTCTATGGTTCCAAGAAAAGTAGATTAATCGAATTCTGCCCACAAGCCGGACATATATGGATGAAAATCATAAAATATGCCAAAAAAAGTTAAAATCCCTAATTGTCCGAACACTTTAACCACACTGAAAGAAACGCGTACGCGAATTTCGACCCAACCCAAAACGGGTTCAAGCTGAGGTTCGAATAGGCAATGGAAATATTACCAGAAATAGTAAGAAATAACTGAAAATGCCCGTTTGACTGGTCGAACGGCGGAATTTGGGGATGAATATGGACCCCGATGGAGCGTAGCTCAATCGTCCCCTTGTGCGTCTCGTCGAGAGCTTTCCGAATTGGGGTGGCTCGCGTCATTCTGATGCCCGTAGCAAAAGCTATGGCCCAAACAGTGCGGCGACACCAAAGTCCAGTAATCTTTCTTACCGATTACTGGACTTTGGCCCCATGTCTTTTGAGAGATATATTAACGCCCGATTGGTGGATTTTGGCCCCAATATCTCATGTGACATATATTAACACCAAAATGCATAACTATTGCTTACCGATTTGTGCATTTTGTCAGCAATTTATGTCTCACAAAATAATGGTATCAAAATCCACTAATCTTGCTCACCGATTAGTGGATTTTGGCCCCAATATCTTCTGTGACATATATTAGTGCCAAAATGACAGCCGAATTAATCAAGGCGTTGGATCAATGTGGCATAAGCAACGAACAGAGAGGAATAAATGAATAGAGAACGTCTCTTTGGTTCCAAGAAAAGTAGATTAATCGAATTCTGCCCACAAGTCGGGCATATAAGGCTGAAAATCATAAAATATGCCAAAAAAAGTTAAAATCCCGAATTGCCCCAAAACTTTAACCATACTGAAAGAAACGCGTACGCGAATTTCGACCCAACCCAAACCGGGTTCAAGCTGAGGTTCGAATAGGCAATGGAAATATTACCAGAAATAGTAAGAAATAACTAAAAATGCCCGTTTGGCTGGTCGAACGGCGGAATTTGGGGATGAATATGGACCCCGATGGAGCGTAGCTCAATCGTCCCCTTGTGCGTCTCGTCGAGAGCTTTCCGAATTGGGGTGGCTCGCGTCATTCTGATGCCCGTAGCAAAAGCTATGGCCCAAACAGTGCGGCGACACCAAACCGATTACTGGACTTTGGCCCCATGTCTTTTGAGAGATATATTAACGCCCGATTGGTGGATTTTGGTCTCAATATCTCATGTGACATATATTAACACCAAAATGCATAACTATTGCTTACCAATTTGTGCATTTTGTCAGCAATTTATGTCTCACAAAATAATGGTATCAAAATCCACTAATCTTGCTCACCGATTAGTGGATTTTGGCCCCAATATCTTCTGTGACATATATTAGTGCCAAAATGACAGCCGAATTAATCAAGACGTTGGATCAATGTGGCATAAGCAACGAACAGAGAGGCATAAACGAATAGAGAACGTCTCTATGGTTCCAAGAAAAGTAGATTAATCGAATTCTGCCCACAAGCCGGACATATATGGATGAAAATCATAAAATATGCCAAAAAAAGTTAAAATCCCTAATTGTCCGAACACTTTAACCACACTGAAAGAAACGCGTACGCGAATTTCGACCCAACCCAAAACGGGTTCAAGCTGAGGTTCGAATAGGCAATGGAAATATTACCAGAAATAGTAAGAAATAACTGAAAATGCCCGTTTGACTGGTCGAACGGCGGAATTTGGGGATGAATATGGACCCCGATGGAGCGTAGCTCAATCGTCCCCTTGTGCGTCTCGTCGAGAGCTTTCCGAATTGGGGTGGCTCGCGTCATTCTGATGCCCGTAGAAAAAGCTATGGCCCAAACAGTGCGGCGACACCAAACCGATTACTGGACTTTGGCCCCATGTCTTTTGAGAGATATATTAACGCCCGATTGGTGGATTTTGGTCTCAATATCTCATGTGACATATATTAACACCAAAATGCATAACTATTGCTTACCAATTTGTGCATTTTGTCAGCAATTTATGTCTCACAAAATAATGGTATCAAAATCCACTAATCTTGCTCACCGATTAGTGGATTTTGGCCCCAATATCTTCTGTGACATATATTAGTGCCAAAATGACAGCCGAATTAATCAAGACGTTGGATCAATGTGGCATAAGCAACGAACAGAGAGGCATAAACGAATAGAGAACGTCTCTATGGTTCCAAGAAAAGTAGATTAATCGAATTCTGCCCACAAGCCGGACATATATGGATGAAAATCATAAAATATGCCAAAAAAAGTTAAAATCCCTAATTGTCCGAACACTTTAACCACACTGAAAGAAACGCGTACGCGAATTTCGACCCAACCCAAAACGGGTTCAAGCTGAGGTTCGAATAGGCAATGGAAATATTACCAGAAATAGTAAGAAATAACTGAAAATGCCCGTTTGACTGGTCGAACGGCGGAATTTGGGGATGAATATGGACCCCGATGGAGCGTAGCTCAATCGTCCCCTTATGCGTCTCGTCGAGAGCTTTCCGAATTGGGGTGGCTCGCGTCATTCTGATGCCCGTAGCAAAAGCTATGGCCCAAACAGTGCGGTGACACCAAAGTCCAGTAATCTTTCTTACCGATTACTGGACTTTGGCCCCATGTCTTTTGAGAGATATATTAACGCCCGATTGGTGGATTTTGGCCCCAATATCTCATGTGACATATATTAACACCAAAATTCATAACTATTGCTTACCGATTTGTGCATTTTGTCAGCAATTTATGTCTCACAAAATAATGGTATCAAAATCCACTAATCTTGCTCACCGATTAGTGGATTTTGGCCCCAATATCTTCTGTGACATATATTAGTGCCAAAATGACAGCCGAATTAATCAAGGCGTTGGATCAATCTGGCATAAGCAACGAACAGAGAGGAATAAATGAATAGAGAACGTCTCTTTGGTTCCAAGAAAAGTAGATTAATCGAATTCTGCCCACAAGTCGGGCATATAAGGCTGAAAATCATAAAATATGCCAAAAAAAGTTAAAATCCCGAATTGCCCCAAAACTTTAACCATACTGAAAGAAACGCGTACGCGAATTTCGACCCAACCCAAACCGGGTTCAAGCTGAGGTTCGAATAGGCAATGGAAATATTACCAGAAATAGTAAGAAATAACTAAAAATGCCCGTTTGGCTGGTCGAACGGCGGAATTTGGGGATGAATATGGACCTGGATGGAGCGTAGCTCAATCGTCCCCTTATGCGTCTCGTCGAGAGCTTTCCGAATTGGGGTGGCTCGCGTCACTCTGATGCCCGTAGAAAAAGCTATGGCCCAAACAGTGCGGTGACACCAAAGTCCAGTAATCTTTCTTACCGATTACTGGACTTTGGCCCCATGTCTTTTGAGAGATATATTAACGCCCGATTGGTGGATTTTGGCCCCAATATCTCATGTGACATATATTAACACCAAAATTCATAACTATTGCTTACCGATTTGTGCATTTTGTCAGCAATTTATGTCTCACAAAATAATGGTATCAAAATCCACTAATCTTGCTCACCGATTAGTGGATTTTGGCCCCAATATCTTCTGTGACATATATTAGTGCCAAAATGACAGCCGAATTAATCAAGGTGTTGGATCAATGTGGCATAAGCAACGAACAGAGAGGCATAAACGAATAGAGAAAGTCTCTTTGGTTCCAAGAAAAGTAGATTAATCGAATTCTGCCCACAAGTCGGGCATATAAGGCTGAAAATCATAAAATATGCCAAAAAAAGTTAAAATCCCGAATTGCCCCAACACTTTAACCATACTGAAAGAAACGCGTACGCGAATTTCGACCTAACCCAAACCGGGTTCAAGCTGAGGTTCGAATAGGCAATGGAAATATTACCAGAAATAGTAAGAAATAACTAAAAATGCCCGTTTGGCTGGTCGAACGGCGGAATTTGGGGATGAATATGGACCTAGATGGAGCGTAGCTCAATCGTCCCCTTGTGCGTCTCGTCGAGAGCTTTCCGAATTGGGGTGGCTCGCGTCATTCTGATGCCCGTAGCAAAAGCTATGGCCCAAACAGTGCGGCGACACCAAACCGATTACTGGACTTTGGCCCCATGTCTTTTGAGAGATATATTAACGCCCGATTGGTGGATTTTGGTCTCAATATCTCATGTGAAATATATTAACACCAAAATGCATAACTATTGCTTACCAATTTGTGCATTTTGTTAGCAATTTATGTCTCACAAAATAATGGTATCGAAATCCACTAATCTTGCTCACCGATTAGTGGATTTTGGCCCCAATATCTTCTGTGACATATATTAGTGCCAAAATGACAGCCGAATTCATCAAGACGTTGGATCAATGTGGCATAAGCAACGAACAGAGAGGCATAAACGAATAGAGAACGTCTCTATGGTTCCAAGAAAAGTAGATTAATCGAATTCTGCCCACAAGCCGGACATATATGGATGAAAATCATAAAATATGCCAAAAAAAGTTAAAATCCCTAATTTTCCCAACACTTTAACCACACTTAAAGAAACGCGTACGCGAATTTCGACCCAACCCAAAACGGGTTCAAGCTGAGGTTCGAATAGGCAATGGAAATATTACCCGAAATAGTAAGAAATAACTAAAAATGCCCGTTTGACTGGTCAACGGCGGAATTTGGGGATGAATATGGACCCCGATGGAGCGTAGCTCAATCGTCCCCTTATGCGTCTCGTCGAGAGCTTTCCGAATTGGGGTGGCTCGCGTCATTCTGATGCCCGTAGCAAAAGCTATTGCCCAAACAGTGCGGCGACACCAAAGTCCAGTAATCTTTCTTACCGATTACTGGACTTTGGCCCCATGTCTTTTGAGAGATATATTAACGCCCGATTGGTAAATTTTGGCCCCAATATCTCATGTGACATATATTAACACCAAAATGCATAACTATTGCTTACCGATTTGTGCATTTTGTCAGCAATTTATGTCTCACAAAATATTGGTATCAAAATCCACTAATCTTGCTCACCGATTAGTGGATTTTGGCCCCAATATCTTCTGTGACATATATTAGTGCCAAAATGACAGCCGAATTCATCAAGGCGTTGGATCAATGTGGCATAAGCAACGAACAGAGAGGCATAAACGAATAGAGAACGTCTCTATGGTTCCAAGAAAAGTAGATTAATCGAATTCTGCCCACAAGCCGGACATATATGGATGAAAATCATAAAATATGCCAAAAAAAGTTAAAATCCCTAATTGTCCCAACACTTTAACCACACTTAAAGAAACGCGTACGCGAATTTCGACCCAACCCAAAACGGGTTCAAGCTGAGGTCCGAATAGGCAATGGAAATATTACCAGAAATAGTAAGAAATAACTAAAAATGCCCGTTTGGCTGGTCGAACGGCGGAATTTGGGGATGAATATGGACCCCGATGGAGCGTAGCTCAATCGTCCCCTTGTGCGTCTCGTCGAGAGCTTTCCGAATTGGGGTGGCTCGCGTCATTCTGATGCCCGTAGCAAAAGCTATGGCCTAAACAGTGCGGCGACACCAAAGTCCAGTAATCTTTCTTACCGATTACTGGACTTTGGCCCCATGTCTTTTGAGAGATATATTAACGCCCGATTAATGGATTTTGGTCTCAATATATCATGTGACATATATTAACACCAAAATGCATAACTATTGCTTACCGATTTGTGCATTTTGTCAGCAATTTATGTCTCACAAAATAATGGTATCAAAATCCTATAATCTTGCTCACCGATTAGTGGATTTTGGCCCCAATATCTTCTGTGACATATATTAGTGCCAAAATGACAGCCGAATTAATCAAGGTGTTGGATCAATGTGGCATAAGCAACGAACAGAGAGGCATAAACGAATAGAGAAAGTCTCTTTGGTTCCAAGAAAAGTAGATTAATCGAATTCTGCCCACAAGTCGGGCATATAAGGCTGAAAATCATAAAATATGCCAAAAAAAGTTAAAATCCCGAATTGCCCCAACACTTTAACCATACTGAAAGAAACGCGTACGCGAATTTCGACCTAACCCAAACCGGGTTCAAGCTGAGGTTCGAATACGCAATGGAAATATTACCAGAAATAGTAAGAAATAACTAAAAATGCCCGTTTGGCTGGTCGAACGGCGGAATTTGGGGATGAATATGGACCCCGATGGAGCGTAGCTCAATCGTCCCCTTGTGCGCCTCGTCGAGAGCTTTCCGAATTGGGGTGGCTCGCGTCATTCTGATGCCCGTAGCAAAAGCTATGGCCCAAACAGTGCGGCGACACCAAACCGATTACTGGACTTTGGCCCCATGTCTTTTGAGAGATATATTAACGCCCGATTGGTGGATTTTGGTCTCAATATCTCATGTGAAATATATTAACACCAAAATGCATAACTATTGCTTACCAATTTGTGCATTTTGTCAGCAATTTATGTCTCACAAAATAATGGTATCGAAATCCACTAATCTTGCTCACCGATTAGTGGATTTTGGCCCCAATATCTTCTGTGACATATATTAGTGCCAAAATGACAGCCGAATTCATCAAGACGTTGGATCAATGTGGCATAAGCAACGAACAGAGAGGCATAAACGAATAGAGAACGTCTCTATGGTTCCAAGAAAAGTAGATTAATCGAATTCTGCCCACAAGCCGGACATATATGGATGAAAATCATAAAATATGCCAAAAAAAGTTAAAATCCCTAATTTTCCCAACACTTTAACCACACTGAAAGAAACGCGTACGCGAATTTCGACCCAACCCAAAACGGGTTCAAGCTGAGGTTCGAATAGGCAATGGAAATATTACCAGAAATATTAAGAAATAACTAAAAATGCCTGTTTGACTGGTCGGACGGCGGAATTTGGGGATGAATATGGACCCCGATGGAGCGTAGCTCAATCGTCCCCTTATGCGTCTCGTCGAGAGCTTTCTGAATTGGGGTGGCTCGCGTCATTCTGATGCCCGTAGCAAAAGCTATGGCCCAAACAGTGCGGCGACACCAAAGTCCAGTATTCTTTCTTACCGATTACTGGACTTTGGCCCCATGTCTTTTGAGAGATATATTAACGCCCGATTGGTGGATTTTGGCCCCAATATCTCATGTGACATATATTAACACCAAAATGCATAACTATTGCTTACCAATTTGTGCATTTTGTCAGCAATTTATGTCTCACAAAATAATGGTATCAAAATCCACTAATCTTGCTCACCGATTAGTGGATTTTGGCCCCAATATCTTCTGTGACATATATTAGTGCCAAAATGACAGCCGAATTAATCAAGGCGTTGGATCAATCTGGCATAAGCAACGAACAGAGAGGAATAAATGAATAGAGAACGTCTCTTTGGTTCCAAGAAAAGTAGATTAATCGAATTCTGCCCACAAGTCGGGCATATAAGGCTGAAAATCATAAAATATGCCAAAAAAAGTTAAAATCCCGAATTGCCCCAAAACTTTAACCATACTGAAAGAAACGCGTACGCGAATTTCGACCCAACCCAAACCGGGTTCAAGCTGAGGTTCGAATAGGCAACGGAAATATTACCAGAAATAGTAAGAAATAACTAAAAATGCCCGTTTGGCTGGTCGAACGGCGGAATTTGGGGATGAATATGGACCTGGATGGAGCGTAGCTCAATCTTCCCCTTATGCGTCTCGTCGAGAGCTTTCCGAATTGGGGTGGCTCGCGTCATTCTGATGCCCGTAGAAAAAGCTATGGCCCAAACAGTGCGGTGACACCAAAGTCCAGTAATCTTTCTTACCGATTACTGGACTTTGGCCCCATGTCTTTTGAGAGATATATTAACGCCCGATTGGTGGATTTTGGCCCCAATATCTCATGTGACATATATTAACACCAAAATTCATAACTATTGCTCACCGATTTGTGCATTTTGTCAGCAATTTATGTCTCACAAAATAATGGTATCAAAATCCACTAATCTTGCTCACCGATTAGTGGATTTTGGCCCCAATATCTTCTGTGACATATATTAGTGCCAAAATGACAGCCGAATTAATCAAGGTGTTGGATCAATGTGGCATAAGCAACGAACAGAGAGGCATAAACGAATAGAGAAAGTCTCTTTGGTTCCAAGAAAAGTAGATTAATCGAATTCTGCCCACAAGTCGGGCATATAAGGCTGAAAATCATAAAATATGCCAAAAAAGTTAAAATCCCGAATTGCCCCAACACTTTAACCATACTGAAAGAAACGCGTACGCGAATTTCGACCTAACCCAAACCGGGTTCAAGCTGAGGTTCGAATAGGCAATGGACATATTACCAGAAATAGTAAGAAATAACTAAAAATGCCCGTTTGGCTGGTCGAACGGCGGAATTTGGGGATGAATATGGACCTAGATGGAGCGTAGCTCAATCGTCCCCTTGTGCGTCTCGTCGAGAGCTTTCCGAATTGGGGTGGCTCGCGTCATTCTGATGCCCGTAGCAAAAGCTATGGCCCAAACAGTGCGGCGACACCAAACCGATTACTGGACTTTGGCCCCATGTCTTTTGAGAGATATATTAACGCCCGATTGGTGGATTTTGGTCTCAATATCTCATGTGAAATATATTAACACCAAAATGCATAACTATTGCTTACCAATTTGTGCATTTTGTCAGCAATTTATGTCTCACAAAATAATGGTATCGAAATCCACTAATCTTGCTCACCGATTAGTGGATTTTGGCCCCAATATCTTCTGTGACATATATTAGTGCCAAAATGACAGCCGAATTCATCAAGACGTTGGATCAATGTGGCATAAGCAACGAACAGAGAGGCATAAACGAATAGAGAACGTCTCTATGGTTCCAAGAAAAGTAGATTAATCGAATTCTGCCCACAAGCCGGACATATATGGATGAAAATCATAAAATATGCCAAAAAAAGTTAAAATCCCTAATATTCCCAACACTTTAACCACACTTAAAGAAACGCGTACGCGAATTTCGACCCAACCCAAAACGGGTTCAAGCTGAGGTTCGAATAGGCAATGGAAATATTACCCGAAATAGTAAGAAATAACTAAAAATGCCCGTTTGACTGGTCAACGGCGGAATTTGGGGATGAATATGGACCCCGATGGAGCGTAGCTCAATCGTCCCCTTATGCGTCTCGTCGAGAGCTTTCCGAATTGGGGTGGCTCGCGTCATTCTGATGCCCGTAGCAAAAGCTATTGCCCAAACAGTGCGGCGACACCAAAGTCCAGTAATCTTTCTTACCGATTACTGGACTTTGGCCCCATGTCTTTTGAGAGATATATTAACGCCCGATTGGTGGATTTTGGCCCCAATATCTCATGTGACATATATTAACACCAAAATGCATAACTATTGCTTACCGATTTGTGCATTTTGTCAGCAATTTATGTCTCACAAAATATTGGTATCAAAATCCACTAATCTTGCTCACCGATTAGTGGATTTTGGCCCCAATATCTTCTGTGACATATATTAGTGCCAAAATGACAGCCGAATTCATCAAGGCGTTGGATCAATGTGGCATAAGCAACGAACAGAGAGGCATAAACGAATAGAGAACGTCTCTATGGTTCCAAGAAAAGTAGATTAATCGAATTCTGCCCACAAGCCGGACATATATGGATGAAAATCATAAAATATGCCAAAAAAAGTTAAAATCCCTAATTGTCCCAACACTTTAACCACACTTAAAGAAACGCGTACGCGAATTTCGACCCAACCCAAAACGGGTTCAAGCTGAGGTCCGAATAGGCAATGGAAATATTACCAGAAATAGTAAGAAATAACTAAAAATGCCCGTTTGGCTGGTCGAACGGCGGAATTTGGGGATGAATATGGACCCCGATGGAGCGTAGCTCAATCGTCCCCTTGTGCGTCTCGTCGAGAGCTTTCCGAATTGGGGTGGCTCGCGTCATTCTGATGCCCGTAGCAAAAGCTATGGCCTAAACAGTGCGGCGACACCAAAGTCCAGTAATCTTTCTTACCGATTACTGGACTTTGGCCCCATGTCTTTTGAGAGATATATTAACGCCCGATTGGTGGATTTTGGTCTCAATATATCATGTGACATATATTAACACCAAAATGCATAACTATTGCTTACCGATTTGTGCATTTTGTCAGCAATTTATGTCTCACAAAATAATGGTATCAAAATCCTATAATCTTGCTCACCGATTAGTGGATTTTGGCCCCAATATCTTCTGTGACATATATTAGTGCCAAAATGACAGCCGAATTAATCAAGGTGTTGGATCAATGTGGCATAAGCAACGAACAGAGAGGCATAAACGAATAGAGAAAGTCTCTTTGGTTCCAAGAAAAGTAGATTAATCGAATTCTGCCCACAAGTCGGGCATATAAGGCTGAAAATCATAAAATATGCCAAAAAAAGTTAAAATCCCGAATTGCCCCAACACTTTAACCATACTGAAAGAAACGCGTACGCGAATTTCGACCTAACCCAAACCGGGTTCAAGCTGAGGTTCGAATACGCAATGGAAATATTACCAGAAATAGTAAGAAATAACTAAAAATGCCCGTTTGGCTGGTCGAACGGCGGAATTTGGGGATGAATATGGACCCCGATGGAGCGTAGCTCAATCGTCCCCTTGTGCGTCTCGTCGAGAGCTTTCCGAATTGGGGTGGCTCGCGTCATTCTGATGCCCGTAGCAAAAGCTATGGCCCAAACAGTGCGGCGACACCAAACCGATTACTGGACTTTGGCCCCATGTCTTTTGAGAGATATATTAACGCCCGATTGGTGGATTTTGGTCTCAATATCTCATGTGAAATATATTAACACCAAAATGCATAACTATTGCTTACCAATTTGTGCATTTTGTCAGCAATTTATGTCTCACAAAATAATGGTATCGAAATCCACTAATCTTGCTCACCGATTAGTGGATTTTGGCCCCAATATCTTCTGTGACATATATTAGTGCCAAAATGACAGCCGAATTCATCAAGACGTTGGATCAATGTGGCATAAGCAACGAACAGAGAGGCATAAACGAATAGAGAACGTCTCTATGGTTCCAAGAAAAGTAGATTAATCGAATTCTGCCCACAAGCCGGACATATATGGATGAAAATCATAAAATATGCCAAAAAAAGTTAAAATCCCTAATTTTCCCAACACTTTAACCACACTGAAAGAAACGCGTACGCGAATTTCGACCCAACCCAAAACGGGTTCAAGCTGAGGTTCGAATAGGCAATGGAAATATTACCAGAAATATTAAGAAATAACTAAAAATGCCTGTTTGACTAGTCGAACGGCGGAATTTGGGGATGAATATGGACCCCGATGGAGCGTAGCTCAATCGTCCCCTTATGCGTCTCGTCGAGAGCTTTCCGAATTGGGGTGGCTCGCGTCATTCTGATGTCCGTAGCAAAAGCTATGGCCCAAACAGTGCGGCGACACCAAAGTCCAGTAATCTTTCTTACCGATTACTGGACTTTGGCCCCATGTCTTTTGAGAGATATATTAACGCCCGATTGGTGGATTTTGGCCCCAATATCTCATGTGACATATATTAACACCAAAATGCATAACTATTGCTTACCGATTTGTGCATTTTGTCAGCAATTTATGTCTCACAAAATATTGGTATCAAAATCCACTAATCTTGCTCACCGATTAGTGGATTTTGGCCCCAATATCTTCTGTGACATATATTAGTGCCAAAATGACAGCCGAATTAATCAAGGCGTTGGATCAATGTGGCATAAGCAACGAACAGAGAGGCATAAACGAATAGAGAACGTCTCTATGGTTCCAAGAAAAGTAGATTAATCGAATTCTGCCCACAAGCCGGACATATATGGATGAAAATCATAAAATATGCGAAAAAAAGTTAAAATCCCTAATTGTCCCAACACTTTAACCACACTTAAAGAAACGCGTACGCGAATTTCGACCCAACCCAAAACGGGTTCAAGCTGAGGTCCGAATAGGCAATGGAAATATTACCAGAAATAGTAAGAAATAACTAAAAATGCCCGTTTGGCTGGTCGAACGGCGGAATTTGGGGATGAATATGGACCCCGATGGAGCGTAGCTCAATCGTCCCCTTGTGCGTCTCGTCGAGAGCTTTCCGAATTGGGGTGGCTCGCGTCATTCTGATGCCCGTAGCAAAAGCTATGGCCCAAACAGTGCGGCGACACCAAAGTCCAGTAATCTTTCTTACCGATTACTGGACTTTTGCCCCATGTCTTTTGAGAGATATATTAACGCCCGATTGGTGGATTTTGGTCTCAATATATCATGTGACATATATTAACACCAAAATGCATAACTATTGCTTACCGATTTGTGCATTTTGTCAGCAATTTATGTCTCACAAAATAATGGTATCAAAATCCACTAATCTTGCTCACCGATTAGTGGATTTTGGCCCCAATATCTTCTGTGACATATATTAGTGCCAAAATGACAGCCGAATTAATCAAGGTGTTGGATCAATGTGGCATAAGCAACGAACAGAGAGGCATAAACGAATAGAGAAAGTCTCTTTGGTTCCAAGAAAAGTAGATTAATCGAATTCTGCCCACAAGTCGGGCATATAAGGCTGAAAATCATAAAATATGCCAAAAAAAGTTAAAATCCCGAATTGCCCCAACACTTTAACCATACTGAAAGAAACGCGTACGCGAATTTCGACCTAACCCAAACCGGGTTCAAGCTGAGGTTCGAATACGCAATGGAAATATTACCAGAAATAGTAAGAAATAACTAAAAATGCCCGTTTGGCTGGTCGAACGGCGGAATTTGGGGATGAATATGGACCCCGATGGAGCGTAGCTCAATCGTCCCCTTGTGCGTCTCGTCGAGAGCTTTCCGAATTGGGGTGGCTCGCGTCATTCTGATGCCCGTAGCAAAAGCTATGGCCCAAACAGTGCGGCGACACCAAACCGATTACTGGACTTTGGCCCCATGTCTTTTGAGAGATATATTAACGCCCGATTGGTGGATTTTGGTCTCAATATCTCATGTGAAATATATTAACACCAAAATGCATAACTATTGCTTACCAATTTGTGCATTCTGTCAGCAATTTATGTCTCACAAAATAATGGTATCGAAATCCACTAATCTTGCTCACCGATTAGTGGATTTTGGCCCCAATATCTTCTGTGACATATATTAGTGCCAAAATGACAGCCGAATTCATCAAGACGTTGGATCAATGTGGCATAAGCAACGAACAGAGAGGCATAAACGAATAGAGAACGTCTCTATGGTTCCAAGAAAAGTAGATTAATCGAATTCTGCCCACAAGCCGGACATATATGGATGAAAATCATAAAATATGCCAAAAAAAGTTAAAATCCCTAATTTTCCCAACACTTTAACCACACTGAAAGAAACGCGTACGCGAATTTCGACCCAACCCAAAACGGGTACAAGCTGAGGTTCGAATAGGCAATGGAAATATTACCAGAAATAGTAAGAAATAACTAAAAATGCCCGTTTGACTGGTCGAACGGTGGAATTTGGGGATGAATATGGACCCCGATGGAGCGTAGCTCGATCGTCCCCTTATGCGTCTCGTCGAGAGCTTTCCGAATTGGGGTGGCTCGCGTCATTCTGATGCCCGTAGCAAAAGCTATGGCCCAAACAGTGCGGCGACACCAAAGTCCAGTAATCTTTCTTACTGATTACTGGACTTTGGCCCCATGTCTTTTGAGAGATATATTAACGCCCGATTGGTGGATTTTGGTCTCAATATATCATGTGACATATATTAACACCAAAATGCATAACTATTGCTTACCGATTTGTGCATTTTGTCAGCAATTTATGTCTCACAAAATAATGGTATCAAAATCCACTAATCTTGCTCACCGATTAGTGGATTTTGGCCCCAATATCTTCTGTGACATATATTAGTGCCAAAATGACAGCCGAATTAATCAAGGTGTTGGATCAATGTGGCATAAGCAACGAACAGAGAGGCATAAACGAATAGAGAAAGTCTCTTTGGTTCCAAGAAAAGTAGATTAATCGAATTCTGCCCACAAGTCGGGCATATAAGGCTGAAAATCATAAAATATGCCAAAAAAAGTTAAAATCCCGAATTACCCCAACACTTTAACCATACTGAAAGAAACGCGTACGCGAATTTCGACCTAACCCAAACCGGGTTCAAGCTGAGGTTCGAATACGCAATGGAAATATTACCAGAAATAGTAAGAAATAACTAAAAATGCCCATTTGGCTGGTCGAACGGCGGAATTTGGGGATGAATATGGACCCCGATGGAGCGTAGCTCAATCGTCCCCTTGTGCGTCTCGTCGAGAGCTTTCCGAATTGGGGTGGCTCGCGTCATTCTGATGCCCGTAGCAAAAGCTATGGCCCAAACAGTGCGGCGACACCAAACCGATTACTGGACTTTGGCCCCATGTCTTTTGAGAGATATATTAACGCCCGATTGGTGGATTTTGGTCTCAATATCTCATGTGAAATATATTAACACAAAAATGCATAACTATTGCTTACCAATTTGTGCATTTTGTCAGCAATTTATGTCTCACAAAATAATGGTATCGAAATCCACTAATCTTGCTCACCGATTAGTGGATTTTGGCCCCAATATCTTCTGTGACATATATTAGTGCCAAAATGACAGCCGAATTCATCAAGACGTTGGATCAATGTGGCATAAGCAACGAACAGAGAGGCATAAACGAATAGAGAACGTCTCTATGGTTCCAAGAAAAGTAGATTAATCGAATTCTGCCCACAAGCCGGACATATATGGATGAAAATCATAAAATATGCCAAAAAAAGTTAAAATCCCTAATTTTCCCAACACTTTAACCACACTGAAAGAAACGCGTACGCGAATTTCGACCCAACCCAAAACGGGTTCAAGCTGAGGTTCGAATAGGCAATGGAAATATTACCAGAAATAGTAAGAAATAACTAAAAATGCCTGTTTGACTGGTCGAACGGCGGAATTTGGGGATGAATATGGACCCCGATGGAGCGTAGCTCGATCGTCCCCTTATGCGTCTCGTCGAGAGCTTTCCGAATTGGGGTGGCTCGCGTCATTCTGATGTCCGTAGCAAAAGCTATGGCCCAAACAGTGCGGCGACACCAAAGTCCAGTAATCTTTCTTACCGATTACTGGACTTTGGCCCCATGTCTTTTGAGAGATATATTAACGCCCGATTGGTGGATTTTGGCCCCAATATCTCATGTGACATATATTAACACCAAAATGCATAACTATTGCTTACCAATTTGTGCATTTTGTCAGCAATTTATGTCTCACAAAATAATGGTATCAAAATCCACTAATCTTGCTCACCGATTAGTGGATTTTGGCCCCAATATCTTCTGTGACATATATTAGTGCCAAAATGACAGCCGAATTAATCAAGGCGTTGGATCAATGTGGCATAAGCAACGAACAGAGAGGCATAAACGAATAGAGAACGTCTCTATGGTTCCAAGAAAACTAGATTAATCGAATTCTGCCCACAAGCCGGACATATATGGATGAAAATCATAAAATATGCCAAAAAAAGTTAAAATCCCGAATTGTCCCAACACTTTAACCACACTGTAAGAAACGCGTACGCGAATTTCGACCCAACCCAAAACGGGTTCAAGCTGAGGTCCGAATAGGCAATGGAAATATTACCAGAAATAGTAAGAAATAACTAAAAATGCCCGTTTGGCTGGTCGAACGGCGGAATTTGGGGATGAATATGGACCCCGATGGAGCGTAGCTCAATCGTCCCCTTGTGCGTGTCGTCGAGAGCTTTCCGAATTGGGGTGGCTCGCGTCATTCTGATGCCCGTAGCAAAAGCTATGGCCCAAACAGTGCGGCGACACCAAAGTCCAGTATTCTTTCTTACCGATTACTGGACTTTGGCCCCATGTCTTTTGAGAGATATATTAACGCCCGATTGGTGGATTTTGGCCCCAATATCTCATGTGACATATATTAACACCAAAATGCATAACTATTGCTTACCAATTTGTGCATTTTGTCAGCAATTTATGTCTCACAAAATAATGGTATCAAAATCCACTAATCTTGCTCACTGATTAGTGGATTTTGGCCCCAATATCTTCTGTGACATATATTAGTGCCAAAATGACAGCCGAATTAATCAAGGCGTTGGATCAATGTGGCATAAGCAACGAACAGAGAGGCATAAACGAATAGAGAACGTCTCTTTGGTTCCAAGAAAAGTAGATTAATCGAATTCTGCCCACAAGTCAGGCATATAAGGCTGAAAAATCATAAAATATGCCAAAAAAAATTTAAAATCCCGAATTGTCCCAACACTTTAACCACACTGAAAGAAACGCGTACGCGAATTTCGACCCAACCCAAAACGGGTTCAAGCTGAGGTCCGAATAGGCAATGGAAATATTACCAGAAATAGTAAGAAATAACTAAAAATGCCCGTTTGGCTGGTCGAACGGCGGAATTTGGGGATGAATATGTACCCCGATGGAGCGTAGCTAAATCGTCCCCTTGTGCGTCTCGTTGAGAGCTTTCCGAATTGGGGTGGCTCGCGTCATTCTGATGCCCGTAGCAAAAGCTATGGCCCAAACAGTGCGGCGACACCAAAGTCCAGTAATCTTTCTTACCAATTACTGGACTTTGGTCCCATGTCTTTTGAGAGATATATTAACGCCCGATTGGTGGATTTTGGCCCCAATATCTCATGTGACATATATTAACACCAAAATGCATAACTATTGCTTACCGATTTGTGCATTTTGTCAGCAATTTATGTCTCACAAAATAATGGTATCAAAATCCACTAATCTTGCTCACCGATTAGTGGATTTTGGCCCCAATATCTTCTGTGACATATATTAGTGCCAAAATGACAGCCGAATTAATCAAGGCGTTGGATCAATGTGGCATAAGCAACGAACAGAGAGGCATAAACGAATAGAGAACGTCTCTATGGTTCCAAGAAAACTAAATTAACCGAATTTTGCCCACAAGCCGGACATATATGGATGAAAATCATAAAATATGCCAAAAAAAATAAAATCCCTAATTGTCCCAACACTTTAACCACACTGAAAGAAACGCGTACGCGAATTTCGACCCAACCCAAAACGGGTTCAAGCTGAGGTTCGAATAGGCAATGGAAATATTACCAGAAATAGTAAGAAATAACTAAAAATGCCCGTTTGACTGGTCGAACGGTGGAATTTGGGGATGAATATGGACCCCGATGGAGCGTAGCTCGATCGTCCCCTTATGCGTCTCGTCGAGAGCTTTCCGAATTGGGGTGGCTCGCGTCATTCTGATGCCCGTAGCAAAAGCTATGGCCCAAACAGTGCGGCGACACCAAAGTCCAGTAATTTTTCTTACCGATTACTGGACTTTGGCCCCATGTCTTTTGAGAGATATATTAACGCCCGATTGGTGGATTTTGGCCCCAATATCTCATGTGACATATATTAACACCAAAATGCATAACTATTTCTTACCGATTTGTGCATTTTGTCAGCAATTTATGTCTCACAAAATAACGGTATCAAAATCCACTAATCTTGCTCACCGATTAGTGGATTTTGGCCCCAATATCTTCTGTGACATATATTAGTGCCAAAATGACAGCCGAATTAATCAAGGCGTTGGATCAATGTAGCATAAGCAACGAACAGAGAGGCATAAACGAATAGAGAACGTCTCTATGGTTCCAAGAAAAGTAGATTAATCGAATTCTGCCCACAAGCCGGACATATATGGATGAAAATCATAAAAAAAGGGCAAAAAAAGTTAAAATCCCGAATTGTCCCAACACTTTAACCACACTGAAAGAAACGCGTACGCGAATTTCGACCCAACCCAAAACAGGTTCAAGCTGAGGTCCGAATAGGCAATGGAAATATTACCATAAATAGTAAGAAATAACTAAAAATGCTGTTTGGCTGGTCGAACGGCGAAATTTGGGGATGAATATGGACCCCGATGGAGCTACGCGTAGCTCAATCGTCCTCTTGTGCGTCTCGTCGAGAGCTTTCCGAATTGGGGTGGCTCGCGTCATTCTGATGCCCGTAGCAAAAGCTATGGCCCAAACAGTGCGGCAACACCAAAGTCGAGTAATCTTGCTTACCGATTACTGGACTTTGGCCCCATGTCTTTTGAGAGATATATTAACGCCCGATTGGTGGATTTTGGTCTCAATATCTCATGTGACATATATTAACACCAAAATGCATAACTATTGCTTACCAATTTGTGCATTTTGTCAGCAATTTATGTCTCACAAAATAATGGTATCAAAATCCACTAATCTTGCTCACCGATTAGTGGATTTTAGCCCCAATATCTTCTGTGACATGTATTAGTGCCAAAATGACAGCCGAATTAATCAAGGCGTTGGATCAATGTGGCATAAGCAACGAACAGAGAGGCATAAACGAATAGAGAACGTCTCTTTGGTTCCAAGAAAAGTAGATTAATCGAATTCTGCCCACAAGTCGGGCATATAAGGCTGAAAATCATAAAATATGCCAAAAAAAATATAAAATCCCAAATTGTCCCAACACTTTAACCAAACTGAAAGAAACGCGTATGCGAATTTCGACCCAACCCAAAACGGGTTCAAGCTGAGGTCCGAATAGGCAATGGAAATATTACCAGAAATAGTAAGAAATAACTAAAAATGCCCGTTTGGCTGGTCGAACGGCGGAATTTGGGGATGAATATGGACCCCGATGGAGCGTAGCTAAATCGTCCCCTTGTGCGTCTCGTCGAGAGCTTTCCGAATTGGGGTGGCTCGCGTCATTCTGATGCCCGTAGCAAAAGCTATGGCCCAAACAGTGAGGCGACACCAAAGTCCAGTAATCTTTCTTACCGATTACTGGACTTTGGCCCCATGTCTTTTGAGAGATATATTAACGCCCGATTGGTGGATTTTGGCCCCAATATCTCATGTGACATATATTAACACCAAAATGCATAACTATTGCATACCGATTTGTGCATTTTGTCAGCAATTTATGTTTCACAAAATAATGGTATCAAAATCCACTAATCTTGCTCACCGATTAGTGGATTTTGGCCCCAATATCTTCTGTGACATATATTAGTGCCAAAATGACAGCCGAATTAATCAAGGCGTTGGATCAATGTGGCATAAGCAATGAACAGAGAGGCATAAACGAATAGAGAACGTCTCTATGGTTCCAAGAAAACTAGATTAATCGAATTCTGCCCACAAGCCGGACATATATGGATGAAAATCATAAAATATGCCAAAAAAAGTTAAAATCCCTAATTGTCCCAACACTTTAACCACACTGAAAGAAACGCGTACGCGAATTTCGACCCAACCCAAAACGGGTTGAAGCTGAGGTTCGAATAGGCAATGGAAATATTACCAGAAACAGTAAGAAATAACTAAAAATGCCTGTTTGACTGGTCGAACGGTGGAATTTGGGGATGAATATGGACCTCGATGGAGCGTAGCTCGATCGTCCCCTTATGCGTCTCGTCGAGAGCTTTCCGAATTGGGGTGGCTCGCGTCATTCTGATGCCCGTAGCAAAAGCTATGGCCCAAACAGTGCGGCGACACCAAAGTCCAGTAATCTTTCTTACCGATTACTGGAATTTGGCCCCATGTCTTTTGAGAGATATATTAACGCCCGATTGGTGGATTTTGGCCCCAATATCTCATTTGACATATATTAACACCAAAATGCATAACTATTGCTTACCGATTTGTGCATTTTGTCAGCAATTTATGTCTCACAAAATAATGGTATCAAAATCCACTAATCTTGCTCACCGATTAGTGGATTTTGGCCCCAATATCTTCTGTGACATATATTAGTGCCAAAATGACAGCCGAATTAATCAAGGCGTTGGATCAATGTGGCATAAGCAACGAACAGAGAGGCATAAACGAATAGAGAACGTCTCTATGGTTCCAAGAAAAGTAGATTAATCGAATTCTGCCCACAAGCCGGACATATATAAATGAAAATCATAAAATATGCCAAAAAAAGTTAAAATCCCGAATTGTCCCAACACTTTAACCACACTGAAAGAAACGCGTACGCGAATTTCGACCCAACCCAAAACGGGTTCAAGCTGAGGTCCGAATAGGCAATGGAAATATTACCAGAAATAGTAAGAAATAACTAAAAATGTTGTTTGGCTGGTCGAACGGCGGAATTTGGGGATGAATATGGACTCCGATGGAGCTTAGCTCAATCGTCCCCTTGTGCGTCTCGTCGAGAGCTTTCCGAATTGGGGTGGCTCGCGTCATTCTGATGCCCGTAGCAAAAGCTATGGCCCAAACAGTGCGGCGACACCAAAGTCCAGTAATCTTGCTTACCGATTACTGGACTTTGGCCCCATGTCTTTTGAGAGATATATTAACGCCCGATTGGTCGATTTTGGTCTCAATATCTCATGTGACATATACTAACACCAAAATGCATACCTATTGCTTACCAATTTGTGCATTTTGTCAGCAATTTATGTCTCACAAAATAATGGTATCAAAATCCACTAATCTTGCTCACCGATTAGTGGATTTTGGCCCCAATATCTTCTGTGACATATATTAATGCCAAAATGACAGCCGAATTAATCAAGGCGTTGGATCAATGTGGCATAAGCAACGAACAGAGAGGCATAAACGAATAGAGAACGTCTCTATGGTTCCAGGAAAAGTAGATTAATCGAATTCTGCCCACAAGCCGGACATATATGGCTGAAAATCATAAAATATGCCAAAAAAAGTTAAAATCCCTAATTGTCCCAACACTTTAACCACACTGAAAGAAACGCGTACGCGAATTTCGACCCAACCCAAAACGGGTTCAAGCTGAGGTTCGAATAGGCAATGGAAATATTACAAGAAATAGTAAGAAATAACTAAAAATGCCCGTTTGACTGGTCGAACGGCGGAATTTGGGGATGAATATGGACCCCGATGGAGCGTATCTCAATCGTCCCCTTATGCGTCTCGTCTAGAGCTTTCCGAATTGGGGTGGCTCGCGTCATTCTGATGCCCGTAGCAAAAGCTATGGCCCAAACAGTGCGGCGACACCAAAGTCCAGTAATCTTTCTTACCGATTACTGGAATTTGGCCCCATGTCTTTTGAGAGATATATTAACGCCCGATTGGTGGATTTGGCCCCAATATCTCATTTGACATATATTAACACCAAAATGCATAACTATTGCTTACCGATTTGTGCATTTTGTCAGCAATTTATGTCTCACAAAATAATGGTATCAAAATCCACTAATCTTGCTCACCGATTAGTGGATTTTGGCCCCAATATCTTCTGTGACATATATTAGTGCCAAAATGACAGCCGAATTAATCAAGGCGTTGGATCAATGTGGCATAAGCAACGAACAGAGAGGCATAAACGAATAGAGAACGTCTCTATGGTTCCAAGAAAAGTAGATTAATCGAATTCTGCCCACAAGCCGGACATATATGGATGAAAATCATAAAATATGCCAAAAAAAGTTAAAATCCCGAATTGTCCCAACACTTTAACCACACTGAAAGAAACGCGTACGCGAATTTCGACCCAACCCAAAACGGGTTCAAGCTGAGGTCCGAATAGGCAATGGAAATATTACCAGAAATAGTAAGAAATAACTAAAAATGTTGTTTGGCTGGTCGAACGGCGGAATTTGGGGATGAATATGGACTCCGATGGAGCTTAGCTCAATCATCCCCTTGTGCGTCTCGTCGAGAGCTTTCCGAATTGGGGTGGCTCGCGTCATTCTGATGCCCGTAGCAAAAGCTATGGCCCAAACAGTGCGGCGACACCAAAGTCCAGTAATCTTGCTTACCGATTACTGGACTTTGGCCCCATGTCTTTTGAGAGATATATTAACGCCCGATTGGTCGATTTTGGTCTCAATATCTCATGTGACATATATTAACACCAAAATGCATACCTATTGCTTACCAATTTGTGCATTTTGTCAGCAATTTATGTCTCACAAAATAATGGTATCAAAATCCACTAATCTTGCTCACCGATTAGTGGATTTTGGCCCCAATATCTTCTGTGACATATATTAGTGCCAAAATGACAGCCGAATTAATCAAGGCGTTGGATCAATGTGGCATAAGCAACGAACAGAGAGGCATAAACGAATAGAGAACGTCTCTATGGTTTCAAGAAAAGTAGATTAATCGAATTCTGCCCACAAGCCGGACATATATGGCTGAAAATCATAAAATATGCCAAAAAATGTTAAAATCCCTAATTGTCCCAACACTTTAACCACACTGAAAGAAACGCGTACGCGAATTTCGACCCAACCCAAAACGGGTTCAAGCTGAGGTTCGAATAGGCAATGGAAATATTACAAGAAATAAAAAGAAATAACTAAAAATGCCCGTTGGACTGGTCGAACGGCGGAATTTGGGGATGAATATGGACCCCGATGGATCGTATCTCAATCGTCCCCTTATGCGTCTCGTCGAGAGCTTTCCGAATTGGGGTGGCTCGCGTCATTCTGATGCCCGTAGCAAAAGCTATGGCCCAAACAGTGCGGCGACACCAAAGTCCAGTAATCTTTCTTACCGATTACTGGAATTTGGCCCCATGTCTTTTGAGAGATATATTAACGCCCGATTGGTGGATTTTGGCCCCAATATCTCATTTGACATATATTAACACCAAAATGCATAACTATTGCTTACCGATTTGTGCATTTTGTCAGCAATTTATGTCTCACAAAATAATGGTATCAAAATCCACTAATCTTGCTCACCGATTAGTGGATTTTGGCCCCAATATCTTCGGTGACATATATTAGTGCCAAAATGACAGCCGAATTAATCAAGGCGTTGGATCAATGTGGCATAAGCAACGAACAGAGAGGCATAAACGAATAGAGAACGTCTCTATGGTTCCAAGAAAAGTAGATTAATCGAATTCTGCCCACAAGCCGGACATATATGGATGAAAATCATAAAATATGCCAAAAAAAGTTAAAATCCCGAATTGCCCAAACACTTTAACCACACTGAAAGAAACGCGTACGCGAATTTCGACCCAACCCAAAACGGGTTCAAGCTGAGGTCCGAATAGGCAATGGAAATATTACCAGAAATAGTAAGAAATAACTAAAAATGTTGTTTGGCTGGTCGAACGGCGGAATTTGGGGATGAATATGGACTCCGATGGAGCTTAGCTCAATCGTCCCCTTGTGCGTCTTGTCGAGAGCTTTCCGAATTGGGGTGGCTCGCGTCATTCTGATGCCCGTAGCAAAAGCTATGGCCCAAACAGTGCGGCGACACCAAAGTCCAGTAATCTTTCTTACCGATTACTGGACTTTGGCCCCATGTCTTTTGAGAGATATATTAACGCCCGATTGGTGGATTTTGGCCCCAATATCTAATGTGACATATATTAACACCAAAATGCATAACTATTGCTTACCGATTTGTGCATTTTGTCAGCAATTTATGTCTCACAAAATAATGGTATCAAAATCCACTAATCTTGCTCACCGATTAGTGGATTTTGGCCCCAATATCTTCTGTGACATATATTAGTGCCAAAATGACAGCCGAATTAATCAAGACGTTGGATCAATGTGGCATAAGCAACGAACAGAGAGGCATAAACGAATAGAGAACGTCTCTATGGTTCCAAGAAAAGTAGATTAATCGAATTCTGCCCACAAGCCGGACATATATAAATGAAAATCATAAAATATGCCAAAAAAAGTTAAAATCCCGAATTGTCCCAACACTTTAACCACACTGAAAGAAACGCGTACGCGAATTTCGACCCAACCCAAAACGGGTTCAAGCTGAGGTCCGAATAGGCAATGGAAATATTACCAGAAATAGTAAGAAATAACTGAAAATGCCCGTTTGACTGGTCGAACGGCGGAATTTGGGGATGAATATGGACCCCGATGGAGCGCAGCTCAATCGTCCCCTTATGCGTCTCGTCGAGAGCTTTCCGAATTGGGGTGGCTCGCGTCATTCTGATGCCCGTAGCAAAAGCTATGGCCCAAACAGTGCGGTGACACCAAAGTCCAGTAATCTTTCTTACCGATTACTGGACTTTGGCCCCATGTCTTTTGAGAGATATATTAACGCCCGATTGGTGGATTTTGGCCCCAATATCTCATGTGACATATATTAACACCAAAATTCATAACTATTGCTTACCGATTTGTGCATTTTGTCAGCAATTTATGTCTCACAAAATAATGGTATCAAAATCCACTAATCTTGCTCACCGATTAGTGGATTTTGGCCCCAATATCTTCAGTGACATATATTAGTGCCAAAATGACAGCCGAATTAATCAAGGCGTTGGATCAATGTGGCATAAGCAACGAACAGAGAAGCATAAATGAATAGAGAACGTCTCTTTGGTTCCAAGAAAAGTAGATTAATCGAATTCTGCCCACAAGTCGGGCATATAAGGCTGAAAATCATAAAATATGCCAAAAAAAGTTAAAATCCCGAATTGCCCCAACACTTTAACCATACTGAAAGAAACGCGTACGCGAATTTCGACCCAACCCAAACCGGGTTCAAGCTGAGGTTCGAATAGGCAATGGAAATATTACCAGAAATAGTAAGAAATAACTAAAAATGCCCGTTTGGCTGGTCGAACGGCGGAATTTGGGGATGAATATGGACCCCGATGGAGCATAGCTCAATCGTCCCCTTATGCGTCTCGTCGAGAGCTTTCCGAATTGGGGTGGCTCGCGTCATTCTGATGCCCGTAGCAAAAGTTATGGCCCAAACAGTGCGGTGACACCAAAGTCCAGTAATCTTTCTTACCGATTACTGGACTTTGGCCCCATGTCTTTTGAGAGATATATTAACGCCCGATTGGTGGATTTTGGCCCCAATATCTCATGTGACATATATTAACACCAAAATTCATAACTATTGCTTACCGATTTGTGCATTTTGTCAGCAATTTATGTCTCACAAAATAATGGTATCAAAATCCACTAATCTTGCTCACCGATTAGTGGATTTTGGCCCCAATATCTTCTGTGACATATATTAGTGCCAAAATGACAGCCGAATTAATCAAGGTGTTGGATCAATGTGGCATAAGCAACGAACAGAGAGGCATAAACGAATAGAGAACGTCTCTTTGGTTCCAAGAAAAGTAGATTAATCGAATTCTGCCCACAAGTCGGGCATATAAGGCTGAAAATCATAAAATATGCCAAAAAAAGTTAAAATCCCGAATTGCCCTAACACTTTAACAATAGTGAAAGAAACGCGTACGCGAATTTCGACCCAACCCAAACCGGGTTCAAGCTGAGGTTCGAATAGGCAATGGAAATATTACCAGAAATAGTAAGAAATAACTAAAAATGCCCGTTTGGCTGTTCGAATGGCGGAATTTGGGGATGAATATGGACCCCGGTGGAGCGTAGCTCAATCGTCCCCTTATGCGTCTCGTCGAGAGCTTTCCGAATTGGGGTGGCTCGCGTCATTCTGATGCCCGTGGCAAAAGCTATGGCCCAAACAGTGCGGTGACACCAAAGTCCAGTAATCTTTCTTACCGATTACTGGACTTTGGCCCCATGTCTTTTGAGAGATATATTAACGCCCGATTGGTGGATTTTGGCCCCAATATCTCATGTGACATATATTAACACCAAAATTCATAACTATTGCTTACCGATTTGTGCATTTTGTCAGCAATTTATGTCTCACAAAATAATGGTATCAAAATCCACTAATCTTGCTCACCGATTAGTGGATTTTGGCCCCAATATCTTCTGTGACATATATTAGTGCCAAAATGACAGCCGAATTAATCAAGGTGTTGGATCAATGTGGCATAAGCAACGAACAGAGAGGCATAAACGAATAGAGAACGTCTCTTTGGTTCCAAGAAAAGTAGATTAATCGAATTCTGCCCACAAGTCGGGCATATAAGGCTGAAAATCATAAAATATGCCAAAAAAAGTTAAAATCCCGAATTGCCCCAACACTTTAACAATAGTGAAAGAAACGCGTACGCGAATTTCGACCCAACCCAAACCGGGTTCAAGCTGAGGTTCGAATAGGCAATGGAAATATTACCAGAAATAGTAAGAAATAACTAAAAATGCCCGTTTGGCTGGTCGAACGGCGGAATTTGGGGATGAATATGGACCCCGGTGGAGCGTAGCTCAATCGTCCCCTTATGCGTCTCGTCGAGAGCTTTCCGAATTGGGGTGGCTCGCGTCATTCTGATGCCCGTGGCAAAAGCTATGGCCCAAACAGTGCGGTGACACCAAAGTCCAGTAATCTTTCTTACCGATTACTGGACTTTGGCCCCATGTCTTTTGAGAGATATATTAACGCCCGATTGGTGGATTTTGGCCCCAATATCTCATGTGACATATATTAACACCAAAATTCATAACTATTGCTTACCGATTTGTGCATTTTGTCAGCAATTTATGTCTCACAAAATAATGGTATCAAAATCCACTAATCTTGCTCACCGATTAGTGGATTTTGGCCCCAATATCTTCTGTGACATATATTAGTGCCAAAATGACAGCCGAATTAATCAAGGTGTTGGATCAATGTGGCATAAGCAACGAACAGAGAGGCATAAACGAATAGAGAACGTCTCTTTGGTTCCAAGAAAAGTAGATTAATCGAATTCTGCCCACAAGTCGGGCATATAAGGCTGAAAATCATAAAATATGCCAAAAAAAGTTAAAATCCCGAATTGCCCCAACACTTTAACAATAGTGAAAGAAACGCGTACGCGAATTTCGACCCAACCCAAACCGGGTTCAAGCTGAGGTTCGAATAGGCAATGGAAATATTACCAGAAATAGTAAGAAATAACTAAAAATGCCCGTTTGGCTGGTCGAACGGCGGAATTTGGGGATGAATATGGACCCCGATGGAGCGTAGCTCAATCGTCCCCTTATGCGTCTCGTCGAGAGCTTTCCGAATTGGGGTGGCTCGCGTCATTCTGATGCCCGTAGCAAAAGCTATGGCGCAAACAGTGCGGTGACACCAAAGTCCAGTAATCTTTCTTACCGATTACTGGACTTTGGCCCCATGTCTTTTGAGAGATATATTAACGCCCGATTGGTGGATTTTGGCCCCAATATCTCATGTGACATATATTAACACCAAAATTCATAACTATTGCTTACCGATTTATGCATTTTGTCAGCAATTTATGTCTCACAAAATAATGGTATCAAAATCCACTAATCTTGCTCACCGATTAGTGGATTTTGGCCCCAATATCTTCTGTGACATATATTAGTGCCAAAATGACAGCCGAATTAATCAAGGTGTTGGATCAATGTGGCATAAGCAACGAACAGAGAGGCATAAACGAATAGAGAACGTCTCTTTGGTTCCAAGAAAAGTAGATTAATCGAATTCTGCCCACAAGTCGGGCATATAAGGCTGAAAATCATAAAATATGCCAAAAAAAGTTAAAATCCCGAATTGCCCCAACACTTTAACCATAGTGAAAGAAACGCGTACGCGAATTTCGACCCAACCCAAACCGGGTTCAAGCTGAGGTTCGAATAGGCAATGGAAATATTACCAGAAATAGTAAGAAATAACTAAAAATGCCCGTTTGGCTGGTCGAACGGCGGAATTTGGGGATGAATATGGACCCCGATGGAGCGTAGCTCAATCGTCCCCTTATGCGTCTCGTCGAGAGCTTTCCGAATTGGGGTGGCTCGCGTCATTCTGATGCCTGTAGCAAAAGCTATGGCCCAAACAGTGCGGCGACACCAAAGTCCAGTAATCTTTCTTACCGATTACTGGACTTTGGCCCCATGTCTTTTGAGAGATATATTAACGCCCGATTGGTGGATTTTGGCCCCAATATCTCATGTGACATATATTAACACCAAAATGCATAACTATTGCTTACCGATTTGTGCATTTTGTCAGCAATTTATGTCTCACAAAATAATGGTATCAAAATCCACTAATCTTGCTCACCGATTAGTGGATTTTGGCCCCAATATCTTCTATGACATATATTAGTGCCAAAATGACAGCCGAATTAATCAAGACGTTGGATCAATGTGGCATAAGCAACGAACAGAGAGGCATAAACGAATAGAGAACGTCTCTATGGTTCCAAGAAAAGTAGATTAATCGAATTCTGCCCACAAGCCGGACATATATGGATGAAAATCATAAAATATGCCAAAAAAAGTTAAAATCCCTAATTGTCCGAACACTTTAACCACACTGAAAGAAACGCGTACGCGAATTTCGACCCAACCCAAAACGGGTTCAAGCTAAGGTTCGAATAGGCAATGGAAATATTACCAGAAATAGTAAGAAATAACTGAAAATGCCCGTTTGACTGGTCGAACGGCGGAATTTGGGGATGAATATGGACCCCGATGGAGCGCAGCTCAATCGTCCCCTTATGCGTCTCGTCGAGAGCTTTCCGAATTGGGGTGGCTCGCGTCATTATGATGCCCGTAGCAAAAGCTATGGCCCAAACAGTGCGGTGACACCAAAGTCCAGTAATCTTTCTTACCGATTACTGGACTTTGGCCCCATGTCTTTTGAGAGATATATTAACGCCCGATTGGTGGATTTTGGCCCCAATATCTCATGTGACATATATTAACACCAAAATTCATAACTATTGCTTACCGATTTGTGCATTTTGTCAGCAATTTATGTCTCACAAAATAATGGTATCAAAATCCACTAATCTTGCTCACCGATTAGTGGATTTTGGCCCCAATATCTTCTGTGACATATATTAGTGCCAAAATGACAGCCGAATTAATCAAGGTGTTGGATCAATGTGGCATAAGCAACGAACAGAGAGGCATAAACGAATAGAGAACGTCTCTTTGGTTCCAAGAAAAGTAGATTAATCGAATTCTGCCCACAAGTCGGGCATATAAGGCTGAAAATCATAAAATATGCCAAAAAAAGTTAAAATCCCGAATTGCCCCAACACTTTAACAATAGTGAAAGAAACGCGTACGCGAATTTCGACCCAACCCAAACCGGGTTCAAGCTGAGGTTCGAATAGGCAATGGAAATATTACCAGAAATAGTAAGAAATAACTAAAAATGCCCGTTTGGCTGGTCGAATGGCGGAATTTGGGGATGAATATGGACCCCGGTGGAGCGTAGCTCAATCGTCCCCTTATGCGTCTCGTCGAGAGCTTTCCGAATTGGGGTGGCTCGCGTCATTCTGATGCCCGTGGCAAAAGCTATGGCCCAAACAGTGCGGTGACACCAAAGTCCAGTAATCTTTCTTACCGATTACTGGACTTTGGCCCCATGTCTTTTGAGAGATATATTAACGCCCGATTGGTGGATTTTGGCCCCAATATCTCATGTGACATATATTAACACCAAAATTCATAACTATTGCTTACCGATTTGTGCATTTTGTCAGCAATTTATGTCTCACAAAATAATGGTATCAAAATCCACTAATCTTGCTCACCGATTAGTGGATTTTGGCCCCAATATCTTCTGTGACATATATTAGTGCCAAAATGACAGCCGAATTAATCAAGGTGTTGGATCAATGTGGCATAAGCAACGAACAGAGAGGCATAAACGAATAGAGAACGTCTCTTTGGTTCCAAGAAAAGTAGATTAATCGAATTCTGCCCACAAGTCGGGCATATAAGGCTGAAAATCATAAAATATGCCAAAAAAAGTTAAAATCCCGAATTGCCCCAACACTTTAACAATAGTGAAAGAAACGCGTACGCGAATTTCGACCCAACCCAAACCGGGTTCAAGCTGAGGTTCGAATAGGCAATGGAAATATTACCAGAAATAGTAAGAAATAACTAAAAATGCCCGTTTGGCTGGTCGAACGGCGGAATTTGGGGATGAATATGGACCCCGGTGGAGCGTAGCTCAATCGTCCCCTTATGCGTCTCGTCGAGAGCTTTCCGAATTGGGGTGGCTCGCGTCATTCTGATGCCCGTGGCAAAAGCTATGGCCCAAACAGTGCGGTGACACCAAAGTCCAGTAATCTTTCTTACCGATTACTGGACTTTGGCCCCATGTCTTTTGAGAGATATATTAACGCCCGATTGGTGGATTTTGGCCCCAATATCTCATGTGACATATATTAACACCAAAATTCATAACTATTGCTTACCGATTTGTGCATTTTGTCAGCAATTTATGTCTCACAAAATAATGGTATCAAAATCCACTAATCTTGCTCACCGATTAGTGGATTTTGGCCCCAATATCTTCTGTGACATATATTAGTGCCAAAATGACAGCCGAATTAATCAAGGTGTTGGATCAATGTGGCATAAGCAACGAACAGAGAGGCATAAACGAATAGAGAACGTCTCTTTGGTTCCAAGAAAAGTAGATTAATCGAATTCTGCCCACAAGTCGGGCATATAAGGCTGAAAATCATAAAATATGCCAAAAAAAGTTAAAATCCCGAATTGCCCCAACACTTTAACAATAGTGAAAGAAACGCGTACGCGAATTTCGACCCAACCCAAACCGGGTTCAAGCTGAGGTTCGAATAGGCAATGGAAATATTACCAGAAATAGTAAGAAATAACTAAAAATGCCCGTTTGGCTGGTCGAACGGCGGAATTTGGGGATGAATATGGACCCCGGTGGAGCGTAGCTCAATCGTCCCCTTATGCGTCTCGTCGAGAGCTTTCCGAATTGGGGTGGCTCGCGTCATTCTGATGCCCGTGGCAAAAGCTATGGCCCAAACAGTGCGGTGACACCAAAGTCCAGTAATCTTTCTTACCGATTACTGGACTTTGGCCCCATGTCTTTTGAGAGATATATTAACGCCCGATTGGTGGATTTTGGCCCCAATATCTCATGTGACATATATTAACACCAAAATTCATAACTATTGCTTACCGATTTGTGCATTTTGTCAGCAATTTATGTCTCACAAAATAATGGTATCAAAATCCACTAATCTTGCTCACCGATTAGTGGATTTTGGCCCCAATATCTTCTGTGACATATATTAGTGCCAAAATGACAGCCGAATTAATCAAGGTGTTGGATCAATGTGGCATAAGCAACGAACAGAGAGGCATAAACGAATAGAGAACGTCTCTTTGGTTCCAAGAAAAGTAGATTAATCGAATTCTGCCCACAAGTCGGGCATATAAGGCTGAAAATCATAAAATATGCCAAAAAAAGTTAAAATCCCGAATTGCCCCAACACTTTAACAATAGTGAAAGAAACGCGTACGCGAATTTCGACCCAACCCAAACCGGGTTCAAGCTGAGGTTCGAATAGGCAATGGAAATATTACCAGAAATAGTAAGAAATAACTAAAAATGCCCGTTTGGCTGGTCGAACGGCGGAATTTGGGGATGAATATGGACCCCGATGGAGCGTAGCTCAATCGTCCCCTTATGCGTCTCGTCGAGAGCTTTCCGAATTGGGGTGGCTCGCGTCATTCTGATGCCCGTAGCAAAAGCTATGGCGCAAACAGTGCGGTGACACCAAAGTCCAGTAATCTTTCTTACCGATTACTGGACTTTGGCCCCATGTCTTTTGAGAGATATATTAACGCCCGATTGGTGGATTTTGGCCCCAATATCTCATGTGACATATATTAACACCAAAATTCATAACTATTGCTTACCGATTTATGCATTTTGTCAGCAATTTATGTCTCACAAAATAATGGTATCAAAATCCACTAATCTTGCTCACCGATTAGTGGATTTTGGCCCCAATATCTTCTGTGACATATATTAGTGCCAAAATGACAGCCGAATTAATCAAGGTGTTGGATCAATGTGGCATAAGCAACGAACAGAGAGGCATAAACGAATAGAGAACGTCTCTTTGGTTCCAAGAAAAGTAGATTAATCGAATTCTGCCCACAAGTCGGGCATATAAGGCTGAAAATCATAAAATATGCCAAAAAAATTTAAAATCCCGAATTGCCCCAACACTTTAACCATAGTGAAAGAAACGCGTACGCGAATTTCGACCCAACCCAAACCGGGTTCAAGCTGAGGTTCGAATAGGCAATGGAAATATTACCAGAAATAGTAAGAAATAACTAAAAATGCCCGTTTGGCTGGTCGAACGGCGGAATTTGGGGATGAATATGGACCCCGATGGAGCGTAGCTCAATCGTCCCCTTATGCGTCTCGTCGAGAGCTTTCCGAATTGGGGTGGCTCGCGTCATTCTGATGCCTGTAGCAAAAGCTATGGCCCAAACAGTGCGGCGACACCAAAGTCCAGTAATCTTTCTTACCGATTACTGGACTTTGGCCCCATGTCTTTTGAGAGATATATTAACGCCCGATTGGTGGATTTTGGCCCCAATATCTCATGTGACATATATTAACACCAAAATGCATAACTATTGCTTACCGATTTGTGCATTTTGTCAGCAATTTATGTCTCACAAAATAATGGTATCAAAATCCACTAATCTTGCTCACCGATTAGTGGATTTTGGCCCCAATATCTTCTATGACATATATTAGTGCCAAAATGACAGCCGAATTAATCAAGACGTTGGATCAATGTGGCATAAGCAACGAACAGAGAGGCATAAACGAATAGAGAACGTCTCTATGGTTCCAAGAAAAGTAGATTAATCGAATTCTGCCCACAAGCCGGACATATATGGATGAAAATCATAAAATATGCCAAAAAAAGTTAAAATCCCTAATTGTCCGAACACTTTAACCACACTGAAAGAAACGCGTACGCGAATTTCGACCCAACCCAAAACGGGTTCAAGCTAAGGTTCGAATAGGCAATGGAAATATTACCAGAAATAGTAAGAAATAACTGAAAATGCCCGTTTGACTGGTCGAACGGCGGAATTTGGGGATGAATATGGACCCCGATGGAGCGCAGCTCAATCGTCCCCTTATGCGTCTCGTCGAGAGCTTTCCGAATTGGGGTGGCTCGCGTCATTATGATGCCCGTAGCAAAAGCTATGGCCCAAACAGTGCGGTGACACCAAAGTCCAGTAATCTTTCTTACCGATTACTGGACTTTGGCCCCATGTCTTTTGAGAGATATATTAACGCCCGATTGGTGGATTTTGGCCCCAATATCTCATGTGACATATATTAACACCAAAATTCATAACTATTGCTTACCGATTTGTGCATTTTGTCAGCAATTTATGTCTCACAAAATAATGGTATCAAAATCCACTAATCTTGCTCACCGATTAGTGGATTTTGGCCCCAATATCTTCTGTGACATATATTAGTGCCAAAATGACAGCCGAATTAATCAAGGTGTTGGATCAATGTGGCATAAGCAACGAACAGAGAGGCATAAACGAATAGAGAACGTCTCTTTGGTTCCAAGAAAAGTAGATTAATCGAATTCTGCCCACAAGTCGGGCATATAAGGCTGAAAATCATAAAATATGCCAAAAAAAGTTAAAATCCCGAATTGCCCCAACACTTTAACAATAGTGAAAGAAACGCGTACGCGAATTTCGACCCAACCCAAACCGGGTTCAAGCTGAGGTTCGAATAGGCAATGGAAATATTACCAGAAATAGTAAGAAATAACTAAAAATGCCCGTTTGGCTGGTCGAACGGCGGAATTTGGGGATGAATATGGACCCCGATGGAGCGTAGCTCAATCGTCCCCTTATGCGTCTCGTCGAGAGCTTTCCGAATTGGGGTGGCTCGCGTCATTCTGATGCCCGTAGCAAAAGCTATGGCGCAAACAGTGCGGTGACACCAAAGTCCAGTAATCTTTCTTACCGATTACTGGACTTTGGCCCCATGTCTTTTGAGAGATATATTAACGCCCGATTGGTGGATTTTGGCCCCAATATCTCATGTGACATATATTAACACCAAAATTCATAACTATTGCTTACCGATTTATGCATTTTGTCAGCAATTTATGTCTCACAAAATAATGGTACCAAAATCCACTAATCTTGCTCACCGATTAGTGGATTTTGGCCCCAATATCTTCTGTGACATATATTAGTGCCAAAATGACAGCCGAATTAATCAAGGTGTTGGATCAATGTGGCATAAGCAACGAACAGAGAGGCATAAACGAATAGAGAACGTCTCTTTGGTTCCAAGAAAAGTAGATTAATCGAATTCTGCCCACAAGTCGGGCATATAAGGCTGAAAATCATAAAATATGCCAAAAAAAGTTAAAATCCCGAATTGCCCCAACACTTTAACCATAGTGAAAGAAACGCGTACGCGAATTTCGACCCAACCCAAACCGGGTTCAAGCTGAGGTTCGAATAGGCAATGGAAATATTACCAGAAATAGTAAGAAATAACTAAAAATGCCCGTTTGGCTGGTCGAACGGCGGAATTTGGGGATGAATATGGACCCCGATGGAGCGTAGCTCAATCGTCCCCTTATGCGTCTCGTCGAGAGCTTTCCGAATTGGGGTGGCTCGCGTCATTCTGATGCCTGTAGCAAAAGCTATGGCCCAAACAGTGCGGCGACACCAAAGTCCAGTAATCTTTCTTACCGATTACTGGACTTTGGCCCCATGTCTTTTGAGAGATATATTAACGCCCGATTGGTGGATTTTGGCCCCAATATCTCATGTGACATATATTAACACCAAAATGCATAACTATTGCTTACCGATTTGTGCATTTTGTCAGCAATTTATGTCTCACAAAATAATGGTATCAAAATCCACTAATCTTGCTCACCGATTAGTGGATTTTGGCCCCAATATCTTCTATGACATATATTAGTGCCAAAATGACAGCCGAATTAATCAAGACGTTGGATCAATGTGGCATAAGCAACGAACAGAGAGGCATAAACGAATAGAGAACGTCTCTATGGTTCCAAGAAAAGTAGATTAATCGAATTCTGCCCACAAGCCGGACATATATGGATGAAAATCATAAAATATGCCAAAAAAAGTTAAAATCCCTAATTGTCCGAACACTTTAACCACACTGAAAGAAACGCGTACGCGAATTTCGACCCAACCCAAAACGGGTTCAAGCTAAGGTTCGAATAGGCAATGGAAATATTACCAGAAATAGTAAGAAATAACTGAAAATGCCCGTTTGACTGGTCGAACGGCGGAATTTGGGGATGAATATGGACCCCGATGGAGCGCAGCTCAATCGTCCCCTTATGCGTCTCGTCGAGAGCTTTCCGAATTGGGGTGGCTCGCGTCATTATGATGCCCGTAGCAAAAGCTATGGCCCAAACAGTGCGGTGACACCAAAGTCCAGTAATCTTTCTTACCGATTACTGGACTTTGGCCCCATGTCTTTTGAGAGATATATTAACGCCCGATTGGTGGATTTTGGCCCCAATATCTCATGTGACATATATTAACACCAAAATTCATAACTATTGCTTACCGATTTGTGCATTTTGTCAGCAATTTATGTCTCACAAAATAATGGTATCAAAATCCACTAATCTTGCTCACCGATTAGTGGATTTTGGCCCCAATATCTTCTGTGACATATATTAGTGCCAAAATGACAGCCGAATTAATCAAGGTGTTGGATCAATGTGGCATAAGCAACGAACAGAGAGGCATAAACGAATAGAGAACGTCTCTTTGGTTCCAAGAAAAGTAGATTAATCGAATTCTGCCCACAAGTCGGGCATATAAGGCTGAAAATCATAAAATATGCCAAAAAAAAGTTAAATTCCCGAATTGCCCCAACACTTTAACCATACTGAAAGAAACGCGTACGCGAATTTCGACCCAACCCAAACCGGGTTCAAGCAGAGGTTCGAATAGGCAATGGAAATATTACCAGAAATAGTAAGAAATAACTAAAAATGCCCGTTTGGCTGGTCGAACGGCGGAATTTGGGGATGAATATGGACCCCGATGGAGCGTAGCTCAATCGTCCCCTTATGCGTCTCGTCGAGAGCTTTCCGAATTGGGGTGGCTCGCGTCATTCTGATGCCCGTAGCAAAAGCTATGGCGCAAACAGTGCGGTGACACCAAAGTCCAGTAATCTTTCTTACCGATTACTGGACTTTGGCCCCATGTCTTTTGAGAGATATATTAACGCCCGATTGGTGGATTTTGGCCCCAATATCTCATGTGACATATATTAACACCAATATTCATAACTATTGCTTACCGATTTATGCATTTTGTCAGCAATTTATGTCTCACAAAATAATGGTATCAAAATCCACTAATCTTGCTCACCGATTAGTGGATTTTGGCCCCAATATCTTCTGTGACATATATTAGTGCCAAAATGACAGCCGAATTAATCAAGGTGTTGGATCAATGTGGCATAAGCAACGAACAGAGAGGCATAAACGAATAGAGAACGTCTCTTTGGTTCCAAGAAAAGTAGATTAATCGAATTCTGCCCACAAGTCGGGCATATAAGGCTGAAAATCATAAAATATGCCAAAAAAAGTTAAAATCCCGAATTGCCCCAACACTTTAACCATAGTGAAAGAAACGCGTACGCGAATTTCGACCCAACCCAAACCGGGTTCAAGCTGAGGTTCGAATAGGCAATGGAAATATTACCAGAAATAGTAAGAAATAACTAAAAATGCCCGTTTGGCTGGTCGAACGGCGGAATTTGGGGATGAATATGGACCCCGATGGAGCGTAGCTAAATCGTCCCCTTGTGCGTCTCGTTGAGAGCTTTCCGAATTGGGGTGGCTCGCGTCATTCTGATGCCCGTGGCAAAAGCTATGGCCCAAACAGTGCGGTGACACCAAAGTCCAGTAATCTTTCTTACCGATTACTGGACTTTGGCCCCATGTCTTTTGAGAGATATATTAACGCCCGATTGGTGGATTTTGGCCCCAATATCTCATGTGACATATATTAACACCAAAATTCATAACTATTGCTTACCGATTTGTGCATTTTGTCAGCAATTTATGTCTCACAAAATAATGGTATCAAAATCCACTAATCTTGCTCACCGATTAGTGGATTTTGGCCCCAATATCTTCTGTGACATATATTAGTGCCAAAATGACAGCCGAATTAATCAAGGTGTTGGATCAATGTGGCATAAGCAACGAACAGAGAGGCATAAACGAATAGAGAACGTCTCTTTGGTTCCAAGAAAAGTAGATTAATCGAATTCTGCCCACAAGTCGGGCATATAAGGCTGAAAATCATAAAATATGCCAAAAAAAGTTAAAATCCCGAATTGCCCCAACACTTTAACAATAGTGAAAGAAACGCGTACGCGAATTTCGACCCAACCCAAACCGGGTTCAAGCTGAGGTTCGAATAGGCAATGGAAATATTACCAGAAATAGTAAGAAATAACTAAAAATGCCCGTTTGGCTGGTCGAATGGCGGAATTTGGGGATGAATATGGACCCCGGTGGAGCGTAGCTCAATCGTCCCCTTATGCGTCTCGTCGAGAGCTTTCCGAATTGGGGTGGCTCGCGTCATTCTGATGCCCGTGGCAAAAGCTATGGCCCAAACAGTGCGGTGACACCAAAGTCCAGTAATCTTTCTTACCGATTACTGGACTTTGGCCCCATGTCTTTTGAGAGATATATTAACGCCCGATTGGTGGATTTTGGCCCCAATATCTCATGTGACATATATTAACACCAAAATTCATAACTATTGCTTACCGATTTGTGCATTTTGTCAGCAATTTATGTCTCACAAAATAATGGTATCAAAATCCACTAATCTTGCTCACCGATTAGTGGATTTTGGCCCCAATATCTTCTGTGACATATATTAGTGCCAAAATGACAGCCGAATTAATCAAGGTGTTGGATCAATGTGGCATAAGCAACGAACAGAGAGGCATAAACGAATAGAGAACGTCTCTTTGGTTCCAAGAAAAGTAGATTAATCGAATTCTGCCCACAAGTCGGCATATAAGGCTGAAAATCATAAAATATGCCAAAAAAAGTTAAAATCCCGAATTGCCCCAACACTTTAACAATAGTGAAAGAAACGCGTACGCGAATTTCGACCCAACCCAAACCGGGTTCAAGCTGAGGTTCGAATAGGCAATGGAAATATTACCAGAAATAGTAAGAAATAACTAAAAATGCCCGTTTGGCTGGTCGAACGGCGGAATTTGGGGATGAATATGGACCCCGGTGGAGCGTAGCTCAATCGTCCCCTTATGCGTCTCGTCGAGAGCTTTCCGAATTGGGGTGGCTCGCGTCATTCTGATGCCCGTGGCAAAAGCTATGGCCCAAACAGTGCGGTGACACCAAAGTCCAGTAATCTTTCTTACCGATTACTGGACTTTGGCCCCATGTCTTTTGAGAGATATATTAACGCCCGATTGGTGGATTTTGGCCCCAATATCTCATGTGACATATATTAACACCAAAATTCATAACTATTGCTTACCGATTTGTGCATTTTGTCAGCAATTTATGTCTCACAAAATAATGGTATCAAAATCCACTAATCTTGCTCACCGATTAGTGGATTTTGGCCCCAATATCTTCTGTGACATATATTAGTGCCAAAATGACAGCCGAATTAATCAAGGTGTTGGATCAATGTGGCATAAGCAACGAACAGAGAGGCATAAACGAATAGAGAACGTCTCTTTGGTTCCAAGAAAAGTAGATTAATCGAATTCTGCCCACAAGTCGGGCATATAAGGCTGAAAATCATAAAATATGCCAAAAAAAGTTAAAATCCCGAATTGCCCCAACACTTTAACAATAGTGAAAGAAACGCGTACGCGAATTTCGACCCAACCCAAACCGGGTTCAAGCTGAGGTTCGAATAGGCAATGGAAATATTACCAGAAATAGTAAGAAATAACTAAAAATGCCCGTTTGGCTGGTCGAACGGCGGAATTTGGGGATGAATATGGACCCCGATGGAGCGTAGCTCAATCGTCCCCTTATGCGTCTCGTCGAGAGCTTTCCGAATTGGGGTGGCTCGCGTCATTCTGATGCCCGTAGCAAAAGCTATGGCGCAAACAGTGCGGTGACACCAAAGTCCAGTAATCTTTCTTACCGATTACTGGACTTTGGCCCCATGTCTTTTGAGAGATATATTAACGCCCGATTGGTGGATTTTGGCCCCAATATCTCATGTGACATATATTAACACCAAAATTCATAACTATTGCTTACCGATTTATGCATTTTGTCAGCAATTTATGTCTCACAAAATAATGGTATCAAAATCCACTAATCTTGCTCACCGATTAGTGGATTTTGGCCCCAATATCTTCTGTGACATATATTAGTGCCAAAATGACAGCCGAATTAATCAAGGTGTTGGATCAATGTGGCATAAGCAACGAACAGAGAGGCATAAACGAATAGAGAACGTCTCTTTGGTTCCAAGAAAAGTAGATTAATCGAATTCTGCCCACAAGTCGGGCATATAAGGCTGAAAATCATAAAATATGCCAAAAAAAGTTAAAATCCCGAATTGCCCCAACACTTTAACCATAGTGAAAGAAACGCGTACGCGAATTTCGACCCAACCCAAACCGGGTTCAAGCTGAGGTTCGAATAGGCAATGGAAATATTACCAGAAATAGTAAGAAATAACTAAAAATGCCCGTTTGGCTGGTCGAACGGCGGAATTTGGGGATGAATATGGACCCCGATGGAGCGTAGCTCAATCGTCCCCTTATGCGTCTCGTCGAGAGCTTTCCGAATTGGGGTGGCTCGCGTCATTCTGATGCCTGTAGCAAAAGCTATGGCCCAAACAGTGCGGCGACACCAAAGTCCAGTAATCTTTCTTACCGATTACTGGACTTTGGCCCCATGTCTTTTGAGAGATATATTAACGCCCGATTGGTGGATTTTGGCCCCAATATCTCATGTGACATATATTAACACCAAAATGCATAACTATTGCTTACCGATTTGTGCATTTTGTCAGCAATTTATGTCTCACAAAATAATGGTATCAAAATCCACTAATCTTGCTCACCGATTAGTGGATTTTGGCCCCAATATCTTCTATGACATATATTAGTGCCAAAATGACAGCCGAATTAATCAAGACGTTGGATCAATGTGGCATAAGCAACGAACAGAGAGGCATAAACGAATAGAGAACGTCTCTATGGTTCCAAGAAAAGTAGATTAATCGAATTCTGCCCACAAGCCGGACATATATGGATGAAAATCATAAAATATGCCAAAAAAAGTTAAAATCCCTAATTGTCCGAACACTTTAACCACACTGAAAGAAACGCGTACGCGAATTTCGACCCAACCCAAAACGGGTTCAAGCTAAGGTTCGAATAGGCAATGGAAATATTACCAGAAATAGTAAGAAATAACTGAAAATGCCCGTTTGACTGGTCGAACGGCGGAATTTGGGGATGAATATGGACCCCGATGGAGCGCAGCTCAATCGTCCCCTTATGCGTCTCGTCGAGAGCTTTCCGAATTGGGGTGGCTCGCGTCATTATGATGCCCGTAGCAAAAGCTATGGCCCAAACAGTGCGGTGACACCAAAGTCCAGTAATCTTTCTTACCGATTACTGGACTTTGGCCCCATGTCTTTTGAGAGATATATTAACGCCCGATTGGTGGATTTTGGCCCCAATATCTCATGTGACATATATTAACACCAAAATTCATAACTATTGCTTACCGATTTGTGCATTTTGTCAGCAATTTATGTCTCACAAAATAATGGTATCAAAATCCACTAATCTTGCTCACCGATTAGTGGATTTTGGCCCCAATATCTTCTGTGACATATATTAGTGCCAAAATGACAGCCGAATTAATCAAGGTGTTGGATCAATGTGGCATAAGCAACGAACAGAGAGGCATAAACGAATAGAGAACGTCTCTTTGGTTCCAAGAAAAGTAGATTAATCGAATTCTGCCCACAAGTCGGGCATATAAGGCTGAAAATCATAAAATATGCCAAAAAAAGTTAAAATCCCGAATTGCCCCAACACTTTAACAATAGTGAAAGAAACGCGTACGCGAATTTCGACCCAACCCAAACCGGGTTCAAGCTGAGGTTCGAATAGGCAATGGAAATATTACCAGAAATAGTAAGAAATAACTAAAAATGCCCGTTTGGCTGGTCGAACGGCGGAATTTGGGGATGAATATGGACCCCGATGGAGCGTAGCTCAATCGTCCCCTTATGCGTCTCGTCGAGAGCTTTCCGAATTGGGGTGGCTCGCGTCATTCTGATGCCCGTAGCAAAAGCTATGGCGCAAACAGTGCGGTGACACCAAAGTCCAGTAATCTTTCTTACCGATTACTGGACTTTGGCCCCATGTCTTTTGAGAGATATATTAACGCCCGATTGGTGGATTTTGGCCCCAATATCTCATGTGACATATATTAACACCAAAATTCATAACTATTGCTTACCGATTTATGCATTTTGTCAGCAATTTATGTCTCACAAAATAATGGTACCAAAATCCACTAATCTTGCTCACCGATTAGTGGATTTTGGCCCCAATATCTTCTGTGACATATATTAGTGCCAAAATGACAGCCGAATTAATCAAGGTGTTGGATCAATGTGGCATAAGCAACGAACAGAGAGGCATAAACGAATAGAGAACGTCTCTTTGGTTCCAAGAAAAGTAGATTAATCGAATTCTGCCCACAAGTCGGGCATATAAGGCTGAAAATCATAAAATATGCCAAAAAAAGTTAAAATCCCGAATTGCCCCAACACTTTAACCATAGTGAAAGAAACGCGTACGCGAATTTCGACCCAACCCAAACCGGGTTCAAGCTGAGGTTCGAATAGGCAATGGAAATATTACCAGAAATAGTAAGAAATAACTAAAAATGCCCGTTTGGCTGGTCGAACGGCGGAATTTGGGGATGAATATGGACCCCGATGGAGCGTAGCTCAATCGTCCCCTTATGCGTCTCGTCGAGAGCTTTCCGAATTGGGGTGGCTCGCGTCATTCTGATGCCTGTAGCAAAAGCTATGGCCCAAACAGTGCGGCGACACCAAAGTCCAGTAATCTTTCTTACCGATTACTGGACTTTGGCCCCATGTCTTTTGAGAGATATATTAACGCCCGATTGGTGGATTTTGGCCCCAATATCTCATGTGACATATATTAACACCAAAATGCATAACTATTGCTTACCGATTTGTGCATTTTGTCAGCAATTTATGTCTCACAAAATAATGGTATCAAAATCCACTAATCTTGCTCACCGATTAGTGGATTTTGGCCCCAATATCTTCTATGACATATATTAGTGCCAAAATGACAGCCGAATTAATCAAGACGTTGGATCAATGTGGCATAAGCAACGAACAGAGAGGCATAAACGAATAGAGAACGTCTCTATGGTTCCAAGAAAAGTAGATTAATCGAATTCTGCCCACAAGCCGGACATATATGGATGAAAATCATAAAATATGCCAAAAAAAGTTAAAATCCCTAATTGTCCGAACACTTTAACCACACTGAAAGAAACGCGTACGCGAATTTCGACCCAACCCAAAACGGGTTCAAGCTAAGGTTCGAATAGGCAATGGAAATATTACCAGAAATAGTAAGAAATAACTGAAAATGCCCGTTTGACTGGTCGAACGGCGGAATTTGGGGATGAATATGGACCCCGATGGAGCGCAGCTCAATCGTCCCCTTATGCGTCTCGTCGAGAGCTTTCCGAATTGGGGTGGCTCGCGTCATTATGATGCCCGTAGCAAAAGCTATGGCCCAAACAGTGCGGTGACACCAAAGTCCAGTAATCTTTCTTACCGATTACTGGACTTTGGCCCCATGTCTTTTGAGAGATATATTAACGCCCGATTGGTGGATTTTGGCCCCAATATCTCATGTGACATATATTAACACCAAAATTCATAACTATTGCTTACCGATTTGTGCATTTTGTCAGCAATTTATGTCTCACAAAATAATGGTATCAAAATCCACTAATCTTGCTCACCGATTAGTGGATTTTGGCCCCAATATCTTCTGTGACATATATTAGTGCCAAAATGACAGCCGAATTAATCAAGGTGTTGGATCAATGTGGCATAAGCAACGAACAGAGAGGCATAAACGAATAGAGAACGTCTCTTTGGTTCCAAGAAAAGTAGATTAATCGAATTCTGCCCACAAGTCGGGCATATAAGGCTGAAAATCATAAAATATGCCAAAAAAAAGTTAAATTCCCGAATTGCCCCAACACTTTAACCATACTGAAAGAAACGCGTACGCGAATTTCGACCCAACCCAAACCGGGTTCAAGCAGAGGTTCGAATAGGCAATGGAAATATTACCAGAAATAGTAAGAAATAACTAAAAATGCCCGTTTGGCTGGTCGAACGGCGGAATTTGGGGATGAATATGGACCCCGATGGAGCGTAGCTCAATCGTCCCCTTATGCGTCTCGTCGAGAGCTTTCCGAATTGGGGTGGCTCGCGTCATTCTGATGCCCGTAGCAAAAGCTATGGCGCAAACAGTGCGGTGACACCAAAGTCCAGTAATCTTTCTTACCGATTACTGGACTTTGGCCCCATGTCTTTTGAGAGATATATTAACGCCCGATTGGTGGATTTTGGCCCCAATATCTCATGTGACATATATTAACACCAATATTCATAACTATTGCTTACCGATTTATGCATTTTGTCAGCAATTTATGTCTCACAAAATAATGGTATCAAAATCCACTAATCTTGCTCACCGATTAGTGGATTTTGGCCCCAATATCTTCTGTGACATATATTAGTGCCAAAATGACAGCCGAATTAATCAAGGTGTTGGATCAATGTGGCATAAGCAACGAACAGAGAGGCATAAACGAATAGAGAACGTCTCTTTGGTTCCAAGAAAAGTAGATTAATCGAATTCTGCCCACAAGTCGGGCATATAAGGCTGAAAATCATAAAATATGCCAAAAAAAGTTAAAATCCCGAATTGCCCCAACACTTTAACCATAGTGAAAGAAACGCGTACGCGAATTTCGACCCAACCCAAACCGGGTTCAAGCTGAGGTTCGAATAGGCAATGGAAATATTACCAGAAATAGTAAGAAATAACTAAAAATGCCCGTTTGGCTGGTCGAACGGCGGAATTTGGGGATGAATATGGACCCCGATGGAGCGTAGCTGAATCGTCCCCTTATGCGTCTCGTCGAGAGCTTTCCGAATTGGGGTGGCTCGCGTCATTCTGATGCCTGTAGCAAAAGCTATGGCCCAAACAGTGCGGCGACACCAAAGTCCAGTAATCTTTCTTACCGATTACTGGACTTTGGCCCCATGTCTTTTGAGAGATATATTAACGCCCGATTGGTGGATTTTGGCCCCAATATCTCATGTGACATATATTAACACCAAAATGCATAACTATTGCTTACCGATTTGTGCATTTTGTCAGCAATTTAGGTCTCACAAAATAATGGTATCAAAATCCACTAATCTTGCTCACCGATTAGTGGATTTTGGCCCCAATATCTTCTATGACATATATTAGTGCCAAAATGACAGCCGAATTAATCAAGACGTTGGATCAATGTGGCATAAGCAACGAACAGAGAGGCATAAACGAATAGAGAACGTCTCTATGGTTCCAAGAAAAGTAGATTAATCGAATTCTGCCCACAAGCCGGACATATATGGATGAAAATCATAAAATATGCCAAAAAAAGTTAAAATCCCTAATTGTCCGAACACTTTAACCACACTGAAAGAAACGCGTACGCGAATTTCGACCCAACCCAAAACGGGTTCAAGCTAAGGTTCGAATAGGCAATGGAAATATTACCAGAAATAGTAAGAAATAACTGAAAATGCCCGTTTGACTGGTCGAACGGCGGAATTTGGGGATGAATATGGACCCCGATGGAGCGCAGCTCAATCGTCCCCTTATGCGTCTCGTCGAGAGCTTTCCGAATTGGGGTGGCTCGCGTCATTATGATGCCCGTAGCAAAAGCTATGGCCCAAACAGTGCGGTGACACCAAAGTCCAGTAATCTTTCTTACCGATTACTGGACTTTGGCCCCATGTCTTTTGAGAGATATATTAACGCCCGATTGGTGGATTTTGGCCCCAATATCTCATGTGACATATATTAACACCAAAATTCATAACTATTGCTTACCGATTTGTGCATTTTGTCAGCAATTTATGTCTCACAAAATAATGGTATCAAAATCCACTAATCTTGCTCACCGATTAGTGGATTTTGGCCCCAATATCTTCTGTGACATATATTAGTGCCAAAATGACAGCCGAATTAATCAAGGCGTTGGATCAATGTGGCATAAGCAACGAACAGAGAGGCATAAATGAATAGAGAACGTCTCTTTGGTTCCAAGAAAAGTAGATTAATCGAATTCTGCCCACAAGTCGGGCATATAAGGCTGAAAATCATAAAATATGCCAAAAAAAGTTAAAATCCCGAATTGCCCCAACACTTTAACCATACTGAAAGAACGCGTACGCGAATTTCGACCCAACCCAAACCGGGTTCAAGCTGAGGTTCGAATAGGCAATGGAAATATTACCAGAAATAGTAAGAAATAACTAAAAATGCCCGTTTGGCTGGTCGAACGGCGGAATTTGGGGATGAATATGGACCCCGGTGGAGCGTAGCTCAATCGTCCCCTTATGCGTCTCGTCGAGAGCTTTCCGAATTGGGGTGGCTCGCGTCATTCTGATGCCCGTAGCAAAAGCTATGGCCCAAACAGTGCGGTGACACCAAAGTCCAGTAATCTTTCTTACCGATTACTGGACTTTGGCCCCATGTCTTTTGAGAGATATATTAACGCCCGATTGGTGGATTTTGGCCCCAATATCTCATGTGACATATATTAACACCAAAATTCATAACTATTGCTTACCGATTTGTGCATTTTGTCAGCAATTTATGTCTCACAAAATAATGGTATCAAAATCCACTAATCTTGCTCACCGATTAGTGGATTTTGGCCCCAATATCTTCTGTGACATATATTAGTGCCAAAATGACAGCCGAATTAATCAAGGTGTTGGATCAATGTGGCATAAGCAACGAACAGAGAGGCATAAACGAATAGAGAACGTCTCTTTGGTTCCAAGAAAAGTAGATTAATCGAATTCTGCCCACAAGTCGGGCATATAAGGCTGAAAATCATAAAATATGCCAAAAAAAGTTAAAATCCCGAATTGCCCCAACACTTTAACCATAGTGAAAGAAACGCGTACGCGAATTTCGACCCAACCCAAACCGGGTTCAAGCTGAGGTTCGAATAGGCAATGGAAATATTACCAGAAATAGTAAGAAATAACTAAAAATGCCCGTTTGGCTGGTCGAACGGCGGAATTTGGGGATGAATATGGACCCCGATGGAGCGTAGCTCAATCGTCCCCTTATGCGTCTCGTCGAGAGCTTTCCGAATTGGGGTGGCTCGCGTCATTCTGATGCCTGTAGCAAAAGCTATGGCCCAAACAGTGCGGCGACACCAAAGTCCAGTAATCTTTCTTACCGATTACTGGACTTTGGCCCCATGTCTTTTGAGAGATATATTAACGCCCGATTGGTGGATTTTGGCCCCAATATCTCATGTGACATATATTAACACCAAAATGCATAACTATTGCTTACCGATTTGTGCATTTTGTCAGCAATTTATGTCTCACAAAATAATGGTATCAAAATCCACTAATCTTGCTCACCGATTAGTGGATTTTGGCCCCAATATCTTCTATGACATATATTAGTGCCAAAATGACAGCCGAATTAATCAAGACGTTGGATCAATGTGGCATAAGCAACGAACAGAGAGGCATAAACGAATAGAGAACGTCTCTATGGTTCCAAGAAAAGTAGATTAATCGAATTCTGCCCACAAGCCGGACATATATGGATGAAAATCATAAAATATGCCAAAAAAAGTTAAAATCCCTAATTGTCCGAACACTTTAACCACACTGAAAGAAACGCGTACGCGAATTTCGACCCAACCCAAAACGGGTTCAAGCTAAGGTTCGAATAGGCAATGGAAATATTACCATAAATAGTAAGAAATAACTGAAAATGCCCGTTTGACTGGTCGAACGGCGGAATTTGGGGATGAATATGGACCCCGATGGAGCGCAGCTCAATCGTCCCCTTATGCGTCTCGTCGAGAGCTTTCCGAATTGGGGTGGCTCGCGTCATTATGATGCCCGTAGCAAAAGCTATGGCCCAAACAGTGCGGTGACACCAAAGTCCAGTAATCTTTCTTACCGATTACTGGACTTTGGCCCCATGTCTTTTGAGAGATATATTAACGCCCGATTGGTGGATTTTGGCCCCAATATCTCATGTGACATATATTAACACCAAAATTCATAACTATTGCTTACCGATGTGTGCATTTTGTCAGCAATTTATGTCTCACAAAATAATGGTATCAAAATCCACTAATCTTGCTCACCGATTAGTGGATTTTGGCCCCAATATCTTCTGTGACATATATTAGTGCCAAAATGACAGCCGAATTAATCAAGGCGTTGGATCAATGTGGCATAAGCAACGAACAGAGAGGCATAAATGAATAGAGAACGTCTCTTTGGTTCCAAGAAAAGTAGATTAATCGAATTCTGCCCACAAGTCGGGCATATAAGGCTGAAAATCATAAAATATGCCAAAAAAAGTTAAAATCCCGAATTGCCCCAACACTTTAACCATACTGAAAGAACGCGTACGCGAATTTCGACCCAACCCAAACCGGGTTCAAGCTGAGGTTCGAATAGGCAATGGAAATATTACCAGAAATAGTAAGAAATAACTAAAAATGCCCGTTTGGCTGGTCGAACGGCGGAATTTGGGGATGAATATGGACCCCGATGGAGCGTAGCTCAATCGTCCCCTTATGCGTCTCGTCGAGAGCTTTCCGAATTGGGGTGGCTCGCGTCATTCTGATGCCCGTAGCAAAAGCTATGGCCCAAACAGTGCGGTGACACCAAAGTCCAGTAATCTTTCTTACCGATTACTGGACTTTGGCCCCATGTCTTTTGAGAGATATATTAACGCCCGATTGGTGGATTTTGGCCCCAATATCTCATGTGACATATATTAACACCAAAATTCATAACTATTGCTTACCGATTTGTGCATTTTGTCAGCAATTTATGTCTCACAAAATAATGGTATCAAAATCCACTAATCTTGCTCACCGATTAGTGGATTTTGGCCCCAATATCTTCTGTGACATATATTAGTGCCAAAATGACAGCCGAATTAATCAAGGTGTTGGATCAATGTGGCATAAGCAACGAACAGAGAGGCATAAACGAATAGAGAACGTCTCTTTGGTTCCAAGAAAAGTAGATTAATCGAATTCTGCCCACAAGTCGGGCATATAAGGCTGAAAATCATAAAATATGCCAAAAAAAGTTAAAATCCCGAATTGCCCCAACACTTTAACCATAGTGAAAGAAACGCGTACGCGAATTTCGACCCAACCCAAACCGGGTTCAAGCTGAGGTTCGAATAGGCAATGGAAATATTACAAGAAATAGTAAGAAATAACTAAAAATGCCCGTTTGGCTGGTCGAACGGCGGAATTTGGGGATGAATATGGACCCCGGTGGAGCGTAGCTCAATCGTCCCCTTATGCGTCTCGTCGAGAGCTTTCCGAATTGGGGTGGCTCGCGTCATTCTGATGCCCGTGGCAAAAGCTATGGCCCAAACAGTGCGGTGACACCAAAGTCCAGTAATCTTTCTTACCGATTACTGGACTTTGGCCCCATGTCTTTTGAGAGATATATTAACGCCCGATTGGTGGATTTTGGCCCCAATATCTCATGTGACATATATTAACACCAAAATTCATAACTATTGCTTACCGATTTGTGCATTTTGTCAGCAATTTATGTCTCACAAAATAATGGTATCAAAATCCACTAATCTTGCTCACCGATTAGTGGATTTTGGCCCCAATATCTTCTGTGACATATATTAGTGCCAAAATGACAGCCGAATTAATCAAGGCGTTGGATCAATGTGGCATAAGCAACGAACAGAGAGGCATAAATGAATAGAAAACGTCTCTTTGGTTCCAAGAAAAGTAGATTAATCGAATTCTGCCCACAAGTCGGGCATATAAGGCTGAAAATCATAAAATATGCCAAAAAAAAGTTAAATTCCCGAATTGCCCCAACACTTTAACCATACTGAAAGAAACGCGTACGCGAATTTCGACCCAACCCAAAACGGGTTCAAGCTGAGGTTCGAATAGGCAATGGAAATATTACCAGAAATAGTAAGAAATAACTAAAAATGCCCGTTTGGCTGGTCGAACGGCGGAATTTGGGGATGAATATGGACCCCGATGGAGCGTAGCTCAATCGTCCCCTTATGCGTCTCGTCGAGAGCTTTCCGAATTGGGGTGGCTCGCGTCATTCTGATGCCCGTAGCAAAAGCTATGGCGCAAACAGTGCGGTGACACCAAAGTCCAGTAATCTTTCTTACCGATTACTGGACTTTGGCCCCATGTCTTTTGAGAGATATATTAACGCCCGATTGGTGGATTTTGGCCCCAATATCTCATGTGACATATATTAACACCAAAATTCATAACTATTGCTTACCGATTTATGCATTTTGTCAGCAATTTATGTCTCACAAAATAATGGTATCAAAATCCACTAATCTTGCTCACCGATTAGTGGATTTTGGCCCCAATATCTTCTGTGACATATATTAGTGCCAAAATGACAGCCGAATTAATCAAGGTGTTGGATCAATGTGGCATAAGCAACGAACAGAGAGGCATAAACGAATAGAGAACGTCTCTTTGGTTCCAAGAAAAGTAGATTAATCGAATTCTGCCCACAAGTCGGGCATATAAGGCTGAAAATCATAAAATATGCCAAAAAAAGTTAAAATCCCGAATTGCCCCAACACTTTAACCATAGTGAAAGAAACGCGTACGCGAATTTCGACCCAACCCAAACCGGGTTCAAGCTGAGGTTCGAATAGGCAATGGAAATATTACCAGAAATAGTAAGAAATAACTGAAAATGCCCGTTTGACTGGTCGAACGGCGGAATTTGGGGATGAATATGGACCCCGATGGAGCGTAGCTCAATCGTCCCCTTATGCGTCTCGTCGAGAGCTTTCCGAATTGGGGTGGCTCGCGTCATTCTGATGCCCGTAGCAAAAGCTATGGCCCAAACAGTGCGGCGACACCAAAGTCCAGTAATCTTTCTTACCGATTACTGGACTTTGGCCCCATGTCTTTTGAGAGATATATTAACGCCCGATTGGTGGATTTTGGCCCCAATATCTCATGTGACATATATTAACACCAAAATGCATAACTATTGCTTACCGATTTGTGCATTTTGTCAGCAATTTATGTCTCACAAAATAATGGTATCAAAATCCACGAATCTTGCTCACCGATTATTGGATTTTGGCCCCAATATCTTATGTGACATACATTAGTGCCAAAATGACAGCCGAATTAATCAAGGCGTTGGATCAATGTGGAATAAGCAACGAACAGAGAGGCATAAACGAATACAGAACGTCTTTATGGTTCCAAGAAAAGTAGATTAATCGAATTCTGCCCACAATTCGGGCATATAAGGCTGAAAATCATAAAATATGCAAAAAAAAGTTAAAATCCCGAATTGTCCCAACACTTTAACCATACAGAAAGAAACGCGTACGCGAATTTCGACCCAACCCAAAACGGGTTCAAGCTGAGGTCCGAATAGGCAATGGAAATATTACCAGAAATAGTAAGAAATAACTGAAAATGCCCGTTTGACTGGTCGAACGGCGGAATTTGGGGATGAATATGGACCCCGATGGAGCGTAGCTCAATCGTCCCCTTATGCGTCTCGTCGAGAGCTTTCCGAATTGGGGTGGCTCGCGTCATTCTGATGCCCGTAGCAAAAGCTATGGCCCAAACAGTGCGGTGACACCAAAGTCCAGTAATCTTTCTTACCGATTACTGGACTTTGGCCCCATGTCTTTTGAGAGATATATTAACGCCCGATTGGTGGATTTTGGCCCCAATATCTCATGTGACATATATTAACACCAAAATTCATAACTATTGCTTACCGATTTATGCATTTTGTCAGCAATTTATGTCTCACAAAATAATGGTATCAAAATCCACTAATCTTGCTCACCGATTAGTGGATTTTGGCCCCAATATCTTCTGTGACATATATTAGTGCCAAAATGACAGCCGAATTAATCAAGGTGTTGGATCAATGTGGCATAAGCAACGAACAGAGAGGCATAAACGAATAGAGAACGTCTCTTTGGTTCCAAGAAAAGTAGATTAATCGAATTCTGCCCACAAGTCGGGCATATAAGGCTGAAAATCATAAAATATGCCAAAAAAAGTTAAAATCCCGAATTGCCCCAACACTTTAACCATAGTGAAAGAAACGCGTACGCGAATTTCGACCCAACCCAAACCGGGTTCAAGCTGAGGTTCGAATAGGCAATGGAAATATTACCAGAAATAGTAAGAAATAACTAAAAATGCCCGTTTGGCTGGTCGAACGGCGGAATTTGGGGATGAATATGGACCCCGGTGGAGCGTAGCTCAATCGTCCCCTTATGCGTCTCGTCGAGAGCTTTCCGAATTGGGGTGGCTCGCGTCATTCTGATGCCCGTGGCAAAAGCTATGGCCCAAACAGTGCGGTGACACCAAAGTCCAGTAATCTTTCTTACCGATTACTGGACTTTGGCCCCATGTCTTTTGAGAGATATATTAACGCCCGATTGGTGGATTTTGGCCCCAATATCTCATGTGACATATATTAACACCAAAATTCATAACTATTGCTTACCGATTTGTGCATTTTGTCAGCAATTTATGTCTCACAAAATAATGGTATCAAAATCCACTAATCTTGCTCACCGATTAGTGGATTTTGGCCCCAATATCTTCTGTGACATATATTAGTGCCAAAATGACAGCCGAATTAATCAAGGCGTTGGATCAATGTGGCATAAGCAACGAACAGAGAGGCATAAATGAATAGAGAACGTCTCTTTGGTTCCAAGAAAAGTAGATTAATCGAATTCTGCCCACAAGTCGGGCATATAAGGCTGAAAATCATAAAATATGCCAAAAAAAAGTTAAATTCCCGAATTGCCCCAACACTTTAACCATACTGAAAGAAACGCGTACACGAATTTCGACCCAACCCAAACCGGGTTCAAGCTGAGGTTCGAATAGGCAATGGAAATATTACCAGAAATAGTAAGAAATAACTAAAAATGCCCGTTTGGCTGGTCGAACGGCGGAATTTGGGGATGAATATGGACCCCGATGGAGCGTAGCTCAATCGTCCCCTTATGCGTCTCGTCGAGAGCTTTCCGAATTGGGGTGGCTCGCGTCATTCTGATGCCCGTAGCAAAAGCTATGGCGCAAACAGTGCGGTGACACCAAAGTCCAGTAATCTTTCTTACCGATTACTGGACTTTGGCCCCATGTCTTTTGAGAGATATATTAACGCCCGATTGGTGGATTTTGGCCCCAATATCTCATGTGACATATATTAACACCAAAATTCATAACTATTGCTTACCGATTTATGCATTTTGTCAGCAATTTATGTCTCACAAAATAATGGTATCAAAATCCACTAATCTTGCTCACCGATTAGTGGATTTTGGCCCCAATATCTTCTGTGACATATATTAGTGCCAAAATGACAGCCGAATTAATCAAGGTGTTGGATCAATGTGGCATAAGCAACGAACAGAGAGGCATAAACGAATAGAGAACGTCTCTTTGGTTCCAAGAAAAGTAGATTAATCGAATTCTGCCCACAAGTCGGGCATATAAGGCTGAAAATCATAAAATATGCCAAAAAAAGTTAAAATCCCGAATTGCCCCAACACTTTAACCATAGTGAAAGAAACGCGTACGCGAATTTCGACCCAACCCAAACCGGGTTCAAGCTGAGGTTCGAATAGGCAATGGAAATATTACCAGAAATAGTAAGAAATAACTAAAAATGCCCGTTTGGCTGGTCGAACGGCGGAATTTGGGGATGAATATGGACCCCGATGGAGCGTAGCTCAATCGTCCCCTTATGCGTCTCGTCGAGAGCTTTCCGAATTGGGGTGGCTCGCGTCATTCTGATGCCCGTAGCAAAAGCTATGGCCCAAACAGTGCGGCGACACCAAAGTCCAGTAATCTTTCTTACCGATTACTGGACTTTGGCCCCATGTCTTTTGAGAGATATATTAACGCCTGATTGGTGGATTTTGGCCCCAATATCTCATGTGACATATATTAACACCAAAATGCATAACTATTGCTTACCGATTTGTGCATTTTGTCAGCAATTTATGTCTCACAAAATAATGGTATCAAAATCCACTAATCTTGCTCACCGATTAGTGGATTTTGGCCCCAATATCTTCTATGACATATATTAGTGCCAAAATGACAGCCGAATTAATCAAGACGTTGGATCAATGTGGCATAAGCAACGAACAGAGAGGCATAAACGAATAGAGAACGTCTCTATGGTTCCAAGAAAAGTAGATTAATCGAATTCTGCCCACAAGCCGGACATATATGGATGAAAATCATAAAATATGCCAAAAAAAGTTAAAATCCCTAATTGTCCGAACACTTTAACCACACTGAAAGAAACGCGTACGCGAATTTCGACCCAACCCAAAACGGGTTCAAGCTAAGGTTCGAATAGGCAATGGAAATATTACCAGAAATAGTAAGAAATAACTGAAAATGCCCGTTTGACTGGTCGAACGGCGGAATTTGGGGATGAATTTGGACCCCGATGGAGCGCAGCTCAATCGTCCCCTTATGCGTCTCGTCGAGAGCTTTCCGAATTGGGGTGGCTCGCGTCATTCTGATGCCCGTAGCAAAAGCTATGGCCCAAACAGTGCGGTGACACCAAAGTCTAGTAATCTTTCTTACCGATTACTGGACTTTGGCCCCATGTCTTTTGAGAGATATATTAACGCCCGATTGGTGGATTTTGGCCCCAATATCTCATGTGACATATATTAACACCAAAATTCATAACTATTGCTTACCGATTTGTGCATTTTGTCAGCAATTTATGTCTCACAAAATAATGGTATCAAAATCCACTAATCTTGCTCACCGATTAGTGGATTTTGGCCCCAATATCTTCTGTGACATATATTAGTGCCAAAATGACAGCCGAATTAATCAAGGCGTTGGATCAATGTGGCATAAGCAACGAACAGAGAGGCATAAATGAATAGAGAACGTCTCTTTGGTTCCAAGAAAAGTAGATTAATCGAATTCTGCCCACAAGTCGGGCATATAAGGCTGAAAATCATAAAATATGCCAAAAAAAGTTAAAATCCCGAATTGCCCCAACACTTTAACCATACTGAAAGAAACGCGTACGCGAATTTCGACCCAACCCAAACCGGGTTCAAGCTGAGGTTCGAATAGGCAATGGAAATATTACCAGAAATAGTAAGAAATAACTAAAAATGCCCGTTTGGCTGGTCGAACGGCGGAATTTGGGGATGAATATGGACCCTGATGGAGCGTAGCTCAATCGTCCCCTTATGCGTCTCGTCGAGAGCTTTCCGAATTGGGGTGGCTCGCGTCATTCTGATGCCCGTAGCAAAAGCTATGGCGCAAACAGTGCGGTGACACCAAAGTCCAGTAATCTTTCTTACCGATTACTGGACTTTGGCCCCATGTCTTTTGAGAGATATATTAACGCCCGATTGGTGGATTTTGGCCCCAATATCTCATGTGACATATATTAACACCAAAATTCATAACTATTGCTTACCGATTTATGCATTTTGTCAGCAATTTATGTCTCACAAAATAATGGTATCAAAATCCACTAATCTTGCTCACCGATTAGTGGATTTTGGCCCCAATATCTTCTGTGACATATATTAGTGCCAAAATGACAGCCGAATTAATCAAGGTGTTGGATCAATGTGGCATAAGCAACGAACAGAGAGGCATAAACGAATAGAGAACGTCTCTTTGGTTCCAAGAAAAGTAGATTAATCGAATTCTGCCCACAAGTCGGGCATATAAGGCTGAAAATCATAAAATATGCCAAAAAAAGTTAAAATCCCGAATTGCCCCAACACTTTAACCATACTGAAAGAAACGCGTACGCGAATTTCGACCCAACCCAAACCGGGTTCAAGCTGAGGTTCGAATAGGCAATGGAAATATTACCATAAATAGTAAGAAATAACTAAAAATGCCCGTTTGGCTGGTCGAACGGCGGAATTTGGGGATGAATATGGACCCCGATGGAGCGTAGCTCAATCGTCCCCTTATGCGTCTTGTCGAGAGCTTTCCGAATTGGGGTGGCTCGCGTCATTCTGATGCCCGTAGCAAAAGCTATGGCCCAAACAGTGCGGCGACACCAAAGTCCAGTAATCTTTCTTACCGATTACTGGACTTTGGCCCCATGTCTTTTGAGAGATATATTAACGCCCGATTGGTGGATTTTGGCCCCAATATCTCATGTGACATATATTAACACCAAAATGCATAACTATTGCTTACCGATTTGTGCATTTTGTCAGCAATTTATGTCTCACAAAATAATGGTATCAAAATCCACTAATCTTGCTCACCGATTAGTGGATTTTGGCCCCAATATCTTCAGTGACATATATTAGTGCCAAAATGACAGCCGAATTAATCAAGACGTTGGATCAATGTGGCATAAGCAACGAACAGAGAGGCATAAACGAATAGAGAACGTCTCTATGGTTCCAAGAAAAGTAGATTAATCGAATTCTGCCCACAAGCCGGACATATATGGATGAAAATCATAAAATATGCCAAAAAAAGTTAAAATCCCTAATTGTCCGAACACTTTAACCACTCTGAAAGAAACGCGTACGCGAATTTCGACCCAACCCAAAACGGGTTCAAGCTAAGGTTCGAATAGGCAATGGAAATATTACTTGAAATAGTAAGAAATAACTGAAAATGCCCGTTTGACTGGTCGAACGGCGGAACTTGGGGATGAATATGGACCCCGATGGAGCGTAGCTCAATCGTCCCCTTATGCGTCTCGTCGAGAGCTTTCCGAATTGGGGTGGCTCGCGTCATTCTGATGCCCGTAGCAAAAGCTATGGCCCAAACAGTGCGGTGACACCAAAGTCCAGTAATCTTTCTTACCGATTACTGGACTTTGGCCCCATGTCTTTTGAGAGATATATTAACGCCCGATTGGTGGATTTTGGCCCCAATATCTCATGTGACATATATTAACACCAAAATTCATAACTATTGCTTACCGATTTGTGCATTTTGTCAGCAATTTATGTCTCACAAAATAATGGTATCAAAATCCACTAATCTTGCTCACCGATTAGTGGATTTTGGCCCCAATATCTTCTGTGACATATATTAGTGCCAAAATGACAGCCGAATTAATCAAGGCGTTGGATCAATGTGGCATAAGCAACGAACAGAGCGGCATAAATGAATAGAGAACGTCTCTTTGGTTCCAAGAAAAGTAGATTAATCGAATTCTGCCCACAAGTCGGGCATATAAGGCTGAAAATCATAAAATATGCCAAAAAAAGTTAAAATCCCGAATTGCCCCAACACTTTAACCATACTGAAAGAAACGCGTACGCGAATTTCGACCCAACCCAAACCGGGTTCAAGCTGAGGTTCGAATAGGCAATGGAAATATTACCAGAAATAGTAAGAAATAACTAAAAATGCCCGTTTGGCTGGTCGAACGGCGGAATTTGGGGATGAATATGGACCTCGATGGAGCGTAGCTCAATCGTCCCCTTATGCGTCTCGTCGAGAGCTTTCCGAATTGGGGTGGCTCGCGTCATTCTGATGCCCGTAGCAAAAGCTATGGCCCAAACAGTGCGGCGACACCAAAGTCCAGTAATCTTTCTTACCGATTACTGGACTTTGGCCCCATGTCTTTTGAGAGATATATTAACGCCCGATTGGTGGATTTTGGCCCCAATATCTCATGTGACATATATTAACACCAAAATGCATAACTATTGCTTACCGATTTGTGCATTTTGTCAGCAATTTATGTCTCACAAAATAATGGTATCAAAATCCACTAATCTTGCTCACCGATTAGTGGATTTTGGCCCCAATATCTTCTATGACATATATTAGTGCCAAAATGACAGCCGAATTAATCAAGACGTTGGATCAATGTGGCATAAGCAACGAACAGAGAGGCATAAACGAATAGAGAACGTCTCTATGGTTCCAAGAAAAGTAGATTAATCGAATTCTGCCCACAAGCCGGACATATATGGATGAAAATCATAAAATATGCCAAAAAAAGTTAAAATCCCTAATTGTCCGAACACTTTAACCACACTGAAAGAAACGCGTACGCGAATTTCGACCCAACCCAAAACGGGTTCAAGCTAAGGTTCGAATAGGCAATGGAAATATTACCAGAAATAGTAAGAAATAACTGAAAATGCCCGTTTGACTGGTCGAACGGCGGAATTTGGGGATGAATATGGACCCCGATGGAGCGCAGCTCAATCGTCCCCTTATGCGTCTCGTCGAGAGCTTTCCGAATTGGGGTGGCTCGCGTCATTCTGATGCCCGTAGCAAAAGCTATGGCCCAAACAGTGCGGTGACACCAAAGTCCAGTAATCTTTCTTACCGATTACTGGACTTTGGCCCCATGTCTTTTGAGAGATATATTAACGCCCGATTGGTGGATTTTGGCCCCAATATCTCATGTGACATATATTAACACCAAAATTCATAACTATTGCTTACCGATTTGTGCATTTTGTCAGCAATTTATGTCTCACAAAATAATGGTATCAAAATCCACTAATCTTGCTCACCGATTAGTGGATTTTGGCCCCAATATCTTCTGTGACATATATTAGTGCCAAAATGACAGCCGAATTAATCAAGGCGTTGGATCAATGTGGCATAAGCAACGAACAGAGAGGCATAAATGAATAGAGAACGTCTCTTTGGTTCCAAGAAAAGTAGATTAATCGAATTCTGCCCACAAGTCGGGCATATAAGGCTGAAAATCATAAAATATGCCAAAAAAAGTTAAAATCCCGAATTGCCCCAACACTTTAACCATACTGAAAGAAACGCGTACGCGAATTTCGACCCAACCCAAACCGGGTTCAAGCTGAGGTTCGAATAGGCAATGGAAATATTACCAGAAATAGTAAGAAATAACTAAAAATGCCCGTTTGGCTGGTCGAACGGCGGAATTTGGGGATGAATATGGACCCCGATGGAGCGTAGCTCAATCGTCCCCTTATGCGTCTCGTCGAGAGCTTTCCGAATTGGGGTGGCTCGCGTCATTCTGATGCCCGTAGCAAAAGCTATGGCGCAAACAGTGCGGTGACACCAAAGTCCAGTAATCTTTCTTACCGATTACTGGACTTTGGCCCCATGTCTTTTGAGAGATATATTAACGCCCGATTGGTGGATTTTGGCCCCAATATCGCATGTGACATATATTAACACCAAAATTCATAACTATTGCTTACCGATTTATGCATTTTGTCAGCAATTTATGTCTCACAAAATAATGGTATCAAAATCCACTAATCTTGCTCACCGATTAGTGGATTTTGGCCCCAATATCTTCTGTGACATATATTAGTGCCAAAATGACAGCCGAATTAATCAAGGTGTTGGATCAATGTGGCATAAGCAACGAACAGAGAGGCATAAACGAATAGAGAACGTCTCTTTGGTTCCAAGAAAAGTAGATTAATCGAATTCTGCCCACAAGTCGGGCATATAAGGCTGAAAATCATAAAATATGCCAAAAAAAGTTAAAATCCCGAATTGCCCCAACACTTTAACCATACTGAAAGAAACGCGTACGCGAATTTCGACCCAACCCAAACCGGGTTCAAGCTGAGGTTCGAATAGGAAATTGAAATATTACCATAAATAGTAAGAAATAACTAAAAATGCCCGTTTGGCTGGTCGAACGGCGGAATTTGGGGATGAATATGGACCCCGATGGAGCGTAGCTCAATCGTCCCCTTATGCGTCTTGTCGAGAGCTTTCCGAATTGGGGTGGCTCGCGTCATTCTGATGCCCGTAGCAAAAGCTATGGCCCAAACAGTGCGGCGACACCAAAGTCCAGTAATCTTTCTTACCGATTACTGGACTTTGGCCCCATGTCTTTTGAGAGATATATTAACGCCCGATTGGTGGATTTTGGCCCCAATATCTCATGTGACATATATTAACACCAAAATGCATAACTATTGCTTACCGATTTGTGCATTTTGTCAGCAATTTATGTCTCACAAAATAATGGTATCAAAATCCACTAATCTTGCTCACCGATTAGTGGATTTTGGCCCCAATATCTTCTGTGACATATATTAGTGCCAAAATGACAGCCGAATTAATCAAGACGTTGGATCAATGTGGCATAAGCAACGAACAGAGAGGCATAAACGAATAGAGAACGTCTCTATGGTTCCAAGAAAAGTAGATTAATCGAATTCTGCCCACAAGCCGGACATATATGGATGAAAATCATAAAATATGCCAAAAAAAGTTAAAATCCCTAATTGTCCGAACACTTTAACCACTCTGAAAGAAACGCGTACGCGAATTTCGACCCAACCCAAAACGGGTTCAAGCTAAGGTTCGAATAGGCAATGGAAATATTACTTGAAATAGTAAGAAATAACTGAAAATGCCCGTTTGACTGGTCGAACGGCGGAACTTGGGGATGAATATGGACCCCGATGGAGCGTAGCTCAATCGTCCCCTTATGCGTCTCGTCGAGAGCTTTCCGAATTGGGGTGGCTCGCGTCATTCTGATGCCCGTAGCAAAAGCTATGGCCCAAACAGTGCGGTGACACCAAAGTCCAGTAATCTTTCTTACCGATTACTGGACTTTGGCCCCATGTCTTTTGAGAGATATATTAACGCCCGATTGGTGGATTTTGGCCCCAATATCTCATGTGACATATATTAACACCAAAATTCATAACTATTGCTTACCGATTTGTGCATTTTGTCAGCAATTTATGTCTCACAAAATAATGGTATCAAAATCCACTAATCTTGCTCACCGATTAGTGGATTTTGGCCCCAATATCTTCTGTGACATATATTAGTGCCAAAATGACAGCCGAATTAATCAAGGCGTTGGATCAATGTGGCATAAGCAACGAACAGAGCGGCATAAATGAATAGAGAACGTCTCTTTGGTTCCAAGAAAAGTAGATTAATCGAATTCTGCCCACAAGTCGGGCATATAAGGCTGAAAATCATAAAATATGCCAAAAAAAGTTAAAATCCCGAATTGCCCCAACACTTTAACCATACTGAAAGAAACGCGTACGCGAATTTCGACCCAACCCAAACCGGGTTCAAGCTGAGGTTCGAATAGGCAATGGAAATATTACCAGAAATAGTAAGAAATAACTAAAAATGCCCGTTTGGCTGGTCGAACGGCGGAATTTGGGGATGAATATGGACCTCGATGGAGCGTAGCTCAATCGTCCCCTTATGCGTCTCGTCGAGAGCTTTCCGAATTGGGGTGGCTCGCGTCATTCTGATGCCCGTAGCAAAAGCTATGGCGCAAACAGTGCGGTGACACCAAAGTCCAGTAATCTTTCTTACCGATTACTGGACTTTGGCCCCATGTCTTTTGAGAGATATATTAACGCCCGATTGGTGGATTTTGGTCTCAATATCTCATGTGACATATATTAACACCAAAATGCATAACTATTGCTTACCGATTTGTGCATTTTTTCAGCAATTTATGTCTCACAAAATAATGGTATCAAAATCCACTAATCTTGCTCACCGATTAGTGGATTTTGGCCCCAATATCTTATGTGACATATATTAGTGCCAAAATGACAGCCGAATTAATCAAGGCGTTGGATCAATGTGGCATAAGCAACGAACAGAGAGGCATAAACGAAGAGAGAACGTCTCTATGGTTCCAAGAAAACTAGATTAATCGAATTCTGCCCACAAGCCGGACATATATGGATGAAAATCATAAAATATGCCAAAAAAAGTTAAAATCCCGAATTGTCCCAACACTTTAACCACACTGAAAGAAACGTGTACGCGAATTTCGACCCAACCCAAAACGGGTTCAAGCTGAGGTCCGAATAGGCAATGGAAATATTACCAGAAATAGTAAGAAATAACTAAAAATGCCCGTTTGGCTGGTCGAACGGCGGAATTTGGGGATGAATATGCACCCTGATAGAGCGTAGCTCAATCGTCCCCTTGTGCGTCTCGTCGAGAGCTTTCCGAATTGGGGTGGCTCGCGTCATTCTGATGCCCGTAGCAAAAGCTATGGCCCAAACAGTGCGGCGACACCAAACCGATTACTGGACTTTGGCCCCATGTCTTTTGAGAGATATATTAACGCCCGATTGGTGGATTTTGGTCTCAATATCTCATGTGACATATATTAACACCAAAATGCATAACTATTGCTTACCAATTTGTGCATTTTGTCAGCAATTTATGTCTCACAAAATAATGGTATCAAAATCCACTAATCTTGCTCACCGATTAGTGGATTTTGGCCCCAATATCTTCTGTGACATATATTAGTGCCAAAATGACAGCCGAATTAATCAAGGCGTTGGATCAATGTGGCATATGCAACGAACAGAGAGGCATAAACGAATAGAGAACGTCTCTTTGGTTCCAAGAAAAGTAGATTAATCGAATTCTGCCCACAAGTCGGGCATATAAGGCTGAAAATCATAAAATATGCCAAAAAAAGTTAAAATCCCGAATTGCCCCAACACTTTAACCATACTGAAAGAAACGCGTACGCGAATTTCGACCCAACCCAAACCGGGTTCAAGCTGAGGTTCGAATAGGCAATGGAAATATTACCAGAAATAGTAAGAAATAACTAAAAATGCCCGTTTGGCTGGTCGAACGGCGGAATTTGGGGATGAATATGGACCCCGATGGAGCATAGCTCAATCGTCCCCTTGTGCGTCTCGTCGAGAGCTTTCCGAATTGGGGTGGCTCGCGTCATTGTGATGCCCGTAGCAAAAGCTATGGCCCAAACAGTGCGGCGACACCAAACCGATTACTGGACTTTGGCCCCATGTCTTTTGAGAGATATATTAACGCCCGATTGGTGGATTTTGGTCTCAATATCTCATGTGACATATATTAACACCAAAATGCATAACTATTGCTTACCAATTTGTGCATTTTTTCAGCAATTTATGTCTCACAAAATAATGGTATCAAAATCCACTAATCTTGCTCACCGATTAGTGGATTTTGGCCCCAATATCTTATGTGACATATATTAGTGCCAAAATGACAGCCGAATTAATCAAGGCGTTGGATCAATGTGGCATAAGCAACGAACAGAGAGGCATAAACGAATAGAGAACGTCTCTATGGTTCCAAGAAAACTAGATTAATCGAATTCTGCCCACAAGCCGGACATATAAGGCTGAAAATCATAAAATATGCCAAAAAAAGTTAAAATCCCGAATTGCCCCAACACTTTAACCATACTGAAAGAAACGCGTACGCGAATTTCGACCCAACCCAAACCGGGTTCAAGCTGAGGTTCGAATAGGCAATGGAAATATTACTAGAAATAGTAAGAAATAACTAAAAATGCCCGTTTGGCTGGTCGAACGGCGGAATTTGGGGATGAATATGGACCCCGATGGAGCATAGCTCAATCGTCCCCTTGTGCGTCTCGTCGAGAGCTTTCCGAATTGGGGTGGCTCGCGTCATTGTGATGCCCGTAGCAAAAGCTATGGCCCAAACAGTGCGGCGACACCAAACCGATTACTGGACTTTGGCCCCATGTCTTTTGAGAGATATATTAACGCCCGATTGGTGGATTTTGGTCTCAATATCTCATGTGACATATATTAACACCAAAATGCATAACTATTGCTTACCAATTTGTGCATTTTTTCAGCAATTTATGTCTCACAAAATAATGGTATCAAAATCCACTAATCTTGCTCACCGATTAGTGGATTTTGGCCCCAATATCTTATGTGACATATATTAGTGCCAAAATGACAGCCGAATTAATCAAGGCGTTGGATCAATGTGGCATAAGCAACGAACAGAGAGGCATAAACGAATAGAGAACGTCTCTATGGTTCCAAGAAAACTAGATTAATCGAATTCTGCCCACAAGCCGGACATATATGGATGAAAATCATAAAATATGCCAAAAAAAGTTAAAATCCCGAATTGTCCCAACACTTTAACCACACTGAAAGAAACGTGTACGCGAATTTCGACCCAACCCAAAACGGGTTCAAGCTGAGGTCCGAATAGGCAATGGAAATATTACCATAAATAGTAAGAAATAACTAAAAATGCCCGTTTGGCTGGTCGAACGGCGGAATTTGGGGATGAATATGGACCCCGATGGAGTGCAGCTCAATCGTCCCCTTGTGCGTCTCGTCGAGAGCTTTCCGAATTGGGGTGGCTCACGTCATTCTGATGCCCGTAGCAAAAGCTATGGCCCAAACAGTGCGGCGACACCAAACCGATTACTGGACTTTGGCCCCATGTCTTCTGAGAGATATATTAACGCCCGATTGGTGGATTTTGGTCTCAATATCTCATGTGACATATATTAACACCAAAATGCATAACTATTGCTTACCAATTTGTGCATTTTGTCAGCAATTTATGTCTCACAAAATAATGGTATCAAAATCCACTAATCTTGCTCACCGATTAGTGGATTTTGGCCCCAATATCTTCTGTGACATATATTAGTGACAAAATGACAGCCGAATTAATCAAGGCGTTGGATCAATGTGGCATAAGCAACAAAAACAGAGAGGCATAAACGAATAGAGAACGTCTCTTTGGTTCCAAGAAAAGTAGATTAATCGAATTCTGCCCACAAGTCGGGCATATAAGGCTGAAAATCATAAAATATGCCAAAAAAAGTTAAAATCCCGAATTGCCCCAACACTTTAACCATACTGAAAGAAACGCGTACGCGAATTTCGACCCAACCCAAACCGGGTTCAAGCTGAGGTTCGAATAGGCAATGGAAATATTACCAGAAATAGTAAGAAATAACTAAAAATGCCCGTTTGGCTGGTCGAACGGCGGAATTTGGGGATGAATATGGACCCCGATGGAGCGTAGCTCAATCGTCCCCTTGTGCGTCTCGTCGAGAGCTTTCCGAATTGGGGTGGCTCGCGTCATTCTGATGCCCGTAGCAAAAGCTATGGCCCAAACAGTGCGGCGACACCAAACCGATTACTGGACTTTGGCCCCATGTCTTTTGAGAGATATATTAACGCCCGATTGGTGGATTTTGGTCTCAATATCTCATGTGACATATATTAACACCAAAATGCATAACTATTGCTTACCAATTTGTGCATTTTTTCAGCAATTTATGTCTCACAAAATAATGGTATCAAAATCCACTAATCTTGCTCACCGATTAGTGGATTTTGGCCCCAATATCTTATGTGACATATATTAGTTCCAAAATGACAGCCGAATTAATCAAGGCGTTGGATCAATGTGGCATAAGCAACGAACAGAGAGGCATAAACGAACAGAGAACGTCTCTATGGTTCCAAGAAAACTAGATTAATCGAATTCTGCCCACAAGCCGGACATATATGGATGAAAATCATAAAATATGCCAAAAAAAGTTAAAATCCCGAATTGTCCCAACACTTTAACCATACTGAAAGAAACGCGTACGCGAATTTCGACCCAACCCAAAACGGGTTCAAGCTGAGGTCCGAATAGGCAATGGAAATATTACCAGAACGAGTAAGAAATAACTAAAAATGCCCGTTTGGCTGGTCGAACGGCGGAATTTGGGGATGAATATGGACCCCGATGGAGCGTAGCTCAATCGTCCCCTTGTGCGTCTCGTCGAGAGCTTTCCGAATTGGGGTGGCTCGCGTCATTCTGATGCCCGTAGCAAAAGCTATGGCTCAAACAGTGCGGCGACACCAAAGTCCAGTAATCTTTCTTACCAATTACTGGACTTTGGCCCCATGTCTTTTGAGAGATATATTAACGCCCGATTGGTGGATTTTGGCCCCAATATCTCATGTGACATATATTAACACCAAAATGCATAACTATTGCTTACCAATTTGTGCATTTTATCAGCAATTTATGTCTCACAAAATAATGGTATCAAAATCCACTAATCTTGCTCACCGATTAGTGGATATTGGCCCCAATATCTTCTGTGACATATATTAGTGCCAAAATGACAGCCGAATTAATCAAGGCGTTGGATCAATGTGGCATAAGCAACGAACAGAGAGGCATAAACGAATAGAGAACGTCTCTTTGGTTCCAAGAAAAGTAGATTAATCGAATTCTGCCCACAAGTCAGGCATATAAGGCTGAAAATCATAAAATATGCCAAAAAAAATTTAAAATCCCGAATTGTCCCAACACTTTAACCACACTGAAAGAAACGCGTACGCGAATTTCGACCCAACCCAAAACGGGTTCAAGCTGAGGTCCGAATAGGCAATGGAAATATTACCAGAAATAGTAAGAAATAACTAAAAATGCCCGTTTGGCTGGTCGAACGGCGGAATTTGGGGATGAATATGGACCCCGATGGAGCGTAGCTGAATCTTCCCCTTGTGCGTCTCGTTGAGAGCTTTCCGAATTGGGGTGGCTCGCGTCATTCTGATGCCCGTAGCAAAAGCTATGGCTCAAACAGTGCGGCGACACCAAAGTCCAGTAATCTTTCTTACCGATTACTGGACTTTGGCCCCATGTCTTTTGAGAGATATATTAACGCCCGATTGGTGGATTTTGGCCCCAATATCTCATGTGACATATATTAACACCAAAATGCATAACTATTGCTTACCGATTTGTGCATTTTGTCAGCAATTTATGTTTCACAAAATAATGGTATCAAAATCCACTAATCTTGCTCACCGATTAGTGGATTTTGGCCCCAATATCTTCTGTGACATATATTAGTGCCAAAATGACAGTCGAATTAATCAAGGCGTTGGATCAATGTGGCATAAGCAACGAACAGAGAGGCATAAACGAATAGAGAACGTCTCTATGGTGCCAAGAAAACTAGATTAATCGAATTTTGCCCACAAGCCGGACATATATGGATGAAAATCATAAAATATGCCAAAAAAAGTTAAAATCCCTAATTGTCCCAACACTTTAACCACACTGAAAGAAACGCGTACGCGAATTTCGACCCAACCCAAAACGGGTTCAAGCTGAGGTTCGAATAGGGAATGGAAATATTACCAGAAATAGTAAGAAATAACTAAAAATGCCCGTTTGACTGGTCGAACGGTGGAATTTGGGGATGAATATGGACCCCGATGGAGCGTAGCTCTATCGTCCCCTTATGCGTCTCGTCGAGAGCATTCCGAATTGGGGTGGCTCGCGTCATTCTGATGCCCGTAGCAAAAGCTATGGCCCAAACAGTGCGGCGACACCAAAGTCCAGTAATCTTTCTTACCGATTACTGGACTTTGGCCCCATGTCTTTTGAGAGATATATTAACGCCCGATTGGTGGATTTTGGCCCCAATATCTCATGTGACATATATTAACACCAAAATGCATAACTATTTCTTACCGATTTGTGCATTTTGTCAGCAATTTATGTCTCACAAAATAATGGTATCAAAATCCACTAATCTTGCTCACCGATTAGTGGATTTTGGCCCCAATATCTTCTGTGACATATATTAGTGCCAAAATGACAGCCGAATTAATCAAGGCGTTGGATCAATGTGGCATAAGCAACGAACATAGAGGAATAAACGAATAGAGAACGTCTCTATGGTTCCAAGAAAAGTAGATTAATCGAATTCTGCCCACAAGCCGGACATATATGGCTAAAAATCATAAAATATGCCAAAAAAAGTTAAAATCCCGAATTGTCCCAACACTTTAACCACACTGAAAGAAACGCGTACGCGAATTTCGACCCAACCCAAAACGGGTTCAAGCTGAGGTCCGAATAGGCAATGGAAATATTACCATAAATAGTAAGAAATAACTAAAAATGCTGTTTGGCTGGTCGAACGGCGGAATTTGGGGATGAATATGGACCCCGATGGAGCTACGCGTAGCTCAATCGTCCCCTTGTGCGTCTCGTCGAGAGCTTTCCGAATTGGGGTGGCTCGCGTCATTCTGATGCCCGTAGCAAAAGCTATGGCCCAAACAGTGCGGCGACACCAAATTCCAGTAATCTTGCTTACCGATTACCGGACTTTGGCCCCATGTCTTTTGAGAGATATATTAACGCCCGATTGGTGGATTTTGGTCTCAATATCTCATGTGACATATATTAACACCAAAATGCATAACTATTGCTTACCAATTTGTGCATTTTGTCAGCAATTTATGTCTCACAAAATAATGGTATCAAAATCCACTAATCTTGCTCACCGATTAGTGGATTTTGGCCCCAATATCTTCTGTGACATGTATTAGTGCCAAAATGACAGCCGAATTAATCAAGGCGTTGGATCAATGTGGCATAAGCAATGAACAGAGAGGCATAAACGAATAGAGAACGTCTCTTTGGTTCCAAGAAAAGTAGATTAATCGAATTCTGCCCACAAGTCGGGCATATAAGGCTGAAAATCATAAAATATGCCAAAAAAAATTTAAAATCCCGAATTGTCCCAACACTTTAACCACACTGAAAGAAACGCGTACGCGAATTTCGACCCAACCCAAAACGGGTTCAAGCTGAGGTCCGAATAGGCAATGGAAATATTACAAGAAATAGTAAGAAATAACTAAAAATGCCCCTTTGGGTGGTCGAACGGCAGAATTTGGGGATGAATATGGACCCCGATGGAGCGTAGCTAAATCGTCCCCTTGTGCGTCTCGTCGAGAGCTTTCCGAATTGGGGTGGCTCGCGTCATTCTGATGCGCGTAGCAAAAGCTATGGCCCAAACAGTGCGGCGACACCAAAGTCCAGTAATCTTGCTTACCGATTACTGGACTTTGGCCCCATGTCTTTTGAGAGATATATTAACGCCCGATTGGTGGATTTTGGCCCCAATATCTCATGTGACATATATTAACACCAAAATGCATAACTATTGCTTACCGATTTGTGCATTTTGTCAGCAATTTATGTTTCACAAAATAATGGTATCAAAATCCACTAATCTTGCTCACCGATTAGTGGATTTTGGCCCTAATATCTTCTGTGACATATATTAGTGCCAAAATGACAGCCGAATTAATCAAGGCGTTGGATCAATGTGGCATAAGCAACGAACAGAGAGGAATAAACGAATAGAGAACGTCTCTATGGTTCCAAGAAAAGTAGATTAATCGAATTCTGCCCACAAGCCGGACATATATGGCTAAAAATCATAAAATATGCCAAAAAAAGTTAAAATCCCGAATTGTCCCAACACTTTAACCACACTGAAAGAAACGAGTACGCGAATTTCGACCCAACCCAAAACGGGTTCAAGCTGAGGTCCGAATAGGCAATGGAAATATTACCATAAATAGTAAGAAATAACTAAAAATGCTGTTTGGCTGGTCGAACGGCGGAATTTGGGGATGAATATGGACCCCGATGGAGCTACGCGTAGCTCAATCGTCCCCTTGTGCGTCTCGTCAAGAGCTTTCCGAATTGGGGTGGCTCGCGTCATTCTGATGCCCGTAGCAAAAGCTATGGCCCAAACAGTGCGGCGACACCAAAGTCCAGTAATCTTGCTTACCGATTACCGGACTTTGGCCCCATGTCTTTTGAGAGATATATTAACGCCCGATTGGTGGATTTTGGTCTCAATATCTCATGTGACATATATTAACACCAAAATGCATAACTATTGCTTACCAATTTGTGCATTTTGTCAGCAATTTATGTCTCACAAAATAATGGTATCAAAATCCACTAATCTTGCTCACCGATTAGTGGATTTTGGCCCCAATATCTTCTGTGACATGTATTAGTGCCAAAATGACAGCCGAATTAATCAAGGCGTTGGATCAATGTGGCATAAGCAACGAACAGAGAGGCATAAACGAATAGAGAACGTCTCTTTGGTTCCAAGAAAAGTAGATTAATCGAATTCTGCCCACAAGTCGGGCATATAAGGCTGAAAATCATAAAATATGCCAAAAAAAATTTAAAATCCCGAATTGTCCCAACACTTTAACCACACTGAAAGAAACGCGTACGCGAATTTCGACCCAACCCAAAACGGGTTCAAGCTGAGGTCCGAATAGGCAATGGAAATATTACCAGAAATAGTAAGAAATAACTAAAAATGCCCGTTTGGGTGGTCGAACGGCAGAATTTGGGGATGAATATGGACCCCGATGGAGCGTAGCTAAATCGTCCCCTTGTGCGTCTCGTCGAGAGCTTTCCGAATTGGGGTGGCTCGCGTCATTCTGATGCGCGTAGCAAAAGCTATGGCCCAAACAGTGCGGCGACACCAAAGTCCAGTAATCTTGCTTACCGATTACTGGACTTTGGCCCCATGTCTTTTGAGAGATATATTAACGCCCGATTGGTGGATTTTGGCCCCAATATCTCATGTGACATATATTAACACCAAAATGCATAACTATTGCTTACCGATTTGTGCATTTTGTCAGCAATTTATGTTTCACAAAATAATGGTATCAAAATCCACTAATCTTGCTCACCGATTAGTGGATTTTGGCCCTAATATCTTCTGTGACATATATTAGTGCCAAAATGACAGCCGAATTAATCAAGGCGTTGGATCAATGTGGCATAAGCAACGAACAGAGAGGCATAAACGAATAGAGAACGTCTCTATGGTTCCAAGAAAACTAGATTAATCGAATTCTGCCCACAAGCCGGACATATATGGATGAAAATCATAAAATATGCCAAAAAAAGTTAAAATCCCTAATTGTCCCAACACTTTAACCACACTGAAAGAAACGCGTACGCGAATTTCGACCCAACCCAAAGCGGGTTCAAGCTGAGGTTCGAATAGGCAATGGAAATATTACCAGAAACAGTAAGAAATAACTAAAAATGCCCGTTTGACTGGTCGAACGGTGGAATTTGGGGATGAATATGGACCCCGATGGAGCGTAGCTCGATCGTCCCCTTATGCATCTCGTCGAGAGCTTTCCGAATTGGGGTGGCTCGCGTCATTCTGATGCCCGTAGCAAAAGCTATGGCCCAAACAGTGCGGCGACACCAAAGTCCAGTAATCTTTCTTACCGATTACTGGAATTTGGCCCCATGTCTTTTGAGAGATATATTAACGCACGATTGGTGGATTTTGGCCCCAATATCTCATGTGACATATATTAACACCAAAATGCATAACTATTGCTTACCGATTTGTGCATTTTGTCAGCAATTTATGTCTCACAAAATAATGGTATCAAAATCCACTAATCTTGCTCACCGATTAGTGGATTTTGGCCCCAATATCTTCTGTGACATATATTAGTGCCAAAATGACAGCCGAATTAATCAAGGCGTTGGATCAATGTGGCATAAGCAACGAACAGAGAGGCATAAACGAATAGAGAACGTCTCTATGGTTCCAAGAAAAGTAGATTAATCGAATTCTGCCCACAAGCCGGACATATATGGCTAAAAATCATAAAATATGCCAAAAAAAGTTAAAATCCCGAATTGTCCCAACACTTTAACCACACTGAAAGAAACGCGTACGCGAATTTCGACCCAACCCAAAACGGGTTCAAGCTGAGGTCCGAATAGGCAATGGAAATATTACCATAAATAGTAAGAAATAACTAAAAATGCTGTTTGGCTGGTCGAACGGCGGAATTTGGGGATGAATATGGACCCCGATGGAGCTACGCGTAGCTCAATCGTCCCCTTGTGCATCTCGTCGAGAGCTTTCCGAATTGGGGTGGCTCGCGTCATTCTGATGCCCGTAGCAAAAGCTATGGCCCAAACAGTGCGGCGACACCAAAGTCCAGTAATCTTGCTTACCGATTACCGGACTTTGGCCCCATGTCTTTTGAGAGATATATTAACGCCCGATTGGTGGATTTTGGTCTCAATATCTCATGTGACATATATTAACACCAAAATGCATAACTATTGCTTACCAATTTGTGCATTTTGTCAGCAATTTATGTCTCACAAAATAATGGTATCAAAATCCACTAATCTTGCTCACCGATTAGTGGATTTTGGCCCCAATATCTTCTGTGACATGTATTAGTGCCAAAATGACAGCCGAATTAATCAAGGCGTTGGATCAATGTGGCATAAGCAACGAACAGAGAGGCATAAACGAATAGAGAACGTCTCTTTGGTTCCAAGAAAAGTAGATTAATCGAATTCTGCCCACAAGTCGGGCATATAAGGCTGAAAATCATAAAATATGCCAAAAAAAATTTAAAATCCCGAATTGTCCCAACACTTTAACCACACTGAAAGAAACGCGTACGCGAATTTCGACCCAACCCAAAACGGGTTCAAGCTAAGGTCCGAATAGGCAATGGAAATATTACCAGAAATAGTAAGAAATAACTAAAAATGCCCGTTTGGGTGGTCGAACGGCAGAATTTGGGGATGAATATGGACCCCGATGGAGCGTAGCTAAATCGTCCCCTTGTGCGTCTCGTCGAGAGCTTTCCGAATTGGGGTGGCTCGCGTCATTCTGATGCGCGTAGCAAAAGCTATGGCCCAAACAGTGCGGCGACACCAAAGTCCAGTAATCTTGCTTACCGATTACTGGACTTTGGCCCCATGTCTTTTGAGAGATATATTAACGCCCGATTGGTGGATTTTGGCCCCAATATCTCATGTGACATATATTAACACCAAAATGCATAACTATTGCTTACCGATTTGTGCATTTTGTCAGCAATTTATGTTTCACAAAATAATGGTATCAAAATCCACTAATCTTGCTCACCGATTAGTGGATTTTGGCCCTAATATCTTCTGTGACATATATTAGTGCCAAAATGACAGCCGAATTAATCAAGGCGTTGGATCAATGTGGCATAAGCAACGAACAGAGAGGCATAAACGAATAGAGAACGTCTCTATGGTTCCAAGAAAACTAGATTAATCGAATTCTGCCCACAAGCCGGACATATATGGATGAAAATCATAAAATATGCCAAAAAAAGTTAAAATCCCTAATTGTCCCAACACTTTAACCACACTGAAAGAAACGCGTACGCGAATTTCGACCCAACCCAAAACGGGTTCAAGCTGAGGTTCGAATAGGCAATGGAAATATTACCAGAAACAGTAAGAAATAACTAAAAATGCCCGTTTGACTGGTCGAACGGTGGAATTTGGGGATGAATATGGACCCCGATGGAGCGTAGCTCGATCGTCCCCTTATGCATCTCGTCGAGAGCTTTCCGAATTGGGGTGGCTCGCGTCATTCTGATGCCCGTAGCAAAAGCTATGGCCCAAACAGTGCGGCGACCCCAAAGTCCAGTAATCTTTCTTACCGATTACTGGAATTTGGCCCCATGTCTTTTGAGAGATATATTAACGCACGATTGGTGGATTTTGGCCCCAATATCTCATGTGACATATATTAACACCAAAATGCATAACTATTGCTTACCGATTTGTGCATTTTGTCAGCAATTTATGTCTCACAAAATAATGGTATCAAAATCCACTAATCTTGCTCACCGATTAGTGGATTTTGGCCCCAATATCTTCTGTGACATATATTAGTGCCAAAATGACAGCCGAATTAATCAAGGCGTTGGATCAATGTGGCATAAGCAACGAACAGAGAGGCATAAACGAATAGAGAACGTCTCTATGGTTCCAAGAAAAGTAGATTAATCGAATTCTGCCCACAAGCCGGACATATATGGATGAAAATCATAAAATATGCCAAAAAAAGTTAAAATCCCGAATTGTCCCAACACTTTAACCACACTGAAAGAAACGCGTACGCGAATTTCGACCCAACCCAAAACGGGTTCAAGTTGAGGGCCGAATAGGCAATGGAAATATTACCAGAAATAGTAAGAAATAACTAAAAATGTTGTTTGGCTGGTCGAACGGCGGAATTTGGGGATGAATATGGACCCCGATGGGGCGTAGCTCAATCGTCCCCTTGTGCGTCTCGTCGAGAGCTTTCCGAATTGGGGTGGCTCGCGTCATTCTGATGCCCGTAGCAAAAGCTATGGCCCAAACAGTGCGGCGACACCAAAGTCCAGTAATCTTGCTTACCGATTACTGGACTTTGGCCCCATTTCTTTTGAGAGATATATTAACGCCCGATTGGTGGATTTTGGTCTCAATATCTCATGTGACATATATTAGCACCAAAATGCATAACTATTGCTTACCAATTTGTGCATTTTGTCAGCAATTTATGTCCCACAAAATAATGGTATCAAAATCCACTAATCTTGCTCACCGATTAGTGGATTTTGGCCCCAATATCTTCTTTGACATGTATTAGTGCCAAAATGACAGCCGAATTAATCAAGGCGTTTGATCAATGTTGCATAAGAAACGAACATAGAGGCATAAACGAATAGAGAACGTCTCTATGGTTCCAAGAAAACTAGATTAATCGAATTCTGCCCACAAGCCGGACATATATGGATGAAAATCATAAAATATGCCAAAAAAAGTTAAAATCCCTAATTGTCCCAACACTTTAACCACACTGAAAGAAACGCGTACGCGAATTTCGACCCAACCCAAAACGGGTTCAAGCTGAGGTTCGAATAGGCAATGGAAATATTACCAGAAACAGTAAGAAATAACTAAAAATGCCCGTTTGACTGGTCGAACGGTGGAATTTGGGGATGAATATGGACCCCGATGGAGCGTAGCTCGATCGTCCCCTTATTCGTCTCGTCGAGAGCTTTCCGAATTGGGATGGCTCGCGTCATTCTGATGCCCGTAGCAAAAGCTATGGCCCAAACAGTGCGGCGACACCAAAGTCCAGTAATCTTTCTTACCGGTTACTGGAATTTGGCCCCATGTCTTTTGAGAGATATATTAACGCACGATTGGTGGATTTTGGCCCCAATATCTCATGTGACATATATTAACACCAAAATGCATAACTATTGCTTACCGATTTGTGCATTTTGTCAGCAATTTATGTCTCACAAAATAATGGTATCAAAATCCACTAATCTTGCTCACCGATTAGTGGATTTTGGCCCCAATATCTTCTGTGACATATATTAGTGCCAAAATGACAGCCGAATTAATCAAGGCGTTGGATCAATGTGGCATAAGCAACGAACAGAGAGGCATAAACGAATAGAGAACGTCTCTATGGTTCCAAGAAAAGTAGGTTAATCGAATTCTGCCCACAAGCCGGACATATATGGATGAAAATCATAAAATATGCCAAAAAAAGTTAAAATCCCGAATTGTCCCAACACTTTAACCATACTGAAAGAAACGCGTACGCGAATTTCGACCCAACCCAAAACGGGTTCAAGTTGAGGGCCGAATAGGCAATGGAAATATTACCAGAAATAGTAAGAAATAACTAAAAATGTTGTTTGGCTGGTCGAACGGCGGAATTTGGGGATGAATATGGACCCCTATGGGGCGTAGCTCAATCGTCCCCTTGTGCGTCTCGTCGAGAGCTTTCCGAATTGGGGTGGCTCGCGTCATTCTGATGCCCGTAGCAAAAGCTATGGCCCAAACAGTGCGGCGACACCAAAGTCCAGTAATCTTTCTTACCGATTACTGGAATTTGGCCCCATGTCTTTTGAGAGATATATTAACGCACGATTGGTGGATTTTGGCCCCAATATCTCATGTGACATATATTAACACCAAAATGCATAACTATTGCTTACCAATTTGTGCATTTTGTCAGCAATTTATGTCTCACAAAATAATGGTATCAAAATCCACTAATCTTGCTCACCGATTAGTGGATTTTGGCCCCAATATCTTCTGTGACATATATTAGTGCCAAAATGACAGCCGAATTAATCAAGGCGTTGGATCAATGTGGCATAAGCAACGAACAGAGAGGCATAAACGAATAGAGAACGTCTCTTTGGTTCCAAGAAAAGTAGATTAATCGAATTCTGCCCACAAGTCAGGCATATAAGGCTGAAAATCATAAAATATGCCAAAAAAAATTTAAAATCCCGAATTGTCCCAACACTTTAACCACACTGAAAGAAACGCGTACGCGAATTTCGACCCAACCCAAAACGGGTTCAAGCTGAGGTCCGAATAGGCAATGGAAATATTACCAGAAATAGTAAGAAATAACTAAAAATGCCCGTTTGGCTGGTCGAACGGCGGAATTTGGGGATGAATATGGACCCCGATGGAGCGTAGCTGAATCTTCCCCTTGTGCGTCTCGTTGAGAGCTTTCCGAATTGGGGTGGCTCGCGTCATTCTGATGCCCGTAGCAAAAGCTATGGCCCAAACAGTGCGGCGACACAAAAGTCCAGTAATCTTTCTTACCGATTACTGGACTTTGGCCCCATGTCTTTTGAGAGATATATTAACGCCCGATTGGTGGATTTTGGCCCCAATATCTCATGTGACATATATTAACACCAAAATGCATAACTATTGCTTACCGATTTGTGCATTTTGTCAGCAATTTATGTTTCACAAAATAATGGTATCAAAATCCACTAATCTTGCTCACCGATTAGTGGATTTTGGCCCCAATATCTTCTGTGACATATATTAGTGCCAAAATGACAGTCGAATTAATCAAGGCGTTGGATCAATGTGGCATAAGCAACGAACAGAGAGGCATAAACGAATAGAGAACGTCTCTATGGTTCCAAGAAAACTAGATTAATCGAATTTTGCCCACAAGCCGGACATATATGGATGAAAATCATAAAATATGCCAAAAAAAGTTAAAATCCCTAATTGTCCCAACACTTTAACCACACTGAAAGAAACGCGTACGCGAATTTCGACCCAACCCAAAACGGGTTCAAGCTGAGGTTCGAATAGGGAATGGAAATATTACCAGAAATAGTAAGAAATAACTAAAAATGCCCGTTTGACTGGTCGAACGGTGGAATTTGGGGATGAATATGGACCCCGATGGAGTCCCCTTATGCGTCTCGTCGAGAGCATTCCGAATTGGGGTGGCTCGCGTCATTCTGATGCCCGTAGCAAAAGCTATGGCCCAAACAGTGCGGCGACACCAAAGTCCAGTAATCTTTCTTACCGATTACTGGACTTTGGCCCCATGTCTTTTGAGAGATATATTAACGCCCGATTGGTGGATTTTGGCCCCAATATCTCATGTGACATATATTAACACCAAAATGCATAACTATTTCTTACCGATTTGTGCATTTTGTCAGCAATTTATGTCTCACAAAATAATGGTATCAAAATCCACTAATCTTGCTCACCGATTAGTGGATTTTGGCCCCAATATCTTCTGTGACATATATTAGTGCCAAAATGACAGCCGAATTAATCAAGGCGTTGGATCAATGTGGCATAAGCAACGAACAGAGAGGCATAAACGAATAGAGAACGTCTCTATGGTTCCAAGAAAAGTAGATTAATCGAATTCTGCCCACAAGCCGGACATATATGGCTAAAAATCATAAAATATGCCAAAAAACGTTAAAATCCCGAATTGTCCCAACACTTTAACCACACTGAAAGAAACGCGTACGCGAATTTCGACCCAACCCAAAACGGGTTCAAGCTGAGGTCCGAATAGGCAATGGAAATATTACCATAAATAGTAAGAAATAACTAAAAATGCTGTTTGGCTGGTCGAACGGCGGAATTTGGGGATGAATATGGACCCCGATGGAGCTACGCGTAGCTCAATCGTCCCCTTGTGCGTCTCGTCGAGAGCTTTCCGAATTGGGGTGGCTCGCGTCATTCTGATGCCCATAGCAAAAGCTATGGCCCAAACAGTGCGGCGACACCAAAGTCCAGTAATCTTGCTTACCGATTACCGGACTTTGGCCCCATGTCTTTTGAGAGATATATTAACGCCCGATTGGTGGATTTTGGTCTCAATATCTCATGTGACATATATTAACACCAAAATGCATAACTATTGCTTACCAATTTGTGCATTTTGTCAGCAATTTATGTCTCACAAAATAATGGTATCAAAATCCACTAATCTTGCTCACCGATTAGTGGATTTTGGCCCCAATATCTTCTGTGACATGTATTAGTGCCAAAATGACAGCCGAATTAATCAAGGCGTTGGATCAATGTGGCATAAGCAACGAACAGAGAGGCATAAACGAATAGAGAACGTCTCTTTGGTTAAAAGAAAAGTAGATTAATCGAATTCTGCCCACAAGTCGGGCATATAAGGCTGAAAATCATAAAATATGCCAAAAAAAATTTAAAATCCCGAATTGTCCCAACACTTTAACCACACTGAAAGAAACGCGTACGCGAATTTCGACCCAACCCAAAACGGGTTCAAGCTGAGGTCCGAATAGGCAATGGAAATATTACCAGAAATAGTAAGAAATAACTAAAAATGCCCGTTTGGGTGGTCGAACGGCAGAATTTGGGGATGAATATGGACCCCGATGGAGCGTAGCTAAATCGTCCCCTTGTGCGTCTCGTCGAGAGCTTTCCGAATTGGGGTGGCTCGCGTCATTCTGATGCGCGTAGCAAAAGCTATGGCCCAAACAGTGCGGCGACACCAAAGTCCAGTAATCTTGCTTACCGATTACTGGACTTTGGCCCCATGTCTTTTGAGAGATATATTAACGCCCGATTGGTGGATTTTGGCCCCAATATCTCATGTGACATATATTAACACCAAAATGCATAACTATTGCTTACCGATTTGTGCATTTTGTCAGCAATTTATGTTTCACAAAATAATGGTATCAAAATCCACTAATCTTGCTCACCGATTAGTGGATTTTGGCCCTAATATCTTCTGTGACATATATTAGTGCCAAAATGACAGTCGAATTAATCAAGGCGTTGGATCAATGTGGCATAAGCAACGAACAGAGAGGCATAAACGAATAGAGAACGTCTCTATGGTTCCAAGAAAACTAGATTAATCGAATTCTGCCCACAAGCCGGACATATATGGATGAAAATCATAAAATGTGCCAAAAAAAGTTAAAATCCCTAATTGTCCCAACACTTTAACCACACTGAAAGAAACGCGTACGCGAATTTCGACCCAACCCAAAACGGGTTCAAGCTGAGGTTCGAATAGGCAATGGAAATATTACAAGAAATAGTAAGAAATAACTAAAAATGCCCGTTTAACTGGTCGAACGGCGGAATTTGGGGATGAATATGGACCCCGATGGAGCGTAGCTCGATCGTCCCCTTATGCGTCTCGTCGAGAGCTTTCCGAATTGGGGTGGCTCGCGTCATTCTGATGCCCGTAGCAGAAGCTATGGCCCAAACAGTGCGGCTACACCAAAGTCCAGTAATCTTTCTTACCGATTACTGGACTTTGGCCCCATGTCTTTTGAGAGATATATTAACGCCCGATTGGTGGATTTTGGCCCCAATATCTCATGCGACATATATTAACACCAAAATGCATAACTATTGCTTACCGATTTGTGCATTTTGTCAGCAATTTATGTCTCACAAAATAATGGTATCAAAATCCACTAATCTTGCTCACCGATTAGTGGATTTTGGCCCCAGTATCTTCTGTGACATATATTACTGCCAAAATGACAGCCGAATTAATCAAGTCGTTGGATCAATGTAGCATAAGCAACGAACAGAGAGGCATAAACGAATAGAGAACGTCTCTTTGGTTCCAAGAAAAGTAGATTAATCGAATTCTGTCCACAAGTCGGGCATATAAGGCTGAAAATCATAAAATATGCCAAAAAAAGTTAAAATCCCGAATTGTCCCAACACTTTAACCACACTGAAAGAAACGCGTACGCGAATTTCGACCCAACCCAAAACGGGTTCAAGCTGAGGTCCGAATAGGCAATGGAAATATTACCAGAAATAGTAAGAAATAACTACAAATGCCCGTTTGGCTGGTCGACCGGCGGAATTTGGGGATGAATTTGGACCCCGATGGAGCGTAGCTAAATCGTCCCCTTGTGCGTCTCGTCGAGAGCTTTCCGAGTTGGGGTGGCTCGCGTCATTCTGATGCCCGTAGCAAAAGCTATGGCCCAAACAGTGCGGCGACACCAAAGTCCTGTAATCTTTCTTACCGATTACTGGACTTTGGCCCCATGTCTTTTGAGAGAAATATTAACGCCCGATTGGTGGATTTTGGCCCCAATATCTCATGTGACATATATTAACACCAAAATTCATAACTATTGCTTACCAATTTGTGCATTTTGTCAGCAATTTATGTCTCACAAAATAATGGTATCAAAATCCACTAATCTTGCTCACCGATTAGTGGATTTTGGCCCCAATATCTTCTGTGACATATATTAGTGCCAAAATGACAGCCGAATTAATCAAGGCGTTGGATCAATGTGGCATAGTCAACGAACAGAGTGGCATAAACGAATAGAGAACATCTCTATGGTTCCAAGAAAAGTAGATTAATCGAATTCTGCCCACAAGCCGGACATATATGGCTGAAAATCATAAAATATGCCAAAAAAAGTTAAAATCCCTAATTGTCCCAACACTTTAACCACACTGAAAGAAACGCGTACGCGAATTTTGACCCAACCCCAAACGGGTTCAAGCTGAGGTTCGAATAGGAAATGGAAATATTACCAGAAATAGTAAGAAATAACTAAAAATGCCCGTTTGACTGGTCGAACGGCGGAATTTGGGGATGAATATGGACCCCGATGGAGCGTAGCTCGATCGTCCCCTTATGCGTCTCGTCGAGAGCTTTCCGAATTGGGGTGGCTCGCGTCATTCTGATGCCCGTCGCAAAAGCTATGGCCCAAACAGTGCGGCGACACCAAAGTCCAGTAATCTTTCTTACCGATTACTGGACTTTGGCCCCATGTCTTTTGAGAGATATATTAACGCCCGATTGGTGGAATTTGGCCCCAATATCTCATGTGACATATATTAACACCAAAATTCATAACTATTGCTTACCGATTTGTGCATTTTGTCAGAAATTTATGTCTCACAAAATAATGGTATCAAAATCCACTAATCTTGCTCACCGATTAGTGGATTTTGGCCCCAATATCTTCTGTGACATACATTAGTGCGAAAATGACAGCCGAATTAATCAAGGCGTTGGATCAATGTGGAATAAGCAACGAACAGAGAGGCATAAACGAATACAGAACGTCTCTATGGTTCCAAGAAAAGTAGATTAATCGAATTCTGCCCACAAGCCGGGCATATAAGGCTGAAAATCATAAAATATGCCAAAAAAAGTTAAAATCCCGAATTGTCCCAACACTTTAACCACACTGAAAGAAACGCGTACGCGAATTTTGACCCAACCCAAAACGGGTTCAAGCTGAGGTTCGAATAGGCAATGGAAATATTACCAGAAATAGTAAGAAATAACTAAAAATGCCCGTTTTGCTGGTCGAACGGCGGAATTTGGGGATGAATATGGACCCCGATGGAGCGTAGCTAAATCGTCCCCTTGTGCGACTCGTCGAGAGCTTTCCGAATTGGGGTGGCTCGCGTCATTCTGATGCCCGTAGCAAAAGCTATGGCCCAAACAGTGCGGCGACACCAAAGTCCAGTAATCTTTCTTACCAATTACTGGAATTTGGCCCCATGTCTTTTGAGAGATATATTAACGCCCGATTGGTGGATTTTGTCCCCAATATCTCATGTGACATATATTAACACCAAAATGCATAACTATTGCTTACCGATTTGTGCATTATGTCAGCAATTTATGTCTCACAAAATAATGGTATCAAAATCCACTAATCTTGCTCACCGATTATTGGATTTTGGCCCCAATATCTTCTGTGACATACATTAGTGCCAAAATGACAGCCGAATTAATCAAGGCGTTGGATCAATGTGGAATAAGCAACGAACAGAGAGGCATAAACGAATACAGAACGTCTTTATGGTTCCAAGAAAAGTAGATTTATCGAATTCTGCCCACAATTCGGACATATATGGCTGAAAATCATAAAATATGCCAAAAAAAGTTAAAATCCCTAATTGTCCCAACACTTTAACCACACTGAAAGAAACGCGTACGCGAATTTCGACCCAACCCAAAACGGGTTCAAGCTGAGGTCCGAATAGGCAATGGAAATATTACCAGAAATAGTAAGAAATAACTAAAAATGCCCGTTTGGCTGGTCGAACGGCAGAATTTGGGGATGAATATGGACCCCGATGGAGCGTAGCTCAATCATCCCCTTGTGCGTCTCGTCGAGAGCTTTCCGAATTTGGGTTGCTCGCGTCATTCGGATGCCCGTAGCAAAAGCTATGGCCCAAACAGTGCGGCAACACCAAAGTCCAGTAATCTTTCTTACCGATTACTGGAATTTGGCCCCATGTCTTTTGAGAGATATATTAACGCCCGATTGGTGGATTTTGGCCCCAATGTCTCATGTGACATATATTAACACCAAAATGCATAACTATTGCTTACCGATTTGTGCAAGTTGTCAGCAATTTATGTCTCACAAAATAATGGTATCAAAATCCACTAATCTTGCTCACCGATTATTGGATTTTGGCCCCAATATCTTCTGTGACATACATTAGTGCCAAAATGACAGCCGAATTAATCAAGGCGTTGGATCAATGTGGAATAAGCAACGAACAGAGAGGATAAACGAATACAGAACGTCTCTATGGTACCAAGAAAAGTAGATTAATCAAATTCTGCCCACAAGTCGGGCATATAACGCTGAAAATCATAAAATATGCCAAAAAAAGTTAAAATCCCGAATTGTCCCAACACTTTAACCATACTGAAAGAAACGCGTACGCGAATTTCGACCCAGCCCAAAACGGGTTCAAGATGAGGTCCGAATAGGCAATGGAAATATTACCAGAAATAGTAAGAAATAACTAAAAATGCCCGTTTGGCTGGTCGAACGGCGGAATTTGGGGATGAATATGGACCCCGATGGAGCCTAGCTCAATCGTCCCCTTGTGCGTCTCGTCGAGAGCTTTCCGAATTGGGGTGGCTCGCGTCATTCTGATGCCCGTAGCAAAAGCTATGGCCCAAACAGTGCGGCGACACCAAAGTCCAGTAATCTTTCTTACCAATTACTGGAATTTGGCCCCATGTCTTTTGAGAGATATATTAACGCCCGATTGGTGGATTTTGGCCCCAATATCTCATGTGACATATATTAACACCAAAATGCATAACTATTGCTTACCGATTTGTGCATTTTGTCAGCAATTTATGTCTCACAAAATAATGGTATCAAAATCCACTAATCTTGCTCACCGATTATTGGATTTTGGCCCCAATATCTTCTGTGACATACATTAGTGCCAAAATGACAGCCGAATTAATCAAGGCGTTGGATCAATGTGGAATAAGCAACGAACTGAGAGGCATAAACGAATACAGAACGTCTTTATGGTTCCAAGAAAAGTAGATTAATCGAATTCTGCCCACAATTCGGACATATATGGCTGAAAATCATAAAATATGCCAAACAAAGTTAAAATCCCTATTTGTCCCAACACTTTAACCACACTGAAAGAAACGCGTACGCGAATTTCGACCCAACCCAAAACGGGTTCAAGCTGAGGTCCGAATAGGCAATGGAAATATTACCAGAAATAGTAAGAAATAACTAAAAATGCCCGTTTGGCTGGTCGAACGGCGGAATTTGGGGATGAATATGGACCCCGATGGAGCGTAGCTCAATCATCCCCTTGTGCGTCTCGTCGAGAGCTTTCCGAATTTGGGTTGCTCGCGTCATTCGGATGCCCGTAGAAAAAGCTATGGCCCAAACAGTGCGGCAACACCAAAGTCCAGTAATCTTTCTTACCGATTACTGGAATTTGGCCCCATGTCTTTTGAGAGATATATTAACGCCCGATTGGTGGATTTTGGCCCCAATGTCTCATGTGACATATATTAACACCAAAATGCATAACTATTGCTTACCGATTTGTGCAGTTTGTCAGCAATTTATGTCTCACAAAATAATGGTATCAAAATCCACTAATCTTGCTCACCGATTATTGGATTTTGGCCCCAATATCTTCTGTGACATACATTAGTGCCAAAATGACAGCCGAATTAATCAAGGCGTTGGATCAATGTGGAATAAGCAACGAACAGAGAGGCATAAACGAATAGAGAACGTCTTTATGGTTCCAAGAAAAGTAGATTAATCGAATTCTGCCCACAATTTGGGCATATAAGGCTGAAAATCATAAAATATGCCAAAAAAAGTTAAAATCCCGAATTGTCCCAACACATTAACCATACTGAAAGAAACGCGTACGCGAATTTCGACCCAACCCAAAACGGGTTCAAGCTGAGGTCCGAATAGGCAATGGAAATATTACCAGAAATAGTAAGAAATAACTAAAAATGACCGTTTGGCTGGTCGAACGGCGGAATTTGGGGATGAATATGGACCCCGATGGAGCGTAGCTCAATCCTCCCCTTGTGCGTCTAGTCGAGAGCTTTCCGAATTGGGGTTGCTCGCCTCATTCGGATGCCCGTAGCAAAAGCTATGGCCCAAACAGTGCGGCGACACCAAAGTCCAGTAATCTTTCTTACCGATTACTGGACTTTGGCCCCATGTCTTTTGAGAGATATATTAACGCCCGATTGGTGGATTTTGGCCCCAATATCTCATGTGACATATATTAACACCAAAATGCATAACTATTGCTTACCGATTTCTGAATTTTGTCAGCAATTTATGTCTCACAAAATAATGGTATCAAAATCCACTAATCTTGCTCACCGATTATTGGATTTTGGCCCCAATATCTTCTGTGACATACATTAGTGCCAAAATGACAGCCGAATTAATCAAGGCGTTGGATCAATGTGGCATAAGCAACGAACAGAGAGGATAAACGAATACAGAACGTCTCTATGGTACCAAGAAAAGTAGATTAATCAAATTCTGCCCACAAGTCGGGCATATAACGCTGAAAATCATAAAATATGCCAAAAAAAGTTAAAATCCCGAATTGTCCCAACACTTTAACCATACTGAAAGAAACGCGTACGCGAATTTCGACCCAGCCCAAAACGGGTTCAAGATGAGGTCCGAATAGGCAATGGAAATATTACCAGAAATAGTAAGAAATAACTAAAAATGCCCGTTTGGCTGGTCGAACGGCGGAATTTGGGGATGAATATGGACCCCGATGGAGCCTAGCTCAATCGTCCCCTTGTGCGTCTCGTCGAGAGCTTTCCGAATTGGGGTGGATCGCGTCATTCTGATGCCCGTAGCAAAAGCTATGGCCCAAACAGTGCGGCGACACCAAAGTCCAGTAATCTTTCTTACCGATTACTGGACTTTGGCCCCATGTCTTTTGAGAGATATATTAACGCCCGATTGGTGGATTTTGGCCCCAATATCTCATGTGACATATATTAACACCAAAATGCATAACTATTGCTTACCGATTTCTGCATTTTGTCAGCAATTTACGTCTCACAAAATAATGGTATCAAAATCCACTAATCTTGCTCACCGATTATTGGATTTTGGCCCCAATATCTTCTGTGACATACATTAGTGCCAAAATGACAGCCGAATTAATCAAGGCGTTGGATCAATGTGGAATAAGCAACGAACAGAGAGGCATAAACGAATACAGAACGTCTTTATGGTTCCAAGAAAAGTAGATTAATCGAATTCTGCCCACAATTCGGGCATATAAGGCTGAAAATCAAAAAATATGCCAAAAAAAGTTAAAATCCCGAATTGTCCCAACACTTTAACCATACTGAAAGAAACGCGTACGCGAATTTCGACCCAACCCAAAACGGGTTCAAGCTGAGGTCCGAATAGGCAATGGAAATATTACCAGAAATAGTAAGAAATAACTAAAAATGCCCGTTTGGCTGGTCGAACGGCGGAATTTGGGGATGAATATGGGCCCCAATGGAGCGTAGCTCAATCCTCCCCTTGTGCGTCTAGTCGAGAGCTTTCCGAATTGGGGTTGCTCGCCTCATTCGGATGCCCGTAGCAAAAGCTATGGCCCAAACAGTGCGGCGACACCAAAGTCCAGTAATCTTTCTTACCGATTACTGGACTTTGGCCCCATGTCTTTTGAGAGATATATTAACGCCCGATTGGTGGATTTTGGCCCCAATATCTCATGTGACATATATTAACACCAAAATGCATAACTATTGCTTACCGATTTGTGCATTTTGTCAGCAATTTATGTCTCACAAAATAATGGTATCAAAATCCACTAATCTTGCTCACCGATTATTGGATTTTGGCCCCAATATCTTCTGTGACATATATTGGTGCCAAAATGACAGCCGAATTAATCAAGGCGTTGGATCAATGTGGAATAAGCAACGAACAGAGAGGCATAAACGAATACAGAACGTCTTTATGGTTCCAAGAAAAGTATATTAATCGAATTCTGCCCACAATTCGGGCATATAAGGCTGAAAATCATAAAATATGCCAAAAAAAGTTAAAATCCCGAATTGTCCCAACACTTTAACCATACTGAAAGAAACGCGTACGCGAATTTCTACCCAACCCAAAACGGGTTCAAGCTGAGGTCCGAATAGGCAATGGAAATATTACCAGAAATAGTAAGAAATAACTAAAAATGCCCGTTTGGCTGGTCGAACGGCGGAATTTGGGGATGAATATGGGCCCCAATGGAGCGTAGCTCAATCCTCCCCTTGTGCGTCTAGTCGAGAGCTTTCCGAATTGGGGTTGCTCGCCTCATTCGGATGCCCGTAGCAAAAGCTATGGCCCAAACAGTGCGGCGACACCAAAGTCCAGTAATCTTTCTTACCGATTACTGGACTTTGGCCCCATGTCTTTTGAGAGATATATTAACGCCCGATTGGTGGATTTTGGCCCCAATATCTCATGTGACATATATTAACACCAAAATGCATAACTATTGCTTACCGATTTCTGAATTTTGTCAGCAATTTATGTCTCACAAAATAATGGTATCAAAATCCACTAATCTTGCTCACCGATTATTGGATTTTGGCCCCAATATCTTCTGTGACATACATTAGTGCCAAAATGACAGCCGAACTAATCAAGGCGTTGGATCAATGTGGCATAAGCAACGAACAGAGAGGCATAAACGAATAGAGAACGTCTCTTTGGTTCCAAGAAAAGTCGATTAATCGAATTCTGCCCACAATTCGGACATATATGGCTGAAAATCATAAAATATGCCAAAAAAAGTTAAAATCCCGAATTGTCCCAACACTTTAACCATACTGAAAGAAACGCGTACGCGAATTTCGACCCAACCCAAAACGGGTTCAAGCTGAGGTCCGAATAGGCAATGGAAATATTACCAGAAATAGTAAGAAATAACTAAAAATGCCCGTTTGGCTGGTCGAACGGCGGAATTTGGGGATGAATATGGACCCCGATGGAGCGTAGCTAAATCGTCCCCTTGTGTGTCTCGTCGAGAGCTTTCCGAATTGGGGTGGATCGCGTCATTCTGATGCCCGTAGCAAAAGCTATGGCCCAAACAGTGCGGCGACACCAAAGTCCAGTAATCTTTCTTACCGATTACTGGACTTTGGCCCCATGTCTTTTGAGAGATATATTAACGCCCGATTGGTGGATTTTGGCCCCAATATCTCATGTGACATATATTAACACCAAAATGCATAACTATTGCTTACCGATTTCTGCATTTTGTCAGCAATTTACGTCTCACAAAATAATGGTATCAAAATCCACTAATCTTGCTCACCGATTATTGGATTTTGGCCCCAATATCTTCTGTGACATACATTAGTGCCAAAATGACAGTCGAATTAATCAAGGCGTTGGATCAATGTGGAATAAGCAACGAACAGAGAGGCATAAACGAATACAGAACGTCTTTATGGTTCCAAGAAAAGTAGATTAATCGAATTCTGCCCACAATTCGGGCATATAAGGCTGAAAATCATAAAATATGCCAAACAAAGTTAAAATCCCGAATTGTCCCAACAATTTAACCATACTGAAAGAAACGCGTACGCAAATTTCGACCCAACCCAAAACGGGTTCAAGCTGAGGTCCGAATAGGCAATGGAAATATTACCAGAAATAGTAAGAAATAACTAAAAATGCCCGTTTGGCTGGTCGAACGGCGGAATTTGGGGATGAATATGGGCCCCAATGGAGCGTAGCTCAATCCTCCCCTTGTGCGTCTAGTCGAGAGCTTTCCGAATTGGGGTTGCTCGCCTCATTCGGATGCCCGTAGCAAAAGCTATGGCCCAAACAGTGCGGCGACACCAAAGTCCAGTAATCTTTCTTACCGATTACTGGACTTTGGCCCCATGTCTTTTGAGAGATATATTAACGCCCGATTGGTGGATTTTGGCCCCAATATCTCATGTGACATATATTAACACCAAAATGCATAACTATTGCTTACCGATTTGTGCATTTTGTCAGCAATTTATGTCTCACAAAATAATGGTATCAAAATCCACTAATCTTGCTCACCGATTATTGGATTTTGGCCCCAATATCTTCTGTGACATATATTGGTGCCAAAATGACAGCCGAATTAATCAAGGCGTTGGATCAATGTGGAATAAGCAACGAACAGAGAGGCATAAACGAATACAGAACGTCTTTATGGTTCCAAGAAAAGTATATTAATCGAATTCTGCCCACAATTCGGGCATATAAGGCTGAAAATCATAAAATGTGCCAAAAAAAGTTAAAATCCCGAATTGTCCCAACACTTTAACCATACTGAAAGAAACGCGTACGCGAATTTCTACCCAACCCAAAACGGGTTCAAGCTGAGGTCCGAATAGGCAATGGAAATATTACCAGAAATAGTAAGAAATAACTAAAAATGCCCGTTTGGCTGGTCGAACGGCGGAATTTGGGGATGAATATGGACCCCGATGGAGCGTAGCTAAATCGTCCCCTTGTGTGTCTCGTCGAGAGCTTTCCGAATTGGGGTGGATCGCGTCATTCTGATGCCCGTAGCAAAAGCTATGGCCCAAACAGTGCGGCGACACCAAAGTCCAGTAATCTTTCTTACCGATTACTGGACTTTGGCCCCATGTCTTTTGAGAGATATATTAACGCCCGATTGGTGGATTTTGGCCCCAATATCTCATGTGACATATATTAACACCAAAATGCATAACTATTGCTTACCGATTTCTGCATTTTGTCAGCAATTTACGTCTCACAAAATAATGGTATCAAAATCCACTAATCTTGCTCACCGATTATTGGATTTTGGCCCCAATATCTTCTGTGACATACATTAGTGCCAAAATGACAGCCGAATTAATCAAGGCGTTGGATCAATGTGGAATAAGCAACGAACAGAGAGGCATAAACGAATACAGAACGTCTTTATGGTTCCAAGAAAAGTAGATTAATCGAATTCTGCCCACAATTCGGGCATATAAGGCTGAAAATCATAAAATATGCCAAAAAAAGTTAAAATCCCGAATTGTCCCAACACTTTAACCATACTGAAAGAAACGCGTACGCGAATTTCGACCCAACCCAAAACGGGTTCAAGCTGAGGTCCGAATAGGCAATGGAAATATTACCAGAAATAGTAAGAAATAACTAAAAATGCCCGTTTGGCTGGTCGAACGGCGGAATTTGGGGATGAATATGGGCCCCAATGGAGCGTAGCTAAATCGTCCCCTTGTGTGTCTCGTCGAGAGCTTTCCGAATTGGGGTGGATCGCGTCATTCTGATGCCCGTAGCAAAAGCTATGGCCCAAACAGTGCGGCGACACCAAAGTCCAGTAATCTTTCTTACCGATTACTGGACTTTGGCCCCATGTCTTTTGAGAGATATATTAACGCCCGATTGGTGGATTTTGGCCCCAATATCTCATGTGACATATATTAACACCAAAATGCATAACTATTGCTTACCGATTTCTGCATTTTGTCAGCAATTTACGTCTCACAAAATAATGGTATCAAAATCCACTAATCTTGCTCACCGATTATTGGATTTTGGCCCCAATATCTTCTGTGACATACATTAGTGCCAAAATGACAGCCGAACTAATCAAGGCGTTGGATCAATGTGGCATAAGCAACGAACAGAGAGGCATAAACGAATAGAGAACGTCTCTTTGGTTCCAAGAAAAGTAGATTAATCGAATTCTGCCCACAATTCGGACATATATGGCTGAAAATCATAAAATATGCCAAAAAAAGTTAAAATCCCGAATTGTCCCAACACTTTAACCATACTGAAAGAAACGCGTACGCGAATTTCGACCCAACCCAAAACGGGTTCAAGCTGAGGTCCGAATAGGCAATGGAAATATTACCAGAAATAGTAAGAAATAACTAAAAATGCCCGTTTGGCTGGTCGAACGGCGGAATTTGGGGATGAATATGGACCCCGATGGAGCGTAGCTAAATCGTCCCCTTGTGTGTCTCGTCGAGAGCTTACCGAATTGGGGTGGATCGCGTCATTCTGATGCCCGTAGCAAAAGCTATGGCCCAAACAGTGCGGCGACACCAAAGTCCAGTAATCTTTCTTACCGATTACTGGACTTTGGCCCCATGTCTTTTGAGAGATATATTAACGCCCGATTGGTGGATTTTGGCCCCAATATCTCATGTGACATATATTAACACCAAAATGCATAACTATTGCTTACCGATTTCTGAATTTTGTCAGCAATTTATGTCTCACAAAATAACGGTATCAAAATCCACTAATCTTGCTCAACGATTAGTGGATTTTGGCCCCAATATCTTCTGTGACATATATTAGTGCCAAAATGACAGCCGAACTAATCAAGGCGTTGGATCAATGTGGCATAAGCAACGAACAGAGAGGCATAAACGAATAGAGAACGTCTCTTTGGTTCCAAGAAAAGTAGATTAATCGAATTCTGCCCACAATTCGGACATATATGGCTGAAAATCATAAAATATGCCAAAAAAAGTTAAAATCCCGAATTGTCCCAACACTTTAACCATACTGAAAGAAACGCGTACGCGAATTTCGACCCAACCCAAAACGGGTTCAAGCTGAGGTCCGAATAGGCAATGGAAATATTACCAGAAATAGTAAGAAATAACTAAAAATGCCCGTTTGGCTGGTCGAACGGCGGAATTTGGGGATGAATATGGACCCCGATGGAGCGTAGCTAAATCGTCCCCTTGTGTGTCTCGTCGAGAGCTTACCGAATTGGGGTGGATCGCGTCATTCTGATGCCCGTAGCAAAAGCTATGGCCCAAACAGTGCGGCGACACCAAAGTCCAGTAATCTTTCTTACCGATTACTGGACTTTGGCCCCATGTCTTTTGAGAGATATATTAACGCCCGATTGGTGGATTTTGGCCCCAATATCTCATGTGACATATATTAACACCAAAATGCATAACTATTGCTTACCGATTTCTGAATTTTGTCAGCAATTTATGTCTCACAAAATAACGGTATCAAAATCCACTAATCTTGCTCAACGATTAGTGGATTTTGGCCCCAATATCTTATGTGACATATATTAGTGCCAAAATGACAGCCGAATTAATCAAGGCGTTGGAGCAATGTGGCATAAGCAACGAACAGAGAGGCATAAACGAATAGAGAACATCTCTTTGGTTCCAAGAAAAGTAGATTAATCGAATTCTGCCCACAAGCCGGACATATATGGCTGAAAATCATAAATTATGCCAAAAAAAGTTAAAATCCCTAATTGTCCCAACACTTTAACCACACTGAAAGAAACGCGTACGCGAATTTCGACCCAACCCAAAACGGGTTCAAGCTGTGGTTCGAATAGGCAATGGAAATATTACCAGAAATAGTAAGAAATAACCAAAAATGCCCGTTTGGCTGGTCGAACGGCGGAATTTGGGGATGAATATGGACCCCGATGGAGCGTAGCTCAACCGTCCCCTTGTGCGTCTCGTCGAGAGCTTTCGGAATTGGGGTGGCTCGCGTCATTCTGATGCCCGTAGCAAAAGCTATGGCCCAAACAGTGCGGCGACACCAAAGTCCAGTAATCTTGCTTACCGATTACTGGACTTTGGCCCCATGTCTTTTGAGAGATATATTAACGCCCGATTGGTGGATTTTGGCCCCAATATCTCATGTGACATATATTAACACCAAAATGCATAACTATTGCTTACCGATTTCTGCATTTTGTCAGCAATTTATGTCTCACAAAATAATTGTATCAAAATCCACTAATCTTGCTCACCGATTAGTGGATTTTGGCCCCAATATCTTCTGTGACATACATAAGTGCCAAAATGAAAGCCGAATTAATCAAGGCGTTGGATCAATGTGGAATAAGCAACGAACAGAGAGGCATAAACGAATACAGAATGTCTCTTTGGTTCCAAGAAAAGTAGATTAATCGAATTCTGCCCACAAGCCGGACATATATGGCTGAAAATCATAAATTATGCCAAAAAAAGTTAAAATCCCTAATTGTCCCAACACTTTAACCACACTGAAAGAAACGCGTACGCGAATTTCGACCCAACCCAAAACGGGTTCAAGCTGAGGTTCGAATAGGCAATGAAAATATTACGAGAAATAGTAAGAAATAACCAAAAATGCCCGTTTGGCTGGTCGAACGGCGGAATTTGGGGATGAATATGGACCCCGATGGAGCGTAGCTCAACCGTCCCCTTGTGCGTCTCGTCGAGAGCTTTCGGAATTGGGGTGGCTCGCGTCATTCTGATGCCCGTAGCAAAAGCTATGGCCCAAACAGTGCGGCGACACCAAAGTCCAGTAATCTTGCTTACCGATTACTGGACTTTGGCCCCATGTCTTTTGAGAGATATATTAACGCCCGATTGGTGGATTTTGGCCCCAATATCTCATGTGACATATATTAACACCAAAATGCATAACTATTGCTTACCGATTTCTGCATTTTGTCAGTAATTTATGTCTCACAAAATAACGGTATCAAAATCGACTAATCTTGCTCACCGATTAGTGGATTTTGGCCCCAATATCTTCTGTGACATACATAAGTGCCAAAATGACAGCCGAATTAATCAAGGCGTTGGATCAATGTGGAATAAGCAATGAACAGAGAGGCATAAACGAATACAGAATGTCTCTTTGGTTCCAAGAAAAGTAGATTAATCGAATTCTGCCCACAAGCCGGACATATATGGCTGAAAATCATAAATTATGCCAAAAAAAGTTAAAATCCCTAATTGTCCCAACACTTTAACCACACTGAAAGAAACGCGTACGCGAATTTCGACCCAACCCAAAACGGGTTCAAGCTGAGGTTCGAATAGGCAATGAAAATATTACGAGAAATAGTAAGAAATAACCAAAAATGCCCGTTTGGCTGGTCGAACGGCGGAATATGGGGATGAATATGGACCCCGATGGAGCGTAGCTCAACCGTCCCCTTGTGCGTCTCGTTGAGAGCTTTCGGAATTGGGGTGGCTCGCGTCATTCTGATGCCCGTAGCAAAAGCTATGGCCCAAACAGTGCGGCGACACCAAAGTCCAGTAATCTTGCTTACCGATTACTAGACTTTGGCCCCATGTCTTTTGAGAGATATATTAACGCCCGATTGGTGGATTTTGGCCCCAATATCTCATGTGACATATATTAACACCAAAATGCATAACTATTGCTTACCGATTTCTGCATTTTGTCAGCAATTTATGTCTCACAAAATAATGGTATCAAAATCCACTAATCTTGCTCACCGATTAGTGGATTTTGGCCCCAATATCTTCTGTGACATACATTAGTGCCAAAATGACAGCCGAATTAATCAAGGCGTTGGATCAATGTGGAATAAGCAACGAACAGAGAGGCATAAACGAATACAGAATGTCTCTTTGGTTCCAAGAAAAGTAGATTAATCGAATTCTGCCCACAAGCCGGACATATATGGCTGAAAATCATAAATTATGCCAAAAAAAGTTAAAATCCCTAATTGTCCCAACACTTTTTCCACACTGAAAGAAACGCGTACGCGAATTTTGACCCAACCCAAAACGGGTTCAAGCTGAGGTTCGAATAGGCAATGGAAATATTACGAGAAATAGTAAGAAATAACCAAAAATGCCCGTTTGGCTGGTCGAACGGCGGAATTTGGGGATGAATATGGACCCCGATGGAGCGTAGCTAAATCGTCCCCTTGTGCGTCTCGTCGAGAGCTTTCCGAATTGGGGTGGATCGCGTCATTCTGATGCCCGTAGCAAAAGCTATGGCCCAAACAGTGCGGCGACACCAAAGTCCAGTAATCTTTCTTACCGATTACTGGACTTTGGCCCCATGTCTTTTGAGAGATATATTAACGCCCGATTGGTGGATTTTGGCCCCAATATCTCATGTGACATATATTAACACCAAAATGCATAACTATTGCTTACCGATTTCTGAATTTTGTCAGCAATTTATGTCTCACAAAATAATGGTATCAAAATCCACTAATCTTGCTCAACGATTAGTGGATTTTGGCCCCAATATCTTTTGTGACATATATTAGTGCCAAAATGACAGCCGAATTAATCAAGGCGTTGGATCAATGTTGCATAAGCAACGAACAGAGAGGCATAAACGAATAGAGAACGTCTCTTTGGTTCCAAGAAAAGTAGATTAATCGAATTCTGCCCACAAGCCGGACATATATGGCTGAAAATCATAAATTATGCCAAAAAAAGTTAAAATCCCTAATTGTCCCAACACTTTAACCACACTGAAAGAAACGCGTACGCGAATTTCGACCCAACCCAAAACGGGTTCAAGCTGAGGTTCGAATAGGCAATGGAAATATTACGAGAAATAGTAAGAAATAACCAAAAATGCCCGTTTGGCTGGTCGAACGGCGGAATTTGGGGATGAATATGGACCCCGATGGAGTGTAGCTCAACCGTCCCCTTGTGCGTCTCGTCGAGAGCTTTCCGAATTGGGGTGGCTCGCGTCATTCTGATGCCCGTAGCAAAAGCTATGGCCCAAACAGTGCGGCGACACCAAAGTCCAGTAATCTTGCTTACCGATTACTGGACTTTGGCCCCATGTCTTTTGAGAGATATATTAACGCCCGATTGGTGAATTTTGGCCCCAATATCTCATGTGACATATATTAACACCAAAATGCATAACTATTGCTTACCGATTTGTGCATTTTGTCAGCAATTTATGTCTCACAAAATAATGGTATCAAAATCCACTAATCTTGCTCACCGATTAGTGGATTTTGGCCCCAATATCTTCTGTGACATATATTAGTGCCAAAGTGACAGCCGAATTAATCAAGGCGTTGGATCAATGTGGCATAAGCAACGAACAGAGAGGCATAAACGAATAGAGAACGTCTCTATGGTTCCATGAAAAGTAGATTAATCGAATTCTGCCCACAAGCCGGACATATATGGCTGAAAATCATAAAATATGCCAAAAAAAGTTAAAATCCCTAATTGTCCCAACACTTTAACCACACTGAAAGAAACGCGTACGCGAATTTCGACCCAACCCAAAACGGGTTCAAGCTGAGGTTCGAATAGGCAATGGAAATATTACCAGAAACAGTAAGAAATAACTAAAAATGCCCGTTTGACTGGTCGAACGGCGGAATTTGGGGATGAATATGGACCCTGATGGAGCGTAGCTCAATCGTCCCCTTATGCGTCTCGTCGAGAGCTTTCCGAATTGGGGTGGCTCGTGTCATTTGGATGCCCGTAGCAAAAGCTATGGCCCAAACAGTGCGGCGACACCAAAGATCATTAATCTTTCTTACCGATTACTGGACTTTGGCCCCATGTCTTTTGAGAGACATATTAACGCCCGATTGGTGGATTTTGGCCCCAATATCTCATGTGACATATATTAACACCAAAATGCATAACTATTGCTTACCGATTTGTGCATTTTGTCAGCAATTTATGTCTCACAAAATAATGGTATCAAAATCCACTAATCTTGCTCACCGATTATTGGATTTTGGCCCCAATATCTTCTGTGACATATATTAGTGCCAAAATGACAGCCGAATTAATCAAGGCGTTGGATCAATGTGGCATAAGCAACGAACAGAGAGGCATAAACGAATACAGAACGTCTCTATGGTACCAAGAAAAGTAGATTAATCGAATTATGCCCACAAGTCGGGCATATAAGGATGAAAATCATAAAATATGCCAAAAAAAAGTAAAATCCCGAATTGTCCCAACACTTTAACCATACTGAAAGAAACGCGTACGCGAATTTTGACCCAACCCAAAACAGGTTCAAGATGAGGTCCGAATAGGCAATGGAAATATTACAAGAAATAGTAAGAAATAATTGAAAATGCCCGTTTGGCTGGTCGAACGGCGGAATTTGGGGATGAATATGGACCCCGATGGAGCGTAGCTCAATTGTCCCCTTGTGCGTCTCGTCGAGAGCTTTCCGAATTGGGGTGGCTCGCGTCATTCTGATGCCCGTAGCAAAAGCTATGGCCCAAACAGTGCGGCGACACCAAAGTCCAGTAATCTTGCTTACCGATTACTGGACTTTGGCCCCATGTCTTTTGAGAGATATATTAACGCCCGATTGGTGGATTTTGGCCCCAATATCTCATGTGACATATATTAACACCAAAATGCATAACTATTGCTTACCAATTTGTGCATTTTGTCAGAAATTTATGTCTCACAAAATAATGGTATCAAAATCCACTAATCTTGCTCACCGATTAGTGGATTTTGGCCCCAATATCTTCTGTGACATATATTAGTGCCAAAATGACAGCCGAATTAATCAAGGCGTTGGATCAATGTGGCATAAGCAACGAACAGAGAGGCATAAACGAATAGAGAACGTCTCTATGGTTCCAAGAAAAGTAGATTAATCGAATTCTGCCCACAAGCCGGACATATATGGCTGAAAATCATAAAATATGCCAAAAAAAGTTAAAATCCCTAATTGTCCCAACACTTTAACCACACTGAAAGAAATGCGTACGCGAATTTCGACCCAACCAAAAACGGGTTCAAGCTGAGGTTCGAATAGGCAATGGAAATATTACCAGAAATAGTAAGAAATAACTAAAAATGCCCGTTTGACTGGTCGAACGGCGGAATTTGGGGATGAATATGGACCCCGATGGAGCGTAGCTCAATCTTCCCCTTATGCGTCTCGTCGAGAGCTTTCCGAATTGGGGTGGCTCGCGTCATTCTGATGCCCGTAGCAAAAGCTATGGCCCAAACAGTGCGGCGACACCAAAGTCCAGTAATCTTTCTTACCGATTACTGGACTTTGGCCCCATGTCTTTTGAGAGATATATTAACGCCCGATTGGTGGATTTTGGCCCCAATATCTCATGTGACATATATTAACACCAAAATGCATAACTATTGCTTACCGATTTGTGCATTTTGTCAGCAATTTATGTCTCACAAAATAATGGTATCAAAATCCACTAATCTTGCTCACCGATTATTGGATTTTGGCCCCAATATCTTCTGTGACATATATTAGTGCCAAAATGACAGCCGAATTAATCAAGGCGTTGGATCAATGTGGCATAAGCAACGAACAGAGAGGCATAAACGAATACAGAACGTCTCTATGGTTCCAAGAAAAGTAGATTAATCGAATTCTGCCCACAATTCGGGCATATAAGGCTGAAAATCATAAAATATTCCAAAAAAAGTTAAAATCCCGAATTGTACCAACACTTTAACCATACTGAAAGAAACGCATACGCGAATTTCGACCCAACCCAAAACGGGTTCAAGCTGAGGTCCGAATAGGCAATGGAAATATTACCAGAAATAGTAAGAAATAACTAAAAATGCCTGTTTGGCTGGTCGAACGGCGGAATTTGGGGATGAATATGGACCCCTATGGAACGTAGCTCAATCGTCCCCTTGTGCGTCTCGTCGAGAGCTTTCCGAATTGGGGTGGCTCGCGTCATTCTGATGCCCGTAGCAAAAGCTATGGCCCAAACAGTGCGGCGACACCAAAGTCCAGTAATCTTGCTTACCGATTACTGGACATTGGCCCCATGTCTTTTGAGAGATATATTAACGCCCAATTGGTGGATTTTGGCCCCAATATCTCATGTGACATATATTAACACCAAAATGCATAACTATTGCTTACCAATTTGTGCATTTTGTCAGCAATTTATGTCTCACAAAATAATGTTATCAAAATCCATGATAAAAGAAACTAAGATAAACTAGTACAGTTACGCGACCCCAACTACATTGAGCTCCCTTCGCTTAGACTTGCGGGGGAAAGAAACGAAGACTGCAGTTTTTCCAAAAGTCAGCAAGAAATACTGAATAAGTAAACACCTAAACACGTAAACCGGATACGAAGCATTTTCTTTGAATAAACTAGATTACAAGTTTAGAAGTAATCAAATATGTACTCACAAATGTCCATGTATAATTCCATATTCTCAACTCCTCATTTAATCACATAATTTTTTGGAATGAAATCTCAAATCATCTCATTATATATCCAAGGGTAAAGTTTCCAAATTCATACCATTGTCCCAATAAGGGGATTCCAAAAGATTTCCAATTCTCTGTAAATTATCGGTATGAAAGCCATATTATTATTTTGCTGTAGCGGGGAAGAACCAACCATCGCATATATCACAACATATCCCATATCCAAGCTACCAAGACCTTAAGTTCCGGCACCCCCTAAGACTTTTTGCGGCCAGGGAGGTGAGTACATGGAGTGACCCGGGGCTAAGTGCGGCCGGGTTAATCATATAAGTATCCAAAGTATCCAAATAATATTCCGCCGCACAACTCTTTCCACTTTACGTTAGTAGACATTATTAATTTTTTATGTGATAGCTTTAAAAGAATCATTTGATCACATAATCAGAAACTCAAGTCAAACACGTATATCGTAAATCACATTTTAAGACATAAAACTCTTAAAATATTTAGACACGAAAGGAGGACGGGCTCACTAGGCCTAGCATGTTTACTAACCTCAATGCATAATTGTGAATAGCACGAAATGATTTCTAGAAGTAGACGTAGGCCTCGTCTATGAAGTCGTCACCTACAATTTAAAATCCCTAATCAAATTCCTAATCCAATTAACTTGTATAATGCAAGTACGCGTTACATGCAATAATTATTGAGTGACGTTTGCTTGTTTTAATTTTTATATAACCCAATCCCTCAATTTATTTATTTAACATAAATTTTAAGCCGATTATAAGAAGGGTCATTTTATAAGTAAAGTGAAAATTTCCACGATGTAGCCAAGGGAATATTAAGCACTTTTATTTAGAAAATCACATATTCGATTAAGTATATACTAAGCCATACACCTTTCTAATTAAATTTTGGAATTATAAAATAGTACTTCACAAAACAATTTAGTTAACTTTAATGAGCAAAATCATTCTAAGATTTATTTCAAACATTATTTGAATTAATTCAACTCTTAGGGAATTCTTAAAACAATATCTTGCTTTTACAATACAACTCAAGTTCATAAATTTTCCCATAATAGCATATATAGTCATTTAGTTGTGGCCAACTTGTATGTTATAAAAATATCATCTTTTCACTTGTATTGCTAAATAATCATATATATTTATTTAATTCAAATATTAGATTTCCTTAATAGTTACAATCTCATTCATAATAAATTAATTTATATTTTTAGTTCAAAAACTTGTATATAAAAATACTATAATAATAATTGTAGTAGTAGTAGTAGTAGTAGTAGTAGTAGTAGTAGTAGTAGTAGTAGTAGTAATAACCAAATTTGCATAACTATTCTCTTCTCAAGTTATTTTCCAAGAGGATCTATTGAAATATGTGTAAGAAACTATAAATGCTATCTTTAATTGATTTACGCAATTAAGTTTATTTCAAAATACTCAGATTGTATAAATACACCAAGACCGCCAAAGTTTCTGTCTTGTACAAATCTACCCCCAAGTTTCTGTTTAATAAACAATTGCCCCACTTCTTCATCTTCCTCAAACCTCCATCAATCAAAATCATGACCTCAGAAATCTTTAATACCCATAACATTTTGATGTTACAAAACTCAAATTCAAGCCCAAATATGCAGATTTACATCAAGAATCAATTAAAACGGTTACCGAATGGGATTAAATCGATTGTTTGAGTTTCGGTCAAGCACTCGCCGGAAAATATGGCGTTTTGCGGTGCTTGGAGCTAGTGTGGGTCGCCTATGGTTCAGCCGATCCTCAAGAAGGGCATGGGGAGCTGCGGAGTGAGGGATAGAGGCGGAGGCACGGTGGCTAGGGTGCTCCCGTCGGGTCTGACCCTCGGGTCGGCTTCGGTGGTGGCTTGGCCGCCGCTGCTCTTCTCCTTCCCATCTGTTTCTAATTCCGAGAACAAAAAACAGAGAGAAATAGCGGGAGAGAGATAGGAGAGGGGGAGCAGGCGACAGGGGGCTTTGCAATCGGGTTCGCTCGGCGTTGGAGGCCCGGACTCTGCTGCTGGGTCTGTTCTACGCCGGGGAGAACAGAGAAAGGAGAGGGCGATAGAGAGAAAGAGTGAGAGAGAGAGAGAGACGGGCAGAGGGTGAGATAGGGAGAGATGGGGGTGGCGACGGGGGTGCTGGTCGGTGGTGGTGATGATGTTAGTGGTGGTGGTTGTTTCAGTACAGGTGTAGGAAGAGGGAGGATAGGGTGGGATTAAATTCACCTGGTGCACTAGGGTTTAGGTCCAACTAGGTTAGGTCTTTGGTTTATGTCATAGTCTTGGTCAAGTCAAATGACCAATAGGTAACTTAGGGAAAAATTATAAGATGTTTTGGGTGCACTCCCATGTAGGTGTAAGTAATTGGATGCTTTTGTTGTACTAGGAATAGGTAGAAAATGTTAGGATAGTTTGGTAGTATCAATTATAAGATTTTTAATGTTTTATTTAGGTGTATTATTGAAACTTATTTTATATAAACTAATTATAAATAATTAACTTATAATACAAATAGTAACACTAGTCTCCCAACTAAATTAGAAATCTAAATATTTACCAAGTAATTTCTAATAATTAAAATCTGTAACTGATCCTCTCGTGACAAATTACTATTTTACCCCTAGCGTAAACTCGGGGTATTACATCCTTCCTCCCTTAGAGAGAGCTTCGTCCCCGAATCTTAAACCATATACTTAGCCATGTTTTATTTTCTACAAAGTATGATGTAATGTGGTATGCCCTCTAGCATGATATGCAATCGTTTTAATACTCAAGTTAATTGTATAACTGGCTATGGTATGAAAATTTAACGGGTTACATCCTCTCCCCCTTAGGAGAGTGACGTCCCCGGAACTCAATTTACCTCGTCAAAAGGTGTGGGTATTTCTTTCGCATCTCATCCTCGGCTTCCCAAGTAGCTTCTTCTGTCAGATGGTTTGTCCATAGGACCTTTACCAGCTTAACGCTCTTGGTGCGTGTATCCCTCGTCTTGGTATCTAAGATCTTGACAGGATGCTCCTCATAAGTCAGTGATGGATCCATATCCAATGGTTCGGGGTCCAATAAATGGGATGAGTCAGGCACGTACTTCTTAAGCTGTGAAACATGAAAACATTATGCACTCGACCGAAGTTGGACGGTAAGTCTATTCGGTAAGCAACTTCGCCAATTCTTGCTAGAATATTGTAGGGTTTTGATCATGGATACGCAGCGGAAAAACAAATTTTATCCATGCAATACCCTCTAAGGATCACAGGACAAGAGAAATAACGATGGTAAGGGAAGAAATCAAGTTACAGACCTTAGGATTTCTCTAGTCATGACTTGTAACGTGAATTGTGTCACGTTCTCTATAGTTGATCCACGCCTAGAGTTGAGATCTAGATCTTCCTTCTCCTTTGTGCTTGCCCGGAATGGAGGAATAGGAAGAAGAAATCACGCAACACGAGGCAACAAGGAGGTGGAGTCCTCCTTGTTCGGCCGACGGGAAGGGGGCGGCGGCAAGGGGGGCGGTCGGCTCCTCTTGCTTGCTTGCTCTCTCTCCTTTTGTTCTCTCCCACTCAAGTTATGATTTAAAGGCTCATAAGTGTGGGAAGGAAGGAAGGAGCATCCTTTATATAGTACAAGAAATCCTTGCCAACTACCTAAAGGACCTATTCTAGTTCTACTAGAATTCGGTTTAGTCCCTTCCTTGAAAATTAGTCCTACTAAGTTCGCAAGGTGTTGCAAAGTGATCCTTCTAATTAATTAATCCCATTATATAATTCCTAACTCTAGTTCAACTCTATATAGCGTGTGACCCCATAGGTTCTATCTAGTTGGTAGCAACAATTTGCTAATATGGAGCGGTTTCTAGCAAAACATCCATTCTAGCCAACTAATAGAATAGTCATCCGACAAACCTTGTACAAGTAATTGTCTCATCCCTTTGTCTCTTTATCCGGGTTGGACACGAGACACACAAGTCAAACTCGTATATCCAATCCATAGTTTCTCGATCCATGGGAATAGCCTAATTCGTGCAAATAACATCAATATCCTATATTGATTTATTTGAGTCTGGCCAGACATTCTATAAGCACTATCCCTCGAGTGGCGTAGGATATTTGCTCCCGTTATGTGGGAGGGACAAATTCTATCTACTTCCACTACGATCTCTAAGCTTGCTTCTTATTGTATCCGGTACACGGCTTTATAACTACCCAGTTACGGTGTAGCGTTTAACGCTACCAAAATCACAATAATCCATAACTAGAATATCTAGCGACTTAAAGTCTAAGGATGACAATACCATTTCACCACGATAAGCACTTGTGACTCAACATAACGTGTATGTAGCCTTCTCGGAGATGGGTTAATCCGGTGCGCCATTACCCTTAATGCACACCCATGTGTTGGATCATGATATCTCCATATCAATCGACCCCCATACTAGTCTATAGATGATTGTCCTATTAATCATTATACTGGACTAGGGATATTTAAGATAAACATTACAATTGTAAATCTAAGGACTTCATTATATTAAATATCCAATAAATAATACAATGAATGTTCTAGCCAAAATAAATTCATACTAAACTAGATTGATTCTGGGGCATCTATTCCAACAAATATCGTATGGTCCAACAAACATGGGGCTTTGCTTTCCCTTCTGATTGAATCTTGTTACACCTTTTGTGGGAGAAACCTTAAGAAACACCTTCTCTCCTACCTGAAACTCCAATGGCCTCCTCTTTTGATCTGCATAGGACTTCTGTCTGTCTTGAGCTGCTTTCATTCTCTGCTGGATGAGACGTACTTGATTTGTCATCTCCTCGATAACTTGTGGGCCAATTACTACATTCTCACTTATGTCACTCCAGCATAAGGGCGTCCAACACTTTCTACCATACAGAGCCTCGTGCGGTGCCATTCCAATACTAGAGTGATAGCTGTTGTTATACGAGAACTCTATCAGTGGGAGTCTGTCAACCCATGACCATTGGAAATCCATAGCACAAGCTCTAAGCATGTCCTCCATTTTCTGAGTTGTTCTTTATGTCTGTCCATCTGTAGCTGGATGAAAAGTTGTACTGAATCTCAATTGGGTTCCTAATGCTTCTTGTAAGGCCTTCCATCCTCCTGTGTTCGAACTTCACCTTCTGACAAGTCAAACATTTAGCCACGAATTCTGCTACTTCCCTCTTCATGTTAGGCCACTAGAATGTCTTCTTCAAGTCTTTGTAGAGTTTGTCGCCTCCAGGGTGTACTGAGTAGGGTGTGTTGTGCGCTTCACGCATGATCTTCTCCTTGGTTTCTGCACATCTATGTGGAACACATTACCTTCCCTTGTAGCGAATGCTCCCATCCTCATGAATCTGAAATTCTCGGGCTTGTCCCTCGGCTATCTTCTTCTTGATTCGTTCGAGCTTCACATCTCCCGCTTGGTTACTCCTTATCTCCTCGAGGAAGTCTGGTACAACTTTCATACTCCCAAGCAGGTTCTTCACTTCTCCTTGATCCACTACTTCTATTTCGAGTTTGCTGAACTCGTGAAATAACCATTCTGGAAAAATTATCATGGCATTAATGGTATGGCTCGACTTCCGGCTTAATGCATCAGCTACGACATTAGCCCTTCCTTCATGATATTGGATGCGTAGATCATAGTCTTTAATAATCTTTAGCCATCTCCGTTGTCGATTATTCAGCTCCTTCTGTGTGAAGATGTACTTGAGACTGCTGTGGTCCGTGTAAATCCTGCAAACAGCTCCATACAAGTGATGTCTCCATATCTTCAAGGCGAAGACTACTTCTGACAACTCCAAGTCGTGAGTGGCGTATTTCTCCTCGTGGGGTTTGAGCTGCCTCCAAGCATAGGCAATTACCCTTCTTTCTTGCATAAGTACACATCCTAGCCCCTTCTTCGATGCGTCACTGTACACATCAAACTCGCCCGAGTCATTTGGTAAAGCTAATAATGGGGTTGTAGTCAGCTTCTCCTTCAGAGTCTGAAATGCCTCTTCATAGCTTTCACTCCACTGGTATTTCACTGCCTTCTTGGTCAACGTTGTCAGCGGCCTTGCAATTTTTGAGAATTCCTTAACAAAGCGTCGGTAGTAACCTGCTAAGCCAAGGAAACTCCTTATTTCGAACACATTCTTTGGTGTAGGCCAGTCCTTGACAGCTGAGATCTTGCCTGGGTCCACTGATATTCCCTCCTCCGATATGATGTGACCCAAAATGGAACACGGTCCAGCCAGAACTCGCACTTCGACAGCTTAGCATACAACTGCTCTTGTCTCAGAGTCTGCAGCACTTCTCGAAGATGTTCCTCGTGCTTCTCCTCGCTATTCGAGTATACAAGGATGTCATCAATAAAGACGACGACAAATCGATCCATAAATGGCCTCATGACTCGATTCATCAAGTCCATAAACACTGCGGGTGCATTGGTTAAACCAAACAGCATTACAGTGAACTCGTAGTGGCCATACCTTGTTCGAAAGGCTGTGTTCGGAATATCCTTCTCGACTACCCGAAGCTGACGGTACCCTAATCTCAAATCAATCTTTGAAAAGACAATTGCCCCTTGTAATTGATCGAATAAATCGTCAATACGAGGTAGCGGGTACTTGTTCTTGATGGTTGCACTGTTCAACTCACGGTAGTCAATGCATAGCCTTAAGCTTCCATCTTTCTTCTTCACAAAAAGCACGGGCTCTTTCCAGGGTGACACACTTGGTCTTATGTACCCCTTTTGGAGAAGTTCTTGCAACTGATCCATCAGCTCCTTTAGTTGAGCTGGTGCCATCCGGTACGGTGCTTTTGAGATTGGCGCGGTTCCAGGTGCTAAATCAATAGTGAACTCCATCTCTCTGCTAGGTGGCATTATTGGAATTTCATCAGGGAACGCGTCCGGAAACTAATTCACGACAGGTATCTCTTCCAACACATTCTCCTTCTTGGAGATGTCCTGCATGTAGCACAAATAGGCTGAATTCCCCTTCTTTACTTGGTTCACTATCGTCAAGGCTGACACTAGTCTGATACACGGCTCCTTTGTGATGTCGCGATAAGAGACTTTCTCGCCTTTGGTTCCCCTTAGTCGGATTTTCAGGTCATATCAATCAATGACAACTCGATATCTACTAAGCCAATCCATCACTAGGATGACATCTATACCCCCAAGATCAAATTTTATCAAATCCGCTGGCAAGGTACATCCTATAATTTTCACGTCCACGCCTTCGAAGATGGTGTCACATGCCGTTATCTGGCCAGTTGGTGTCTTTACGAGAGTGGATATTCTAGCACCCTTACTTAGACCCAGTTTTTCAACAAATGATGATGATATGAAGGAGTATGATAATAATACAAAAGCGGGATGCTCATGGATAAGAAATGTTCCCGTGACAACTCCATGAGCAGCATCATCCCCAGTCTTTGTCATGACTGCAATCCTTCCTACATTAGCATTCTGAGCTCCAGCTGCTCCTGCACCAGCCCCACTATTGATGTTACCCCCTGACCGGCATTGTTGTTGCAGTTTTGAGCTCCATACTGTCCTGCATTCCAAGGGTTGTTGTTCTGCTGCCTCCCATAGCCATTTCCTCCATTGTTCTGGTTGTTGCGGTTGCCATAGTTCCTGTTCCCATACACAATCTACAGGGTCCTTTGTTGGAATAGATGCCCTAGAGGCAATCTAGTTTAGTATGAATTTATTTGTGGCTAGAAATTCATTTATTATTTATTGGATATTTAATATAATGAAGTCCTTAGATTTACAATTGTGTTGTTTATCTTAAATATCCCTAGTCCAGTATAATGATTAATGGGAGAATCATCTATAGACTAGTATGGGGTTGGATTGATATGGAGATATCATGATCCAACACATAGGTGTGCATCAGGGGTAATGTTGCACTGGATTGACCCATCTCCGAGAAGGCTACATACACGTTATGTTGAGTCACGAGCGCTTCTCGCGGTGCAATGGTATTGTCATCCTTAGATTTGAAGTCACTAGATATTCTAGTTGTGGATTATTGTGATTTTGGTAGCGTTAAACGCTACACCGTAACTGGGTAGTTATAAAGGCGTGTACTGGCTACAATAAGAAGCAAGCTTAGAGATCGTAGTGGACGTAGATAGAATTTGTCCCTCCCACATAACGGGAGCAAATATCCTAGGCCACTCGAGGGATAGTGCTTATAAAATGTCTGGCCAGACTCAAATAAATCAATATGGGATATTGATGTTATTTGCACGAATAAGGCCATTCCCATGTATCGAGAAACTGTGGATTGGATATACGAGTGTGACTTGTATGTCTCGTGTCCAATCCGGATATAGAGACAAAGGGATGAGACAATTACTTGTACAAAGGTTCTCAAGATGACTATTCAATTAGTTGGCTAGAATGGATGTTTTGCTAGAAACCGCTCCATATTAGCAAATAGTTGCTACCAACTAGATAGAACCTATGGGGTCACACGCTATATAGAGTTGAACTAGATTTGGGAATTAATCAATTGGATTAATTAATTAGAAGGATCACTTTGCAAAACCTTGAAACTTAGTAGGGACTAATTTGCAAGGAAGGGACTAAATTGAATTCTAGTAGGACTAGAATAAGTCCTTTAGGTAGTTGGCAAGGAGTTGTTGGACTATATAAAGGACCTTCCTTCCTTCCTTCCCATAACTTATGCTCATTATTGAACATAACAAGAGTGGGATAGAACAAAAGGAGAGAGAGAAGGCAAACAAGAGGAGCCCGACCGCCCCTCTTGCCGCCTCCCGTCCCGTCGGCCACAAGGAGGCCGAGAGCCCTCCTTTTGGTCTCGTTTTGCGTGATTTTTCTTCCTCTTCCTCTTCCTCTTTCCGGGCTAGCACCAAGGACTTGGGAGATCTAGTATCAACTCTAGGCGTGGATCAACCATAGAGAACGTGACACAATTTGCGTTTGAAGTCATCAAAGGAGAACCCTAAGGTGTGTGATTGATTTCTTCCCTTACCATCGTTATGTCTCTTGACTTGTGATCCTTGGAGGGTTTTGCATGGTTAATTTTTGTTTCCGTTGCGCATCCATGAATTAAAACCCTACAGTGGTATCAGAGTCAGGTCGTAGAGCATAAACGTGGTTTATGTGTTACGTTTTGTTGTTTTACACCTTAATTTGATTGTTTATCGCGTAAAACAAGACAAATCAAGCATGTGATGCAATTTGTCAATAATCTTTCATAACAAGATCTAATTTTTGCATTGGATGCATGAATTGGTGAGTTTGAGAAATTTTAGGATCTTAGATCTAGAGTTTGGGCATCCTTGGGGAAGAAGGAGTTCTCCCAAAACAAGGAAACAACCAAAATTGGGCACCAAGCAAGGGAGTTGTTTTGGAAACAACTCCCTCAAGGAGGTTCGGCCCCCTAGGAGACCGCCCCTCTTGCTTACCGCCCAAGATTGGGCGCCCTAGGGGCCGGGCGGCCCTAACCCGTGGCCTAGGCGTGTGGGTTATGGGCCGGGCCGGCCCTACGGCCTTGTGGTTCACCTTATTGGGCCCGAGCAATTTTATTGTTGGGCCCATGGACCGTTTAACCCTAGAAATCCTAATATCAATTAAAATTGACCAAGCGCGTTAAAATTGGATTTTAACTATTTATGTGCAATTCGCATGGTGATTGGATACGGCCTTAGGATGTGGTTTGATGTGGATGTTTAATTTTGTGGTTTGGTTTTACGGTCTGCGAGCTGATCAATTAATTGTAATAATTAATTAGGGTTTTATGGCCTGCGTGCCATTTTTTTTCTCAACTTGTGAGATTTATTTTGTTTAGTATAGAAGTTAGCTAGTGCTAGATAAAGTAGATTGTTAGCCAAGATTGAAGAAAAGAAGCCCAAAGCCAAAAGGAGCCACAAAAGATGGAGCATGAAGCATGGAGCATTCCACATGACTATGAAGGATGGACCAAAAGATCAAGACGCATGGAGATGTGTTTGCTTAGGGTTCATAGATAATTCCATTGGCTTGGAATTATCTTAGTCTAGAAAAGGCCATATCCACATCACGTTTATTTTATGTTTTGTGGTTGTTTACTTTATTGTCTTATAATTGTGTGGTTGGTGTATGGATGAAGCATGCAATTAGGATAATAAGATAATTAGACAACCCGGATCTATTATTTGGAGTTGTGCCCAAACTCAAATAGATAGATTAGTTGATTTTGATCAACAAAACAATTAAAATTGAATTTAAAATCCCTCAAAATTCAAATATTGTGTTCTTGCCTTCTCGTTATTTAAACACTCATTATCATCATTATTTATCAAGTTCGTGCGTGCCAAAGCATGGCGACTTGGTCCATAATGATGGAATGCGATGGCACGAAACAATGTGCAATTGTTTAAATAAGAGGTTGAACACAACTGGGCTATTAATGTGATTAAGAAACCTAGAGGCAATCAATTGGGATTATCCATATGGATGGATAAATAAGGAGTTATTTGCCCAATTGAACCAAGATTTGCATATGAGATGCAATTGGAATTGTTCCTACCTAAAGTAGTCAAATTATGGGTGACTTGCCAGAGCAAGCTCATAAGGAGATGAAACATGGATCTTGGCCCACTAGAAAATATAAGGCTATTTTCCGCATTAATATCTTGAGGGTTATTAATCCGTAGAAAATAGTGGGAGCTATATTTGATAAACTAGCCATTATTGAATATAGTCAAAAATTCACAAATACTAAAACTTGCGTATTTTCCTTTTGTAGAATTCCAAATGGCAAACAACTCATCGAGTTCACAACATTCCCTACGATATGTTCTTGAGAAGGACAAGCTCTCTAGAACCAACTTTCTTGATTGGTACAGAAACTTGAGAATTGTTCTCAAGCAAGAGAAGAAACTGTACGCAATAGAGGAGCATGTTCCAGAAGGTCCAGAGAACCAAACACCTGCTGCCCTAAAGGCGTATCAAAAGCGTGTTGATGACGCTAATGATGCAGCCTGCCTTATGCTATGCACCATGACTTCTGAGCTTCAGAAGCAACACGAAAACACGAATGTTGTCGATATGATCGAGCATCTGAAGCAGCTCTTCCAAGAGCAGGCAAGGGTAGAGAGGTATGAGGTATCTAAGGCACTGTTCAAGTTTCATCTGGCAGAAGGGAACCCGGTGGGACCCCATGTACTCCGTATGATCGGGTACTTGGAGAATCTCGCCCGACTGGGGTTCCCGATCGGCCAAGAGTTGGCAACCGATCTCGTGTTGCAATCGTTGCCTGAGAGTTATGGACAGTTCATCATGAACTATAACATGAACGAGATCGTGCAACCACTGCCAGATTTACTCAATATGTTGAGGACAGCTGAATAGAGCATCAACAAGGGTAAGGGCAAGGCCATTATGATGGTGCAGAAAGGAAAGGGCAAAAGGTTTGCCTCATCCTCCAAGGGCAAAGGCAAGTCAGTTGCCAAGTCCAAGGAACCTGCCCTTAATCCTGTTGGTGGCATTGCCAAAGGTGTGACTAAAGGTGAGTGTCACTACTGCAGCCAGCCTGGACACTGGAGGAGGAACTGCCCAAAATATCTGGAGGACAAGAGGCTTGGAATAGTGATTCCACCACCACTAGGTATTTTTGTTGTGGATGTAAATTTAACTGTCTCTACATCATGGGTATTAGATACTGGATGTGGATCTCATATTTTTCGAAATATGCAGGATCTAAAGAAAAGTAGAAGATTGGCTAAAGGAGAGGTAGATCTGCGCGTTGGGAATGGAGCAAAGGTTACTGCGTTGGCCATAGGCGTGTGCGAGCTATCTCTGCCTTCAGGATTAGTTTTAGAATTAAATAATTGCTCTTTTGTGCCTGCTATGTGCAGAAACATTATTTCTATTTCTTGTTTGGACATGGTTTTATTATTTAAATAAAGAACAATTGTTGTTCCTTTTATTTAAATAATATTTCACTATTTTAGTGCGCAATTATTTAATGGACTTTATGTCCTTTATCTAAGCAATCATGTCTACAACATTAATAACAAGCGGATTAAAATAAATGATTTGAATCCTGCTTATTTATGGCACTGTCGTTTAGGCCACATAAATGAGAAACGTGTATCTAGACTCCATAAGGATGGATTACTAGACTCATTTGATTTTGAATCATATGAGACATGTGAGGCTTGTTTATTGGGAAAAATGACAAAGTCCCCTTTCAATAAGAAAGGTGAGAGGACTAGTGAGCAATTGGCACTCATACATACTGATGTGTGTGGGCCATTTGCCACGCCTGCCAGGGGTGGTTATGTCTACTTCATTACATTTACTGATGATTACGGTAGATATGGATTTGTGTACCTTATGAGGGAAAAATCCGAATCCTTTGAAGTGTTCAAGGAATTCAATAATGAAGTAGAGAAGCAACTTGGCAAAAGTATCAAGGCTCTACGATCGGATCGTGGAGGAGAATACTTAAGCCAAGAGTTTGACGACTATCTTAGAGAGTGTGGGATCGTGTCCCAACTCACTCCACCCGGAACGCCACAATGGAATGGCGTGTCCGAGAGGAGGAATCGAACTCTATTGGATATGGTTCGATCCATGATGTGTCAAACCAATCTTCCATTATCATTTTGGGGCTTCGCTCTATTAAGTGCAGCTTTCACCATTAACCGTGTTCCATCTAAATCAGTCATGAAGAAACCATATGAGATGTGGAGTAGGAGGCGTCCCACACTGTCGTTCATGAGGATTTGGGGCTGCGATGTCTATGTAAAACGTTTACAGTCAGACAAGATAGGGCCAAAGTCGGATAAGTGTAAATTTGTGGGGTACCCTAAGGAAACTAAGGGATACTACTTCTACAATCCAACCGAGAACAAAGTGTTTGTTGCTCGAACCGCGTGTTTCTGGAAAGAGAGTTTGTCTCTAAAGAAGCAAGTAGGAGGGTTGTAGAACTTGAAGAGGTTCAAAAACCACAAATCACTGAACCGATTATGGAACATGAACAGGAACCACAAGCAGTTGTGGAGCAACCTGTTCAGGTAACACAAGAGCTTCGTAGATCTAGTAGAGTGCGCCAGGAACCCGAGAGGTATGGACTTGTCGTGACCGATTCCGGTGACACGATGCTCATAGATGATGAGCCTACTACCTATGAGGAGGCCATGAATGGCCCAGACTCTCAGAAGTGGCTAGAATCCATGAGATCCGAGATGGAATCCATGTACACCAACAAAGTATGGACTTTAGTGGAACCACCCGATGGGGCGCGGCCCATAGGGTGCAAGTGGGTCTTCAAGAAGAAGATAGACATGGATGGTAATGTGATTACCTATAAGGGCCGATTGGTGGCTAAAGGATTCAGACAGATTCATGGTATTGACTATCATGAAACCTTATCACCATTCGCTATGACCAAGTCCATCCGAATCCTACTTGCGATTGCAGCATACCACGACTATGAGATTTGGCAAATGGACGTCAAAATAGCATTCCTGTATGGGAATCTCCTCGAGGACGTGTATATGATACAGCCGTAGCGTTTTGAGGATCCAAAGCAAGCCAACAAAGTCTGTAAGCTGCAACGATCCATTTATGGATTGAAGCAAGCTTCTAGGAGTTGGAATCGACAATTTGAGGAATAGTCAAAGAGTTTGGCTTCATCAGAAACGAAGATGAGTCTTGTGTCTACAAGAAGGTTAGTGGGAGCTCTGTAGCTTTTCTGGTCTTGTATGTAGATGACATACTACTCATTGGAAACAATGTTCCCATGCTGCAATCTGTTAAAGATTGGCTAGGGAAGTGTTTCTCAATGAAGGACTTAGGGGAAGCAGCCCATATACTCGGTATAAAAATCTATAGAGATAGATCTAAGAGGTTGCTAAGCCTAAGTCAAAGTACATATATTGACAATGTGTTGAAACGGTTCAACATGCAAGATTCCAAGAAGGGATTCTTGCCCATGTCACATGGAATCACTCTTTCGAAGAGTGGTTGTCCTTCCAATGAGATTGAGAAGGAACGCATGAGTAGAATCCCCTATGCCTCGGCCATAGGATCTATCATGTACGCCATGTTATGTACTAGACCAGATGTGTCATATGCCTTGAGTATGACAAGCAGATACCAATCCAATCCAGGTGAGAGTCACTGGATTGCAGTCAAGAACATCCTAAAGTACTTGAGAAGAACTAAGGATGCTTTCTTGATTTTGGCGGAGAGGAAGAGTTGCGTGTAAGGGGTTACACTGATGCAAGTTTCCAAACCGACAGAGATGACTTTAGATCACAGTCGGGATATGTGTTTTGCCTGAATGGAGCAGCGGTGAGCTAGAAGAGTTCCAAGCAAGAGACGGTAGTTGATTCTACAACAAAGGCTGACTACATTGATGCAAATGGCGCAGCAAAGGAAGCTGTTTGGATCAAAAAATTTGTTTCTGAACTAGGTGTGGTACCGAGCATTGCGGATCCAGTCGAGTTGTACTGTGACAACACTGGGGCGATCGCGCAATCAAAGGAACCCAGGTCGCACCAGAAATCCAAGCACGTGCTCAGGAAGTTTCATCTGATTCGAGATATTATCGATAGAGGAGACGTTCGGATATGCAAGATTCCTACAGATGATAATCTATCAGACCCGCTTACAAATCCGCTCACGCAGTGGAAGCATGAAGGGCACACTAGGAGTATGGGCATACGAGATGCGCCAGATTGGCTCTAGTGCAAGTGGGAGACTGTTGGAATAGATGCCCTAGAGGCAATCTAGTTTAGTATGAATTTATTTGTGGCTAGAAATTCATTTATTATTAATTGGATATTTAATATAATGAAGTACTTAGATTTACAATTGTGTTGTTTATCTTAAATATCCCTAGTCCAGTATAATGATTAATGGGACAATCATCTATTGACTAGTATGGGGTTGGATTGATATGGAGATATCATGATCCAACACATAGGTGTGCATTAGGGGTAATGTTGCACTGGATTGACCCATCTCCGAGAAGTCTACATACACGTTATGTTGAGTCACAAGCACTTCTCGCGGTGCAATGGTATTGTCATCCTTAGACTTGAAGTCACTAGATATTCTAGTTGTGGATTATTGTGATTTTGGTAGCGTTAAACGCTACACCGTAACTGGGTAGTTATAAAGGCGTGTACAGGATATAATAAGAAGCAAGCTTAGAGATCGTAGTTGACGTAGATAGAATTTGTCTCTCCCACATAACGGGAGCAAATATCCTAGGCCACTCGAGGGATAGTGCTTATAAAATGTCTGGCCAGACTCAAATAAATAAATATGGGATATTGATGTTATTTGCACGAATAAGGCCATTCCCATGGATCGAGAAACTGTGGATTGGATATACGAGTGTGACTTGTATGTCTCGTGTCCAATCCGGATATAGAGACAAAGGGATGAGACAATTACTTGTACAAAGGTTGTCAAGATGACTATTTTATTAGTTGGCTAGAATGGATGTTTTGCTAGAAACCGCTCCATATTAGCAAATAGTTGCTACCAACTAGATAGAACCTATGGGGTCACACGCTATATAGAGTTGAACTAGATTTGGGAATTAATTAATTGGATTAATTAATTAGAAGGATCACTTTGCAAAACCTTGCAAACTTAGTAGGGACTAATTTGCAAGGAAGGGACTAAATTGAATTCTAGTACGACTAGAATAAGTCCTTTAGGTAGTTGGCAAGGAGTTGTTGGACTATATAAAGGACCTTCCTTCCTTCCTTCCTTCCCATAACTTATGCTCATTATTGAACATAACAAGAGTGGGAGAGAACAAAAGGAGAGAGAGAAAGCAAACAAGAGGAGCCCGACCGCCCCCCTTGTCGCCGCCCGTCCCGTCGGCCACAAGGAGGCCGAGAGCCCTCCTTTTGGTCTCGTTTTGCGTGATTTTTCTTCCTGTTCCTCTTTCCGGTCTAGCACCAAGGACTTGGGAGATCTAGGATCAACTCTAGGCGTGGATCAACCATAGAGAACGTGACACAATTTGCGTTTGAAGGCATCAAAGGAGAACCCTAAGGTGTGTGATTGATTTCTTCCCTTACCATCGTTATGTCTCTTGACTTGTGATCCTTGGAGGGTTTTGTATGGTTAATTTTTGTTTTCGTTGCGCATCCATGAATCAAAACCCTGCAGTGGTATCAGAGTCAGGTCGTAGAGCATAAACGTGGTTTATGTGTTACGTTTTGTTGTTTTACACCTTAATTTGATTGTTTATCGCGTAAAACAAGACAAATCAAGCATGGGATGCAATTTGTCAATAATCTTTCATAACAAGATCTAATTTTTGCATTGGATGCATGAATTGGTGAGTTTGAGAAATTTTAGGATCTTAGATCTAGTGTTTGGGCATCCTTGTGGAAGAAGGAGTTCTCCCAAAACAAGGAAACAACCAAAATTGGGCACCAAGCAAGGGAGTTGTTTTGGAAACAACTCCCTCAAGGAGGTTCGGCCCCCTAGGGGACCGCCCCTCTTGCTTGCCGCCCAAGATTGGCCGACCTAGGGGCCGGGCGGCCCTAACCCGCGGCCTAGGCTTGTGGGTTATGGGTCAGGCCGGCCCTAGGGCCTTGTGGTTCACCATATTGGGCCCGAGCAATTTGATTGTTGGGCACATGGATCGTTTTAACCCTAGAAATCCTAAAATCAATTAAAATTGACCAAGCGCGTTAAAATTGGATTTTAACTGTTTATGTGCAATTCGCATGGTGATTGGATATGGCCTTAGGATGTGGTTTGATGTGGATGTTTAATTTTGTGGTTTTATTTTACGGACTGCGAGCTGATCAATTAATTGTAATAATTAATTAGGGTTTTATGGCCTGCGAGCCATTTTTTTTCTCAACTTGTGAGATTTATTTTATTTAGTATAGAAGTTAGCTAGTGCTAGATAAAGTAGATTGTTAGCCAAGATTGAAGAAAAGAAGCCCAAAGCCAAAAGGAGCCACAAAAGATGGAGCATGAAGCATGGAGCATTCCACATGACTATGAAGGATGGACCAAAAGATCAAGACGCATGGAGATGTGTTTGCTTAGGGTTCATAGATAATTCCATTGGCTTGGAATCATCTTAGTCTAGAAAAGGCCATATCCACATCACGTTTATTTTCTGTTTTGTGGTTGTTTACTTTATTGTCTTATTATTGTGTGGTTGGTGTATGGATGATGCATGCAATTAGGATAATAAGATAATTAGACAACCCGGATCTATTATTTGGAGTTGTGCTCAAACTCAAATAGATAGATTAGTTGATTTTGATCAACAAAACAATTAAAATTTAATTTAAAATCCCTCAAAATTCAAATATTGTGTTCTTGCCTTCTCGTTATTTAAACACTCATTATCATAATTATTTATCAAGTTCGTGCGTGCCAAAGCATGGCGACTTGGTCCATAATGATGGAATGATATGGCACGTAACAATGTGCAATTGTTTAAATAAGAGGTTGAACACAACTGGGCTATTAATGTGATTAAGAAACCTAGAGGCAATCAATTGGGATTATCCATATGGATGGATAAATAAGGAGTTATTTGCCCAATTGAACCAAGACTTGCATATGAGATGCAATTCGAATTGTTCCTACCTAAAGTAGTCAAATTATGGGTGACTTGCCAGAGCAAGCTCATAAGGAGATGAAACATGGATCTTGGCCCACTAGAAAATATAAGGATATTTTCCGCATTAATATCTTGAGGGTTATTAATCCGTAGAAAAATAGTGGGAGCTATATTTGATAAACTAGCCATTATTGAATATAGTCAAAAATTCACAAATACTAAAACTTGCGTATTTTCCTTTTGTAGAATTCCAAACGGCAAACAACTCATCGAGTTCACAACATTCCCTTCGATCTGTCCTTGAGAAGGACAAGCTCTCTGGAACCAACTTTCTTTATTGGTACAGAAACTTGAGAATTGTTCTCAAGCAAGAGAAGAAACTGTACGCAATAGAGGAGCATGTTCCAGAAGGTCCAGAGAACCAAACACCTGCTGCCCTAAAGGCGTATCAAAAGAGTGTTGATGACGCTAATGATGCAGCCTGCCTTATGCTATGCACCATGACTTCTGAGCTTCAGAAGCAACACGAACACATGAATGTTGTCGATATGATCGAGCATCTGAAGCAGCTCTTCCAAGAGCAGGCAAAGGTAGAGAGGTATGAGGTATCTAAGGCACTGTTCAAGTGTCATCTGGCAGAAGGGAACCCGGTGGGACCCCATGTACTCCGTATGATCGGGTACTTGGAGAATCTCGCCCGAATGGGGTTCCCGATCGGCCAAGAGTTGGCAATCGATCTCGTGTTGCAATCGTTGCCTGAGAGTTATGGACAGTTCATCATGAACTATAACATGAACGAGATCGTGCAACCACTGCCAGATTTACTCAATATGTTGAGGACAGCTGAACAGAGCATCAACAAGGGTAAGGGCAAGGCCATTATGATGGTGCAGAAAGGAAAGGGCAAAAGGTTTGCCTCATCCTCCAAGGGCAAAGGCAAGTCAGTTGCCAAGTCCAAGGAACCTGCCCTTAAGCCTGTTGGTGGCATTGCCAAAGGTGTGACTAAAGGTGAGTGTCACTACTGCAGCCAGCCTGGACACTGGAGGAGGAACTGCCCAAAATATCTGGAGGACAAGAGGCTTGGAATAGTGATTCCACCACCACTAGGTATTTTTGTTGTGGATGTAAATTTAACTGTCTCTACATCATGGGTATTAGATACTGGATGTGGATCTCATATTTTTCGAAATATGCAGGATCTAAAGAAAAGTAGAAGATTGGCTAAAGGAGAGGTAGATCTGCGCGTTGGGAATGGAGTAAAGGTTACTACGTTGGCCATAGGCGTGTGCGAGCTATCTCTGCCTTCAGGATTAGTTTTAGAATTAAATAATTGCTCTTTTGTGCCTGCTATGTGCAGAAACATTATTTCTATTTCTTGTTTGGACATGGTTTTATTATTTAAATAAAGAACAATTGTTGTTCCTTTTATTTAAATAATATTTCACTATTTTAGTGCGCAATTATTTAATGGACTTTATGTCCTTTATCTAAGCAATCATGTCTACAACATTAATAACAAGCGGATTAAAATAAATGATTTGAATCCTGCTTATTTATGGCACTGTCGTTTAGGCCACATAAATGAGAAACGTGTATCTAGACTCCATAAGGATGGATTACTAGACTCATTTGATTTTGAATCATATGAGACATGTGAGGCTTGTTTATTGGGAAAAATGACAAAGTCCCCTTTCAATAAGAAAGGTGAGAGGACTAGTGAGCAATTGACACTCATACATACTGATGTGTGTGGGCCATTTGCCACGCCTGCCAGGGGTGGTTATGTCTACTTCATTACATTTACTGATGATTACGGTAGATATGGATTTGTGTACCTTATGAGGGAAAAATCCGAATCCTTTGAAGTGTTCAAGGAATTCAATAATGAAGTAGAGAAGCAACTTGGCAAAAGTATCAAGGCTCTACGATCGGATCGTGGAGGAGAATACTTAAGCCAAGAGTTTGACGACTATCTTAGAGAGTGTGGGATCGTGTCCCAACTCACTCCACCCGGAACGCCACAATGGAATGGCGTGTCCGAGAGGAGGAATCGAACTCTATTGGATATGGTTCGATCCATGATGTGTCAAACCAATCTTCCATTATCATTTTGGGGCTTCGCTCTATTAAGTGCAGCTTTCACCATTAACCGTGTTCCATCTAAATCAGTCATGAAGAAACCATATGAGATGTGGAGTAGGAGGCGTCCCACACTGTCGTTCATGAGGATTTGGGGCTGCGATGTCTATGTAAAACGTTTACAGTCAGACAAGATAGGGCCAAAGTCGGATAAGTGTAAATTTGTGGGGTACCCTAAGGAAACTAAGGGATACTACTTCTACAATCCAACCGAGAACAAAGTGTTTGTTGCTCGAACCGCGTGTTTCTGGAAAGAGAGTTTGTCTCTAAAGAAGCAAGTAGGAGGGTTGTAGAACTTGAAGAGGTTCAAAAACCACAAATCACTGAACCGATTATGGAACATGAACAGGAACCACAAGCAGTTGTGGAGCAACCTGTTCAGGTAACACAAGAGCTTCGTAGATCTAGTAGAGTGCGCCAGGAACCCGAGAGGTATGGACTTGTCGTGACCGATTCCGGTGACACGATGCTCATAGATGATGAGCCTACTACCTATGAGGAGGCCATGAATGGCCCAGACTCTCAGAAGTGGCTAGAATCCATGAGATCCGAGATGGAATCCATGTACACCAACAAAGTATGGACTTTAGTGGAACCACCCGATGGGGCGCGGCCCATAGGGTGCAAGTGGGTCTTCAAGAAGAAGATAGACATGGATGGTAATGTGATTACCTATAAGGGCCGATTGGTGGCTAAAGGATTCAGACATATTCATGGTATTGACTATCATGAAACCTTATCACCATTCGCTATGACCAAGTCCATCCGAATCCTACTTGCGATTGCAGCATACCACGACTATGAGATTTGGCAAATGGACGTCAAAACAGCATTCCTGTATGGGAATCTCCTCGAGGACGTGTATATGATACAGCCGGAGCGTTTTGAGGATCCAAAGCAAGCCAACAAAGTCTGTAAGCTGCAACGATCCATTTATGGATTGAAGCAAGCTTCTAGGAGTTGGAATCGACAATTTGAGGAAATAGTCAAAGAGTTTGGCTTCATCAGAAACGAAGATGAGTCTTGTGTCTACAAGAAGGTTAGTGGGAGCTCTGTAGCTTTTCTGGTCTTGTATGTAGATGACATACTACTCATTGGAAACAATGTTCCCATGCTGCAATCTGTTAAAGATTGGCTAGGGAAGTGTTTCTCAATGAAGGACTTAGGGGAAGCAGCCTATATACTCGGTATAAAAATCTATAGAGATAGATCTAAGAGGTTGCTAAGCCTAAGTCAAAGTACATATATTGACAATGTGTTAAAACGGTTCAACATGCAAGATTCCAAGAAGGGATTCTTGCCCATGTCACATGGAATCACTCTTTCGAAGAGTGGTTGTCCTTCCAATGAGATTGAGAAGGAACGCATGAGTAGAATCCCCTATGCCTCGGCCATAGGATCTATCATGTACGCCATGTTATGTACTAGACCAGATGTGTCATATGCCTTGAGTATGACAAGCAGATACCAATCCAATCCAGGTGAGAGTCACTGGATTGCAGTCAAGAACATCCTAAAGTACTTGAGAAGAACTAAGGATGCTTTCTTGATTTTGGCGGAGAGGAAGAGTTGCGTGTAAGGGGTTACACTGATGCAAGTTTCCAAACCGACAGAGATGACTTTAGATCACAGTCGGGATATGTGTTTTGCCTGAATGGAGCAGCGGTGAGCTAGAAGAGTTCCAAGCAAGAGACGGTAGTTGATTCTACAACAGAGGCTGACTACATTGATGCAAATGGCGCAGCAAAGGAAGCTGTTTGGATCAAAAAATTTGTTTCTGAACTAGGTGTGGTACCGAGCATTGCGGATCCAGTCGAGTTGTACTGTGACAACACTGGGGCGATCGCGCAATCAAAGGAACCCAGGTCGCACCAGAAATCCAAGCACGTGCTCAGGAAGTTTCATCTGATTCGAGATATTATCGATAGAGGAGACGTTCGGATATGCAAGATTCCTACAGATGATAATCTATCAGACCCGCTTACAAAGCCGCTCACGCAGTGGAAGCATGAAGGGCACACTAGGAGTATGGGCATACGAGATGCGCCAGATTGGCTCTAGTGCAAGTGGGAGACTGTTGGAATAGATGCCCTAGAGGCAATCTAGTTTAGTATGAATTTATTTGTGGCTAGAAATTCATTTATTATTAATTGGATATTTAATATAATGAAGTACTTAGATTTACAATTGTGTTGTTTATCTTAAATATCCCTAGTCCAGTATAATGATTAATGGGACAATCATCTATAGACTAGTATGGGGTTGGATTGATATGGAGATATCATGATCCAACACATAGGTGTGCATTAGGGGTAATGTTGCACTGGATTGACCCATCTCCGAGAAGTCTACATACACGTTATGTTGAGTCACAAGCACTTCTCGCGGTGCAATGGTATTGTCATCCTTAGACTTGAAGTCACTAGATATTCTAGTTGTGGATTATTGTGATTTTGGTAGCGTTAAACGCTACACCGTAACTGGGTAGTTATAAAGGCGTGTACAGGATATAATAAGAAGCAAGCTTAGAGATCGTAGTTGACGTAGATAGAATTTGTCTCTCCCACATAACGGGAGCAAATATCCTAGGCCACTCGAGGGATAGTGCTTATAAAATGTCTGGCCAGACTCAAATAAATCAATATGGGATATTGATGTTATTTGCACGAATAAGGCCATTCCCATGGATCGAGAAACTGTGGATTGGATATACGAGTGTGACTTGTATGTCTCGTGTCCAATCCGGATATAGAGACAAAGGGATGAGACAATTACTTGTACAAAGGTTGTCAAGATGACTATTTTATTAGTTGGCAAGAATGGATGTTTTGCTAGAAACCGCTCCATATTAGCAAATAGTTGCTACCAACTAGATAGAACCTATGGGGTCACACGCTATATAGAGTTGAACTAGATTTGGGAATTAATTAATTGGATTAATTAATTAGAAGGATCACTTTGCAAAACCTTGCAAACTTAGTAGGGACTAATTTGCAAGGAAGGGACTAAATTGAATTCTAGTACGACTAGAATAAGTCCTTTAGGTAGTTGGCAAGGAGTTGTTGGACTATATAAAGGACCTTCCTTCCTTCCTTCCTTCCCATAACTTATGCTCATTATTGAACATAACAAGAGTGGGAGAGAACAAAAGGAGAGAGAGAAAGCAAACAAGAGGAGCCCGACCGCCCCCCTTGTCGCCGCCCGTCCCGTCGGCCACAAGGAGGCCGAGAGCCCTCCTTTTGGTCTCGTTTTGCGTGATTTTTCTTCCTGTTCCTCTTTCCGGTCTAGCACCAAGGACTTGGGAGATCTAGGATCAACTCTAGGCGTGGATCAACCATAGAGAACGTGACACAATTTGCGTTTGAAGGCATCAAAGGAGAACCCTAAGGTGTGTGATTGATTTCTTCCCTTACCATCGTTATGTCTCTTGACTTGTGATCCTTGGAGGGTTTTGTATGGTTAATTTTTGTTTTCGTTGCGCATCCATGAATCAAAACCCTGCAGTGGTATCAGAGTCAGGTCGTAGAGCATAAACGTGGTTTATGTGTTACGTTTTGTTGTTTTACACCTTAATTTGATTGTTTATCGCGTAAAACAAGACAAATCAAGCATGGGATGCAATTTGTCAATAATCTTTCATAACAAGATCTAATTTTTGCATTGGATGCATGAATTGGTGAGTTTGAGAAATTTTAGGATCTTAGATCTAGGGTTTGGGCATCCTTGTGGAAGAAGGAGTTCTCCCAAAACAAGGAAACAACCAAAATTGGGCACCAAGCAAGGGAGTTGTTTTGGAAACAACTCCCTCAAGGAGGTTCGGCCCCCTAGGGGACCGCCCCTCTTGCTTGCCGCCCAAGATTGGCCGACCTAGGGGCCGGGCGGCCCTAACCCGCGGCCTAGGCTTGTGGGTTATGGGTCAGGCCGGCCCTAGGGCCTTGTGGTTCACCATATTGGGCCCGAGCAATTTGATTGTTGGGCACATGGATCGTTTTAACCCTAGAAATCCTAAAATCAATTAAAATTGACCAAGCGCGTTAAAATTGGATTTTAACTGTTTATGTGCAATTCGCATGGTGATTGGATATGGCCTTAGGATGTGGTTTGATGTGGATGTTTAATTTTGTGGTTTTATTTTACGGACTGCGAGCTGATCAATTAATTGTAATAATTAATTAGGGTTTTATGGCCTGCGAGCCATTTTTTTTCTCAACTTGTGAGATTTATTTTATTTAGTATAGAAGTTAGCTAGTGCTAGATAAAGTAGATTGTTAGCCAAGATTGAAGAAAAGAAGCCCAAAGCCAAAAGGAGCCACAAAAGATGGAGCATGAAGCATGGAGCATTCCACATGACTATGAAGGATGGACCAAAAGATCAAGACGCATGGAGATGTGTTTGCTTAGGGTTCATAGATAATTCCATTGGCTTGGAATCATCTAAGTCTAGAAAAGGCCATATCCACATCACGTTTATTTTCTGTTTTGTGGTTGTTTACTTTATTGTCTTATTATTGTGTGGTTGGTGTATGGATGATGCATGCAATTAGGATAATAAGATAATTAGACAACCCGGATCTATTATTTGGAGTTGTGCTCAAACTCAAATAGATAGATTAGTTGATTTTGATCAACAAAACAATTAAAATTTAATTTAAAATCCCTCAAAATTCAAATATTGTGTTCTTGCCTTCTCGTTATTTAAACACTCATTATCATAATTATTTATCAAGTTCGTGCGTGCCAAAGCATGGCGACTTGGTCCTTAATGATGGAATGCTATGGCACGTAACAATGTGCAATTGTTTAAATAAGAGGTTGAACACAACTGGGCTATTAATGTGATTAAGAAACCTAGAGGCAATCAATTGGGATTATCCATATGGATGGATAAATAAGGAGTTATTTGCCCAATTAAACCAAGACTTGCATATGAGATGCAATTCGAATTGTTCCTACCTAAAGTAGTCAAATTATGGGTGACTTGCCAGAGCAAGCTCATAAGGAGATGAAACATGGATCTTGGCCCACTAGAAATTATAAGGATATTTTCCGCATTAATATCTTGAGGGTTATTAATCCGTAGAAAAATAGTGGGAGCTATATTTGATAAACTAGCCATTATTGAATATAGTCAAAAATTCACAAATACTAAAACTTGCGTATTTTCCTTTTGTAGAATTCCAAACGGCAAACAACTCATCGAGTTCACAACATTCCCTACGATCTGTCCTTGAGAAGGACAAGCTCTCTGGAACCAACTTTCTTTATTGGTACAGAAACTTGAGAATTGTTCTCAAGCAAGAGAAGAAACTGTACGCAATAGAGGAGCATGTTCCAGAAGGTCCAGAGAACCAAACACCTGCTGCCCTAAAGGCGTATCAAAAGAGTGTTGATGACGCTAATGATGCAGCCTGCCTTATGCTATGCACCATGACTTCTGAGCTTCAGAAGCAACACGAACACATGAATGTTTTCGATATGATCGAGCATCTGAAGCAGCTCTTCCAAGAGCAGGCAAAGGTAGAGAGGTATGAGGTATCTAAGGCACTGTTCAAGTGTCATCTGGCAGAAGGGAACCCGGTGGGACCCCATGTACTCCGTATGATCGGGTACTTGGAGAATCTCGCCCGAGTGGGGTTCCCGATCGGCCAAGAGTTGGCAACCGATCTCGTGTTGCAATCGTTGCCTGAGAGTTATGGACAGTTCATCATGAACTATAACATGAACGAGATCGTGAAACCACTGCCAGATTTACTCAATATGTTGAGGACAGCTGAACAGAGCATCAACAAGGGTAAGGGCAAGGCCATTATGATGGTGCAGAAAGGAAAGGGCAAAAGGTTTGCCTCATCCTCCAAGGGCAAAGGCAAGTCAGTTGCCAAGTCCAAGGAACCTGCCCTTAAACCTGTTGGTGGCATTGCCAAAGGTGTGACTAAAGGTGAGTGTCACTACTGCAGTCAGCCTAGACACTGGAGGAGGAACTGCCCAAAATATATGGAGGACAAGAGGCTTGGAATAGTGATTCCACCACCACCAGGTATTTTTGTTGTGGATGTCAATTTAACTGTCTCTACATCATGGGTATTAGATACTGGATGTGGATCTCATATTTGTCGAAATATGCAGGATCTAAAGAGAAGTAGAAGATTGGCTAAAGGAGAGGTAGATCTGCGCGTTGGGAATGGAGCAAAGGTTACTGTGTTGGCCATAGGCGTGTGCGAGCTATCTCTGCCTTCAGGATTTGTTTTAGAATTAAATAATTGCTATTTTGTGCCTGCTATGAGCAGAATCATTATTTCTATTTCTTGTTTGGACATGGTTTTATTATTTCAATAAAGAACAATTGTTGTTCCTTTTATTTAAATAATATTTCACTATTTTAGTGCGCAATTATTTAATGGACTTTATGTCCTTTATCTAAGCAATCCTGTCTACAAAATTAATAACAAGCGGATTAAAATAAATGATTTGAATCCTGCTTATTTATGGCACTGTCGTTTAGGCCACATAAATGAGAAACGTGTATCTAGACTCCATAAGGATGGATTACTAGACTCATTTGATTTTGAATCATATGAGACATGTGAGGCTTGTTTATTGGGAAAAATGACAAAGTCCCCTTTCAATAAGAAAGGTGAGAGGACTAGTGAGCAATTGGCACTCATACATACTGATGTGTGTGGGCCATTTGCCACGCCTGCCAGGGGTGGTTATGTCTACTTCATTACATTTACTGATGATTACGGTAGATATGGATTTGTGTACCTTATGAGGGCAAAATCCGAATCCTTTGAAGTGTTCAAGGAATTCAATAATGAAGTAGAGAAGCAACTTGGCAAAAGTATCAAGGCTCTACGATCGGATCGTGGAGGAGAATACTTAAGCCAAGAGTTTGACGACTATCTTAGAGAGTGTGGGATCGTGTCCCAACTCACTCCACCCGGAACACCACAATGGAATGGCGTGTCCGAGAGGAGGAATCGAACTCTATTGGATATGGTTCGATCCATGATGTGTCAAACCAATCTTCCATTATCATTTTGGGGCTTCGCTCTATTAAGTGCAGCTTTCACCATTAACCGTGTTCCATCTAAATCAGTCATGAAGAAACCATATGAGATGTGGAGTAGGAGGCGTCCCACACTGTCGTTCATGAGGATTTGGGGCTGCGATGTCTATGTAAAACGTTTACAGTCAGACAAGATAGGGCCAAAGTCGGATAAGTGTAAATTTGTGGGGTACCCTAAGGAAACTAAGGGATACTACTTCTACAATCCAACCGAGAACAAAGTGTTTGTTGCTCGAACCGCGTGTTTCTGGAAAGAGAGTTTGTCTCTAAAGAAGCAAGTAGGAGGGTTGTAGAACTTGAAGAGGTTCAAAAACCAAAAATCACTGAACCGATTATGGAACATGAACAGGAACCACAAGCAGTTGTGGAGCAACCTGTTCAGGTAACACAAGAGCTTCGTAGATCTAGTAGAGTGCGCCAGGAACCCGAGAGGTATGGACTTGTCGTGACCGATTCCGGTGACACGATGCTCATAGATGATGATCCTACTACCTATGAGGAGGCCATGAATGGCCCAGACTCTCAGAAGTGGCTAGAATCCATGAGATCCGAGATGGAATCCATGTACACCAACAAAGTATGGACTTTAGTGGAACCACCCGATGGGGCGCGGCCCATAGGGTGCAAGTGGGTCTTCAAGAAGAAGATAGACATGGATGGTAATGTGATTACCTATAAGGGCCGATTGGTGGCTAAAGGATTCAGACAGATTCATGGTATTGACTATCATGAAACCTTATCACCATTCGCTATGACCAAGTCCATCCGAATCCTACTTGCGATTGCAGCATACCACGACTATGAGATTTGGCAAATGGACGTCAAAACAGCATTCCTGTATGGGAATCTCCTCGAGGACGTGTATTTGATACAGCCATGCGTTTTGAGGATCCAAAGCAAGCCAACAAAGTCTGTAAGCTGCAACGATCCATTTATGGATTGAAACAAGCTTCTAGGAGTTGGAATCGACGTTTTGAGGAAATAGTCAAAGAGTTTGGCTTCATCAGAAACGAAGATGAGTCTTGTGTCTACAAGAAGGTTAGTGGGAGCTCTGTAGCTTTTCTGGTCTTGTATGTAGATGACATACTACTCATTGGAAACAACGTTCCCATGCTGCAATCTGTAAAAGATTGGCTAGGGAAGTGTTTCTCAATGAAGGACTTAGGGGAAGCAGCCTATATACTCGGTATAAAAATCTATAGAGATAGATCTAAGAGGTTGCTAGGCCTAAGTCAAAGTACATATATTGACAAGGTGTTGAAACGGTTCAACATGCAAGATTCCAAGAAGGGATTCTTGCCCATGTCACATGGAATCACTCTTTCGAAGAGTGGTTGTCCTTCCAATGAGATTGAGAAGGAACGCATGAGTAGAATCCCCTATGCCTCGGCCATAGGATCTATCATGTACGCCATGTTATGTACTAGACCAGATGTGTCATATGCCTTGAGTATGACAAGCAGATACCAATCCAATCCAGGTGAGAGTCACTGGATTGCAGTCAAGAACATCCTAAAGTACTTGAGAAGAACTAAGGATGCTTTCTTGATTTTGGCGGAGAGGAAGAGTTGCGTGTAAGGGGTTACACTGATGCAAGTTTCCAAACCGACAGAGATGACTTTAGATCACAGTCGGGATATGTGTTTTGCCTGAATGGAGCAGCGGTGAGCTGGAAGAGTTCCAAGCAAGAGACGGTAGTTGATTCTACAACAGAGGCTGACTACATTGATGCAAATGGCGCAGCAAAGGAAGCTGTTTGGATCAAAAAATTTGTTTCTGAACTTGGTGTGGTACCGAGCATTGCGGATCCAGCCGAGTTGTACTGTGACAACACTGGGGCGATCGCGCAATCAAAGGAACCCAGGTCGCACCAGAAATCCAAGCACGTGCTCAGGAAGTTTCATCTGATTCGAGATATTATCGATAGAGGAGACGTTCGGATATGCAATATTCCTACAGATGATAATCTATCAGACCCGCTTACAAAGCCGCTCACGCAGTGGAAGCATGAAGGGCATGTTGGAATAGATTCCCTAGAGGCAATCTAGTTTAGTATGAATTTGTATTTGGCTAGAAAATTCATTTATTATTTATTGGATATTTAATATAATGAAGTCCTTAGATTTACAATCGTGTTGTTTATCTTAAATATCCCTAGTCAAGTATAATTATTAAAATCGGACAATCATTTATAGACTAGTATGGGGTTGGATTGATATAGAGATATCATGATCCAACACATAGGTGTGCATTACGGAATGTTGCACTGGATTGACCCATCACCGAGAAGGCTACATACACGTTATGTTGAGTCACAAGTGCTTCTCGGGTACAATGGTATTGTCATCCTTAGACTTGAAGTCACTAGATATTCTAGTTGTGGATCATTGTGATTTTGGTAGCGTTAAACGCTACACCGTAACTGGGTAGTTATAAAGGCGTGTACTGGATACAATGAGAAGCAAGCTTAGAGATCGTAGTGGACGTAGAGAGGATTTGCCCCTCCCACATAACGGGAGCAAATATCCAATGCCACTCGAAGGATAGTGCTTATAGAATGTCTGGCCAGACTCAAATAAATCAATATAGGATATTGATGTTATTTGCACGAATAAGACTATTCCATGGATCGAGAAACTAGGGATTGGATATACGAGTGTGACTTGTATGTCTCGTTTCCAATCCGGATATGGAGGCAAAGGGATGAGACAATTACTTGTACAAGGTTGTCTAGATGACTATTCTATTAGTTGGCTAGAATGGATGTTTTGCTAGAAACCGCTCCATATTAGCATATAGTTGCTACCAACTAGATAGAACCTATGGGGTCACATGCTATATAGAGTTGTACTAGATTTGGGAATTAATTAATTGGATTAATTAATTAGAAGGATCACTTTGCAAACCCTTGCAAACTTAGTAGGGACTAATTTGCAAGGAAGGGACTAAATTGAATTCTAGTTGGACTAGAATAAGTCCTTTAGGTAGTTAACAAGGAGTTGTTGGACTATATAAAGGACCCTCCTTCCTTCCTTCCTCATAACTTATGCTCTAAAGAGAACATAACAAGAGTGGGAGATAACAAAGGAGAGAGAGAGCAAGCAACAAGGAGGACGCCGCCCCCTTGCCGCCGCCCCCTCGTCCCCGACGCCAAAAGGAGGCCGAGCCCTTCTTTTTGCCTCGTTTTGCGTGATTCCTTCACCCTCCTCTCATTCCGGGCTAGCACCAAGGAGATTGGAGATCTAGGATCAACTCTAGGCGTGGATCAACTATAGAGAACGTGACACTATTCGCGTTTGAAGTCATCAAGGAGAACCCAAAGATGTGTTTATGATTTCTTACCTTCACTATCGTTATGCATCTAGACTTGTGATCCTTGGAGGGTTTTGCATGGCAATTGTTTGATTATGCTTCCGTTTGCGCGATCCATGAATCAAAACCCTACAGTGGTATCAGAGCCACAGGTCATAGAGCATAAACGTAGTTTATGTGTTACATTCTTGTTGTTTTACACCTTAATTTGTTGTTTATCGCGTAAAACAAGACAAATCAAGCATTGGATGCAATTTGTCAAAGAATTAATCACAACAAGACCCAATTATTGCATTGGATGCATGAATTGGTGAGTTTGAGAAATTTTAGGATCTTAGATCTAGGGTTTGGGCATCCTTGGGGAAGAAGGAGTTCTCCCAAAACAAGGAAACAACCAAACTTGGGCTCCAAGCAAGGGTGTTGTTTTGGAAACAACCTCCACAAGGAGGTTCGGGCCCCTAGGGGACCGCCCCCTTGCTTGCCGCCCAAGATTGGCGCACTAAGGGGCCGGGCGGCCCTAACCCGCGGGCCTAGCTTGCGGATTTTGGGCCGGGCCGGCCCTAGGGCCTTATGGTTCACTTTGTTTGGGCTCGGGCAATTGGATTGTTGGGCCCATGGACCGTTTTAACCCTAGAAATCCTAAAATCAATTAAAATTGACCAAGCGCGTTAAAATTGGATTTTAACTGTTTATGTGCAAATCGCATGGTGATTGGGTATGGCCTTAGGATGTGGTTTGATGTGGATGTTTAATTTTGTGGTTTGGTTTTACGGCCTGCGAGCTGATCAATTAATTGTAATAATTAATTAGGGTTTTATGGCCTGCGTGCCAATTTTTTTTCTCAACTTGTGAGATTTATTTTATTTAGTATAGATATTAGCTAGTGCTAGATAAAGTAGATTGTTAGCCAAGATTGGAGAAAAGAAGCCCAAAGCCAAAAAAGCCACAAAAGATGGAGCATGGAGCTTGGAGCATTCCACATGACTATGAAGGATGGACCAAAAGAACAAGACGCATGGAGATGTGTGTTTGCTTAGGGTTCATAGATAATTCCATTGGCTTGGAATTATCTTAGTCTAGAAAAGGCCATATCCACATCACGTTTAATTTCTGTTTTGTGGTTGTTTATTTATTGTCTTATTATTTGTGTGGTTGGTGTATGGATGATGCATGCAATTAGGATAATAAGATAATTAGACAACCCGGATCTATTATTTGGAGTTGTGCCCAAACTCAAATAGATAGATTAGTTGATATTGATCAACAAAATAATTAAAATTAAAACAAAAATCCCTCAAATTTTGAATATTGTGTTCTTGCCTTCTCGTTATTTAAACACTCATTATCATCATTATTTATCAAGTTCGTGCGTGCCAAAGCATGGCGACTTGGTTCATAATGATGGAATGCGATGGCACGTAACAATGTGCAATTGTTTAGATAAGAGGTTGAACACAACTAGGCTATTAATTTGATTAAGAAACCTAGAGGCAATCAATTGGGATTATCCATATGGATGGATAAATAAGGAGTTATTTGCCCGATTGAACCAAGAGTTGCATATGGGATGCAATTGGAATTGTTCCTACCTAAGAAGTAGTCGAATTATGGGTGACTTGCCAAAGCAAGCTCATAAGGAGATGAAAAAGATGGATCTTGGCCCACTAGAAAATATAAGGATATTTTCCGCATTAATATCTTGAGGGTTATTAATCCGTAGAAAAATAGTGGGTGCTATATTTTATAAACTAGCCATTATAAAATATAGTCAAAAATTCACAAATACTAAAACTTGCGTATTTTCCTTTTGTAGAATTCCAAATGGCAAACAACTCATCGAGTTCACAACATTCCCTACGATCTGTCCTTGAGAAGGACAAGCTCTCTGGAACCAACTTTCTTGATTGGTACAGAAACTTGAGAATTGTTCTCAAGCAAGAGAAGAAACTGTACGCAATAGAGGAGCAAGTTCCAGAAGGTCCAGAGAACCAGACACCTGCTGCCTTAAAGGCGTATCAAAAGCGTGTTGATGACGCTAATGATGCGGCCTGCCTAATGCTTTGAACCATGACCTCTGAGCTTCAGAAGCAACATGAGAACATGAATGTTGTCGATATGATCGAACATCTAAAGCAGCTCTTCCAAGAGCAGGCGAGGGTAGAGAGGTATGAGGTCTCAAAGGCACTGTTCAAATGTCATCTGGCAGAAGGGAACCCGGTGGGACCCCATGTACTCCGAATGATCGGGTACTTGGAGAATCTCGCCCGGCTTGGGTTCCCGGTCGGCCAAGATTTGGCAACCGATCTCGTGTTGCAATCGTTGCCTGAGAGTTATGGACAGTTCATTATGAACTATAACATGAACGAGATCGTTAAACCACTGCCAGATTTGCTCAACATGTTGAGGACGGCTGAACAGAGCATCAACAAGGGTAAGGGCAAGGCCATTATGATGGTGCATAAAGGAAAGGGCAAAAAGTTTGCCTCTTCCTCCAAGGGCAAAGGCAAGTCAGTTGCCAAGTCCAAGGAACAAGCCCTTAAGCCTGTTGGTGGCGTTGCCAAGGTCGTGACTAAGGGTGAATGTCACTACTGTAGTCAACCTGGACACTGGAGGAGGAACTGCCCAAAATATCTGGAGTACAAGAGGCTTGGAATAGTGATTCCACCACCACCAGGTATTTTTGTTGTAGATGTCAATTTAACTGTCTCTACATCATGGGTATTAGATACTGGATGTGGATCTCATATTTGTCGAAATATGCAGGATCTAAAGAGAAGTAAAAGATTGGCTAAAGGGGAGGTAGATCTACGCGTTGGGAATGGAGCAAAGGTTGCTGCGTTGGCCATAGGCGTGTACGAGCTATCTCTGCCTTCAGGATTAGTTTTAGAATTAAATAATTGCTATTTTGTGCCTGCTATGAGCAGAAACATTATTTCTATTTCTTGTTTGGACAAGGAAGGTTTTATTATTTCAATAAAGAACAATTGTTGTTCCTTTTATTTGAATAATATTCACTATTTTAGTGCGCAATTATTTAATGGACTTTATGTCCTTGATCTAAGCAATCCTGTCTACAACATTAATACCAAGCGGATTAAAATAAATGATTTAAATCCTGCTTATTTATGGCATTGTCGTTTAGGCCACATAAATGAGAAACGTGTATCTAGACTCCATAAGGATGGATTACTAGACTCATTTGATTTTTAATCATATGAGACATGTGAGGCTTGTTTATTGGGAAAAATGACAAAGTCCCCTTTCAATAAGAAAGGTGAGAGGACTAGTGAGCAATTGGCGCTCATACATACCGATGTGTGTGGGCCATTTGCCACGCCTGCCAGGGGTGGTTATGTCTACTTCATTACGTTTACTGATGATTACAGTAGATATGGATTTGTGTACCTTATGAGGGCAAAATCCGAATCCTTTGAAGTGTTCAAAGAATTCAAGAATGAAGTAGAGAAGCAACTTGGCAAAAGTATCAAGGCTCTACGATCGGATCGTGGAGGAGAATACTTGAGCCAAGAGTTTGACGACTATCTTAGAGAGTGTGGGATCGTGTCCCAACTCACTCCACCCGGAACGCCACAATGGAATGGCGTGTCCGAGAGGAGGAATCGAACCCTATTGGATATGGTTCGGTCTATGATGTGTCAAACCGATCTTCCATTATCATTTTGGGGCTACGCTCTATTAAGTGCAGCTTTCACCATTAACCGTGTTCCATCTAAATCAGTCATGAAAACACCATATGAGATGTGGAGTGGGAGGCGTCCCACACTGTCGTTCATGAGGATTTGGGGCTGCGATGTCTATATGAAACGTTTACAATCAGACAAGCTGGGGCCTAAATCGGATAAGTATAAATTTGTGGGGTACCCTAAGGAAACTAAGGGATACTACTTCTACAATCCAACCGAGAACAAAGTGTTTGTTGCTCGGACCGACGTGTTTCTAGAAAGAGAGTTTGTCTCTAAAGAAGTAAGTGGGAGGAATGTAGAACTTGAAGAAGTTCAAGAACCACAAATCACTGAACCGATTATGGAACATGAACAGGAATCACAAGCAGTTGTGGAGCCACCTGTTCAGGTAACACAAGAGCTTCGTAGATCTAGTAGAGTGCGCCAGGAACCCGAGAGGTACGGACTTCTCGTAACTGATTCCGGTGACACGATGCTCATAGATGATGAGCCTACTACCTATGAGGAGGCCATGAATGGCCCTGACTCGCAGAAGTGGCTTGAAGCCATGAGATCCGAGATGGAATCCATGTATACCAACAAAGTATGGACTTTGGTGGAACCACCTGATGGGGCGCGGCCCATAGGGTGCAAGTGGGTCTTCAAGAAGAAGATCGACATGGATGGTAATGTGATTACCTATAAGGGCCGATTGGTGGCTAAAGGATTCAGACAGATTCATGGTATTGACTATGATGAAACCTTTTCACCAGTCGCTATGACCAAATCCATCAGAATCCTACTTGCAATTGCAGCATACTACGACTATGAGATTTGGCAGATGGATGTCAAAACAGCATTCCTTTATGGGAATCTCCTCGAGGACGTGTATATGATACAGCCGGAGGGTTTTGAGGATCCAAAGCAAGCCAACAAAGTCTGTAAGCTGCAACGATCCATTTATGGATTGAAGCAAGCTTATAGGAGTTGGAATCGACGTTTTGATGAAGTGGTCAAAGAGTTTGGCTTCATCAGAAACGAAGATGAGTCTTGTGTTTACAAGAAGGTTAGTGGGAGCTCTGTAGCTTTTCTGGTCTTGTATGTGGATGACATACTACTCATTGGAAACGACATTCCCATGCTGCAATCCGTGAAAGATTGGCTACGAAGTGTTTCTCAATGAAGGACTTAGGGGAAGCAGCCTATATACTCGGTATAAAGATCTATAGAGATAGATCTAAGAGGTTGCTAGGCCTAAGTCAAAGTACATATATTGACAAGGTGTTGAAACGGTTCAACATGCAAGATTCCAAGAAGGGATTCTTGCCCATGTCACATGGAATCACTCTTTCGAAGAGTGGTTGTCCTTCCAATGAGATTGAGAAGGAACGCATGAGTAGGATTCCCTATGCCTCGGCCATAGGATCTATCATGTACGCCATGTTATGTACTAGACCAGATGTGTCATATGCCTTGAGTATGACAAGAAGATACCAATCCAATCCGGGTGAGAGTCACTGGATTGCTGTCAAGAACATCCTAAAGTACTTGAGAAGAACTAAGGATGCTTTCTTGATGTTTGGCGGTGAGGAAGAGTTGCGTGTAAGGGGTTACACTGATGCAAGCTTCCAAACCGACAGAGATGACTTTAGATCACAGTCGGGATATGTGTTTTGCCTGAATGGAGCAGCGGTGAGCTGGAAGAGTTCCAAGCAACAGACGGTAGCTGATTCTACAACAGAGGCTGAGTACATTGCTGCAAATGGCGCAGCAAAGGAGGCTGTTTGGATCAGAAAGTTTGTTTCGGAACTTGGTGTGGTCCCTAGCATTGCGGATCCAGTGGAGTTGTTCTGTGACAACACTGGGGCGATCGCGCAATCGAAGGAACCAAGATCGCACCAGAAGTCCAAGCATGTGCTCAGGAAGTTTCATCTGATTCGAGATATTATCGATAGAGGAGACGTTCGGATATGCAAGATTCCTACAGATGATAATCTTTCAAACCCGCATACGAAGCCTCTCACGCAGTGGAAGCATGAAGGGCACACTAGGAGTATGGGCATACGAGATGCGCCAGATTGGCTCTAGTGCAAGTGGGAGACTGTTGGAATAGATTCCCTAGAGGCAATCTAGTTTAGTATGAATTTGTATTTGGCTAGAAAATTCATTTATTATTTATTGGATATTTAATATAATGAAGTCCTTAGATTTACAATCGTGTTGTTTATCTTAAATATCCCTAGTCAAGTATAATGATTAAATGGGACAATCATTTATAGACTAGTATGGGGTTGGATTGATATAGAGATATCATGATCCAACACATAGGTGTGCATTACGGAATGTTGCACTGGATTGACCCATCACCGAGAAGGCTACATACACGTTATGTTGAGTCACAAGTGCTTCTCGGGTACAATGGTATTGTCATCCTTAGACTTGAAGTCACTAGATATTCTAGTTGTGGATCATTGTGATTTTGGTAGCGTTAAACGCTACACCGTAACTGGGTAGTTATAAAGGCGTGTACTGGATACAATGAGAAGCAAGCTTAGAGATCGTAGTGGACGTAGAGAGGATTTGCCCCTCCCACATAACGGGAGCAAATATCCAAGGCCACTCGAAGGATAGTGCTTATAGAATGTCTGGCCAGACTCAAATAAATCAATATAGGATATTGATGTTATTTGCACGAATAAGACTATTCCATGGATCGAGAAACTAGGGATTGGATATACGAGTGTGACTTGTATGTCTCGTGTCCAATCCGGATATGGAGGCAAAGGGATGAGACAATTACTTGTACAAGGTTGTCTAGATGACTATTCTATTAGTTGGCTAGAATGGATGTTTTGCTAGAAACCGCTCCATATTAGCATATAGTTGCTACCAACTAGATAGAACCTATGGGGTCACACGCTATATAGAGTTGTACTCGATTTGGGAATTAATTAATTGGATTAATTAATTAGAATGATCACTTTGCAAACCCTTGCAAACTTAGTAGGGACTAATTTGCAAGGAAGGGACTAAATTGAATTCTAGTTGGACTAGAATAAGTCCTTTAGGTAGTTAACAAGGAGTTGTTGGACTATATAAAGGACCCTCCTTCCTTCCTTCCTCATAACTTATGCTCTAAAGAGAACATAACAAGAGTGGGAGAGAACAAAGGAGAGAGAGAGCAAGCAACAAGGAGGACGCCGCCCCCTTGCCGCCGCCCCCTCGTCCCCGACGCCAAAAGGAGGCCGAGCCCTTCTTTTTGCCTCATTTTGCGTGATTCCTTCACCCTCCTCTCATTCCGGGCTAGCACCAAGGAGATTGGAGATCTAGGATCAACTCTAGGCGTGGATCAACTATAGAGAACGTGACACTATTCGCGTTTGAAGTCATCAAGGAGAACCCAAAGGTGTGTTTATGATTTCTTACCTTCACTATCGTTATGCATCTAGACTTGTGATCCTTGGAGGGTTTTGCATGGCTATTGTTTGATTATGCTTCCGTTTGCGCGATCCATGAATCAAAACCCTACAGGGCACACTAGGAGTATGGGCATACGAGATGCGCCAGATTGGCTCTAGTGCAAGTGGGAGACTGTTGGAATAGATGCCCTAGAGGCAATCTAGTTTAGTATGAATTTATTTGTGGCTAGAAATTCATTTATTATTAATTGGATATTTAATATAATGAAGTACTTAGATTTACAATTGTGTTGTTTATCTTAAATATCCCTAGTCCAGTATAATGATTAATGGGACAATCATCTATAGACTAGTATGGGGTTGGATTGATATGGAGATATCATGATCCAACACATAGGTGTGCATTAGAGGTAATGTTGCACTGGATTGACCCATCTCCGAGAAGGCTACATACACGTTATGTTGAGTCACAAGCACTTCTCGCGGTGCAATGGTATTGTCATCCTTAGACTTGAAGTCACTAGATATTCTAGTTGTGGATTATTGTGATTTTGGTAGCGTTAAACGCTACACCGTAACTGGGTAGTTATAAAGGCGTGTACTGGATATAATAAGAAGCAAGCTTAGAGATCGTAGTTTACGTAGATAGAATTTGTCTCTCCCACATAACGGGAGCAAATATCCTAGGCCACTCGAGGGATAGTGCTTATAAAATGTCTGGCCAGACTCAAATAAATCAATATGGGATATTGATGTTATTTGCACGAATAAGGCCATTCCCATGGATCGAGAAACTGTGGATTGGATATACGAGTGTGACTTGTATGTCTCGTGTCCAATCCGGATATAGAGACAAAGGGAAGAGACAATTACTTGTACAAAGGTTGTCAAGATGACTATTCTATTAGTTGGCTAGAATGGATGTTTTGCTAGAAACCGCTCCATATTAGCAAATAGTTGCTACCAACTAGATAGAACCTATGGGGTCACACGCTATATAGAGTTGAACTAGATTTTGGAATTAATTAATTGGATTAATTAATTAGAAGGATCACTTTGCAAAACCTTGCAAACTTAGTAGGGACTAATTTGCAAGGAAGGGACTAAATTGAATTCTAGTACGACTAGAATAAGTCCTTTAGGTAGTTGGCAAGGAGTTGTTGGACTATATAAAGGACCTTCCTTCCTTCCTTCCTTCCCATAACTTATGCTCATTATTGAACATAACAAGAGTAGGAGAGAACAAAAGGAGAGAGAGAAAGCAAACAAGAGGAGCCCGACCGCCCCCCTTGCCGCCGCCCGTCCCGTCGGCCACAAGGAGGCCGAGAGCCCTCCTTTTGGTCTCGTTTTGCGTGATTTTTCTTCCTGTTCCTCTTTCCGGTCTAGCACCAAGGACTTGGGAGATCTAGGATCAACTCTAGGCGTGGATCAACCATAGAGTACGTGACACAATTTGCGTTTGAAGGCATCAAAGGAGAACCCTAAGGTGTGTGATTGATTTCTTCCCTTACCATCGTTATGTCTCTTGACTTGTGATCCTTGGAGGGTTTTGTATGGTTAATTTTTGTTTTCGTTGCGCATCCATGAATCAAAACCCTGCAGTGGTATCAGAGTCAGGTCGTAGAGCATAAACGTGGTTTATGTGTTACGTTTTGTTGTTTTACACCTTAATTTGATTGTTTATCGCGTAAAACAAGACAAATCAAGCATGGGATGCAATTTGTCAATAATCTTTCATAACAAGATCTAATTTTTGCATTGAATGCATGAATTGGTGAGTTTGAGAAATTTTAGGATCTTAGATCTAGGGTTTGGGCATCCTTGGGGAAGAAGGAGTTCTCCCAAAACAAGGAAACAACCAAACTTGGGCATCAAGCAAAGGAGTTGTTTTGGAAACAACTCCCTCAAGGAGGTTCGGCCCCCTAGGGGACCGCCCCTCTTGCTTGCCGCCCAAGATTGGCCGCCCTAGGGGCCGGGCGGCCCTAACCCGCGGCCTAGGCTTGTGGGTTATGGGTCAGGCCGGCCCTAGGGCCTTGTGGTTCACCATATTGGGCCCGAGCAATTTGATTGTTGGGCCCATGGATCGTTTTAACCCTAGAAATCCTAAAATCAATTAAAATTGACCAAGCGCGTTAAAATTGGATTTTAACTGTTTATGTGCAATTCGCATGGTGATTGGATATGGCCTTAGGATGTGGTTTGATGTGGATGTTTAATTTTGTGGTTTTATTTTACGGCCTGCGAGCTGATCAATTAATTGTAATAATTAATTAGGGTTTTATGGCCTGCGAGCCATTTTTTTTCTCAACTTGTGAGATTTATTTTATTTAGTATAGAAGTTAGCTAGTGCTAGATAAAGTAGATTGTTAGCCAAGATTGAAGAAAAGAAGCCCAAAGCCAAAAGGAGCCACAAAAGATGGAGCATGAAACATGGAGCATTCCACATGACTATGAAGGATGGACCAAAAGATCAAGACGCATGGAGATGTGTTTGCTTAGGGTTCATAGATAATTCCATTGGCTTGGAATCATCTTAGTCTAGAAAAGGCCATATCCACATCACGTTTATTTTCTGTTTTGTGGTTGTTTACTTTATTGTCTTATTATTGTGTGGTTGGTGTATGGATGATGCATGCAATTAGGATAATAAGATAATTAGACAACCCGGATCTATTATTTGGAGTTGTGCCCAAACTCAAATAGATAGATTAGTTGATTTTGATCAACAAAACAATTAAAATTTAATTTAAAATCCCTCAAAATTCAAATATTGTGTTCTTGCCTTCTCGTTATTTAAACACTCATTATCATAATTATTTATCAAGTTCGTGCGTGCCAAAGCATGGCGACTTGGTCTATAATGATGGAATGCTATGGCACGTAACAATGTGCAATTGTTTAAATAAGAGGTTGAACACCACTGGGCTATTAATGTGATTAAGAAACCTAGAGGCAATCAATTGGGATTATCCATATGGATGGATAAATAAGGAGTTATTTGCCCAATTGAACCAAGACTTGCATATGAGATGCAATTCGAATTGTTCCTACCTAAAGTACTCAAATTATGGGTGACTTGCCAGAGCAAGCTCATAAGGAGATGAAACATGGATCTTGGCCCACTAGAAAATATAAGGATATTTTCCGCATTAATATCTTGAGGGTTATTAATCCGTAGAAAAATAGTGGGAGCTATATTTGATAAACTAGCCATTATTGAATATAGTCAAAAATTCACAAATACTAAAACTTGCGTATTTTCCTTTTGTAGAATTCCAAACGGCAAACAACTCATCGAGTTCACAACATTCCCTACGATCTGTCCTTGAGAAGGACAAGCTCTCTGGAACCAACTTTCTTTATTGGTACAGAAACTTGAGAATTGTTCTCAAGCAAGAGAAGAAACTGTACGCAATAGAGGAGCATGTTCCAGAAGGTCCAGAGAACCAAACACCTGCTGCCCTAAAGGCGTATCAAAAGCGTGTTGATGACGCTAATGATGCAGCCTGCCTTATGCTATGCACCATGACTTCTGAGCTTCAGAAGCAATACGAACACATGAATGTTGTCGATATGATCGAGCATCTGAAGCAGCTCTTCCAAGAGCAGGCAAAGGTAGAGAGGTATGAGGTATCTAAGGCACTGTTCAAGTGTCATCTGGCAGAAGGGAACCCGGTGGGACCCCATGTACTCCGTATGATCGGGTACTTGGATAATCTCGCCCGAATGGGGTTCTCGATCGGCCAAGAGTTGGCAACCGATCTCGTGTTGCAATCGTTGCCTGAGAGTTATGGACAGTTCATCATGAACTATAACATGAACGAGATCGTGAAACCACTGCCAGATTTACTCAATATGTTGAGGACAGCTGAACAGAGCATCAACAAGGGTAAGGGCAAGGCCATTATGATGGTGCAGAAAGGAAAGGGCAAAAGGTTTGCCTCATCCTCCAAGGGCAAAGGCAAGTCAGTTGCCAAGTCCAAGGAACCTGCCCTTAAGCCTGTTGGTGGCATTGCCAAAGGTGTGACTAAAGGTGAGTGTCACTACTGCAGTCAGCCTAGACACTGGAGGAGGAACTGCCCAAAATATATGGAGGACAAGAGGCTTGGAATAGTGATTCCACCACCACCAGGTATTTTTGTTGTGGATGTCAATTTAACTGTCTCTACATCATGGGTATTAGATACTGGATGTGGATCTCATATTTGTCGAAATATGCAGGATCTAAAGAGAAGTAGAAGATTGGCTAAAGGAGAGGTAGATTTGCGCGTTGGGAATGGAGCAAAGGTTACTGCGTTGGCCATAGGCGTGTGCGAGCTATCTCTACCTTCAGGATTAGTTTTAGAATTAAATAATTGCTATTTTGTGCCTGCTATGAGCAGAAACATTATTTCTATTTCTTGTTTGGACATGGTTTTATTATTTCAATAAAGAACAATTGTTGTTCCTTTTATTTAAATAATATTTCACTATTTTAGTGCGCAATTATTTAATGGACTTTATGTCCTTTATCTATGCAATCCTGTCTACAACATTAATAACAAGCGGATTAAAATAAATGATTTGAATCCTGCTTATTTATGGCACTGTCGTTTAGGCCACATAAATGAGAAACGTGTATCTAGACTCCATAAGGATGGATTACTAGACTCATTTGATTTTGAATCATATGAGACATGTGAGGCTTGTTTATTGGGAATAATGACAAAGTCCCCTTTCAATAAGAAAGGTGAGAGGACTAGTGAGCAATTGGCACTCATACATACTGATGTGTGTGGGCCATTTGCCACGCCTGCCAGGGGTGGTTATGTCTACTTCATTACATTTACTGATGATTACGGTAGATATGGATTTGTGTACCTTATGAGGGCAAAATCCGAATCCTTTGAAGTGTTCAAGGAATTCAATAATGAAGTAGAGAAGCAACTTGGCAAAAGTATCAAGGCTCTACGATCGGATCGTGGAGGAGAATACTTAAGCCAAGAGTTTGACGACTATCTTAGAGAGTGTGGGATCGTGTCCCAACTCACTCCACCCGGAACGCCACAATGGAATGGCGTGTCCGAGAGGAGGAATCAAACTCTATTGGATATGGTTCGATCCATGATGTGTCAAACCAATCTTCCATTATCATTTTGGGGCTTCGCTCTATTAAGTGCAGCTTTCACCATTAACCGTGTTCCATCTAAATCAGTCATGAAGAAACCATATGAGATGTGGAGTAGGAGGCGTCCCACACTGTCGTTCATGAGGATTTGGGGCTGCGATGTCTATGTAAAACGTTTACAGTCAGACAAGATAGGGCCAAAGTCGGATAAGTGTAAATTTGTGGGGTACCCTAAGGAAACTAAGGGATACTACTTCTACAATCCAACCGAGAACAAAGTGTTTGTTGCTCGAACCGCGTGTTTCTGGAAAGAGAGTTTGTCTCTAAAGAAGCAAGTAGGAGGGTTGTAGAACTTGAAGAGGTTCAAAAACCACAAATCACTGAACCGATTATGGAACATGAACAGGAACCACAAGCAGTTGTGGAGCAACCTGTTCAGGTAACACAAGAGCTTCGTAGATCTAGTAGAGTGCGCCAGGAACCCGAGAGGTATGGACTTGTCGTGACCGATTCCGGTGACACGATGCTCATAGATGATGAGCCTACTACCTATGAGGAGGCCATGAATGGCCCAGACTCTCAGAAGTGGCTAGAATCCATGAGATCCGAGATGGAATCCATGTACACCAACAAAGTATGGACTTTAGTGGAACACCCGATGGGGCGCGGCCCATAGGGTGCAAGTGGGTCTTCAAGAAGAAGATAGACATGGATGGTAATGTGATTACCTATGAGGGCCGATTGGTGGCTAAAGGATTCAGACAGATTCATGGTATTGACTATCATGAAACCTTATCACCATTCGCTATGACCAAGTCCATCCGAATCCTACTTGCGATTGCAGCATACCACGACTATGAGATTTGGCAAATGGACGTCAAAACAGCATTCCTGTATGGGAATCTCCTCGAGGACGTGTATATGATACAGCCGGAGCGTTTTGAGGATCCAAAGCAAGCCAACAAAGTCTGTAAGCTGCAACGATCCATTTATGGATTGAAGCAAGCTTCTAGGAGTTGGAATCGACGTTTTGAGGAAATAGTCAAAGAGTTTGGCTTCATCAGAAACGAAGATGAGTCTTGTGTCTACAAGAAGGTTAGTGGGAGCTCTGTAGCTTTTCTGGTCTTGTATGTAGATGACATACTACTCATTGGAAACAACGTTCCCATGCTGCAATCTGTTAAAGATTGGCTAGGGAAGTGTTTCTCAATGAAGGACTTAGGGGAAGCAGCCTATATACTCGGTATAAAAATCTATAGAGATAGATCTAAGAGGTTGCTAGGCCTAAGTCAAAGTACATATATTTACAAGGTGTTGAAACGGTTCAACATGCAAGATTCCAAGAAGGGATTCTTGCCCATGTCACATGGAATCACTCTTTCGAAGAGTGGTTGTCCTTCCAATGAGATTGAGAAGGAACGCATGAGTAGAATCCCCTATGCCTCGGCCATAGGATCTATCATGTACGCCATGTTATGTACTAGACCAGATGTGTCATATGCCTTGAGTATGACAAGCAGATACCAATCCAATCCAGGTGAGAGTCACTGGATTGCAGTCAAGAACATCCTAAAGTACTTGAGAAGAACTAAGGATGCTTTCTTGATTTTGGCAGAGAGGAAGAGTTGCGTGTAAGGGGTTACACTGATGCAAGTTTCCAAACCGACAGAGATGACTTTAGATCACAGTCGGGATATGTGTTTTGCCTGAATGGAGCAGCGGTGAGCTGGAAGAGTTCCAAGCAAGAGACGGTAGTTGATTCTACAACAGAGGCTGACTACATTGATGCAAATGGCGCAGCAAAGGAAGCTGTTTGGATCAAAAAAATTGTTTCTGAACTTGGTGTGGTACCGAGCATTGCGGATCCAGTCGAGTTGTACTGTGACAACACTGGGGCGATCGCGCAATCAAAGGAACCCAGGTCGCACCAGAAATCCAAGCACGTGCTCAGGAAGTTTCATCTGATTCGAGATATTATCGATAGAGGAGACGTTCGGATATGCAAGATTCCTACAGATGATAATCTATCAGACCCGCTTACAAAGCCGCTCACGCAGTGGAAGCATGAAGGGCACACTAGGAGTATGGGCATACGAGATGCGCCAGATTGGCTCTAGTGCAAGTGGGAGACTGTTGGAATAGATGCCCTAGAGGCAATCTAGTTTAGTATGAATTTATTTGTGGCTAGAAATTCATTTATTATTAATTGGATATTTAATATAATGAAGTACTTAGATTTACAATTGTGTTGTTTATCTTAAATATCCCTAGTCCAGTATAATGATTAATGGGACAATCATCTATAGACTAGTATTGGGTATGATTGATATGGAGATATCATGATCCAACACATAGGTGTGCATTAGGGGTAATGTTGCACGGGATTGACCCATCTCCGAGAAGGCTACATACACGTTATGTTGAGTCACAAGCACTTCTCGCGGTGCAATGGTATTGTCATCCTTAGACTTGAAGTCACTAGATATTCTAGTTGTGGATTATTGTGATTTTGGTAGCGTTAAACGCTACACCGTAACTGGGTAGTTATAAAGGCGTGTACTGGATATAATAAGAAGCAAGCTTAGAGATCGTAGTTGACGTAGATAGAATTTGTCTCTCCCACATAACGGGAGCAAATATCCTAGGCCACTCGAGGGATAGTGCTTATAAAATGTCTGGCCAGACTCAAATAAATCAATATGGGATATTGATGTTATTTGCACGAATAAGGCCATTCCCATGGATCGAGAAACTGTGGATTGGATATACGAGTGTGACTTGTATGTCTCGTGTCCAATCCGGATATAGAGACAAAGGGATGAGACAATTACTTGTACAAAGGTTGTCAAGATGACTATTCTATTAGTTGGCTAGAATGGATGTTTTGCTAGAAACCGCTCCATATTAGCAAATAGTTGCTACCAACTAGATAGAACCTATGGGGTCACACGCTATATAGAGTTGAACTAGATTTGGGAATTAATTAATTGGATTAATTAATTAGAAGGATCACTTTGCAAAACCTTGCAAACTTAGTAGGGACTAATTTGCAAGGAAGGGACTAAATTGAATTCTAGTACGACTAGAATAAGTCCTTTAGGTAGTTGGCAAGGAGTTGTTGGACTATATAAAGGACCTTCCTTCCTTCCTTCCTTCCCATAACTTATGCTCATTATTGAACATAACAAGAGTGGGAGAGAACAAAAGGAGAGAGAGAAAGCAAACAAGAGGAGCCCGACCGCCCCCCTTGCCGCCGCCCGTCCCGTCGGCCACAAGGAGGCCGAGAGCCCTCCTTTTGGTCTCGTTTTGCATGATTTTTCTTCTTGTTCCTCTTTCCGGTCTAGCACCAAGGACTTGGGAGATCTAGGATCAACTCTAGGCGTGGATCAACCATAGAGAACGTGACACAATTTGCGTTTGAAGGCATCAAAGGAGAACCCTAAGGTGTGTGATTGATTTCTTCCCTTACCATCGTTATGTCTCTTGACTTGTGATCCTTGGAGGGTTTTGTATGGTTAATTTTTGTTTTCGTTGCGCATCCATGAATCAAAACCCTACAGTGGTATCAGAGTCAGGTCGTAGAGCATAAACGTGGTTTATGTGTTACGTTTTGTTGTTTTACACCTTAATTTGATTGTTTATCGCGTAAAACAAGACAAATCAAGCATGGGATGCAATTTGTCAATAATCTTTCATAACAAGATCTAATTTTTGCATTGGATGCATGAATTGGTGAGTTTGAGAAATTTTAGGATCTTAGATCTAGGGTTTGGGCATCCTTGGGGAAGAAGGAGTTCTCCCAAAACAAGGAAACAACCAAACTTGGGCACCAAGCAAGGGAGTTGTTTTGGAAACAACTCCCTCAAGGAGGTTCGGCCCCCTAGGGGACCGCCCCTCTTGCTTGCCGCCCAAGATTGGCCGCCCTAGGGGCCGGGCGGCCCTAACCCGCGGCCTAGGCTTGTGGGTTATGGGTCAGGCCGGCCCTAGGGCCTTGTGGTTCACCATATTGGGCCCGAGCAATTTGATTGTTGGGCCCATGGATCGTTTTAACCCTAGAAATCCTAAAATCAATTAAAATTGACCAAGCGCGTTAAAATTGGATTTTAACTGTTTATGTGCAATTCGCATGGTGATTGGATATGGCCTTAGGATGTGGTTTGATGTGGATGTTTAATTTTGTGGTTTTATTTTACGGCCTGCGAGCTGATCAATTAATTGTAATAAATAATTAGGGTTTTATGGCCTGCGTGCCATTTTTTCTCAACTTGTGAGATTTATTTTATTTAGTATAGAAGTTAGCTAGTGCTAGATAAAGTAGATTGTTAGCCAAGATTGAAGAAAAGAAGCCCAAAGCCAAAAGGAGCCACAAAAGATGGAGCATGAAGCATGGAGCATTCCACATGACTATGAAGGGTGGACCAAAAGATCAAGACGCATGGAGATGTGTTTGCTTAGGGTTCATAGATAATTCCATTGGCTTGGAATCATCTTAGTCTAGAAAAGGCCATATCCACATCACGTTTATTTACTGTTTTGTGGTTGTTTACTTTATTGTCTTATTATTGTGTGGTTGGTGTATGGATGATGCATGCAATTAGGATAATAAGATAATTAGACAACCCAGATCTATTATTTGCAGTTGTGCCCAATTTCAAATAGATAGATTAGTTGATTTTGATCAACAAAACAATTAAAATTTAATTTAAAATCCCTCAAAATTCAAATATTGTGTTCTTGCCTTCTCGTTATTTAAACACTCATTATCATAATTATTTATCAAGTTCGTGCGTGCCAAAGCATGGCGACTTGGTCCATAATGATGGAATGCTATGGCACGTAACAATGTGCAATTGTTTAAATAAGAGGTTGAACACAACTGGGCTATTAATGTGATTAAGAAACCTAGAGGCAATCAATTGGGATTATCCATATGGATGGATAAATAAGGAGTTATTTGCCCAATTGAACCAAGAGTTGCATATGAGATGCAATTCGAATTGTTCCTACCTAAAGTAGTCAAATTATGGGTGACTTGCCAGAGCAAGCTCATAAGGAGATGAAACATGGATCTTGGCCCACTAGAAAATATAAGGATATTTTCCGCATTAATATCTTGAGGGTTATTAATCCGTAGAAAAATAGTGGGAGCTATATTTGATAAACTAGCCATTATTGAATATAGTCAAAAATTCACAAATACTAAAACTTGCGTATTTTCCTTTTGTAGAATTCCAAACGGCAAACAACTCATCGAGTTCACAACATTCCCTACGATCTGTCCTTGAGAAGGAAAAGCTCTCTGGAACCAACTTTCTTGATTGGTACAGAAACTTGAGAATTGTTCTCAAGCAAGAGAAGAAACTGTACGCAATAGAGGAGCATGGTCCAGAAGGTCCAGAGAACCAAACACCTGCTGCCCTAAAGGCGTATCAAAAGCGTGTTGATGACGCTAATGATGCAGCCTGCCTTATGCTATGCACCATGACTTCTGAGCTTCAGAAGCAACACGAACACATGAATGTTGTCGATATGATCGAGCATCTGAAGCAGCTCTTCCAAGAGCAGGCAAAGGTAGAGAGGTATGAGGTATCTAAGGCACTGTTCAAGTGTCATCTGGCAGAAGGGAACCCGGTGGGACCCCATGTACTCCGTATGATCGGGTACTTGGAGAATCTCGCCCGACTGGGGTTCCCGATCGGCCAAGAGTTGGCAACCGATCTCGTGTTGCAATCGTTGCCTGAGAGTTATGGACAGTTCATCATGAACTATAACATGAACGAGATCGTGAAACCACTGCCAGATTTACTCAATATGTTGAGGACAGCTGAACAGAGCATCAACAAGGGTAAGGGCAAGGCCATTATGATGGTGCAGAAAGGAAAGGGCAAAAGGTTTGCCTCATCCTCCAAGGGCAAAGGCAAGTCAGTTGCCAAGTCCAAGGAACCTGCCCTTAAGCCTGTTGGTGGCATTGCCAAAGGTGTGACTAAAGGTGAGTGTCACTACTGCAGTCAGCCTAGACACTGGAGGAGGAACTGCCCACAATATATGGAGGACAAGAGGCTTGGAATAGTGATTCCACCACCACCAGAAATTTTTGTTGTGGATGTCAATTTAACTGTCTCTACATCATGGGTATTAGATACTGGATGTGGATCTCATATTTGTCGAAATATGCAGGATCTAAAGAGAAGTAGAAGATTGGCTAAAGGAGAGGTAGATCTGCGCGTTGGGAATGGAGCAAAGGTTACTGCGTTGGCCATAGGCGTGTGCGAGCTATCTCTGCCTTCAGGATTAGTTTTAGAATTAAATAATTGCTATTTTGTGCCTGCTATGAGCAGAAACATTATTTCTATTTCTTGTTTGGACAAGGATGGTTTTTATTATTTCAATAAAGAACAATTGTTGTTCCTTTTATTTAAATAATATTCACTATTTTAGTGCGCAATTATTTAATGGACTTTATGTCCTTGATCTAAGCAATCCTGTCTACAACATTAATAACAAGCGGATTAAAATAAATCATTTTGAATCATGCTTATTTATGGCACTGTCGTTTAGGCCACATAAATGAGAAACGTGTATCTAGACTCTATAAGGATGGATTACTAGACTCATTTGATTTTGAATCATATGAGACATGTGAGGCTTGTTTATTGGGAAAAATGACAAAGTCCCCTTTCAATAAGAAAGGTGAGAGGACTAGTGAGCAATTGGCACTCATACATACTGATGTGTGTGGGCCATTTGCCACGCCTGCCAGGGGTGGTTATGTCTACTTCATTACATTTACTGATGATTACAGTAGATATGGATTTGTGTACCTTATGAGGGCAAAATCCGAATCCTTTGAAGTGTTCAAGGAATTCAAGAATGAAGTAGAGAAGCAACTTGGCAAAAGTATCAAGGCTCTACGATCGGATCGTGGAGGAGAATACTTAAGCCAAGAGTTTGACGACTATCTTAGAGAGTGTGGGATCGTGTCCCAACTCACTCCACCCGGAACGCCACAATGGAATGGCGTGTCTGAGAGGAGGAATCGAACTCTATTGGATATGGTTCGATCCATGATGTGTCGAACCAATCTTCCATTATCATTTTGGGGCTTCGCTCTATTAAGTGCAGCTTTCACCATTAACCGTGTTCCATCTAAATCAGTCATGAAGACACCATATGAGATGTGGAGTAGGAGGTGTCCCACACTGTCGTTCATGAGGATTTGGGGCTGCGATGTCTATGTAAAACGTTTACAGTCATACAAGCTAGGGCCAAAATCGGATAAGTGTAAATTTGTGGGGTACCCTAAGGAAACTAAGGGATACTACTTCTACAATCCAACCGAGAACAAAGTGTTTGTTGCTCGAACCACGTGTTTCTGGAAAGAGAGTTTGTCTCTAAAGAAGCAAGTGGGAGGGTTGTAGAACTTGAAGAGGTTCAAAAACCACAAATCACTGAACCGATTATGGAACATGAACAGGAACCACAAGCAGTTGTGGAGCAACCTGTTCAGGTAACACAAGAGCTTCGTAGATCTAGTAGAGTGCGCCAGGAACCCGAGAGGTATGGACTTATCGTGACCGATTCCGGTGACACGATGCTCATAGATGATGAGCCTACTACCTATGAGGAGGCCATGAATGGCCCAGACTCTCAGAAGTGGCTAGAAGCCATGAGATCCGAGATGGAATCCATGTACACCAACAAAGTATGGACTTTGGTGAAACCACCCGATGGGGCGCGGCCCATAGGGTGCAAGTGGGTCTTCAAGAAGAAGATAGACATGGATGGTAATGTGATTACCTATAAGGGCCGATTGATGGCTAAAGGATTCAGACAGATTCATGGTATTAACTATCATGAAACCTTTTCACCATTCGCTATGACCAAATCCATCCGAATCCTACTTGCGATTGCAGCATACCACGACTATGAGATTTGGCAAATGGACGTCAAAACAGCATTCCTGTATGGGAATCTCCTCGAGGACGTGTATATGATACAGCCGGAGGGTTTTGAGGATCCAAAGCAAGCCAACAAAGTCTGTAAGCTGCAACGATCCATTTATGGATTGAAGCAAGCTTCTAGGAGTTGGAATCGACGTTTTGACGAAGTAGTCAAAGAGTTTGGCTTCATCAGAAACGAAGATGAGTCTTGTGTCTACAAGAAGGTTAGTGGGAGCTCTGTAGCTTTTCTGGTTTTGTATGTAGATGACATACTACTCATTGGAAACAAAGTTCCCATGCTGCAATCTGTTAAAGATTGGCTAGGGAAGTGTTTCTCAATGAAGGACTTAGGGGAAGCAGCCAATATACTCGGCATAAAAATCTATATAGATAGATCTAAGAGGTTGCTAGGCCTAAGTCAAAGTACATATATTGACAAGGTGTTGAAACGGTTCAACATGCAAGATTCCAAGAAGGGATTCTTGCCCATGTCACATGGAATCACTCTTTCGAAGAGTGGTTGTCCTTCCAATGAGATTGAGAAGGAACGCATGAGTAGAATCCCCTATGCCTCGGCCATAGGATCTATCATGTACGCCATGTTATGTACTAGACCAGATGTGTCATATGCCTTGAGTATGACAAGCAGATACCAATCCAATCCAGGTGAGAGTCACTGGATTGCATTCAAGAACATCCTAAAGTACTTGAGAAGAACTAAGGATGCTTTCTTGAATTTGGCGGAGAGGAAGAGTTGCGTGTAAGGGGTTACACTGATGCAAGTTTCCAAACCGACAGAGATGACTTTAGATCACAGTCGGGATATGTGTTTTGCCTGAATGGAGCAGAGGTGAGCTGGAAGAGTTCCAAGCAAGAGACGGTAGCTGATTCTACAACAGAGGTTGAGTACATTGCTGCAAATGGCGCAGCAAAGGAAGCTGTTTGGATCAAAAAACTTGTTTCTGAACTTTGTGTGGTTCCAAGCATTGCGGATCCAGTCCAGTTGTACTGTGACAACACTGGGGCGATCGCGCAATCAAAGGAACCCAGGTCGCACCAGAAATCCAAGCACGTGCTCAGGAAGTTTCATCTGATTCGAGATATTATCGATAGAGGAGACGTTCGGATATGCAAGATTCCTACAGATGATAATCTATCAGACCCGCTTACAAAGCCGCTCACGCAGTGGAAGCATGAAGGGCACACTAGGAGTATGGGCATATGAGATGCGCCAGATTGGCTCTAGTGCAAGTGGGAGACTGTTGGAATAGATGCCCTAGAGGCAATCTAGTTTAGTATGAATTTATTTGTGGCTAGAAATTCATTTATTATTTATTGGATATTTAATATAATGAAGTCCTTAGATTTACAATTGTGTTGTTTATCTTAAATATCCCTAGTCCAGTATAATGATTAATGGGACAATCACCTATAGACTAGTATGGGGTTGGATTGATATGGAGATATCATGATCCAACACATAGGTGTGCATTAGGGGTAATGTTGCACTGGATTGACCCATCTCCGAGAAGGCTAAATACACGTTATGTTGAGTCACAAGCGCCTCTCGCGGTGCAATGGTATTGTCATCCTTAGACTTGAAGTCACTAGATATTCTAGTTGTGGATTATTGTGATTTTGGTAGCGTTAAACGCTACACCGTAACTGGGTAGTTATAAAGGCGTGTATTGGATACAATAAGAAGCAAGCTTAGAGATCGTAGTGGACGTAGATAGAATTTGTCCCTCCCACATAACGGGAGCAAATATCCTAGGCCACTCGAGGGATAGTGCTTATAAAATGTCTGGCCAGACTCAAATAAATCAATATGGGATATTGATGTTACTTGCACGAATAAGGCCATTCCCATGGATCGAGAAACTGTGGATTGGATATACGAGTGTGACTTGTATGTCTCGTGTCCAATCCGGATATAGAGACAAAGGGATGAGACAATTACTTGTACAAAGGTTGTCAAGATGACTATTCTATTAGTTGGCTAGAATGGATGATTTGCTAGAAACCGCTCCATATTAGCAAATAGTTGCTACCAACTAGATAGAACCTATGGGGTCACACGCTATATAGAGTTGAACTAGATTCGGGAATTAATTAATTGGATTAATTAATTCGAAGGATCACTTTGCAAAACCTTGCAAACTTAGTAGTCACTAATTTGCAAGGAAGGGACTAAATTGAATTCTAGTAGGACTACAGTAAGTCCTTTAGGTAGTTGGCAAGGAGTTGTTGGACTATATAAAGGACCTTCCTTCCTTCCTTCCCATAACTTATGCTCATTATTGAACATAACAAGAGTGTGAGAGAACAAAAGGAGAGAGCAAGCAAACAAGAGGAGCCCGACCGCGCCTCTTGCCGCCGCCCGTCCCGTCGGCCACAAGGAGGCCGAGAGCCCTCCTTTTGGTCTCGTTTTGCGTGATTTTTCTTCCTCTTCCTCTTTCCGAGCTAGCACCAAGGACTTGGGAGATCTAGGATCAAATCTAGGCGTGGATCAACCATAGAGAACGTGACACAATTCGCGTTTGAAGTCATCAAAGGAGAACCCTAAGGTGTGTGATTGATTTCTTCCCTTACCATCGTTATGTCTCTTGACTTGTGATCCCTGGAGGGTTTTGCATGGTTAATTTTTGTTTCCGTTGCGCATCCATGAATCAAAACCCTACATTCTTGGCTGCTGGTTCCCATATTGCTGGCGATTCCCCTGGTAGTTACCACCTTGGTTCACTTGTGGGTTCCCAGCTGGTGGCGATAGGCATTCAAAAGCTCGGTGACCTCTCCTACCACAGTTGTGGAAAAAGGACCAGATTTCCAGCACAGTCAACTCCGGGATGGTTCTGCAGACATTTCTTGCAGAAATAGGGCCCAACAGCTCCGAGATTCTGCTGATTGCATCGGTACTGTCCCTGATTACCGCCGTCGTTGTTTGGCTTAAACCTCTTGTCTTGGCCACTCTGGTTAGCCCTTGACGGGTTAGTGTTGCCCCCAGAACCTTCCATCTTGCGCTTTCCCCGCATGTTATCTTGGTCCTCTTGGATTCGCCAAATATCTGCTGCCCTATCATAGGCTACTTCCAGAGTGGAGTAGATCCTTTTCATCATTGCTTTTTGCACATGAAGTTGCAACCCTGCTATAAATTTTTTAACCTTTTCCTCCTCATCTGGCACCATGTTGCCGGCAAAACGAGTCAACTCCATAAACCTCCTGAAGTACTCGTCACTGAGTCTCTTCCCTGCTGCAGATTCTGAAACTCCTGACGCTTGCTCCTCTTGACATGAGAAGGATAGAAACGGGATCTGAGAGCATTCGGGAGGGCTTCCTAGTTGAAGTTAGGTTGGGACAACAGGGTCCCTCGTGAGGTCCTCCACCATAGGTTGGCCTCACTCTTCAGGTAAAACACAGCACAGTTGACCTTTCGGTCTTCTGGATCGAGTCTTCCAGCTCGACGGGATCTTCACTTCCCATGAAACTTGGTGGTTTCATGTGAGTCACCTTCTTGGCCCAGTTAGGTCCTCCCTGAGCTTTGTTGTTGTTCATCGCTTGGGTCATCTGAGCGAAAAATTGCTCCATGTTGTTGGGGTTCTGAGCCATCTGGTCTTCTCGAACTCTCCTGGTGTAGTATCGCATGGGCCTATCAGTCATATTCCTACACTATCACTTATTATATCATTGCTTGCTCTATCATGGATTAACCCTTGGAATTAAATATTTCATGAAATGTACACATATCCACCTGAATAGCACAAGTATCACACATGGTAGCCAAAGACTTTATATACAACTCATTTTCAAAATTTGTCTTCTCAATCTTACTCTTTTTCCACCAGGATTCCATAATCCTCATTTTCTACCATATTAGTCTCATTACATTACAAAAGCTGAAATTAAACTAAGCGTTCGTCATGATAAAAGATACTAAGATAAACTAGTACAGTTACGCGACCCCAACTACATTGAGCTCCCTTCGCCTAGACTTGCGGGGGAAAGAAACGAAGACTGCAGTTTTTCCAAAAGTCGACAAGAAATGCTGAATAAATAAACAACCAAACACGTAAATCGGATACGAAGCATTTTCTTTGAATAAACAAGATTTCAAGTTGAGAAGTAATCAAATATGTACTCACAAATGTCCATGTATAAATCCATATTCTCAACTCCTCATTTAATCACATAATTTTTAGAATGAAATCTCAAATAATCTCATTATATATCCAAGGGAAAAGTTCCAAAATTCATACCATTGTCCCAATTAGGGGATTCCAAAAGATTTCCAATTCTATGTAAATTATCGATATGAAAGCCATATTATTATTTTGTTGTAGCGGGGAAGAACCAACCATCGCATATAGCACAACATATCCCATATCCAAGCTACCAAGACCTTAAGTGCCGGCACCCCCCTAAGACTTCTTGCGGCCAGAGAGGTGAGTACATGGAGCGACCCGGGGCTAAGTGCGGGCGGGTTAATCATATAAGTATCCAAAGTATCCAAATAATATTCCGCCGCACAACTCTTTTCACTTTACGTTATTACACATTATTAAATTTTTATGTGATAGCTTTAAAAGAATCATTTGATCACATAATCAGAATCTCAAGTCAAACACGTATATCGTAAATCACAATTTAAGACATGAAACTCGTAAAATATTTAGACACGAAAGGAGGACGGGCTCATTAGGCCTAGCATGTTTACTAACCTCAATGCACAATTGTGAATAGCACGAAATGATTTCTAGAATTAGACGTAGCCCTCGTCTATGAAGTCGTCACCTACAATTTATAATCCCTAATAAAATTCCTAATCCAATTAACTTGTATAATGCTAGTACGCATTACATGCAATAATTATTGAGTGACGTTTGCTTATCTTAATTTTTATATAACCCAATCCCTCATTTTATTTATTTAACATAAATTTTAAGCCAATTATAAGAATGGTCATTCTATAAGTAAAGTGAAAATTTTCACGATGTGGCCAAGGGAATATTACGCACTTTTATTTAGAAAACCTCATATTCGATTAAGTATATACTAAGCCATACACCTTTCTAATTTTTTTTTTTTTTTGAAATTTGGATATATATATAAACTTAGGACAGATTTTTATCTGCCAAATATTCAGTACAAATGAAATTAGGACAGACCACACACCAAGTTAGTACATTTCGTGCTTCTAGACCATAGAAACATAATTTGTCAGCTACTTTATTTCCCTCTCGGGAAACCCAACTGACCGACTTCACATAAAACAAACATAGCTTCTTGGAAGCTTCAAGAAATAACTGGTTCCTCTCGGAACCCTTCGGCAGAGAGTTGACCGTGAGAAGATGAACTGTCTCAGAAGCTTGTTTATCTTCAACTTGAGATCCATGGAATCCACCTCCACCGAGATCGATCTGAAGCCGTAATTATAGATGAGATCCAAGCCCTTGAGTAGAGCCTCAGCTTCAAGAACTGTTGAATCAGTGTTGAACGGTAAGGGAAACGTCCACGCCCTGACGAACTCTCCTCTGCAATTTCTAATGATGACCGCCCCTAAAGCCTTGTTAGTTGAATTACAACAGGCTCCATCAAAGTTGGCTTTAAGAGTACCGACCGGCGGAGGCCTCCATTGCTTCTGCTTTTGATTCGAACCTGCACAAGTAACAAGACCACAAGCGTAAGTCGATTCTAAAAATTCACAGTTTTTTGCTTTGCTATTGATGATTATCATTTGTTGTGAACCCGGAATTGATTCGAAATTTTTTTGTTTCGAGTACACCAAATTTCCCATAGAATGAAAACAAATAGAGATCTGTGGGAAGCTTGAAGATCATGCAGTAAAGCAAGTAGAGAAATGGAGAAAGGCACGATTTTAGGATTGATTCTAAACGGTAGATCTGGAGAAACCCAGTTTTTTTCACCCAAGAGCAGGCCAACATCAAATGTGATATAGTCTCCTGGTTCTTGAAACAGAAAATGCATCTGTCAGGTATGTGAACCCCTTTTCTCGCCAAATTATCTTTTGTAGGCGACAAATTATTAAGTAACCGCCAAACAAAAATTGTTTATTAGGAACTTGTAAATCCCAGATAATAGCATAATTTTTGGCTGAAGTACTAGAACCAGAAATATTGGCAAGAACACTACTGTTCTGGATCGAGTAGGCGACATGGTACCCTGTCTTAACCGTGTACAAACCGTCCCTGGTTTGAGACCACACTAAAGAATCATCAGCAGTCTTATTAGCCCTGGGAATGTTGAGAATGGCTTCTGATTCATCATTGGTAAAGGTGTTTTTGATAAGCTCAGTATTCCAATCACCAGAATCAGTGAGCAGGTCTTTGACAAGAGTATTATGTGGAAGGGTTTGAGGAGACAAAGAAGCTCTTCCTAAACCTATAGGGATCCACCTATTATGATACACCAAAGTGTTAGACCCATTACCAATACCATGTCTAAAACCTTTCCAAACAATGTCTCTAGCAAAAACAAGTCCTTTCCAAATAGTAGAATAATTGTTTGAAGGATAAGCCGCTAAAGGGTTGGAATAAAAATAATACTTCCCTTTCATCACCCTAGCCACTAAGGAATTTGGGTTTTCCCATAAACGCCAAACTTGTTTTGCCAAAAGAGATAGGTTAAAAGAATGGAAATTCCGAAAACCCATCCCACTATCTTTTTTAGGAATGCACATCCTATTCCAGTTTCTCCAAACAATACCCCTAGCATCATGGTTATTCGTCCACCAAAATTTAGAAAGAATTTTCTGGATTTCATCACATATAGACGTGGGGATGAGATACATAGACATTATGTAAGTAGGAATCGCTTGGGCAATAGCTTTGATGAGGACCTCCTTACCCCCATAAGAAAGAAACTTTCTTTTCCAATCCGAAGTCTTATCCATGATTCTTTGTTTCAGATTATTATAAAAAGTGTTCGCATTCCTACCCAATATAACCGGGAAGCCCAAATACTTGTCATGACCATCAGAAATTGGAATTTGGAAGATGGACGAGATATCTCTTTTGATATTATTAGGCACTCTAGGACTGAAAACAAGGGTGGACTTGTCATTATTTATCCTTTGACCCGAAGCCTGACAATAAAGATTTAAAATGGAATGGAGAGTAATAGCATTGGTGGTTTTGGCTTTTTAAAAAGAAGGCAATCGTCTGCAAATAAAAGATGAAAAATACTTGGGCTATGCCTACTAGCTTTGACACCATTAAGAAACTTATTACCCTTAGCCCTATTGATAAGACTAGACAGACCCTCAGTACAAATAACAAACAAATAAGGACTAAGAGGATCCCCTTGACGAAGGCCACGGTTAGGATGGAAAATAGGAGTCTTTTGACCATTTATAAGAACACTAAACGTGACCGTGGAAACACAATTCATAATTCTATCAATAAGCATGGGCGGGAAACCAATTTTGTGAAGAACCGAAGAGAGAAAGCCCCACTCAATTCTATCATAAGCTTTCGCCATGTCAAGCTTTAGAGAAAAAGACCCAGTTTTACTTCTTTGGTTATGCATGGTATGTAAAGTTTCCATAGCAATAATTGCATTGTCAGTAATAAGTCTTTGTTTAATAAAAGCAGATTGAGATTCGTCAATGATAAAAGGAAGGAAATTTCTCAATCTATTTGCTATGGATTTGGAAATAAGCTTATAAATCACATTGCATAAACTAATAGGACGGAAATAAGTAACTTTTTTAGCATCCTTCTTTTTTGGAATTAAAACAATACAAGTCTCGTTTAGTTTAAAGATGTCACAGCCCCTATTGAGAAAATTAAGACAGCAATTAATCACATCGTTACCAATATCTTCCCAATAAGTTTTCTAAAATAAAGCAGGAAGACCATCTGGCCCGGGGGCTTTTAAAGGATGCATTTGGTTTAAAGCACTAATAATTTCGTCTGAAGTAAAAGGGGCTGCCAAGTCATTAAACATTTGCGGATTTATTTTATTGGAAACAGAATTAACAACGTGGTCTAAGTTTTGCTTTTCACTAGTAAAAAGTTGCTTGAAATAAGTGTTAAAAATATCCCCAATTTGGACAGGATCACTAACAAAAGAATTATCCTCCTTTTGAATGCAAGTAATAAGGTTTTTCCTTCTTCTATTAGTCGCAACTTTGTGAAAAAAAGCAGTGTTTTTATCCCCTTCTTTAAGCCAGATGGCACGAGATTGTTTTCTCCACCTAAGTTCTTCGTTGGCATGCAAAATATTTATGTTTTTAATCGTATTTTAAATTTTGGAATTATAAAATAGTACTTCACAAAACAATTTAGTTAACTTTAATGAGCATAATCATTCTAAGATTTATTTCAAACATTATTTGAATTAATTCAACTCTTAGGGAATTCTTAAAACAATATCTTGCTTTTACAATACAACTCAAGTTCATAAATTTTCCCATAATAGCATATATAGTCATTTAGTTGTGGCCAACTTGTATGTTATAAAAATGTCATCTTTTCACTTGTATTGCTAAATAATCATACATATAGTTATTTAACCCAAATATTAGATTTCCTTAATAGTTACAATCTCATTCATAATAAATTAATTTATATTTTTAGTTCAAAAACTTGTATATAAAAATACTATAATAATAATTGTAGTAGTAGTAGTAGTAGTAGTAGTAGTAGTAGTAGTAGTAGTAGTAGTAGTAGTAGTAGTAGTAGTAATAATAATAATAATAATAATAATAATAATAATAATAATAATAATAATAATAATAATAATAATAATAATAATAACCAAATTTTCATAACTATTCTCTTGTCAAGTTATTTTCCAAGAGGATCTATTGAAATAGGTTATGTAAGAAACTATAAATGCTATCTTTAATTGATTTAGGCAATTAAGTTTATTTAAAAATACTCAGATTGTATAAATACACCAAGACCGCCAAAGTTTCTGTCTTGTACAAATCTACCCCCCAAGTTTCTGTTTATTACACAATTGCCCCCACTTCTTTATCTTCCTCAAACCTCCATCAATCCAAATCATGAACTCAAAAATCTTTGATACCCATAACATTTTGATGTTACAAAACTCAAATTCAAGCCCAAATATGCAGATTTACATCAAGAATCAATTAAAACGGTTACCAAATGGGATTAAATCGATTGTCAAAGTTTCGGTCAAGCACTCGCCGGAAAATATGGCGTTTTCCGGTGCTTGGAGCTACTTTTGGTCACCTCTGGTTCAGCCGAACCTCAGGCAGTGCAGGGGGGGCTGCGGAGTGAGGGATAGAGGCGGAGGCACGGTGGCTGGGGTGCTCCCGTCGGGTCTGGCCCTCGGGTCGGCTTCAGCAGTGGCTTGGCCGCCGCTGCTCTTCTCCTTCTCCTCTGTTTCTGATTCCGAGAACAAAGAACAGAGAGCAATAGCGGGAGAGAGATAGGAGAGGGGAGCAGGCGACAGGTGGCTTTGCCATCGGGTTCGCTCGGCGGAGGAGGCTCGGCCTCCGCTGCTGGGTCTGTTCTTCGCCGGGGAGAACAGAGAAACGAGAGGGAGAGAAAGAGAGACGGGCAGAGGGTGAGATAGGGAGAGATGGGGGTGGCGACGGGGGTGCTGGTCGGTGGTGGTGATGCTGTTAGTGGTGGTGGTTGTTTTAGTACAGGTGAGAGGAAGAGGGAGGATGGGGTGGGATTAAATGCACGTGGTGCACTAGGGTTTAGGTCCAACTAGGTTAGGTCTTTGGTTTCGGTCATAGTCTTGGTCAAGTTAAATGACCAATAGGTAACTTAGGAAAAAATTATAAGATGTTTTGGGTGCACTCCCATGTAGGTGTAAGTAATTGGATGCTTTTGTTGTACTAGGAATAGGTAGAAAATGTTAGGATAGTTTGTTAGTATCAATTATAAGAATTTTAATGTTTTATTTAGGTGTATTATTGAAACTTATTTTATATAAACTAATTATAAATAATTAACTTATAATAGAAATAGTAACACTAGTCTCCCAATTAAATTATAAATCTAAATATTTACCAAATAATTTCTAATAATTAAAATCCGTAACCGATCCTCTCGTGACAAATTACTATTTTACCCCTAGCGTAAACTCGGGGTATTACATCCTTCCTCCCTTAGAGAGAGCTTCGTCCCCGAAGCTTAAACCAAATACTTAGCCATGTTTTATTTTCTACAAAGTATGATGTAATGTTGTATGCCCTCTAGCATGATATGCAATCGTGTTAATACTCAAGTTAATTGTATAACTGGCTATGGTATGAAAATTTAAAGGGTTACATCCTCTCCCCCTTAGGAGAGTGACGTCCCCGGAACTCAATTTACCTCGTCAAAAAGGTGTGGGTATTTCTTTTGCATCTCATCATCGGCTTCCCATGTAGCTTCTTCTGTCTGATGATTTGTCCATAGGACCTTTACCAGCTTAACGCTCTTAGTGCGTGTATCCCTCGTCTTGGTATCTAAGATCTTGACAGGATGCTCCTCATAAGTCAATAATGGATCTACATCTAATGGTTCGGGGTCCAGTACATGGGATGATTCAGGCACGTACTTCTTAAGCTGAGAAACATGAAAGACATTATGCACTCGACCCAAGTTGGACGGTAAGTCTAGTCGGTAAGCAACTTCGCCAATTCTCTCTAGAATATTGTAGGGTTTTGATCATGGATTCGCAGAGGAAAAACAAATTTTATCAATGCAATACCCTCCAAGGATCACATAACAAGAGACATAAAGACGGTAAGGGAAGAAATCAAGTTACACACCTTAGGGTTTCTCCGGTTATGACTTGTAACGTGAATTGTGTCACGTTCTCTATAGTTGATCCACGCCTAGAGTCGAGATCTAGATCTTCCTTCTCCTTTGTGCTAGCCCGGAACGGAGGAAGAGGAATAAGAAATCACGCAACAAGAGGCAACAAGGAGGTGGCGTCCTCCTTGTTGGGCCGACGGGAAGGGGGCGGCGGCAAGGGGGCGGTCGGCTCCTCTTGCTTGCTTGCTCTCTCTCCTTTTGTTCTCTCCCACTCAATTTATGATTTAAAGGCTCATAAGTGTGAGAAGGAAGGAATGAGCATCCTTTATATAGTACAGCAAATCCTTGCCAACTACCTAAAGGACCTATTCTAGTCCTACTAGAATTCGGTTTAGTCCCTTCCTTGCAAATTAGTCCTACTAAGTTTGCAAGGTGTTGCAAATTGATCCTTCTAATTAATTAATCCCATTAATTAATTCCTAAATCTAGTTCAACTCTATATAGCGTGTGACCCCATAGGTTCTATCTAGTTGGCAGCAACAATTTGCTAATATGGAGCGGTTTCTAGCAAAACATCCATTCTAGCCAACTAATAGAATAGTCATCCGACAAACCTTGTAGAAGTTGTCTCATCCCTTTATCTCTATATCCGGATTGGACACGAGACACACAAGTCACACTCGTATATCCAATCCATAGTTTCTCGATTCATGGGAATAGCCTTATTTGTGCAAATAACATCAATATCCTATATTGATTTATTTGAGTCTGGCCAGACATTCTATAAGCACTATCCCTCGAGTGGCCTAGGATATTTTATCCCGTTATGTGGGAGGGAAAAATTCTATATACTTCCACTACGAACTCTAAGCTTGCTTCTTATTGTATCCGGTACACGCCTTTATAACTACCCAGTTACGGTGTAGCGTTTAACGCTACCATAATCACAATAATCCATAACTAGAATATCTAGCGACTTCAAGTCTATGGATGACAATACCATTGCACCACGAGAAGCACTTGTGACTCAACATAACATGAATGTAGCCTTTTCGGAGATGGGTCAATCTGGTGCGCCATTACCCTTAATGCACACCCATGTTTTGGATCATGATATCTCCATATCAATCCAACCCATACTAGTCTATAGATGATTGTCCTATTAATCATTATACTGGACTAGGGATATTTATGATAAAAAACACAATTGTAAATCTAAGGACTTCATTATATTAAATATCCAATAAATAATAAATGAATGTTCTAGCCAAAATAAATTCATACTAAACTAGATTGCCTCTAGGGCATCTATTCCCACAAATATCGTATAGTCCAATAAACCTGGGGCTCAGCTTTCCCTTCTGATTGAATCTTGTTACACCTTTTGTGGGAGAAACCTTAAGAAACACCTTCTCTCCTACCTGAAACTACAATGGCCTCCTCTTTTGATCTGCACAGGACTTCTGTCTGTCTTGAGCTGCTTTCATTCTATGCTGGATGAGACGTACTTGATTTGTCATCTCCTCGATAACTTGTGGGCCAATTACTACAGTCTCACTGATGTCACTCCAGCATAAGGGCGTCCGACACTTTCTACCGCACATAGCCTCGTGCGGTGCCATGCCAATACTAGCGTGATAGTTGTTGTTATACGAGAACTATATCAGTGGGAGTCTGTCAACCCATGACCATTGGAATTCCATAGCACAAGCTCTAAGCATGTCCTCCAGCGTCTGAATTGTTCTTTTTGTCTGTCCATCTGTAGCTAGATGAAAAGTTGTATTGAATCTCAATTGGGTTCCCAATGCTTCTTGTAAGGCCTTCCATCCTCTTGTGTTCGAACTTCACCTTCTGACAAGTCAAACATTTAGCCACGAATTCTGCTACTTCCCTCTTCATGTTAGGCCACCAGAATGTCTTCTTCAAGTCTTCGTAGAGTTTGTAGCCTCCAGGGTGTACTGAGTAGGGTGTGTTGTGCGCTTCACGCATGAGCTTCTCCTTGGTTTCTGCACATCTCTGTGGAACACACCACCTTCCCTTGTAGCAAATGCTCCCATCCACATGAATCTGAAATTCTCTGGCTTGTCCCTCGGCTATCTTCTTCTTGATTCGTTCGAGCTTCACATCTCCCGCTTGGTTACTCCTTATCTCCTCGAGGAAGTCTGGTACAACTGTCATACTCCCAAGAAGGTTCTTCACTTCTCCTAGATCCACTACTTTGATTTTGAGTTTGCTGAACTCGTGACATAACCATTCTGGAAAAATTATCATGGGATTAATGGTATGGCTCGACTTCCGGCTTAATGCGTCAGCTAAGACATTAGCCCTTCCTTCATGATACTGGATGCGTAGATCGTAGTCTTTAATAATCTTTAGCCATCTCCGTTGTCGATTATTCAGATCCTTCTGTGTGAAGATGTACTTGAGACTACTGTGGTCCGTGTAAAACCTGCAAACATCTCCATACAAGTGATGTCTCCATATCTTCAAGGCGAATACTACTTCTGCCAACTCCAAGTCGTGAGTGGCGTAGTTCTCCTCGTGGGGTTTGAGCTGCCTCCAATCATAGGAAATTACCCTTCTTTCTTGCTAAGCACACATCCTAGACCCTTCTTCGATGCATCACTGTACACATCAAACTCACCCGAGTCATTTGGTAAAGCTAATAATTGGGCTGTAGTTAGCTTCTCCTTCAGAGTCTGAAATGCCTCTTCATTGCTTTCACTCCACTGGTATTTCACTGCCTTCTTTGTCAACGTAGTCAGTGGCCTTGCAATTTTTGAGAATTCCTTAACAAAGCGTCGGTAGTAACCTGCTAAGCCAAGGAAACTCCTTATTTCGAACACATTCTTTGGTGTAGGCCAGTCCTTGACAGCTAAGATCTTGCCTGGGTCCACTGATATTCCCTCCTCCGATATGATGTGACCCAAAAGTGGAACACGGTCCAGCGAGAACTCGCACTTTGACAGCTTAGCATACAACTGCTCTTGTCTCAGAGTCTGCAGCACTTCTCTAAGATGTTCCTCGTGCTTCTCCTCGCCCTTCGAGTATACAAGGATTTCATCAATAAAGACGAAGAAAAATCGATCCATAAATGGCCTCATGACTCGATTCATCAAGTCCATAAACACTGCGGGTGCATTGGTTAAACCAAGCGGCATTAAAGTGAACTCGTAGTGGCCATACCTTGTTCGAAAGGCTGTCTTCGGAATATCCTTCTCGGCTACCCGAACCTGACGGTACCCTAATCTCAAATCAATCTTTGAAAAGACAATAGCCCCTTGTAATTGATCGAATAGATCGTCAATACGAGGTAGTGGGTACTTGTTCTTGATGATTGCACTGTTCAACTCACGGTAGTCAATGCATAGCCTTAAGCTTCCATCTTTCTTCTTCACAAAAAGCACCGGCGCTCCCCAGGGTGACACACTTGGTCTTATGTACCCCTTCTGGAGAAGTTCTTGCAACTGATCCATCAGCTCCTTTAGTTCAACTGGTTCCATCCGGTACCGTGCTTTTGAGATTGGCGCGGTTTCAGGTGCTAAATCAATAGTGAACTCCATCTCTCTGCTAGGTGGCATTCCAGGAATCTCATTAGGGAACACCTCCGGAAACTCCTTCATGACAGGTATCTCTTCCAACACATTCTCCTTCTTGGAGATGTCCTGGATGTAGCACAAAAAGGCTGAATTCCCCTTCTTTACTTGGTTCACTATCGTCAAGGCTGACACTAGTCTGATACACGGCTCCTTTGTGATGCCGCGATAAGAGACTTTCTCGCCTTTGGGTCCGCTTAGTCGGACTTTCTGGTCATAGCAATCAATGACAGCTCGATATCTACAAAGCCAATCCATCACTAGGATGACATATATACCCCCAAGATCAAATTTTATCAAATCCGCTGGCAAGGTACATCCTAGAATTTTCACGTCTACGCCTTCGAAGATGGTGTCACATGCCGTTATCTGGCCAATTGGTGTCTTTACGACAGTGGATATTCTAGCACCCTTACTTAGACCCAGTTTTTCAAAAAATGATGATGATATGAAGGAGTATGATGCGCCTGAATAAAATAATACAAAAGCGGGATGCTCATGGATAAGAAATGATCCCGTGACAACTCCATGAGCAGCATCAGCCTCAGTCTTTGTCATGACTGCAATCCTTCCTACATTAGCATTCTGAGCTCCAACTGCTCCTGCACCAGCCCCATTGTTGATGTTACCCCCTGACTGGCATTGTTGTTGCAGTTTTGAGCTCCATATTGTCCTGCATTCCCTGGGTTGTTGTTCTGCTGCCTCCCATAGCCATTTCCTCCATTGTTCTGGTTGTTGCGGTTGCCATAGTTCCTGTTCCCATACACAATCTGCAGGGTCCTAGGCTGCTAGTTCCCATATTGCTGGCGATTCCCCTAGTAGTTACCACCTTGGTTCACTTGTGGGTTCCCAGCTGGTGGCGATAAGCATTCAAAAGCTCGGTGGCCTCTCCTACCACAGTTGTGGAAAATGACAAGATTTCCAGCACAGTCAACTCCGGGATGGTTCTACTGACATTTCTTGCAGAAATAGCGGTGAATAGCTCCGAGTTTCTGCTGATTGCATCGGTACTGCCCCTGATTACCGCCGCCGTTTTTTGGCTTAAACCTCTTGTCTTGGCCACCCTGGTTACCCCTTGAAGGGTTAGTGTTTCCCCAGAACCTTCCATCTTGCGCTTTCCCCGCATGTTATCTTGGGCCTCTTGGATTCGCCAAATATATGCAGCCCTATCATAGGCTTCTTTCAGAGTGGAGTAGATCCTGTTCATCATTGCTTTTTGCACATGAAGTTGCAACCCTGCTATAAATTTGTTAACCTTTCCCTCCTCATCTGGCACCATGTTGCCGGCAAAACGAGTCAACTCCATAAACCTCCTGAAGTACTCGGTCACTGAGTCTCTTCCCTGCTGCAGATTTGAAACTTCTGACGCTTACTCCTCTTGACATGAGAAGGATAGAAACGGGATCTAAGAGCATTCGGGAGGGCGTCCTAGGTGAAGTTAGGTTGGTCCAACAGGTTCCCTCGTGAGGTCCTCCCCCAGAGGTTGGCCTCACTCTTCAGGTAAAACACAGCACATTTGACCTTTCGGTCTTCAGGACATTCCACATACTCCAGGACTTTGTCCATTTCCATGATCCAGTCTTCCAGCTCGACGGGATCTTCACTTCCCATGAAACTTGGTGGTTTCATGTCAGTCACCTTCTTGGCCCAGTTAGGTCCTCCCTGAGCTTCATTGTTGTTCATCGCTTGGGTCATCTGAGCGACAAATTGCTCCATGTTGTTGGGGTTCTGATTCATTTGGTCTTGTCGAACTCTCCTGGTGTAGTATCGCATGGGCCTATCAGTCATATTCCTACACTATCACCTATTATATCATTGCTTACTCTATCATGGATTAACACTTGGAATTAAATATTTCATGAAATGTACACATATCCACCTGAAAATAGCACAAGTATCACACATGGTAGCCAAAGAATTTATATACAACTCATTTTCAAAACTTGTCTTCTCAATCTTATTCTTGTTCCACAAATTCTGGATTCCATAATCCTCATTTTCTACCATATAAGTCTCATTACATTACAAAATCTGAAATTAAACTAAGTGTTAGTCATGATAAAAGAAACTAAGATAAACTAGTAAAGTTACGCGACCCCAACTACATTGAGCTCCCTTCGCCTAGACTTGCGGGGGAAAGAAACGAAGACTGCAGTTTTTCCAAAAATTGGCAAGAAATGCTGAATAAGTAAACACCCAAACACGTAAACCGGATACGAAGCATTTTCTTGAATAAACAAGATTACAAGTTGAGAAGTAATCAAATATGTACTCACAAATGTCCATGTATAAATCCAAATTCTCAACTCCTCATCTAATCACATAATTTTTAGGAATGAAATCTCAAATCATCTCATTATATATCCAAGGGAAAAGTTCCCAAATTCATACCATTGTCCCAATTAGGGGATTCTTAAAGATTTCCAATTCTCTGTAAATTATCGATATGAAAGCCATATTATTATTTTGTTGTAGCGGGGAAGAACCAACCATCGCATATATCACATCATATCCCATATCCAAGCTACCAAGACCTTAAGTGCCGGTACCCCCCTAAGACTTCTTGCGGCCAGAGAGGTGAGTAAATGGAGCGACCCAGGGCTAAGTGCGGCCGGGTTAATCATATAAGTATCCAAAGTATCCAAATAATATTCCGCCGCACAACTCTTTCCACTTTACGTTATTACACATTATTAAATTTTTATGTGATAGCTTTAATAGAATCATTTGATCACATAATCAGAATCTCAAGTCAAAAACGTATATCGTAAATCACATTTTAAGACATAAACTCGTAAAATATTTAGACACGAAAGGAGGGCGGGCTCACTAGGCCTAGCATGTTTACTAACCTCAATGCACAATTGTGAATAGCACGAAATGATTTCTAGAAGTAGACGTAGCCCTCGTCTATGAATTCGTCACCTACAATTTATAATCCCTAATCAAATTGCTATTCCAATTAACTTGTATAATGCAAGTACGCGTTACATGCAATAATTATTGAGTGACGTTTGCTTATTTTAATTTTTATATAACCCAATCCCTCAATTTATTTATTTAACATAAATTTTAAGCCAATTATAAGAAGGGTCAATCTATAAGTAAAGTGAAAATTTCCACGATGTAGCCAATGGAATATTAAGCACTTTTATTTAGAAAACCTCATATTCGATTAAGTATATACTAAGCCATACACCTTTCTAATTAAATTTTGGAATTATAAAATAGTACTTCAAAAAACAATTTAGTTAACTTTAATGAGCATAATCATTCTAAGATTTAATTAAAACATTATTTGAATTAATTCAACTCTTAGGGAATTCTTAAAACAATATCTTGCTTTTACAAAACAACTCAAGTTCATAAATTTTCCCATAATAGCATACATAGTCATTTAGTTGTGGCCAACTTGTATGTTATAAAAATGTCATCTTTTCACTTGTATTGCTAAATAATCATATATATTTATTTAACCCAAATATCAGATTTCCGTAATAGTTACAATCTCATTCATAAAAAAATAATTTATATTTTTAGTTCAAAAACTTGTATATAAAAATAATATAATAATAATTGTAGTAGTAGTAGTAGTAGTATTAGCATAGTTTTAAAAACCGGACCAGGCCGGCCGGTTCGACCGGTTGGACCGGTGAACTGGTCCCTAACCGGTCCGGTTCGGCTATTAGACCGCCTGTGCAAAAAACCGGTCAAAACCGGTCAAAACTGGCCGGTTTTTACCGAACCGTTGAACTGGCCGGTTTTAACCGGTTTGTCCGGTTTTGGCATTTATTTACGAAGTACCCATATTGTCCCTGGTGTACCATCAGAAGTGAGGGCATAATTGTACTTTCACTAACCCTAGCTGACTATACCCCATCTCCTGGACTTCGACAGAGGCCAAAAAAGATTTCAGCGGCCATAGCCGCACCTCCATCCCCCAAACTCGCCTCCCTCCGTCCGTCGCTCCTCCATCCGTCGCGCCTCCGTCCTTCGCGCCTCCCTCTGGCGGCTTGTCTGAACTCTGAAGTCTGAACTGAAGAAAGTAAGTGAAATCGAATCTTCAATTTCATGAGTGTGTGAGTATGTAACTGAATTTCTTGCAAAGAGAACGACGAGAGGGAGGAGAAGAGGAAGAGAATAGAAGCAGATTTGTTTTACTCCAAAGGATAGGGGCAGATAGATTGAAGAGAGAGAGAGAGAATTAGTGGTTGTGGACTGTGGTCCTTGTGGAGGATAAGAACAAAGATAATAAAAATTGAATAGGCAACGGTGGTAGTAGTTGTACGTGTATGTGGTTCAAAGTGCCACGTAAGTTTTTTATAATTTTATTATTATTATTAATTATTATTATTATGTTTTTTAAAGGTATTATGAATTCTTTGAATCAACGACCATTTGAAGATGTTGTTCCATCATTCTAAAAAACAAAAAACACAACGTTCATGCTATGTTTATGAGCATGACTTGTGTAGTTGCTGTGTAATTTGATTAAAACGTTAGTTATTTTGATTTCTTAGAATTCTTTTTTATTAGCTATAATGTAAAATAGTTAATTGTATGTTGTCAGCCATAAATCATGTCTATTTTTTCAATTTATTCTTGGTTGATTTCATCTTTGAAGTATATTATTTTTATATATAAATAAAAAGATATTTATATATTATTAAAAATAACGTGCAATTAAACCGGTCCAACCACCGGTCCGACCGGTCCGACCGTGAACCCGTGTCTCACCGGTTCGATGACCGGTCCGGTTCTGAAAACTTTGAGTAGTAGTACTAATAATAATAATAATAATTATAATAATAATAATAATAATAATAATAATAATAATAATAATAATAATAAAATTAGTAATAATAATAATAATAATAATAATAATAATAATAATAATAATCAAATTTGCATAACTATTCTCTTCTCAAGTTATTTTCCAAGAGGATCTATTGAAATAGGTTATGTAAGAAACTATAAATGCTATCTTTAATTGATTTAGGCAATTAAGTTTATTTAAAAATACTCAGATTGTATAAATACAACAAGACCCCCAAAAGTTTCTGTCTTGTACAAATCTACGCCCAAGTTTCTATGTAATACACAATTGCCCCCACTTCTTCATCTTCCTCAAACCTCGATCAATCCAAATCATGAACTCAGAATCTTTGATACCCATAACATTTTGATGTTACAAAACTCAAATTCAAGCCCAAATATGCAGATTTACATCATGAATCAATTAAAACGGTTACCGAATGAGATGAAATCGATTGTCAAAGTTTCGGTCAAGCACTCGCCGGAAAATATGGCGTTTTCCGGTGCTTGGAGTTACTGTGGGTCGCCTCTGGTTCATCCGAACCTCAAGCAGGGCAGGGGAAGCTGCGGAGTGAGGGATAGAGGTGGAGGCACGGTGGCTAGGGTGCTCCCGTCGGGTCTGGCCGTCGGGTCAGCTTTGACGGTGGCTTGGCCACTGCTGCTCTTCTCCTTCTCCTCTGTTTCTGATTCCGAGAACAGAGAACAGAGAGAAATAGCGGGAGAGAGATAGGAGAGGGGGAGCAGGCGACATGGGGCATTGTCGTCGGGTTCGCTCGGCGGTGGAGGCTCGGCCTCTGCTGCTGGGCTGTTCTTCGCCGGGGAGAACAGAGAAAGGAGAGGGAGAGAAAGAAAGAGTGAGAGAGAGAGAGAGACGGGCAGAGGGTGAGAGAGATGAGGGTGGCGACGGGGGTGCTGGTCGGTGGTGGTGATGCTGTTAGTGGTGGTGGTTGTTTTAGTACAGGTGAGAGGAAGAGGGAGGATTGGTGGGATTAAATGCACCTGGTGCACTAGGTTTTAGGTCCAACTAGGTTAGGTCTTTGGTTTTGGTCATAGTCTTGGTCAAGTCAAATGACCAATAGGTAACTTAGGGAAAAGTTATAAGATGTTTTGGGTGCACTCCCATGTAGGTGTAAGTAATTGGATGCTTTTGTTGTACTGGGAATAGGTAGAAAATGTTAGGATAGTTTGGTAGTATCAATTATAAGATTTTTAATGTTTTATTTAGGTGTATTATTGAAACTTATTTTATATAAACTAATTATAAATAATTAACTTATAATACAAATAGTAACACTAGTCTCCCAACTAAATTATAAATCTAAATATTTACCAAGTAATTTCTAATAATTAAAATCCGTAACCGATCCTCTCATGACAAATTTCTATTTTACCCCTAGCATTAAACTCGGGTGAAAGTGTGTAATGTAGACTAAATACAGGACCTAAATACTCTAGAAGGTGGGTTGAATAGAGGAAGGAAACTTTTTCCAAAACACAGTTTTTAACAGATTAGCCTAAGTGAGAAACTCAAATCTCAAGGCCTTGAGATTTTAGAAGACAGTCAGAAACTTTCAAAGGCAAAATAGAAAGTTTCAAGGCCTTGAACTATTATCAGTTCTAAACAGCTTATAAACCCTAGTTTGATTTGAGTTGTATGCAACAGAAAATAACAAAACTGTAAAGTAAAGAACACAATGTAATTTACAGAGTTCAGTCCCAATGGACCTAATCTCTCCCTGAGGGATCTAATCCCACCAGAATTGGGCAAACTCTTCTTATTACTCACACAGAAACAGCCCTAGATCTTCAAGCCTAAGTGATTTCCCTTACACCTATACAGCTTGTGGTTCCAAACATATCTAGTATCAGCTACTAACTTTTGAGCTAACAAGAACCTCTTGTTGTTCACTTGAACAACCAACCACTAGGTTTAGTGAGGTTTTAGATATACAAAATATAAGCAGATTACAAAACAGATGAAGAACACAGTAGAAGAATAAGCTTGTGAAGCCTGGATGTGTTCTTCTGGAAACTGGAATGATTGATCTTCTGAAATCTTGAATTGAAGCTTGAATATAGCAGTAGTAAGTCTGTTTGGTTTTCCAGTTTCTGATAAAAACTGGATTAAATAATAAAACAATAATCTGATTAACTTATGACACATATAACTCATGATAAACTAGTTTAAGACTCTTAGAAGTCATTAAACAAACACAATAATAAAGATCAAACCCTGCAAGAAAGAATCAAATTAGTTCTTTAAAACTGTCAGCAGCTCAAGGCACATCTCAAGGCCTTGAAGCTCTGAACATGCTTCACAGTCTTTCAAAGTTAAGACCAGAAATCTTTGATTCCCCTGATCAGGACATCTGCAATTGTGTTAGATATAGAGAGAATATAAAACATGAGTATTTGCAGCAAATCTCTGATCTATATAATCAGATAGCCAATCTGCAACACAAGATTGTTAGAACATCCAGCACAATAAAAACTACTCTAAGGCTTTGAAGCTCTGTCAGTATCTCAAGGCCTTGGAGTATTAGAAATGCTTTGCCTTTGTCTTTGTCTTTGTCTTTCATCACTCCAAACAATTACTTCTAAAAACACACTCAAGGGTCTTTGAGTCAACATCGGGGTATACATCCTTCCTCCCTTAGAGAGAGCTTCGTCCCCGAAGCTTAAACCAAATACTTAGCCATGTTTTATTTTCTACAAAGTATGATGTAATGTGGTATGCCCTCTAGCATGATATGTAATCGTGTTAATACTCAAGTTAATTGTATAACTGGCTATGGTATGAAATTTAAAGGGTTACATCCTCTCCCCCTTAGGAGAGTGACGTCCCCGGAACTCAATTTACCTCGTCAAAAAGGTGTGGGTATTTCTTTCGCATCTCATCCTTGCCTTCCCAAGTAGCTTCTTCTGTCTGATGGTTTGTCCATAGGACCTTTACCAGCTTAACGCTCTTGGTGCGCGTATTCCTCGTCTTGGTATCTAAGATCTTGACAGGATGCTCCTCATAAGTCAATGACGGATCCATATCCAATGGTTTGGGTCCAGAACATGGGACGAGTCAGGCACGTACTTCTTAAGCTGTGAAACATGAACGACATTATGCACTCGACCCAAGTTGGACGGTAAGTCTAGTCGGTAAGCAACTTTTCCAATTCTCTCTAGAATATCGTATGGTCCAATAAACCTGGGGCTCAGCTTTCCCTTCTGATTGAATCTTGTTACACCTTTTGTGGGAGAAACCTTAAGAAACACCTTCTCTCCTACCTGAAACTCCAATGGCCTCCTCTTTTGATCTGCATAGGACTTCTGTCTGTCTTGAGCTGCTTTCATTCTCTGCTGGATGAGACGAACTTGCTTTGTCATCTCCTCGATAACTTGTGGGCCAATTACTACAATCTCACTGATGTCACTCCAGCATAAGGGCGTCCGACACTTTCTACCATACAAAGCCTCGTGTGGTGCCATGCCAATACTAGCGTGATAACTGTTGTTATACGAGAACTCTATCAGTGGGAGTCTGTCGACCCATGACCATTGGAAGTCCATAGCACAAGCTCTAAGAATGTCCTCCAGCGTCTGAATTGTTCTTTCTGTATGTCCATCTGTAGCTGGATGAAAAGCTGTACATAATCTCAATTGGGTTCGCAATGCTTCTTGTAAGGCCTTCCATCCTCTTGTGTTCAAACTTCACCTTCTGACAAGTTAAACATTTAGCCACGAATTCTCTACTTCCCTCTTCATGTTAGGCCACCAGAATGTCTTCTTCAAGTCTTTGTATAGTTTGTCGCCTCCAGGGTGTACTGAGTACGGTGTGTTGTGCGCTTCACGCATGAGCTTCTCCTTGGTTTCTACACATCTTTGTGGAACACACCACCTTCCCTTGTAGCGAATGCTCCCATCCTCATGAATCTGAAATTCTATGGCTTGTCCCTCGGCTATCTTCTTCTTGATTCGTTCGAGCTTCACATCTCCCGCTTGGTTACTCCTTATCTCCTCGAGGAAGTCTGGTACAACTGTCATACTCCCAAGCAGGTTCTTCATTTCTCCTTGATCCGCTACTTCGATTTCGTGTTTTCTGAACTCGTGACATAACCATTCTGGCAAAATTATCATGGCATTAATGGTATGGCTCGACTTCCGGCTTAATGCGCCAGCTACGACATTAGCCCTTCCTTCATGATATTGGGTGCGTAGATCGTAGTCTTTGATAATCTCTATCCATCTCCGTTGTCAATTATTCAGTTCCTTCTGTGTGAAGATGTACTTGAGACTGCTGTGGTCCGTGTAAAACCTGCAAACAACTCCATACAAGTGATGTCTCCATATCTTCGAGGCAAAGACTACTTCTGCCAACTCCAAGTCGTGAGTGGCATAGTTCTCCTCGTGGGGTTTGAGCTGCCTCCAAGCATAGGCAATTACCCTTATTTCTTTCATAATCACACATCCTAGCCCCTTCTTCGATGCATCACTATACACATCAAACTCGCCCGAGTCATTTGGTAAAGCTAATAATGGGGTTGTAGTCTGCTTCTCCTTCAGAGTCTGAAATGCCTCTTCATAGCTTTCACTCCACTGGTATTTCACTGCCTTCTTAGTCAACGTAGTCAGTGGCCTTGCAATTTTCGAGAATTCCTTAACAAAGCGTCGGTAGTAACCTGCTAAGCCAAGGAACTCCTTATTTCGAACACATTCTTTGGTGTAGGCCAGTCCTTGACAGCTGAGATTTTTCCTGGGTCCACTGATATTCCCTCCTCCGATATGATGTGACCAAAAAATGGAACATTGCCCATCCAGAACTCGCACTTCGACAGCTTAGCATACAAGTGCTCTTGTCTCAGAGTCTGCAGCACTTCTCTGAGATGTTCCTCGTTCTTCTCCTCGCTCTTCGAGTATACAAGGATGTCATCAATATAGACGACGAAAAATCGATCCATAAATGGCCTCATGACTCGATTCATCAAGTCCATAAACACTGCGGATGCATTGGTTAAACCAAACGGCATTACACTGAACTCGTAGTGGCCATACCTTGTTCGAAAGGCTGTCTTCGGAATATCCTTCTCGGCAACCCGAAGTTGACGGTACCCTAATCTCAAATCAATCTTTGAAAAGACAATAGCCCTTTGTAATTAATCGATTAGATCGTCAATACGAGGTAGCGGGTACTTGTTCTTGATGGTTGCACTGTTCAACTCACGGTAGTCAATGCATAGCCTTAAGCTTCCATCTTTCTTCTTCATAAAAAGCACGGGCGCTCCCCAGGGTGACACACTTGGTCTTATGTACCCCTTCTAGATAAGTTCTTGCAACTAATCCATCATCTCCTTTAGTTCAGCTGGTGCCATCCGGTACCGTGCTTTTGAGATTGGCGCGGTTCGAGGTGCTAAATAAATAGTGAACTCCATCTCTCTGCTAGGTGGCATTCCTGGAATCTCATCAGGGAACACGTCCGGAAACTCATTCACGGCAGGTATCTCTTCCAACACATTCTCCTTCTTGGAGATGTCCTGGATGTAGCACAAATAGGCTGAATTCCCCTTCTTTACTTGGTTCACTATCGTCAAGGCTGACACTAGTCTGATACACGGCTCATTTGTGATGCCCTGATAAGAGACTTTCTCGCCTTTGGGTCCCCTAAGTCGGACTTTCTGGTCATATCAATCAATGACAGCTCGATATCTACTAAACCAATCCATCACTAGGATGACATCTATACCCCCAAGATCAAGTTTTATCAAATCCGCTGACAAGGTACATCCTAGAATTTTCATGTCTACGCCTTCGAAGATGGTGTCACATGCCTTTATCTGGCCAGTTGGTGTCTTTACGAGAGTGGATATTCTAGAACCCTTACTTAGACCCAGTTTTTCAACAAATGATGATGATATGAAGGAGTATGATGCGCCTGAATCAAATAATACAAAATCAGGATGCTCATGGATAAGAAATGTGCCCGTGACAACTCCATGAGCAGCATCAGCCTCAGTCTTTGTCATGACTGCAATCCTTCCTACATTAGCATTCTGAGCTCCCGCTGCTCCTGCACCAGCCCCATTGTTGATGTTACCCCCTGACCGGCATTGTTGTTGCGGTTTTGAGCTCCATATTGTCCTGCATTCCCAGGGTTGTTGTTCTGCTGCCTCCCATAGCCATTCCTCCATTGTTTCGTTGTTGCGGTTGCCATAGTTCCTGTTCCCATACTCAATCTGCAGGGTCCTTGGCTGCTGATTCCCATAGTGCTGGCGATTCCCCTGGTAGTTACCACCTTGGTTCACTTGTGGGTTCCCAGCTGGTGGCGATAGGCATTCAAAAGCTCGGTGGCCACTCCTACCACAGTTGTGGAAAAGGACCAGATTTCCAGCACGGTCAACTCCGGGATGGTTCTGCTGACATTTCTTGCAGAAATAGCGGCGAACAGCTCCGAGGTTCTGCTGATTGCATCGGTACTGCCCCTGATTACCGTCGCCGTTGTTTGGCTTAAACCTCTTGTCTTGGCCACTCTGGTTACCCCTTGACGGGTTAGTGTTGCCCCCAGAACCTTCCATCTTCCGCTTTCCCCGCATGTTATCTTGGGCCTCTTGGATTCGCCAAGTATCTGCTGCCCTATCGTAGGCTTCTTCCAGAGTGGAGTAGATCCTGTTCATCATTGCTTTTTGCACATGAAGTTGCAACCCTGCTATAAATTTGTTAACCTTTTCCTCCTCATCTGGCACCATGTTGCCGGCAAAACGAGTCAACTCCATAAATCTCCTGAAGTACTCGGTCACTGAGTCTCTTCCCTGCTGCAGATTCTGAAACTCCTGACGCTTGCTCCTCTTGACATGAGAAGGATAGAAACGGGATTTGAGAGCATTCGGGAGGGCTTCCTAGTTGAAGTTAGGTTGGGCCAACAGGGTCCCTCGTGAGGTCCTCCACCATAGGTTGGCCTCACTCTCAGGTAAAACACAGAACAGTTGACCTTTCGGTCTTCAGGACATTCCACATACTCCAGGACTTTGTCCATCTCCATTATCCAGTCTTCCAGCTCGACAGGATCTTCACTTCCCATGAAACTTGGTGTTTTCATGTCAGTCACCTTCTTGGCCCAGTTAGGTCCTCCCTGAGCTTCGTTGTTGTTCATCGCTTGGGTCATCTGAGCGAAAAATTGCTCCATGTTGTTGGGGTTCTGAGCCATCTGGTCTTGTCGAACTCTCCTGGTGTAGTATCGCATGGGCCTATCGTACATATTCCTACACTGTCACCTATTATATCATTGCTTGCTATATCATGGATTAACACTTGGAATTAAATATTTCATGAAATGTACGCATATCCACCTAAATAGAACAAGTATCACACATGGTGGCCAAAGAATTTATATACAACTCATTTTCGAAATTTGTCTTCTCAATCTTATTCTTGTTCCACAAATTCTGGATTCCATAATCCTCATTTTATACCATATAAGTCTCATTACATTACAAAAGCTGAAATTAAACTAAGCGTTCGTCATGATAAAAGAAACTAAGATAAACTAGTACAGTTACGCCACCCCAACTACATTGAGCTCCCTTCGCCTAGACTTGCGGGGGAAAGAAACGAAAACTACAGTTTTTCAAAAAGCCAGCAAGAAATGCTGAGTAAGTAAACACCCAAACACGTAAACTGGATACGTAGCATTTTCTTTGAATAAACAAGATGGCAAGTTGAGAAGTAATCAAATATGTACTCACAAATGTCCATGTTTAAATCCATATTCTCAACTCCTCATTTAATCACATAATTTTTAGGAATGAAATCTCAAATCATCTCATTATATATCCAAGGGAAAAGTTCCCAAATCCATACCATTGTCCCAATTAGGGGATTCTAAAAGATTTCTAATTCTCTGTAAATTATCGATATGAAATTCATATTATTATTTTGTTGTAGCGGGAAAGAACCAACCATCGCATATATCACAACATATCACATATCCAAGCTACCAATACCTTAAGGGCCTGCACCCCCCTAAGACTTCTTGCGGCCAGAGAGGTGAGTACATGGAGCGACCCGGGGCTAAGTGCGGCCGGGTTAATCATATAAGTATCCAAAGTATCAAAATAATATTTCGCCGCACAACTCTTTCCACTTTACGTTATTACACATTATTAAATTTTTATGTGATAGCTTTAAAAGAATCATTTGATCACATAATCAGAATCTCAAGTCAAACACGTATATCGTAAATCACATTTTGAGACATAAAACTCGTAAAATATTTAGACACGAACGGAGGACGGGCTCACTAGGCCTGGCATGTTAACTAACCTCAATGCACAATTGTGAATAGCACGAAATGATTTCTAGAAGTAGACGTAGCCCTCGTCTATGAAGTCGTCACCTACAATTTATAATCCCTAATCAAATTCCAAATCCAATTAACTTGTATAATGCAAGTATGCGTTACATGCTATAATTATTGAGTGACGTTTGCTTATTTTAATTTTTATATAACCGAATCCCTCAATTTATTTATTTAACATAAATTTTATGCCAATTATAAGAAGGATCATTCTATAAGTAAAGTGAAAATTTCCACGATGTAGCCAAGGGAATATTAAGCACTTTTATTTAGAAAACCTCATATTCGCTTAAGTATATACTAAGCCATACACCTTTCTAATTAAATTTTGGAATTATAAAATAGTACTTCACAAAACAATTTAGTTAACTTTAATGAGCATAATCATTCTAAGATTTATTTCAAACATTATTTGAATTAATTCAACTCTTAAGGAATTCTTAAAACCATATCTTGCTTTTACAATACAACTCAAGTTCATAAATTTTCCCATAATTGCATATATAGTCATTTAGTTGTGGCCAACTTGTATGTTATAAAAATGTCATCTTTTCACTTGTATTGCTAAATAATCATATATATTTATTTAACCAAAATATTAGATTTCCTTAATAGTTACAATCTCATTCATAAGAAATTAATTTATATTTTTAGTTCATAAACTTGTTTATAAAAATACTATAATTATAATTGTAGTAGTAGTAGTAGTAGTAGTAGTAGTAGTAGTAGTAGTAGTAGTAGTAGTAGTAGTAGTAGTAGTAGTAGTAGTAGTAGTTATTATTATTATTAATAATAATAATAATAATAATAATAATAATAATAATAATAATAATAATAATAATAATAATAATAATAATAATAATAATAATAATAATAATAACCATATTTGCATAACTATTCTCTTCTCAAGTTATTTTCCAAGATGATCTTTTGAAATAGGTTATGTAAGAAACTATAAATGCTATCTTTAATTGATTTAGGCAATTAAGTTTATTTTAAAATATTCAGATTGTATCAATACACCAAGACCCCCAAAGTTTCTGTCTTGTACAAATCTACTCCCAAGTTTCTGTTTAATACACAATTGCCCCCACTCCTTCATCTTCCTCAAACCTCCATCAATCCAAATCATGAACTCAGAAATCTTTGATACGCATAACATTTTGATGTTACAAAACTCAAATTCAAGCCCAAATATGAAGATTTACATCAACAATCAATTAAAATGGTTACCGAATGGGATTAAATCGATTGTCGCGGTTAAGCACTCGCCGAAAAATATGGCGTTTTCCGGTACTTGGGGTGCTCCCGTCGAGTCTAGCCCTCGGGTCGGCTTCGGCAGTGGCTTCGCCGCCGCTGCTCTTCTCTTTCTCCTCCGTTTCTGATTCCGATAACAGAGAACAGAGAGCAATAGCGGGAGAGAGATAGAGAGATAGGATAGGGGGAGCAGGCGACAGGGGGTTTGCCATCGGGTTCGCTCGGCTATGGTGGCTCGGCCTCTGCTGCTGGGTCTACTCTTTGCTGGGGAGAACAGATAACGGAGAGGGAGAGAGAGAAAGAGTGAGAGAGAGAGAGACGGGCAGAGGGTGAGAGAGGGAGAGATGGGGTGGCGACGGGGGTGCTGGTCGGTGGTGGTGATGGTGTTAGTGGTGGTGGTTGTTCCAGTACAGGTGAGAGGAAGAGGGAGGATGGGGTGGGATTAAATGCACCTGGTGCACTAGGGTTTAGGTCCAACTAGGTTAGGTCTTTGGTTTTGGTCATAGTCTTGGTCAAGTCAAATGAACAATAGGTAACTTAGGGAAAAATTATAAGATATTTTGGGTGCACTCCCATGTAGGTGTAAGTAATTGGATGCTTTTGTTGTACTAGGAATAGGTAGAAAATGTTAGAATAGTTTGGTAGTATCAATTATAAGATTTTTAACCTTTTATTTAGGTGTATTATTGAAACTTATATTATATAAACTAATATTTATTCAAATAGTAACACTAGTCTCCCAACTAAATTATAAATCTAAATATTCACCAAGTAATTTCTAATAATTAAAATCCGTAACCGATCTTCTCGTGACAAATTACTATTTTAACCCTAGCATAAACTCGGGGTATTAAAGAAACGATGCTCCAACTAATTCCAACAACAACAATGGAACTGGTACCACAGGAACCGCAGCACAGAATGAGAATGTTGCACGGAATGCTGTGATGAGCAGGACTGAGGCAAAAGCAACAAATGGAGTAGTCTGGTAACTCCCATTTATGAGTTATCTGTGAGCTTATATTAGAATTTAATAAGTTGAGTTTCCAAAAGATTGAGCACGTTTTAGCCGACAAAGCCTTCGTACTATGAAAAAGATGAGTTTGAGCTTTATGGTGAAATCCGGGAGTTTTCATGCATAAATAGATCTTAAATGACATATATAATCGCTTGGTATAGTTGCTCATGTTGTTTTGACAGGAAAGGATGCTTAATGGTTGATTTGAGGCATGAAGCGAACTTCGGAAGCAACATGAGCTAAAGCGGAGTAAAGAGACGCAAAGTTGGAGAAGCTAGAATGACCACTCTCCCCTATTTAGATCATATCTTGCGTTCTGTAATGAATTTTAGAGTGAGACCGGTGGAAAATGAAAGTAGACTTCAAGAGCTTTCCAACGATAGGTCACGGAGCTAAATCGGAGATCGGACGAAGAAGTTACTGCGTTTTAAAGTTGGAGTTGTCGCTGATGTGCGTTCAGACGCACTCAAACGCACATTGTGCGTTCAAACGCAGCCCCGATGTCAAAAACAACATATGTCCGCATGCAAGATTGGTGGCCAAACACAAAAACTGAGTCCCGGAGGCCGGAAAAGGGCGAAAATTGGCTAAACGCAGAAAGTGCAAAAAATTGTCTAAGTATGTGCGTTCAGACGCACATCGTGCGTTCAAACGCACAGCACAGTGCAGCAGCAGAAGACATGAAAAACTGGCCAGAAAATGACTAAGTGTTGTGCGTTCAAACGCACATACTGCGTTCAGACGCAGGAAACTTCAAATTTCAGAAAGGTCAGAATCAGGCAGAAGTCAAGCAGAAGACCAAGTATGTGCGTTCAAACGCACATTGTGCGTTCAAACGCACACCCAAAAAGTCAACGGAATTCAAAGTCAACTCTCAGAATGTGCGTTCAAACGCAGCCGTTGTGCGTTCAAACGCAGGTCAAGATTTCCAGAATTTTCTGAAGACGGTGGAAAAAGTCAAACTTCGTCAGAAAATTCAAAGGCGGCCAGAATTGAGGACATAACAGGAATTTCAGCACGGGACTATGGAAACTTCAGCAGTATATAAAGCAGCTCTGCCCAGCAGTTTCAGGATACAACACACACAACATATACAACACAGGATACACAGAATCAGAGTCAGACACAGCAGAAGCAGGGAGCATCGGAGCAGTCCCGGAAATCGCCAGATTTTCCGTCACCTGTTTGATTCTCTTCTCTTCTTTATGTTAGTTTTCATTAGCTAAACAATTTACCTAGGTTCCCGGTGAACCTAGGGTTTATGATTTCAGTACTTCATATTTTGATTTCAGATTCATGATTGGTTAAGTCTTAATACAGTAGAGGTTTTGTTTATTATTCTGTCTTTGGTTTTTACTGTTTATGCATGAACGGAGTCGCGAACCTGGATTGCTACAGACAGGATCTGGTGCGCGAGAGTGGCCAGTGAGAGTTAGGAAGAGAAGACAGGATTTAGTACTCTGCCTTGATGGACCGAGAGGTGAAGAGAATCAGGGGACTAGCCCAGAAAGCATTAGACCAACTGCTAGACGTTTAGGGGGAGACCGAGAGGAGAACCTGTAACCCTAGCAGACTAAGAACAAACCTGCAGATCTAGGTGGACCGAGAGGACCCAAAAATCTGCAGGAGAATGATAGATGCATGAGACCGAGAGGAGATTGTATCAATGGTATGCTGGCATAAACAAAACTGTTGTGTGTTTCTGAATCGGAAAACTGAAAAGCTGTATAGTAACCCTAGGGGATCCAGGAATCTAGGTACCCGAAACCCTAGTTTTTACTTCGAGACTCTATTATCAGAAAATTACCAAAAATACTGTTTAATTCTGTTTTTACTTTCACTACTTTTTATTAGAACCTGACTCAAAATATTCCTCCTTTTACTTTTTTATGTTTTTACTCTTTAAGACTAGTTTCTGATTAAGCAGTAACATTGTCCTCGTGGGATCGATAACTCGGGGTTGAAATACCAGCCCTATATTACTTGAATCGTGCACTTGCGGTAACACGTAAGAGATCGTGTCAAGTTTTTGGCGCCGTTGTCGGGGACAGATTTATTGTTACTCAGGAACTAGATTAGAAAAAAAAAATGGAGAAAAAATCGGAAAAAAAATATATTTTTATACCTAGTTACCTCACGGGTATTTCTGGAGCTTTGTTTTCTCAGGAACGCAAGGAACCAGATAAATTATAGGCATGTGGAGGAGCAATCTTGAGTCGGGGGCTACTCAGTTCCTGAGTCCTCCCTACTGTGAATACTGCCACAATTGGCACATAAAAGAGGATGCACACCGTCCAGTTTATTGCTTTCAGTGCAAAAACTATCATGAGTATGAAGAGGCGTGCATATTGCACTCACCCCAGCTTTATCAACACTATTACCCCTACTGCATCCAGTGTGGGGTGGTTGCGGGGCTGGGGCATGCAGAACTTATCAGCCGTGGAACTTTCAGCACTGCCAATCTGGGGCGCATCTTGAGACTGCTCTGTGCTATCCAGATCCACCTCAAGTTGTACCTCCGCCACCTTTTGAACCGCTCACTCAAGAAGTTTTCTTCTCATGGATGTCTAAATTGGAGTGCATGCTGGAGAAATTTTTTCCAGCACGGCTTGACCAGATTGCAGAGGAGATGAGAGAGCTCAACAGTGACATATTGCGATTGGCAAACAAGTATCACGGACTTTCTCAGTCATGGATCTCAGCAGATACGCCAGAACCAGAAATAGAGTTCACGCCACCAGAAATTGAAGAAGTGTAGACAGTGACATCATCAGGTCCAGTTGAGCCAGAAATTGATCCAGTGCCCGCACCACAGGAAACAGACTCATATATTCCTCACTGGCTTCCAGCAGTGTTGGAGATGAAGAAGGGCTTCTTTGCAAAGATGGCGCAGGAACAACAAGAAGCTGCATCACAGGTTGCTGTCATGGAAGAAGAGGTGCGCGATCCAAGAGAAGTGTGCACTATTCAAGATCCATCTCAGGTATTTCATTATTATGAGGACTCAGATTCTGAACCAGATTTGGAAGAAACAGTGCCTGCATGGATGGAACCACAACCAATTTCAAATTCTAGGCATGATTTAAAAGACACTGATATTGAGCACTCGGGGTGTACTGATGAGGAAACTGTGTTGGAGAATGTGTCCACTTATATGGATGAACTTGAGGAATGAATCCCAACTCAGCCTGTTGAAGAATTCTCAAAGTCTTACGTTGATCAAGTTTGCAAAGAATTGGAGAGACTGCTGTTTGGAGATTCTAACACAGAAGCTGACCATGGTCATTCATTAAATCTTTGTTCCAGTGACGTTCAACAGGACATAGGAAAGGGATTAGAAATCACACAATGTCGGGGTACTGATAATCTGCCTGCACGGGTTGTTCAGCATCAAGAGTCAACTAGGTATGAGCTGAAATTCCAAAGTCTAACGCAAGCATCTAGGGGTGAATTTTATCAGCGGGACTTTGTAAAAATATTCACAGACAAGCCAGTGAACAATGAGTGGAAGTTGATCATGAGGAAAAAGTGCAAAATCAAAGAAATCATCTTCCACAACCTTCCACCTTGTCAAAAGAATGAGTTTGCACGTTAGGTGAGGATCATTGAGAAGAGATGGTGGAATAAGAAGAAGTGGAGAGATAAAGAAGACTCCAAATTTCTCAAAGGTTGAGGTAACAGGGTCGGGCCGTCGACCGTAAATTACAAGCACTTGTTGGGAGGTAACCCAACCTAGGAGTTGGTTTCAATTATTAAATTATTTACTGTTTAAACAAAAAAATTGAGAGGAGAGATGAGGGTGAGCTAATGTTTAGCTGCAGAAAGTTTCAGGAAACAGTACAGGAAGCTGAAGTACAGAAACTGGCTCGCTGTCAGCATCCAGATGCAGACTGACGTTCAGTGGCAGCCTGCCAGAAAAAGGCAGATTGGAAAAATCCTGAAGAATCGACCCCGGTGCACAGGATGCACTCGACCTTCACAGGGACTCGTATGAGTTGGGGATTTTTTAGAAATAATTTTCAGCAGGAAAGGAGCAATCGACCCCGGTGTACGAAAATACACTCGACCATATGGGAGCACATTGTCACACACGATGGTGCTTGGGGATTGCACACTTGAAGAGCGCGACTGAGCCCGCAAGGTTGACAACTTCCGTTGAGAAATTTTTCGGCGACCGGTCAACGGTCCTTCTCTGCCGGAATCTGCAGAAAATTCAGCACCTGTACGAACTAACTCCGGGTGAACAGGTTTAATTTCTGTTTATTTTTCTGAGTATACTACCAGCTGGTTGACTGACGGCCAGTCTCGAGCCAGCAAGCCAGTGGCTCTATCAGGCCATAAGTCAGTCGGTCGGTCTAGCATTAGGTCGTCCCGATCCCAGTAGATGAGGCACGCCAGCTCATCCAATCCAAATTATGTGCCTGATGATTAGTACCATGAGGGCATGGCACCAACCAGTGTGGGGGTGGTGGCGTTGTAACTGCATTAGTTTTATTATACTGAAAAAAAAAAGAATTGAAAAAATTAAAAATTTAAAATTTTGACAATGGGCAACAGATTTAGCTTAAAACTGGAGAGAGCTTAATGATAGAAAATTTCCCGAAAATTGATGAACTGAAGTGAGGAAGAGCTGCGAGAATCTGTCTAGGGGAGTTATAGAGCCAATGCACTTCAGAAAATGCAAGTAGCTGTCTCCCGAGCTATGTATCCTACTAACTGCCAGACCACCGTCACCAGGTAGTCGTCAACCCGCCATCACGGTCACCACATCATTTGGTGGAGTGATAGGCCATAGGGTGTAGGGTTTTGATTCATGGATCGCGCAAACGGAAGCATAATCAAATAAACAACCATGCAAAACCCTCCAAGGATCACAAGTCTAGATGCATAACGATAGTGAAGGTAAGAAATCATAAACACACCTTTGGGTTCTCCTTGATGACTTCAAACGCGAATAGTGTCACGTTCTCTATAGTTGATCCACGCCTAGAGTTGTTCCTAGATCTCCAATCACCTTGGTGCTAGCCCGGATTGAAAGGAGGGTGAAGAAATCACGCAAAACGAGACACCAAAAGGGGTTCGGCACCCTTTGTGGCGTCGGGGACGAGGGGCGGCGGCAAGGGGCGGCGTCCCTCTTGTGGCTTGCTCTCTCTCTCCTTTGTTCTCTCCTACTCTTGTTATGTTCTCTCTAGAGCATAAGTGGTGTGTAGGGAAGGAAGGAGGAGGGTCCTTTATATAGTCCAACAACTCCTTGTTAACTACCTAAAGGACTTATTCTAGTCCTACTAGAATTCAATTTAGCCCCTTCCTTGCAAATTAGTCCCTACTAAGTTTGCAAGGGTTTGCAAAGTGATCCTTCTAATTAATTAATCCAATTAATTAATTCCACAATCTAGTACAACTCTATATAGCGTGTGACCCCATAGGTTCTATCTAGTTGGTAGCAACTCTTTGCTAATATGGAGCGGTTTCTAGCAAAACATCCATTCTAGCCAACTAATAGAATAGTCATCTAGACAACCTTGTACAAGTAATTGTCTCATCCCTTTGCCTCCATATCCGGATTGGACACGAGACATACAAGTCACACTCGTATATCCAATCCCTAGTTTCTCGATCCATGGAATAGCCTTATTCGTGCAAATAACATCAATATCTCATATATTGATTTATTTGAGTCTGGCCAGACATTCTATAAGCACTATCCTCGAGTGGCCTTGGATATTTGCTCCCGTTATGTGGGAGGGGCAAATCCTCTCTACGTCCACTACGATCTCTAAGCTTGCTTCTCATTGTATCCAGTACACGCCTTTATAACTACCCAGTTACGGTGTAGCGTTTAACGCTACCAAGATCACAATGATCCACAACTAGAATATCTAGTGACTTCAAGTCTAAGGATGACAATACCATTGTACCCGAGAAGCACTTGTGACTCAACATAACGTGTATGTAGCCTTCTCGGTAATGGGTCAATCCAGTGCAACATTCCGTAATGCACACCTATGTGTTGGATCGTGATATCTCCATATCAATCCAACCCCATACTAGTCTATAGATGATTGTCCCATTTAATCATTATACTTGACTAGGGATATTTAAGATAAACAACACGATTGTAAATCTAAGGACTTCATTATATTAAATATCCAATAAATAATAAATGAATTTCTAGCCAATTACAAATTCATACTAAACTAGATTGCCTCTAGGGCATCTATTCCAACAGTCTCCCACTTGCACTAGAGCCAATCTGGCGCATCTCGTATGCCCATACTCCTAGTGTGCCCTTCATGCTTCCACTGCGTGAGAGGCTTCGTAAGCGGGTCTGACAGATTATCATCTGTAGGAATCTTGCATATCCGAACGTCTCCTCTATCGATAATATCTCGAATCAGATGGAACTTCCTGAGCACGTGCTTGGACTTCTGGTGTGACCTGGGTTCCTTTGATTGCGCGATCGCCCCAGTGTTGTCACAGAACAACTCCACTGGATCCGCAATGCTAGGGACCACACCAAGTTCAGAAACAAACTTTCTGATCCAAACAGCCTCCTTTGCTGCGCCATTTGCAGCAATGTACTCAGCCTCTGTTGTAGAATCAGCTACCGTCTCTTGCTTGGAACTCTTCCAGCTCACCGCTGCTCCATTCAGGCAAAACACATATCCCGACTGTGATCTAAAGTCATCTCTATCAGTTTGGAAGCTTGCATCAGTGTAACCCCTTACACGCAACTCTTCCTCACCGCCAAACATCAAGAAAGCATCCTTAGTTCTTCTCAAGTACTTTAGGATGTTCTAGACAGCAATCCAGTGACTCTCACCCGGATTGGATTGGTATCTGCTTGTCATACTCAAGGCATATGACACATCTGGTCTAGTACACAACATGGCGTATATGATGGATCCTATGGCCGAGGCATAGGGAATCCTGCTCATGCGTTCCTTCTCAATCTCATTGGAAGGACAACCACTCTTCGAAAGAGTGATTCCATGTGACATGGGCAAGAATCCCTTCTTGGAATCTTGCATGTTGAACCGTTTCAACACCTTGTCAATATATGTACTTTGACTTAGGCCTAGCAACCTTTTAGATCTATCTCTATAGATCTTTATACCGAGTATATAGGCTGCTTCCCCTAAGTCTTTCATTGAGAAACACTTTCCTAGCCAATCTTTCACAGATTGCAGCATGGGAATGTCGTTTCCAATGAGTAGTATGTCATCCACATACAAGACCAGAAAAGCTACAGAGCTCCCACTAACCTTCTTGTAGACACAAGACTCATCTTCGTTTCTGATGAAGCCAAAATCTTTGACCACTTCATCAAAACGTCGATTCCAACTCCTAGAAGCTTGCTTCAATCCATAAATGGATCGTTGCAGCTTACAGACTTTGTTGGCTTGCTTTGGATCCTCAAAACCCTCCGGCTGTATCATATACACGTCCTCGAGGAGATTCCCATAAAGGAATGCTGTTTTGACATCCATCTGCCAAATCTCATAGTCGTAGTATGCTGCAATCGCAAGTAGGATTCGGATGGATTTGGTCATAGCGACTGGTGAAAAGGTTTCATCATAGTCAACACCATGAATCTGTCTGAATCCTTTAGCCACCAATCGGCCCTTATAGGTAATCACATTACCATCCATGTCGATCTTCTTCTTGAAGACCCACTTGCACCCTATGGGCCGCGCCCCATCTGGTGGTTCCACCAAAGTCCATACTTTGTTGGTATACATGGATTCCATCTCGGATCTCATGGCTTCAAGCCACTTCTGCGAGTCTGGGCCATTCATGGCCTCCTCATAGGTAGTAGGCTCATCGTCTATGAGCATTGTGTCACCGGAATCAGTTACGAGAAGTCCGTACCTCTCGGGTTCCTGGCGCACTCTACTAGATCTACGAAGCTCTTGTGTTACCTGAACAGGTGGATCCACAATTGCTTGTGATTCCTGTTCATGTTCCATAATCGGTTCTGTGATTTGTGGTTCTTGAACTTCTTCAAGTTCTACATTCCTCCCACTTGCTTCTTTAGAGACAAACTCTCTTTCTAGAAACACGCCGGTCCGAGCAACAAACACTTTGTTCTCGGTTGGATTGTAGAAGTAGTATCCCTTAGTTTCCTTAGGGTACCCCACAAATTTACACTTATCCGATTTAGGCCCTAGCTTGTCTGATTGTAAACGTTTTACATAGACATCGCAGCCCCAAATCCTCATGAACGACAGTGTGGGACGCCTCCCACTCCACATCTCATATGGTGTCTTCATGACTGATTTAGATGGAACACGGTTAATGGTAAAAGCTGCACTTAATAGAGCGTAGCCCCAAAACGATAATGGAAGATCGGTTTGACACATCATAGACCGAACCATATCCAATAGGGTTCGATTCCTCCTCTCGGACACGCCATTCCATTGTGGCGTTCCGGGTGGAGTGAGTTGGGACATGATCCCACACTCTCTAAGATAGTCGTCAAACTCTTGGCTCAAGTATTCTCCTCCACGATCCGATCGTAGAGCTTTGATACTTTTGCCAAGTTGCTTCTCTACTTCATTCTTGAATTCTTTGAACACTTCAAAGGATTCGGATTTTGCCCTCATAAGGTACACAAATCCATATCTACTGTAATCATCAGTAAACGTAACGAAGTAGACATAACCACCCCTGGCAGGCGTGGCAAATGGCCCACACACATCGGTATGTATGAGCGCCAATTGCTCACTAGTCCTTTCACCTTTCTTATTGAAAGGGGACTTTGTCATTTTTCCCAATAAACAAGCCTCACATGTCTCATACGATTCAAAATCAAATGAGTCTAGCAATCCATCCTTATGGAGTCTAGATACACGTTTCTCATTTATGTGGCCTAAACGACAGTGCCATAAATAAGCAGGATTTAAATCATTTATTTTAATCCGCTTGGCATTAATGTTGTAGACAGGATTACTTAGATCAAGGACATAAAGTCCATTAAATAATTGCGCACTAAAATAGTGAATATTATTCAAATAAAAGGAACAACAATTGTTCTTTATTGAAATAATAAAACCTTCCTTGTCCAAACAAGAAATAGAAATAATGTTTCTGCTCATAGCAGGCACAAAATAGCAATTATTTAATTCTAAAACTAATCCTGAAGGCAGAGATAGCTCGCAAACGCCTATGGCCAACGCAGCAACCTTTGCTCCATTCCCAACGCGCAGATCTACCTCCCCTTTAGCCAATCTTTTACTTCTCTTTAGATCCTGCATATTTCGACAAATATGAGATCCACATCCAGTATCTAATACCCATGATGTAGAGACAGTTAAATTGACATCTACAACAAAAATACCTGGTGGTGGTGGAATCACTATTCCAAGCCGTTTGTCCTCCAGATATTTTGGGCAGTTCCTCCTCCAGTGTCCCGGTTGACTACAGTAGTGACATTCACCCTTAGTCACGACCTTGGCAATCCCACCAACAGGCTTAAGGGCTTGTTCCTTAGACTTAGCAACTGACTTGCCTTTGCCCTTGGAGGAAGATGCAAACTTTTTGCCCTTTCCTTTATGCACCATCATAATGGCCTTGCCCTTACCCTTGTTGATGCTCTGTTCAGCCGTCCTCAACATGTTGAGCAAATCTGGCAGTGGCTTAACGATCTCGTTCATGTTATAGTTCATAATGAACTGTCCATAACTCTCGGGCAACGATTGCAACACGAGATCGGTTGCCAACTCTTGGCCGACCGGGAACCCAAGCCGGGCGAGATTCTCCAAGTACCCGATCATTCGGAGTACATGGGGTCCCACCGGGTTCCCTTCTGCCAGATGACATTTGAACAGTGCCTTTGAGACCTCATACCTCTCTACCCTCGCCTGCTCTTGGAAGAGCTGCTTTAGATGTTCGATCATATCGACAGCATTCATGTTCTCATGTTGCTTCTGAAGCTCAGAGGTCATGGTGCAAAGCATTAGGCAGGCTGCATCATTAGCGTCATCAACACGCTTTTGATACGCCTTTAAGGCAGCAGGTGTCTGATTCTCTGGACCTTCTGGAACTTGCTCCTCTATTGCGTACAGCTTCTTTTCTTGCTTGAGAACAATTCTCAAGTTTCTGTACCAATCGAGAAAGTTGGTTCCTGAGAGCTTGTCCTTCTCAAGGACAGATCGTAGGGAATGTTGTGAACTCGATGAGTTGTTTGCCATTTGGAATTCTACAAAAAGGAAAATACGCAAGTTTTAGTATTTGTGAATTTTTGACTATATTTAATAAAGGCTAGTTTATTAAATATAGCTCCCACTATTTTACTACGGATTAATAACCCTCAAGATTTTAAATGCGGAAAATATCCTTATATTTTCTAGTGGGCCAAGATCCATCTTTTTCATCTCCTTATGTGCTTGCTTTGGCAAGTCACCCATAATTCAATTACTTCTTAGGTAGGAACAATTCCAATTGCATCCCTTATGCAACTCTTGGTTCAATCGGGCAAATAACTCCTTATTTATCCATCCATATGGATAATCCCAATTGATTGCCTCTAGGTTTCTTAATCAAATTAATAGCCTAGTTGTGCTCAACCTCTTATCTAAACAATTGCACATTGTTACGTGCCATCGCATTCCATCATTATGAACCAAGTCGCCATGCTTTGGCACGCACGAACTCGATAAATAATGATGATAATGAGTGTTTAAATAACGAGAAGGCAAGAACACAATATTTAAAATTTGAGGGATTTTTCTTCAATTTTAATTGTTTTGTTGATCAATATCAACTAATCTATCTATTTGAGTTTGGGCACAACTCCAAATAATAGATCCGGGTTGTCTAATTATCTTATTATCCTAATTGCATGCATCATCCATACACCAACCACACAAATAATAAGACAATAAATAAACAACCACAAAACAGAAATTAAACGTGATGTGGATATGGCCTTTTCTAGACTAAGATAATTCCAAGCCAATGGAATTATCTATGAACCCTAAACAAACACACATCTCCATGCGTCTTGATCTTTTGGTCCATCCTTCATAGTCATGTGGTGTGCTCCATGCTCCATGCTCCATCTTTTGTGGCTACTTTGGCTTTGGGCTTCTTTTCTTCAATCTTGGCTAACAATCTACTTTATCTAGCACTAGCTAATATCTATACTAAATAAAATAAATCTCACAAGTTGAGAAAAAAAATGGCACGCAGGCCATAAAACCCTAATTAATTATTACAATTAATTGATCAGCTCGCAGGCCGTAAAACCAAACCACAAAATTAAACATCCACATCAAACCACATCCTAAGGCCATATCCAATCACCATGCGATTTGCACATAAACAGTTAAAATCCAATTTTAACGCGCTTGGTCAATTTTAATTGATTTTAGGATTTCTAGGGTTAAAACGGTCCATGGGCCCAACAATCCAATTGCCCGGGCCCAAATAAGTGAACCATAAAGCCCTAGGGTCGGCCCGGCCCAAAACCCGCAAGCTAGGCCCGCGGGTTAGGGCCGCCCGCCCCCTTAGGGCGCCAAGCTTGGGCGGCAAGCAAGGGGGGGCGGCTCCCTAGGGGCCGAACCTTCCTTGTGGAGGTTGTTTCCAAAACAACCTCCTTGCTTGGAGCCCAAGTTTGGTTGTTTCCTTGTTTTGGGAGAACTCCTTCTTCCCCAAGGATGCCCAAACCCTAGATCTATGATCCTAAAATTTCTCAAACTCACCAATTCATGCATCCAATGCAATAATTGGGTCTTGTTATGATTAATTCTTTGACAAATTGCATCCAATGCTTGATTTGTCTTGTTTTACGCGATAAACAACAAATTAAGGTGTAAAACAACAAGAATGTAACACATAAACTACGTTTATGCTCTATGACCTGTGGCTCTGATACCACTGTAGGGTTTTGATTCATGGATCGCGCAAACGGAAGCATAATCAAATAAACAACCATGCAAAACCCTCCAAGGATCACAAGTCTAGATGCATAACGATAGTGAAGGTAAGAAATCATAAACACACCTTTGGGTTCTCCTTGATGACTTCAAACGCGAATAGTGTCACGTTCTCTATAGTTGATCCACGCCTAGAGTTGTTCCTAGATCTCCAATCACCTTGGTGCTAGCCCGGATTGAAAGGAGGGTGAAGAAATAACGCAAAACGAGACACCAAAAGGGGTTCGGCACCCTTTGTGGCGTCGGGGACGAGGGGCGGCGGCAAGGGGCGGCGTCCCTCTTGTGGCTTGCTCTCTCTCTCCTTTGTTCTCTCCTACTCTTGTTATGTTCTCTCTAGAGCATAAGTGGTGTGTAGGGAAGGAAGGAGGAGGGTCCTTTATATAGTCCAACAACTCCTTGTTAACTACCTAAAGGACTTATTCTAGTCCTACTAGAATTCAATTTAGCCCCTTCCTTGCAAATTAGTCCCTACTAAGTTTGCAAGGGTTTGCAAAGTGATCCTTCTAATTAATTAATCCAATTAATTAATTCCACAATCTAGTACAACTCTATATAGCGTGTGACCCCATAGGTTCTATCTAGTTGGTAGCAACTCTTTGCTAATATGGAGCGGTTTCTAGCAAAACATCCATTCTAGCCAACTAATAGAATAGTCATCTAGACAACCTTGTACAAGTAATTGTCTCATCCCTTTGCCTCCATATCCGGATTGGACACGAGACATACAAGTCACACTCGTATATCCAATCCCTAGTTTCTCGATCCATGGAATAGCCTTATTCGTGCAAATAACATCAATATCTCATATATTGATTTATTTGAGTCTGGCCAGACATTCTATAAGCACTATCCTCGAGTGGCCTTGGATATTTGCTCCCGTTATGTGGGAGGGGCAAATCCTCTCTACGTCCACTACGATCTCTAAGCTTGCTTCTCATTGTATCCAGTACACGCCTTTATAACTACCCAGTTACGGTGTAGCGTTTAACGCTACCAAGATCACAATGATCCACAACTAGAATATCTAGTGACTTCAAGTCTAAGGATGACAATACCATTGTACCCGAGAAGCACTTGTGACTCAACATAACGTGTATGTAGCCTTCTCGGTAATGGGTCAATCCAGTGCAACATTCCGTAATGCACACCTATGTGTTGGATCGTGATATCTCCATATCAATCCAACCCCATACTAGTCTATAGATGATTGTCCCATTTAATCATTATACTTGACTAGGGATATTTAAGATAAACAACACGATTGTAAATCTAAGGACTTCATTATATTAAATATCCAATAAATAATAAATGAATTTCTAGCCAATTACAAATTCATACTAAACTAGATTGCCTCTAGGGCATCTATTCCAACATAGGGGACCTCACGTCCTGTCTCGCGCCTTAGGTCCACTAGTAAGCCCAGTTGATCCATTATCCTTTTCTTGGTAACCTCTTGACCTAGGAAGCCGTTTTTTGATACTCGCATCATTGTTAATATTTCACCTTTCCTATGCGTCATGGCACGAGGGAGTTGAGTTGGAGGATTTTGTGGGGTAAAACAGATTTGTTATATTTGATAGTGGATGAGCTTCATCGTTATATCTGAGGGTGTGTTAGGGTGAGATAGTGACGGCAGCACACTTCGGTGTGGCGGTGACTCACGACATTACACTGTGAGCACAGGAGGAGAGCCGTAGTGCGTGACATTTTTTCCGCACGGCATGACGGACTTGGGTTGACAGGGTTATTTGGAGGACGCGTTGTGCTAGTTAGACAACCTTTGAGTGAGAAGGTTCGATTAGAAAAGCGCGATTATTTTAGAGATTGACTACGTGGTTTGGATCAGTGTGGGGGTGGTCGTTTTTTATTTTATTTAAAGTATTTTTCTGCCACCCCACATTTTTGGTTTATTGCAGAACTGGCCTGGTTTATATTATTGTTATTTATGTGTTGCCCCACATTGAAAAAAAAAAGAAAAGAAATCGAAAAAAAGAAGAAAAAAGAAAAAAACAAAAAAAACAAAAAAAAAAAAGCAAAGGCAGAGTTTCAGGGTGCTTGATTTTGTTTCAAAACGCCAGGCCAGGGAAATTTTTTAAATAGTTCGCATTCTTTCACAGTTGTGGCCGCGAGAACGACATTTACACCAGGATTGGGGAAATTGAGTGTCTAGAATCTTAAGTGATTTGGGTCAGTTTTTGTTTTCTTGGTGAGGGGGTGAGATTTGGGTACTTGTGAGTGTGTTGTGACGTTTAGGACTTCGCTTCTAAATGAATTATCCTACCATCCCAAAGCCGGCAAATTTACATTACACCCAAAGTAAAAGCACAGAAGGTGTGCGTTAGGGATACGTTCAGTTTGCGTGCCAAAGCAGAAGTAAGTAGTGTTCGTGCTTGTTCCTAACCTAGGCTGGCCGCGAGTTCTTCCGATCACTGCAGTTTCAGAAGTTTAGGGAAATATGAGAGATTGAGGATGCCCAGTTTGAGTTGAAGAAATTGCCCAGTCTCCCCAAAAACTTAAACTGTTTATAGTACTTGTACTGTTTTTAAATAAATGCAGTCACAACGCTCTGGATTGATTCGGGATAGTATGCAGCGGTAGTATACAGCTGAAGTTTGCTTGGGGCGAGCAAATTTTAGTGTGGGGGTATTTGATAACTCCCATTTATGAGTTATCTGTGAGCTTATATTAGAATTTAATAAGTAGAGTTTCCACAAATTGAGCACGTTTTAGCCGACAAAGCCTTCATACTATGAAAAAGATGAGTTTGAGCTTTATGGTGAAATCCGGGCGTTTTCATGCATAAATAGATCTTAAATGACATATATAATCGCTTGGTATAGTTGTTCATGTTGTTTTAACAGGAAAGGATGCTTAGTGGTTGATTTGAGGCATGAAGCGAACTTCGGAAGCAACATGAGCTAAAGCGGAGTAAAGAGACGCAAAGTTGGATAAGCTAGAATGACCACTCTCCAATATTTTGATCATATATTGACTTATATAATGAATTTTAGAGTGAGACCGGTGGAAAATGAAAATAGACTTCAAGAGCTTTCCAACGATAGGTCACGGAGCTAAATCGGAGATCGGACGAAGAAGTTACTGCGTTTTAAAGTTGGAGTTGTCGCTGATGTGCGTTCAGACGCACAGGTTCTGCGTTCATATGCACATTGTGCATTCAAACGCAGCCCCGATGTCAAAAACAACTTATGTCCGCATGCAAGATTGGTGGCCAAACTCAAAAACTGAGTCCCGGAGGCCGAAAAAGGGCGAAAATTGGCTAAACGCAGAAAGTGCAAAAAATTGTCTAAGTATGTGCGTTCAGACGCACATCGTGCGTTCAAACGCACAGCACAGTGCAGCAGCAGAAGACATGAAAAACTGGCCAGAAAATGACTAAGTGTTGTGCGTTCAAACGTACATCCTGCGTTCAGACGCAGGAAACTTCAAATTTCAGAAAGGTCAGAATCAGGCAGAAATCAAGCAGAAGACCAAGTATGTGCGTTCAAACGCACATTGTGCGTTCAAACGCACACCCAAAAAGTCAACGGAATTCAAAGTCAACTCTCAGAATGTGCGTTCAAACGCAGCCGTTGTGCGTTCAAACGCAGGTCAAGATTTCCAGAATTTTCTGAAGACGGTGGAAAAAGTCAAACTTCGTCAGAAAAGTCAAAGGCGGCCAGAATTGAGGACAGAACAGGAATTTCAGCACAGGACTATGGAAACTTCAGCAGTATATAAAGCAGCTCTGCCCAGCAGTTTCAGGATACAACACACACAACATATAAAACACAGGATACTCAGAATCAGAGTCAGACACAGCAGAAGCAGGGAGCATCGGAGCAGTCCCGGAAATTGCCAGATTTTCCGTCACCTGTTTGATTCTCTTCTGTTCTTTATGTTAGTTTTCATTAGCTAAACAATTTACCTAGGTTCTCGGTGAACCTAGGGTTTATGATTTCAGTACTTCATATTTTGATTTCAGATTCATGATTGGTTAAGTCTTAATACAGTAGAGGTTTTGTTAATTATTATGTCTTTAGTTTTTACTGTTTCTGCATGAACAGAGTCGCGAACCTGGATTGCTACAGACAGGATCTGGTGCGCGAGAGTGGCCAGTGAGAGTTAGGAAGAGAAGACAGGATTTAGTACTCTGCCTTGATGGACCGAGAGGTGAAGAGAATCAGGGGACTAGCCCAGAAAGCATTGGACCAACTGCTAGACGTTTAGGGGGAGACCGAGAGGAGATCCTGTAACCCTAGCAGACTTAGAACAAACCTGCAGATCTAGGTGGACCGAGAGGACCCGAAAATCTGCAGGAGAATGATAGATGCATGAGACCGAGAGGAGATTGTATTAATGGTATGCTGGCATAAACAAAACTGCTGTGTGTTTCTGAATCGGAAAACTGAAAAGCTGTATAGTAACCCTAGGGGGTCCAGGAATCTAGGTACCCGAAACCCTAGTTTTTACTTCGAGACTCTATTATCAGAAAATTACCAAAAATACTGTTTAATTCTTTTTTTTACTTTCAGTACTTTTTATTAGAACCTGACTCAAAATATTCCTCCTTTTACTTTTTATGTTTTTACTCTTTAAGACTAGTTTCTGATTAAGCAGTAACACTGTCCTCGTGGGATCGATAACTCGGGGTTGAAATACCAGCCCTGTATTACTTGAACCGTGCACTTGCGTTAACACGTAAGAAATCGTGTCATAGTCACTGGTACATTTCTTGTACATGATCAGCCAGCTTTTAATTTATTTGATTATGGAGCTTCGTATTCATTTATTTCATCATAATTTGTGGAAATGTTGAGTCTCAATAAGCCGTCTAGAATATCCATCCCTGCAGCTACCCCAACCGGACATGTAACAGTGTGTGACACCACTTTCGAAGAAGTAGAAGTTAAGATCCTGGCTAGTACCTTGCCATCGAACCTGATAGAATTTAACCTTGGTGGAATAGATGTTATACTGGGAATGGATTGGATGAGCAACTATTGAGCAGTCATAGATTTTCACGATCAGAAAATCAGACTTAAGGGTCTGAAATGAGAAAAGTTTTCTTACCGCGGCATCACGAGGGAACCACATATCCGACTAGTGTCAGCTTTGACCATAGTCAACCAAGTAAAGAAGGGGAATAATGCTTATTTATGTTATGTCCAAGACGTGTCTAAGAAGGATAATGTTCTAGAAGAGATACCAATAGTCAAGGACTTTCTGGATGTATTCCCGGAAGAGTTTCTAGGAATGCCACCTAGGAGGGAAGTTGAGTTCACTTTGGACTTAGCACCTAGAACAACTCCAATTTCGAACGCGTCGTACCGTATGGCACCAGCAGAATTAAAGGAACTAAAAGATCAGTTGAAAGAACTCCTTGAGAATGGATAAATAAGGCCAAGTATGCCACCTTGGGGAGCACCAGTATTATTTTTAAATAAGAAAGATGGAAGTTTGAGGTTGTGCATTGACTATAGAGAGTTGAACAGTGCAACAATCAAGAACTAATACCCTTTACCCCAAATTGACGACTTGTTCAACCAGTTGCAAGGGGCAAAGGTCTTCTCAAAAATAGATTTGAGATCAGGGTATCACCAGCTTCGGGTAACCGAGAAGGACATCCCGAAGACAGCCTTTAGAACGAGGTATTGCCATTACGAGTTTACTGTGATGCCTTTTGGCTTAACTAATGCTCCTGCAGTGTTCATGGATCTAATGAATCGTGTCATGAGAACGTTTCTAGATCGTTTTGTAGTCGTACTTATTGATGACATCCTCATATACTCAAAGAGCGAGGAAGATCATCAAGAGCATCACAGGGAAGTATTGGAGACTTTGAGACATGAGAAGCTATATGCTAAGCTCTCAGAGTGTGAGTTCTGGCTAAATCATGTTCCGTTTCTGGTTCACATAATATCGAAGGAAGGGATATCAGTAGATCCAGGAAAGATTTCAGCAGTTAAAGACTTGTTAACTCCGAAAAATGTGTCAAAAATAAGAATTTTTCTGGGATTAGCAGGTTATTGCCGGCGTTTTGTGAAAGATTTCTCAAAAATCGCTAGACCGCTGACTACGCTAACCAAGAAGGCGGTAAAATATCAGTAGAGCGAAGTATTTGAAGAAGAATTACATACATTGAAGGAAAAGTTGACTACAGCACCTGTGTTAGCTTTACCCAATGATTCTGGTGAGTTTGATGTTTACAGCGACGCATCGAAAAGAGTCTAAGATGTGTACTTATTCAGGAAAGAAGGGTTATGGCCTATGCCTCAAGACAGCTGAAAACTCATGAAGAGAACTATGCTACGCATGATTTAGAGCTTGCGGTAATAGTTTTTTCATTGAAGATATGGATACATCACCTATATGGCGCAGTGTGTAGATTGTATACGGACTACAATTGTGACGACCCGGTCACAATTTTAATAATAAATTATCTGTTTACGATAAACATGCAGATAATATCAACCAGTCTGGCACATCGAGACATCCAAAATATCAACCAGCATGACACACAGTCATCCGAAACAACATTTTTAATCAAATTTCATAAAAAATGGTACGTGACTGAATTATTTAAAAAGTTACATCAGCTGATCAAAATGACATTTTTGTATATATAATCTGGCCCAAACAGTAATTTGTAACAAATTACTAAACAGCTAAAAACAACTATTTTAGCTAAACAATCCACTTTTTAGCAATTAACCCCGCAATCTGGTCCAATCCTGCTCAACCTGTAAAACAAAGGGGTGAGCCAAAACATCTCAGCAGGTATCGTCTAACCAATGGCGTAGAAATCTAATATCTACTTAACACAACAGCAAGTTATTACACATCAGCATGTGGCACAAAATACACAAACAGCGTGATTTATCAATCAGCAGAAAATTATCAAATAGCTAAAAAGCTATAAAAATCACGTCAGCAGGATATACAGAAATAGATTGTAACTGCGGAAACTTATAAATTAGAGTTCCCCTACCTCAATCATCGAGCCAAACAAAAAGATCACCTCCTTCGTCCCTCTAATTTCGCAACATACTTTGGTACTTCACTGAAAATACTGGCCCAAGGCGATGAATACTCATAAAAATCCGCACTTGCCTTCACTTCCGAAAGGTTTTTGAGTAGTAACAGTTCGCTTATCTAATTTTCTTTGGTTTCTTTTCCACAGTTACTTTCTTCATTCATGAGTCTCTCTACTGTTTCATTTCTCACCCTATATTCTCTAAATCTCTCTGATTTTATAAGGTGCTCATTACTTGGGATCTCTAATAAAAGTATGAGAACATTGTCTACTTAATCAGTTATACTACATAGTTGTTGCAAGAAAAGAATAGTAAAATAAATCACCTCATGGTCGGTCACTTGGGACTGGAAAAGCATGTGGGGAGTGACACGTAGACTACACTTAATAATCACTTCATAACTTCACAGGAAAGATACATGCATATTTATCCAATCTGTTGTTAAATATTACATAGAAATACATGCCTAAACCACCCATACTTTAACAAGAGCATATTTACAATAAATGTCACATTTCACCCCCACAATTTACAATAATTTACCAATATCAACTACCATATTTATCCCGAAGAGCAGTTCAGAATATAGTCATTCAAGTATTTTGAATTTAATAAAGACATCACACTTAGTAGTTGAAGTAAAAGTCAGTTGACAAGTTTTCTCAAATGACAATGCAACTACAAAAATGCATTTCCACCATCGGAAAACAAATTATTTATTCTTTTCATAAATAGTTTTTCTCAAAACACTCTATTATCAATTGTCAGAAAACAAATTGGGTATTTAATTAATTTCTTCAAGTGCAGGGTCTCACAACAATAGGCTCAAATACATCTACACGTAGAAGGAGCTAAACAACAGGCAAAGACGTTGGCTAGAGATTAGAGAGGACTACGACTTGCGTATCCAGTATCACGAGGGAAAGACAAACGTGGTAGCTGATGGGTAAAGCCGGAAATCGAGCCACACTTTAGATGATGTGCTAGTTTTTCCAGACTGGCTATGCCATGAGTTTCGAAAGATCGAAATTGAAGTAGTGGAACAAGGTGGAGTGAAGAATATCCTTGGGAATATGGCAGTTGTGCCAGATGTCTTAGAAGAGATAAGGAGTAACCAGCCAGGAGATGTGAAGATGGAAATGATAAAGAAGAAAATTGAAGAAGGACAAACAAAGGATTTTAAGATCCATGAAGATGGAAGTATCCGCTACAAGAGGAGATGGTGTGTACCACATAAGTGTGCGGAAACCAAATATAAGTTGATACATGAAGCGCACATCACACCCTATTCGGTACATCCAGGAGGTGACAAACTCTATGAGGATTTGAAGAAGACGTTTTGGTGGCCCAATATGAAGAAGGAAGTAGCAGAGTTTGTGTCAAGATGTATAACCTGTCAGAAGGTGAAATTCAAGCATAAAAGAATGGGTGGCTTTTTCCAACCATTGGATGTTCCAGTTTGGAAATGGGATTCTATTTCGATGGATTTTGTGACTGCTTTGCCGACATCAAAGAATGGACTCAATCACATATGGTTTGTGGTTGACAGATTAACCAAGACAGCAAGATTCATTCCAATGAAGGATACATGGAATATGGAGCAAAGAGCTGCTGCATATGTGAAGAAATTTGTGAAGTACCATGGAGTCCCAAGCTCTATAGTTTCCGAAAGGGATCCCAAATTTCTCTCTCACTTCTGGAAAGCACTCTAGGAGGCATTGGGAACTCAGTTGAAATTCAGTACTGCATTCCACCCTACTACGGATGGACAAACCCAGAGGAAAATTCAAACATTAGGTTATGCTAAGGTCTTATGTTATGGACTTTCAAGGTTCATGGGTCGATAAATTACCTCTGATCGCGTTTTCCTACAACAAGAGTTACCACGCCAACATTGGCATGGCACCACACGAGGCGATGCATGGAAAAAAGTGCCGATCCCCACTGTGTTGGAGCGACATAAGCGAGACGATAGTAATTGGTCCACAGTTAATCGAAGAGATGAGAGATCAGGTAAGACTTATCCAGTAGTGAATGAAAGTAGCTCAGGATAGGAAAAAGTCTTACGCTGATCAGAAAAGAAGACCATTGGAGTTTCAAATTGAAGAAAAGGTGTTCATTAAAGTTTCTCCTACTAAGGGAGTCATGAGGTTCAATCAGAAAGGGAAGTTGAGCCCTAAATTCATTGGATCGTACGAAGTCATCGAGAATATTGGAGAAGTAGCTTATCGGTTGGATCTACCGTCGAATTTGGGTCGTGTTCACAATGTATTCCACGTATCTCAACTAAAGAAGTATTTTCCTGACCTGTCACATGTATTAGATCCCGAACCGGTAGAATTCGATCCTTCGTTGAGTTATGAAGAGCATCATGTCAAGATTTTTAGACTCCGAGACAAGGGACACCCGCAACAAGAGTGTCAAGCTTGAAAAGGTCTTGTGGAAAATCACCTAACAGAAGAGGCAACATGGGAAGCGGAGGATGACATGAGGAAGAAGTATCCTCAACTTTTTGACGAGGTATTTTGAATTCTGAGGACGTCACTCCTCTAAGGGGGAGAGGATGTAATCCTTCGGTTATAAATACGTCATTTTAGTCATCCTTATAGTACATTGCTCATCGTGCATGACATTAGGTTTGCATTTAATAGATATAACCTTGAGTAGAGACTCGTACCTTAGTTATTTATTGAGAAGTTGGTTTAAGCTTCGAGGACGAAGCTCTCTCTAAGGGGGAAGGATGAAATATCCCGTTTTGTAGATACGTGTATTTTATGACATTATCACAAGTTGTGGGAGTTAATTTTATTGTATGGGAGTTAATTTTTATAGTAATTAAAGATTTGGGGGTTTTGTTCCCTTTTCCTAACTTGATTAGTGCCTTTTAACTAAAATGGGGGGTGGTAGTTGTCTTTTTAACTAAACCTGTGGGGTGAAAGTGTCTTTTCCTTAAACTTTACGTCATCTTCTTCCCAAATTTCTCCCAACGGTTAACCACCATTGCCGCCGACCACCTCTCCAAACCCAACTCCTTCCTCTTTTCACCCAAATACAATCGTAAACAACTACAAACTTGGAAAAGACCAAGTCTTTGGCTCCAAGAAAACCAATATCGCCCAATTTGTGTCCCAATTCGGAATCGAATTTTTCGCCGGTGGGTTTCCTAATCCTCACTGGATTCTTCACCCAAAAGCCTATATAAACCCACCTCAAACTCATATTTTGACCCACACCAGCACCAAAAAGTATCTCCCTCTCAATCATCTCTCCATCTCTCTCTCACTCTCTCTCTCTCTCTCTCTTTCTCTCTCTCTCTCTCTCTCTCTCTCTCTCTCTCTCTCTCTCCCCCTACGCCGCCCGACGGCGCTGTCACCCGCCTCCATCGCCATCGTCGCTGTCGTTCCCTCTTTCTTCCGGTAAGCTACCAACTTGATTCAAGTTCAATTCTTGTTGAGTTTCCATGAAAAATCAAAGCTCTGGGTTGAGGAAAATTTGACCAGGGGGTTTTTATGAGAAAGAAGGGATATGGAAGTTGTTTTAAACCTTGGGGGTATTTTTGCACATTATAAAACTGGTTAGGGGGTTGGTGGGCTGTTATTAAACTATAGGAGGAGTTGTTGTAGTTCTAGGGTTTGTTTTACTTTTCATAAAACTAGTATTTTGTTAATAGAAATTAATTAAGAACCATGTTGTTAAAATAAGTTCTCTAATGTGAATAAAGGGTTTATTTATATAGATAATTCTAGTATGTTCTTTTATATGCAAATCTTATAATAAAAAGTTAGTATATAAATATATATTGAAGGGGTGTACAGTAGGCACAAGTACATGATCTATACTCTAGAGGGGGGGAGTTGAATAGAGTATGCCAACGTTTGCTAATCTTGCAAGAAGAGTAGTTTCAAAAAGAATAGTAATGAGTGAAGAGTGATTCAAGGCCTTGAAATGAGTTTCAAGCCCTTAGAATGAAAACAGTTGAAGTATAAAAAGATAAGTCTATTTCACGGCCTTCAAATGAGTTCAAACCCTTGAAATGAAACAGTTTTGAGTGTTGCAAAAGAACTAAGTATGGAACTGAAAAGTAATGCAAGAGACACAAGATATATGGAGTTTAGTCCACTTGGACCTACGTCTCGACCTCATAGATCTTCTCCCTGCAGGATTTTCAACTCAATTCTTATCAATTAACAACTAAGCCCTAGATCTCAAGCACAGAGAGATGTCTTACTCTGTTACAGCTTGTGGTTCTTACTAACCTATCTAGTACCTGCTCTTGCTATCTGATTAACTCGGAATTCTCTATTGTTCAATTTGAATAATCCTTGAGAATAAGAACTAGAATTATTATAAAAATGATATAAAAATGAAGTTCAGAAGAGAAGAACACTAGAACTGAATCTGCAGTGAGTATGCAGGGTTCTTAAGATACTTGGATTGAGAGAAATGAATCTAATTAACTCCGAATTCTCTATTGTTCACTTTGAGTGTCTCTGTTAATTTTCCTGTTGCATAGCTTTAACTTTCCTTCTTTTATATAGTAGTTTGAAATGCAGATCTCCAGGATCTTCTCATAACAAACTTCCCTATTTTGTAGCTTCAGCTGTGTCTCTAACAGGTTCTCCAACGAATAGTTGATCAGTATCTTTAATGAATACTGATTTGATCAGCATAAACATCTGTTAGGAAACTTCCAAACACAGCAGGATTGATCACAGAATCAAATCATCACACAATTTCCTTTCCTGCAAAACTTAGGTTAGAAAATAGATCCTGTAAAATAGGAAACAAAATTTCCTTGCAAAACTAAGTCAAACAGATGGATTAGATACTATTAAAAGTGTTAAAATACTCTGTCTTTCATCATCAAGTATCAATTAATCAAGCACAGGGGTTTAGGAGTTGAATCAAGATCTGAAACTCCCCCTAAGTTCATGCATATAAAGCATAGTCAGTTTCAAGGCTTTCAACGCGGTTTCAAGGCCTTTCAAGCCTTTTGAAACTAAGTTGAACTTATAATATCCCCCTTGATGAAAGACAAAACCACAATCTGTTTGATACTATGTCTGCAAAAAATACTCATCGGCATATAGTACAGTCAATTATAGCACATGATGTCCAAACCAAATCCAACATATTAACTTACTAAAAAAAGCACATAACGTCAAAATTCAGATAATTCTACTGACCAAAAACCAGGTCAGCTCTCCTAGTAAGCAAATAAAAACCTAAATAAAAACCTAAATAAAAACCTAAATTTCTCCCCCTTTTTGACTTTCATCAAAAAAGAATGAGAAGATGTTGGATCAGAGTCTTTGGGGAAAAAATTGAAAGACAGTTTGAAAAGATAGAATTTTCAAGACTTTGAAAAGGAGAAGAAAGAGTAGACAAGAGTTAAGGGTTTGGGTCTTCATCTCTTTGCTGCTCTGCATCTTCTTCCTGACTATTTCCCTCATCATTATCAACATGTTCTTCTTCTTTTTGAGTCACATCAACATCCTCAATGATTGAGATTATGGTCTTGATCACACTGTTGAACATGAAGGTTAACCCTTCTAGATCTTTCCTTCCATGTTTCAGTTTCTTCTTTACAAAAGACCTTTTTTTATCATTGAAGAGTTTTTTATGTTCTTTTCTTCCAGACTCCATGCTAGATTCGGACTCAGCTTCTTGAAGTTCTTTTACCTTTCTGCCCTTTCGTGATATAGGATAGGTTTCATATGAACTTGAAATTGTATCTAAATCCGAGTATGTAATGTAGATCTTCTCTTTTTCCTTTTCCTTTGTCTGCTCTGTCAGCCTTCTTTTTCACCTTCTTAGGGCTACCATTCTGAATTCCTTTCTGTTTTTCTTGAGCAGACTCCACTATCTTCTTCTTTTTGCTGGACACTGGTGTCTGATCTTTCTTTTCCTTATTCTTGGGAGGAGTAGGTGCCATGCCTTCTTCAGTAGCAGTCTTTGAACTTGAATCTCCACTGATGGTCTGAACCTCTTCCACAGTGGCCTTCCTTTTCTTCTCTGTACCAGCCTTTGAACCACCATCCTTCTTAATTCTGTCAGAGGCTCTTCTATTGCTCATTAGGGTTTGGGGAGAAGACGAGAGAGGTAGAATAGATACAAAGGAGAGAAAGAAAGAAGAAGATAAATAGAAAAGAGTTTCGGTTTGAAAAGGAAACTAAATATTCTTCCTAATCTTTGAAGATCTGCTGAATCAAAAAGATTCAAATTTTGTGTGTGCCGTTGGAAATAAATGATATAATACTATTTTGACTGAAAATGGGTATTTGAAAATTGAGGGGAAACATTGAGAAACTATCTACAAAGATAACACACAATATTGAAAGATCCAAAATATTGACTAACTAGCACGCAGTCTTACTTTCAAGATTTTGGAATGGGTTTCAAGGCCTTGAAAAGTTGTATGGTTTAAAGCACATATACTCAAAGCTTTGGAAAGATTTTCAATGCTTTGAAAATCAGTTCAAACCTTTGAAACACATAATACTTATCTGATTCTTCCCCTAAACCAATGCTTCTTTATTAGGCAAGCCCAATTCCAATCTTAAGGCTGAGAATCTTTCAGCTAGCAATGGTTTAGTGAATAAATTTGCAAACTGCAAGTTAGTAGAAACAAATTCAAGAACAATATCATCTTTTTCAGCATGATCTCTGATGAAGTGATTGTAGACACGCAAAATTTGCGGTCAATAAAATAGTGCCACGTGTTTATTATCGCCTAATTAAATTGTTGGATCAAATAGCACTCGCTGCTAAATTACTACCCTTAAAAAATAATCAATGAGGGACTAAATTGTAGATGAGACAAAACTTTATTTACAAGAAAGGACTGCTTATGGCGACGCCACGTCACTACGTGACATGGCTACAAGTCAACAAGTAAGGCCAATCACATCGCGCCACTTGTCAAAATCATGCAGCTATGAAGGTTAGCAAGCTCGACCAATGGTGTTGCGCCACTTGTCAAATTGATGCAGAAAATAAATAAATAAATAAATAATATTATTTATTTTCTACCTTGGCCAGCAAGTCGGCCCATGCCTATATAAAGGGGCCATCCCTAGGCATATGAGACACAACTACATTTTGCAAGAAGGAGAGAGCTCTGAAGATCAAGCTACTGAAGCCCCAACGAGTTCATCCATCATCAAGATCATCATCAAGCCCTTCGAAGTTCTTCATCAAGTTCTTCGAAGATCATCATCGAGTCCTTCAAGCCGTTGAAGATCTCCATCCGCGTTCTTCAAGAAACTCAAAGATCTTCAAGCCGTTCTTCGTGTTCTTCAAGGCGTTCGTCCGGTTCTTCATCAACATCGAAGATATTCATCCGTTCGATCCGAGATCAAGCCTCTAAAGCCCTCGTTCGACGTTTGTGTTCTTCGAGACCTTCGTCGCGTTCTTCGTCAAAATCGAAGGCCGCTCATCCGTTCGATCCGAGATCAAGCTGCGAAGCCCTCGTTCGACGTTTCAGGAGAAGAATCAGGGGATTTAATTTCTGTTTAAAAATTATTATCAGAGATTGTAATCCACTTTATCAAATTATCAATAAAATTTATTTGACACCGAATTTCTCGCTTTTGTTTTTTTGCATTAGCATAAATTTGTGTGTACAAATTTTGGCACGCCCAGTGGGACATCTCTGCCCCTCATCTCTTCTCCTCAAGTACAAGTGTTCGTGATGTCTCCTACAAAGAACAACTAACTTCCATCTCTCAAGGCTGGAGACGCCAAGTCTTCAACTTCAGAATCAAACTCCGGAACCCAAATCACTGGTCCAATAACTCGTTGTATGGCTAAGGCCATAAAGAATCTCACAGCTGCAGGAGGCAGTCAAGATGGTTCACTAGATGTTGCCTCACAGAAGTCACAGTCACATGTCCCCACCCCTCAGGAGACTTCTGCTGCCAACAAGTCTTGCGAAGAAAGTTGCGAAAGCAACTCTAAATCCGGCACTAAGATTAGTAACCATCAACCAACATGTGATCATAATGATGATATTAGCATGCATGTCATGACTACTAGTACGGTTCCCATCGAAGAGCAAGTTGCAAACCTCACCAAGGGCTTTGACGACTTAAAGAAGATTGTGGAAGAACGTGATGTGCAACTTGCAAAGTTAATAAACAAGCTCGAGGGTCGCGAAGAAGCAAGTCAGGTGTTCGAACACACCCCTAAGGCTCCGGAAGAAGCGAGAACAACAAACAGCGGGCAAGACGCACGACCTAGTGTACAATTGTCAGCCAATGGTTCCATTCCTCTCGATCAGCTACAAGAGATCATCCTAAACACCATGAACGGGAAGCCTGGAGTACCGTCAACGTCATCTAAGTCCTACGTTAAGCCTTACACAGAAAGAATTGAGAAGTTAAGCATGCCAGACGGTTACAATCCTCCTAAGTTCCAACAATTCTCAGGCAAAGGAAACCCTAGGCAACATGTTGCCCACTTCATCGAGACATGTAACAACGCTGGAACCGATGGAGACCTTCTCGTGAAGCAATTTGTTAGGACCCTTAAATATGATGCCTTCGACTGGTATGGTCAGCTGGAGCCAAGGTCCATTGATAGTTGGGGGCAAATGGAGCAGGAATTTCTCAACCGTTTCTACAGCACACGACGGGCTGTCAGCATGGTTGAATTGACTAACACTCGCCAATGGAAATATGAAAAGGCCATTGACTACATCAATCGCTGGAGGAACTTGAGTTTAAACTGCAAGGATCCTCTTTCCGAAGGTTTAGAAATCGAGATGTGCATCATAGGCATGCATTGGGGTTTAAGGTATATACTTCAAGGAATCAGGCCAACATCATTCGAGGAACTTGCTACGCGTGCCCACGACATGTAGCTTAGCATCGCATCTAACGGGAGCCAAGGACCACCTCCTTTTGACGCGTGGAAGGGAGGACATAGGGAGGACAATCGTAAAGGAGGGAAGTTCACCATCAAATCCAACAAAAAGGAGTCCATGGCCGTCACTACGACACCCGTGAAGCTCTCAAGCAAGGCAAAGAATAATAACGCCGACCAAGTTAATTCCACCGCAATGAATTTAAGGTCTAGACCAACACTCAAGGAGTTGCAGGCGAAGGTATACCCATTTGCCGATAGCGAAGTTCCTACGGTGCTCGAGCAATTGATGGAGATGAAGATTCTTGAACTTCAAGACTCAAAGCGACCCGAAGAAGCCAACAAGGTGAGTGATCCCAATTATTGCAAATTCCATCGCTTGCTTGGTCATCCTACGACAAAGTGCTTCGTTCTCAAGGAAAAGATCATGCAACTTGCAAGAGAAGGGAAGATTGTCTTGGAAGAAGAAGTTGATGCAGCAACAACACATATGACCTCCATATCCCTTGAACCCGAGTCGAATGTGTCAGGATCTCAAGAGATAACTTGCGACACTACAACCTTTGAAGACGATGAAGAAGAAGTAGATACACCCTCTTCACCTGAACACTGCGACAGGACAACTTTCCAAGGCTGCGGCGATGCTGCCCTAGTATTTACCGACGAAGACTTACTACTGGGTTGCAAGAACCATAACCGACCTTTGTTTATCAGCGGTTATACTCGCGAGCAGAAGGTTAATAGGATCTTTGTAGATGGAGGATCAGCCGTGAACCTCATGCCACTCGCAACATTGAAGGAGTTGGGGATAACCACTGAAGAACTATCACCTAGTCGTATAATTATCCAGGGATTCAACCAAGGAGGGCAAAGAGCAATGGGGGCAATATCTCTAGATCTCGTCACTGGAAATATGGTTTCAAGAGTTTATTTCAGCGTCATCAAATTAAAGACCTCCTACAAAATTCTTCTCGGACAGCCATGGATCCACGAGAATGGCGTCGTACCGTCAACACTTCATCAATGCCTAAAATATTGTAGGAATGGTGTAGTGGAGAAAATTGTAGCTGATGAAAAACCTTTCACTGAAGCTGAGTCCTATTTCGCCGATGCAAAGTTTTACTCTGCGCAAATTATCCTTCGGGAAATTGAACCTGTGAAAACTTATAAACTCACTTCTCATAAAGAAAGTGGTTCGTTAAAGGATGTCAAGAAGCGCGAGGAAGGAAAAGAAGTTGAAGTAGCCGCAAAGAATAGTGAGACAATGTTGGCTGAAGCAAAGGAGACCCCGAAAGCTATCCCCGTCTTGCGCTATAAGGCACGAAAGAGAAAAGACCCGACACTAAAGGATTTAAACATGCCTCTTACAAGCATGGAAAAGGTTAAATTTGAATCCACCATCGAAGGTTTTGTTCGACCAAAAGAAGGCCCAAAGGAGGAACATGGAGAATGGCCATCAAAAAGGACCATAGAAGGTTTTGATCCAAATGCCTACAAGCTTATGGCAAAAGCTGGATATAAGCCACATGAAGTCCCTTCCGCAGGAACACTTCCTACGGAGGCGTATGAGCCAACTTTGACAACAAAGAATTTGAATCCAAAAGGACGTGTGATGCCCGTACGTCGCATAGGTTTGGGATACACTCCACCATCTCCCGCAAAAATCTTCATCAAGAAGGCGACTAATCACTACATCACTGAAGAAAGTGAGCATCCCGCTACTAAAAGAAGTACATCTGTCTTTGATCGCCTTGGAAAAGATGATACACGACCATCGGTGTTCGATCGACTGGGAGATCCAAAAGTATCAAGCATCCGAGAACCTTCGCGAAATCCCGTTCATGAAAGGTTGGGTGTACAAAGAAGTGTTTGAATGAAGGCTTGCCAGAAAGATAAGCATGACTCTTCCGCACCGGCTGATGTCAAAGATATAAAGAGCACGATCCCATCTCAGATGAAAAGGCGCACAATGATTGTCGTTGATGTTTCTATGGGATTAAAAGTCAAACAACAAACTATCATCGACACTGGGACCCCAACAAAGTTAAAGGAATTCTCTTTCGACGAAGAAAGTGTTGGTTCATCACTTCACATCACGGTTGTGGAAGATAAGATACAAGTGGAAGAAGATGCTGAAGAAGCTCCTCCAGAACTTGAGGAAGGCGTAACATCCACGGTGGATGAGCTGAAAGAAGTCAACTTGGGGACGACGGAAGATCCACGACCAACCTATGTAAGCACCCTACTCACTCCGGAAGAAGAGCAATTGTATGTTAGTCTCTTAAAAGAGTATAAGGACATCTTTGCTTGGAGCTATAGAGAAATTCCTGGACTAGACCCAAAGGTGGCCGTACATCACTTAGCGGTCAAGCATGGCGCTAGGCCTATTAAACAAGCTCAAAGGCGTTTCTGACCGGAGCTCATCCCTAAAATAGAAGAAGAGGTGAACAAGTTGATCGAAGCAGGAATCGTTCGAGAAGTCAAGTACCCGACATGGATATCAAGCATAGTCCCCGTCAAAAAGAAGAATGGGCAAACAAGGGTTTGTGTCGACTTCTGAGATCTCAATGGCGCATGTCCCAAAGATGACTTTCCGCTGCCCTAACCGAACTCATGGTAGATGCAACCACAGGCCACGAGGCGTTATCATTTATGGACGGATCTTCGGGATACAATCAAATTCGCATGGCCCCAAAGGATGAGGAATTGACGGCGTTTCGCACACCCAAAGGGATTTACTGTTATAAGGTGATGCCATTTGGTCTAAAGAATGCTGGAGCGACATATCAAAGAGCCATGCAGAAGATATTCGATGATATGCTCCACAAAAACGTTGAGTGCTACGTTGATGACCTAGTGGTCAAGACAAGGGCAAGGAAAGATCATCTTCAGGATTTGAAGAGTGTGTTTGATCGACTTCGACGTTATCAATTGAAAATGAACCCGTTGAAATGTGCGTTTGGTGTCACCTCCGGAAAGTTTCTCGGTTTCATTGTTCGCCATCGGGGAATTGAAATTGATCAGGCCAAAATTGAAGCTATTTTTAAGATGCCGGAGCCTCGAACCATCCACGACCTTAAAAGTCTCCAAGGGAGACTTGCGTACCTCCGGCGTTTCATTTCCAACTTAGCTGGGAGATGTCAACCATTCAATCGGCTCATGAACAAGGGTGTACCGTTCGAGTGGGATGAAGCTTGCAGAAATGCTTTCAATAGCATCAAGGCTTACTTGATGAAGCCTCCTGTGTTGGCAGCCCCTATCCCAGGAAAGCCTTTGATCCTATACATTACAGCCCAAGAACGATATGTTGGAGCCTTACTTGCCCAGGAGAATGCCGAAGGGAAAGAGAACACTTTGTACTACCTCAGTAGAATGATGACTCAATGCGAACTCAACTATTCACCAATAGAAAAGATGTGTTTGGCCTTAGTGTACGCAATTCAAAAGTTGCGGCATTACTTTCAGGCTCACACGGTGCATCTCGTCTCCAAAGCAAACCCGGTTAAGCACATAATGTCAAAATTTGTGTTATCCGACCGACTCGCGAGGTGGTCTCTACTGCTGCAGGAATTTGAGATCGTCTACGTTCCACAAAAGGCCATCAAAGGGCAAGCCTTAGCGGACTTTCTAGCGGATCATCCAATACTGGCCGAATGGGAGTTATCGGAAGATCTTCCTGAAGAAGATATCTTCTTTATCGAGGAAAGCAAGCCATGGAAGATGTACTTTGACGGGGCATCTCGTCGCAATGGAGCGGGGGCAGGAGTGGTATATGTTTCTCCTGAAGGTGACGTCCTTCCATACGCCTACACCTAAACGCAAAAATGCTCAAACAATGAAGCTGAGTACCAAGCGCTCATATTGGGGCTTGAGATGGCTATTGAAGCAAAGCACCACAAACTTCATGTGTATGGAGACTCACAGCTGATCATCAACCAGCTCCTCGGAGTTTATGAGGTTAAGAAAGCGGAATTATTACCTTTCTACAACTATGCCACTCGAATGATAGCATGGCTCGGAGAGGTATTTCTACACCATTTTCCCAGAAGAGAAAATAACCAAGCCGACGCACTAGCCAAACTCGCGTCTAACTTGACGCTCCCGGATGCAGAAGCCAAGGTCCCCATATGCCAAAAGTGGGTGGTTCCCCCAATATTTGACGATGATTTCCAAATCGACCAAGATTCCAATGTTGTCTCGGTCTTAGAGATTGAAGAAGAAGATTGGCGCACACCTTTAATCGAGTTTCTAAAGGACGGGAAGTTGCCCGACGATCCGCATAAAAAGACAGACATAAAGCGGCGCTCTACACGCTTCATATTTTACAATGATACTCTCTATCGGCGCTCATTCGAAGGGGTTTTCTTGCGATGCTTGGGAGAAAGTGAAGCCATGCAAGCCGTTGAAGAAGCTCACTCAGGAATATGTGGGGCTCACCAATCAGGACCAAAACTCCACTTTCGAATCAAGAGGATGGGGTACTACTGGCCAACTATGGTCAAAGATTGCATGGATTATGCTAAGAGATGTCAACCGTGTCAATTCCATGCAAACTTCATTCATCAGGCGCCTGAGCCTCTCCATCCCACTGTAGCATCTTGGCCTTTCGAGGCATGGGGACTTGATGCTATAGGACCCTTAACGAAATCTTCTGGTGGACACTTGTACATTCTCGCTGCGACCGATTACTTCTCGAAGTGGGCTGAAGCTGTACCATTAAAGGAGGTGAAGAAATAAACGGTTGTGCAATTCATTCGCAACAACATCATTTACCGCTACGGTGTGCCTCGCTACATCATCACGGATAACGGGAAGCCTTTTGAGAATAGCCTAATGAGAAACCTAGGTGAGCAATTTGGCTTTAAGCAACATAACTCCTCCATGTACAATGCTCCAGCAAATGGTCTCGCCGAAGCATTCAACAAGACCCTTGGCAACTTGTTAAAGAAAGTGGTCTCCAAGTCCAAGAGATATTGGCATGAAAGGATTGGAGAAGCTCTTTGGGCGTATCGTACGACCTTTCGCACAGCTACACAGGCTAATCCTTATGCCTTGGTGTATGGAGTCTAAGCGGTACTACCTCTCGAGCGTCAAATTCCTTCACTTAGGATTGCAATTCAAGAAGATCTCACTCAAGAGGACAATGCACGCTTGCGCCTTCAAGAGTTAGAAGCACTTGATGAGAAGCGGCTCGAAGCACAACAACGCCTGGAATGTTATCAAGCTCGTATGTCGAAAGCATTCAATAAGAAGGTCCGAGTACGATCCTTTCAACAAGGGGACTTGGTACTTGCAGTAAGAAGACCCATCATCACCACTCATCAGACCGGGAACAAGTTTACTTCCAAGTGGGATGGTCCATATGTGGTACAAGAAGTTTACACTAATGGTGCTTACAAGATCGTTGCAGAAGATGGCTTAAGAATTGGTCCCATAAACGGGAAATTCTTGAAGCGTTATTATCCTTGAAGACCTGACAGCACCGCTCCTTTAGTACGAGCATAAACTGCTTCACAGCTCTGGCACGAGCATAAATCGCACCACTGCTCCTTTAGTACGAGCATAAACTGCTTTACAGCTCCTAAGGCATGAGCATAAACCGCTTCCTTACTCCTTGCACACAAGAGTATAAACTGTGAACGCAACCCAATTGAACTACGTTCGACTTGATCCTCAAAAGGGTACGTAGGCAGCTTGGTGTACCCCCTCGAGTGCAGTCGTAACCATCAAATACAACCCCGCACCCCGGAGTATGGATTTTTCTAGGATATTACCTAGAAATTCAGGATATTATCTGAGATAACATCCGGAAATTATATGCAAAAAATTACCTTAGAGTTTAAAAGTATCGTTCGGAATGTTACCTAGATCTTGAGATGCCACTTAGAAAATTACGAGGGTGTTTTTACTGAAATTCAGGATTTTTCTAGGATATCCCCTAGGAGATTATCCAAGATATCACCCAGGATATCATCCAGGATAATATCCAGGATGATTTTATCTAGGAGCTTTGGATAACTTCTTAGGATGTCACGTAGGAGTTCCTGTGCCATTAAAAACATTATTCGCATATTCATATGCATATTCAAAATATTTCCAAGATGCTAGTCAAAGTGCTACCGCGGATGCCGCCTAAGGAATTTAGGGATATTACTCAGGATAATATCCCCCAGAATGTTATCCAGGATAATTTTCCAGGATGTTCAGATATTCTCCAGGATATTCTCTAGGATATTATATTCCGGGATGTTATTCAGAATATTACCCACAAAAAAATTCAGGATGTATATTAAGGATATTATCCTGAAAACATCCGGAAATTCAGAATTTTACTTATAATATTAACGTTGGGGCTTGAATACGTCTTTCGGGAGGCTGCTTGATGTTCACGGTGTTATTTGGAATATCTATAAAGAGAGTTGGTGTTTTCCAGGCTATTACCCAATGTATCATCCAGAGGATCGTCTAGGATACCCCTCAGGATATCCAGGATGTAATCCATGTCGTCACCGTTACGCGTGTTGTGTAATTTTAGGTGTATATCTTCATATGGTGCAGAAAATAGTTGAAATAATACTAGAAGGATTGAAGGAGTGTCCTGCGGCGCCCAAAAAGAAGAGCTAAAGAAAAAATATATATTAAAAAAAAAATCAGAATGGTACTCTGGAATTCAAAAACTTCCTGTGTGCTCTATTCCTCACTCCCATGCAAATTTTTTTGCTTCTCTTCACAATCAGCATCGGTACTGTGCCCCCTACAGAAATTTTAAAAATAAAATCCATAACTACAACCATCTTCATATATGCGCGGGGGCAATTTTTAGGAAATTGACTCCAGGATTGTTTCACTTCTGAAACATCACCATCTTCAGCTTCAAGCTTCTACTCTTTTAACAGTAAAAGATCAGACATGAGAGCTGCTTCTGAATGATCCCAGAGCTTTAACAGCCCCTGCTCTCAATATGAATTGGTGGTAAAGAGCTGCAATTGCTGCCCCAATGAACGGTCTAACCCAGAACATCCACTGCACAAAACAAACAAAATTAACCAAAACTGAATTCAACATCAAAAGGTTGGAAAAGAAACAAACAGGAAAGATGGATTTTTTTATTTATCATGGTACTAAAGTGATCATCCCAAGCTTTTGGATTGTTGTAAATCACCGCAGCTCCAAGACTCCTAGCTGGGTTTATGCCGGTATTACTTTTTTTTAAACAACAAAATTAGCTTTATCACATATGGTGTGGAACAGCTTCATGAAAGAACCACACGATTCTCTAGCATTACTGCCATTTGTTAGTATATATGTCAGATAAGGTGCCATTATTGTGATTGTTACCTGGTACCTAGCTAAAGTTTTACATATGAAGTGGTAAATTCTTTAGCTGTGTCCAAATACTAGAAAATTTATGTAGTTGCGAGACTACATTCCATTGATAAACTGAAGTATATCTGCAAATCTAAATGCATCAGAAGATTTCACGTACCACCATACCAAATTGAGCTGCTAAATTGTCTGAGAACAAGCTCGTCAACTATCAGACCGCAGGAAAGGTTGGAGCCTGTGTCAGTTGACACCTTCTCAAATAAAAGGTTGAAAGGCTCGTCATCAGATCCAAAACCGATGTAGAAACTCCATCATGTTGTGTATGGTTCCAAGTCCCCATGGAGGCAATCCAGTGCACTAAAGAGGCGTCCTATGACCTCGGTGCATCGTTACAAAAACAGGAAAGTGATAGAAATTTAGCTCATGACTATGAGGAATTTCAAGCCATTCACGCGAAGTTCTACGTATATGCACATATGCAAAGGAGGCGTCAAATTTAAATCAAACTTAAGCACTGTAACATCATGGTTTTCAACAAAAATGAGTTTCAAAAAAAAAATCTATAATATCTCAGGATACTTCTCAGGATAACATCCAGGATATTAAGGGTATTATCCATGGTACTTATCAAGATATTTGCTAAAAAAATTGCCTGGGGTATTCTCTACGATGTTGCTCATGTCGTCATGAGATCCACCATTAAAGGATTCAAGCCTAATACTGTGATATTGTGGTTCTGGATGGCTTATGGAAAGGTGGAAGATTTGTGCTGCACATGAACTTTTCTCCAACCTCTTTGTCAAAACACTAAAAATTGACTTTCAAACATTCAGTATCATGGACTTCGTAAAGAAAGCTTAGCTGATGATGCAGAAGAATTGACAGGTCAAGTCGAATAAAATACGTGCTTTTCACCTATATATTCATCTTCCATAGTTGCTGAAATATATTATAATGAGATTGTTAAAGTTCCTGAGATGATGCATAACAGAGGAATTGTTGATCGAATTCCATTGTCTAGCTTCTCAGTACATGTGGAATATATGCCATCCATTCACAGGTATATTAAAGGCTTTTCATCCACCAATCATGCTACACCTAGCTGCAGGATTGTAAGTTTGCTTCTCTGATGTGAGCTTGAATGATTGGGGTTAAGATTATGTGGCAAGTACCAAGTTTACAGATGCAATTCGTTTCCACGTTTGAAGTCTCTCCTGGGTTAGTTATCTGGGAGGATGTTACTCATCAGGTAAATTGAATCAAGTAAAAGCAAAAAAATAAGTATTTTGTGGACGATGGAGATTAAGTGTTGAGAGAATGAGGACAACACTTCTCGGGTTATGATGCACGCTTGCTTAAACCAGAATTCGTACACAAGCTGCACCAACTCAAAATAGCGGCAACATGAAAAAATAAATAAATACATTAAATGAAATTAGAAAATTCTGGCAACAGAGGTTCCTGTCTTTAAGGAATGAACACGCATGCTACTGGAGGTCAATCATGGGTTTCAACGAAAAAAAGTGGATAAAAAAAAAAAAAAAAAAAAAAAAAAAAAAAAAAAAAACTAGAAACTCGATAATCAGGATATAGGCCAAGATGGTATCCTGAATATTTTCCAGAGTGTTACTTTGACACATCTAGGAGACTTATAAGGATGTGAATCCAGATTATCACTTCCAGGTCCTTTTAATAGTACACATGAAATCAGAGTGACATTCATGACATCAAAAAGGAAAAAGGGTAAAAAAAAATCAGGAATGCAAGAATCATTGGCCAAGATTGATGTCCTGAGTATTTTCGAGAATGTCACCTTGATATATTTTGAGGATGCAAATCCAGAATTATCACGATCCTCATAAAAAGCACAGTAGCACTTTTGGGGCGATTGGCTCTGAAATTGAAATGCATTGTGATCAAGCTTGCAAAACTCGGATTCATCCTGTCACATGGGTACAGAGCACTATGAAACTAATTATGTTCACTGAAGAGACGTCCTATGACTTTGACGCGTCGCTACAGGAGCAGGAAATTAGTACAAATTTAGCTTATGGCTGTGAGGAAGTTCAAGTTAAAAGGTATCCATGTGAAGTTCTGCGTATATAAGCATACTAAAAGAGGACATCAGATTCTTATAAAATGCTCGGGCATATGGAATGTCAAATAAAATAGAAGCACTGTAGTGACACCATGAGTTTCAGCAAAATGAAAAATAAAATAAAGTAAAAAAAAGGACAACTTAAGGAAATAGCTTGAATTTAGACAATTCGTCGCGACTGGACTCCAAGGACTCCTCTATATTCCTCAGGGCTGATACATCATCGAGAGAGGATTTCTCTTCTTTAATGTTTGAGATGATGTCTTGTAGTTGAGTCAATTTCTCTTCATCCTTTAGAAGAAGCTGTTCAATAGCTTGCTTTTCAGCATTCAAATCCTGTATTTGGGTATTAATATTTTCGAGCCTTCGTCGGCGACCTTCAAAAGCTTGGGTTCTCTGAGTTTGCTCCTTCTCAGCGGCAGAAAGACGTCCATCTATTTCTTCCAAGGCTTTTGAGAAGTCCTCGTCATTAAAGGACTTTGCCTTAATTTTTGAGAAAATTGTGTCATAAGTATTGCAATCTCTGAAGAATAAATTCAGCATACTCCGTAAACGCTTTGCGTTAGGAGCTCCACGCTCTGTAATTTCGACCAATATCCGATCAGCCTGGGACTCTAAGAGGCTGAGAGAGTGCAACGGATCGTCGGTCAATTTGTGCGCCAGACGTGACCATATTATATTTGTACAAGCTCTATAGCAATCATTGATATGTTCGATTGCGCCAAAATCAGATGGATCAGCTGCTGTGGGAGTCATTCTAGGTGGCTGCATACTGCGTTTTTTGATGCCAGAGATGTCTAAAAGCTCGTTCGGAAGTGGGGAATCCAGCTCTTCGTCTTGTAAAGATGCTGTGATAGGTTTGGAAGGTAGCTCACAGGAGCGAGGATCGTGTAATGAACCCGCACTAGTTGAGAATGCAATTCTGTCTTCTTTCACCTGTAATGCAAGGGGAGAAGTAAAATCGGAAAACCTATAAATTGTGCATGCTTGCATATAAAAGGGGACTTCAAATTCCATAAAGAATTACGAAACTAAATTAATTTGGTAAAAATTCACATACTATCCAGATCAATATAGCAATTTCAGTGCAATAAAAAAAGTAGTTGCACATACTTGATCAGAGTTATTGTTGGCTCGTGGCAAACGGTTGGAGGTGTCGCTAAAGTTGTCATCCATTTTGTCGGACCCATTCCTGTGGTTCTTGATGTGCTTCCAGTTCCTATCGTCATCCCTGGTGCGGCTTTCGACATCATGAGCTCGGACTCCTCCATCTGCATAATGGGATTTCTTTTTAGCCTTGTTCTTCTTATTACAGGCTGCTTTTGGGGCTTCAGACGTAGGCTGCTGAGGAGGTCTTGATATCTCTGAACGTAGTTTCTTTGCCTGAGTAATAATGGGATTAGCATCTGTCTTGGGCCTCTTTTTCTTCATGGGTGAGGCATTTATCCGAACACGAGGGATACCCTTTGGGAAGTTAGCATCAGTTGGTTCCCCGAGAGAGAGTCGCGAATACTTTGCCCACCACTCAAGATATCTGCGCAAGCTTAGAAGCTTGTCAGTTTTGGTTGGGATGAGGAACTTGGCGTTCGTTGAGAGTAGTATGGAGGATCGCCAGAGTGCAAAGACATCCGCCAGACCACCGTGTACGATTTCTCTAATAAGTTCTCCAGGAATGTCCTGGTGGAAGCCGAATTGCCTAGCAAATCGATGTGGACTGTATGCCTCGATAATGAAATCATTATTTTGGCGACAAGTTAAATAGCAAGAGCGGAGGCTGATCATGTAATCAGTCCATGAAAAGGATAGATTTCCGCTGTCAGATAAAACGAATTCGTCGTTTTCATACAAGGCCAATGATGACAGCAAGGATAAGCGCAAACCGTCCAAGTGTTGACGAGCCTCAGTATCACTGAATTGCTTTGCCATATTTTCCCCAGCAAATCTAACCATACGGACCCCGTGTTCGCTTCTTATTGGTTCCCGAGCACGCCAATATGCGGTGAAATAATAACCAAACCACCCGCATAAATAATGCACTGGAAAGATGGCGGTGCACCTGCTAGGTTCGTCGGAACTGACGATACGACCCAGACCTTGGTATATGGTCGCAAGTACTGGAATGGCTAGAGAAAATCTTCTCCCAGTCGCCATTGAGCTTGCCACCTTAAGGACACTAGGCCGTATGTGGTTCTGATCATCTACAGGAAAGACAAACTTGCATAGCCAGCATGAAAGCAAGGCAGCTAAGAATGTCTCGTCTCTGTCTGCTTCTTCAATGTTTAGTTCGTCAAAAACAACTTTCTCCTGCGCCAATTGCTCGCGAGGGCGAATGATGCCACAAGGATTATAGGTAATCCTTGGAGGGGAAGAGTTCTTTTGATTACGCGAGGAGGAGGACCGCCATATCTCATGTCTCCCTGGAACCAAAACTTCACCCACTCGCTAGCAGTGACTTGCGTGGTATTGTTTTGCTTCGCAATTCTATGATAGGCTCCAAAAAGGTGTCTGCAACTCGAGGGAAGTATGCTGGTAGTACCAGACAATTCCTTCGAAGAAGGGACAACTTCGTCGTAAAAGTCGCCATAAATAGGCAGGCCGCCAATCATGTGCAAGTCCCATAACGATATGGCAGTCTCGCCGTCATGAGTATGAAGAGTGTTCGTCGAGGGATTCCAAAATTCACAAAAAGCTTGAAAAAGCTGATCGTCACGATCGTAAGTGAATAAAGACGCATACACAGCATTGTATATTTTCGCGTCACTCAGAATCGCATTGTACGTGCCAAGCACGTATTCGAGCCACTCTCAATATCCTGGGGTGAAGGTCACAAGACCATAGTTTGGAGTAGATTTATTCCACTTTGCATCGCCGGAATATATCCACTCGCTTAATAGAATGGTGTGAGGCGAGGGAATTTCCAGAGAATGAAGTGGTGATTGTAAACACCGAGCCTCCTGGAATACGGTTGATTCATCAATCAAGACGAACTCGGCTTTCGAGGTTGAATACCAGCAAGAAGGATGGTTTGGTCCTGTTTTAGGAAATTGCGGGGCAAAGGCACCGCTGGCTGGTGCATAAACAGGAAGCCTCAATATTTTGCCGTTCGTGTCTTCTTCATCAACTATAACAAGGTTGTCGAGACCGTGGGAAGAGGAATCAGAGAATGTGACCATGTTGAATTTGCCAATAAAGAGTAAAATTGGACCTGCAAGGAGGGGAAGTGTATGAGAAGCCTGTTGGCATGGGGAGAACTCTGTTATTAAAAGCATACAAATTCTTAAGAAAAGAAAAAGAGAAGGAAAAAAAGAACAAATAACAGTGAACTGTGATGGCAGGAAGCATTACCTATGGCTGTTATTACAAAGTTCAGGGCTGGTTTTACGTTTGCTGGAAGCGTGAGGGGTTGTATGCCTAGTCATCCTCTTTTATAGGGGTTCAAAGGTATCTAGGAAGGATCTAGAGGGGCTCAGACCAGGCAAGCAAATTTCCTTTCCCTGCCCGATGGAAACGTTTCCTAACTCGCGAAACGGTAAAAAACGTCGTTGCTACAAAGACTGGCACGTGGGAATCTTCAGTTCTTTAGGAAAGGCAAGAACGTTCCTTTCAAGTTTTATGGAAACTTTCTTTGTTCATAAAAAAAAAGAAAAAAAAAAGAAAAGTCAGTTCCCAGATCGAAATCTGTGTGGAAGAAAGGCAAAATCATTCTAAAGACGGCTATGAATCTTATTGTCACATATGCAGTGGTATAAGGAGCTTAGTCGCGGTACAACGGTCACACCACATGGTTGGTTGTAGATCTCACAAAGGAAAACCGAAGTATTATAGTATAACTTAAACAAAAAAAATATAAAGAGAACCAACACTGGCTATATGGGCAGCGACTATCTGAAGGTGCTACTATTATGTTTTGGTTGCATCGACTACGTCAACGAAACGTTAAACTCTTTTACCGTGTTCGTTTAAATTCCACAAACAAGAAATTGATCAATCCAAGTTTCCACGGTTGATGACAAAGTTAAGGATAGTCAGGCACATGTTTATCGAGACTCGTTCGCCAACAAGTTCAAGAGCCGGTGTACTAGTCTCGAGGGGGCATTTGTAGACACGCAAAATTTGCGGTCAATAAAATAGTGCCACGTGTTTATTATCGCCTAATTAAATTGTTGGATCAAATAGCACTCGCTGCTAAATTACTACCCTTAAAAAATAATCAATGAGGGACTAAATTGTAGATGAGACAAACTTTATTTACAAGCATGGACTGCTTATGGCGACGCCACGTCACTACGTGACATGGCTACAAGTCAACAAGTAAGGCCAATCACATTGCGCCACTTGTCAAAATCATGCAGCTATGAAGGTTAGCAAGCTCGACCAATGGTGTTGCGCCACTTGTCAAATTGATGCAGAAAATAAATAAATAAATAATATTATTTATTTTCTACCTTGGCCAGCAAGTCGGCCCATGCCTATATAAAGGGGCCATCCCTAGGCATATGAGACACAACTACATCTTGCAAGAAGGAGAAGATCATCATCAAGCCCCGACGAGTTCATCCATCATCAAGATCATCATCAAGCCCTTCGAAGTTCTTCATCAAGTTCTTCGAAGATCATCATCGAGTCCTTCAAGCCGTTGAAGATCTCCATCCGCGTTCTTCAAGAAACTCAAAGATCTTCAAGCCGTTCTTCGTGTTCTTCAAGGCGTTCGTCCGGTTCTTCATCAACATCGAAGATATTCATCCGTTTGATCCGAGATCAAGCCTCTAAATCCCTCGTTCGACGTTTGTGTTCTTCGAGACCTTCATCGCGTTCTTCGTCAAAATCGAAGGCCGCTCATCCGTTCGATCCGAGATCAAGCTGCGAAGCCCTCGTTCGACGTTTCAGGAGAAGAATCAGGGGATTTAATTTCTGTTTAAAAATTATTATCAGAGATTGTAATCCACTTCATCAAATCATCAATAAAATTTATTTGACACCGAATTTCTCATTTTTGTTTTTTTGCATTAGCATAAATTTGTGTGTACAGTGATGTCTAACATCAATATGCTTTGTTCTCGAATGCTGAACTGGATTCTTTGTAATTGATATTGCACTTGTTTGTCACACTTGATAGGTATATCTCTGAAATCAAATATGTTGGGGAATTATTCGTTGAATTCCCGACGCAACGGAAGAAAAAAATACGCCACACGATCACACGCCATATAGGAGTAGAAAAAACGATAACACAAGAATTTAACGTGGTTCGGCAAAACCGCCTACGTCCACGGGAGGAGGAGAATTTCACTATATCATTGAGGGAATACATCGTAGGGGAGAGACAACTCAATTCGCGGACCATGTCGACGCGGTACTCTCATCCTCATAGACTACATCTATGAAACCCTAACCTCTCACATCCGCTCACTAATATTTCTCACCAATTCTCTCTCACCACTCCTCTCCTCAATTAGAAACAATAGCTAGCACCTCTATTTATACTAATATAGAGGAGGTGAAAAATCCCACCAAGCCCTAGATATAACCTCCTCAGAGATCACCTCCTCAGAGGAGAAATCAGACGCATCAGGTACACCGATTCGTCTTGCGGAATTCGAGACAACCCAAGAAACTCCACCTTGGCTTGAGTTCTTCAAGCGCCTAGCAAAAATCCTCAGCCAACTCTGTTGTTGCTGATGTTAATCTGCCGCATCCGCCATGCTCCACCTGCATGGACCACCATCGCATCCCCATAGAGATGCTCTGCACCCCCTCCTAGGGCACCGCCTCGCACCCTCACATGGGTGCGTCCCAAAGTCTGCTACTTTGGGGAGTAGTGTGGCTCCATATATCCACCAGCTAGCTCATCACCAGAGAGTTCACCACCAACCACGTCAAGTACAACGAGACTCCCTTCCTCTTCACTACTGCAGTAGTTTTCTTCATCATCGTTCTCGTCACTTGAGCTTCTTCTCGAACAACCTGCAACTTCTGCACAACCTGCACTATCTCCATGCTCAGCGTCCTCACACGTCAACAACATGTTTTTCCACGCCAGTCCTGAGTGCTTCTCCTTGAGCTGTTGCTTCTCCTGTTCGATTACATGCCTTTACCAAGACGTCTTGCAAAGCCATCACTTTGCAAAAGCGCCGCGACTTACCTCTCTTCTTGCCTCGAGTTGCTCAAGATTTATCGTCATGTACCACACACAGAGATATGAGGACGCCACCTCTGCCATGGCCTTGTCAACTGCTTCCACCGCCTCGATATCTGCCCTGGAGCTTCTTGTCAATTTCCTTGCATTAGTTGACCACGTCTCTTACCAGACTCCTCTGCAACTGTTGCATCTCGTGCTCACAAACACACAAAGTCTATGCTCCTTGCCTATGTTGAACATCAGCTCCACGTGTAAACACACTCCAAGCCTGCATAGGTTGCCAATCCAACGTTCAATTAGGAAAAACGCCTCTAATTGACCGCACCTGTTTGGACTTGAACTTGATTGACCCTGATTTTATCCCGTCGTCTTCGATCTTACCTCCGATATCGATTGATGCCGATCCTCTCAATACACTCATAATCTCAAAATTTTGACCGTACCGATGAATCCGCAATGTCCAAAAACATAGAGTTAGACTCCTAACTCATCCCGATCCGATCTATAGGCACGTCGTAACCACCCGAACAAGTTTGGACCGTCAGATCTCATCGCACACTGCCACGTCAGCACTCTGCAAATTCCTTCAAATTTTTGCAGAATCTGACCCCGCCATCGCGTCGAGAACGTCCAAAAACCTAGGGTTCACCCCTTGTTCGAGCCCAATCGGACTTACAAACAACTCTGAACATCCTAATCAATTTGGACCATCCGATCGCCACTGGAGCACCACGTATCAGTCACACCAGATACTTCCTCGGCCAAACAGCAGCCCATGTGCTCATGCATAGCTGAAAATAATGAAAATAATATGCCACTCTCACCGTGCACAAAAAAAACCCACGAACCCAAGCACAAAATAGATTTAATTAACTTCTTCTTTTTCAACTTGGTTCCTACCTCAACAAAGTGCACCATCTCCTTGAGCAGACACATGTGATTAACCCCCATTACCTTACAAGTTACTACCCAGCAGCAACGTCCATGTCCAGCAGCAAAGAACAAAGTAGGAAGCGCAAATCTTTTTTTCCCCTTCCTTTCTTGTCCGATGTTGCTTTCTTTCTTTTCCGAATTCTTGTTCCACTGTTTTCTTCTTCATTTCTCAACGTGCTCCACCCGGATCGTGAACCAGGCTCTGATACCACTTGTTGGGGAATTATTCGGTGAATTCCCACCGCAAAGGACGCAAAAAATATGCCACACGATCACACGCCATATAGGAGTAGAAAAAACGATAACGTGGTTTGGCAAAACAGCCTACGCCCACGGGAGGAGGAGAATTTCACTATATCAATTAGGGAATAAATCGTAGGGGAGAGACAACTCAATTCGCGGACCATGTCGACGCGGTACTCTCATCCTCATAGACTACATCTATGAAACCCTAACCTCTCACATCTCACCCTTGATTGAACACGGCAGCGCGCACGAACCTGGCTCTGATACCACTTGTAAGGAGATTAAACACCGCGAGAGAAGAGCACCATAGTATGATTTGGGACACCCACTTACCCAAAAGGTCAACCTTATGAGTTAGGAACCAAATCATACTATATTAACCATGAACCTCATGTCCACCATCCCGATGTGGGACAAAATGCTCACACATGATACCCAACAAACTCCCCCTTCATGTGTGAGCCCTTCAACATGCTCCCCCTCGCCCGGAAGTATTGCCGAATTTCTTGGAATTGCCTTTGTGAGAGTGCACCGGACCACCATCTACCAGACCACCTACTGGAGCAACACAGGAGTTTGACCGTCTGCAGGAACACCTGGTCCACCATTCATGGAAGACCCATCCATGAGAACACCACACATCTCACCCTTGATTCACCACGGCAGCACGCACGAACCTGGCTCTAATACCACTTGTAGGGAGATTAAACACCGCGAGAGAAGAGCACCATAGTATGATTTGGGACACCCACTTACCCAAAAGGTCAACCTTATGAGTTAGGGCCCAGACCATACTATATTAACCATGGACATCATGTCCACCATCCCGATGTGGGCCAAACTGCTCACACATGATACCCATCAAAATCCAAGGTCTCTCATCTGTTGTGCTATCCATAACTCTTGTGAATAGCAAGCTCGAGCTGCTATGTATTCAGCTTCTGTTGTTGATAGTGCAACTGAGTTTTGCTTCTTTGAATGCCAGCTGATTAAAGATGATCCAAGAAATTGACAGCATCCTGATGTACTCTTTCTATCAACTTTATATCCTGCAAAGTTAGCATCTTAATAGCCACAAAAAGAGAAGTTAGATTGTTTAAGATACCAAAGCCCTAAGTCTTTGGTACCATTGAGATATCTAAATATTCTCTTAACTGCAGTCAAGTGTGATTCTTTAGGATTATCTTGAAATCTAGCACACGTGCAAACAGTGAACATGATACCTGGTCTACTAACTGTGAGGTAGAGTAATGGTCCAATAATACCACTATACTCTTTTACATTCACACTCTTACCAGATTCGTCTTTGTCTAAAGACAATGTAGAACTCATGGGGGTCTTGATCTCTTTGGGTTGAGACATATTATACTTGTTTACAAATCTCTTGTGTACTTGCTTTGATGTAGGAATATGCCTTTTTCGTATGATGTTCAAAGTCCAAAAAATAAGTTCAATTCTCCCATCAAGCTCATTTCGAATTCCCTGCTCATAAGACTAGAGAATTCCTTGCAAAGAAGATCGTTAGTAGCTCCAAACGGAATATCATCAACATAAATTTGAACTAAAAGCATATATTTTCCATGAGTCTTTATGAAAATGGTCTTATCTACTAATCCTCTTTTGAAATTATCTTCAAGTAGAAACTCTGACATTCTTTCATACCAAGCCCTTGGAGCTTTTTTCAAACCATAAAGAGCCTTGTCAAGTTTGTAAACATGACCTGGAAACTTGTAATTTTCAAAACCTGGAGGTTTAGCAACATAAACTTCTTCTTGCAAATAGCCATTTAAAAATGCACACTTCACATCGATTTGAAAGAGTTTCATGTTCTTGTGAGATGCAAATGCAAGTAGAATTCCAATTGGTTCTAACCTGGCAACAGGAGCAAAAGTTTCTTCATAGTCAATACCTTCCTCTTGATTGTAGCCTTGAGCTACCAATCTAGCTTTGTTCCTGATTACCTTTCCGTTCTCATATAACTTGTTTCTGAATACCCATCTGGTACCAATGACAGACTCATTTCTTGGTGGATGAACAAGATTCCAAACCTTTTTCCTTTCAAACTCATTGATTTCACTTTGTATAGCTATAATCGAGTCTGCTTCTTGTAATGCTTCATTCACATTTTTAGGTTCTACAAGAGAAATAAAATCATTAAAAGCACAAGGATTCTTCAACTGTGATATGGTTTGTGTACCAGTGGTTGGATCAGAAATAATGTTATCAGCAGGATGAGATGAAAGATATTTGAATCTCTTCTTTGGTGTCCAAGGTTCAGGCTCTCCAATCTGTTTTTCAAGTCTTTGAGAACTTGAAGTAGTAGCTTGTTCTGCTGTCTTCTCTGGAGATTCTGTTTCAAGGATTTGAACCTTAGTTTCAAGGCCTTGAAAATGCCGTCTTTTATTCCTTTAACATTTCCTTGGAACCTTTTGAGGATTCTTCTTTAGTATCTTAATCATGCTTATTTAGATTAAGATCTGCAAAACCATCACTCAAAGAACCATCATAGCTTTCATCAAATATAACATGAATGCTTTCTTCAACAAGCTTGGTTCTCTTATTGTAAACTCTGTAGGCTTTGCTTGTATGTGAATAACCAAGAAAAATACTTTCATCACTTCTTGCATCAAACTTACCAAGATTGTCCTTACCATTATTGTGGACAAAACAAGTACAACCAAAAGGTTTGAAGTAAGAGATGTTTGACTTTCTTCCTTTGAACAGCTCATAAGGGGTGTTCTTCAGAATAGGTCTCATCAAGAACCCGTTAAGAATATAATTTTCTGTATACACAGCTTCTGCCCGATAGTACTTTGTCAATTTGTTTTCCAGAAGCATTGTTCTTGACATGTCTTCAAGAGTCCTGTTCTTTCTTTCAATAACTCCATTCTTTTGAGGAGTTAAAGTTCTTTAGTTTGAAAGAGCTTCTAGTTTGCTTGCCTTGTGCACATGCCTTGTGTACTTCTTCATCTATGAACTTGATAGAGGGTAGACCTCTTACTAAGTTCTTGGAAACTAGCTTGTTCAAGGTATGCAAGCTAATGTGTCCCAGCTTTCTGTGCCAAAGCTTTGAATCCTCTTTCAAGGCCTTGAGACACTTCAAGTTTTCTCCTGCAACTTTGTTAGTTTGAAAGGTATAGACATTGTTTGACCTAGCGGCAGTGAGGATGCAATTACCAGATTTCTCATTTTGCACCACACATTTCTCTTTGTCAAAGATAGCCTTGTTACGATTATCACAAAGCTGAGATACACTAAGCAAATTAAATTTCGAACCATCAACTAGACACACATCATAAATGTAACTTTCAGAATATGTACCAACTTTACCAATACCAAGAATGCTGCATTTTCCATTGTCACCAAGTGTAATCGATCCTTCAGATTGATCTTCCAGTTCTGAGAATAGAGATCTCTTTCCACTCAAGTGTCTTGAGCAACCACTGTCCATAAACCATTTTTGTTCTTTGATCTTGGTGACAATCTGCAAACACCATTCACTGTCTTACCCAGTTGTTAGACCAAGTGTGGAATTTAGATTCATATTCAGAGTCAACCATGTTGGGTGGCCTAACACCTTTAGGAACCCAAATATGTCTAACTTGTCCTTTGAGTTGAAATGGAAAAGTATTCCTCATTATGTGAGGGTCTCTTCTTCTAAAAGGACAAGTCATCTTAACATGACCAATCTTATTGCAGTAATGGAACTTAGGAGATGTTCTGCTTCCAGCTTTCACAAATCATGTATTGTTCTTTTTGGAAAAATTTGGATTATATCCGATACCAGTTTGGTGAACAGACTTTAAGCTACCTCCAAGAATCAAGCTCAAATTGTGTTCTGAGCCTGCAAGTTTTGTTTTAACTAATTCAGATTCTTGAAATTTCTCAGTTAGAGTAGTCTTTTTTTTATCCAATTCATCAACTTGATGTCTTAGATTAACAGAAGTGTTACACAGAAGAGAGTTCTCAGTGACTATTTCATTGACTTTTGTTTTCAAGGCTTTGAAACTGGTTTTCAAGGACTTAAAATCACTGTCAATTTTCTTCTGAGAAATTTGAAAGTTCTGATCCAGACAAACAAGATGCAAGATTTCATTTGCTTCCTCATGAACTTTTTCTTTCAAAAATCTAATCTCTTTCAGATAATCATCTTCATTTAAAATCATTGTTCTAAGATAATCAGAGAGGGCTTCCGTTGGTTTTGAAATCAAGCAGTTTACCATTACCTCAATGTTATTTTCAGAACTTTCATCATGCTTGGCCATAAAGCATAGGTTGGCATGTTCTTCTTCAGATTCAGAGTCACTTGAGGTTTCTGAATCACTCCAAGAAGCTATCATAGCTTTCTTTCTTCTATCATGATCTTTCTTCTGAAAGTTCTTGCTCTTTTTATGTGGACAATCTCTGATCAAGTGTCCAGCAACACCACACTCAAAGTAATTCATGACTTTAGGCTTATTACCATATGAAGAAGATTTACCTTTTTAGTCTTTGCTACTAGAGGATCTGTGTTTATCTCTGCTGAAGTCCTTGTTTCCAAGCTCTTTTGATTTCTTAGCATGAGCCATGCCTATTACATCAAAGATTTCATGCAATATCTTAAGTCTTAGTGAGAAAGAACAGATTTGATTTTATGATTTTAACTGAACATTTATTCAAAAAAATATATTTTTGGATAATAAGTGATATTCAAACAAACCCAGAATTCCTTCAGTCATGAACATTCAAGAAACCCCAGTTTAGAAGAAGAAGAAGATAATTACTCTCTTCAAGTTTCATTGTGATGATTTTGACAAATTAAATGTTGGAATTGACTGACCTTGACTTGTTCTATGAACTTCGAAAGCTTGATTGATGATGTTGAAGAGCTGATTGAATTATGAGATTTGTAACCGGAGGTTTTTCTCTCTCTACATAAGACTTCAACGGCAGCAATGACACACAATGAAAAGACAATGTGGTATTTATGAAGAGACCTTTGAGGTCACGACCTTTCGTTTAGCTTGAACCTCGGTAACCGGCGAAAAACGTGTGGGTTTCAGCTTTACCCACGTCTACCTACAAATTTTTTTAAGGTCTACTGCACGACTCTACAGAGACGTAAGTTATGATGAAGTCCGTTTTGGGGGCTAGGGTTTCTGATTCGAACTTGAACCGTTCACACGTGCGCGAAAGAGACACGCATAGTTACGTTTTGTGCTTAAATGCCACAACGCGCGTGGCATATGCGCAATAGGGGGCTAATGTAGATAGTGTATTATGCATACATCGATTGGAGGTCACGTGTCAGTCCACGATGAATTCTTATGGTACTCCACTATCACTCTATATTTACTTGTACATTTATACATATCCATATGGGGGCTGTGAGACAGGGTTACCCTCGCATATAATCCAGACGAGAGTTAAGGGTCTAAGTGGATTGGAGGCTAGAGTGAGGTTTGTTGCACGTGAACAGACGGTTACACTCACATGCGACCCTTGTCAGTTATCTGAGAGACTTCCTGATCACACGCCTATATATGCGGTCGACCGTACACGTGCGAGGCAGTTATATAACCGTCGCATACCATTACATAACTCCACGTAACTGTTTTCCTAAGATCCATATATATAGAAGTGTGGTCTTCTATTCTCGGTCCGGTTCTTTTGATTATAAAACACATATTGTCTCTCTCTCTCTGAACACTGACAAGGCTTACTCTTATCCTTGCCTACTCACTCTTACTCTTACTCTTTGTCTATTGTATTTGTGTTCTTATCTATTGCAGGCACACGTTTGGATTTCTCTTCCAGTATTCCTCATATGCAGCAGGCACGAGTTTTGTTTTGCTCCTCTAAAATGCGTCGTTTTGATCAAATAATTTCCTCAACCTAATTGTGGAAAAATTAATACGCGGGGGCTGAATTAATTGAATCATTCATCTGCGGGTTGGAGAGCAAGAAGGACATGAAGGAGTAGAACAAGACCGAGGCCAAGACTTCACCATTAGAGATCTCGTTTGATTTTTTCTTCCACCCTCTCTTTGATAGTTATTATGGAGAATCTTATGAGCTTTGTTAATCTTTCTATGGATAGTTAAACTCATTAGCTAGGCATCTCACATGAGATCCTAGGGTTTATGTAAATGACAATTTTTTCTGTGTTTAATTGGTGTTCCATGCTTTATTGATCTCTTCTACTGAATCAACGTTAGTTTATTGATCTTATTAGTGATCTTAATCTATTAACACGATTAGAAGATGAAGTATTAACAATGAACTAGGGTTTATTCGTAGGATGAATCATTCTCAATTGTTAGTTACGTTCTAATTCAATTGTTCATATACTTTTTTATTCTTAACGGAAATGTAAACCGAAAGCATTACTTCATTAGTGAATGCACGACAGTGATTCTAACTAGCTAGGAGATATGAGCAACAATCCTGAATCACCGAGATCGAAAAGGAGAAGTGTTAGGATTGGAAAGTGTGGGTACATTCAGTAGGATTGATCAGCTGTTTCGTGAACCAAATGACCCGTGATCGTTTCAGTAGAGAACCTGTTAGAACAGACCGGTAAACGTAGGTGGACTGAAAGGGCCTTTGGTGAACCATATTGTCGATTGACCTGAGACTGACATGAGATGGTCAGTTCTATCACCGAATTAGTTAGAATAGAATTAACGTGTTACTCAGATTACCCAGAAATTGGTTTGAGTCCCAGGCCTAGCTGATTAATGAGATTGCCTAGTTACTCTATAAATTGATTAAGACTTCTTCTTAATTCACTTTTACTATTATTTTGTGCCAAAACTCACTAACTTTTTTGGAGGTGCCAACCTTACAATTTACACTTTTTTTTTTCTCCTGTTACTAGTAGACTTAGCTAATTTGTTAATTAAACACTAGTTACGATATTTTTCCCATGAATTCGATTCTCGAGTATTAAAAATACTCACTCTTTATTACTCGTCCGTGCATTTGCGTTAAGCTGTTAGTCCACAACAGTCACATATATTTTTGGCATTATAGTGAAGATGGACAATATTCAGTGAGTTCACGTTACAAAGTGTTGGCTCAGCTAGAAGATAAACATAGTCAAATCCCATAAGGTTGCACCTCCAACTCAAGTAGTAATGAAAACTGGTGGGAGCAACTGTGGAAGACAAATATTCCACCGAAAAACATGTTTCTAATTTGGAGAGCCACTCTTAAGTATTCAAAGTGAATTTCACAAAAAAAGGGATCCAAACTCCAACACACTGTCTGTTTGCATATCTGAAGAAGAGGCAAAGTCCCACATCATCATGTACGCCAATTCGCAAAAAGGGTCTGGAGAAATCTATTTGGCCTCCAGTTTGTTCTAAAGAAAAAAAGGGAATTTCAGCTCCTGGTTCCCCTCATAATTCCTTGCGAGTAATTGGGAAAAGAGAGAAATTATGTGTGTTACAGTCATGAATTTTGTTGGGAGAACGGAAACATGAAAATCTTCAAAGATGAAAATCAATCTTCTAGTGAAGTTATGGACCAGATAATAGAGTACCTTAAACAGGTCAATCAGGCGATACATGTTATCGGAGATCATTCTCTGGCTCAGATAGTTCTGCCCCGGAAAGCGAAATGGTCTCGACCGCCACCAGGATCGGCTAAGATCAACTACGATACCTTGTGGAATCCGAGAACTAAACAAATAACGACCAGTGTGGTCATCCGAGGGGAGGATGGACTCATTATAGAGGGCCAAGTAACACCGATACCATTTGGGTTGTCGGTAAAAGAAGCAGAAGCCTCAACAATCAGGGAAGGAATTCTCTTGGCCAGATCTATCAACCTTCGCCACTTCATCCTCGGGAGTGACTCTCTCACAGTGGTGAGATATCTGGAAGAGATAAGAAGAGCCGAAGATGAATGGAGAGATGCTTCGGACTGTACAAAACTTGTGGGGGAATGCGTTTGGATTTTCTTACGAGAAGACATTAAATTTGAACACGTCCCAAGAGAAGCTAACTCAGCTGGCCACATGTATGACACTATTGGGGCAACTTAAAATGATTTTATGATGTGGTTTAAATCGGCCCATCTATGGGCTTGTGATGTATTATTTGTTGATTATATGGGTAGTGAAGCCCATTGCTGAATAAAAGCTTCTTTTCCCTCAAAAATAAAACAAAATCAGCGACTCGTAAAATGAAAGAGATTACATTGAAAGTAGAACATATTTGGCTTACTTGAGAGGGATATACATCAGGATCTAGCAATAGCAAATACAAACATTGAAGGAAGCTTCCCGACCAAAAGAAAATAGTTTTGATAGGAAAAAAAAAAAAAAATAGGTTGGGGGAATAATCAAACTCAACCTTCCATCGAGAGCGATAATCAAACTTGTTCGGAAGATAAACGAGAGAACAAAACAAATAGATAAGAGAGAAATCGAGATTTTTTATTTTGAATCTCAGCTTCATGTGTGAGAGATTAAGAGGGGTGAAAGGTAGGTGGGAATGAACCCTTTTTATTGATGAGGGCATGACAAGTAATTAGACGTATTGAACACCCTGCCGAAGGATGGATATCAACAATTTGTGGTTTGGTAGGATGTGTCATATTCTAAGGATAGGGTATCCCCCATATACCCTTAAAATGTACATAGTGCTTAAATAGATCCAATATCAAATTGATAAGTGAGAAGTTGGAGTTAACTTCCAGAATATTATAGAATCGTCTTTCAAAACCAATTCTTTTATGAAAATCCGCCCTCTATTTTTCAGAGCGCCTTTAGAGGGCGTTGTGGTCTCTAAAGCCCCGAATTAAGTTTTGGGAGCGGGAGCACCTCTTCGAGAGGTTTTAGGTGACTTACAGTTGGGACATGTATGATTTGAGTTTGACTTGATTTTAGAGTCGCTAGATTCTCAGTTTATGGTGGCGATGTTGGAAGTGGCTTGACTTTGGAGGCGGTTGCATTCTTTATGTTCGTATTTTTAAGATGTGACCATTCTACCTTACAAATTCATACCTAGAGGAGTGAAAAACCCAATTTAATTTTAATTTAATTTTTTTTCTTCTTCCCTTGCCGAAAATAGTAGTAAAACCTTTGTGCCTGTCCTCCTCCGTATCCCTAGCTATCACATTCTGTGTCTGTCAGAGATCTCTCTCTCTATCTCTCCCTCCCTCACCGCGCAATTCGCTCATTCGTCTCTTCGCTGCGAAGGAGAGAGCATCTGCCATTCTATTCGCTTCCGGCGATCTATCATTTTTCCGGTGAAGATATATATATATATATATCCCCTCAATGGTATTGATTTTGAGGATTTCAGTTTTCATTATATTGCTTGTTTGACGATTCAGATCTGAGAATCCCAGTTGGGTACTTTTGATTCCTTTCTCAATGTTAGGCCCTTTTACAGGTTTAGTTTTCATACCCATGTGCTAGATTTGGAGAACACAGAAAGAAGAAGAAAATAAAACCCAGTTTTTTGTTTTGTTAACCCTTTTTGGGAGTCTGAAGAAGGATAATAAGTCTCCAATCCAGACCTTTTAGAGGTTTAGTTTTCATACCCATGTGCTAGATTTTGACAAGAGAGAAAGAAAAAGAAAATAAAACCAGTATTTTTTGTTAAGCTTTGGGATTCTGGAGATTTTGGCTAGATGGAGATGGATAAGTCTCTAATCCAGACCTTTTAGAGGTTTAGTTTTCATACCCATGTGGTAGATTTGGAGAATAGAGAAAGAAAGAAGAAAGTAAAACCAGTTTTTGTTGTTAACCCTTTTTGGGATTCTGGAGATTTTGGCTAGATGGAGAAGGATAACAAGTCTCCAAACCAAATTGGTAATAATAGCTCACTGCCTCCGTCAGGAAGGTATTCCCTCTTTTCACCTCCCGGGATCGGTATAAATGTAAAACCCGAACATTCACATTCGGCAGGATTAGCATTACCTCCACTAGGACCCGGGGTGGCTTCCGATTCTAGCCTTTTTAGCCATGATATTAGTAGAATGACCGACAACCCGATGAAGAAATCAGGACACCGACGCGCCCACTCGGAGATTCTTACTCTCCCGGACGACATTAGCTTCGATAGTGATCTCGGCGTCGTGGGTGGCTTAGATGGGCCTTCGTTGTCCGATGAGGCGGAAGACGATTTGTTTTCTATGTACCTCGACATGGATTACAATTCCATGTCTGCAACGTCTTCGTTCGAATTGGGTGGGCCGTCTTCTAGTGCACGGTCGGAGTCCGTGCAACCCCAAGGCGAGAAACCTGCTGCTTTGTCTAGTGAGAGGCCCAGAGTCAGGCATCAGCACAGCCAGTCCTTGGATGGGTCGACTTCAATTAAGCAGCTTATGGGCTCCGGTACAGAAGAAACTTCCTCGGCTGATGCTAGGAAAGCTACTTCTGCAGCTAAGCTGTCTGAGCTAGCGATTACTGATCCAAAGCGCGCTAAGAGGTACAGTTCTCAATGAACCCGTTTGCTTCGTTATCAGATTTTATCCAGCTTTCCGTTTAGACTATTTAACTGACTTAAATGACGGAGAACATTGTTGCTAACTCTTGATTATGATGAGTACCATTCCAAGTCATACCGCTATCAACATGTGATTTTAATGTTCGTTGTTGTTGTTCTCTGTGATTAGTATGTTTACCTTCTAGTGTTAGACTTGACTTGTGCAGCCATTGGACTTAAACTAACTTTCGGTTACACTGTTGTTATCGTATGAAAAAAAATGTTGAAGATTAAGTGAATAACATTGAATATTGAAACCAAATATGAAAGAGAAGTAATGTAATGGTAACTTGTAATGGAAAGAAACAAAAGAAGCTCAATGTCCTATCTTATAACGTCAACATAGTGGACCATCAACAATAAATCCCCGTAGGAGCTGCCTTGAATTGTTGAAAGCTTTCCATTATGACTTAGGGGCATCTCTAGTAATAGAAGATGAAAATAGTTAAATTTAACCTACTTTAAACTTTCCATGACATGTATTTTGAGCGTTTCTTCCAATTGTATCATGTATTTATAAAATATCACAGGTATTGGTAGTTAAATTATGCAAATGTGAAACGAAAAGTGGAGAGAGATAGAGACATACAGTACTTTGCTTCCCTACTTTCTTGTTGGCTAAATATCGAGGATGCATGTTTTGTAAAATGAATGGTCATTTGCCTAACCTTTTGGAGCTTAATAATTTGTTTGCTAATAATGCTTTTTGCCTACCCTACTGGAGATGCTCTTAAACTGTCTAGTTCTTTTTCCCTCTGTAAGGGAAATAATGTTTCCAATAAAGAATGAGCTTGAGATATAGTTTAAAAGTTCTAACTGTCATTCTCATGATATCATGGCCGAGTATTTGTTTTAAGCAAAGTAGGGGGAGTAATCTTCTCCTTTTGTAATGTGACTTGAGTTCAGGTCTAGATTAAGGATGTAGAAGACCTTCATTTTAGATGTTGATAGAATAAAAAGCTACCAATTTTTTTTGTTTCTTTAATTTTGGTATAGTAGGCACACATTTATTTTAACATTTATGAAGCTAGAAGATGCATCAGATTTTACAATGAGTTCCACAGAACTCATTCCAGTGTCGTTTTAGTGGCAAGACTCTTGTCGCACCAGTACTCACGAATCCCTGCATAGAAATAGGTAAACCTGGTTTTTTTATGGAGTTCTTTCAGTGAATTTTTTCAGCTGGTGAATGAAGGATGTAATGTATCCGAGTGATTAGTGACACACAAGTTTAGGTGTGAGAAAGAGATGGTGGTGAAGGACGATTCTAGGTTATGAAGGTGGAAAAGAAATGGTTCTTAGACACAGTTAACGACCCAGCTCCATTTCAGTGGTCATTACTGAGAGTTCAAAGTGGTTCAGCTCTTACACAAGGTTATGAAAGATGGTATAATTCACGAAGGCTATTGTAGCAAAACACCCATGAGGGTCCCTGGTTTACGTGAAGTTCTATGCAGATTTATACCTTTATGTCTGTCTGCTCGGAAGTTTTAGGAAGAACGAAATTGGTAATGTGGCTAATGAGAATGCAAGGACTTAGGTAGGAGTGGATTTTTGATAAAGGCTACTCAAATATGGGAATGAGATGACCTGCTTCTTGCCTGTGAAGAAATCCAATAACAGAATTCGAGGCCACAGTGCTCTTATAGAGGTGGGAATTTGAAGTTATTGAGATTCTTCCATTGTGGCGGCTTTAATATAGCTGACTGAGGATTACCATGTTATGATGAGGTACTGTTTCCAGGATTTTTATGACAACGTGGAGTTTCCTCACTGACTGTTACTCTGTTAGTTCTTAGGCACCAGTGTTCTTATAGAGGTGAAAAGTCCTGAACGGGTAAAAGTTGTCTGCTAAGGCTAACAACGGCTGAATTCAGTGTTAGTTTCACGAACCGATTACAGGAAGAAAGCGCATGGCTTTCCAGAAGGTGCATGAGCATGCTTGGTTCATATGCTCTTGCACAATTATGGGTCTCAATGGGAGTCTTCTATCTTCAACTAATCATTGTGCAACCTGACACGGTTTTGTGTGCTCAAACAATGGAAATGAGAGACTTTTATTGGGCCTACATGGCTTCCTTAAAAAGGACTGTGGAGGATTTCTCAGTTAAGGGTTAGCCTATTTGAGATTTGTTCTTTTGGATTGTGGAGCAACTGAGAAGTGGTATGTTGGAAGACAAAGATATCATGGTAAAAGTTAATGAAAAGCTGTTTATGGGGGTGGAGGGAACTTTGCTCCTTCACCATAATGTATCTATTATATCTGATCTGAGAGGTATACATCGTGATCCACATGATAAAAAGCTACAATTACTTAAAACCATATTTCAGTGGACATCTTATATTAAGGGCAATGACATTTGAAAACAGCATATAGTGGAATCTACTCAAACTTTCGAGTAAGGTTCCAATTCAGGGATTCCTTATGAATCGCTTTTAACTTGAACTCTGTCTCTCATACCCAAACATTTGTAAGGGACTTAACGGTGAATAAGGGTTAGTTTTGGTGCTCCCAACTGATCCTAGTCTCTGGCTGATTCCCTTGATAATGTTGATGAAGAAGGGTTCCAGGATGACTCAGTGGACACTCAGAATCTGATTTCCAAAGATAACATGCAAAGGGGTGGCAGAGATACTTAGAATGTGGTGGAATGGATTCTGAGAGAGGTCTATCTGTGATATCTTCTTCGTTTTAAATTTATTTGTTTCAATGACAAACAAAAAGAAGGGTTGGGTACTTGGGTCTAAACATTTCCCTTTACCTAATAAATTTCGTTGAAAAGATGCTTGCATTCTTGCACTAAAAAAAGAAGAAAACTAGTCACTGTTTAACTGTTTCTTACCATGAAATGCTGATTGTCGGGGGGGGGGGGGGGGGGGGGGGGGAGTTAGTATCCTAGAGCATCATTCCAATCTTAGGCCATGTTTGATATCAGCTGAAAATCTAAATAATCATCTGGAAAAATTATGGGTGAAAAATCCAGCTGAAGTGAAAATCAAAATTCCTTTGGTATGAGCTGAAATTGTAGAATACACCCACTTATAAATAAATTATTATTAGGCTAGTGTCAAAAACGCATTAACATTGTTGTTCCAATTTTCAGCCGCATAATTCATGATTTTGGAGATTCTACAATTATACTGAGATTATTTTAATCTGCAGATTGTCAGCTAAAAATTGTGTCGTAACAAACAGAATTAAATTAAAAGGACTGATTTTAAATTGAACTGAACAAAATCTGAGTTCCCAAACATGCACTTACTTTGTAGTCTAACAACTTTTCTGATCAATTATAATTTTATTTTCTAGAAAGTATAAAAAGCGAAGTGGTTATAGCATCATGTCCTCAACATCTGAAAAAGAAACCTATCTTGAACAGTGCATCTGTCCGAGGAACCTATACAGGAAATTATTTAAAGAACTTAAAGCCACACTTGGGTGGAGATTTAAAGAAAAGAACTAGGGAGAAAGGTTGCATTCATAGTTGAAAGTATCTCAAGGATAATGGTGTAGTTAGCCTTTACAACCTCTGAATGTGATCTGGTTTCGCTCCAAATAATCCAAAAAGCAACCTCTTGATTAAACTTAATTAATGCCTGGAGCCCTATCTAATAGCTATATAGGCCATGAGTTCTAAGATTGGGCAAGTGAAAACAATCCCAGTTGGATTAATCCAATTTGCTCAAAGATGTCTTCACTGTTGAAAATCAAATTACAAAAGTAAAGAGCTATGAAGTTTTAAAACGAAGAAGATATAGAAGAGAGGCCTGTCTGCTACTGTTGACTATTGTAACCAAAGGAAACAAAATAGTTAATATTTAAGTTTTGCACAAGCACTTCCATGAGTCTTCTAGCCCATCAGTGTACATATGGGTTGTCGTCATAAATTATCAAAAGAGTAGCTTGCATCGAGAAATCTGTTGATCCTGCAAGTGCCTTAACTTTCTCATATATTTAGTCCTCTAATTGCATTACTGACAAGATCTAAGTAGATTCTACCAAGTACTTCACTGTCCAGTTTTCTTGGATTTCGATCCACGATGTCTCCTAACACACTGTTCTTGTCATTTGATTCATTTTTATTGCATATATACTAGCCATAAATTTAAATGTGTGTTTTTGCGCTTTACATCTGTCCGACTCTGAATTAATTTACTCCCCCGACTTCTGGCCCCCTTTTTCTCTTGTTTGTTCTAGTCCCTCTGGGTATTCGCCATTTATGATAAAATACAGATGCAGAGTGGATGAGGAGAGAGAAAGACAGTATGTTTTTTTTGTTGCATATAAGTGAAATAACTAATCAACCAGTGAAAATTTGTGTTGTTAAACTCTACTATATTTTCTCTTGAGTGGATTTTGATGGTGTACTTGAGAAGTTTTATTCATGTTGCCGACCCCGGTTAAATTGGGAAGATGCTCGTTATTGTTGTTGTAGATTATAGATAGTGTCACATGCTTGATGAATTGGTCTGCCTTGTTCCTCTGGAGTTAAATGGTAAAAGTATCTCTCTAGAACTTCGGATATACTTATGAAAGACGAGCTTCTATTTTCCGTTCTCTCTCTCTCTCTCTCTCTCTCTCTCTCTCTTTTTTCTGGGTGATAAAGCTGCTATTATCTTTTGTCCATTTTTTATTTTTAACTTATAGCTTCATGTGCCCACGACTAAACATATCACAATTAAGTAGACCACATCTGTGTGTACTATGTTTGTGTTATTTTCATGTCTGCTCACCGCAGTTATGCTATTCTCATATGCATATTTCTTGCTATCACTTATGACAGGGTTTGGGCAAATAGGCAGTCAGCTGCGAGGTCAAAGGAGAGGAAGATGAGGTACATATCTGAGCTTGAGAGGAAAGTTCAAGCTATGCAAACAGAAGCGACTTCATTGTCTGCTCAATTGGCTCTTTTGCAGGTACCTCTTATTAATAACTAATGATACATGCAAAATTTTTGTTTAAGGGAAAGATTATCGAGCCGCGTTTTCATTGTGTCAGTCTGTTGTTTTTCTATTCACAGTGTGTTACACTGACATAATTACTTCTCTTATTATTCCTAAATAACAGCGAGATACAAATGGTCTGACAGCAGAAAACAGTGAACTGAAACTGCATTTGCAAACAATGGAGCAGCAAGTTAATTTGCAAGATGGTAAAGATCTTTTTGTAAATCCTTTATAGCAGGTTTTCATTATTGCTCTTCTTCCATATTCTGTGTAGTATCTCTTATTTTACGGTTTAAAGTGATGCCTTGATACTGTGATATACGACCTAGAAATCCACTTATGTCGGTTCAATCATTTTTGGCTTATTGATCCCGTCAGATCTACACAATTCATTAGAACCTTTACTGGGAGTGTTATTTACAGGAACTTCAGTCGCTTGCAATGTGATAGAAGTTCCCTGCCGAGGCAACTATTATTATCATAACCTATCACCCAAAAATAAATAAATAAATAAAAGAAACTATTATAGACGAGAGTTATTGCAACAGGTTGGCAGAAAGTGGTTTACTGTTTGGATATAGTGGTTTTCTGCTCAAACACGAGGGGATCGTTCATTAAAGAAAACTTTGGCTTTGTTTGGATATAGTGGTTTTCTGTTTTTTTGTAAAAACTAAAAGGGTCAATTACATATTACCCACCTCCAGTATCAAAACCCTCTTATTACCACCCGTAGTTTGTAATTGCTAAAAATTGACAACTGGGGTAAATTCCGTCCAAAAATTTTCGTTAGTTAACAGTTTTTATGGGCGAAGTGGTACAAACAAAAAATAAGAACACGAAGAACACAACCACGTCCACCGCCTAAGCACCACCATCTCCACCACCATAAACCCAGAATCCGACAACCCCACCCCCATAAACCTAGAATCCGGTCACCCTGCCACCATTACCGCTACAACCACCACAGCCACCACCAAGAAATCCAGATTTCTGCAACAACCGATTTACAACCACAAGAACTATATAAAGGAAATGAACTACTAATTACAAGTCTTGTCCAGAATCCGGCGAGAAAAGTCCATATTCCGGCGACTGCTACAGTTACAACTTGAATCTTCATTTTAATTGAAAGAAAAAAAGATAGAGAGAAAAGAGAGATAGAGGCTGAGAGAGAGGACGAAGGCATGTCTGATACTCGATTGAGTGGTGGGTGGGTATGTGTTTGCCAGATTTAATGGCCGTTGCTGGGTCGAGGCCATAGTTTCAAAAAACGGCAAACACGGTGCGGAGCAGCCGCTTTGCAACGGGATCGGCAGAGGCCGCCACCGTTTTTGCCGTTACGCTTCATGTGAATTTAATTCACAGCGAAAACGGCCAATTCCGCACCGATAAGGTGAAAACGGCCGTTACGCACCGATTTTTGTCCGTCGAAAAAGAAAAGCCTCTGTGGGGAAGAAGAACAGGGTATGAAGAAAAGCCCTAATTCAGAACAGAATAGGAGATGAAAACGCAGATTTGCTACTTCGGAGTCTTGCTCACAGTCACATCCTCGTCGTCTTCGCTCGTCCTTCGTCGTTGGTCGCCTACTCTTCACAGTCGTCGCACGAAGAAACTTGTTCTCTCTCCCTCTCCCTCTCTGTTTTTTTGACTCTCTCTCTCTCCGTCTCACTAAGTTTTTGACTCTCACAGTAGATAAATGCTAATCTTATCCAAGTTGATTGTGTTTCTTTTAGGTAAAAGACACTTGCACCCCTCAGGTTTATGCAAAGACACTTTTACCCCCTCATATTCTAAAATAGTAGTAAATTGTCTTTAAATATGTTTCATATACTAATATTAGGTTTTAGTAGTATTTTATTACATTTTTAACGACTTTTTAAAATTCACGCATATATTCCCGTTTTCCGTTACAGTCCCTCCGTTACGGTCCGATTCCGTTACACGTGACCGCGACCGATACGGTAGCCGCTTCCGTTTTTTAAAATCTTGGTCGAGGCTAGCTTGGATCGCCGAGAACTCGCCGGAAGTTGGAGTTGCTGCGATTCTCTGGTTGCTGAGGCCAAGTACATAGGTATTGTGGAGTCCGAGAGGAGAAGGGCTGGTGAGATATGGTCGGAGTGAGGATTTTGATTGACGGGTTAATTCGTCGACGGCGAGGAGAGAGATTGAGAGATTAGAGAGGAGGGGAAGCGAGAGAGATAGCATCAGATTGAGTAATAAAAGAAATCCCCTTCTCATTTTTAACTTCGTTTCTTCCTGTGCTCCTCTTTGTCGTCTTCTTCTTTTGCAAACTGTCTTCGTCTTCTTCTTCTTCTTCTGGACATATAATACCCTTTCTGTTACAATCCGTTAGTTGAGGGGTGCAAACTGACCTTTTATGACCATTTTACCCTTACGAATTGTGGACATATAACACCTTTTTTTGTTTATTATTAAATTCATCATGATGTTCTTGGTGTTCTTGAACACCACCACAACAACAAAAACAACAGCAAATCTGTTCCATCAAATAGAGAAGAAAGAGAACCAAGAACATTTTACATCTGCTCCATTTCCCAACCAAGAACAATTATAATCAAGGTTCGCTGTGTTCAAACCCATTTGCTCATGGTTAAATTTGACAAAAACATGCATCCAAAACGCTAATCTAATGCAGCTTAAATTTCAAAACTTTCCCCTACAACTTTCTGAATTGTGTAAGCAAATAAATCAGAGACTATCATAGTACCAGCCTACCAGGAATGCTCAGAAATTGCAGAAAGAAAAAATACTTCATTTCGTTCAAATCCTCAAGTATCATCACTCCGAACAATTAAGATATTTAAATTGAAACTTGGAAGAACAAGTGGTAATTGAGAACAGAGCTCAATACATGAAAAAGCCCTAATTTTTCCCCTTCTACAGCCAAACAAAGCTTCATCCACAACTCAGAAACCCTGAAAAGCCCTACTGAAATTAACCCCAAAAAACCCAGACCCATCTCCGCCATCCTCCTCTCCTCCAAACACCCAGCCACCACTGACAAACAGAGAACCCAAACAGCCAACCACACCGCCAAACCCCTCCCCTCCGAACACCCAGCCACCACAAGAGAACCCAAACAACCAACTGAGAAGGTCGCAATTGATGATGACGAAGGTCGCCATTGACGGTGACGAAGGTCGCGGTTCGTCGAGAATCGGAATGGACGAAGCGGCCTCTTAGAAGGTAGCCATTGACGATGACGAGAGCTGGAAGCGGCCTCTGAGAAGGTTGCCTTCCTCCCACGCCCCTGCCTCTGCCGCCGCTTCGATTGCGGCTTTGTGGCCTCCGGCCTTCTACCTCTCAGATCCAAGAGAGAGAGATGATGAAAAGGACTACCCAGAGAGAAATGGCGACCTTCTTAGAGGGCAATTTTGGGTAGGAGAGAGAGTTGAGCGGCTAGGGTTAGAAATGAGTGAAGAGGGGGAATAATGGGTATTTATACAGGTGTAAATTTCTTTGATCTTGAGGGCAAATTTGTCTTTTCGCCCCTCCGTTAGTACTCCATTAGTTTTTAACTCTGACAGGGGTAGAAAATGTCTTTTTCCATAAATCAGGGGGCAAAATGTCTTCTATCCATAATCGGAGGGTGGAAAATGTCTTTTACCCTTCTTTCTTTTATTAATTTTCCATTTATTTTCTTTATAGTTTCTTTCTTTTTCCTTTTGTTTAATTTTTCAATGATTTTTTCTTTATAGTATAAAAAAATCTTTAGGACAATTATGCCCCTGACAGTGTTAAATTTTTTTAACAGAATTTGTAACAGTTGTCATTTGTTAACAATCACAAACTACAAGTGGTAATAAGAAGGTTTTGATACTGGGAGTGGTAGATGGATTATTACCCCAATCAGGAGGTGGGTAATATGTAATTGACCCAAACTAAAACTAGACACACAAACCAAGCATAAATAAGTCCTCAGTATCTAGAAACTATAACTTTCCAAACAACCTTGGTTTTTAGTTTACAAGAAACTAAAGTCCAAGTTATCCAAACAGCCCCATTATTTTTGTTCTTGTAGCTACATAGGTAGAGGAAAGTGTGAGTTCTTGTAATGAAGTTTCATCCCCCAAAGTAGAGTAATCAAATGACTTATACTAAGAGCCTGTTTGGTACCAGCTGAAAATCTCAATAATCAGCTGCAAAAAATCTGAAAAGAAAATCCAACTTAACTGATAGTCACAATCTGTTTGGTATGAGCTGAAATTATAGATCACTAACTTGATCCATTTGACAAAATTTAAAGAGCTCTAAAGTCAAGCAATTGAATACACATTTTTATAACTGAACTGTGATTATGCTAATGTCAAAAAAAAAAAAAAAAAAAAAAAAATCAAAAAATCAAAATTGTTTTTTTAGAGATTTTAAGCTGCATAATCCCCAAATTTTGGAGATTCTATAATTGCACAGAGATTATTTTAATCTGCAGATTATCAGATTAAAATCTTCAGGCTTAACAAACAAGATTGTTGGAAAAGAGGCCGATTTTAATCCAATTCAGCGATACCAAACATGCACTAAGTGGGTAATCTGAGCTCCTGGAGAGCATACCGAAGACAGTTATCTGAAACTGATCTTCCATGGCAGTCAAGAAGGATGGGAAAGTGAAATGCCGCGCAGAGGCAAATTAGCATCTAAAACACAAATTTCCAAAGAAGAAACAAAACAAATAAACATGAATAACCCCATAATCGTCATATCTTTCTTGTTCGGGAACTGGATTCGTCGCCAGAGAGCCAAGCTTACCACCGATGTCAACAAACAAACTGTGACAATCTTTCATAAAGAACCATGCCAGAACTAAATCTGACCAAGTAAAAGTTTGGGAAAACTAAGAGTAATTGAGTGATTCTTCCTACCGTTACTACTTCCTTCCTTCTCGTGCCCCAGGTATCGAAACGGAAGTGCAATGGAAACAGCACTTTTGAGATCCATTTAAGGGTCCCACTCTATCAAATTGATCGTCAATTTTGATTTCGCCAAATCCCTTCTCTCAAGGAAAAAATCGGGAATCTAGAAGAAACTCGCAAAATTATTTATTTTATGATAAATGAAAGCTTCATATCTTTCTCTTGTTGAGCTGGTTCTGACTCGCCACCACAATCTAGCAATGAAAAAGTTATTCCCTTGGTGTAGCGATACCCAAATGGTTATGTGTGCGTATGTAAATATTTGGTAAATGGTAACTTATGCATACAAATTTACTACTTTGGTGACTAAATATCACATGATTTACTCCTTTTCTCATCTTTTGTAGTATGCAAGAACATTAACAATTAAGAACGTTAATAAATAAAGCATAATTCATTTTCGCTCAAGACTATTTCATGTCATGTGTGTATCATGTTAAAATTGCTGTGAAAGTAAATCTACCAAATTAATGAATTCTAAAAATAATTATACATAATGTGATGTAATTTAAACAATGTCTCCAATAAAATTTATGCATTGCGCTCAGTTGGCATTGGCCCTTTATAATCATTACTCTGTGATAGTAGAATACAATGAATACAATGTAACACACTTGTTGTCTATGCCAAACGGAATAGATGCTTATAAGACAACATTTTGAACTCCACACAAATCACTGATCAATGTTCATGGGCAAACCCCACTGTTTAACATCCAAAACGAGTTGATTTGTCAGAAATGCTATGAACAAGCCAATACTCTTAAAGTCTAGAAACTAGGAAATCTGAAGGACCAAACCACCATCACCATTTATAACTTGTAGGTTGTGGCTGAAACCTGTTAGGGTGAGCTTTACATCCAATCTTTTGGCAACAGTTTAGACATGTATTGTTTCATCGATAGGGGATAATACTAGCAGATAAGTGTAATATGCACATGTGGTAATTTTAACCTTCCGAGTTCAATTGTACAAGTAACACGTGTACTTATAGAATATTCTATCAATAATTTGTTTTCATGGTTTTGATCATGGTGCATCTACCAATAACCAGGTGACGAAGTGAACTGTCTCCGTTGATACACTGATATCTAGCATCCCCAAAGAGTTGTTAAACTTATTGTTTTTAATGTGTTTTACCATCTGGTCAAAAAATCAAAATAAGCTAGGTCAACGTCATCAAGCTTTGTAAAAGTTTGTTGGTGTTGAACCAGCAAGCCAAGAAATTGCCATGTTTCTGAGGAAGTATCAAATTCTGTAAAAGGGGGGCTTACTAGCAAGCATGTCCATATAGCCCTCATGCGGCAAGAGCCTGAGACTAGCATCTTTATGAAACTTTTAGGGCAAACACATTCTGGAACAACCTTGGAGCTGTTAATTGGGGAAACAATAAGGTCATAGGACGACAAGGATAAATCTTTCTTTTCTGTATAGGTAGTCAAGAACTTTGATGAACTTTTACGTTACAGAACTCAGTCTGCAGCTTAGCAATGGCTGGGTCAAGGGAGGACAAACATAAAACGCCTACTTCCGTATAGATAGTTACAATCTCGGACCCAAATTGAAATTGATTGCTTTGTGGAAGAACAAGAACGTTAGTGATAAGTTTAGTACCTAAATGAAAAATGGAATGTGAAATGACTACTAAGAAGCTATTTGAGTAGTTCTAAAGGAGAGGAAATTTCTTATCTCTTATAATAGGGTTCTATTCCCGCGTATTAGCGCTTTCGATTTGATGATCCGGTTCTTCCATTTAACGATGTATCTGAATCTTTACGTTCATCCGCACTACTAAGTTAAGAGATGCTTTAAATGCTGCTTTGCTTGGAGGTTAGGTTCAAGGGTAACCCCCTCCATAAATGCCCTCTCATCTAGTTCGTCTTCGCCCATCTTCTCCAAATTATTTCAAAGAGGGGAGAATAATTCAGAAAATATAACAAAATGAAAAACATAATTTTCTCCATTTCGAAAACACGTGTCATTTGGGAATTCCATGCTTTGTTGTTTTATAGTTGCTGATAACTCAAGTCTGCTTTGTCTGCATGATGCTGCTTTGTTAATATTATTAAGGATTATAAGTTTTATCAATTTTGAACTAGTACACCATCCTGTGTTTTCTTGTTTTAGCACTGAACGAATCGTTGAGAGAAGAGATGCAGCATCTGAAAGTGATGACCAGCCAAGCAATTCAGAACGGGGGACCAATGAACTTCCTTTCATCATATAGTGGAAACCAGCAGTTTTATAACAACAATCACGCAATGCAGACTCTGTTAACTGCACAGCAGTTGCAGCAGCTTCAAATCAATCAGCAGTCACAGCATCAGTTCCAGCAGCAACACCAGCAGCAACACCAGCAGCTACAGCAGCAGTTCCAGCAACAACACTCACATCAGCTTGCGGACATGAAGATGCGAGGTTCGGCGCCTTCTATGGGCCAAAGAGAAAATGGCTCTGATGTAAACAAGTCTTCAAATGAATGACTGAGTCTTGTAGTAAGGTAGACATTCCAGCAGAGCTGGTCTGTTTGTTGTGTCCAAATCTTTGATTCCAATCTATCGAAGAAATAGGTTATGAGTTGAATTAGGTCGACTTTACCATGTTGGTGGGGTAGTCGTCGGTGGTTCCTTCCAGCAGTCGAGTTCTGGTGGTTAATTTGTTGTTCATCCATAGGGATACGAAAGATTCTAGTGCACGGTTAAACCATGCTGTTAAATTCATTTATTCTTTTAGACATTTAGCCAATGTTTGATTCTTTTTGTCATGACTAACCGCTGCTTGAAATGTCTGTCCTCAATTTTTCATTGTATTTATGAGATTGATTCTTTCTGTAACTGGACTCCGAATGCTCAATGTATTAGTCATCGGTTTGGTCCTAAACAGTTGTGAAATTTGTTCATTGCACAGTGTTACCACAATTCACTTTAACCCCCGCGAATTGCGAATTGGATCGCGCGTTCCGAAACATGGAACACTAGCGATCCAGATCGCGAAATTTGGCGAGCCCAGTTTTGTTCACTATTTTCACCTAAAGTATCTATGTAGAAGGAAAAATTAAATTTAGATATGTCAAGTTACATATATTTTTAGAGTGTGGACTTTTAAATATTGTATATATTGAGCAGTTTTATACTTCGCGATTTGTGGAAGATGGTAAATCTCATATAAACGTATCCAAAGAAGCCTACCCTTGGCGTACCGAATTCCATAGGGCATGGCGTTCCGCGATCCCGTTCCCGTTCCACGAACCGGAGCGATCCGCGTTACAGGTAACCTAGTTCATTGCACAGCCATAAATATATTTTTTCCAAGTGTGAATAATCGATTGACTGGGCTCAATTTCCCATCTTAAACTGCAAATCTTGATATGTTTAATGGATACAAGAAATAAATACTCCATGAATATCCTGTAATCTACACCTAGGTTTTCAGCATCCCTTAATCCACACTTTTCCATGAATATCCTTGTAACTTTATCATATACAAACCCCATAGAAGAGTCGTATTGAACCTCGAAGGCTGGATTTGTACTGGCATTCTTTTGGTTTGTGAGATCTCACTCAATTGATGCAAGGTTGTGTATCAAGATGCCTTCCTCAAAGATGGCTCCAGGAATATAGAACACACGACCTCTCATGTCACAAGCTGCTTACCACTTGGCAACTAGCTTGATCAACAATGCCCAATGGTTATAGGGTTCAACCCCAACATATGCGACGACCATACAATGGATCACAATGTCTTACCTTCTTCTGTTGTGATCAATATCCTTTTATTTATTTACTGGATAGGTATCCACTGGAAAAATTCATCACTGATCAGATTCTACATGAAATTCTCCAAGAGAGATAATAAAAGCCAGTGACAAAGGGGAGGCACTTCTATAATATTGAATTCTATAGCTACATTATTGAGTATCCAGGTCCTCCGCCGCCTTCCGGTACTGTCCACTCAATGTTCTGAGTTGGGTCTTTGATGCTGCAGGCCTGAAACAATTCAGGGAAACATAAAGACTAATTAGAGGCGACAATTAACTTGAGATAACTTTGCGAAAGAAAAATAAATAAAAATGAGTATTCTTCATATGCATGCATAAAAACATAAGCAACTGAAGCTCGGTACACTCAGATCTTGTTCAGTTCTACACGACAGATAGCAATGGTGGCACTACTAGAACTACCAAAAATGTTGCTGGTAAGACCAAAACCCTTCCCCTGGACTTCAACCTTCAATGCCAGCCTTAAAAGATTATACCATATTTAGAATGATATAAATATCACACATTTAGCAGTTCTGTTTGGTCTTTCAAACATTAAACAAATTTAAACAAATTACTCTATCAATACATACAGAGACACTAGTCGATGCGCAAGAACTTGGAGAAATATTAATAAACGTTCAACTTAATTGAAATAGAAATGTTCATTTCATTATATAGAAGTTAATAATACCTTGCAGTGCAGGCAATTTTGGGCATTAATCTGCAGTTTCTCACCCTTATCATCTGCGACATACCTGAAACGAAATCCGAATTAAACACAAGAGACGTGCATGAAACAGCTACAGGAATTACTCAAGAGAGAGCATATTACTCGTATACACGTGCTGGGCAATATCGTGACTCGGGTCCAGCATACTTTGATAAGTTCACACGTTCAGGAGTACTGGGGTCCTTCAGACGAAGATGAGCTGGTTGGTCATGCTCATGATTTGTATTGCTCCTGATCAATTAAACAACGACAAACATATTATTTATATGATGAGCAATGTGAACAACATGTGCCCTTTGTTTTTGCAGTACTTCATGACGAAATTGTATTCCCGCATAACCAGCCCATATTTTGTGCCAAATTTGTCCCAAAAAATAACCCAAGCTATGAAAAATTCAGCTTCCTGTTCAGACAAACCTATTATTCTGAACACGAGTCCACATATTCAGAAGAAATATACAACCCGGGTCACGATGTCACATCAGACAGTGATCCCAAACTCCCAATATCCTAGACTTAGGTTACAGAATGCCTATAATAAATAAAAGAAGCATCCTTAACTTTAATTCTTAATGATCAAGTCTCTGTTCCAAACATGCCATGGAAAACGCTTCTATTCTGCTAGCTTTTGAAGTAGGGAGTGCAGTGACAGATAAAAGAGGTAAAACTATGAACCTGTACAGAGAGGTTGGCACATCAAAAGACAAAATCCCATCTGGTTTGGGATACTGAATTGGAGAGTGCAAGCGTGCCTCCTGCAATCGTAAAGAGGACATGGACGATTAGATTGGTGCGAGAAAATTTCGGCTCGCAACCTATAGATTGACAATGAATTAATGGAAGTTTCAAGGAATTTCTAAAACGGCAGACATATTATCTTACTGTACCCCAAACCCATATTCAATTGTCAGAAGATGTTAATAAATAATGGCGCATTTCTGCATCATCTCATATCAAATATTTGAGTATTGCAGACAAAGAAAGGGAAAGAAAGGGGAAGGATGTTCCACAGAAGGTCTCGGTCTCATTCATATCGACAGTAACGTGAATACGATAACATCTTACAACTTCACACCAGTCCAAGCTCAGTAGAGAGCCATGCACAAATTGTGGATGGTGGATAACAGAAAGCAACTTTTTTTATGTGGGTCACAATCACTGAAAAAGAAAGGCATTTACGGATTGTCCCTTTCATTTCAGGGACAGCCGAGGATACCGGAGATTCAATTTCAGTTTCAAAGTTTTATCAAATACCAAGTGCCGAAATCGACCGTCATTTTCTTGGTAAATAGAGAAGTCAAAGTCAAACCAATTGCTTCTAAGCCAGCAGAAATCCTGAGTCGCGTATTTATAGTTCAAAGCAGAAAACTTCCTAAGGTATCTGATTGAACACATAAATACCAGTTCTTATTCGTTGTCACTAAGAGATTTTCGTGAAAACAAAATTAATGTGCTCAATCCTGCATGTTTATTTAGTTCCCACTAACTTTTAGGTATTCACTAAATTCAAAATTTGCTATGAGTTCAGCTATGAGTTCTCACTTCTGTAGCTTCATGATCAGGTTTCCCGTGCTTCAGTGTCAGGGGAGACTTCCCCCTGAGTAGATAGCTGCAATAGAAAGAGTAGCAGTTAAAACTGTTATAAGGAGGATTACTCAGTATAGATTTCACAGTAACTACCACAATACACTTCAGCAACTCTTACTGTTCTAAAGCGCTTATAGCCAGTCCAGGAAGAAGTCCATGCTCAAAAGCCTACAAGGGCAAAAATTGATGCAGTATTAGCAGAAACGATACTTACAAAAAAATCTATCCACCTATAAGCAAGAACCAGTGACAACTAATAACCATATTAGAATGCCATAATCGTCTAGCCTTCTTATGTCCCAGATGATATGACAAACTCCAGAATCTCACATTTCGGAATTGAACTGAAAATAAAGGTGGGCATAATTCAACTCACTTCAGCAGGCCTTACCTCAATTTATTGATCAATTTATGTACTTGCTTAGGTCAATCAGATTAGGCCTTCTATTATCATATCTACCCAAAGTCCATCTTGGTCTAAGTCACCCTTGTCTACCACTCTAAATGTATACCTATCCCACTTTTCTTTATTGGTGCTTCCAGAAGTGATTTTCTTGATGATAATTTATTTTTTCCTCTCCCTTTTCTTTAAGTTTTTCATACAGAATATTACAATGGTAAGGTTAGTTGAAATAAAGAGCTCAAATGGACTAGCAGACCATGAATCTGTTGGATATATTAAACTACCTACAACTAAGGGGTGGCTTGTTAGGGTGATCTGGGGTGAGCCATATATACTTTCCTCACAATTTATAGCAGGCCATAACTAGAAACTGAGCAAAAATGACATTAGCAAAGAACAGGAACGAAAGATGAAGCAGAAGAATACATCATTCAGAAAAAATACAAGAATGAGATAACATACTGGTCTATAGTTCCGAGCTTTATAAAGTTCGTCCCATATCCATGATTTTTGTAATTCACTCCAGTAGGATTCCATGTTCGATCCCTCAAACACTACATTAAATGCAGACTCTGCTGCTAACATTCCTGTATGTTACACCAAATTCAGGTGATGCATTTTCTTAGTACTTTTCTTAGATATAAATGAATAGTACTTATGCAATTACTCCAAATGACATAGAGATGCTGAGATCAAATTGCTTGCAACAGGCTATTGGCATATGGATCAAATATTTTAGGTTGTCGGGTTTGCTTCTTTATTGAGATGTTGTATGTGCAGCAGTGATCACTTGACCATCACATGACCAATTAACCAAATAAATGGGTGGAGTTGTTCTACTGGACAGGCAAGGTAAGTTCTTGTTGGAAATTGACTGTCTTTAAGCTTAAGGTACCAAATTGACCCCACAATTAAACTAAGATGTAACTTCTAAATTTCTGTAAAATCTTATCAGAATTTTTGTAAAGCAGTGTCTTTAGGATCCAGTCACAATCACTAAGTACACGCATAGGTTAAAACCCTGTCAAACTGTTTGAAGAATCCAATTTCTCTCGCAGAACTAACAACCCTTGCATAGGAGCCCCGGTAGAATAAAAATAATTACAAAACTGTTGTATTCGATGAGTTTTGAGTTTTGAGTGATAGAAGACAGATAAGCCTGTAGATCTTTGCCTTTGCAGTATAAAGAGGAAATTTTTCGAGTACTCCTATCAACCACCCGATTCACATGTGGCATGTAATGTAGGGTAACAGACAGAACATACACCTGACTTTTGACACAGAGACCATTGATAGGCAAACAACAGAAAGCACCCTCACAGAGTTGTTTTGCTAGCATAGTCATAGCATATTTACTGCATTTTACAACTTAGTAATCTAAAATAAAAGAAAAAATACTTGTTCTCTCTCTCTCTTCCACCTCCTCTTCTTCATCAGACCTAAAACCTAAATTAGGTCTCAGTATCCCGCCACCGAACTTGCCTCACCTCAGAATGGACATCTCGAGCACCAACTTCAAATCAGTCACCGCTTGTCTACCACCATCACCAAAATGAACAACAACCCAGACCACAACCTTCATCTCCAAATAAAAGAATGGCGATGAGATGGTGGTTTGTCAGTGGCATGGTCTCAGGGCGGATTTTGCACAATGGTAGCTGTGTTTATCTATAACAAGTCCAGAAATCGATGTGTAAAGAGAGATAGAGGATTCGGAAGGAGGGAGACAGGTGTTAGGGCAGCGGAGGCAGGAGAGGAAGATATCTTAAGGGATGGAGTTGTGGTTGTATGGTTGATCTTGATCGTCAGACAAGATGAATTATGGCTATAATAGTGGTGAGAGAGAAGGGTATAACAAAAAGAAATGCAAGGATAATATAGACAATTTGACAATTCAGAGTTTCTATTGAGAGCCAATGTACTTGCAATCAGACCAATTACCCACTTGCGGCTGAAATAGACTGATGTGGCGATTGGCAAACGGATTGAAATTTTAATGTTTTATTTGACAGAAATAGAAGTTTAGGGTTGAATTTGACCTCTAAGTGAACGTTTTATGGGATAAATAGAACTGTTGCCCATCTTTTAAATACACAGTTCATTTGTATTAGTCATCCAAATTCTAGGTTCTTGTTATGATTATCCTCGTAACGCAACACTGGAACACAAAATATCATATCCTACCTGCCCCCCCCCCCCCCCCAATCATATCCCTCCACATATTCCATTGAACCTCATATCCCAGTGTTTCATATCCCTACCCAAACGGGGCCCAATGGACTCAGAACTACTAAAGATGTTCCTTTTTTAATGAGTTCTATCTTTGGGCATCTTTTAGGATAGTTATCTTCCACGCCTACATATTGATTCTTAGACTACATTTGATTCACAAACATTTTGTGATTATTCAAGGAATCGTGTGAAATCCGGGGGCAAAATTTGTTGTTTGTACATTAGGTGCTACGCCAAACATGGTATTGGTCAAGAATCAAAATATGGAACTTGCATGTAACTCTTTCCCTGTTGTGAGCTGGGAAGAAGGGAATATACATGATTACACATTCCTTCACAAAACAAGATGTCTCACTAAATGAGATTGTAGGTATAAGTGTCCTACCTGACTTCATAGCTGTGTGTGTTCCTTTAATTTTTGGTACATTTAAGAAGCCAGCAGAGCACCCAATAATTGCACCTCCAGGGAATACTGGATATGGAATAGACTGAAATGAAACCATAAATATAGTTATATTGCATAGACGAGACAACCACATATATAATGCTGTCTATCAAGCATCAGAGTTGTGAACAATTGAAAAACATAACTGCAACCATGCAACCAGTAGATTGTTGGATTTTGTGGCAAATCATTTTGTGGACACAGTTCTTATTGACTTGTGCATGATTTCTATCAAGTATTTAGCATCTTCCTTCTAACTACCAACACAAAGAAACATACTGCAGTCACAGTGCAACATTTCACACGGAATTATGTCAATTTGCTACCACCTGCAACACACACACACAAACAGAGGGAGAGAGTGAAAGGGTGGAAGATATCTGTGCACCTGAAATCCCCCTTCATTTAATGTACGAGCGCCATACTGAAGAACAGTTCCTCCATCAAGAATAGATCTGATTGACGGATGATGCTTGAGTTTCTACAGTAAAGAACAATACAGAAATAGTAAGATTCCATATTGTTCAAGTCAAGCGATCAAGTAAACCATAAACCAAGTCCAGTAAAATTTGAATCAGAGATGGCTAACAGAGTAAGAGGATTATGGACATCAAACTAGAAAACAACTGCTTGGATCAGGGCTAAACGGCCATTATCGTTATGTATTAAAGAACCTGGCAATTTCTCTCCCGTTATGACCAAAAGTTCACTAGCATTTTCGTTATCAAGACAAATAAGAGTATCAGGAGAAAAGAATGTTGTTGGAAGTATTTAGAAGACAATAATACCATTAGGAAGTATTAAGAAGAATATATTACTAAGATGAAACCATGATTGGTGCAGAGAGAACTTAAAAAAAAAATCAGTGCTGCACTCTGATTTTGTTAATGCAGGTTTTGAAGATACATTATGTACTCCCTTTCAAAAAAACAAAAGGTATTCTGTTCTCTTTTCCAAGCATTTTGACGAGGTGATTGAGCAAGGGCAGCGATACATGAACTTGCCAATCTTTTCATAATGTTGTATGGTTATTGTAGGTCTACTATTCCGTGTATCTTGTTGCTAGTCAAATCACCCCCTCAAAATTCTTGGAAACAAAGTGTTGCGGAAAATGAAAACGCAATCAAGAAAGAATGACATACACAGATTTATGTGGTTCAGCAAAAACAGCCTACGTCCACGGTGAAATCAGTTAACGCTCATCCTACTGATATGAACCCTAACTTCTTAATCAACACATGACTCATAAAACCGGGCCTGATCAAAGCCCAAAAACGGGTCGTATAAAAGAACATGTAACAAAGCGGGTAAATAAAACCGGTCGCCTAAGACCAGGCTCCATCCAACAAAAGCAGGACACACATGCAGACAGAGGAGTAAAAGTTTGAAAAAAACTAAAGAAACAGCAAGTGGAAAGTAGCGTCGATGTTGGCAAGCGTCGAATATACAATTCAGCGTGCAAAATAAGTAACTCAATGCCCTCTAGTCTTACTTGGAACTCCTCATATGGGTTCAAGAAAGGGTTGCGGTAATTCAAAGCAACAACAAGGCCAATAGAAACCTGCACAAACCAAGCAAAGGAGACATATCAAAGCAATATCAGAAACCCGCAAATACACGCTCGTTCAGATATATATTATATCAGCAGCATCTGTTTTAAGCCCTAAAAACTGCACCTACAAATTCAATGTCACTTAGCACACCCCAATAACCATTGAAGCCTTTTCCAGTGGTAACAATGTTTAATTCCATTGTTCATATGACATGCCTAACATTTCTCCTCTCCTTGCAGGTGTGGTTTATATTATGTCTTGTTTTGTTGAAAATTCTGAAATGGAGATAACTCGTCCAGTATCAACTTAGTAACCGATCTTTTAGCTGCTCCACAATATAAAAGTTCAATTTCTTGAAAACCGAACTCATAGCCAGACAAGTAATTCAGTAACTTCAGTCAAAATCCATAATCCAGTTAGCAAAGAAGTCCGTATTTAGTCAACAATGTCATAACACACTGGATAAATCAGGAACATCCTCCACAAAGGAGTGACTTACTAATCAAGATCTGTAGTTAAACTCGCTTTCCTCACCTGTCTTCCCCAGAGGTTAATTTAAGAGTTGCACAGTCTGAGGTAAATTATAGTGTATTGGGTGTTCCCAACATGTATTCGCCATATATATGTGTCCTCAAGTGTGATCCAGGGCAACAGCACTCTTTTTGGGGGACCCATGCTTCGTAAAATTTACTATTGGATCCTTGGTCCATTCTAAAACATAAACCAAGTTAGGAAAGGGGTGCAGTTTGAAGGAAGTAGTCAACATTCATTGTAACAACCCGAGCGGATTACTAATTTACTATTCCAGCAACTTCTTTATCCCTGCCACCAGATAATAATGCTTAATCCTTGAAGGTGCTAGTAGTAATCCACAAGGTTTACTATATACCATAAATCTAATCCACAATATCTCGATGCGGACGGGATATTACAATCCCCCCACTTATATACTCGACGTACTCGTCGAGTCGAGTGTGCCGCTCGCGGCACACCGCCACGGAGCCTTTACGGGACCAGAGTTTGCTCTGATACCATTTGTAACAACCCATCCGAGCGGATTACTCTCCCAGCAACTTCTTTATCCCTACCAGCGGATAAAAATGCTTAAGCCTTGAAGGTGCTAGTAGTAATCCATAAGGTTTACTATATACCACATATCTAATCTACAATATCTCGATGTGGACGGGATATTACAATCCCCCCACTTATATACTCGACGTCCTCGTCGAGTCGAGTGTGCCGCTGGCGGCACACCGCCACGGAGCCTTTACGGGACCAGAGTTTGCTCTGATACCATTTGTAACAACCCATCCGAGCGGATTACTCTCCCAGCAACTTCTTTATCCCTACCAGCGGATAAAAATGCTTAAGCCTTGAAGGTGCTAGTAGTAATCCACAAGGTTTACTATATACCACAAATCTAATCCACAATATCTCGATGTGGACGGGATATTACATCCACGGTTGTATATAGTTTGGGAAGATGCTAGGAGAAGATAGGAGGTTGCTGCATCGTTCATTAGCTTGAAGCTTAAGTAAAGATATAGGAGTAAAATACTGATTCAATTGAGGTGGCCAAGAGGTATCTTTGCAAGTATATCTTTTTTAATTTGTAATTTACAGTTTAATAGTTAAATTCTTAAAGACAAAATGATGAGATGAAGCAAACAGTAATTCAAGAGGTAGTCATGAGTTGATCATTCAATTATCTTTTATCTAGTAATTTATTGGTAAACTATGCCTAGGTTTCTGTTTCATCTGCTGTGCCAACAGTGAGGAAATGTTAGATTTCAGAAATTTCTAAATCTTACAAGGGCCAGCAAAACTAGCCCCATATTAAGCATATGCCGGCGCTACTTGATTGGTTGCCTGTAGAATATCTAACCCGAACCGGTCTGATTAGAACATCTAGAATTTTATATGAAAATTACATATTCAATTATATGCATGTAAACAAGTTCATAATTATACTAATTTATTTTCAATAAGTTACTCTACTTTCCTAAACAATCATTTTATGTTTCCAACTCTTAAAATTATGCGTAAAGATGTGTTGAAAGTTTGGACTAAGTTACTATGCATGTATGTATATTATTTATATTTTTGTTTATTGTAAATTGCAAGGTTTATCAACCCATTTAATACCAGCCAAACTGGGCCAAGGGAATAAGTTATGTTTTCTTTGGGTTTTACGAGCAACTGGGTAGGGTTGGTTGAGCATTCTCCACCCCTAACCTATAGGGTTAGGGGATTTTATTTATTTATTTGACAAAACCGCCCAAACCGATTCGCGCTCACCTTTAGTAAGAGATACTAGAAAATGGTTAATATCCTGTTGCTGTATGGTGAATTGGCTTATAGAGTCTGATTGGTAACTTGTTGGGTGTGAATTGGTACCATTAAGTTCAATTTCATCCTACCTGCTCCATACAGATATAAAAAAAGTCAAAAATAATTAAAATGTTAATATTACTAGGCATAAACTGAAACTAATCCAAGCAAGCAAACAAAAATAATCATACAACATAGGCTAAAGCATTACCACAAAAAATTAGAAGATGAGTACTCAATTTTCCCTCACAGGCATAGTGAAGTAACTGCTTGGCATACTTAGCTACATAGATAGTTAAAGTAAAAATATAAAAAATACCTGTCTATCATTCATATGGTATAGAAAAGAACCTCCATAGGTTTTGCTATCCAAAGGCCACCCCAAAGTGTGCAGAACCTGACCAGGTTTGTGCTTGTCTTCATCAATTTCCCACACCTGGTAACATTCCTCAGACATCAGAAGCAAGTACAAAAGTTGCCTATTGATCAATGCATTTTAAGTTAAAACGGTCATCAAATATCTCTACAGTAACTATCCCAAACAACTCACAAGGAAGCTGTCTCTGCAACAAAATCTAAGCTCTTGTAATTTGCATAAAAACAATCGCGTGATAGCTGAAAATTTGGAGAAGTGTTTTCAGGATCCCATTTAAGAGGACTCTCCAAAGAAGGAACTGACAACATCAACCAATGTAGGTTGATACTGTGAACAAATTAGAACACAGAGAAGATGATGATCTTGAAGAATTATCATTTTGTTGGAATACTGAAGACCAAGCAAGCAAAATGTTCTAAATATCTTTTTATTGGGAAGGGGAGGTTTTAAGCAACTAAATTGAGATTAAGGACGAGTTCGTCTGACGAAAAGGTGTCTGATGTAGGGAGAACTGCATGAAAAGATTGCCAAAGACAGCAAAAACAATTTCGGTCAACAAGGAATATTAGGTGCCAAGTTGAAGGCTTGCAATCATGGTCAACGAACCTCTTGGGTTGATTGGAAAAGGCATTATGACAAAGACTTGTGACCTGCCACCCTAACTTTATCAAATTCGTCCGTTTAGGCCTTCAAATTAGCAGTTTTGCTATTTTTGGCAGTGTTTTATTTAGTTATTAAGTCTTAGTAAGAGACTCTAAATCAGATTCCGTAAATTTGAGACTTCTAGTAAACTCTCATATATACAGAATCGGATCTTACGAGAAAAAGTTTCATTACGGGTAAATCACAAAGTTTTATTGTTTTAGTAGCCTTCTAAGTGTTGCAAGCCTTTGGGAAACTCAACTTTTCCTTTCATCTATATAACAAATGGCTAAGGGGATTAGTGTAAAAATTTCATTATGGGTAAATCACAAAGTTTTATTGTTTTAGTAGCCTTCTAAGTGTTGTAAGCCTTTGGGAAACTCAACTTTTCCTTTCATCTATATAACAAATGGCTAAGGGGATTAGTGTATCCCCAAAATATGACATCTAAACAAACAATAAATAGACCATCCAAACAAAAAAATGCTTTGAGCATAGCCTCTCACTTGCTTTTTCCCTGAAGATAAAGTGGGAATAATCTATCCTCCTATCCATTTTCTTCATTTGGACCCAACCACTAGCACTCCCCTCTTCAATTCAACTTCTAAGATATGTTTTGAAATTCAAAACTCCCTCCTTTAGTCATCTTTGGTATACAATTTCCCGTCTCTCTCTCTCGGTCTATTTTATTCAATTAGGTCTTCAGATGTGTTGAAAGCCTAAAACTTTTTGATGAAATTCTACATTACAAATTAGTTAAAAATGAGTTTCAAAGCCATGGGAATAACTATTTCCAGTCACATTACTTTAAATTTGGGCTGCTAAATCGGTCCGTGTGTACCCCTGATTGATACAATATACATATATTTTTCGTGCGTGAGGGTTAGATAGTGCCTCGGGCACGGGTAATACACCAGTTATCAATAGAATGCGAATTTCTCGTATTTGAGATTTAGTTTATCCAACGGAGTTACATTTGTGTTCTCTTTCACTGAGGCGGTACCTATATTGAACCCCTAGGTAACCATGATACATACCAGAATCATACCGTATTTTAAATCATCGGGTGCTAGAATGAACAAAGTCTAAAATCTTACATAGGCATGAATAGAGTCTACTTCGGCGATTGAACTGATACCTCCGGGCTAACATCATTAACAGGAGATGGAAGTAAAGAACCAATCGACTGGTCCTTCAATTTGATTGGAAATGGAAAAAATTCCAAGTATTCCAGATCGTGTAGCCAACTAGTCGTTCCTAATTGATTTGCATAACCAAATGATCCAGGAGTGGTGACACCCTGGACCTGATGCAAGTGTAAGATTGATGAACTCATTTGTTAATCATATCACAAAAATTTGTGAGCATGGAAGTAGAATTGAGAAATTCCCTTCACACCGGGAACGAAAGGGTCAAAGAAACATAGACCTGAATAGGTGAATGGGCACACGTTGATGATAAAAAAATAAGACGATTAGACCCTCCCCAGATTTCCAAATGATAAACAACTGTGTTACTTGCCAATCTTTATCCGAGATGAGCCTTTACAACCTGTCAACTAACTTTCTAACCACAACTTCATCTCTAGTTGTACCAATTGGATCTGAACAAGTCCCAAATAATTCCCACAAACCACTGTAACTGAGCAATGCAGGAAGAGGTGCAGCGCCATGGAGGAGTTTGGTATGGATTTTTCTGAACTTAAAAGCTGGATTGCACTTATAAGACAGTTTGGGCTTTTCAGTCCGGTTTGGTCATTGGTGTGAATTTATTTGATGATTTTTTGGATTCTGGCTTATAATTCCAGCGTAATGTGGCTCAGATAAAAGTTGAGTTTTATGCACTTTTTGGCGACTTTTTTCTTTTCCACTTGAATGCTAAAATGACACAAGTTCCGTGATACTATATTAAAAGGTCTTACTAATAAATACAAGATGGGTATAGTTGTAATCAACAGTAAAGAGCAAAACTATCACATCATTAGCTTTTCAACTACACCAACTTTTTTCTTTAGTTTTATAATCAGACTTTTTTCACATCAACATAAAAGTCAACTCAAAAGCCTAAAAGTTCACATCAAACCACCATGGTCCCTCATCCATCACACACCTATTTGCAAACTGGAATCCTCTCTTTCTCTGGTTATCTCTGGTAAGAATAGCATTCCGAACAATAATCCCATCAATAAACCTCACCTTTAAGGGAGCTTAAGTCCTGACCATGTATGGGGAAAGTTACTTTGAAAAGCATTCAATGTGATGGAAAACCTCTCGTAAACTTATCTTGGGCCCCTAACCAGCAGACTTTCTCATCTGTTCCAATATGCACATGATCAGGAATAAAATCCTTGAATAAATTGATGCAAAACGTCAACTTCCCAATCATGGACATTCGAATTAACAAATGTTCCCATACCACATCACCGCACCAAATATCATGCCAAGAACTTAATTGAGTGCCATTGTCTACCTGGAAATAAAAATTATTCAAGAAAATATAGCGCTTACGCCTAATGACCTTCCACAATCCTACCAATATCGCACCCTTGCTTCCTTAGTCATACATCCTCCCTGCATAAGACCAAACTTTACAGCTACAACTCTTTGCCAAAGCTTGTTCTCTTAACAAAGAAAATGCCAGAACCACTTTACTAATAAAGCACAGCTAAATTTTTGCAAATTACGAAATATCAGCTCCACCCCATCTTGTTGGCTGAAAAAATCTCTCCATGCTACAAGATGCATCATCTTTCCCCCTCCATGCCATTACACAAAATTTCCCGTTGCAATTAATTGATTGTCTTCCCAACTGACACCGCCAGAGGAAACAATGAAAGGAAACTTCACAATTTGAAAGATATAAACGTAACTATCTTTGTAACAATTATTTCAATTGCATAAGCCAATCTTGAAAGGTTGCAGAAAACAGCGATACAAAAACCCACAAACATAAACTCTTGCTCTTTAAAAATAATTCTTCCTCACCCCTGCCCCAAGTCACTTAGAGCAAGACCGAAAGCGGGAGCACAAAAGCGTCGAAGTCTAGAAAGAAGGATTGCATTTGAGAGCGCCTATATAAAATATATATTTAATACGGATTCAGAAGCAAGACATCTAATTTCACGAGTATGAAGTTGAATATAGTGAGAGGTGACTCATGAGCTTGAAAAATGTGAATGCAGATAGTCCCATGTATGTGTAGCAAGAAGATGTTTTATATTCTTTGCTAATGGAAGATGATAAGTTGATAATACATATTTTTTGGTTGATAATTGCAACTTACGTTTATTAGACTGAAGATTACAAGCAAGAGGCTATCTCTTCTATAAACTACGACCATTGAGAAGACAAACCAGTGTTACCACAATTCACTTTAACCCCCGCGAATTGCGAATTGGATCGCGCGTTCCGAAACATGGAACACTAGCGATCCAGATCGCGAAATTTGGCGAGCCCAGTTTTGTTCACTATTTTCACCTAAAGTATCTATGTAGAAGGAAAAATTAAATTTAGATATGTCAAGTTACATATATTTTTAGAGTGTGGACTTTTAAATATTGTATATATTGAGCAGTTTTATACTTCGCGATTTGTGGAAGATGGTAAATCTCCTATAAATGTATCCAAAGAAGCCTACCCTTGGCGTACCGAATTCCATAGGGCATGGCGTTCCGCGATCCCGTTCCCGTTCCACGAACCGGAGCGATCCGCGTTACAGGTAACCTAGAGACAAACTACATGAATAGTGAGGAGGCAATTTGATACTGGGAAGCATCAATTGAGAAGCTCTGTTGTAACTGTGATTGGCAAAAGCATATACGAAATCCGAGTTATTAGAGTTTCTGAAAAGAATGGCTTCTAACAAGCATGGAGATCTCCTAAGGTAGTATATATGTGACTTGTATATCAGATGTTTCAATGTAATTTGATAGAGAAAATGTGCTTTTGAAAGAAGCCCACATCATTTCGCAAGTTAGACTTGCACCAACTCCATAAATTAAAAGGAGGAGAAGAAAATATAACTCGTTGGAATATAACTTCTCAAGATCAAGAGAATTACCTCCTTAATTCCTAGAGCATAAGTTTGGTGTTGAGCTTGCACCTTCTCCCTCAAGTTGTACTTTTTCATTATGTTCTGTGCATGAAAAAACAAAACCAAGTCTTTGCGTGATAAGAAAGGTAACATTACTACCCAAATCGAAGAGATGTAACAAATACTGCAGCCGTCAATCACAATGTCTGCAAACCTCTGATAATGACCCTCGGCACCCCTCACCAACAAGTGTAATGCGGCCTGCATAGCAACAGGTATATCAGGAAGAGCAGAGTGGGCTAAGATACATGACCAAATTCTGTAAATTATGGAACAGGTGATACATCATTCATGCTTTTGCCTGTTTGTTCTCTATTACTGGTTAGTACAGAGCTATCCACTCTTGGCATACTTCTACTTTTAAGGGTCGTTAACGGTGCACCATCTGTTAGGGATATCATCATTTCCCAGCACACTATACATAAATACTAAAAAAGTTAAAATTATGGCTGTTGGCCTAATGTTATTGAGGTATTAGAAATCGATCGTAAGGTCACCGCCAAGTTTTCAGAAATGGTGAATGCTAAGAGAGTAGAGAATGCCTATGGATTTGAGCTCAACTGTCCGCTATGAAAAAGGAAAAAGAAGCTAGATAAGGGACACAAAAATGTATTACCCATCAGATGCATGAAAGCTTACTCTATTATTTACGCACTTAAATTAAATTGTTAATTTACTTAAGTCCTGATTAACATACTATATAAAACGTTTAAGAAATTTTACAAGTACTTGATACATTTATTATTACCTTCATCCTGTTAAAAAGTAAAGATAATTCATGTAACATATATTGCTTTAGTATCACTGTTCCTTACCCATGAAAACCAAACTAGTAATAGTAATAGTAATAGGTAGGTCATGATCAAACTTATGCAACGCTGGGTGCTATCATTTCCATAGAGGCCATATCAGTTGTATGCCTTCAGAATCACTTCAAATTTTAAAAAATGCGTGAGGTCCTATGTAATCACACTTGCATCGTTAAGGACCGCATGGCAAACCAATTCCATATATTTGAATTAGCTTTCAAAATTAGTTGTAGATGACAAATACCCAATTATGAGACAAGTATGACAACGCAGTATTTATGAAGACAAAAGCAGGAACTTCATTTTTCAATTCAGAGGAAAGTATGCCTCCAGCAAAGATTGATATGCCGGCTCTTCAACTGGTGTTCTGTGAGCGAACATTGTACCACGGAGGTCTTAATCAGTTGGAAATTCAAGTCAAGACAGAGTACAGTCCACATGAAGAGTAACTGTTCCCTTCGTAGTTGTGAGTGCTCGGAGTGATGACCTAGGTAGAGTTTTAACATTCCGATCAGTTAAAAATATCCCATTCTGACTATATAGCAGTACATCAGACTTTCCAATGTTTAGATTGTCCTCTTACTCTTCACATTTGGCTGGAGTATCTATATACTAAAGAAGCTAGGTGTTTTACTATTCATTGTGGTAGTGCTGTTTTAACATTAGCTATTGGATTTGAAACTATCAATGGCTATGATTATCCCAATCTTGAAAATTTCTTACCCTCATCTGAACTCTTTGTGCCCTCTGTCCTTTGATAGTAGTTTCAGAGGAACGGTTGTTTTTCTAGTTGTAAACTATGTGATATTTACAACAACAAAAAAAGAACAAAAAAAGAAACCAAGAAAAAACGAAACCAAGAACAGAAACAGATTGTTAGATTGACGCGGACCACCGCTTGAGGAGAAAACCATCCGATGAGAGTTCATGAATCAAACCAACTTATTTGCCCCTATTAGGACTTTTTCACAGTTGTACTACTTATTGAACCTACCATTTACTGGCACAGCTTATGAATCAAACCAATATTACCATGTCTACTTCAAGTTCATTACGGTAATCTTGAGGGGAAGTCCCCACATGACAAGAATAATCTCTATCTTTGCATATGCTAATGCCGTGTTACTTTTTCCAACTTGCATTATAGTGTCTGTAAAAATAGTCATTCTATAACAGCACAGTTCTCAAGGCATAGCATACAGAGTAAGTGGCTCCTGCACCTGGAACATCAGGTGCAATGAGAAGATGAGAACCAAAAAAGAAATAGGGCCTGCCTTTTAATTCTACACCACGCTGAAAATTGTCCCTTTTTGAACCATCTTTGGCAATTCCCATATCATTCGTAGCGATCCCAATAACTTGGTCACTAGAATCATATAATACCTGCAAAATTTGAACTAGTAAATATTGAGAATAAGCTGACATGGAAATGAAAATGAGTAAAGAGAATGTAGAGGCACCTCGCTGGCAGCAAACCCTGGGTATATTTCAACTCCCAGTTCTTCAGCTTTCTGTCCTAACCATCGTACCAACTGACTCAAACTGCAGGCAAGAGATCTCCTTGTTATATGTCAGGAAATCTAGCTATCATGATTGTCTTGATAATGATGAAGTCAGTTGGAAAATATAACGCAAGTAATCCACAGGGTATGTACTGTGCTGCATGATCATGATCCCTACGTTTTCGTTTCTAAAATAAACCATCTACTCATTCCAAAAATATCTAGGTAATGCCTATTGAGGAAGGCACTTGTTATGCTAAGGACTCGTGAACCAACAGGACGCATTAAGGCCAAAAGTGTGGCTTCGGCTAAATAAAGCGCCTTGATGTTTTACTCTATAAAGCTTACTCATGTAGAGGTCACAACTCAAAAACCTTCTACACTTTATCTTCTGAGAAGGAGATACTGACCGGAAACTTTCTTCATTAATGAATTAAATGGATTCCCATTGCAATGTGAACCATAATCGATGGTAAAGTACTCTCGTTCTTGGGCAATTCCAACCTGTTTTGGTTCTCACAATGAATATTATTGTTTTTTTCCTAGAACCTACCCACCAATTGAAAAAATGCACGTGTAGCACATGGGCGGCCATATAAACGGTGAAGAAAAAATGTGGACGCATAGCACTTCTCTTTTTAGATGTAAGAATCATTAATCATATCCACAGACATGAAATTTTACCAATTTATTAGCACCAGAAGATAATACAAGCATGTAGTTGTTGATATTGCCAAGTCACCAGTACGAAGTGCAATATTAGGTGCTCACTAGCTGAAGGGAAACGAATAACAAATTCCATCTTTCAATTCTCTGAAACCACTTAAAAGTGTGAAGATTTGGAGGGTATACTGGATATTCAGAAATAGACCTGTCTATCTTCATTCATTCTTCCTAATGACGTAAGACTTAGAATAGTACCTTATGACATAGTTTCCTTTGTTATCAAAGGGGCTTGGAAGAGAAATTGCATGATTCTTGGTGAGGAATTGAAATTTATCTGAAGAAACAGGAACATGTATTGGCGCCTGAAAGAAGTGTTAAAAAGACTAAATCACCCATTGGATTCTGTAAAAATTGTTGGACAAGGCCTGAAGGATTAAAAGAACCACAAAAGCTTTAACAAAGATATTATGAAGAATAGAACACAACAAAATTACGGCACTGAAACATCCACCAATATGTTTTGAGTTGATCGGATTATGCCACTATGACAATTGAATCACAAAATGCAATGTTTGTCTCATATTATAATTGATTGTACGCATTCACATGATTAGCGCGCAATTTCAGCCCATTCGAAAGCCATACTTTTATGGGTATCAAAATAAAGAAGCGGGAAGGATGTACCTCTTCTTGCTTCCACTGCGGAAGAAGTTCATTGAGGGCCCGTGGTTCAAACACATTCCCCGATAGAATGTGAGCACCTATATTTAACACATTCACGGGTAAATTCCCCTTGTCATAAAACTGAAGAAGCCAATATGTTTAGGCATTAAAGTTCAATTCTCAAAATGTATGGAACCTTAAGAACGTAGTTTTGTATGCACAAAGATTAGATCTTAAAAAATGTGGAATCAATACGATGAGAGAATAGATGGCATGCTCTTCTTCATTATCGAATATTTGTGATACTCAAAAGAGATGTCAATAATTGCGATGTCTCCATTCTTCCTTTCAATCTAGTCACACGCAGGTCATCAATCATCATTAAATGGATTATTGATGCAAGGTAGCACGTGGAAGTGAGTAGGACATACCGTTGATCCTAAGTGAAAAAAGAAAAACAATGGCAGTACAAGTTTTGCTACTTCGGAAGCAATCAGACATATTTGCAGAAAACCAAGTGAGTATCATCCGATCATCTCTATTTTAATAGCGGAAATATGGGCAGCTTCACATCTATATTCAGCACATAACACCTAATGATGTCACACAGGTTTAAGCAAGCAATCAAACTGCCAGATTCTGAGACTACACTTGCGAAAAAAGTGATGTACACAAGTTGGTAATTTTAAATTTTCAGAAACATTGGGCTGTTAAGTAAAAAAAGAGGTATGCACACTCTTTCTATAGAGCATAAATCAAAGAGTTCATAAGGTAAATGAACTTAAATCAATCACAAATGCACACCATTCACTTAACCCAAACAAAACCAAGCTTAGATTATAATAAACTTGAACCCTCTATCAATCCCACTAAGAGCTCTCAACTTATTGGAAAATAATGCAAATTGAGTGGAAAAAAATAATAATAATTTGCAGGCAAGAGGGACAAAGTAGCTTACATACCAACTTCAGGACCTTTCTCAACAACACAAACAGATAGATCCACGTCCTTTTCTCGACAGAGTTGCTTCAAGCGTATAGCAGCCGATAACCCAGCTGGTCCAGCTCCAACTATCACCACATCGTAGCTCATACAATCCCTCTCCGATTCACTGCTAAAACATCTATAACCACTCACCTTACCAAAGAATGATTTAAGAGGAAACCCAGATGAGGTCGACTGTGAAGGAGCGATTGGGTGATGACATGAGGTCGAATTCAAGAGATGGATGGGTTTATAGGGTGGTGATGATAGTGGCCTCCTGGGTTTGGATTTAGACGAGAGAGATAGAAACCGAAGCATGGCTGACTCCTGCTGTGGAAATCAAAAACCTGCAGAGTGCCGAGTAGGAGTAGTATAATTTTGGAATCATATTGAGAAATTTGTAATTATACTCTATTTAGCTGTGACAAAATTTGTACCAGTACGGTGCACAAGTGTCCCTCAAAATTGGTTCTATCTGATCGGATAGGATCGAGAAATATAAATTCCTCGAACTTAGTCCGATCCGTCAACTCATTTATATGTATAGTTATATTACTTTTATTACTTTCTTTTTTTAGATAAAGAAAAAACTACTTATGTAATCAAGTGATCGGAGGACCTATTACATCATTGAAGTGGGGGACTAACCTATTGAGGCTCTAGGTTTTGGCCAAATACACATATTGGGGCTGCTAAGGCCGAACTTAGGGAATTCGTGAGCAATCTTGTTGTTGGTACGTTTAGTATGCTGAAAGATGACGTTTGTGAGTTTCTCTGCATAGCCCAAACAGTCATAAATAATCTGGACTCAATGATCAAATTCCTGTAGTCATGTGAATCGGACTCAATGATCAAATTCATGTAGTCATGTCTGGTTGCTAATTTTAGTGCTTCCATGATTGCCAACCCTTCGGATTCACTGGCTGATGAGGCAGTCATTAATGGTGAGGCCAATCCTGCAAGAAAGCCACGTAAATCGTTTCTGAACACCACACTTGCTGCTTCTGTTCGCTCTGAAAGGCTCCAAGGTCCGTCTATATTTGCCTTGCTACTGTTTGGAGCTGGAGGTATCCAACTCTGCTGTTTTGTGGTTGTTGCAGCCGGGGAATTTGGGGGGGGGGGCTTTTTATCAAGTCCACCTCAAGTAGGTAACTCGTAATGTGGTTCGCCACTTCTTCCACTTACTCGAAATTTTGCTTGAAAATCGCTTGGTTGCGATTCGACCACAGAAGCCACGCAACATCACAAAAAATCCTCATTTCATTTGGGTTTAGCTCCATTATTGCTTGCGGAACCCAGTCTGGAGATCGCCATGTCTTGACTTAAAAAATCCAGCACCAAGAACGATCTTCCAGAGCTCAATAGTGAAAGCGCAGTCCATTATTAGGTGCAACGCTGTTTCGTTTGCTGATTTGCATAGCCGACATAGAGGGTTGATTCCTGTATTAAAACATTCCACCTTATCTTTCGTTGCGAGGGAGTTGTGCCAGACCTTCCAAATTGAGAAGATGCATTTCTTTGGGAGTTTGATTCGCCATAACAACTTGAGCTAGTTCCCTGAGAAGTTTGAGCTTGTTCCTTGATGGAGTGGCGCGATTTCTTTTTGTAAGCTAAGCAGTTCATATCCTGACTTGGACGTGTATGTTCCTTCGTCTGTGTCACGCCCGAAAACCGTGATGATTTTGTTTTTTTTTTATATAAAAAGAAGAAACTAATCGAACAAGAGGTGAACTGAACAACTCAAACTTTTATTGCACAAACTGAAATATGTTACAGAGTAGCCAGAGCTACTAACGGTTCCCGACCCAACTATATTACAAACAAAACGAGTTGAGACTCATCTCAAAAGCTACATACAAGCTATCACTCCAAAACAGCTATGATAACTCAGGGACTGAACCATCACCACCACTATAACTTGTACATGTAAAATGTTAGGGGTGAGCTTACTGCAAGCTCAGTAAATAATATCAAGGCAACATTCCAAACACGTATTGTTTCATGATACATGTATCATATCAGCATGCAATAACGGTTCAATATAATCACGTGTATGTCAAGCCATGCATACGTAAGTCTTTCATCGTTTTATTATCTTCATGGAACTTGGGGTGCTCTCATACGCGCTCGCAACTAGGAGTGAGTCAGCCTACCTCCGCATACGCGCTCTCAATTGGGAGCGGGTACCCACCTGCCATTAAGATAGCAGTGCTTTCTGCACCAGGCCTCAGGTGGGTTCAGGTTTTTTCACCCAAGGGATGTTAAATCCCTAAGACCGTCCAATTAAGATGGCAATGCTTTCTACACCAGGCCTCGGGTGCGTCCAATTATCTTTCCACAGTCGTCCAATCCCTAACCCCGTCCAACCCTCTTTGTCGACCATGCAAATCGCAGCTAGGATTTGCATAGCCGACAAAGAGTATTGATTCCTGTATTAAAACATTCCACCTTATCTTTCGTTGCGAGGGAGTTGTGACAGACCTTCCAAATCGTGAAGATGCATTTCTTTGGGAATTTGATTCCCCATAACAACTTGAGCCAGTTCCATGAGGAGTTTGAGCTTGTTCCTTGATGGAGTGGCGCGATTTCTTTTTGTAAGCTAAGCAGTTCATATCCTGACTTGGACGTGTATGTTCCTTCGTCTGTGTCACGCCCGAAGAAACGGGGTGATTTTTTTTATATAAAAAAAGAAACTAATCGAACAAGAGGTGAACTGAACAACTCAAACTTTTATTGCACAAACTGAAATATGTTACAGAGTAGTCAGAGCTACTAACGGTTCCCGACCCAACTATATTACAAACAAAACGAGTTGAGACTCGTCTCAAAAGCTACATACAAGCTAGCACTCAAAACAGCTATGCTAACTCAGGGACTGAACCTTCACCACCACTATAACTTGTACCTGTAAAATTTTAGGGGTGAGCTTATTGAAAGCTCAGTAAAGAATATCAAGGAAACAGTCCAAACATGTATTGTTATACACGTATCATATCAGCATGCAATAACGGTTCAATATAATCACGTGTATGTCAAGCCATGCATACGTAAGTATTTCATCGTTTTATTATCTCCATGGAACCTGGGGTGCTCACATACGCGCTCGCAACTAGGAGTGAGTTAGCCTACCTCCGCATACGCGCTCTCAATTGGGAGCGGAGTACCCACCTGCCATTAAGATGGCAATGCTTTCTGCACCAGGCCTTGGGTGGGTTCAGGGAATGGTAAATCCCTAACCCCGTCCAATTAAGATGGCAAAGCTATCTACACCAGGCCTCGGGTGCATCCAATTATCTTTCCACATTCGTCCAATACCTAACCCCGTCCAACCCTCTCTGTCGGCTATGCAAGTCGCAGCTAGGATTTGCATAGGCGACAAAGAGGGTTGATTCATGTATTAAAACATTCCACATTATCTTTCATTGTGAGGGAGTTGTGCCAGACCTTCCAAATCGTGAAGTTGCATTTATTTGGGACTTTGATTCGCCATAACAACTTGAGCCAGTTCCCTCAGGAGTTTGAGCTTGTTCCTTGAAGGAGTGGCGCGATTTCTTTTTGTAAGCTAAGCAGTTCATATCCTGACTTGGACGTGTATGTTCCTTTGTCCGTGTCACGCCCGAAAAACCGGGGTGATTTTTTTTTTATATAAAAAGAAGAAACTAATCGATTAAGAGGTGAACTGAACAACTCAAACTTTTATTGCACAAACTGAAATATGTTACAGAGTAGTCAAAACTACTAACGGTTCCTGACCCAAATATATTACAAACAAAACGAGTTGAGACTTGTCTCAAAATCTACAAACAAGCTAGCACTCCAAACAGTTAGGATAACTCAGGGACTGAACCGTCACCACCACTATAACTTGTACTGTAAAATGTTAGGGGTGAGCTTACTGCAAGCTCTGTAAAGAATATCAAGGCAACAGTCCAATCACGTATTGTTTCATGATACACGTATCATATCACCATGCAATAACTGTTCAATATAATCACGTGTATGCCAAGTCATGCATACGTAAGTCTTTCATCGTTTTATTATCTTCATGGAACCTGGGGTGCTCACATACGCGCTCGCAACTAGGAGTGAGTCAGCGTACCTCCGCATGCGCGCTCTCAATTGGGAGCTGAGTACCCACCTGCCATTAAGATGGCAGTGCTTTCTGCACCAGGCCTCGGGTGGGTTCATGTTTTTTCACCCAAGGGATGTTAAATACCTAACCTCGTCCAATTAAGATGGTAATGGTTTCTACACCAGGCCTCGGGTGCGTCCAATTATCTTTCCACATTCGTCTAATCCCTAACCCCGTCGAACCCTCTCTGTCGGCTATGCAAATCGCAGCCAGGATTTGCATAGGCGACAAAGAGGGTTGATTCATGTATTAAAACATTCCACATTATCTTTCATTGTGAGGGAGTTGTGCCAGACCTTCCAAATCGTGAAGTTGCATTTCTTTGGAACTTTGATTCGCCATAACAACTTGAGCCAGTTCCCTGAGGAGTTTGAGCTTGTTCCTTGATGGAGTGGCGCGATTTCTTTTTGTAAGCTAAGCAGTTCATATCCTGACTTGGACGTGTATGTTCCTTCGTCTGTGTCACGCCCGAAAAACCGGGTGATTTTTTTTTTTTTTTGATATAAAAAGAAGAAACTAATCGAACAAGAGGTGAACTGAACAACTCAAACTTTTATTGCACAAACTGAAATATGTTATAGAGTAGTCAAAGCTACTAACGGTTCCCGACCCAACTATATTACAAACAAAACGAGTTGAGACTCGTCTCAAAAGCTACATACAAGCTAGCACTCCAAACAGCTATGATAACTCAGGGGCTGAACCATCACCACCACTATAACTTGTAATGTAAAATGTTAGGGGTGAGCTTACTGCAAGCTCTGTAAAGAATATCAAGGCAATAGTCCAATCACGTATTGTTTCATGATACACGTATCATATCAGCATGCAATAACTGTTCAATATAATCATGTGTATGCCAAGTCATGCATACGTAAGTCTTTCATCGTTTTATTATCTTCATGGAACCTGGGGTGCTCACATACGCGCTCGCAACTAGGAGTGAGTCAGCGTACCTCCGCATGCGCGCTCTCAATTGGGAGCTGAGTACCCACCTGTCATTAAGATGGCAGTGCTTTCTGCACCAGGCCTCGGGTGGGTTCATGTTTTTTCACCCAAGGGATGTTAAATACCTAAACCCATCCGATTATCTTTTCACTTTCATTATTAATTTCACATGCAATTCGTGCATGAACAGCACTATCGACAATATCATCATGCTAACAACATATCAACAATCAACATAGTTGATAGCATGTATCCAGCATAGTCATGAATATCAACAGTCTATTCGAATAGCAGTTTCAGCAGCATCTCTGTATGATTCGGATACTCAAATAACAATTTGACAGCTCTTTCATATGAATCACATATCAATTTACAATTTCTGAATAATCAGGCATAACATCGACACAGTAATAACAATTCGTAATACCCCGGTACTCTAGGGGGTATTTTAGGCATTTAACTAATATTCGGGGCCATTATTATTATTATTATTATTATTATTATTATTATTATTTTAATTATTATTATTATTATAAAAAAGTATTTGTTTTTAGGATGACAACTTTTTATATAGTTAGTGTGTGCAAATTAGTGGGTGAAGTGTAACGTGTCGTGTAACGTTTTTAGCGTGTCCTATTGTATAGCTTTTAATTAATATCGCGTAGCGAACCACCGCGGTAGCCCATACACCCGCCACACCGTACACCTTCCCACATCATCTTCTTCATCAATTCATTTCTAGTAGAAAAATTCTCTGCCACGTTTCCGGCAAGACCCACCCACGGCAAAGGTCAAAGATTGCCCTCCTCTTCACCCAACTTCATCCCGATTCACCCCAGAAAGTAAAAAAAAAAAAAAAAAATATATATATATATATATATATATATCTTGAACATCAATTTCGTCATTTGACATACCAAATCGAACCCGAAAAATCCTCCGGGTGATTTTCAAATCTCCGAATGGGTTTCAAACCCAGCTCTCCTCCCTCTCTTTCAATTCTCTCTCGCACCCTCAGCCTCTCTCTCTCTCTGCGCCCTGTGTTGCCGACGAACCGAGGCCGACGGAACCAGGTCCGAAACTTAGGACCGCCGGCGAACGCAGCTTCGCTCGACGCCGCCCCCTTTGCTTCGTCCGCCATCACCACCACTGTTCGTCCCTCCCTCCGTTCGCCTCCCCTGTTCTGACGAACCCATCAACAACCAGAAAAGCCACCAACGTCGCCGCCTCCTCTTCGTTTTCTCCAATCGGTAAGCACCCCAAATTTTGTTTAAGTTCCAATTTCGACTTTGCCGCTATCAATTTGACTTGAAGTCTTGAAAAATCATATGTTTTGTGGTGTTGATTAGGGGGAACAAATGTTACAGTGGGTTGTTAGAGAAGAAACTGGGTTGGTTTTTGAATATGAACCAGGGGGTGTAAAAGTGTCTTTTTGTGAACCGTGGGGTCATTCTTTTATGTTCTAAAACATGTGGGGCTATTTTTGTATTTTTAACAATCGGTTACTTTAACAAAAATGTAGTTTAAAGTTATTCCATAGCATAATATAAATTAGTATTTCTTATATGTATGTATGTATATATATATATACTTTATCGAATATAATTATCGATCCTTTTTCTAAAAATAAATATACAACTTCATAATTAAATTAGAATAGTGTTTTACTAATACAAATAGCTATAAAAATTATATTCTGCTTTTCCCTAACAACTTTTCGGCATGATCCGTATGTATCGGAAATTTAATTTCATTTCACTTAATATCTTTGTTCTCATTAATATAACCTTTACGATAAATATAATCTACGTTTAGCTTAATTAAAATAGCTATCTCTTTTATTTATAAATATCAACCACTATAAATATTTATAATACAACATAAAATTTCCTCACCACAATCATTATTTTATATTTATACACCACTATTTTCTTTTCATAAATATGTACTCTAATCGTGCAACTCGTAGCTAGTGAAATATAACTTGTTTGGGGGATTATGTGGGGAATTGCATTTGCATTCATATAGGACATTTAATCGTGATTTGTTGTGTGGATGAATATGTGTTAATATAGGATTATGTGATATTGTAGATTCCGAGTTCGTAGGAGAAGAGTTCATCGAGGACCCCTACTACTAACCTATGTGCTGATTGTGTTTGAAGTTCTCTATTTCCATCTCCAAGTAAGTTATATGCACAATACCTTTAAACTATCAAAATGTCTCTTGGCGTGTGTTATCTTTCAAAAATGCTCATGAACTATTATAATCGTAATAATGGAGAATTTGATAAGTCGTGAATCTATTTTGCAAATACTGCTTTGAAAATGTGTGGTTACTTGTGAAAACTTGAAAGTCATGTGAAATGATAATTGTACGATAATAGAATTGGGAACGATGTGCAGAGGATGCACGTGAAGGCTAACAACCGGGAACACATGTGTGTGGTTTTCCTAGGGTACTTACCCTCTTATTTATTGTGGAATCTATGAGTACTACCTATTTATGTTTAGGTCGCGACTGTATAGGAGTTCCGGCACCTAAGGTTTCATTAGAATGGTTATAGCGGGATAGCGAAGGGTTATCTACTAACGTCCGCGGAGAAATTGGTACATCCCAACATGCACCCCATTATGATTATTTATTCTATCGTGACCTCTCTTTCCAGTTGGGCCTCATGTACTCCGAATGATCGGTTATATAGAGAACCTCATGAGGTTGGGGTTGCCACTTGGCCAAGAGTTGGCTACTGATCTTGTCTTGCAATCGTTGCCTGACAGTTATAATCAGTTCATTATGAACTATAACATGAACGAGATCAGTAAGAATCTGTCAGACTTTTTGAACATGCTAAAGACAGCTGAACTCAAAAAGGCAAGGGCAGGGCCATAATGATGGTGAATAAGAGGAAGGGCAAGGAAGTTGCCTCCACTTCCAAGGGAAAGCGCAAGAAATTTGAAAAGTTCAAGGAAGCCCTAAAGCCTAGTGGGGGCGTGGCTAAATGTGACTGTCACTACTGTATCCAGCCGGGTCACTGGAGGAGGAATTGCCCCAAGTATCTGGAGGATAAGAATCTTGGAATAGTGATTCCACCACCACTAGGTATTTTTGTTATAGACGTCCATCTATCTATTTATTCATCTTGGGTATTGGATACTGGATGTGGATCTCACATTTGTCAAAATGTGTAGGATTTGAAAAGAAGTAGAAGATAGGCTAAAGGGGAGATAGATTTGCGCGTTGGGAATGGAGCAAAAGTTGATGCATTAGCTATAGGAGTTTATGAACTATCTTTGCCTTCTGGACTTATTTTAGAATTAGACAATTGCTATTATGTGCCTGCTATGAGCATAAACATTATTTCCGTTTCTTGTTTGGACGAGAAGGGTTTTTCTATTTCAATAAAGGATAAGTGTTGCTCCATCTATTTTGATAGTATGCACTATTATAGTGCGCATTTGTCTAATGGATTGTATATCCTTGATCTAAAATATTCCATCTATAACATAAATACTAAGAGGATTAAAACTAATTATTTAAATCCTATATATCTATGGCACTGTCGTTTAGGCCATATAAATGAGAAACGCATATTCTAGACTCCATAAGGATAGATTTCTAGACTCATTTGATTTGGAATCATATGAGACATGCGAGTCTTGTTTATTGGGAAAATGACAAAGTCCCCTTTCAATAAGAAAGGTGAGAGGACTAGTGAGTTACTAGCACTCATACATACCGATGTATGTTGGCCGTTTCCCACGCCTGCCAGAGGTGGTTACACCTACTTCATTACGTTTACTGATGATTTCAGAAGATATGGATTTGTGTACCTTATGAAGGCCAAATATGAATCATTTGAATTGTTCAAGGAATTCGAGAATGAAGTAGATAAGCAACTTGGTAAAAGTATTAAGGCTTTGCGATCGGATCGTGTAGGAGAATACTTGAGCCAAGAGTTTGACGAGTACCTTAGAGAGTGTGGGATAGTATCCCAACTCACTCCACCCGGAACGCCACAATGGAATGGCGTGTCCGAGAGGAGGAATCACGCTATTAGATATGGTGCGATCTATGATGTGTCAAACAGATCTCCCAATATCATTTTGGGGACACGCTCTATTGACTGCAGATTTTACCATTAACCTTGTTCCATCCAAATCAGTCATGAAGACACCATGTGAGATATGGACTGGTAAGCGTCCCATAGTGTCGTTTATGAAGATTTAGGGTTGCGATGTCTATGTAAAAAAGCTCGGACCCAAAGCGGATAAGTGTAAGTTTGTGGGATATCCTAAGGAAACGAAAGGATATTATTTCTACAATCCAACTGAGAACAAAGTGTTTGTAGCTCGGACCAGCGTGTTTCTAGAAAGAGAGCTAGTCTCTAAAGAAGCAAGTGGGAGGACTGTAGAAATTGAAGAAACTCAAGAACCACAAACCACTGAACCGATGATGGAACATGAACAGGAACCGCAAGTTGTTGTGGAAGAACCTATTCAGGTGACACATGAACTCTGTAGGTGAGGAAGGGTACGTCATGAGCTAGAGAGGTATGGACTTCTCGTGACAGAGCCTGATGAAATACCACTCATGGATGATGAGCCTGCAACCTACGGGGAGGCCATGAAAGGCCCAGACCCTAATAAGTGGCTAGAAGCCATGAGATCCGAAATGGATTCCATGTATACCAACAAAGTATGGAATTTGGTGGAACCACCTGAAGGTTTTGAGGATCCAGAGAATGTCAATAAAGTTTGTAAGCTAAAAGAACCATTTATGAATTAAATCAAGCTTGTAGGAGTTGGAATCGACGTTTTGATGACGCGGTCAAAAAGTTTGGCTTCATCAAGAACGAAGATGAGCCCTGTGTTTACAAGAAGGTTAGTGGGAGCTCTGTAGTATTTCTGGTCTTTTATGTGGATGACATACTACTCATTGGAAATGACATTCCTGCTTTGCAATCTGTTAAAGATTGGCTAGGATTGTGTTTCGCAATGAAGGACTTAGGAGATACAGCTTATATACTTGGTATCAAGATCTATAGGGATAGATCTAGAAAACTGCTCGGCCTAAGTCAAAGTACATACATACACAAGGTGTTGAAAAGGTTCAACATGAAAGATTCCAAGAAAGGATTCTTGCCCATGTCGCATGGAGTCACTCTCTCTAAAATGATTGTCCTTCCAATGAGATTGATAAGGACCGCATGAGTAGGATACCCTATGCTTCGGCCATAGGATCCATCATGTACGCCATGTTGTGTACTAGACCAGACGTATCATACGCATTGAGTATGGTAAGCAGATATCAGTTAAATCCAGGTGAGAGTCACTGGATTGCTGTCAAGAACATCCTAAAGTACTTGAGAAGAACTAAGGATGTGTTCTTGATATTTGGAGGTAAGGAGGAGCTCAGTGTAATTGGTTACACTGATGCAAGCTTCCAAACTGACAAAGATGACTACAGATCGCAGTCGGGATACGTGTTTTGCCTGAATGGAGGAGCTGTGAGCTGGAAGAGTTCCAAGCAAGGGACAGTTGCTGATTCTACAACTGAAGCTGAGTTGCTGCTGCGGAAGCAGCAAAAGAGGCAGTTTGGATAAAGAAGTTTATCACTGAGCTTGGTGTGGTCCCTAGCATCGTGGATCCCATGGAGTTGTATAGTGACAACTCTGGAGCGATCGCACAAGCCAAGGAACCAATATCACACCAAAAATCAAAGCATGTACGTAGGAGATTCCATCTTATTCGTGATATGATCGATAGAGGAGATGTGAAGATGTGCAAGATTCTAACGGATGACAATCTTTCAGATCCTCTCACAAAGCCACTTGCGCAGCGATAGCGCATGAAGGGCACACTAGATCAATAGGCATACGAGATGCACCAGATTGGCTCTAGTGCAAGCGGGAGTATGTTGGAATAGGTTCCCTAGAGGCAATCTATATTTAGTATGAACAATGTTTTGGCTAGAATATTTATTTATTGATTATTGTGATATTTAATATAATGAAGTCCTTAGATACGATGTGTTGTTTATCTTAAATATCTCTAGTACATTATATTGGTTAATAGGACGATCAAATATAGACTAGTATGTGTGTAGATTGATATAGAGATATGAATTCTAACACGTGGGTATGCATGAGGAGTAATGGCATACTGGATTGACCCACGACGAGAAGGATACATTAGATTATGTCAAAGTCACAGTCGCTTCTCGTAGTGCTAATAATATTATAATCCTTAGACTTGAATCACTAGATACTCTAGTTGTGGAATATCATTCTTTGATGTTATCCAACGTTGTGCCTTAATCGGGCAACTATAAAGATAGTTATCGGGCATGATAGGAAGCAAGCTTAGAGATCGTAGTGACGTAGAGATGATTTGTCCATCCCACATAATGGGAGAAAATATGTATGGCCACTCGAGGGATGGTGCTTATTGAATGTCTGGCCAGACTCAGATGAATCAATATGGAGATATTGATGTTATCTGCTTGCATAAGCATATTTCCAGGATCGAGAAACTATGGATTGGATATACGAGTGAGACTATTATGTCTCGTGTCCAATCCGGATATGGAGACAAATGGATGACACAATATGTGATATTGGGGACAAGGTTTGTCGGGATCACTGACTTATTTCTATTTGTTGGGTGACATGGATGTGTTTCTAGACACCGCTCCATGTTAGTAATAAGTTACTACCAACTAAGTAAAAAATATGGGTCACACACCGGATGGATTAAATTGGATATAGGTATTAATTTGTTGGACTAATTAATAAAAGGATCATAACGCAACCACAAGCAAACTTAGTGGGACTAATTTGCAAGTGGGCTAATCCATGTAAGGACATGGTTAGTATTGGGGCCTTGATGTAGTTAATAAAGAGTTATGACTATATAAAGGAACTCTAGCTTGTTAATTCTCAGCACAAGTCATTATTTGAGAGAACATAATAAAGCAAGAGAGAGAGACAAGACAAGAGGTTCAACCCCTTGCCCGTCCGCCCCCCTTGGAGCCGTCGGCCTCCCTTTGGCCGCGCTTCCTCCTCGGTTCGCGTGATCTTCTTCCTCCTTCTTCTGTTTCTAGCACTACACAACGAGAAAGAATCCAATCAAGATCCAAGGTGTGGATATTCATAGAGACGAAGACACTATTCTTCGTGTGATCTCCCAAATCAAGGTACACATCTTCTATGCTCTTATCATGTTATGATAGCTCTTCCTGTCATCCTTGGTGGGCTTTGAGTAGAAATTTTTTTTTATCCCGTTGCGTTACCTACGTCAAAACCCAACAGAACTATAGTTGCACAAGACTTTGTTAACTAAGTTTGTTAAAGGAGAATGAAATATTTGCATTATTGGGGAAGGACCAGATGTAGCTATTACTATGTGGTACAAGGGAAAATGGTCTTTGAAATCACAATTTTTTTTTATAATTTTTTTTGTCGTCAACGGGGCTTGAACCCGTGACCTCATGCAGGGGCTTCCAACGCTCTACCACTTGAGTTACCACCCTAGCTATGTGAATGTAAGATGTGTTTGTGAGAACATCAACTCTCATTAATTAACTGATAACAAGTACCACTCTGTCTCTACTCTTTAGCCCCATTCTGACTTTTACCAATATTCACAAGGTCACTTTGACCCGGTGATTTGGATATCAAAATGATGTAATTTTGTTGATAATTTTTTCATGGTGTTGTAGAGTAAAAGTTGCTCTATAATACGGTGAAAACATTATTAAAAAATCACATTATTTTGCTGTCCAAATCATCCGGTCAAAGTGACCTAGATACGAGTTAAAAAGTCAGAATGGAGGTAAAGAGAAGAGACATAGTGATACAATAAGGGCAATTTTCACTTTCACCCCTTCAGTTTTGGTTGATCTTCACTTACACCCCTCCTAGTTTGGAAAAATTCACTTACATCCCTTATGACTACCAAACTTGTTGTCACTTACGTACACTCACTCTGTTTATCCACTCTAGTAGTTGGTAGGGTAGCTTCCCAAATTCAGCTTTTTTGGACAGATTTATCCTTTGCAGAGGCTGCAAAGGCCATTCCACCCCAAATTTCGTAAACTCTACCTTGAATTAGTCCTGACTTTTTCTAGTAGTAGTTGAACTATGTTCAGAAACACATACGAACATGCGATCTTTGTACATGTTAACGGCTTGTTTGGTATCCGTTTAAAAACAAGAAAAACAGTGGAAAAAAAAACGTACTGAAAAAACACGTTTAAAAACAGAATCAAAAAACTGTTTGGTATCCGTTTAAAAACAGTGTTTAAAATCAAAAACACGTTTGGCAACATTACCAAATTTCAATGTTAATTTGCTTGAAAATCATTTTTACGTACAATACCGACATATATTTGATATTTGTTGCATCTAATCATAGTTGAAATGTCTTTAAACACCAATAGTATGAAAAAAACACCAAAAAAACACCACATTTGCTGTTTTTTTAAACAGCTGTTTTCAGCATGTTTTTGTTTTTAAACAGACAGAAAAACATGCATACCAAATGCGTTTAAAAAAATAACCTTGTTTTTAATCAAAGTTGATTAAAAACAGGGATGCCAAACATGCACTAAGAATACACATAGAGGTGGATTGGTCTTTGCAGCCTCTGCAAGGATAAATCTATCCGAAAAAACTATATTTGGGAAGTTATCCCACCAACTAGCATAGTGGATACACAAAAGGGGTGTAAGTGACCACAATTTTGATAGTCATAAGGGGTGTAAGTGAATTTATCGAAACTGAGAGGGGTGTGAGTGAAAATAACTAAAACTGAGGAGGTGTGAGTGAATATTACTCATACAATAATAGTGTCATTATGATACAAGTTTTTTCATTTTTAATTAGGGATCAACCCATCAAGACAGCAAGAAAAGTAGTACCACTCTGTCCCAGCTCTTTCTACCCAAACTGACTTTTGCTACTATTCACTTGGTCACTTTGACCTGTTGATTTGAATGGCAAACCGATACAATATTTTGATAATTTTTTCATGGTATTGTAGAGTAAAAGTTTCTCTATAATACGGTGAAAAATATATCAAAAAATCATATTATTTTGCTATCTAAATCACCCGGTCAAAGTGACCCAGATACGAGTCAAAAAGTCAATTTGGGTAGAAAGAGCCGGGACGGAGTGGTATTATTGTAAGAAAATTGCTTTTTTAGAGCAAATGTCAGAAGCTACTTTTACTAATATGCCAGCATCGCTACCTTCCATTTTTCGTCCAATTTCTCTCCAGATTTTATCACTCATTGAATGCATCCATTTTCTCGGATCTTGAGGTCATTAAAGATAGCAAATCGGATCCCAATAATTTACACATGTATTACTTCTGTTTCTTCTGTTTTAACTTAATTTAACTTTTTGTTATTATTTACTGGGTCATTTTGACCCGGTGATTTGATTAGCAAAACAATACAAGATTTTGATAATCATTACAAGGACTTGTAGAGTAAACTTCACTCTATAATACAATGAAAAAAGGTTCAAAAAATTATATCGTTTTGCTATCTAAATCACCGAGTCAAAGTGACCTAATTACGGGTTACAAAGTCAAAGTAAGACGATTCAGAAGAAACGAAACTAGTATGCATGTGTTCGAGAACCTAGGATTACCTTCACAAATGCTAATTAAGTCTAAATCTCTGAAAGAAATTGTATCTCTAAGCTTGACCAATTAGTAGAAAACTAGTTATTTATTTAATGTTGGTTTATTTTAAAGTGGGCAAAGATTCAAGTTGCTAGTACTAAATATGCCGTAACATTATTTTCTTTAGAATTTTTTACCGTAAATTTATATGCATTGTGCAGCCAGGGTGGTGATAACTCAAGTGGTGGAGCGTTGGAAGCCCTGCATAAGGTCTCGGGTTCAAACCTGATAGACGAGAAACAATTCGAGAAATAATTTCTCAAAAAAAAAATGTGCATTGTGACACTTAACTTATTGCATTACCAATTTATTACTAAAACCCGCTACATTATTCTTATTTGTGATAAATATCCAACTTTTCGTCCATCTCCGTTATTAGATGTTACGACATCCTATTTTTTATTATTTATTTATTTATTTATTTTAAATCTATAAATTATATTTTAAAATGGGTAAAAGACACATTCACCCCCTCAGGTTTGATAAACAGACACTTCCAGTCCTTCTAGTTAATGAAATTGCACATTCACCCTTTCAGTTTGGCACACTAAAGGGGTGAAAGTGTGTTTTCCAAACTGCAGGAGAAGCGTCTTTTCATGAAACTCGAGGGAGGGGGGAGGGGGAGGGGTGGAAAGTGTCTTTTTAACTTTTTAGCGAATACACCTATAGCTAACAAACCTTCACCGTATGCGTACTGAGAAAGAAATACGGCATAGTAGAGAGATCGATCGAGCGCCAAGAGGTGGGTGTGTGTTTTGAAGAATCGCAAGTTTTAGAATGCATGAAGTTAAATTTTTTGTGTCTGTCATTTTTTGTGTCTGTCTCTCTCTTATTTAATTCAATAAATATTTTATTTATAATTCAATACTCACAAATTTATGTAAAATACATAACATCACCGGAGCATACAACAAGAAGTCATATTAACTTGAGTTCATACTAGTTAAAATTTACCTAATTAGTGACTTTATTGTTGGAGATGGACACTGTTAGGATTGCTGTTATGCACTACCTCTGTTTTTTTCTTTTTGCTTACTTCAATTTTTGACATTATTCACTGAGTCAATTTGACCCGGTAATTTGGTTAGCAAAAATATACACAAATTTAGTAATCTTTGCATGATCTTATAGAGTAAACTTTACTCTACAATACAATGAAAAAATTGTCAAAAAGACTCTATCATTTTGCTATCCAAATCACCGAGTCAAAATAACACAAATACTGATAAAAAAAGTCAACTGAAATTGAAAAAGAAGATACAGAGGTTGTATAACTTTTCTAATTTTATACATGTGTGAGACATGAGTGCGAGATACTGGTGGACTCCATAGCAATCGTGTGAAACTATCTGAGTAATTTCAAAACAAGCTGATTGGATACAACTTTTACTATTTACATGTCAATGTAAAACATTTATTTTTATTTTTTTTAAATTTGCATTACATAGCCGGGAGATCTCATGCAAGGGCATAAAATATAATTTTTTTTTTCAGTCTATCATTTAAGGGAAACACGTTCTTCCGGATCGTCCGTTCTTTCATGTTACTCGGTCTTTCATCATCTCATCTTCTTCTTCGTCTTCTACTTCTTTATTTTTTATAGTTCTTTTTATTTTATTTGCAAATTTAATATGAGTTTTTTCTATATTGACACATATACCCTCCTAATATGGAAGGCGTTTGGGCGAATTCTTTTCCAGTTTAAAATAACACGTACACATTTTAGATGGGGCACACAAAGTCACAAACAGCCACTTTCAGCATCAGAGATTGCAACGTGATCGTTTCAATAAACTGAAGGTATGCATTACGTAAATTGGTCTATAAAATGAATCTCGCCCTAGACAAAAGACCATACATTTTCGTACCTAAGGCTTCTGCTTCTTCCTCTAGTTCTTCTATGAATTACCACAAATCTCTACCCTTGTTCTTCTTTCTCTGGGCAGCTGTCGGAGCCTCCTCTTTACCGTCTTCCATCGATTGGAGAAACTATAACGGACGTGGTTACGTAACGTCGCCGAAGAATCAAGATGGAATACTAGGAGTACCAAATTCAGGAGTATTAACAGCAGGACATGGTGAGTATATATGACGGTTGGGAAGATCCTCATTTTTTTTCTAGTAGTTCGTACAATCGAAACTTGTTTGCATTCGTACATCTGTTATTTTGTCTCACCAAATTATTTTGAGGAACAAATTACTACTACTGATCATTAATGTGGTTAACTACTGACTAACTAACTCAATTGAATGTCTTTCTCGTTATTGTTGTACGTAGACAATTCTTGGGCATTTGCAGCCGCAGCAGTGGCGGAAAGCGCTTTTTTAAAGAGTAATCGTGGCCATTACAATTTCGCCGAACAACAAATCTTGGACTGTGCTAGAGATCACAGTGGCTGCTTTGACCTTACAATAGAAGTTGGACTTGATTTCATCACGAAACAAGGCATTTCAACGGAATCAGAATACTTCTACTCTGGAGAACACAGCTGCAGGTGGTGCAGGGCCAGCCGCGGATCAGTCAATGCTTCGGAAATGAAGATTTACTGGAGTGATGATAACACCGAGGATTCCTTCGCAGAAACATTGGTTAAATACGGCCCTCTAGGGGTAACCATGTGTCGGGACAAGGGAAACCAGTTAGATAATTACAAAGGAGGCGTCTACAACAACCCAGCTTGGAGTACTACCTGCTGGGAGATGATCAGTATGCAACTAGTTGGGTACGGTACCACCGAAATCGGAGGATTAGACTACTGGATTCTGAAGAACTCATGGGGAACGCAGTGGGGAGAAAGGGGATTTCTCAGGCTGGCAAAAGGTTTTAACATGTGTGGCATTACGAACCGGAAGGCTGTTTTCTTAGCCTAATAACGCATCAATCAAGATGAAGAAAAGTAGAGTTTTAAAAATAACTCGATAATTGTTTGAGTAGGTAATAAGTTCTCAGTGTGCGCGCGTTGGCTGTTTTTTCTAGCTACAAAATAACAACTTCAAAAAACTAGTACACATCTAGCTAGCTAGTACGCAGTCACGGCCTTTTAAGCTATTCTAATCAACCGTACAAGTATTTATTCCAAATATCATCGTCGAGGACTATTGAAAGTAAGAGGGGGTCTTTGATTGAATAAACGCTTAGTTGCTCTTGGTTTGTTGTTGATGGACTGAAATGAAATGGGTGCCAAACTGATGACATGAAAAAGGATGAGCCGCTACTGATGGATGGAGTTGCTGGTTCTAATCTTGGCCGTTGACAGAAGCTTTAGAGCAGCGACAGCGTTTCACTATTAGTTTGTTTTGTTTTTCTTCCGTTGGTTTTTGCTGATGTGTCAGCGTTTGATTGGCTCGTTTGAGTCATTGTTTTCCTCTGTTTTCCTTTGCTTTTGGGCGGGATAAATTCAATAGTTGTACTCTCTTTTTGTAATTCAATTGAATTCATCTCCAGTTCTCTCTTGCTCTCTTGAGTTCTATCCATTTTGTAAAAAGGACATGTACTAGCATCTATATTTATATATAAAAGCTAGGGGTGAGCTAAGACTCACTCTCCATATGTCATTTGTCGTTACAGTTAGCATAAATGTCGCAAGTGGACGAATCATAGTTTCACACGTGGATTTCAACTTGATGAAAAACAAAAAGAGTGTAATCTGCTTTTGACTGCTCAAAACCAAAAGATATGAGAGTAGTAGAATGCTTACTGAACCATTGTCTGGAAGCCTGCTTCAAATCATATAAAGCTTTATTTAACATCACTTCTTGGCCTTGCTGTTTTGTAACACCATGACCAGGTGGCATGTCCATGTAAACTTCCTCATCCAACACCCCATGTAGGAATGCATTATTCACATCTAGTTGCATCGGAGGCCATTTCTTCACTGCTGCAATGGCTATATTACACTTTATTGTATGTAACTTGACCACTGGAGAAAAAGTTTCATAATAGTCCACCCCCTCTGTCTGTGTGTACCCTTTAGCAACCAATCTGGCTTTAAATCTTTCTATACTCCCATCTTGCTTGTATTTCACTTTGTACACCCATTTGCAAATATCATCGTCGGGGAGGAAGTTTCGTTCGTATACTCCCATCTTGATGAACAAATAACACATACACTAAGAAAAAGAAAAAGTTTATGAAATTTAAGTTCAAAGGGAATGGAAGCTCCGAACAATGCGAACAAGAAGTGTGATAGTGTTAGTACATATTCGTTTTAAACCCAACAAGTCAATATCAATGTTTTTAAAGGAAACACCCCCCCTTCCGCCGAAGACTTCACCAACATTAATTTGCAAGGTAAAGGTAGCAGCTCAGGACATGCATGAGATATGTAATTGTGTCAGTAAAGTTCCACTGTACCCCCAAAAATGAAACCTAGAAGTTTCAATACCATCAAATAATTACCATCACATTTCCCAAACTGAAAGATTTTGTGTTGAAATGACGGTCCAGCAATTTCGGGTATTAAAATCTTTTGTCAAATAATCATACATATATATATATACATATATATATATGGCCAATGTATTAACATTGTTAGAATATATCAGTTTCATACCATGAATTATCCCACCAAAACTCCCATTTGGAGGTTGATACGCCTAGGTTTGTACCCATGAGGAAGTTCACAAAAATATTAGATTACTTTGTTATTTCACTTTAATCACTTGTTTGAAGGTGACAACCTTCTTAATCATAATATTCCCTCCTAGTTACTCGTACTCTAAATTAATAACTAATAAAATAATCTCAAGTCTGTCCTCCTGGGATCGATAACTCGGGGTTGAGATATTACCCTATATTACTCGAGCCGTGCACGTGTGGTAACACGTAATAAAGCATGTCAAGTTTTTGGTGCCGTTGCCAGGGACATCGGTATATTATTTAGTTAGGAGTTAGTTTAGAGTATTTTTTTAGTTTGTTTTATTTTGTTTCTATCTCTGTGCTTCATGGGTATCTTGTGAGTTTGTCTTTGCAAGAACGTATGAAGCAGGAGATACAACGAGCATGGAGAGCGATGATGAAGATGATGGGATCTCTGATTACCCCTATTACTGTGCTCAATGCAAAGTTTGGCACGCAGATGATTCATGGTAAATGATTTGGTGCTACAAATGCAAGATAAACCATAAGTATGAAGACGCGTGCATATTCCATCCACCCCAACTTCAGCAGCAACATCAAGAGGACTCACAAGCCAGTATGGCAGACTTGTGCAAAATTATGGAGGAGATCCAAGCGCGTGTCACAAGAATGTCCTCGGATACACCAGAGTCACATGAGGAGCCCTTGTCACATGACATTGAGCCCCTAATTGAGCCTCTATGGTCACCATCACAAGAAGATTCAGATGAAACTCATTGGCTAACAACTGCCCAAGAGATGTAAAGGACACTGATAGCTAGGAGGGAGCGAGAACGAGAATCAGCGTTGCAAGGTACAATTGTTGAAGAGAAGGTACATGAGCCGAGCGTAGAATGCATTGTCCATGAGCCAGTTATGGTATCTGCCACTTATGAGGACTCTGACCTTTGATTCAAACTGGGGTGGTGACACGCTCCAACTGCAAGTGTACAGCTGTCGTGTGTAGTAATAAACCGGAAATCCGAGTTGTCGAACCCAATGGACTTTGTTTAAATTAATTATTATTCTAAACCTTATGTGGGTACGTCGCAAGTGTGTTTTGATCTAATTCTACGAAAGTAAAAGTGCAATATTCTCGATTAACCAAGTGAAGTAGTTCACGATTAATAAAGAATGAAGTTTTAGGGTTTTTTGTAATATAGGAGAAAAATACCGGGAATTCTATAGGTTCACTAGGTTGAGCTAAATTTATGTTTTGACTTGTAAAACAACCACGTGACTTTCACTATTAATCAAGCAATATTAAACGTACCGAGTTACCAAGTAAGTTTACTATACTTTAAACCAAAACAAACCGAGTTACCACGTCTATTCTAGCTTTAAGCATGCATTAAAACCATAATTCTACCTTAACGATCCTAGTTAACGATGTCGAGTTACCAAACATTGATTTGACTAGGTGGATTAATCAATTTACCGACTAATTCTCACGGAGTTACCGCGTGAAAACTAATTAATTTTATCTCTACGTTAGCTACTCGCAAAGATAATAAGATTACCAACGTAAATAATCCATAATAATGAAGAAACACGTGAGATTAAGCTAACACATGAATCACAATCATCAAAACATGATATTTAGATCAAACCCTAGCTACACCAAACGAGAATTCCCAGCAAATAACGTTTAGCTACTCATAATCATACTCAAAACGACAAGTCTTATGAGTTTAAACATAAAAATCAAGAAAAGAGAAGAGTTGAGAATCCAAACGGATGATCCAAAGCTCTTAAGCTCTCCCAATAGCTTCTTGATCTCCAAAAGATGTTCCTAACGTCCCAAACTACTGAAAAATTCGACCTAGAATGCTTAAATATGTTTCCATAATCCTATTACAAAGTTTGGATAAACTACGAAAAAGCCCCGGAAAAATTCTGCACTTTTAGCGATGTCTTCGTACGAAGACATTTGTCTTTGTACGAAGAGTCTTCGTACGAAGACAAATGCTCTTCGTACGAAGGTCTTCTTACTTAGATACTGCAAGCTTGTCCGGGAAGACTTTTTGCAGAGCCAAAATTTGGCTAAGTATATTGTCTTCGTACGAAGACATTTGTCTTCGTACGAAGACCCTCTTTTCCAGCCTTCTTTTCTTTGACTTTCTCTTCCTTCCTTTGACTTTCTCCTTCCTTCCTTCTTCCATTGACCTTCCTTTGAGCTCCTTTGACTTTCTCCTTCCTTCCTTCTTCCATTTGACTTTCCTTTGAGTTCCTTGCTTCCGAAGTTCGCTTCCATCTCCTGCATGATCCTCCAAGCCCTGTTTTCCTGCGAATCACAACACGAAAACACAACCCGCGATCATATCACAATAAAAGCTCAAATAACTAAAGAAACGCCCGAATTTAACAAGTAACGCATATGAACTCACATTATCACATTTAAGCTCAATTTACTCAAAAGACGACGAATTCTCCATGATAAGCACGCAAAACGTAGAAATAAAAGGCATAAAATAACTCCGAAAACGGAGTTATCAACTACCCCCACACTACCTTTTGCTCGTCCCGAGAAAATCTCCCATGTCAATTCCATTTCTCTCAAGCCAAAACTTCTCTCGCTTTCCCGCAATCCATCCAACTTTGCATACTAACCTAATTGCTCATTGCATAACTTCCCTACGCCATTTGCATACTTTCACCTCACATTGCATACAAAACCATTATCAATTGCATACTAATCCGAGTAGAACAATTCACCAACCATCATTTTTACTAGTCGACACGACTCGATTATACACAATGCACCTATATGCAAATGCAATATTCACAATGCAAGTATTGAAATACAAATTTTTTTCTTTTGCGAGATTGGGCAATCTCCATTAGCCTAAACCGATTCACACGAAGCGATGAGAAATCTAGACACAAGGAATGATTTGAAATCAAATTCGACAACACGAATTCCCCCTAGCTAGTATAGAGAACCTAACTTTACTAAGTACACGAATGCAATACCTTTTCATGTGTGCCACAAAATAAGGGGCTACGCTAGGCTAAGCCACGTTCAAGGTCCGAGCTCCTAATCCGCTAACGGGTTTAGAATGATGAGGCTTTAGGGACAAAACGGATAAAAATCAAACACAAGTCCTAAGGCGTCACATTCTCGCAATTACCCCCATCTCACACACCCTCACAACAAGGATAGAAACCAAGCCCGAAACTCACCATCTCCGGCCCTCGATCCCCTCACACCCCGGTACAATTACGATTTCCGCGGTTATTGTCATGAATAATGTATAAGCAAAAACCTCCCGTTCGTGAACTAGTCGCTTCTCCACTCGTTCTTCCACAAAGCTTCTCATCTTCCTTTATTCAACTCTCCTTTTTTTTCTCTCTTTTTTTTTATACCTATACTATATGCTTGACCAACTCGACTTATGACTCAATAATGGTGGGATGACTCAATAATACCAAAACGTGCACGCAAAAAGATGAATAATAAAACGAAAAATAATGACATAACCAAAAATTTCTAACTACATGCTGACACGGGCGATGCAAAGACTCAACATTGACTAGTAAAAAGGACTCAACCACCCCCACACTAGAATGCATCGTTGTCCTCAACGATAACACGAGGACTCAACAACTCTAGCACGAGGGCACACTCCACTACTCGTCTCCTTCTTCCTCCTCTTCATCTTCTTCCTCATCATCTTCTTCTTCCTCATCCTCACTCGGCGGAACCGGATACTCAAATTCATCCTCTTGGAACCACGGATGCGCCGTCGGGACCGGTGGAACAAACTCCCCCGCCGCCTGACCACTCGACTGTATCACCCACTGGCCCACCATCTGGATTAATCCACCCAGCTTCACCTGATTGTCCCGAGTGTGGGCAAACTGGCGTCTTCTCTCGATTCTATCCCGGGCCATCTCCTCTCTTAGGTGGTCATAGGCAACCTGGTTATCAAACCTAGAGGTGTTCATCCTCCTACCCTTGCCCCTCTTCCTCGCTGTCTCATCAAACCTATGCCATTTCCTAGACATGAATGGTTTCAAGTCCATATCTCTTCCAATGACGACTTCGGCGGTTTTGGCCAGGTGAGTCAGCAAGCAAGTATGACCGGGACCTAATTTGTTATTCTTCGACACCCTCTCTAGAAAATTTTCCCAGATAAACTTAGGGATATCGATCCTAACCCCGGTGTAAAGACAGAGAGCCCAGACCGATAGGTGGAAAAAGTAACTAGGGTTTCGTGTGATTCCCAAAACCCAGTTCTCTAGCAATTCACAGCACCACCTTGCCTCCGGCCTATAATACCTCTTTTCGGCCTTCCAATGAATCACCTCCCCTTTTCTGTCCCATGGATCTACCCCTTTCGCAAAACAAAATGCATTCAAACGAGACCACAGATTCTCACTACGAAGAAAAGTCTCGTACCCACAACCCTCTTTCAATGCGGGGAAACCCATGGCCAAAGCGATAGACTCTGGCGTGAAGACTATCCACTCGTTCCGACAGTACACAAGACGAGGGTCTCGGCTCTCACCATTTTTTGCATACCTCAAGTTGAGGAAAAACTCTCTCGCAATATGGGAACTAGACGGCCCTACTAGCTTAAACCAGTTGGTAAGCTTCTCGCGCTCAAAAATTTCCTTGATGGGAGTAGGCATATCCTCGTGCAAGGGAAATGCCTTTTCGGGCTGCCCGTTCTTAGTCAAGTATGTATCGTTGCGAGAGTCTAGATGGGCCTCGTAGGTGACAAAACGATAACTATCATAACACCCGGGCCCAATACTCCATTCTTTCAAGTTAACCTTAGCCGTTCGTCGGCCTACAATGCCCGGTTTGGACGGGGGAGGGGCACTCAAGATTTCATATTGGGGAATGGGCGGTATTTCTAATTGAGGCTCGCCCGACCCCGATGCTTCTTGTGAGGTACCCTCTCCCGTCTTCCGTTTCTTTCCACCCGCCATTAAGAATACAAATTCAAGTAAAACAAGAAATTCAACTTTTGTGCACGTGACAAGAAGTGTGTGTTGGAATAGATGCCCTAGAGGCAATCGTAGATTTAGTATGAACAATGTTTTGGCTAGAATATTCATTTATTATTTATGGCGATAGTTAATATAATGAAGTCCTTAGATAAAATGTGTTATTTATCTTAAATATCCCTAGTCCATTATATTGATTAATAGGACAATCAAATATAGACTAGTATGTGGATAGATTGATATGGAGATATCAATTCTAACACATGGGTATGCATTAGGAGTAATGGCATACTGGATTGACCCACGACGAAAAGGATACATTAGATTATGTGAAGTCACAATCGCTTTTCGTAGTGCTAATATTATTGCAATCCTTGGACTTGAAGTCACTAGATACTCTAGTTGTGAAATATTGCGCTTTGATGTTATCAAACGTTACACCGTAACTGGGTAATCATAAAGGTGGCTATCGGGCGTGATAGGAAGCAAGTTTAGAGATCGTAGTGATGTAGATAGGATTTGTCCCTCCCACATAATGGGGGTAAATATCCACGGCCACTCGAGGGATGAGGCTTATTGAATGTCTAGCCAGACTCAGATAAATTAATATAGAGATATTAATGTTATCTGCAAGCATAAGCATATTCCCAGGATCGAGGAACTATGGATTGGATATACGAGTGTGACTATTTATGTCTCGTTTCCAATCCGGATATGGAGGCAAAGGGATAATGCAATATGACATATTGGGCACAAAGGTTTGTCGGGATCACTGACTATTTCTATGGGTTGGGTGGCATGGATGTGTTGCTAGACACCGCTCCATGTTAGTAATAGTTACTACCAACTATATAGAAACCTATGGGGTCACACGTCAAATAGAGCAGAGCTAGATTTGGGATTAATTAATATAGATTAATTAATAGAAGGATCATTGTGCAACACCTTGCAAACTTAGTAGGACTAATTTGCAAGGAAGGGAATAGTTCTAGTCCTACTAGAACAAGAAAACTCTAATATGGAAACAACAAGGAGTTGTTGGAGTATATATATAAGAGGCTCTAGCTTCCTTCCCACAAGAGTTATTATTAGACATAACACAAAGAGTGGGAGAGAGCAAAAGAGAGAGCAAGACAAACTAGAGGGCCGAAACCCCCTAGCCGTCCGCCCCCTCTACCCAACGGCAAAGAGGAGGCTGCACCTCCCTTGTGCCTTTGTTGCTTTGATCTTCTTCCCTCTTCCTCCGGGTTCAAGCTAGCACTTGTTTGAAGGAAGAATCTAGATCTCACCTCTAGACGTGGATCAACCGTAGAGACAAGGACATCATTCTTCGTGTGATCTCACAAATCAAAAGGTACACATCTTCTATGACCCTAATCATGTTATGATATCTCTTCCTGTGATCCTTGGTGGGCTTTGAGTAGGATTAAATTTTGTTATTCCGCTGCGTTACCTACGTCAAAACCCAACAGTTGTATCAGAGCCACAGATCGTAGAACATAACATGATATTATGTGTTTACGTTTTCAGTTCATACACCGTATTATTGTTTATTACGCGAAAACTGAAAAATTGGCATAGTAGATGCAAGGTTGAATTTGATTCAATTAAACAAGACCCAATTTAACATTGGATGTTAGAATTGGTGAGTTTAATCACATAGAATGTGAATATTTGGGTTCTTGAAAAATTAGGGTTCATGGGCACATGATTGAAAAGGGGTTTTCAATTATGGAAACAAAGTTATGGAAATAAATCCATAAGGAAACAACTTTGCTTGGGCAACAAGGAAGAGGGAAGGAGACTAGGCCGAAACCCTAGCCGCCCGCCCCCTCCCTTGCGCGCCAAGCAAGGCCGCGGGCCTCTAGGCGTGCGGCGGTCCTAGGGTTCGGGCCACTTCTTGGCTTGGACCCTTTGGACCGTTGTGAAACCCTAGTTACCCAATTTCATTAAAATTAAACAAGCGTGTTAAAAATTGGTTTTAACTGTATTATGTGCTTTATTGCATGGTGGATGGATATGACCTAGGATTGTGGATGTTTATTGTTTTGTGGTTTGGTTTACGGCCTGCGAGCTGATCAAATTAATGTAATAATTAATTAAGTTTTACGGCCTGCGAGTCGTTCTTTTTCTCCTCGACATGTGAGGCTTTTTGTTATTTATTTATTCTAGATGTTAGGCTAGAATTAGAAATATTTAGATGATAGCCAAGAACGTGGAGAAGAAGACCGGAGAACCAAAGGAGCCAAAAGACATCCCTAGGCGCGCAGCTATGGTGGAGCACATGGAGATGAGCTCGGCACTTTAGGGCAATTAGATATTATCATTGGCTTGATAATATCATTAGTCTAGGGGCCATATCCATGCCACGTTTTTTTTTATTTTGTGGATGTTTATTATTCATGCCTTGTTATTTATTTTGTGTGTGTATGGCGCTACAAGCAAAACGATATCAAGATAATAATAAACAAGGTTGGTCTTTTATTGTGGATGGCCCAATCCAAATGAGTAGACCATGTTGATAAGATCAACCAAACAAATTAAAAGAAATCCCTCAAATAAATATTGCGTTTTGCCTTCTCTTGCCAAAACACCCTTCATGATCATGGCCTATTAAAATTCGGGCTTGCCAAAGCAAGGCGATTTTAATTTTTCATGATGTGTTGCGGACGACGCAAGCTAGTATTGCGTGTATGTTGAAAGCAAGAGGTTGGACGCAACTAGGCAAGAGTCAATTAAGATTGATGAGCTTAGAGGCATGACAATTAAGAGTTATCCATAGGATAAAGAATAAAAGGAATTTATTCACCAAATTGGACCAAGAGTTGCATGGGATGCAATTGGAATGGTTCCTACCTAAATAACCAATTCTTGGGTGACTTGCCAAAGCAAGCTCAAGAAGAAGTGAAAAAGGGATCTTGGACCCACTAGAAAGTATAAAGATATTTTCCGCTTTAATAGTGAGGGCTATTAATCCGAAGAAAAATAGTGGGAGCTATATTTAATGATCTAGACATTGTTAAATATAGTCAAATTGTTCAAAATACTAAATTGCATATTTCTCGTTTTGTAGAATTCCAAATGGCAAACAACAACGCATCGAGTTCATCCCTACGATCTGTCCTTGAGAAGGATAAATTGTCTGGAACAAATTTCCTTGACTGGTACAGAAACTTGAGGATTGTCCTCAAGCAAGAAAAGAAGCTGTACGTCTTAGACACTCCAATTCCAGACCCACCCACCACAAGATGAGTCTCTACTAGCGGAAGTAAGGGCACGTCAGAAACATATTGATGATTCTAATGACGTGACTTGCCTCATGCTTTGTACCATGACTGGTGAGCTTCAGAAGCAACACGAGAACATGGAAGCCTATGATATGATCAGACACTTGAAACAATTGTTTCAGGAACAGGCAAGGCATGAACGCTATGAAGTGTCTAAAGCATTGTTCAAAAGTAGTCTTGCAGAGGGGAATCCAGTAGGCCCTCATGTACTCCGAATGATCGGGTACATAGAGAACCTTGAGAGACTGGGGTTCCCACTCGGCCAGGACTTGGCGACTGATCTCGTCTTGCAATCGTTGCCTGACAGTTATAATCAGTTCATTATGAACTATAATATGAATGAGATCAACAAGTCTTTGCCAGACCTATTGAACATGCTAAAGACAGCTGAGCAAAGCATCAATAAAGGCAAGGGCAAAGCCATAATGATGGTACACAAGAAGAAGAGCAAGTCAGTTGCATCTACTTCAAAAGGAAAACGCAAGAAAGTTGCGAAATCCAAGGAAGCCCTAAAGCCTAGTGGAGGCGTGGCTAAAGGTGAATGTCACTACTGCAGCCATCCGAGTCACTGGAGGAGGAATTGCCCTAAATATATGGAGGATAAGAAGCTTGGAATAGTGATTCCACCACCACCAGGTATTTATGTTATAGACGTCAATCTCTCTATTTCATCATCCTGGGTATTGGATACCGGATGTGGTTCTCACATTTGTCGTAATGTGCGGGATTTGAAAAGAAGTAGAAGATTGCGAAAAGGGGAGATAGACTTGCGCGCCGGGAATGGAGCAAAGATTGCTGCATTAGCTGTAGGCGTTTATGAGCTATCTTTGCCTTCTGGACTTATTTTAGAATTAGACAATTTTTTTTATGTGCCTGCTATGAGCAGAAACATTATTTCCGTTTCTTGTTTGAACGAGAAAGGTTTTTCTATTTCAATAAAGGACAAGTGTTGCTCCATTTATTTTGATAGTATGCACTATTGTAGTGCGCATTTGTCTAATGGATTGTATATCCTTGATCTAAATAATCCAATCTATAACATAAATACTAAAAGGATTAAAACTAATGATTTAAATCCTACATATCTATGGCACTGTCGTTTAGGCCATATAAATGAGAAACGCATATCTAAACTCCATAAGGATGGACTTCTAGACTCATTTGATTTGGAATCATATGAGACATGTGAATCTTGTTTATTACGAAAAATGACAAAGTCCCCTTTCAATAAGAAAGGAGAACGGACTAGTGAGTTATTGACACTCATACATACTGATGTATGCGGACCATTCCCCACGCCTGCCAGAGGTGGTTATACCTACTTCATCACATTTACTGATGATTTCAGTAGATATGGATTTGTATACCTTATGAAGGCCAAATCTGAATCCTTTGAATTGTTCAAGGAATTCAAGAATGAAGTAGAGAAGCAACTTGGCAAGAGTATTAAAGCCCTACGATCGGATCGTGGAGGAGAATACTTAAGCCAAGAGTTTAATGAGTATCTTAGAGAGTGTGGGATAGTATCCCAGCTCACTCCACCCGGAACACCACAATGGAATGGTGTATCTGAGAGGAGGAATCGCACTCTATTAGATATGGTGCGATCTATGATGTCTCAAACAGATCTTCCGATATCCTTTTGGGGACATGCTCTAATGACGGCAACTTTTACCATTAACCGTGTTCCATCTAAATCAGTCATGAAGACGCCATATGAGATATGGACTGGGAAGCGTCCCATAGTGTCTTTTATGAAGATTTGGGGCTGCGACGTCTATGTAAAGCGTTTACAAACAGACAAGCTCGGGCCTAAAGCGGATAAGTGTAAGTTTGTGGGATATCCTAAAGAGACTAAAGGATATTACTTCTATAACCCTACCGAGAACAAAGTGTTCGTTGCTCGGACCGGCGTGTTTCTAGAAAGAGAGTTAGTCTCTAAAGAAGCAAGTGGGAGGGTTGTAGAACTTGAAGAAATTCATGAACCACAAACCACTGAACCGATAATGGAACATGAACAGGAACCACAAGAAGTTGTGGAAGAACCTGTTCAGGTAACACAGGAACTCCGTAGATCAGGAAGAGTGCGTCATGAGCCAGAGAGGTATGGACTTCTCGTGACTGAGCCCGATGACGTACCACTCATGGAAGATGAGCCTGCAACCTATGGAGAAGCCATGAGTGGCCCAGACTCTAAGAAGTGGCTAGAAGCCATGAGATCCGAAATGGATTCCATGTACACCAACAAAGTATGGACTTTGGTGGAACCACCCGAAGGGGCTCGACCCATAGGGTGCAAGTGGGTCTTCAAGAGGAAGACCGACATGGATGGCAAAGTAGTTGCCTATAAGGGGCGATTGGTGGCCAAAGGTTATAGACAAATTCATGGTATTGACTATGATGAGACCTTTTCACCAGTCGCCATGACTAAATCCATTCGAATCTTACTTGCTATTGCAGCATACTACGACTATGAAATTTGGCAAATGGATGTCAAAACAGCGTTCCTTTATGGGAACCTCCTTGAGGATGTGTACATGACACAACCAGAGGGTTTTGAGGATCCAGAGAATGCCAATAAAGTCTGTAAGCTGCAAAGGTCCATTTATGGATTAAAGCAAGCTTCTAGGAGCTGGAATCGACGTTTCGATGACGCGGTCAAAGAGTTTGGCTTCATCAAGAACGAAGATGAGCCTTGTGTTTACAAGAAGGTTAGTGGGAGCTCTATAGTATTTCTGGTCTTGTATGTAGATGACATACTAATCATTGGCAATGATATTCCTACTTTGCAATCTGTTAAAGATTGGCTAGGAAAGTGCTTTGCGATGAAAGACTTAGGAGATGCAGCCTATATACTGGGTATAAAGATCTATAGAGATAGATCTAAAAGGTTGCTTGGCCTAAGCCAAAGTACATATATTGACAAGGTGTTGAAGAGGTTCAACATGCAAGATTCCAAGAAGGGATTCTTGCCCATGTCACATGGAGTCACTCTTTCCAAGAATGACTGTCCCTCCAATGAGATGGAGAAGGACCGCATGAGCAGGATACCCTATGCTTCGGCCATAGGATCCATCATGTACGCCATGCTATGTACTAGACCAGACGTATCATACGCGTTGAGTATGGTGAGCAGATATCAGTCCAATCCGGGTGAGAGTCACTGGATTGCTGTCAAGAACATCCTAAAGTACTTGAGAAGAACTAAGGATGTATTCTTGATATTTGGAGGTATGGAAGAGCTAAGTGTAAAGGGTTGCGCTGACGCAAGCTTCCAAACCGACAAGGATGGTTACAGATCGCAGTCTGGATACGTGTTTTGCCTGAATGGAGGAGCTGTGAGCTGGAAGAGTTCCAAGCAAGGCACAGTTGCTGATTTTACAACAGAAGCTGAGTACATTACTGTTGCGAAAGCGGCTAAAGAGGCAGTATGGATAAAGAAGTTTATCGCTGAGCTCGGTGTGGTCCCTAGCATAGTGGATCCCATAGAGTTGTGCTGTGACAACTCTGGGGCAATCGCACAGGCGAAGGAACCAAGATCGCACCAAAAGTTAAAGTATGTACTTAGGAGATTCCATCTTATTCGTGATATGATCGATCGAGGAGATGTGAAGATGTGCATGATTCCGACGAATGACAACGTGTCAGATCCGCTAACGAAACCTCTTGCGCAGCGAAAGCATGAAGGGCACGCCAGATCTATAGGCATACGAGATGCGCCAGATTGACTCTAGTGCAAGTGGGAGACTGTTGGAATAGATGCCCTAGAGGCAATCGTAGATTTAGTATGAACAATGTTTTGGCTAGAATATTCATTTATTATTTATGGCGATATTTAATATAATGAAGTCCTTAGATAAAATGTGTTATTTATCTTAAATATCCCTAGTCCATTATATTGATTAATAGGACAATCAAATATAGACTAGTATGTGGATAGATTGATATGGAGATATCAAGTCTAACACATGGGTATGCATTAGGAGTAATGGCATACTGGATTGACCCACGACGAAAAGGATACATTAGATTATGTGAAGTCACAATCGCTTTTCGTAGTGCTAATATTATTGCAATCCTTGGACTTGAAGTCACTAGATACTCGAGTTGTGAAATATTGCGCTTTGATGTTATCAAACGTTACACCGTAACTGGGTAATCATAAAGGTGGCTATCGGGCGTGATAGGAAGCAAGCTTAGAGATCGTAGTGATGTAGATAGGATTTGTCCCTCCCACATAATGGGGGTAAATATCCACGGCCACTCGAGGGATGAGGCTTATTGAATGTCTGGCCAGACTCAGATAAATTAATATAGAGATATTAATGTTATCTGCAAGCATAAGCATATTCCCAGGATCGAGGAACTATGGATTGGATATACGAGTGTGACTATTTATGTCTCGTGTCCAATCCAGATATGGAGACAAAGGGATAATGCAATATGACATATTGGGCACAAAGGTTTGTCGGGATCACTGACTATTTCTATGGGTTGGGTGGCATGGATGTGTAGCTAGACACCGCTCCATGTTAGTAATAGTTACTACCAACTATATAGAAACCTATGGGGTCACACGTCAAATAGAGTAGAGCTAGATTTGGGATTAATTAATATAGATTAATTAATAGAAGGATCATTGTGCAACACCTTGCAAACTTAGTAGGACTAATTTGCAAGGAAGGGAATAGTTCTAGTCCTACTAGAACAAGAAAACTCTAATATGGAAACAACAAGGAGTTGTTGGAGTATATATATATATATATATATATATAAGAGGCTCTAGCTTCCTTCCCACAAGAGTTATTATTCGACATAACACAAAGAGTGGGAGAGAGCAAAAGAGAGAGCAAGACAAACTAGAGGGCCGAAACCCCCTAGCCGTCCGCCCCCTCTACCCGACGGCAAAGAGGAGGCCGCCCCTCCCTTGTGCCTTTGTTGCTTTGATCTTCTTCCCTCTTCCTCCGGGTTCAAGCTAGCACTTGTTTGAAGGAAGAATCTAGATATCACCTCTAGACGTGGATCAACCGTAGAGACGAGGACATCATTCTTCGTGTGATCTCACAAATCAAAAGGTACACATCTTCTATGACCCTAATCATGTTATGATATCTCTTCCTGTGATCCTTGGTGGGCTTTGAGTAGGATTAAATTTTGTTATTCCGCTGCGTTACCTACGTCAAAACCCAACAGTGTGTACAGAATGAAACACGTAGGCACGTAAGCAAGTAATTCCTAGGACTCTAAGCAATCGCCCCCAAGCACGCTACTAAGCGCAACAAAAAATAATTTGGGCTTTTACTCAATTTGTGCCTAAGACTCGAATATTGAAAGAACAAGTTTAGCGTGTACCTACGTGCCCGGAGCAAGTCTTACGGGCACACAAATTTCAGAAAGTTGACAAACCGGGCTGTTTTGAGGTTGCCGAAAAAATTTGTCGAAACTCCGAATCGATTGATGCTCCGTACTCCTTGTGTAGTCCCCGTGAGCTTTGCCTTCTTGACCGTAAGCTGAATCAAGCTCTAAGTGGTCCAATTTCTCAAATTTTGCTTCGGAACCCTAGTTCTTCCTCCTCTGATTTCTCTCTCGTCTCTCAATCTCACTCAAAGCTACCCTTCAATCCTTGTTCTCCTCTGAATTGCGAGCAAAACCTTGGGTTGGTTGTGGACTTTGGTGAAGAAACAAGGGAGGGGTGATTTTGATGATGTCGCGGCTATGGAGGGGTGAAGAAAGCTGGGTTCGTGACAATGAAGAAGATGGACGACCTGCTGTTGTCTTCAACCAAACTCTTGAGCTAAAAGTCCATAATGCCCTTAAGAAGTAACCCCATGGCTATTCTCCGTGTATGGCCAAAACTGTCATTCTGCCCGATGTCTTCGTACGAAGACAAATGTCTTCGTGCGAAGAGTCTTCGTACGAAGACAATTTGTCTTCGTACGAAGGTCTTCCTATATAGATACTGCATTGTGTTATAGGAAGACAACTTCAGAGCTCAAAAAATTTTCTAAGTACAAAGTCTTCGTACGAAGACAATTGTCTTCGTGCTGGAGCTTGCCAAAAACATCCTTTTCGTCAAATTTTCGCGTATCCGATCATGCCTTTCCTTTCCGAAGGATCTCCTCGACCTCGAGACTCCCTTTTCACCTCAAAACACTCCCAAAATCCGGGGAGCATTTTATTTGTCAATTTCACGCGTTCCAAGGCACGTTTTGCATTTCCGGATGCTTTTGGCCTCGTTTTACTCTCTAAAGCATCCTTTTTGGCGTAACTTCCTCATCCGGACTCCGATATGCGCGATCCACCTGTCTACAGAAAGCTCTTGACCACCCCCACACGTTGGCACTGTTCAATTCTGTTTCGATCTGTTCTTCAAAATTTCACCTCGTAATCCGTGCTGGCGTGCTAGCTTTCTCCGTTCATCAATCAAATTCTTGCGCATATCAAGACGGGGAGTCCGGGAATATGATCTTCTTCAGGTGCGTGTGTTGAATAGGTACAAGAATGCCTTCTAGCTTCAATTCCTTCACTTCGAACCCCGATACGCGTATTGGGCTGCAAATCTTCAATTTTTACTCTGTTTTGCACGCGCGCATCAAGAAGGGGGATCCGAAATAGGCCTTTCACCTCGTAATCCTGCACATACTCATTGGAAACATTAAATCCACTCTCTCGCACCTCTCAATGAAATCAAACAGAATAAAAATCACAAAACAGTATTAAAACCTACTCTACAGCAATAAATAGGTTGGGTTGCCTCCCAACAAGCGCTTTGTAATTTAAGGTCGACGGCCCGACCCAGTTACCTCAGAGATTAATCAAAGTGCAGGAGTTGCATGAAGCCATTCAATGACTCCAATGAAATTCCCGTCCACGTACGGTTTCGATCTCTGGCCATTCACGACTCCAATGAAATTCCCGTCCACGTACGGTTTCGATCTCTGGCCATTCACCTTAAATCTGTTCCCATTTGCATCTTCCACCTCAAGAGATCCCCACGGATAAACTGAGGTAATTGAGTAGGGACCACTCCATCTCGATTTTAATTTCCCTGGAAATAGCTTTAGTCTGGCGTTGAAGATCAGCACCCTCTGTCCTACTTTAAAGTCTCTCGGGATGATGTGTCTGTCGTGCCACAGTTGTGTCTGTCGTTCTTCAAGTTCAAGCAGTGCTTGCTTTTGTTGCTCACCTGAGAGCTTAGCGTCCAAATTGATCTTCTTCAGAGCCTAGAATGCCTTGTGCTCAAGTTCCACCGGAAGATGACACGACTTCCCAAATACTAACTGATAGGGAGACATGCCCAAAGGGGTCTTGTAAGCAGTCCTATACGCCCATAAGCTATCATCTAAATGCAGAGACCAATCTTTGCGTCCCGGGTTGACTGTCTTCTCCAGAATCCCTTTTATCTCTCGGTTAGAAACTTCTGCTTGCCCATTCGACTGCGGATGATAAGCCAGTGATATCTTATGCGTCTTTACCCCATATTTGCTCAAGACATTGGCAAAGACTTTATTCACGAAATGCGATCCTTCATCACTGATAATGGCTCTGGGAGTTCCAAACCGTGTAAAAATGCTCTTACGCACGAATCTCTCTACAGTAGCTCCATCGTTTTTAGGGCAAGCCATTTCCTCTATCCACTTGGTCACATAATCCACAGCTAACAGTATATAAAGATTTCCAAGTGAAGACGGGAATGGTCCCATGAAATCAATGCCCCAAACATCAAAGGGCTCTACTTCCAACACGAAATTCTGAGGCATCTCATTTCGGTTGGAGATATTGCCAGTTCTCTGACATCGATCACACTGCTGTACAAACAAATGAGCATCTTTACGTAAAAAAAGGCCAATAAAATCCACTTTGCAGTACCTTTGCGACAGTGCGCGTTTTGCCAAAATGCCCTCCGCAATTCAGCTCATGGCAATGTCTAAGAATGTCCAAAGTGTCCGGCTCAGCTATGCATCTTCTCAACAAGTTATCAGCTCCTAATCTGAACAAATTAGGGTCATCCCAGAAATAGTGTCGTGCATCTGCGAAAAATTTCTTTTTCTGATGGAAAGACATGTCTTTTGGGACAATATTGAGCGCCTTGAAATTTGCCAAATCCTCAAACCAAGGCACAGCTGCTACCACTACCATAAGTTGTTCATCTGGAAAATCTTCTCTAATTGGCACATCTTCTTGTTTTTTCGTTCTCCAGTCGTGACAAATGGTTTGCAACAACGTTCTCGACTCCCTTTTTGTTTGATCACTATATCAAACTCTTGCATTAGCAATACCCATCGAATCAATCTAGGCTTCACATCCTTCTTAGTAAGGAGATATTTGAGGGCTGCATGATCCGTGAAGATAGTCACCTGAGAACCCACAAGGTATGGACGAAACTTGTCCAATGCGAAGATAATAGCTAACATATCCTTCTCCGTGGTGGCATAATTAACATGTGCAGTATTAAGAGTACGACTGGCAGAGTAAATTACATGAGCTACCTTGTCTTTCCGCTGTCCCAGCACTGCTCCCACCGTATAATCGCTGGCATCACACATAAGCTCGAACGGTAAGGTCCAGTCTGGGGTGGCTATAATGGGAGAGCTAATCAGCTTTTTCTTGAGCAAATCGAAAGCTGCCTTGCACTCTTCATTGAAATCAAAGACGGCATCTTTCTCAAGCAACCCAGATAAAGGCTTTGTGATCTTCGAAAAGTCTTTAATGAAGCGCCGGTAGAAACTTGCATGTCCCAGAAAACTCCGTACCCCTTTGACAGATGTAGGATAAGGAAGCTTCTCGATCACCTCAATTTTTGCCCGATCTACCTCTAAGCCTTTACTGGAGATCTTTTGCCCCAACACTATCCCCTCGGTCACCATGAAATGGCACTTCTCCCAGTTAAGCACTAGGTTGGTGTCAATACATCTGTCCAGTACCCGAGCTAGCTGCTGGAGGCAGTCTTCAAAACCATCACCATAAAGCGAAAAATCATCCATGAAGACTTCGAAATTTTGCTCCATCAAGTATGAGAAGATAGACATCATACACCTCTGAAACGTGGCAGGGGCATTGCATAGCTCAAAGGGCATGCGCCTGAATTCAAAAGTCCCATAAGGACAAGTAAATGTCGTCTTCTCCTGGTCAGCTGGCTCAATCGCTATCCGATTATACCCAGAGTATCCATCCAAAAAGCAGTAATGCGAATGACGTGCCAACCTATCAAGCATCTGGTCCACAAATGGGAGGGGAAAATGATCTTTTAAAGTGGCATCATTGAGTTTGCGGTAATCCATGCAAACTCTCCACCCAGTAACTGTACGGGTGGCAATCTGATCACCTTTTTCCCCTTACACCACAGTTTTACCTCCCTTCTTAGGGACACACTGCACCGGGCTAGTCCACGTGCTGTCGGAAATCGGATAGATGATACCTGCTTCCAACCATTTAAGCACCTCTTTCTTCACCACCTCCTGCATGTGAGGGTTGAGGCGGCGCTGAAACTGAACTACCGGCTTCTTGTCTTCCATGAGCCGGATCTTGTGCTGGCAAACTGTGGGGCTGATCCCCTTGATATCTGCTATGGTCCATCCCATAGCTGCTTTCCTTTCCTGCAATACCTTGAGAAGCTGCTCCTCCTGTTCCCTGTCCAAACACGCAGAAACAATAACAGGTAAAGTTTCATCAGATCCCAAGTATAAATACTTTAAATGAGCAGGTAACAGTTTCAATTCTAAATCAGGAGCAGTAATAAGAGAAGGAGTAAGAATCTTCCTGCTTCCCTCATTAAAGAGGGTTAGGGGTGAACGCCAGCTGGCCTCCATAGCCTGTTCTTTTTCACTCGAATCAAGCAAGGCAAGTTCCTCATACAGCTGCTCCAATAATATATCGTCCTCCTCGTCTGGTGTGTATGCCTCCACACCAAAGCACTGCTCACTCACTGCATATGCAGGGAATTTCATAGCTTCAAAGACATTAAATGCTACCTTCTCATCGTTAAGACGCATAGTCAATTCTCCATTGGCAACATCAATCATCGTCTTTCCCGTAGCAAGGAATGGCCGTCCCAATATGAGTGGGACATCATCGTCAGCATCCATATCTAGGATCACAAAATCTGCGGGAAAGATGAGTCATTCGACTCTCACAAGCACATCCTCCAAAACACCCCGTGGTCGTTTTATAGTACGGTCAGCCATCTGTAAACACATACGAGTGGGTTTTGGATCTCCTACACCGAGTTGCTCAAAAACTGATGTAGGCATCAAATTTATGCTTGCTCCAAGATCACATAACACCCTACCATGGAACGCATCTCCCAATGTCACAGGAATAATGAAACCACCCGGATCTTTCATCTTTTTGGGTAGCACTTTTTGCACCACGACGCTACACTCCTCATTCAGGGTCACGAACTCAAAGTCATCCATGCGTCTTCTATTAGAGAGTAGGTCCTTGAGAAATTTTGCATATTTAGGCATTTGTGAAATTGCTTCAGCGAAGGGTATATTGATGTGTAACTTTTTGAAGATATCAACAAATTTCTTGAAATGCTTGGCATCTTCTTGGCTCTTCAATCTCTGCGGGTAGGGAACACGAACACTATACTCCTCCTTTGGCTTCTATTTCTCATCCGACTTCCTCACCGTGTCCTTTGATTGGGGACTCACGGTAGGCACGTGAATCTCTTCATCCAAGGCTTTTTCAGTGGCCTTAGTTGTCTCAGCTCGCGCATGGGTAGGATATGGGGGATCCTGAGTAGTGGTCCCACTGCAAGTAGTAATAGCCTTCAATTGCTCAGTTGGAGTAATAGTGTTGGACGGAAGTATACCAGGTGGAAGTCGAGTATTTTGATTGGCTATTTGCCCAATCTGTTTTTCATGGCTTTTTATCGAGGCTTCTATCGCGACAATCTTGCTTTCAATCTTATCGTTGCTAGCTAACAGTTTCTTCAACAACGCGTTTGTGTCCAGCTCTTCTGAAGATGGAGGTGGTGGAGGAGCCTGTTGCTGTGGAGCTTGTCGCTGAGCTTGATAAGGAACATTTGGCCTTAGACCTGGCGCATATAGTCCACTATTCGGATTGGCATAACTGAAGTTGGGGTGATTGCGGTTTTTGGGATGATAGGTGTTTGGCCATTGCTGCTTCCTTTGGCCCATGTAGTTTACGTCTTCAATACTGTCTCCATATCCCTGGTTTGCATCTGCTACCATCTCTCCTACTGACTTCACCTGTGCCGATGGATTCAAATTACTAAAATCCGAAGTCATCACTACCATCTGATGTTCAAATTTCTGCTCCACCATGGACTCAATCTTACTAACCAATGCCCCATCTGATTTTGTGCTTCTACGAGTCTCAGACCTCGTGGATTCGCGTTTGGCTACATTATCTAGCAGATCACGACATCTCTGTAGTCCCATTCCCATAAAATTTCCTTGAGCCATCATGTCCAGCTCACTAGCAGTCTCTCTGTCCAAAGCATTATAGAAGTAATAGAGGAGTTTATACCATGGCTCTCCGTGAGTAGGGCATCTGCGCAAGAGCTGGTTGAACTTTCTCCATGTGTCTCCCAATGAATCATCTTCCTGTTGTGTAAATTTGGTTATGTCAGCCATCCGTTGAGCAACCTTGGATGGTGGAAGATACTTCCTGAGAAACTCTCTACTACAATCTGCCCATGTAACTATGCTGCCTGCTGGAAGTTCCATAAGCCATGTCTTTGCCTTTCCCGATAAGGAGAAGGGGAAAAGCATGAGCTTTATCGTCTTGAGTGGAACTCTGTGATCATACATGGTAGAAGTGATCTGCTCGAAATTTAGCAAGTGTTGATGTGGATCATCACTCGGAGCTCCAGTGAATAAGCACTCATCCCTAACCATGTTGATCAACGGTTGGCGAATCTCGAAATGGGCTGCATTAAATCTGAGGTCTGACGATGGTGGGCTGATATCCCTCCGGTGTAGTCCTGAAGTAGTCCACCAAAGGACGCTCATCCTCCTCAGCATTGTTCACTTGCTCTACCACATTCCGTCCGTTGTTGTTCCGATTATTGCCTCCATTGTTCCCATTGCCACCGTTATTTCTGCCAACTACTTTCGCACCAGGAAGTTGTTGTGGATTCGGAGGGTTCATGCGATCAATCATCGCCTGCATCTCAGCCATTTGAGCCCTAAGTTGTTCAGATTCCGCGGCTCTGTTTGCAGCCTCCTCTACAGCAGCTGCTCTAGCTGCTTCCGCATCTTGCACATTTTTGCGATTCTCTCAAACTCAGCTCTCGTTTCATCATCCATAGTGACTGAGCTTGAGTTCCTCTTGTCTCTACGCTGTGATTTTAATAAGGATTCCGGGTCTTCAAACGTTGGATACAAAGGCTCGTCTCTCGAACGGGTCATGCACCGTGGAAATCAACCTGAAATCACAAACCACGCAAAACGTAGGTGAGTATGGGATATGAACAATAAATTAAAATCCCTAAGGCTAGGAATTATAACTAATTTAGCCGAAGTCCCCGGCAACGGCGCCAAAAACTTGACACGCTCCAACTGCAAGTGTACAGCTGTCGTGTGTAGTAATAAACCGGAAATCCGAGTTGTCGAACCCAAGGGACTTTGTTTAAATTAATTATTATTCTAAACCTTATGTGGGTACGTCGCAAGTGTGTATTGATCTAATTCTACGAAAGTAAAAGTGCAATATTCTCGATTAACCAAGTGAAGTAGTTCACGATTAATAAAGAATGAAGTTTTAGGGTTTTTTGTAATATAGGAGAAAAATACCGGGAATTCTCTAGGTTCACTAGGTTGAGAAAAATTTATGTTTTGACTTGTAAAACAACCACGTGACTTTCACTATTAATCAAGCAATATTAAACGTACCGAGTTACCAAGTAAGTTTACTATACTTTAAACCAAAACTAACCGAGTTACCAAGTCTATTCTAGCTTTAAGCATGCATTAAAACCATAATTCTACTTTAACGATCCTAGTTAACGATGTCGAGTTACCAAACATTGATTCGACTAGGTGAATTATTCAATTTACCGACTATTTCTCACAGAGTTACCGCGTGAAAACTAATTAATTTTATCTCTACATTAGCTACTCGCAAAGATAATAAGATTACCAACGTAAATAATCCATAATAATGAAGAAACACGTGATATTAAGCTAACACATGAATCACAATCATCAAAACATGATATTTAGATCAAACCCTAGCTACGCCAAACGAGAATTCCCAGCAAATAACGTTTAGCTACTCATAATCATACTCAAAACGACAAGTCTTATGAGTTTAAACATAAAAATCAAGAAAAGAGAAGAGTTGAGAATCCAAAGGGATGATCCAAAGCTCCTAAGCTCTCCCAATAGCTTCTTGATCTCCAAAAGATGTTCCTAACGTCCCAAACTACTGAAAAAGTCGACCTAGAATGCTTAAATATGTTTCCATAATCCTATTACAAAGTTTGGATAAACTACGAAAAAGCCCCGGAGAAATTCTGCACTTTCAGCGATGTCTCCGTACGAAGACATTTGTCTTTGTACGAAGAGTCTTCGTACGAAGACAAATGCTCTTCGTACGAAGGTCTTCTTACTTAGATACTGCAAGCTTGTTTGGAAAGACTTTTTGCAGAGCCAAAATTTGGCTAAGTATATTGTCTTCGTACGAAGACATTTGTCTTCGTACGAAGACATTTGTCTTCGTACGAAGACCCTCTTTTCCAGCCTTCTTTTCTTTGACTTTCTCTTCCTTCCTTTGACTTTCTCCTTCCTTCCTTCTTCCATTGACCTTCCTTTGAGCTCCTTTGACTTTCTCCTTCCTTCCTTCTTCCATTTGACTTTCCTTTGAGTTCCTTGCTTCCGAAGTTCGCTTCCATCTCCTGCATGATCCTCCAAGCCCTGTTTTCCTGCGAATCACAACACGAAAACACAACCCGCGATCATATCACAATAAAAGCTCAAATAACTAAAGAAACGCCCGGATTTAACAAGTAACGCATATGAACTCACATTATCACATTTAAGCTCAATTTACTCAAAAGACGACGAATTCTCCATGATAAGCACGCAAAACGTAGAAATAAAAGGCATAAAATAACTCCGAAAACGGAGTTATCAGGTGGACCTGTATTTCTGAGATGGGAGGATCTTCCGTGTTGTGATCAAAAACCTCAGAAGATCTCACATCCTTGGCATGAATGGGAAGACACCAACATTGAGAGCTTGTGGTGTGCCGACGATGAAGCTGATGAAGCACTTGTGACCATTGCTATATAGGATTGGGAAATCAGCAAGTGTGGGGGTATAGATGAGATAAATTTGTCTAATCAAGAGCATTTCGCACGAAAGGAGTATTACTGGGAGGATTTCATGGAGAGAGATTCATTTGAGCCTAGTGTTACTCTATGGAAGTTGATCAAGAATATTAATTGCAAGATGAAAAGAGTCAGCTTGTACACTTCTGTACCATCTTCACATCATAGGGGTGCACTTGAGAAGAGAGTTCCGGAGAAAAGATGGTGGAAGAAGAAGAAGTGGAGGGTTAAAGCAGCCTCCACTATCCTCTTCGGTTGAGGTAACCGGGTCTGGCCGTCGACCTTAAATTATAAGCGCTTCTTGGGAGGCAACCGAATGTAGAGTAGGATATTTGATATTTTGTTTAGTTTGTGTTTTTGAGTTCTCCATATTTGATTGAGAGTGTTGAGAGAGAGAGAGAGAGTTCTGACATTTGAATTGAGTGCAGAGGCATGCAAGAGGAAGCATAGGTGTTGGATTCCTCTTCTTGAGGCGTAGAATGTGCCTCGGAGTCCTGCAATTGAAGAAAATTGCAGAAAAAAGAGGTGAGTCACAGTGCATTTCGGCCCGAAATGGCCCCATTTCAGCCCGAAATGCACCACACTCAGAAAAATGGCAATGTATTTTGCTTTTGAAATCATAGTCCTCAGTGAATTTAGAGTGTCCCCCCAAACGACAAGATCCCCTAGTGTGAGGAAGAAAGAGAAAAAGTTTCAAGTTGTGCAGTGCATTTCGGGCCGAAATGGGGGGCATTTCGGGCCGAAAACCATTTCAGCCCGAAATGGGGTCCATTTCGGCCCAGAATGCATTTCGGCCCGAAATGCCCCCCATTTTGGCCCGAAATGCACTGCACAACTTGAAACTTTATCACTTTCTTCCTCACACTAGGGGATCTTGTCCTTTGGGGGGACACTCTAAATTCACTGAGGACTATGATTATATCAAGTGTGTGTGTGTGTGTGGGAGGGGGGGGGGGGGTTACACATATATTTGCTCGCCTTAACTTGCATAACCATGTTACATATAGATTGGTGAATCAGTTTGCACGTAGTTGTCAGAGTTAGGATTGCATGTGCACGTTTAATTATTGCATGTATATATATATATATATATATATATATATATATATATATATATATATATATATATATATATATATATATATATATATATATTGTTCGCCACTTAAATTATTGAGTCCACCTACCCATATGTGTTGTTCATCGAGTTGGCCCAAGCATATAGAGTTAGAAAAATTAAATAAAAAAAAATAAATAAAAAATTGAAAAATCCTAAAAATAGATTTTTTTTTTGAGAAAGGGCAATCGAAGAGAGTGAATGTGGTGAGGGCTCAATAATAGAAATTCCTTAGGAGTATGAAAATCTGAGGTGAGGTAGACGCGAGAATCTGTAGTAGGAAGGCTATAGGGCTAATGCACTTTAGAATTGTGAGTAGCTGCCTCTCAGACTAGTTATCCTACTAGCGCTACACCACCGTCACTTAGGTAGTTGTCAACCCTCCTCGTAGTGGCAACGGAAAAGCTGTGCGAGTGATGTTTATGGGGACCTCACGTACTGTCTCCACCTCCTAGGTCCACCAGTTACCTCAGTTTGGTCCATTTACCCCTTTTATTCACATCCTCTAGCCTAGGAAGTCGTTCATATGTGACTTGGATCACTAGTTAGAATGGTCCATTCCTATGCGTCATGATAGTGGGAGTAGAGTTAGGGATGTTCGTTGAGGGTGAGCTGATATTATACATCTTGGGTGGATTCTCTTACATGTCATCTTTTGAGGGGATGTGCGGGTGAGTTAGAGACGGTAGCACACTTCGGGGTGGGGGTTAGTCGTGTCCTTACACCACAATCACATGTGGAGTACCATAGTGCGTGATATTCTTTCTGCACGTCATTGGGTGGGGGTTGATTGATCTTATAGGAGGTCGTGCTTTATTTTCACGTATATTCTCTATCTTAGGTGATGACGAGGATCGGTTGGAAAAGCACGTGTCACATTGACTACCGGGTTGCGAGAGTTGGTTTGCGTTGAGTGTGGGGGTGTCGACGATGATTGGATACATTAGTGATTTGACACATTCCACCCCTACAGTGTTTACTTTGATGATTTTTCTCCTCGGATATTTACGCTGCTACTATGAGTTCCATGTGATTTATGGTGTTGAGAAAGAAAAAAAATGAAAAAAAAAAACAGAAAAAGCAAAAAATAATAAAGAGAAATTGAAAGGGAAAGGGAATAAAGGATCCAGATTTGAACTTCATGAAGACCGAGGAGGTGAGCTATTCTTTTGATCACTCTTTCACATTTGTGGTCGCGAGAACGAAGTTGCACCAAGATTGAGGGAATTAGGGCCGGAGTAGTTAGATTCGGTGGGGTTCCTTGTGTGAGAATCATGTTTTTTGAGATATGTCATGACGTCTAGGACTACGCTTCTAAATATCCTATCATACCCGTCCAAAGCCGTCAACAATGTAACTCGTGGATAAATAACTCGGATGGTAGGTGCTAGGGATACGTTTGATGAGTGTGTGGAAGCAACTTATTGAGTGTTCGTGCCCGTTCATGTCCGACGAAACTGGCCACAAGTTCTACCGATCACCAAAGTTATAGAATCTCCAAGGAAATATGAGAGCCTTATGACATGCCAGTTTTCTTTTCGAGATTGCCCAATCTCTAATCGAAAAAAAATATGTTGTTCTTTACTTCGTTGCAATGTTTATAATCGAGTTGTATTGTTTAAAGTCATGTAGATTTCATAGTTCAGTGTTTGAGTCTTTGCGGCCAAGGCAAAGTAAAGATATATGTGAGCCTTTGAAGCAAGTGTTGCTCGGGACGAGCAAGTAGGTAGTGTGGGGGAATTTGATAGCGCCTTTTAGGAGCTATATATTATTGTTAATTTCCACACTATCATGAGATATTTGAGCCTAATGTTAGATAATATAAGTCGTTTTGGCACTTGATGCTTCATATGCGCTTTATTGTTAGTCTGAGCGTTTCTATGAATATTTCGTTGTTATGTGTCAAATATGATCACTTGGTATGTTTGTTCATGTTTTTTTGACAGGAACGGATGCTAATCGGTTGATAGGAGGCATGGAACAAACTTTGGAAACAACGGGAGCTCAAGTGGAGTGAAGGGAAGCCAAGTTGGAGGAGTTAGAATGACCAACTTGCACTCTTTTCAAAGCTCAGGAAAATCTACAAAGACTTTTGGAGCAAGGTATGCGCCATTGGAAAGTATAAATCCAGGGCTTCCCAACGATATATGGTAGGCTCAAAGACGAGTCCGTATGAGAGAGTTATGGCCCGCGGAAGATCAGCTTACAATTCCATCCAGGATTTACAAACTATAGGGGCTGAAATGCGATTTCGGCCAAGTTTGATTAAAATTCGTCCCTAGCTGGTAAACACGATGGATAAGACCTAGGAGGCAATCATACACGCACGGGAGCCATTGGAGAGAGGCTTGGGGATTGCACGGATTCGTCGGAACTTTGGGGATTTCACCGTTTGATCTTTCTTTCTCTTCTCTTTTCATCATGTTTATGGAGAAACTTTGTTTTGCTATTTGTGAGATGATTATCTAGATTTATTTTCTAGGTTTATGGAGATGAACCTAGGGTTTATGAACTAGACAATTTTCCAGATTCAAGTTATTGATTCATGTTTCGATTCATTGAACTATATTGTTCTTATTTGTTTATCGTATATCTTGATTGCTTAGGACTATTGACACGTCTAGGGTAACAAGAACAACTTTGGGAAGATAATCCATAGGTTAGATGAATCGTAGCTTAAAGACTATTATCGTATTAGTTGTACTCCTTGTTATGAACTTATTACTTAGCCTAAAAGGAGTCGCGAACCGGTTAGGCTAGCGTTCTAGGTGGGTTCTTGAGAGAGACTTTACCTAGATATGAACGAGAACAAGAAATTAGCCCGAATCATTGAGACTGAGATGTGAGATGATAGGACTAGTCATGTGAGGGTAGATTCAATTGTGTAGCGTTGGGCATTGGTGGACAGAGAACCCAGTAATCGGCTTAACATTAGCCAGTTAGAACCATATCGGTAGAAGTCGGTGGACCGACATGACCCGTAGTCGACTGATAAGTAGAATGACATGAGACCGAGAGGATATTGTCAATGCTATTACCCGACACAACTAATTAGATAGTAGCGTGTTTCACTAAGTTATCCGGGACTGTCTAAAACCCTAGGGGATCCATAGATCACCTAGTTGTTCTCCATATTATCATAAAAATACAAAAATATTAGATTAGTTTGTTATTTTATTTTAGTCACTTGTTTGAGGGTGACAACCTTTTTAATCATAATGTTTCCTCTTAGTTAGTCGTACTCTAAATTAATAACTAATTAAATAATCTCAAGTATGTCCTCGTTGGATCGATAACTCGGGGTTGAAATATTACCTATATTACTTGAATCGTGCACTTACGGTAACACGTAAGAAAGCATGCCACCCCTGTTGTGATTGGATGTTTTGAATAAATTTTTTACCGGTCGCAATAAGTAGGGTTAATTTATTGCAAATGGTGGATGCAATAAGCCTATTTTAAATTTGGGGGTTGTAATGTGTTAGTTTCAGCATACTCGGAGTGTGCATTAAGTAAGTAAGCCTAATATTTTGTATATCTTACCTTATTCCGCTGTAAGAGCATCTTCCGCAGTTGATATCAAATTTTACACAAAATCTTATATTTAGAGGAGGAAAATGGTTTGGCCTTCCACGGTTGACCCTCAAAAACACCTTTTCAGCATTTTGGTAGAAAATAGCATTTTTTTCTCAAAAAAAAAGAAATATAACATTTTTGGTCTCCCACAGCTTTCACCATTTTTTTACATCAAATAGTTATCTGACTATTTCATCAAATTTGAAGAATTTCGTTTTCGACCTCCCACAACAAATAATCAAATTTATCACCAAATCATGAATTTCATAACTACCAACATAAAAAAAAAATCTATTATCGAAATAAAAGTACAGGAAAATACATATTTTTTATGATGTGGGCAGACCTCAAGAACGATGTTAAACGACGAAACAAGAACACAAAATGTAACGTGGTTCACTAGCTATGAGCTGGCTACCTCCACGACCCGAAAAACCCCTTTTATTGGAGAGAAACACCACGAATACAACCCACACAATGTATAGCACGACCTATAGCCTTTATATGGGCCTACTATACAGCTCGTGCCCAAAGAAATACCAAAACTGAGCTAAGGAATAAGGAAACAACTAATTTCCGCCTCTAGGACTGTCTTAGGATGTCTTCGCACGAAGGCCTTCACACGAAAGCTCGTGTCCTTCGAACGATTATTCTGATCCTTCTGCTTGTTTTATCTTCGTCTTGCTCCTCTAGTTGGTACGTTTCTTGCCCTGCTTAGTCGCCGACTCCTCGTCAAGCCTAAGTCCATTAACGCACCCCCTGATTCCCAAAAAGTCTCCACCTTTCCTTGAATTCTCTCATCCTCTTGCGCTTGAATTAGCCGGTTCTCTTCAATATCCCCAATATCACAAGTTGCTCCAACTTTGCCAAGTTCCTGCAACGTGTTCCCCCAGCGATGCTCCAACTCTCGCCAAGTTCCTGCAATCGAACCCTATCGATGCTGCAAATACCGCCGAGTTCCTGCAATCGAAACCCCTGTTTGTTGTTCCAACTCCCACTGAGTTCCTACAACAAAATCGTTTGTTGTTCTGACTCCCACCGAGTCTCTACAACAAACCCCCCAATACGTGTCCCCTTCACGTGCCATGTCTCTCGTCAGATACTCCCCTATTCCACCATCCGCCTCCTGGTAAAGAGCACAGATTGCCCCTTGCCCTCACAAAGGGGCCTAGAGAACTAGACCATCCTCGGAAGTACCCTCCATCTGCAGCCAAATCTGCAGATCCTGAGTTCATCCTTCGTCCAACGGTGTCTCTTTTCTGTACCATTGGAACAAACGTCACCGTAGCTCCCCTTGGCCACCATTATCGCGCTGGAAATCTTACTTTCTGAACCCCATATGCATCCCTGTGCTGCATCCCCTCTTGCTGAGACTCAAACTCAGCGGTGGTGGTTGTACCTCCTTCCTTCTTGTCTGTCACCAAGAGCAGCCAATGATCGCCGCGTTTCAACAACGTGCGCATCTCAATCTGCCCCAGACTGAAGCTGTTCCTCCCGTTGAACTTGTCGATCTTGGTCATCTTCCCGGCCATATTCTCTGCAGCTCCTTTTCCAGATACGTAACCCCCAAACGCGTTCTCCACCTTGATAGCGAAACCGTAGCTATGAATCTCGCGAATTGTGAAACTCTAGCTCTTTAGCTCCACCTTGATCTTAAAACGGCGACCAAGCTCTAATACCAGTTTTTTATGATCTGGGCAGAGCTCAAGAACGAAATAAACGACGAAACAAGAACACAAGACGTAACGTGGTTCACTAGCGATGAGCTAGCTACCTCCACGACCCGAAAAAACCCATTTTATTGGAGAAACACTACCAATATAATCCACACAATGTAGAGCACGACCTGTAGCCTTTATATAGGCCTACTATACAGCTTCTACCCAAAGAAATACCAAAATTGTGCTAACGAACAAAGAAACAACTAATTGGCCGCCTCCAGGGCTGTCTTCGCACGAATGCCTTCACACGAGAGTTCGTGCTCTTCGCACGAACAATCTGATCGTCCTGCTAATTATATCTTCGTCTTGCTCCTCCGGTTGGTCTGTTTCTTGTCCCGCTTCATTGCCAACTCCTCGCCAAGCCTAAGTCCATTCAAGGCGCCCCATAATTCCCAACAAAAATGATTATATTACAAAACATTGTTCATACAATCTCTTAAAAAACTATAAACTAAAATAATACATAAATTTATTGGAATAAAAAAACTTAAATAACACTCAAAAAATCTAATTATAATTTATTAGTCACCTAACACTATTTTTAACACCAGTTATTTGCAAAATATGACATATGTCTCTAATTATATAAAAGTGAACTAAAACATGCCCTAAACACTAATTAAGAATTTGGTATAGATTACACCAAATTCTATTTTTTCCATCAAATTTGATGGTAAAATATGTTTTTTTATAAACTCATGTATATTAAGCCAAACCAACAGAAACAGAGGGGAGGTCAATCCCAACAGCTAGACCAACTGAGAAAGGTAAAGTTTCAACGTCTAACTCACTACTACTACTACTACTACACAGCTCAAAAGCCCACTTTGCAAGAGCATGAGCTGCACCATTACAAGTTATAGGACAGAAACTAAAATTTACCAATTTTCCTTCCAAACACTTTACCCCAGCTGCTACTCTTGTGCTCAATTTCCAGCAAGCTCTATTTGGATTCCTCCAGCACTGAATTACACAAAGAGCATCAGATTCTATTTCAACATTTCTCAAGTCCTCCTTTAGTATGATTTTAATAGCTTCTTCGATTGCTTGAAATTCTGCATCTTCAGCACTATTGCATTCTATTACCAGAGTCCCTCCAAAAAAAACATTTCCTTCATAATTTCTAGCAATGTAGGCAACATCACCTTTTCCTTATTTATAACTAGCATCACAATTTATCTTTGTATGGCTAGGCTGTGGAGGGCACCACTTCAGATCTTCTTTTTCAAAAATTCCTGTGTTTGCTTCCAAATCTAAACCACTATGCTCCCTCCATTTAAACATTATATCATCACAAAGTTTATCCGCTTTAGCCACCTTGTTGTTAAAGACAAGGTCATTTCTACACATCCAAATATTTTCTAAAATAATAGCACATAATGAAAGTTTTGAGCTATTCATTTTTGCATCCACCCCTTCCAGTAAACTCTTTAAGATCAGCTCCTTCTCAGAAGAAGAAAAATCCAAAATTCTTACACCCATACACTGAACCAGATAGCTCTAGCAAAGTCACATTTAAAGAATAAGTGAATTTCCTCTTCTACAACAGCATTGCATAAATGACATACCTCCTCATTAGTCCACCCCATGTTCTTCCTAATTGGCATTGCATTTGCTAAAAATCTCCAGATCATCACCTTTAGTCTGTTGTGTATTTTTGCTCCCCATATTCTTTCCAGAAACCTGATTTTTTTTTTATTCACAACTCCAGGCCTCTCTGCTTCTAACTGTGCATAATACATAGCTTTGGCAGTAACATTTCCTTTCTTGTCTTGAATCCACCTCCACTGATCTGCAGTCTCTCTAATAGGGAGCTTCAATTTCATTATCTCATTTTTCTCTTCTTTTTCATCCATATATTGAGTAAATTTGCATTCCATCTGGCAGATTCTCTATCAATCAATTCCCAAACCATTTTTGGAGCATTCACCATATCGTCAGGAGGTTTTGGTTTTGAGTTTTCTTGATTGTGCACCCATAAATCCTGCCATATATCTATAGAATCACCATTACCAACTACTTTAATTGATTTTGGGGTGATTAAATCTCTCACACACAAGATGCCTTTTCAGAAGTATGAATCAGTATTCTTCTTCTCAACTCTTTGAAATTCAATTGTACAACAATATTTCTTGAGAAGCAGCTGAACCCAAAGAGCCTTCTTGTTACACCACAAATCCCAAGCCAGCTTTGAAAGCAGAGCTTTATTGTACTCATTTTCCTTCCTAAACCCAAGCCCTCCTTCACTCTTGGCTCTACATAAAGAGTTCCAAATTACACAGTGTCTTTTCTTCTTTGTTGGAGTGTCACCCCACCGGTACTGAGCACATAAAGAATCCACTTTAGTGTTTATCTCTTTTGTCAACAAGGAAACTGCCATAGTATATGCAGGCATTGAACTTATAACATTCTTAATAACCACCTTTCTCCTACATAAGAGAGACATTTAGAATGCCAACCCACCAATCTATTCTGTATCTTCTCTAAAACTGCATTAAAATCCTTCTTTTTTGAGTGACTGAGAAACGTTGGAAGGCCTAGATATATTGCATCTTTGCTGACAGCCTTCAAATTGAAAATATCTTTGATTCTCTTCTGACTTGCTGGGAGTGTTTTTGTTGAAAAAAATTGCAGACTTCAACTTGTTAACTCTCTGCCCTGAACTTTCTTCAAAAAGCTGTAAGCACAGACTCAGGTTTTTAGCTTCCTTGACAGTAGCTCTTCCCAATAAAACTAGATCATCAGCAAATAGTAAATGCTCCACAGGGGGGCAATTTTTTGACAACTTCAGCCCTTTAATAAGATCGTCTGCACTGGCAAACTGCATAAATCTCGATAGAACTCCATTTCATAAGATGAATAAATATGGGGTGGATAATGGATCCCCTTGTCTAATCCCACAAGATCCATTGAAATAACCTTGAGGAGATCCATTTATAAGCACAGAAAAATAGGGGGTACTAATGCACTCTTTAACCCACTCCACCAATTGGGAAGGAAAGTCAATCCATTTAAGCACCTTCAAAATAAATTTCCACTCCATTTTGTCATATGATTTCTCCATATCCACCCTGACAAGAATGAGTCATCCCTTACCTTGTTTCTTTTTTATGGTGTTCATTGCTTCATGAAGAATAATAATATTTTCTTGGATTGTTCTTCCACTAACAAAAGCAGCTTGTTTTGGGCTAATAATCTGATCCAGAACAGGCTTAATTTTGTTTGCAATTTTTTTTGCAATTACCTTATAAGTGGTGTTGCATAAACTTATAGGTCTAAAATGATGTACCTTGCTTAGAGCCTCCACTTTTGGAATTAAGGCAATGAAAGTAGCATTCATGCCTTCTTGCATCTTTCCTCTTCTAAATAAATCTTGCACAACTCCACAGAAATCTTCACCCACAACATTCCAAAACTGTTTATAGAATAAAACAGGTAAGCCATCTGGACCAAGAGACTTACTCCCCATTTGAAATAATGTCTCTCTAATTTCATCATTTGTAGGAATGTCACACATACTATGGGTAAGCTCATCAGCTAACTTAATTGGGAACAACTCTTCAACCCACTCATTGTTAGGTGGATGGGAAGAGCTGAATAAGCCTTTGAAGAATTCACAGAACTCTGCTTCAATATCAGTCATAGTAGAAGCCTCAGATCCATCACTCTTCTAAATCTTGTTTATTCTATTTATGTGTCCTCTAATAGCAGCATAAGTATGGAAAAATCTTGTATTTGCATCCCCAATTTTCAAACAATCACATCTAGACTTTTGTTTCCACATTAACTCTTGTCTTTGATATAATTCATGTAGCTCACCTCTGATTCTTTTTTTCCTCCATCACAGTAGGCTATTCAACTCCATTAGTCTACTCAACTCATTGTATTTTATTAATACTATGAGTGACATGTCCAAAGTGCTTTACATTCCATTCTTTGAGGTCCCTCTTCGATTGCTTTACATGACCACTCCATTTATCTCCAGGGTAGTTGCCTCTCACCTTGCTCCAAGCCATATTAACAATGCCTTTGAATTAAGGGTCTCTTAACCACATAACTTCAAATATAAGAGGTCTGGCTCCCTTTGATGTCACAAGGTCAGTGTCACATATAAGCATGAGATGATTAGAGAAGCTGTACACTTTATGGATAATAGAAGCTTTAGGAAAACTTACCCTCCAACTATCATTGCAAAAAACCCTGTCAAGCCTCTGTTTGATGTGTTCTCCAGTACTCCAGCCATTTGACCAAGTATATTTGGATCCCCTAAATCCAACATCAATCCACCCCGCAAGTTGTATGAAATTTGCTAGTCCTCCAAAAGAAGACTAGTTGTCTGCCACCCAATTTGTCCTTTTGAGAGCAGACCTCATTGAAGTCACCTATAAAAGCACAAGGCAATCCAGAACTCTATTGAATGTATAGAAGTTCTTGCCACAGTTTCTCTCTGTCTTGTTTGTTACATGGAGCATACAAACAATTTAGAATCCAGGTAGGGTTATCATTTTTACCATATATTAACACATATACCAAGTGATCATGGCTCAACAAGATTTCACAATCCACATAATCATTCCATCCAAAATATAACCCACCACTTCTACCTTTAGCCTCAACAACCTCACTGTTACTAAAACCAGCAAAAAAAAAATGTTTTTTGAAGATTTGTGATTGTACTTTTGTTTCTGATAGGAAAATCCAACTTGAGATCTTCTACCTTTATTTGAACTTTACATGCCGAATTGCAGAGGTCTGTCCCAACCCTATGCAACTCCATACCAATCCTCTCATTTAGGAGTTGGGGGCGTGATAGGGACTGCCTCCTCTGCCACAGTAGCCCTCTCCACTATATCATTCCCCATCTCATTTTTTCTCTGCTTCACACCTCCATCAGCACGCTTAAAGATTCCATCAGCATGCCTATGGTACATCTTTCTCCCAGACATAATATTTGTAGTGAAAAAGACTTATTTGGTTTCTAGATCCGTGTTTTCAATAAACATCACTTCATCCTCCATAGTTTCACAATTTCTAGTTACCTGTTCAGGTTCACTCACCAGTTTCTTTTTCTTCCTCTGCTGGAATTCTCTAAAAGATATGTATTCCCTCTTCAATTGCACATGTGTACGAAAATCTTCCGCTATGATTTTTTTTACTATCATCCTTCTGGTTTCTTCATTAAGGGCTTCCATATCCAGCGTTTGATTGTGAACTCCTTCTTGAAATCTCGTTGGCAATTCCAATTCCTTCTGTACTTCATGATCTTCTAACCCTTTATCTTCCTCGATCATTTTTTCAAACCTTTCCTGTAAGGCGTGACCGAAATCTTTTGTTTTAACACTTGTGCTCTAGACTCGGGCCTCATTTGTCTCATAGCTAAGCCCAATCTCTAAGGCATGGCCTTTCATTAAACCTTGAGCATTAGATCCACCTTTCTCCGCAAGGCCCACAACTGTGTGACTTGTTAATGGGCTTGGCCTCGAATTATAATGAATTTTTGCAGGGCATCAATGGAGTGCAAATTACCTTCAATTCCCCTGCTATCTTCCATGTAATTTTCTCGTACAACAGTTTTATCTCGTTGTGCACGCGATCTTGCTGCCAGCAGGAGATTCTCCTTCGTACACAAGGACGAGATTACCTCCATGTGGCAGAAGGGATCATGGGTCTCATTTTTCATGCTCTTGTACGCGTCAGCACCCTTTCCGTACCATCTTCTCTCCCATTATCATCCTCCTCACGCGCCACCATCTTCTCTGGCACTTTTGCGATTAGAATCTTCACTCCTATCATCCTTCTGTAATGATTTAGATTCTACCTGCTCTGTAATGATAATCATCCTTGTCGCATGGTGTCTCTTCCTTTCTCCTGCTCTAAGATGCTTCCCATATCCAGAGTTCATACCCTCCCTTTGGTCCACAAACTTACAATCTTCCTTTTCATGGCTAATCCGACCACATGGATAGCAAAAATCCATTAACTTCTCATATACAGAAGGTACCCAATAGCTAGTTCCATCAGAGAATTTGAGGAAGAAACCTTTTTCTAGGGGTTTCTGTATATCAATCTCCGTTTGTATCCTCATTGGTGCTAAAATTCAAACCTTCCCTTCCGATTCTTTTAGGGATTCCACTCCTACGAACCTTCCAATGATATTAACCACTTTCTTTTCATTCTCAATTGTTAATTTTTCTAAAGGAATCCCCTTAGCCTGAACCCACACCGGTGTTCTGTTGAACTCCATTTTTTCCGGTGGTCTCTCCTTTTGGAAACGCCGAAAGACCATCATCTTATTCTGAACAGACCAAGGAACTCCGATCCACACCTTCTCGCAGTCCTCTGCCTCTTCAAACATAAATATTAAAAAAATTCACCCCTCTCCTGAACATTAAAATCTCCCTTCAGCTTCCAAATGTTCTTGAATAATCCTTCCACAGTTTGTTTGCGAACTTCTCTCTTTTGTATGTCGCTTTCGTCATCGTCAAGAGAGATCATCACAGCACCCCTGCCTTCTGAACAAGGGATCTGGGTATCAGCTCTATTATCAATTAGATATGACTCCACTAATTCTATAATAGCCATAACTAGCCAAAAGAAGACAGCTTTGTTACGAGCCAAATGGATAAACAGTGGTGGGAGAATCAAATAAGAAAGGAGAGGCAAAAAAAGAAAAACGATGAAACAACAGAGAAGTTTTGCTAGCAGAAAGTAAGAAAAAGAGAAAAGATTGGCGCAAGAAACCGACTGCCTGAGCACAAGGCTCACCACCAACACCAGAAGACAAAAAATCTGAGAGAGATGTACTTTACCATTTCACAAAATTTGCACCAAATATAGGATTTGGTGATTTGGTGTTTTTTTAGTCAACGGTTGGAGGCCTAAAAAAAAGTCACCAATCTATTGATGATTTGGTGATTAGCTGATTTGTTGTGAGAGCCCAAAAACACCAAATTTATCATCAAACATAGGATAGACTGTGGAAGATGCTCTAATCATAACAAAATACATTATCTCTATACATATTCGGCTAAACATCATATCGCACTATTTTGGGTAATTTACAGTTTCCACCCTCGGGTTTATGTAAATAGGCAATTCCTATTCCTACTGTTCATCAATTGACACGGGACACCCCTATTTTGTGCAATAATAATTATAAATTATACCCCTCCGTCCATTTCCGTTAGGGAACTGTTAAGTGATAGTGGGGTTTACTTTTGGGGTATTTTATATTCTCATTTTGCTCCTGAGTTTTGGTAATTTACACTTATTACCCCCAAGTTTAGGTAAATATGCAATGCACACCCTTATTTTTTGTCAATTGACATGGAACATCCCTATTTTGCGAGTTGGCAGTGGGGTACACCTTTGGGTGTTTGGTTCATGCCTATTAGGGGTGAGCAAAACCCGGTCCAACCCGCCTTCCCGAACCGCCCCGCGCCAAATCGGTCCGAATTTAGCACCGATCAATGCTAATTGATTGATTATGGGTATAGATCCGTCAACCCGATCAAAGCTCGATCGATCATGGGTTTGGAAGTGGAAAAACGTTCAAAACCGAACCGGTCCGACTAACGTTTTAAATGTAAAAATTGCAAATTTTATTTAGATACATGGTTTAGAAATTAAGTTTACTAGTTAACATCATCTTAATACTAGATTTTTCTCACGTTACTTCTCTTTTCTAGAAAAATATTTTATGTTTCCAACTTCAATATACAAATATATATTACAAAGATAATTAACCAAATAAATATATCTTTTCAAGAAAAAATTAAGGTGTTTTCAACCTGTTTAACCGGTCCGAACTGGAACGAGTCGATATGTTATGATTGGTTTGGGTATCATAAATTATTGGGTAGGTTCGGGTTGAACATTCTCCAACCCGTACATATTGGGTCGGGTAAAAATAATCGGAAAAACCGGTCTTACCCGGTCCGTGCTCACCCCTAATGCCTATTATGTCCTGTAGTGATATATAATGCCCTTTTAACCTTTAGAAACTTCGATATTACTATTTATACTACTAAATTGTATGACTCTTTATCTCTCTTTGGATGGTTATAAATTATTATAGATCATATTTTGTTGTTATCAAAAGGCAAAATTGTCGACAATGAAAACTAACACTGAGAGAATAAGTTTTATTTAACAAAAATAATTATGATAGAGTACTTGTCAAATATCAACATCAATCTGTAGTTTGTTTACTAGGATGATAATAATTTTTTTAAAGCCAAACTAAATAATATCATCGAAAATTATTCGAAGCTAAAATAAAGAGGATTATAGTAGTTTTTTTTTGTTAAAGATTATAGTAGTTAATACAACCCAAGTTTATTTACATTCAAGCGTTGAATTAAAAAAAAATCAAACATTCATTTTGCTGTAATATAATAAAAAGCTGCTTGTCAACAGAAGAAAAACACATAAGATACAAAGAGATACGTAGCAAACAGACATAATTCGATTACTATCTAGCAACATCTTAAATAAATTACAAAAGAGAATAAATTAAAAGAACTTTTTTTGCATCTCCCTCCCCCCCCCTCTCTCTCTCTCTCTCTATGTCAATTGAATTATGTGTCGTCCTGAACCCACCTAAAATATTTTTTTTGCGCATCTATTGGATGACTCAGTATTTTAGACTTGCAGAGATGAAGTTTACACATATGCGATATTTTTTTCATCCGAGTTGAGTGCTTTTTATAAGTTGTGGTAGATTGATTAAATCCCCATCTTTTTTCATCCATCGCCGTCGGAGAGTCACGTAGGGGATTATTCGGTGGCAATAACAGAGAATAGTGCTCCATTGGTGCTCTACAACCAATGAAAATGCAACACTTAAACAAATTGACAGTGATTGGTAGACACTCATTGGTTGTAGAGCACCACGTGGTGCTCTTTTGGAGCACTAAAAATTGCTCGCAATAACATTATTGAAGTCTTAAATGAACCAATAAATCATGGGTAGATTGGTCTTTGTCGTACTTACCCATTTTTTATTGGAGTCTGTCTAAATTAAGGGTGTCTCCTGCCGATTGACAAACAGTAGGGGTACCCAATGCCTATTTACCATAACCGGAGGGTGCTTTGTGTAAATTTCCCTATAAATATTGAGTAAAGGTACAAGGGCAAATTAGTACTTTCGCATTTTCCGTCCATGACCGTTACAACCCATCCAAAATAGGAGTGTCTCCTGTCAATTGATGAACAATAAGGGTAGAGTTTGCCTATTTACATAAACCTAGGGGCACAAATTGTAAATTACCCCACTATTGTATGTTTCCTATCCAAATGAGGCCAGATGTCAACTATGGACTCCACTTGAGCTCTGTGGCCGCTGTATAGGGGCAGCTCTTTGTACTTTCCAACCATTTACTTGGCTCTATTGGTACGCGGTCTTGGCTTGAAGCAACGTTGAGCTTCACTTTTGGAACTGTGAAAGGAGTGAAACGTTGATTAGACACTCATAGTAACTTCATTTTCATTTGGCAACACGTACGTTATCAATATCAATATTAAGTATTCTTATGCGATGACACACAAGTAATCAATCAGTAGTTAATACAATATTGATCAGTCCAAATTTCAGCATTACGTACAATCAATCAATAAAACTGTTGAGTCATAGATGCAACCGAAGCCACCAAACATCATTAAACAATCAACTATGGTTCAACCACTGACCTATATTCAATAAAAAGTTAGAGCCACCTTCTAGTATAAAGTTATGCATTTCAAGACATAATCTACATGCCTCTATTACTATCATCTCCATCCATGAGAAATACCCACACAAGTAGTAGTCCCATCGAATGGCCAGAAACCCATCCCACTGAAATTTTCCGGGTGACCGGTGGATGGCAGCCGATGAATAGTCCCATGAACGACGAATACGGACGTCACGGACGCGAGTACTGGCATGGCAGGAGGAAGTTTTTGACCAGCTACCATTTCGAAGAGAAGAGAGATTTGAAGGGCAAAGTGAAGAAAGAGTTCAAGGACAAGATGAAGCGGTCAGTGAGAGCAATTAATGGAACTGCCATGGGATTGGTGTCGGGGGTTCGTCACGAGATATCGAGAAGAAGGGTTGGAGTTAAAGTTTACAGGTTCGCTGTTGCTTGGCCATCGCTTTTCATGGTGAGGTGTTTCGTGCCATGGTCATATAAAGATCAACAGAAGTACCTTAACTAATCCATTGTGTATGAACTCGTGTTATTCAGTAATTCTCGACAGATTGTAATGGTGGAATACTTTACTACTTTTCGTATTTACAGCGTTTTGTAACAAGAAAGCAAAAGGAAACTTTGTTTATACATACTGATTGGGTGAAAATGGAAAATCACGAGCCATGTATATGGAAGATTTCTAGAATCGTGGAAACCATAAGAGCACATACTTAACGAATCTCGAGCCATTGATACTAAACTCAATAACGAACTGATGTGTGTGCCTCTCTTTGCTACTACGTACTCCTGGTACTGAACAATCATGTATAGTTTGTCTCGATTCCTGTAGGGTCATGAATGATTCTCCCCTCTTAACAATTTCACTAGAGGGTGGAGGATCAGATAATATCGAGAGGAGGGATTCAAAGCCAGCAACTTTTATGTTACTCTCCCATCAACCATAACCCGTCAGTAATCGCCGCATAGTGATAATTTGTTACCCCTGGTAACGAAGGCGATGGAGGACGAGGGTCGCTTCTCTGCCGTGAGGAGCAACGAACGAAGAGAACAAAACAAAACTAGGGCAAAAATTCTCTGATTAATTCTTATGAGAAAATTTACACCCTTTTTATAAGACCCTCTAACCCTGACGGTTCGACCCTAATCCTAATCCGGGTAAAGAACCGTATAGAAACCCCGGATAAATTCAAATACTCCAACAATAATCCAAATAATTCAAAACAATTAAATAACGTCTGCTAGAAAATTAACTAACGCCTAGAACTAGTCCGAACATAATCTTTCAAGTAAAGAGGAGGAGCAACGTTGCGCCTGGGTCGCACGTTGGATGCGTCTTCTATCATCTCCGGATCACCCTCGTCATCACTCGTATCCGACCCAGTGGTCAAGACTACCGTATCAACTCCCCCGGTCTCGAAAACCTGCTTGTCCTCAAGCTGCAAATCAGGAAAAGCCGACTGGATGTCCGGAACTGGTTCCCAAGACGGGGCAGCCCCATCCGACCACGGAACCAACCACTGCTGTTGTGGACTGCCAGAAACCAACACGGTACGGGCCTGGGTTGCGGAAACAGGCACCGCTATGGGACGACCCTTGTAGAACTCAACCGGAAGATCAGCAAGAGGGGTGGCCGAACCCGTGCCAATGTATGGGCGAAGCAAAGAAACGTGGAAGACGTCATGAATACGGCAAGAATCTGGAAGCTGAAGACGATAAGCAACCGATCCTACCGACGAGCCAACTTAGAAGACAAAGGGCGGGCCAACGAGCGCTGCCTATAGCGATGAAGACGCAAGAGAACAAGATCACCAACCTGAAAGGAAACATCACGACGATGTTTATTGGCCTGGGTGCGCATACGCTGCTGCATGTGCGTCAAATGAGTCTTCAAGTCCTGTAACAACGCGACACGCTCGGCCACCAACTCATCCACTGTAGGAGAACGACTCGTCGCAGGTAGTGTAGGAAACAACGAGGGCGGATCACGGCCATAAAGTGCACGGAAAGGCGATGTGTTGATACTCTCATTATGGCTGCAATTCAAGGCCAACTCAGCCCAAGGAAGAAAAGAAGACCACCGTTTCGGACGCTCTGAAGTGAACGCACGCAGATACTGCTCGAGGCCGCGGTTCAGAACCTCCGTCTGTCCGTCAGTCTGCGGGTGGTAGGCCGTACTGAACTTAAGAACCGTGCCACTCAACTTGAATAACTCCCTCCAGAACGTACTCAAGAAAATAGTGTCACGATCGGAAATCAGCTCCTCAGGAAACCCATGGTGTTTCACTACCACATCAACAAAGAGGCGCGCCACACGTTGTGCATCAAAGTCAGTAGGCAAGGAGCCAAAGTGAACGTACTTAGTGAGACGATCCACCACTACCATGATAACCATCGAGCCCTGGGAGGTGGGAAGGCCCGTAACAAAATCCATGGATGCTTTGGCCCAAACCCGATCAGGTATCGGAAGAGGCTGCAACAATCCAGCCGGTTTCTGCGTAGAATATTTCGTCGTCTGACATATCAAGCAGGCTGGATGCCCGGTGGTGGGAGAGCTATGAAACTCCTGCAATAGAGTGTCACGAAGAGGAGACTCACGGCTAACGCATAACCGAGTCTTGAAATACAAGAGGCCATCGGAGAAGGAAAAATGGGGTGGCTTGGAGTCTGACCGCACTGCAGCCAATAGTGCCTGCAAATCAGGCTGAGTGATGACCTCACGTCGAAGAACCTCCAAAATGGCCGGCAAAGGCCGCATGGCCGAGAGGAACATAGGGGCCGGATCCAAATCGTGTTCCCTGCGTGACAAAGCATCAGCCACCCGATTGGCGGTACCCAGTTTGTACTCAATACGAAACTGAAACCCCATCAATTTGCGTATATAAAACTGTTGATCCGGCGTCTGAATGACTTGAGTAAGAAGCTCCTTAAGACTCTTTTGATCACTACGGATGACAAACTCACGACCCAACAAATATCGTCTCCACTTTTGAACCGCTTCCACGACAGCGTACAACTCTTTGTGATAAGCAGAAGCTGAACGGAGACGCGGCCCTAGCTTTTTACTGAAGAAATCTAAAGGGTGACCCTGTTGTAACAACACGGCGCCAACACCAGTGTCTGACGCATCAGTCTCCACCACAAAAGTTTCCGTGAAATCAGGCAGGCGCAATACTGGTGCCGAAGTCATAGCCTTCTTCAAGGCGACAAAACTCTCTGTAGCGGCCTCAGACCAGGCGAACGCATCCTTTTTAAGGAGGTCCGTAAGTGGAGCGGCAAGTGTGGCATAGGCACGAATGAATCTTTGGTAGTACCCCGTGAGACCGAGAAAACCCCGAAGCTGTTTGATTGTAGTGGGAATGGGCCAAGCTACCATAGCTTCGAGTTTCTGAGAGTCGGCCTGCAACTGACCCTGGCCGATCACAAGACCCAAATACTCGACGCTCGTTCTGCTAAAGGAACACTTAGTCAGTTTCACATAAAAACAATGCTCGGCTAATAGCTGTAAAACCTGATGAAGGTGCTGCGCATGTAGTTCCAACGAAGTACTGTAGACAAGAATCATCAAAGAAGACAATCACACAAGAGCGCAATAGAGGACGGAATATCCGGTTCATTACTGCCTGAAAAGTAGATGGAGCATTCGTGAGACCAAAAGGCATAACTAAGAACTCGTAGTGTCCGTCATGTGTGCGAAAAGCAGTCTTCGCGATGTCAGAATCGTGCATCCGAATCTGATGATAGCCGGAACGTAAATCCAGCTTCGAGAAATACCGAGCTGCACCGAGCTCATCAAATAACTCGTCTGTGGTGGGGATCGGAAAGTGGTCTGGTACTGTAGTAGCATTCAAGGCCCTGTAATCAACACAAAAACGGTATGTACCATCCTTCTTGCGCACTAACAGAACTGGAGAAGAAAAGGCACTGGTGCTAGGCTGAATGATCCCCTGATCCAACATCTCTCGAACCTGACGTTCTATCTCTGCTTTCTGGAAGTAGGGATAGCGGTAGGGACGAACATTTACCGGTTTGGCTCCCGGGTGCAAATGAATGTGGTGGTCCCACTGGCGAGCAGGTGGTAAGCCGTCGGGTATGGTGAAAACCCCGCTATTCTGATGGAGCACAGAACGAATCTCAGATGGAATGTCAGATGAAAATTCCACCATGGCGGAGTCCTGAACCGTACATGTGGGGACGGCTAGAAGCTCAAAAAGCTCAAAATCAGTGTGGGTCTGTGAAAACGCTGCCAGCCGATTGTAGGAAATCGATTTCGGACCATGATCAACCCCAGAAAGTACAATTTGTTTCCCCTGCCAGTCAAACTTCATCGTTAACTTACTGTAGTCGTGAGAAATCTCCCCCAAAATCTGTAACCACTGAATGCCAAGAACTGCGTCAATCCCATGAACGGACAGAACATACAAGTCCACCTCAAAAACAGTCCCTTGCACAGTCAATGGGGTCTTCGGACAATAATAAGAACAACGCAACGATTCCCCATTCCCAACATAGACCCGGAACGGAGAAACCGGATGCAGCAAAAGTGACAAGTGTTCAGCCATAGTGGGGTGAATAAAGTTGTGTGTGCTGCCTCCGTCAATCAATATCTGTAGCGTAACACCGGAAATAACCCCTGTTAATTTTAAAGAGCGGGGGTGTGGGTTACCTGCTAACGTGTGTAGATGCGACAGGTTGTCAATAATAATGCCCTGATCATCGTCCTCAGCAGGAACTGGAACTTCAATCTCATCATCATCATCCCCCAAAAGTGCTAGGAAACGGGACTTGCAGTTGTGCCCCCGCACATACGTCTCATCGCAGTTGTAACAAAGACCCTTGCGCGTGCGCTCATCGCGTTCGGCGCGCGAAAGACGAACAATTGGGAGGCCAGCCGCCTGAGAAGCCGTGGCTGCAGCCGTACCCGGAGCAGAGGCGGGTATGGAACCCGTCGTGACCGTGGTTCGGGAAGCGGGCTGGTTCCACGAGCGTCGCGGAACGTAACCTTGCAGTAACTCCTCCTGTCCCGCCGATAACTCCCTGGCTAAAGCGAATGCCTCAGCTAGTGTTTGTGGATGTCGAAGTGTAAGTTCACGCTTTAGGGGCTGTTTAAGGCCAGCGCGAAATAAGGAAATCAGCACAGATTCGTCAACCCCCGTGATCTTGTTTAGCATCGTCTCAAACTCAGATTGATACGCCATAACCGTCGACCTTTGTTGTAACTTGGAGAGCATACCCAAATAGTCCTCATAATGACCTGGATCGAAACGTAGTTTGACGGCGGTAAGAAATTCCATCCAAGTCGCCGACATGTGATTAGTCTGATAATAACGAAACCACTCCGAAGCGGGGTGATCGATGAGCATGGCAACAAGCTGTAAGCGATCCGGGTCAGCGGTGCGATGGTAGTCGAAATACTTCTGAACTCGGAAAATCCATCCGACGGGGTCGTCACCGTTGAAACGAGGCGAGTCGACTCGCATACGCGGCGCGCTGTCGGTAACGGGGGAAGGGGTGGGACGTGACGGTGGTGGCTGCCACATAACCTGGTGCGCGCCCTGAGTGACAGCAAGTTGCTGCCGCTGTTGGTTTGGGTCAGGAGGTGCCAGCGGAGGAGGCGGCGGCGGAGGTGGCGGTGTGATGCGAGTCCCCATCTGCCGAATAGTGTCGTGTAGGGTGGAGAATTCCGTCTCAAGCCGCTTGTCCCGAGCCATCAAATCAGCCTCCCAACGTTTATCGCGAGAGATCAAATCCTTTTGGAGGGATTGAACTGTTGCTATGAAATCTGCTTGTGTCAAAACAGGACCAGTTGGTGGGTTTTGTTCATGAGCCGCCATTGATGCTAAGCACTGTTGATGGTTGGTGGATTTGCTTCTGAAACAAGGAGTTGGTTGTTGATGGGTTTGCGTTGTGAGACAATGAATTGACTGTTGGTGGGTTTACTTCGTGAGATAGTGAGTTGATTGGTGGAGGGTTTGCTTCGTGAGCAGCCTGTGTCAACAAGTGATGGCTTGCAACCGCAGGTGATTGGGAAGAGGTAGTCGCCGCGAACGAGAGTCCGACCGACGGAGTGAATGAAAGCACCAATGTTACCCCTGGTAACGAAGGCGATGGAGGACGAGGGTCGCTTCTCTGCCGTGAGGAGCAACGAACGAAGAGAACAAAACAAAACTAGGGCAAAAATTCTCTGATTAATTCTTATGAGAAAATTTACACCCTTTTTATAAGACCCTCTAACCCTGACGGTTCGACCCTAATCCTAATCCGGGTAAAGAACCGTATAGAAACCCCGGATAAATTCAAATACTCCAACAATAATCCAAATAATTCAAAACAATTAAATAACGTCTACTAGAAAATTAACTAACGCCTAGAACTAGTCCGAACATAATCTTTCAAGTAAAGAGGAGGAGCAACGTTGCGCCTGGGTCGCACGTTGGATGCGTCTTCTATCATCTCCGGATCACCCTCGTCATCACTCGTATCCGACCCAGTGGTCAAGACTACCGTATCATAATTATAGAGTAGTTTCTTAATTTTGTTGGGTACGACGAGGAACACCATTACATGGAAGTTCTTACAGTCTCTCACTTGTTCCGGATACCTCAAAAACTCAAAAAACAAAAATAGCTTCTCTGAAGAAAGGAAACAAACATAATGAATCATGGCTACAAGTTCCGCTAGAACGAGTAGTGTCTTCTGTTAAATTACTGGACCCGTATTTGTTCTTCCTATGTTGAGGAAAACATAAAGGAAATAACACAGTAAATAAATAGAAGGAACTTCGGCTGAAAGACGTCTTAAAAACATAAAAAGAATGAAGAGCAGTCGTGTGCATGGACGCTCTCCGCAACACAATATTCACCGTGTACAACTGGTGTGCTAGCTTCTTCTACTATAGCGATTTGTCTCCCAGGATAAAATTTCTTCCGATGTTGTAGAGATTGCACCGGTCTACAATACCTAGCGAACGAGACTAGACTGTTAGAGAGAATCTGTTTATGTGGAGAATGATTCGGAATAGTATTCCGAGAGAGTGGACTGCATTTTATAGGCAGTCAAGCGAAGCAGTTAAGGGACACAACTGTTTGCAACAGTTGTAACGGTTGGCTGTTCAAATTTGAACAGATACAGATGCAACTGTTCGGTTAACAGAACAAAAAACAGTCAGTTTGTGGGTTGTAGAGAGTTGGTTTCTGGCCCAAAATATTAGTCCAGAGAAAAGCCCAACATCGCATACACACGCCACGGCCCGTGCCCGTGCCCGAACCCGAGATCGAGCCGGCCGGCTAGACGACAACGGTAGCGGCGCGGGTGCTTGTGTGGTGGTTCGGAAAATGGCTACGTCTTCCCTCCTTTACAAATTTGCTTCGCCCAAAGGGCGTGCCTTTATAGTCTAAGGTCGAAGTATATAAACATTCCAATCTCTCTTTCCATTGATGTGGGATGATTTATTTTGGAAACATAAACCTAAACTTAAATCCCCCATCTTCAACAGCTTATTGATCATTCATTTTCTAATTGTTTTCGACGAAAGAGTTACCGAATCGATCATCAAGTTGTCCACTATACGATGGTGCAATTAGTGTTGTTAACTCTCAAATGATCCGGGTTAACACCGAGCTAAAAGTCGAGTACAAATGGACTTGTCGAAGACCATTATTTTCAATCCCCTACATGAATGACAAATCAGCGCTGAAGCCGAAACATCAATCAGTATGATGGATTACTCTCTTTGTTGGTAATTGATTTCCTAAATAAAAGTAGTCTTAGGTCTTAAACTTTCCCATTAGTGAGATACTATAGGGTATAATGGCTTAGTCAGTGTGCGAAGCGCTTTGAACTGCTTTACGGTGGTGTATACCTAGTCAATAGTAACCACACAATTAATACCTGAGCATAGTCTGCTTTGAAGTTCTCCCAATAAAATGCCGCTCCACCTGGGGAAATACATAACTACTCGTTGATTTGGAATCTTTGTATCAGATATCCAATTATCATTGCATTATTATTTCTAGCACAACAACATAGTTGGAATATTGTAATCCTATATGTTTCGCGTATTTTAGATACCTAATACCCGGATTATAGCTGTTTAGTGACCCTTTCCTGGGTTATTGGTAAAAAGACTAAGTCTTTCAACTGCTTGTGGGATGTCTGGCCTAGTACAATTCTTAATGTACATAAGCTTACGATTATTTTAGCATATTCTTATTGCATAATTGTCGTTCCACGAGAGATGCATGCTCACATCATTTGGTGTCTCACTGGCTTGCTGTTAGTTTGGTCACTTTTCAATGACCTTCTCGATATAGTGAGACCCAGTTATAGCCATTTGGAGTTATAGAAATTTATATTCCTAGAATAACATCTGATGCCCCTAAATCCTTAACGTCGAATGTTGTGGAAAATAAATTTTTGGTGGAGCATATTGTTGCATAGTTACTTCCAAAGATCAACATGTCGCCTACATAGAGACATATTATGACGCATCCACCATTCACAATTTTAGAGTTTACACATTACATGCGTCTGTTCTATCACCGTATGTTGTCATAATCATGTCAACCTTTTCATGATAATTTTGGGAGCCTGTTTTAATCCGTATCAGGATTTCTTGAGTTGGCGGAATTTATGTTTCATCTCCTGGAACCCGAAACCCTTCAGGTTTTTCCATCATGATAGTAATTAAAAGAAGAACCACTAGTTTTCTTTAACTTATGATTTTAAGTCAATTCGTAGTTGACACGTACTTGTGAGCACATTCTCAACCATTGAGTTGCTTCACAATGTTATAAATCTCATTGTGAGGTGCCCCCACAATTCAATTCTTTACATAAGGTATTATCTTTTCCCCGCATACTATGTGATTTCATATTCTCCCATCCTTGTAAATGTGAGTATTTCTTTTGACTTAACTCGTATGGTAGTCAAATAACAACGATCAGTTCCACTTACTTATATTACTTTATCTCTACAAGATAAAATGTCTTCATTTGCCTGACTTTCATTCAATTATTGTTCCAATAAGGTATTCATGTTTTAATTCTTTATGCGCCTAATAAAGGCTCATGATTTTAATGTTGTCCAAAACTGCTGCAACGTCGTAAACAAATTTTAAGTGCTATTAAACTCCCGATTTGCGTTATACTAAATTTCATATCCATGAGTGTTTGAAAACTCTTGAATTTCCATGAGTGCTTAAGATCTATTGGACCAAAGTATAATTGACAATCAATTACTATGAAAACATTAAAAATCCTTTGGACTGTAAACTTTCACAATGTACTTGAAAATTTTGGTTGTCTTCAGCAGAAGCCCATGAATGAATATTCAAAGTTTCCAACTAATGGTTGCCACCGCATATAATTTGGAGAATCATATTTTCCTCCTTTGAATGCTACAAAGGAGAACTTGCTCATTTCTAATTGTATTTATAAAAGCATGAAGCATTTCAAGCTTTATTTCGATTATGCAATAAGTAGCGATACACACGAACATTCCACACTTGTGATCTGACAACATTGTGTTCTTCCAACGATGGTATAACTTATTAATTTACGAAATGACACAAAATGAATATAACCCGATCGATAAGTAGTTAATGGATAGTGATTTCTTATTCATAACGAAGATGATCAAAGTCGATACAATTAGCTTAGACTACGCATCCTTATGATATGACATCGTTAGATGTTTCAAAATTTCGGTAAGTTTGAACATTCCTTGGCGGTGCTTTCCTTTTTGGACATCCATTAACCTTGTGGCATGCTATCCCACAGTTGAAGCATTTGCCTACGAACTTCTTCTTCTCATTTCCGTCCTTCCTCTTGAGATTGATCATTGGTTTCTTTTTCACCACGTGGGGCTTTGAGAAAAAACCAGGCGAAGATTTGTCAATGGTGGGGCCGTTCCCTTTCCCAATCGGAAGAATGATAATATGCTCTTCCACGACACACTGAAATTCATAGCTTTGATTTGAATCTTACATTAGGAATTCCATGGAAAGTTTGATTATCTGTTATGAAAATGCAGTTAAAATTTAATCAGATAAAATATGTATTGTCATAAAATTCCATAGTAAAATCTTTCCAAAATACTGACAGAAAATTCAGCAGTTAAATTATGCACTATAAAATAACAGCAGATACATCTGACCATAAAAAATATTGACAGAAAATTTAACAGTTAAATTATGCACTGATAAAACATGAAGTAGATAAATCTATCCAGAAAAATACTGATAGAACATATGAATTTGTCCATAAGATAATATTCGCAATGCACTGTTAAGATATACAACATATGAATTTGTCCAGAAAAAAGTACTGACGAAAAATTTAACAGTTAAATTTTGCACTGATAAAACATACAGGAGATCAATAAGTCAAGAAAAATACTGACATAAAATTTAACAGTTATATTCTACACTTATATAAGACCCGACAGATAAAATCTATAATTCTGCTCTTTTAACATATTTTAGCAAATAAAATCTGCATTGTTAAAAATAATTCTGCACCATAAGAATTTTCAGCAGATGAATTATGCACTATCAAAATATTTAATTTTGCAGAATCAGAATTTTCAGCAGATGAATTCTGCACTCTATAAAATAAATCCGCACTGTCTGAATATTCAGGAGATGAAATATGCACTATTAAATGTTAAATTCTGCATAGTCGGAATTTCTAGAAGATGAATTCTGCACGGTAGAAAATAATTATGCACTGTATGAATATTCAGTAGATGAAATATGCACTGTTAAAATGTTAAATTATGCACGGTCGGAATTTTTAGTAGATGAAATCTGCACGCAATGTAAAAAATAACTCTGCATAGTCAGAATATTCAGCAGACGAAATCTGCACTGTCAAAAATAATTATGCATAGTCAGAATATTCAGCAGATGCAGTCTGCACTGTTAAAAATAATTCTGCATAGTCAGAATATTTAGCAGATGAAATCTTTACTATTTAAAACAATTATGGACTGTCAGAGTTTTCAGCAAAAAATGTGCATTGTCAAAATCTTAAATTTTGTACACTCAGAATTTTCAGCAGATAAAATATGCACTGCGCGGAATTAATTTCCCACTTTCTGCATATGAATTATGTACTGAAAATTTCATCTTTAGTTTATAAGAAAGGAGTAGAAACAGAGAGATTTCTCAATTATAACAAAACAATAATCTGCTCTTACAAATAAAAATTATGACCGTAAAAGAATAACATAAAATAATAGCAGATTGCAGAAAATAAAAGATGACTATATAAACTGATAACAGATAAAGAGACTTTATTAACTCATGAACTGTTTTCAGACATGTGAAGAACAGTAAAAAAGTCCAAATATTGTCTTACGATTGTTAGATTATTAGATCCGTATTTCTTGTTCCTATGTTGAGGAAATTAGAAAGGTAATGACACCGTAAATAAATAGAACGAACTTACAGGCCGAAAGACGTCTTAAAAGCAGATAAAAGGATAGAAAACAGTCGCGTGCATGGACGCTCTCCATAAGATAATATTCGCAATGTACAACTGGCGCTCTGGCTTCTTCTATTATAGCAATTTGTCTCCTAGGATGAAAGTTCTTCTGATGTTGTAAAGATTGCACCGGTCTACAAAACCCATCGAATGAGATTAGACTCTTAGAGAGAATCTGTTTATGTGGAGAATGATTCGAAATAATTTTGTGGGAGAGAGGACTGCATTTTATAGGCAGTGAAACGAAGCAGTTAAGGGACACAACTGTTCAGAACAGTTGTAACTGTTGGTTGTTCAAATATGAACAATTACAGATGGAACTGTTCGGTTAACAAAAAACTGTCACTTTGTGGGTTGTAAAGAGTCGGTTTCTGGCCCAAAAAAATATTAGTCTAACGTAAAACAACCCACACACGCCACGGCCCGTGCCTGAACTGAGGCCGCAGCGGCGCATGCACGCGTGTGTGGTGGTTCAGACCATGGCTAGGTCCTCCCTCCTTATATAAACACTTCAATCTCTCTATTTCCATTGATGTGGGATGATTTATTTTGGAAACATATACCCAATCATAAACCCCATCTTCAACGGTTTATTGATCATTCACTTCTTAATGGTTTTCGACGAACGAGTTACCAAATCGATCACCAAGTTTCCCACTATACGATGTGCATTTAGTGTTGTTAACTCTCAAATGAGTCTGGTTAAAACCGAGCTCAAAGTCGGGTACACACAGACATGTCGAAGACCATTATTTTCAACAATACATTGTATTATCTTAGAGAACCATTATCACCTAATGAATGAATACAATGTTTATTCTAGATCAAACTAAATGTTTTTAAATCAAGAAAAATGTGCTCACTTCAAAATTAAGAAGCAACAAAGTGAATTAATGAGTCTTCCTATTTATGAATCAATTTCATACAACTTAAACTAGATTGAACCAGTTCTCATGTGAGAGTTTTATCTATATGATGGATCTAATGTCAATAGTGGCACGCCTTTATCAAGAATCAATACTTGCCAATTCAATGTCAACGTGCTTTATGATCATCTATAACATGTTCAACATGGCTACATATTAATGTTGTTTTTCATTATTTGACTCCCACTATCTTAGCTGATTATAGTAAAAGAATTTAAATAATATATTCTTATTGCCTTCAATATAAGATCCACAGTTCTAAACTCAAATGAACTCTTCAACCACCACTACTAGAAATATGAGCTAATATAGCAGTTTTAAAAATGACGGTTTAAAAACTGCTGTAGTTTTGAAGATTAAATGACAGTTTCCCAAACCATCACTTTTTCATCAAAATACAACTGTTTGAACAAAACCACTTTATTTTTCATAAAAAAAATAGCGGTTCTACTAACTTGCTATTTTCTGCAATGGGTTTACAGCGGTTTACATGAACTGCTGTTCTTTTACTGTAGCGGTTTCAAGACCGAACCGCCATATACGCAAGAAAAACCAAAAATTACAGCTTCTACATTAGAAATTGAGTAGGCTACATAATTAAATTCATGAAATTAAAGCATCCAACAATAAAATCAATAGTTTTTCGTATAAATTAAAGTAAATAAACACCTACCACGTAATTAATTAAATCGAAAGTAATATTGCTAAATATTCAAGTATTCTTCCATCCTTGGACAAGATCATGCTACTCCTTCCACGAGCGATCGCTGCACCAACGAAAACAAGATATACACGTATTAATTATAAATTGTATAGCTAGCAAGCTAGTTTTTGACATAAGATATTGCACGTACAAATCTGTGTTGGAAACACATACCTTAGACGAATATAATTTCATATCGTAGGTATTCACCATCAATTCCACCATACAACGTGGGAAGAAACGAGGGATTTCACTTTCAATGTACTCGCCTCGGATCCAGTCGCTTTCCATTGGGAGATTCAGGTACTTGCTCCAGGCCTTCCGAAGATGTTCATATGTGTTCCTAAGGAACAAGTAAAAGGACACGATGGTGTCGTCTAGCCCTTGGTCCAAGTTGAAAAACGAGATCTGTCTTTCTTCCACCCACGCTTATGACACAATACGCGGTATAGGGGGTGGCCATCGGGTCCTTTACCAGTCGATATTATGTCTCTCCAGTTCTTTGATGCCTGACCCTAATGCCTGAACGGCGGTTAGTCTGCTTGAGGCAATCTTCCCAGCGATACTTCTCATTAATAGGGGGAATATACCTTTCTTTGTTGTATTCTATGCAAACTTGTAACACTTTTTCCATCCTCTCCTCCCCCGACCACATAGACGAATGGTTAACGCAAAGTGGAAGATAATTCATAACCCCTCCAGGTTCCTCGTGGTTCAGAGTGTCGTGCAAATCTTGTACGTCAGCAGGATCCATGTAGGTTTCATTCTTGAGAATATTCTTGAAAATGTGTGAATCAACCCCGTCATTCCTGCTGGGCCCCTCATTAAAGTTCTGGTGGAAGAATCATCGCCAGTCTTCAGGTTAAATGGCAATATTGTACATGCAGAGATCATATCTTCATCTTCATGATCACGATGGACGTCATTGCCCTTTTGGCGTGTGAAGAAGAAGTTTTGAGGGTTCTGTAGTACACCTAGAAGTTTTTCGTCCCAGCCGGCACTGCAGTGTAGGTATTCCCTGTGTACTGCTTTAATCATTCCTTTTGTACATGTAGATGGCTTGTGTTTGTACGTCTGCAACGACGATCTATTTCATCTTCAATCCACTCTACCAAAACAAAATCAAATCTGCGATTATGAAAAAGCCTCTTCTTATTCCGGTTAACCAATTCCGACATCTTCTTATATTTTCCTTCATTCTTCTTCTTTTTTTTTTCTTCTTACCACAAATGTAGAACACTTGTCATCGATGCTGAGTTTCTGATCCCCCATGCAGTGTTTGTTCGTCCAGATGGCCACACCCTGGTTCTTTTTCTCGCTTCTTTCTTTCATCTTGTCCCGTTCCACTTCGCGGTAACTCTCATTTTATTCCTCCTGAATACTTCTCATATCCTACATAGAATAAAATAACGAGTGACGTTAGTTAATCATAGCTTCATATCCTAAAAATAATAAACAAACGAATAACATAGTTCGAGTAACGATAAACTACATCGAGTACCGATCAACTACGACTTGGATAATCCAAGACTCAACTTCAGTTGTTAAGATTCAACTACACTAGATCCAACGCCGTATAACCTAGTTCGCTAGTAACGATCAACGACATCGAGTACGGGTCAAGTCCAACTTCGATAATCCGAGACTCGACTTCTTTTGCCGAGATTCGACTACACTAGATCAAAGGCCGTATAACCTAGTTCGCCAGTAACAATCAACAAAATCGAGTACCGATTAACTACGACTTGAATAATCCGAGACCCGGATTGTTTTGCCGAGATTCAACTACACTAGATCCAACGTCGTATAACCTAGTTTGTCAGTAACGATCAACGACATCGATTACCAATCAACTACGACTTGGATAATCCGAGACTCGGTTTCAGTTGTCGAGATTCAACTAAAATAGATCCAATGCTATTTTTCGAGGTGCATGCATGATAGTTGAAGTTCATATACAGACAGAAGGGGCCATTGTTACTGCTTATAATACCTACCAATATATACCTGCTTATAATACGCTATTTTTGGAGGCGCATGCATGATAATTGAAGATCACATGGACATGGATCCATATTGGATATAAAACGTACAAATTAACTATTACGTGCATATATACCTGCAAGTGTTGTTGATCCGCCATAGTCTTGATTGTATGGTTGCCGTTCGAGAAGAGAAGTAGGACAAGTATTCTGACCAAACCTCGTTTTTTTTTTTTTTTTTTTTTTTTGTTACTTCGAGGTAGTTTGGCCCGATCCGTAGTATCCATTGATTTTTTTTAAATAATTCACATGTCGCGCACTTTTTGCTGGTCTCAACTTCAGGTATTAAATTGCGACGGGATAAGGTTTCTTCTTCAGACGATGTGTTATGAAAAGTTTCAGATAAGGTCTCCTTCATCTCTCTCCCTTTATCTCTCTCTCTCTCCCTCTATCTCTTAATTTCATGAATGGGATATGGTCATGATTTCCTTTCACTACAGGTTGGTGGATCAAACCAAAAGCGCGCGAAGGGGAACAAGAAGACGATGGAGGCGGAGCAGCGCTCAGGTGAGGAAAAGAGTAGAAGAATACGACGGCGATTGACGACGGGGAAGAAGACAGTAGCAGCGTCGCCGCACTTCCAACCCTAGATGGCCGCAGAATCATCCTCTCGCTCTTCCTCTTCTTCGTATTCTTCTTCTTTTTCTCCTCTTCTAATGATCTTCCATTTGCTTGTTGTGGTTCTTAAATTTTATAACTTTTTTTGTTCAGATTTGTGATTTTTATTGAAGAACTGATGATGTTCATACTGCCGTATAACATGTTGTTGTGGTGGTGGCCGGTGGTAATCAGTGGGGTGTTCTTGTAATATAGTAGAGATGGTGTATCGATCAATAAGATTGAGTTCCGATCAAATACATTGACTGTCGATCAATTAGACCGAGTATCGATCAACAAGATTGAGTATCGATCAAATAGCATTTTTTGTTCAGATCCGTGATTTTTATTGAAGAACTGATGATGTTCATACTGCCGTATAACATGTCGTTGTGGTGGTGGCCGGTGGTAATCCGTGGGGTGTTCTTGTAGTATAGTAGAGATGGTGTATCGATCAACAAGATTGAGTTCCGATCAAATACATTGACTGTCGATCAATTAGACCGAGTATCGATCAACAAGGTTCAGTATCGATCAACAAGATTGAGTATCCTTCTACAAGATTGCGGTCCACTATAATATATTTTTTTTATTTAGATTAAAGTAGTAATAATAAATTATCAAACAAAATAATAATAATAATAATAATAATAATAATAATAATAATAATAATAATAATAATAATAATAATAATAATAATAAATAGTATTATTATAACCGTATGAAAAAAATACCAAAAAGCAGTATTTTTTAACTGACATATTAAAAAAAAAAGTGGAAGGAAACCACTATCACAACAACTATATGAAGAAAACGCTATTAATAAATATCGGTTCTAAAAACCGCTACATTTTGATGAAATAACAGTTAGAAACCGCTGGTTAACTCAAATACAGCTGACTTGTAAATAGCTGTTTGCAAACCGCCATAAAAACATTATTTTTCAATTAATAGAGGTTTCTAGCTATTTTACAGCGGTTTCCATCCGCTGTATTATCCCATATTTCTAGCAATGCATACACCGTGAGAAGTAACCTCAAGACTATATACCAACTCAGTCACACGGTATAAGTAGTGATATCTGCACTTGCACTTTTTAAACACAACCTGCAAACATGAAGATTAATCACAAGTTGATTTCGATAATCAACTAACTCAATAAAAACTGAGTATTAGAATAATCTTCACTAGGTCAGTTCGTCAATTTTTTTTTCTTAAATTGAATATATTATAGTAAGAAAAAACTAATAAGGATCCAAGTTTATGGGGGGGGGGGGGGGGGGGGGAAGCACCCCGTACATCCTCAGTCAAAACACCCTCCAAAAACTTGGGATGGTGTAACAACCAGCATTGTTCAAAACAAGGCTTAAACACGGAAAATAAAGGCAAACTATAAGAGGAGGAAGTGAACTTTATTGCCTGGGAAACAAGGATGTTAGCAGCTTTGTTGGAAATTCTATGCTCATGCTTCAGTTGCAGCTGGAGTTCACTCCCTAGAAGCATGTAGTTGTCAATAATATTTTTAGCATAGTGATAAGAAGATCTACAGTTGAAAAGCTTAACAAGTTCCAAGTACTCAGAGCAACCAATGAAACACAAAAACCCCATTTCCCTAGCAAGGGTAAGACCATCCAGTAAAGCCAAGGCCTCAGTGACCAAAGGGTAAGAAGCCACAACTCTGCAGGAGAAGCCTGCAATCCATTTCCCCCCCACTCTCTCTGATCAGGCCACCAATTCCTTGGCTGGATGGTTTCCAAGCTCTATTAGTATTAAGATTTGCCGATCCCTCTTGAGACTCTTGAGGTTTACTCAATCTACAGCTTCTAGTGCGAATGGATATAAGTATAACAATCCATATAGGCTAGAAGTTAACATCCTACAAAATCCTCCTTTTCCAGATATGTCAGCTGAAAATAGAAGGTAATATGTCAGTGGCTCTTCCAACCCAAGCCGGGAGAGCCATTACCAAATAACCAGTCATAAAATGATATGGGGGAGGAGTGCATCAACCTGTCAGGAGGATCCAGCAAAGGGCAGTAGGATCCAAGGAGGTTGCAGTGTCTGAAAAGGTGATCTCCTGATAGGTGCCACTGATAGGGAATAAGCTAGGGTGGGAATCAATAATGTGACTAGGGGTTTCATTTGTATGAAATTTGTGCCTGAAAACCAGGCATACAAAGAAGGAAATATGGGGGGGGGGGGGGGGTAAGCGGAGTTTCCAGATCGAACTCCTGAAGTTGGCATTAGGAGTCAGTTTTTGATGATTTGCCAATAAGAAGACATCGAGAAATGGCTAGACTTCTCAGGAATCCATCTGGAGTATCAGAAGGGTAAAAGATCGATAGTGGGGTATTGGTTAACCATGTTGGTGGTAGGTTTGGGAAAAATAAAGGATATAGAAAAATTACAACTACTATAAGCGTCATACATAGTCATGACAGAGATAACATCTTCATGATGTGTTAAAGGTGTTAGAGTATGTCCTAGAGACAATCTATTTATCGTGAAAATTTATATAGGCTTTCTATTCATGGTATTATTGATATGGAGATATGTTAATTGCTGAAGGATTTGATGCTGAAGGATTAGAAACAGAAGAAGATGACCAAAGAAAGGAAATGTAATGAATTTTGGCTTTCTATTCATTTTGGTAATCAATTTATAAACAATTGGGGATATGTCATTTTGTTATATAGGCTTTCTATTCATTTTGGTAATCAATTTATAAAAATCATTGCAAATGGAAATGTAATGAACTCTTTCACAGTAACACGATTAGGAGTTTTGGGGATATGACAGAGGAGGTTATTATCCAGGTCCTCAAGGATGGATTTAGTGAGAAAGAAAGGAAAGTAGTTTTATGGATCAAAGCACTGGTGGTATCCCAACACTTCTAAAAGAAAATGGGTTGAAAACAAATTGGACCAGGGGAATTTCTAGGTTTGAAAGTCCACATGACTTATTTGATTTCAGCCACAAAAGACGGTTACACAACTTGGAGTAAGTGTGAGCTACTGACTTAGGATATTTTAGGCCAAGGCACAAGTTGTTAATGCTACATCTTTGAGAGCCACAGAAGAAGTTACTGAAAGCAGGAGTCAAACATGATGAGATATCCTCTTGGTTGAAAGGTCACACACCTTGGTCATTTTTAATGGTAGAAATCCTATCTTGTTTCTTCTGGAAAGAGTGGCAGCATGGAAAAAATTGGTATTTTTATTCCCCTCCATGGTCTAGTTAAGTCTAGATTTGATCCTCCAGAACTCCTCTTATTGTGCTAGTATTGAGTTAAAATCCTCATCAACCAACTTATCAGTCAGCTCAGACAGAAAGACAAAGTGGTGGAAATCCAAGGCCTTTTGAATGCCAAAGAGTCTGTTTATGATTCTTTTCTTCTTATGAAACAATTTGCCAAAAGATACCCTATTACAATTAAGAGAAATAGCTTGGGTATTAGTAATCGAAGCATGGCAACAATTTCCGGAGTTCCAGGCTTCCAAAATAACCTCCCAAGCAGAAGGATCAGAGAACCACATAGTTTCAAACTTGAACTGGTTTATGGGGAGGTAGACAGAGCGGCACGTACCCAAAAGAATGGAACAATGATGAGAACGTGTTTAGGCAGGTGAGTAACATGGGCATTTGGGAATAGGGATTTCTAGTTGGGTTAGCTAATAACATATCTGGTCTTTCATGATCAAATCTGTAAAAATCTTGCCATTGGACCAGGTGGATCTTGGGCCAGCGAAGCCAAGATCAAACGGATTACATTCATTATGCATCATATGGAAAAACATATTATTTCTTCTAAAAATACCATTTCCACCCTACTTATTCCCTTTAGTTAGGACCTCATTAAACTCACCAAACATAAGCCAATGAAGATTGTGACACTTTGAAACTTTGCACAAGTTATTCCACAGAGAATGTCTTAGGATATGAAGATGTCCAACATAAATAAGAGACAAGAAAAATAAGTAAGGAGAGGGTTGAGACAGAACCGAAATTGACGAATGGATGTTCTTGCTGAGACACAGAAATCCCATCCACCTCCACCTTAGTGCTATCCCAGAGGAGTGAGATACCACCAGAAAAAACCAAGATGATCTGCCACAAAGCATCTATCATAACCCAAAGAATCATAAATTTTCCAGTCCCTTTCACTTGAGACTCTAAATTCAGCAATCCCAACAACTTTTGGAGAATGCCTAGCAATGAGATCTTAGAAGTTACTTCTGAACATAGGGTTACCAGCACCCCTGTTGGAGTATGCCCTAGAGGCAATATATTTATCGTGAAATTTAGAGAGGCTTTTCTGATCATTGTGTTATCGATATGGAGATATGTTAACATAATGAAGTCCTTAGAATATAAATGTTGTATTCTTTAATATCCCCAGTCAAATATTATATTTAATTAGGACGACTTTAATACATTGAGACTAGTATGTGCGTAGATTGATATGGGGATATCAAGTCTAACACATGGGTACACATTAGGAGTAATTGCGTACTTGATTGACCTACCATGAGACGTGGGAGTTATGTGAATGTCACTAATGTTTCTCATAGTGAAAATGGTGTTGTGATCCTTAGACTTGAAGTCGTTACATTCTCTAGATGTGAGTTATCATGTTTTGATATCGGCAAAAGTCGCGTCCTAAAATGGTGATTATAAAAGCGATAGTTGGACATGCTATGAAACATGCTGAGATGTGTGAGTGATATAGATATGATTTTTCCGTCTTACATGACAGGAGTAAATATCCATGGCCACAAGATGTGTGAGACTTAGAGAAATGCATGACCATGATCAAATGAACGAATATGAGACATGTAAGCTTGATCGATTCCTCGTATGTTTTTATCAATGCACAACCATTATTCAAAACACCAATCCTCATACAATCTTGCAAGTAGTTTCACAATATAGAATAATTCAGATGTGGTAACTTTTCGCGAGTAAAAACTGGGATAATGGGGAACAAATTACATTCCATATTCAGCCAAGGCAACTGCGGAAAACAGAAAGCAAATACACCGGCTTGCAGCAAAAAGGACATAGTACGATAAGCCCAACTGTGAAAAAAGTCGACGTGGCCTTGAGGTATAAACGGGTCTTGCGCGTTATATATATAGGTATTGGTTTTTATTTTATGAACTGAAATTTGTATAAGTATTACGACTATCATACGTCGGGTGTTGGATCAGCTTAATGAAATGAGAGTTTATGAGATTATCAGAATGAGTGGCTCTTGTGCTCTCCTCACCTTAGTCACTCATCTACATAATAAGCTGCTATGATGAATAAGTTATCCCCAAAATGTGACAGGTGGAATAGCTTATCTCCATCTACATAATAAGCTGTTATGGAGAATAAACCATCCCAAAATATGACATATGAAATTATTTATCCTTTCAAACTTAGCGAATTTTCATACTTTTTTTTTGTAGTCGTGCCCTCGGGCACAGGATATGCACTAGTTCCAATAGTTACATAAACTTTCCTCTCGTTTAACCTTAAACCAACCATGCTTAGTTGTAGAGTGTTTCAAATCTGTGCATAAGCTCCCGAATTTGAACCCGACTATACTATAATTTTTAAAAAAACAGGCACCCATTTTCCGTTTGTCACCTTTCGGCGGTATAGTTGGCCTGTGGTACTTGTGGATGAACAAGTTGACCATCAAATATCTTGTTGGACAATTAAGTGTTTTGTCGGCCCCAACCACTCCCATCACCACCCACCAAGAGAGACGGAGAGCCCGAATAGGAATGGTGGCTGCCAGTGCTCCACGTCAGTCGTCAACCACAAATCTCGGCTGCTATGCTGGTGCCAAGCATTTTCCTTGATTTGATTGCGAAAAATCTGAACAAACCTTATCCTCACTCCCCGAGCAATCTTCCACCACGCATTTCTCCTTCTTGTCTCCTCCACAGGATTCTCTCTACATACATACACTTCCAACTCCACACCACTCATTTCTCTCCGTGACTACCCATCTGCCCACTCTTGTAATCATTCAAAGCTGCTTCTCTCGTTCTTTCTTTTGTTTCAATCCTTGAAATAACTTTTGGGTAATGAAGATCCAGTGTGACGTGTGTGAGAAAGCGCCGGCGACGCTGATATGTTGCGCGGACGAGGCTGCTCTGTGCGACAGATGTGATGTACAAGTTCACGCTGCCAACAAGCTCGCTAGCAAGCACCAGAGGCTACACTTGAATTCCCTCTCCAACAAACTCCCCCCATGTGATATCTGTCAGGTATAACTTCGTAGACACTTGCTTCTATTTTTTTTCAGATTAGCTTTTGATATCTTTTTAGTTCTGTTGTAGACTTGTCTTGTTTGTTGAAATGAATACAAATCTGTTGAAGGAGTTATAACTGATTATATACATTAGTAGTTTTTTAGTGAATTCAACCTCTTTTGTTCCTCTGTCTGTTTTGTTGGCAACAATTTGAAATAAATCTAGGCAAGGTCTGAGACTGATAACCATTCATGTGTTAAAGAGTAACTGGACACACACCCAATGGGGAGCGAATTACGGATAATAAGAAACCTAGGGTTCCACTGGATGCTGGTCAAACAACAATCCTCAACAAGGAAATCAAAACTCAAATTTCCCCCTGTTTCAACTAATAACAGATTCAGAGATTTAAAATCGTGTTGATAAATAAAATTAAGAGACATATATTAGACAGAAAGAAAGAGAGCCAAGAGTTGGGGTTTAGAGATGTTTTTTTTCTTCTTCTTATACAACTTTTTAAATAGGCAAAGCTTAACCCTAACCCAGACACTTAGGGCTAGTTTGAGAATGTTGTGGCGGTGATAGAAAGTTGCTGTGTGGAAACACGGTGGAAAAGTTGAAGTGAATTATAGATAAAATGTTGTTTGGTAAATATTACGTAAAAGCTGCTGTGAAATATTGATATAATAATTTTATGTTTGGTAAAATCAACTGTGAAGTTGCTGGGAGAGAGTAAAATGACAAAAATATATGACATGTGTCATCTCCGCAAAGATAACTATTGGTATTTTAAAGAATTGTAAGGTTAAAATCGGTTGTGGATAAATTAATCAAAAGCACGTCTTGGAAAAGCATTTACCCCCTTGCTTCCTGATAGCTGTTGTGGGACAACATAATCAGTCCGGAAAAGCAGAAAATTTATTTTTACCAAACACACTAAAACTGCTTCGCTGTCGGAAAGTAGCTGTGCTGGCAGCCGAAGCATTTTCAGAGTCACCCTTAATACGGCCTGGGAAAAGAGAACCGTTACAGAAAACCAGGCCCAGACTCTTACAATATAATCTAATTAAATAGCTAACGACGATGATGCTTGGTGTCTCGCTTAGTGTTGGATCGGTTGACCCGTATCATACCCTCATCAGCTTGGCTACCACTGCAATAAATTAATAACATATATGGCTCTAGTCTAACCACCATGGCATCGCCACGCTGTTTAGATTGCTAAAACTTCTACAACTGCTAGCTAACCAAGACCATATACAACGGTCTGGAGCCAGGATTTGATTAGTGGGGTGACACAAATCAAACAATTGGACAAAACTGTTAGGGGCCCAAGAGAAAAGTTTTTCAGATGAACAAATGCAAATTATTCAAGCGCACTCTTGAAAACTTTATCTTTTTTAGGGAGTATACATATAGTTATTTTAATCTTGAGAGGTGCACGAGCCACCCCGTGCCCATGTGTAGTTTGCCTCTGCGACGGTCTACCATCGTTGTTTGATCATTTCTGTGGTTGACAGTTGCAAACACAAGTCACACTACCTCTGCCGATGCCTTACAGAACGAATACAGTCCTATTGCATTCGCAACCACCTGGCCTTAAAGACCTAAAACAAATATTTTAAACCAGCAACCAATGATACTATATACTACTTACATTCCCGAATGAGCAATGCATTGCTGGATCTGTGATTGGGCAACTATCTAGTGTGTATGGAGATCTATCCTATGACCTTCTGTGTGGCATCCTAAAAAAACTTGCATTGAAATGGAATGGGCGAAGTCGAAGGGATAATAGTAATTTCTATACATTACTGAGTACACTTGTATTCAGTTGGGCTCTTTTTGTTATCTCATGTCACTGCCATCATGCCATGTAAATCTTGAGTTCTATTATAACACATTAAATAGACAGAGGCCTCGTGTTGAACTTCATCTCGCCATTGAGTTCTAGGATTAGGTTGTGAGTGGTTACCACACAACAAGATCAACTCTAAGTTAGGATTTAAGTATCGAGGTTGAGTTACCCAAAATAAAGTATTGAGGTTGACAGTTAACCAACATGGTGAGAACAATTGAATGTATGTTGCCGAAAAAATTGCCACAAATTTGGGGAATGCACATTTAGTTTGGTTGCAATCTATCGCGGTTTAAACTAATTCACCAGTTTTTGGCAGCATGAATTTTGAATCTTTGTTGGTGCTTATACAGTTCACTTCTAACATTTATAGTAGAATGCGTTCTCATGGATGAAATTCACTTCTTGTAGGACAAGACAGCATTTATCTTCTGCGTGGAGGACAGGGCTCTTTTTTGCAAGGACTGTGATGAGTCCATTCATTCCGCTGGCAAACTAGCTGCAAACCACCAAAGGTTTCTTGCCACTGGAATCCGAGTTGCTCTCAGCTCAGGTTGCACTGAGGACAGCGAGGTCAGCCATCACGAAGAGCCTAAGCCACCTACTCACAAAACCCAGCTCATTCCCGAAAGAATAAATACCCAAGTGGCTGAACAAAACTCAAGCTTCAGCCCGCCTTCGTGGGGTGTGGATGACCTGCTGCAGCTATCAGATTTTGAGTCTTCTGATAAGGTAATGAAATCACTAAGTACCTAGCAGATACATTGCTATCACTTATTATCTACCAAAATCCATGAAGCGCTTCTAGTTACTAACTAAGGGCCAGTTTGGGAATGCTTCTGCTGCCACCACAGTTGAAGCAGTTCTAGTGCGTTTGGTAAAATAAAATATTTCTGCTTTTTTGGACAATTTTTGCTGTCCCACAGCAGTTTTCAGGAAGTAAGGGGGGAGATATTTTTTTGGAAAGTGCTTATGATTAATTTATCTACAACCGAGTTTAACCTTACAATTTTTAAATTTTTTATTAGTTATCTTTGCGGAAGTGACACGTGTAATATGTTTTGGTCATTTTACCTTTTCACAGCAACTTCACAGCTGATTTTACCAAACACAAAATTACTATATGAATATATCACTGCAGGTTTCACGTAATATTTACTAAACAACATTTTATCTAAAAGTCACCACAGTTTTCCGATAGCCCTGCCACAGAATTCCCAAACTAGCCCTAAGATGTCTCATTTGCACGAACACAATCATGATCCATCCTTTCATTTCGCTCATTTTATTTCCTCAAGACTTCATTACTCATGTTCAATGTCTTGTCTACGAACTGTGCAGAAAGGTCACCTTGACTTTGGAGAGCTGGAATGGTTTCAAGACATTGGTTTCTTTGGTGATCAATATCAACGCAAGGCATCAACCCCAGCTGAAGTGCCTCAGCTTCCAGTGATGCAGTCAAGCAATCACACTTCATATAGACAGGGCAAATTCAACATGTCAAACAAGAAGCCTAGACTTGAAATCCCAGATGACGAGGATGATGACTTTTTCACTGTGCCTGATCTGGGTTAAGACATTGGTGGTCGTGTAGTACACCACATGTAACAGCAACATCCGATGGAGAGATTATTTGGTGCTTGTAGACAGAGGAACCGGTGTCAAGGTGTTATGACAAATGCATCTTACTGGCCGAACATGTCATAAAGCTTTTATTTACATGTGAGGAACCATTGTCACTCCTGAACATTTACCACTTTGGTACTAAAGCACCAAATAGTTTCTCCTTTCGATGCTAAAGAAAGGTTTGTATGTTTCTTAGTTGTATGGCGCACTGTGTGCGATTATTCTGGGGTTCATCTTCTCTCGTGGGCGTAAACATTTATTAGTATCAAGATAACCTACCTCAGTTCTATATTCTTTGTATGGATTGAGTAGTCACAGAAGAACAGTCTTGGATAGTACATATGCATCTTCGGCTCCCTTGTAAGAGCTGAAGGTGGCCTTAGTTTATTTTATTTCTGAATACATATTGCATTTGTAGACTTTCTGTGAATTTCTTAGGGCATCCTGGAAGGAGGGCAAGGAGAAAGATGGCCATCTGCAACTGATATGAGGGAAGGTGAACAGGGTCCGAACAGGGCTGGCTCTAAGCTTTGGTTGACCCTTATCTAGTGCTGAGTTTGTGGCCCTCCCTATATCGACTTCAAGTCGATAGATAAATAGAACTTCTTGTCGTTAATTATAATGATGCGATTGTATTAGTGACGGAAGCTGCCTCATCCATTTTACCTATTGTTTGTTGTCATAATTACATTCAATTTTTTAAAGTATAAGTAGAATGGCAAACGTCGCAGGAGGCCAGGAGTAGAGCTGCGATTCGGTTCGGTTCAACCGGGCGGTTCCGGTTGAAACCGAACCGAATTAACCGAAGATTAAGAACTGGGAACCGAACCGGTAACCGATGGACCGAAACCGGACCCGGACCCTGTAACATACGGCCCCGGTTTGGTTTCCCCTATTTCCAGAACCGGAACTGGTTTGGAACCGGAACCGGAACCGGCCCGAACCGAACCGAGAACCGGTGAGTAACGGCCGAAATTTTGAACGTTAGGTGTTGTCACCATCACGGTCAGTGACCGTTTGGCAACAGTTCAGAACCGTTTTTTTGGTTTCTTTTACTTTTTTTTTTTTTTTACAAACACCCCCCTTCCCTCCATTCAACTCCTATAAATACCCAACCACTTTCACCATTTTTCTCACACTTCCTCATCAAACACTCTCCATATTTCTCAAACTACTTCACTCAAAATTCATCATACACTCTCAAATTTCTTCATCTTTCCTCACTAAAAATCATCATACACTCTTAAGTTTACAAAAATTCACAAACTTCCTTGGTTCTCGACGGCAAATTTCTCATCTTCAATCTTCGACAAGCAACGCTTCTTCAATCTTCGACAAGCAAAGCATCTTCAATCTTCGACATTTCACACTTCCAAGAATTATTCTTGGAGTTTGTAAGTTTTATTTTTTGTCGTTTACTATTTTATTGTGCTTTTATTCGTGCATTATTTGTTAAATTTTATTTTTTTCATCAATTTTTTCTAAGAAAAAATGGCTTCCTCTTCTTATTTCAATGACCAAAACAACCAAAACGTAGACGTAGACATGACTATTGATGATGATATTGAAATTTTATTTGGCGAAGGTGCCGCTAATGATTATGGTGGTTTAGAGGAAAATGAGCCGAATTTAGGTCGTGATAAAAGAACTCGTAAGGGGGATGGTAAAAAAAGCAAAGTTTGGGATCATATGGAAAAAATACCCGATGGTTTAGACGACAAAGGTAGACCAAAATTTAGGGTCGTTTGCAATCATTGTAAAAAATCATTTGTATATCATCACACCGGTGGATTAGGATCCTTGAGAAAACATTTACAAAATGCACACGGACTTTTGAAAGATACACCCGCCATAGGTGACCCGATGGTCCAAACCCAACTAGGATACGACGCACACGGTAACGTAGTTACTTTTGTCTACGATGAACCTAGGGCAAGAAAAGCATTAGCTCATTATATCACCGCCACCGAAAAACCTCTTAATATGACCGACGACGAAGAGTTTGACACATTAGTGCAAACCGCTTTTTGCCCGAGTTATAGACATATTAGTAGACACACTATTAGGAAAGATATAATCGATCTATATAGTGAGAGGAAAGCGAAAATTATGCAAACCTTTTTAAATTCTAATTTCACAATTTTTTGCACTTCCGATATGTGGTCCGGTAGAAATGATAAAGGGTATATTTGTGTCACCGCACACTACATTGACCCAAATTGGACTTTACAAAAACGTGTTATTGCATTTCGAGAAGTTCCATATCCTCACAACGGTGTAAACATGGGAGAAACCATAGTGTCAGTTTTAGAAGAGTGGAGTATTGTTGAACGAATTACATCAATGACTTTTGACAATGCATCGACATGTGATAGTGCGATAGACCATATGCATACTTTGATAAAAACACCATTTCACAAAAAAATTGACCATGTTCGTTGTGTGTGTCACATTATCAATTTAATTGTACAAGAAGGTTTAAAACAACTAGATGAGCATGTTAGTCCTATTCGTGAAGCTATTCTCTTTATTTCGTCTTCAAACAAAAGAACCAAACTTTTTGCGGAATATTGTGAGAAAAACGGCAAGAAAAAAAGAAAGTTTGGGGCCGATTGTAAGACAAGATGGAACTCGACCTACTTCATGTTGAAAAGTTGTAAAGGTTATGAGACCACAATCACACGTTTTTTGAATAAAAGTGGCCATCCCGTTTCCGTTTCAATTAATGATTGGAAGGCCGCCATTGTCTAAAGAGATTTTCTTCAACCATTCTATAACGCAACTACTCTTCTTTCGGGTGTTTATCATCCTTCTACTAACAACGTTGTTCCACAACTAATGTTTTTAACTGAAGCTTTTAATGAGTATAGGAATAATAGTATTTTATTCGACACAATTGTGGACATGGAAGAAAAATTTCTCAAATATTTTGAAAGAATCCCTATGGTTTTTTGTTTGGCAAGTATTTTGGACCCAAGGCAAAAGGATGCAACCACAAGTTTTATGCTACAAAAACTTTCGGAAAACATCACTACTGAGTATAGAGACGTAGTGATATCACCAAGTATTGAAGAAGTTAAACAAACTCTTAATGTTATGTATGAAAAATAAGTTGTTAAGTTTGGTATTGGTGATCAAGGTTCTCAAACATCATCGAGTGATCCGAACGGTAAGGGTAAGAAAATTTATGGTATTGGTTCTTTATTTAAGAGTACACAAACCACCCCCACCGCGTCGAATTGCGTATCTAAATTATTGTTGTACATTAACCAAAATTATTTCTTAAAATTATCGGAGGAAGAATTAGAAAATATAGATTTACTTGCTTGGTGGAAAAATTATGAAATTCAATATCCGATTGTTTCTAAAATGACACGTGATTTACCAACCCCTCCCGCTTCTACAGTCCCTTCAGAATCAACTTTTAGTGCAGGTAAACGAGTTTTGTTGGAGAAAAGATCGTGTCTAACCTCGGAGATGTTAGAGGTACTTATATGCTCAAAGGATTGGAGTGATGCCAACAAACGCACACAAGCGCACACAAGACCTACACCCTTTGGACGTGGCCGTGACCGAACTTTACCAAGAATTTGGAATAGACGTGGACACTCCGCTAGTTTAGACGAATTGCCTACGACTAAGCGTTGAAAAATGAAGACTATTATTTTGTATTTTTGTTCATTTCAATAAGTTTGTATGTAAGTTAGAAAAAATGCAAATGATTGGTAGTTAAGTGGGTGCCAACCTAGTTGGGATGTACTTAAACTATAGTGATGCAATTTTTTCTAACATTTGATATTTTTAATTAATAATACAAGTTTGTTTCTTTTTTTTTTATTATTTGTCCAATTTTATGTTTTACATATATTATTACCACAAAAATAACAAAAAAAGAAGGAAAAGAAAAAAAAATTGTCCGGACCGGTTGCCCAACCGGTTTCGGTACACGGTTCCGGTCCGGTTCCGGATAAACCCACAGACCGGTTCCGGTTAAACCGAACCGAAATAGTGGATCAAACCGGTCAACCGAACCGAAACCGACTGGTTTCGCTTATATCGGTTCGGTTCCGTTTCGGTTAGAACCGAAATCGCAGCTATAGCCAAGAGTATGAATCCATCAGATACAGCTTAAACCTTAAAATGTGAAAGTGTTGAGGTTCTGTCAAGCCTTTTGTTGTAATACTAGTTTGTAATGAACTCTTTTATAGTAGTCTCCCTACAAACAGGGGGGGGGGGCTTTCTTCTGATACCAGTTCCTTGATTGGCCCAGACACTCGATGTATCTCCTTCACGAAAATGAGCTCTGAAAAAGCTGGGCACAAAATTCATTGGGCCCACATTTTTTTCTAAGACCATGTGATTCACGCTTTTGAACTTGTTGTTTGTAATGAGCTACAAAAAGGAAAAAAAAGAACTGCATTTCTCCGTTAGGATCGAAGCCTTAAACAAAATTAAGGAAGACCAAGTGTTTTTCACAAATCTGGCCCTGTTGGAGGCGCAAGAAACGGATGAAACCCCGGGTGAGAAACACATACCAATCTAGACATGTTTTGAAACCGACACTACTACTGTTGGTTCTTGGCGTCAAAACCGACACCCGTACTGTTGGTTTTTACCATCTCTCGTGCCAATTAAAACCGAGTTTAGGACTATCGGTTCTTGAGAACCCATTTTCGTACGTTATCAAAACCGACAGTAACATGGTCGGCTCTACCCTTAGAATTTTTTTACAAATTTCTCCTGAAATTTATCATCAATGTTGGTCAATCGATTATCATTTGAAGAAATTTGTCACCAATTATCATCGATTATACCCAGAAAAGTGGTGAGGCAGAGGGAAACAGGGTGTGAGAGAGGGATAGCAACTGAGAAAGCTTACTTCTGAGAGAGAGGGAGGAGGGATCACCGGCGAGGTTGCCGTGATTTGTGGGGCAGTGCTCCAACATCTTGGTCGCGGCCCTTGGTCGACTGTTCGTGCTTCACCGTAGAGAGGGGAGAGAGGGGGAGGGATCACCGACGAGGTCGCCAGGATTCGTGGGGCAGTGTCGTCTTGGTCGGCGTCCTTGGTCGGCGTTCGTGCTTCGTTCTTCGCCGTAGAGAAAGGACAGGGACGACTTTAAGAAGACAGAGACTTTAAGTTGAAAAGCGATAGTCTCACTGTCGTTTTCAAAGATATAACCGAGAGTAGGAGACTCGGTTCTTAAGAACCCAAAAGTAAGAACCGAATGTAGTACTGTCAGTTTCAAAACGAGCTCATTTTCGTATTTGTTCCCCAATGGGGGGTTTCTTTCGTTTTTCTCGGTCCCAACACGGCCAGTTTTGTGAAAAACTCGGAAGACCAAATAATCGACGGGTAGATGACAGAAACCAGTAGTATGGGCAATTACCAAGTTATTGTCATGTGGTTTGGGTAATACCACAAACCACCCTGGTTAGTACACGAAAGAACGATTTTGTTTCATTACTAAAAAGTTACAATCCTTTAATCTGATTTTATTCTCTAAATACTCTCTCTCTATCTTACCCCTGCTCCCTCTTCTCTTTTGCAAAAATACCTTCAGCTCCTCCTCCACCACGATAACCTTCTTTTCCTCATGAACCACAACCTCTTATAATGTCAGCAAACCCAACCCCAAAAGGCCTCCACCTCTGTTAATTCGGCAACTTGAATTGACCAAGCTGAGCCTCCTCTTCCTGTGTTTTTATGGCTTCCCACCATCACGAATCCACCACATATTAGACGAAATTGAAAATCAAATCGACCAATCTCAAAACATTAAGCCTAGATCTAAGCCTTGTTCACCCAAGTTGTGCCCTACCCAAATACAGCCAATTCGTTGAAGACTATTTGGCTCTTGCACTTGAAATCGAATTGGACAGTAGGGGAAATAGTGAATCTTGGGTTTCTATGTTTGAAAGAGAATGGGTCCGCGATTTGATTTTCTAAACATGGATACTAGAATTGATTGGGTTTCAAAGATTTCTATCTTTTCTGGGTTTGTGAGATTTCTGGATGGATTCGACGGTGGGCTTGAGGGAGGCGAGGTCGACGGAGAGATCATATAGAGAGAGGAGGAAATGAGGAGGTGGATTGTGCTCGTCGACTAGGTTTTATGTAGTTGAAACCTAGTCAATTTAGGCGGGTTAGGTGAGAATTGGGTCGTCGGGGGAGGATAGAGAGATAGAGTTGGTGGTGTCAACTTCGGCAGTGGTGGTTTCAAATAAAACAAAATCAACCTAAGTGGTTGTGATAGTGGTGGTCGTAGTGGCTGTGATGGTGGTAAGTCTGTGATACTTTTGTTGGTGGGCAAGCAAGTTGCCAAAAAGATAGTATAAAATAACAAGAAAGTGGTATAGTTTGACCATTTATGAATCTTTAAGGGTAATGAAGTCAATTGTCTTTCAGTAGGGCAAAATTGTCAAGAAAAAAGGTCAGACATGGTCCCCATGTCTAAATCTAACAGATTTTGACGGAGGGGTGGTTTTTGTCACATGTTTGGCTTAATAGAAGGGTGGGTTATGGTAGTTTCTATACCACATGGTAGTAACCTGATAATTGTCCATACCACAGGGGTGATTTATGTCATTTACCCAATAATTAACTGTTGTGGGGCATAATAGAAGGGTGGGTTATGGTAGTTTCTATAAAACATGGTAGTAACCTGATAATTGTCCATACCACATGGGTTATTTATGTCATTTACCCAATAATTAACTGTTGTGGGGGCATAATAGATAAGGTCAGCTAAGCTCACAACTAAGGCGTCGTGTAGAGGAGGAACGTCAACCCATTAATTCTGATGAAGAACCTGGAGGCCACCAATATAGTCTTGCAACAATATAGTAAAAATTCGCTGTCTGTATGGTTGCTTGTGCCAAGTGTTAGTTTTGATTTAGGGCATGGAGGGTAGTAATGCCCCACCATAGAAGGACCCTCAGCGCAGCTGTAGATGGTGCTTTCCGGACAGACAGATCACAGCCACGTGGCAGCCATCCAGCACACCTAGCCGTGCTCCACGCACACCGGATAACTACCTATGCTTATTCACGTGGGGGTGCGAGACAGGGCCCTCGCGTACTGACACGTTACCTGTAGGGACTTAGTGTTTTGGAGGCTAGCGTAAGGCCCGTCGTGCGCGTGCGACAACCAAGCTCGTGCAACCCTTTGTAACTGCTTTGAGAGACTTAATGGCCACGTACTATAAACCCGGCTTGACCTCATAACGGTCTCCGGTATGTACGGTCAGGTGCCTAACGGTTCCTATATACACCGTCGAACGTGCCGTTATAGGGGCTACCATTAAGCCGCCATTTATGGGGAATTAACCCCCTCACAACAGTCACTTCCCCAATATATATAGGATCGATAGCCCTCCGTTGCGACATGCTAACAAGACGAGTTCTTCTGGACTTACCGAAGGCTTTGCCGTTAAGCTGTCTCTCTCTTTCTCACAGTTACCATTCCTTACCCTCTCCCTACACACAACCTCCATCTCTCCGTGTTCCTATTCTATACTTGAGGTGCACACTTGGATCTCCGAAGGATTTCCTTGCGCACAGCAGCCCATGCCTTTCAAGTGATCAGCACTAAGGCCGAGTGCCTCCGAGAGCACTTCCAATAGAGACAGTCCTAAATCCATCATCCTCTCCTAGTATTCCATCAAAATATACCTGAAGGTTCAAGGTTTGATATGGCATACATTAGCTGCTCTAGAAAGAGTGATGTCTTCGTGTTCTTGGTAAAAAAAAACTATCAGCTTTTTAGGTTTTCTTGAGTCCCTTTGTATCAATTCAATATACCACACATCGCACTTTTAAGAAAACAATAAGATCGAGACCGTCTCTAGCATTTTAGAGGGGGTAAATGATACAAACCACCCCTCACGTATGGTAGATTACCAGTTCACTACCATGTGGTATGGGTATTAACTCAAACCACCTTTATAGCTAACGGACACCAACGGAAAGACGAAAAAGTCTATCTTACCCCTATATTTCCGGCATTTACAACTAATTAATTAATTTTTACCAACACAATCTAGGGCTATTTTGGTAATGCTGTGGCGTTTTAGAAAGCTGTTGTGTAGGAAGTACTATGAGAAAGCTGCTGTGGAAATCTAAGCGAAAAGTGTTTGGTAAATTCCGTATTTAAGTTGCTGCGGAAAAGCACTTTTGAGATTTTGTGTTTGGTAATTAGTGCTTTAGGGTTGCTATTATTTTCGAAATGATAATATCAGAAATGATATAATAAATATTGTTAATACAATAGATAATTATTAATATTTATTAACGGATAAGAATGTCCAATAATACATATACCGAAAAACCAGGTCCTGGAAAGTAACCCCTCCCCTTCTATTCAAAAGTTGTTGTGGTGAAGCAACTGCTTTCTAGAAAGAAGTAAAAATAAATTTACCAAACACACTAAACATGCTTTTGGATTCGAAAAGCAGCTCTCTAGAAAGCAAAAATATTACCAAACGGGCTCCTAGTCCCCCTTTCTCTCTTCTTCTCTTTCACCAACACCACCGAAACTTCACATCCATTATATTATCTCTCTTTCTACTCATCTATTCCGGCCACATGCTCAAACAAACCGAGAAAACCAGGCTTTACGTTATCTACCCATACCTTCCGATTCAACCATAAAACTAAGAACCAACCCTCGAATTCGCCAGTACCGCTCACCACCACGCCATTGATTCCACCGATTATGTTTTCCTGCAAAACCATTAAACCTTCATCGCCATGAAACAAACCTCTCTTCTCTCTAGTCCAGTGTGTAACCCAGACCCATATCGGTTCAGTCAAACCCACACACTCATTTATCACAACCCTTGAATCGCACACACAAGGAGGGAGGTGGAAATGTATGTCTGTGAAATGCTCGTTGACTTATGCACTTGGCTGAATTGGTCTTTGAAAAATAACCTCCAATATAAACACTCTGTTGTTAGCAGGCAAGCAACTGGGACCCAGACCCATATCGGTTTAGTCAGACCCAGAAACTCATTTATCCCAACCCTTGAACCGCACACACAAGGGGGGAATTGGATAAATGTCCTGTGAAATGCTCGTTGACTTATGCACTTGGCTGAATTGGTCTTTGAAAAATACCCTCCAATTTAAACACTCTGTTGTTAGCAGGCAAGCAAGTGGGGACATAGGTAGGGTCTACACAGGGTATCTCTCGTCTCCATATCTCTCTCTCTCTCTCTCTCTCTCTTTATCTCAAAAAATAGGGTATCTCTGGTCTCCATCTCTCTTTCGTCTCCAAACACAGGGTATCTCTCGTTTCCAAAAGTATCTCTCGTCTCCATCTCTCTTTCGTCTCCAAACACAGGGTATCTCTCGTCTCCATCTCTCTTTTGCCTCCAAAAACAGGGTATCTCTCGTCTCCAAAAGCAAGTGATGGCATGGGGAGATTTGTTAAATGACCCTACTACCCTTGTCACCTTAAAACAAACCCAACAAATGGGGTACTCTCTCTCTAACGTTGAATTTTAGCCATCTACCTCAACCTACCAAGTACAGTTGAATTTACTCCAACTTTAAACTTTATGAAGTATACCTTAAACTGATCAGGAATATGGCTCATTTGTCATTCTCATTGGCTCCAGTTCTCCCATAGAAGTCTCCCATTTGTATGCACAAGTCTCTCTTTCTGTTTCCCTACTTTTGTTCTTCTGCTACGGTAAAAACAAAAACTCATTTTTGTGCTTTTGTCCTTGTAATATGTTGATCACAATACTCTAAAATGTATGATATTCTCATTTTTTTTTTACTTTCATCCTTCTTATATGTTCATTACATTACTCTAAAATTTATGCTACGTTCGTTATGTTGCTTCTATGCTCTTCATTCTGGGTTTGATGTGTGTGTGTTGTATGTGGAGAGACATCGACGAGTATATTCATCGTCTCTGTCTTCTCATAAGACTGAGACGAGAAGTATGCGCTTCTCAGAAGCCAGAGACGAGCATATTTCTCGTCTCAGTCTTATGAGAAGATAGAGACGATGAATCTACTCGTCGCAGTCTCTCCACATGTAAGTCCTAAACCCTGAAATTCTCTTATTTCTTATCATGAAAAAATGGTATTCAATATTGTTAAAAATATTAATTGTAAGTCATAAACCATAAACTCATATAATCTAAACTATAAACTCAAAATTCTATAATCATCATCTCTTAATCATGTAAAACGTAAACCTTATACCATAAACCATATATCATCTAACCAAAACCCTACATTTGTAGATACTAAATACTAGATCCAACTAAGTATCATTACTATAGCCACTAAAAGTGTTATTGAATCATGTTAACCCAACAGATCAATAAACAAACAACAAACGTAAAGTCCTAACCCTAAACCCTAAGTCATGTAAACCCCTAAACTCTAGATCGTCAAACCCAAACCCCAAAATTGTGGACTCTAAACACTAGAATCAACTAAGTATCATTACTATGGCTACTTAAAGTGGTATTCATTAATATTAAACCCCCTCAGATCAGTAAACATTAATCTCTAAATCATATATCATCTTAAGTAAACCCTAAAATTGTACACCAAGTATCATTACTAAATCCAAGACTTGGACGAGTGTGTGCTCGTCTCAGTTGGAAATACCAAACGGGGTCATCACTCGTCCCAGCGTTGGTGGTCCTGCTCGTCCCTGTCTTCTATGACACAAGTAAAGAACATTCTATAATGACTCACCAAGACTGGGACGAGTGAGTGCTCTGAATGCTCGTCTCTGTTGGAAAAACCAGACGAGGGAGTCACTCGTTACAGTGTTGGCGGTCCTTCTCGTTCCTGTCTTCCTTCACAAACATAAAGAACATTCTGTTACTCATCAGATGGTGGGGTATGGTGAGAGAAACACCTTTTTACTTTCTCAGACAAAACCCTAAAATCATTCTCTCCTAACCAAACCCTAAAATCATCTCTCCTTACCAAACCCTAAAATAATCCAAACCCTAAAATCACCCATACCCTAAAATCATCTGAACCATAAACACTAAACCCTAAAATCATCTAACCAATGTGCTTTATTGACGTGTAGAAATAGTTAGAAAATTGATGTTCTGTGCTGTTTGGAATGGTGAATGCACGCGTGCCGATTGTATACACATATACATAGGTCAGGCAGTGAAGAATGCAGTTTTCAAGATAATCCAAGGCATTACCATCGATCGTTTGGAGCATGAAGTTTCGGTTAGAATGGATACAGATCGTCCTCCTACCAAAAATGTGGTCTTACGTTATCATTTCAAATTCCAGATGCGAACTTGATCGAGCCTAATATCCTCACTAAATATATAGAAATTAAAGATATCTTTGATACTACGGAAAGGGGATCTATTGTAACAATGTACATCACGTTAAAAGATTTGGTGGATCAACCAGACATATATGTTGACGTTGCTGACCAGGATTTGTTCGATCAAACTGAAACCCTAAACAACCAGTTGGTTCTTTTGAGTCCCCCCCTTACATACTGCGAGGATTACTTTCAGGATGTCGAAATACTCGCCGAGGATTATGAAGAAGAAATTGTAGCTCGAGTAGCATATAATGCAAAGGATCTCATTCTATCGTGTTTGTTTCTCTATAACAACAGGGTACAATTAGCAGGACAAGATATGGTTGGCACTCGTGAATCGATGGAGCAAACCAATTTTTCATTGGCCACTGTTGTGGTAGACTGTTTGGGGAGTCGTGGACAGTTTGGTGTGGGAAGATTTGACCATATGGAAATACACATGAAAAGTGTGTATACCGGTAAGGCGTTGTCCCACCATGTCAGAAAGGTTGCTGGTGCAATGAAATGGACTTTCGACGTTCATAAGCGAGACCAGACTCGATTTATACTGCGCTGCGAGAATAAGGAATGAAAGTGGAAGGTTGGGGCGTACAAGCATAAATATTTCATGCAGTATCAGGTGAAGAAACATAACCCCATTCACACATGTACCGCAAGCAGCTTAGATGGGAAGCACCGTAACATTAATTGATAGGTTGCGCAGGAATTGCTGGGACTGATGGGCGAAACAAAAAAACACCCAAAATTAGTCAAGTACAGGAGGTCTCCAAAGATTTGGGAAGTAGATTATCATACTGGGGGGGGCGTGGTATGCACGTCAAATGGCCAAATCGATAATCCAGGGTACTCGTGCTCAAAATTACGCTGATCTTCCTGTGTTCATGTATTTTTTTTTCAAATTTTTAACCCTGGTACATTATGGGATATGGGAATGGACAAACATGGTGTTTTCATGTAATGTTTCCTTTCTTTTGGTGCAAAAATTGAGGGGATACCGTATATGCAACTCGTAATTGTCATTGATATGTCGCACCTGAAGAAAGAACCACTGCAGTTGGTCGTATGCACAATGTTGGTAGCGAGAAAAAGTGCTATCCCATTGCATGGGGACTAGCGGACAAGGAGAACACCCTTGCATCGAATTGGTTCTTAACCAAACTGAGCTCAATTGTCAAGGACCACAATGAGTTGTCGTTCGTGTCAGATCGGCACCAGGCTATCATCAATTCAATCAAGGCGGTGTACCCCTTATCCAACCACGTCCAATGCTATCACCATTTGAAAATGAACGCTCCGTCGCATTACAATTCACAGAGTGGGTGTCTCATTTTGGAATGAGGCATATACATTTGATAGGGTGGCTTGTGAGTCACATCTGATGGACATGGGTATTGAGCGCGACCGTGTAAACATCGTTATCAACAAGACCATCGAAGGTTACCTACGGGATACCGGTCTAGAGAAATGGGAAAGTTCGTATTGTAAAACAACACGATTTGAGCAGCTTTCATCCAACCATGCATATTTTATTAACTCGTCCCTGGTGGCGCCGCAGTCAGACAAAGCTCTTACAATTTTCTCCCAAATATGTGACCAACAAAGCGAGTGGATCCTCAAAAAACGAAACAAGGTTATTGGCATGGGAAACACCTACGTGACTGCAAAAAGGGAGAAAAGAATGTAGATCCGTGCTCAAAAGTGTATAGGTTTTTTCATGCGAGAAATTACAGAGTCTCTGTACGAAGTCCGCGATAATGAACTGATTACTCATCTAGTGGACTTCGACCCAGGATATCGCCTCGGAACCTGCACGTGCGGTAAATACCAAAAAATGTGGTTCCCTTGTGTACATGCGTGTGCTTGTGCAACAGAACTCAAGAAACTTGGCCGTTACAATGTCAAGCACGATATGGAAGTCATATACGACCACACCAGGGTGTGCTATTCACTCGCCTACTACAAAAAGGCCTATACCGGCACAATTCAGACTCCTCCCAACCCAGCAACATGGGACACAAGCGAAGTACCTGCAGACATAAGAAACTGCCTCCCACTTCCACCGAAGAAAGTGGTGACAGTTGGGAGGGACAAGGATAAAAGACACAAGTGAATGGTCGAAACCGTGCGTGAAGAAGCGAGGAACGGGAACGTACGGATGTAGCCATTGCCATGTAAAAGGGCATACCAAAAAGAGTTGCCCTCAATTGAAACATTAACGTTGTGATAGAAGCCGTTGTTCGTTCTTTGTAATCTTTAGCTTGCAATTTAGAGCAATTTACCACAACCAACACCTAGTTTACAATGTTAAAATTAATTGTATAATTATTTATTATAATCAGAGGAATGTTAGATAAATAAAATATATTAAAATAAACATAATTTTTTTCTAATGGAATTTCATAACACACGGATTTAAATACTAAAAAAAAATGTATCCGGTGGAATTTGATAAACCACATGTGGGGTTTTAAATTTGGATACATTTCTAGAAAACATGCAAAATTCTTACATGCTTTCTGGAAAATGTATCAAAATTATTACATTTTGAAAACATGCAACACTTAACTACATGAACATGTAAAAGTGTCTCTGTCTCTTCATCTACCCGCGATTTCATCTTTAAAAGCCACTAATCTGGTCCTCCAAATTCATCCATCAGAAATGTGAAAAAAAAACAGCCCACCACCACCAAATAATTTTGTAAGTGACGAAGAGAAAGAAGATGAGACAGATGAAGAACAGGAAACTGACAAAGAAGAAGAAGAAGAACCTGAGAAGGAAGAAACTGAAGACGATGAAGATACAACATCATATGTTGCAAAGATGGGCTCCAAAATAACTCAGTACACTGAAGGTGAGAAGAGAAGGAAGAGGAAGACACGACTTAGAGCATCTCCAATGGTAAAACCACAAATTAGCTAAATTATAACTAGTATGAATTTTAACTAAGTGAACTATTCAGTGTTTGCTCCAATGGTGTCATGTATTTTACATAATTTGTAGGTATGAAATTATAAAAATATTTATTTATTAAATTAAACTAGGAGAGAGATAGACACAAAAAGTTTAACTTCCTACTTTCTAGCTAGCTATTAGTAGAGAGCGGGATACATAATATGTAAAGCATTGAGTCATTTAACTAGACCATTGGAGCTTGTTATTTCTTCTAATTATGTAAATTATAACTAAACTAACTTTTTAACCTAACCATTGGAGATGCTCTTATCCTCCCCCATCACCTCCGCTGGAGAAAAGAAACAGAGATGAGAGCAGTGACAATGATTGGAGCCCGAATGCCTTTCCATGGGATCACAAACCCCAAAAAACCCAAAAAATGCGATATTTTACCAGTTTTTTTTTTAAATTTTAATGTCAATGAACTTTTTTTTTTCATTTTGATCATGTGTTCACTTTTATTTGTTAACTTTTTCAAGTTTTGAAAAAACACAGTTTCTGTAACACCCCCAAATGGCCCAAGCCGGAGGCCCGGGGATGTCACTCCGTACCCGAGATTAAACCCGGATACAAGGAGATTTTATAATATGGTCCTCAAGTAAAAAAATCCACAATAATAACTAAAATTAATTGAAACTATCCATTATTACAATCCAAAACATTCTAGCCTCAAACCGGGCATAAACAACTAAAGCGTTTAAAATACTAAGGAGTTCAAATTTGAAATAAAACTACTAGTGATCCAAATGATGATACGCGTCCCCTTCTACGCCAGATAACCACCCTCTAAACCTGTGGTGCGGAATCAAAAAGAAACACCACGGTACAAAATCAGCATGAAATACTGGTAAATAAACACCCAAACATGTAAAATGATGATGGGATAGTTATAAAACAAAGACTCATTTACAAGTAAGAGTTTTTCTCAAACACAGTGGTAATAAATTCGACTCTTGTAATAAAACATAAGAGTTCCCAATTCTATAATATTTCCAACCAATTCCATAGTGATTAGGAAATCCAAAATCCACCTTAACTCTTTTTCCATTAACAAAAAAATAAAAAATTCATCATTATTAATTCGTTGTGACGGGGGAAACCAAACCATCTTGCAAGCATCCAAGACCTTAAGTGTCGACACCCCCCAAAGACTCTAGCGGCCAGATGAGTGAGTACAGGGAGCTATCGGGGGACTTGCAACCGCATTAAATAAAAATAAACTGAAACGGAAGACCGAGATCAAACCGTCCAATGCCAATAGTAACCAATAATAAATGTCCCCGCACAACTATTCCACTTTATATATTAATTCATTATTATTATCATGGTGATATTTTCAAGAAAGACATTTATCAAGTAAAAATCACATATTGCATGTCACATCACATAAACACATTTTGAGACGTAAAGAAATACAAGAATTCATTTGACACGAAGGAGTTAAGCACACTAGGCTTGGCATGTTTACTTACCTCAAAGAAAAAAATCCAACTATAGCAATCAATCAATGTACTCTACGTACTCGTCGTCGACGAACTAGTCACCTACACGTAACAATATTCTAATTAAACAAATATTCTAGCAATACACTTGCTATACTAGCTACATGCATACGATAGTCAATGGTTTAGGGTTCTAACACCAACCCCAACATCCCACTTAATTCATACTTCAAAACCAAACCCAAAACCTTATTCCAAAATCCTATAACCTAAAGCATACATAACCTATCATAACTCCACCAATTTATTACTTCAGTTTCCCAAACAGATCATTGCTCAAAAACAGTTCCATTGGATTCAAAACATTCTAAATAATAAGTTTAGCCTCAAGCATCTAGTTCATACTAAACCTAATATAACATGATTAACCATATCAAATCAGATTGTTATCCACATACTATGATCATCCAATCACCCAAATTGCTTAATAAAACTTCTCCTCCAAACTAGGGTTTTTCCCATCACCCATGAACATGATAAACCCTAAAACTTAATTATCAATCCTACGAATCCATGAACAATGATCCTAACAATATCAAACTAAAAATCAAAGATTAGATGCAACATACATGAATCATGAACAAGTGATCAAGAGAACAAGAGATCAATAAGAGAAAAGAAAAGAAGAAACAAAACTAGCTCTAACCCGCCGCCATGGAGGCCGGACAGGAAGAGAGAGAGACAGACAGAGAGAGAGAGAAAGAAAGAGAGAAAGAAAAGAAAGAAAGAAAAAGAGAGAAAAAAAGAGAGAGAGAGAGAAATTACCTCAGCGGGGCGAGAGAGAGAGACGGCGCCGTTGGCGGTGGTTGCTGCCGTCGGGTTGGGAGAGAGAGAGAGCCGAGAGAGTGAGAGAGAGGGTTCGGGTGAGAGAGGGAGACGTGAGAGAGATAGAGAAAAATAGGGAGAGTGAGGGTTTTATGAGAGTTGGAAAAAAATCAACTTCATTAGTAGGAAACCCTCTTGAATTAGGAACCTTTACGTAGGAAGAAAAATTGGGACAAAGACACTTTTTCCCCTTAGTTTTGCCAAAAGGCAACTACCTCCCCCAAACTCAAGTAAAAGACACTAAAACTCTTGGATTAAAGTCACAAAAACCCCCAAACTCTCGTAACCATTATAATTAACTCTAGAAAATTAAATTAACTCCCCAGCACTTATAATAATATCAAAAAATACCCATAGTCACAAAACGGGGTATTTCATCCTTCCCTCCTTAAAGAGAACTTCGTCCTTGAAGTGTAAACTAAACCTTAATCACAAATAAGGTATGCACCTCCCCTCAATGGTACAACTAATTAATGCAAACCTAAGGTCATGAATGATATGCAATATACTATAAGTACTACTGTATTTAAAAAAAGTTAACGTGTAATTCGTCGGTTTACATCCTCTCCCCCTTAGAGGAGTGACGTACTCGGAACTCAAGGTACCTCATCAAACAGGTGAGGGTACTTCTTCCTCATATCATCCTCTGCTTCCCAAGTTGCCTCTTTAGTGAGGTGATTTGTCCATAAGACCTTTACAATCTTGACACTCTTGTTGCGGGTGTTCCTTGTCTTGGTGTATAGAATTTTGACAGGATGTTCTTCAAAACTCAAATACGGGTCCAATTCTACTGGTTCAGGATCTAATACACGGGATGCATCAGGCACGTACTTCTTCAGCTAAGATACGTGGAATACATTGAATTTCGGGCAATCTTCTCTATAACATCATATGGTCCAATGAATTTCGGGCTCAACTTCCCTTTCTGATTGAATCTCATAACTCCTTTAGTAGGTGAAACCTTAAGAAATGCTTTTTCTTCAATTTGAAATTCCAACGGTCTCCTTTTCTGATCAGCGTACGATTCTTGTTTATCCTGGGCTGCTTTCATTCGATGCTGGATAAGTCTCACCTGATCTGTCATATCTTCAATTAGTTGTGGACCAATTACTATCGTCTCGCTTATGTCTTTCCAACACAATGGTGTTCTACACTTTCTTCCATACAACGCCTCACGTGGTGCCATTCCGATACTAGCATGGTAATGGTTGTTGCAGGAGAATTCTATCAAAGGTAATCTATCTACCCATGAACCTTGAAAATCCATAACACACGATCTTAGCATATCTTCCAACATTTGAATTGTCCTCTCGGTTTGTCCATCCGTAGCAGGGTGGAATGTCGTGCTGAATTTCAACCGAGTTCCCAACGCCTCCTGGAGTGCTTTCCAGAAGTGAGAAAGAAAGTTTGGATCTCTGTCAGAAACTATAGAGCTTGGTACTCCATGATACCTCACGATGTTCTTCATATACACATAAGCTCTTTGTTCCATGTTCCATGTATCTTTCATCGGAATAAACCTTGGTGTCTTAGTTAATCTGTCAACTACGATCTAAATCTGATTCAGTCCATTCTTTGATGTCGGTAATGCAGTCACGAAATCCATTGAAATCGAATCCCACTTCCAAACTGGGATATCTAATGATTGGACTAAGCCTCCCATTATTTTATGTTCAAACTTCACCTTTTGACAAGTTAGACATTTTGCCACAAATTCTGCTACTTCCTTTTTCATGTTTGGCCACCAAAACGTCTTCTTCAGATCCTTGTAGAGTTTGTCACCCCCTGGATGTACAGAGTAGAGTGTGTTATGCGCCTCACGCATCAACTTCTCCTTAGTTTCTGCACACTTATGTTGTACACACCATCTTCCCTTATAACGAATACTTCCATCTTCATGGAATCTTGAAATCCTTTGCTTGACCTTCTGCAATCTTCTTCTTTATCCGTTCCAGCTTCACATCTCCTGGCTGGTTACTCCTTATTTATTCTAAGACATCTGGCACAACTGTCATATTCCCAAGGATATTCTTTACTCCACCTTTTTCCACTACTTCAATCTCGAGCTTTCGGAACTCTCGGCATAGCCGATCTGGAAAAACGAGCATAGTATCCAAAGTATGGCTCGATTTTCGGCTTAACGCATCAGCTACTACGTTTTCCTTCCCTTCGTGGTATTGGATACGCAAATCATAATCCTTTATGACTTCTAACCAACGTCTTTGCCTGTTATTTAGCTCTTTCTGCGTGAAGATGTATTTGAGACTGCTGTGGTCAGTATACAATCTACACACAGATCCATATAGGTGATGTCTCCATATCTTCAGTGCGAAAACTATTGCTGCAAGCTCTAAGTCATGCGTAGCATAGTTCTCTTCATGAGTTTTCAGTTGTCTTGAAGTATAGGCAATAACTCTCCTTTCTTGCATAAGCACGCATCCTAAACCCTTCTTCGACGCGTCACTGTAAACATCAAATTCGCCAGAATCATTGGGTAAAGCTAACACAGGTGCTGTAGTCAACTTTTCCTTAAATGTCTGGAATGCTTCTTCACAATCTTCGTTCCACCGATACTTTACCGTCTTTTTGGTTAGCGTAGTCAGCGGTCTAGCGATCTTCGAGAAATCTTTCACGAAACGCCTATAATATCCTGCTAATCCCAGAAAACTTCTTACTTCGGACACATTCTTCGGAGTAGGCCAATCCTTAACTGCTGAAAACTTTCATGGATCCACGGATATTCCTTCTTTGGAGATTATGTGACCCAAAAATGGAACATGTTTTAGCCAAAACTCACACTTCGAGAGTTTAGCATACAACTTCTCATGTCTCAATGTCTCTAACACTTCCTTGAGATGTTATTCGTGTTTTTCCTCGCTCTTTGAATAAACAAGGACGTCGTCAATAAAGACGACCATGAAACGATCCAGAAACGTCCTCATAACACGATTCATTAGATCCATAAATACTGCTGGTGCATTGGTTAGACCAAAAGGCATAACAGTAACTCATAGTTTCCATACCTCGTTCTAAAGGCTATCTTCGGGATGTCCTTCTCGGCTACTCGAAGCTGGTGATACCCTGATCTCAAATCTATCTTTTAGAAAACGCTCGCCCCTTGCAACTGATCGAACAAGTCGCCAATTCGGGGTAAAGGGTATTTGTTCTTGATCGTTGCGCTATTCAACTCTCCATAGTCAATGCACAACCTCAAGCTTCCGTCTTTATTCTTCACAAACAACACCGGTGCTCCCCAAGGGGAAACACTCGGCCTTATGTAACCCTTTTGAAGTAGCTCTTGCAACTGATCCTTTAGTTCTTTCAACTCTACTGGTGCCATTCTGTACGGTGCCTTTGAGATTGGAGCTGTTCCAGGTGCTAAGTCCATAGTGAATTAAATCTCCTTCTAGGTGGCATTCCTGGAATCTCGTCTGGGAATACATCGGGAAAATCCTTGACTATTGGTATCTCTTCGAGCACATTCTCCTTCTTAGACACATCCTGAACATAACACAAATAAGCACTATTCCCCTTCTGCACTTGGTTGACTATGGTCAAAGATGACACTAGTCGGATACATGGTTCTTTCGTGATACCACGGTAAGAAACATTTTCTCCTTTTGGACCTTTGAGCCTTATTTTATGATCGTGGCAGTCTATAACTGTTCGATATTTACCCAGCCAATCCATACCCAATATCACATCTATTCCTCCAAGATCAAACAGTATCAGGTTGGCTGGTAAGGTACTAGCCGAAATCTTAACTTCTACTCCTTCAAAAATGGTGTCACATACTGTTACGTGACCCATTGGGGTATCTACGGGGATGGATATTCTAGACGGCTTATTAAGACTCAACTTTTCCACAAATGATGATGAAATAAATGAGTACAATGCTCTGGAATCAAATAGTGTAAATGCGGGTAGATCATGAACAAGAAATGTACCAGTGACTACTCCGTTTGCTGCTTCCGCTTTCGTCCTGCTCATGACAGCGATCCTTGCAACATTCCCGTTCCGCGTTGCGGTAGTTCCTGCCGTACCAGTCCCATTGGTGTTGGCATTAGCTGGAGCGTTGTTGTTCCTATTCCCGTTTTGAACTCCATTGTTCCTTCCATTACCCTGGTTGTTCGCCAGCTGTCTGCCATAATTGTTGCCTCCATTACTCTGGTCGTTGTAGTTCCCATAGTTCCGGTTTCTGCCCTGATTGTTGTTGTTGAACTGTCGGTTCCCTTTATAGTTTCCTCCCTGGTTCCCTTGCTGGTTTCCATTTGGTTTCAATCGGCACTCAAAAGCACGATGACCCTTCCTGCCGCAGTTGTGGCAGTTGACAAGGTTTACTTGGCAGTCCTTTCCTGGATGATTCTGTTGACACTTCTTGCAGATGTAACGGCGAGGTTGATCATCTCCATTATTCGGCTTGTTACCACGGTACTGACCCTGGTTACTTCCTCCATGGTTGGGCTTAAACCTCTTGTCCTGACTTCCTTGGTTGTTCCTGCTCTGATTGTTGCCAAAACTCCCAGCGTTCTCAATATTGCGCTTTCCACGCTTCTCATCTTGTGCCTCTTGAATGCGCCAAACGGCTGTGGCTCTATCATAGGCTTCCTGGAGAGTATCGTACGTTCTGCACATCAAGTCTTTCTGCAGATAAAGTTCGAGGCCAGACATGAACTTCCTAACCTTAGTCAGCTCGTCAGGCATCGGCTGACCTGCGAATCGGAATAGTTCCATGAACTTCTTAAAGTACTCAGTCACAGAACCGTTTCCTTGTGTCAGATTCACGAAGTCTATGTACTTTTGATCCTGGACATGCTCCGGATAAAAGCGAGTGCGTAGTGCAGTTTGAAGAGCCTCCCAATTGAAATTGGGTTGAGCCCAAAATTTCTGACGTGTGCTCCTCCATCATATATTAGCTTCGTTCTTCAGGTAGAATGCCGCGCAAACAACTTTGCGGTTCTCGGGGCACTCAACTAGTTCTAGGACCTTATCCATTTCATCGATCCATTTTTTGAGCTCGACAGGGTCCTCATTGCCTGTAATGTTCCCTGGCTTCATGTTAGCCACTTTCTTTGCACAATTAGTTGCATTATGTTCTCCATTGTTCATATTCTGATCCATCTGAGTGAACTGGGCGAAGAATTGGTCGATGCCGTTGTTGTTGTTGTTGGTTGCCATAGGGACTTGACTATTCCTACTGGTGTAGTATTGATGTGGTCTATTAGTCATAATCCCTATACTATAGCCTATTGTATTACTTATAAAGTATCAAGAAGTACAAACAATCATGCATATATGGCATGTAGTGCACAATTAAACAAGTAATGTCACACCTTGATCATCATTTAAATCAATTACACATGTATTTCCACATAGGTTGATCACGTCTCAACTTTTCATCCTCTTCAAAAATTGGAAAAAGTATCAATCGGACAAGAAAAAATTTGAATTTTGGTGTGCAACAACCTCTCTGAGTCTAATTTCATAATCAAGAAGAATCAACTCAAAATCAATTGTATAACTCAAGATACACAGGAAGTACTACAGCTGCTGTCACAGCCCACCAGAACAGAAACTTTGACTTTGAAAAGTCTTAAACTGACTTTAATATTCTCAAAATGAGCTAGGCGTTCTCCCAAGACTAGCCAAATGTGTCTAATAGTTCCCATAAAGATTTGAAATCAAAATAAGATCTTGAAGATAGGTAACAATCAAAAATACTACAGCTAGTCACCTTGCAATTCTGCTACTGAATCACCAACTTTGAAAATTCGTAACTAATTCCCCAGAACTTGTATAGGTCTGAAATTTTTATGGGTGATATCTGGGTATGTCTAATTTCTGGGAAAAAATTCAGGGAAAAATAAACGCAAAATTAAATACGTCTTCTACAAAAAAAAACTCACTGCTGCGCATAATCAACAACACCGAAGATCATAGTTTTCGCGTTCCAACTCCATGAACACTTTCTATGCACTAAATCAATGATGACAAAACGTAACACAAACTTAATTTATCAAATCATACTCCAAAATTCAGAAATCTAAATTTATGAAACTCCCCAAATCGGGTCCTCAAAGCATAAACATTATTCATCCCCTAAAGCAAAACGCTAAAAATTTAACTCTAGCCCAAAGTGACTATTCAATAATCGTTCTAAAAACTTCAAAGTATTTCTTGGCATCATAGCCTTACTCAAACCAATAATAAAACTCAAAATGCATCAAGTCTAGGAGATTTAAAGAATTCTAACAAGCTCAATCCTCGTCTTCATCGCTTTCATCCAACTCCTCATCTTCATCGGAATCATACTCGCGCTCTTCACCTTCACTCGGATCTTCTTCACTCTCTTCATATTCCATGGAGTCTTCTTCAATATCAGGGTATTCACTGACATCTTCCATTGGATCCTCTTCGACTTCCTCGTCTTCACTAGAGTCTATAATGATCTCCTCTTCGTCATCACTAGAGCTTATGTAGATCACGTCTTCTTCATCACTGGACTCTATTTCAATAACTGTGTAACTTTGCCACTTAAGATGAGTCTCCATCAACAGTTTGCATATAAAAATCTGCACTTACCGTCCATTCACCTTGGCAGCGATAATCCCTATCATTCAGACGATTGAACCTGCCCATAATGTTGCTATACTTTGTAATAATTTCCCCAAACATGGGTCTCATAGGTAATGCCTTCACCATACAGTAAGCCTGAAAAGCTGGATTCCTATACCGAGGAAAATCTAAGGCATGGAACCTATCCTCACAATACTGAACCACGCGGTCACGATAATCTGTAAAGTCTTCACCTACGACCCAACGTGTCACAACAGAGTGCTTCTCAACTGGCATCACACGCTTCCTTGCTGTATGCTTAGTTCTAGCCTTCTACAAGAGGAAACAACTTAATAAATCTCTAATTGCACAAGGTATATATCGTAACCAAAATAACTACTCTTCGCAAACCAATAATTATTCCCAAGACTCCAAATTGATAATCACGAGACTCTTGAAGAAAATTTCCCAACAAAACACTTCAAAAAGGTTGGGTAATATCAATCCGACATCACCCGCATCTTTTAAACATCTAAACAGTAGGCTTCCAACCCAACTTCCCATGAAATGCCTAAACAATCCGATCTCTTAGTATCTTGGATAGGCTAAGACTCTTAGTTAGGAATGGGTGGGTGTAAATACTTGCTTTCTATCCTATTTTCTAAACATTTATACATAATAGTCCTATCCATACTACCCAAATTCCCACGGCTTGTCAAATTTTAGTTATTTTTTCCTATATTCATTTTAGTTACCCTAACAAGTTTGGATTTCCTTTTTGGAATGCCGGCTCTGATACCTCCTGTAACACCCCCAAATGGCCCAAGCCGGAGGCCCGGGGATGTCACTCCATACCCGAGATTAAACCCGGATACAAGGAGATTTTATAACATGGTCCTCAAGCAAAAACATCCACAATAATTATTAAAATTAATTGAAACTATCCATTATTACAATCCAAAACATTCTAGCCTCAAACCGGGCATAACCAACTAAAGATTTTAAAATACTAAGTAATTCAATTTGAAATAAAACTACTAGTGATCCAAATGATGATACACGTCCCCTTCTACGCCAGATAACCATCCTCTAAACCTGTGGTGCAGAATCAAAAAGAAACACCACATTACAAAATCAGCATGAAATACTGGTAAATAAACACCCTAACATGTAAAATGATGATGGGATAGTTATAAAAAAAAGACTCATTTACAAGTAAGAGTTTTTCTCAAATACAGCGGTAATAAAGTCGACTCTTGTAATAAAACATAAGAGTTCCCAATTCCATAATATTTCCAACCAATTCCATAATCATTAGGAAATCCAAAATCCACCTTAACTCTTTTTTCATTAACAAAAAAAAATAAAAATCCATCATTATTAATTCGTTGTGACGGGGGAAACCAAACCATCTCGCACATCCAAGACCTTAAGTGTCGACACCCCCAAAGACTCTAGCGTCCAGAGGAGTGAGTACAGGGAGCTATCCGGGGACTTGCAACCAGATTAAATAAAAATAAATTGAAACGGAAGACCGAGATCAAACCGTCCAATGCCAATAGTAACCAATAATAAATGTCCCCGCACAACTATTCCACTTTATATATTAATTCATTATTATTATCATGGTGATATTTTAAAGAAATACATTTATCAAGTAAAAATCACATATTGCATGTCACATCACATAAACACATTTTGAGACGTAAAGAAATACAAGAATTCATTTGACACGAAGGAATTAAGCACACTAGGCTTGGCATGTTTACTTACCTCAAAGAAAAAAATCCAATTATAGCAATCAATCAATGTACTCTACGTACTCGTAGTCGACCAACTAGTCACCTACACGTAAACATATTCTAATTAAACAAATATTCTAGCAATACACTTGCTATACTAGCTACATGCATACGATAGTCAATGGTTTATGGTTCTAACACCAACCCAACATCCCACTTAATTCATTCTTCAAAACCAAACCCAAAACCTTATTCCAAAATCCTATAACCTAAAGCATACATAACCTATCATAACTCCACCAATTTATTACTCCAGTTTCCCAAATAAATCATGGCTCAAAAACAGCTCAATTGGATTCAAAACATTCGAAATAATAAGTTTAGCCTCAAACTGATCTTAATTTCGATTCCTGAATCAAAAGATACGCTCGTTTCAAATTTCCAATTCCACTCAAAATTCCCATACGGGAATTATCAATTTCCATGAAACTTTTCCCCCAAGCATCTAGTTCATCCTATATTCATACTAAACCTAATATAACATCATTAACCATATTAAATCAGATTGTTATCCACATACTATGATCATCCAATCACCCAAATTGCTTAATCAAACTTCTCCTCCGAACTAGGGTTTTTCCCATCACCCATGAACATGATAAACCCTAAAACTTAATTATCAATCCTACGAATCCATGAACAATGATCCTAACAATATCAAACTGAAAATTAAAGATTACATGCAACATACATGAATCATGAACAAGTGATCAAGAGAACAAGTGATCAAGAGAACAAGAGATCAACAAGAGAAAAGAAAAGAAGAAACTAAACTAGCTCTAACCCGCCGCCATGGAGGCCGGACGGGAAGAGAGAGAGAGACGGACGGAGAGAGAGAAAGAAAGGGAGAAAGAAAAGAAAGAAAGAAAAAGAGAGAAAGAAAAAGAGAGAGAGAGAGAGAGAGAAATGACCTCAACGGGGAGAGAGAGAGACGACGGCGGTGGCGGTGGTTGCTGCCGTCGGGTAGGTAGAGAGAGAGAGAGAGCTGAGAGAGTGAGAGAGAGGGTTCCGGTGAGAGAGGGAGACGTGAGAGAGATAGAGAAAAATAGGGAGAGTGAGGGTTTTATGAGAGTTGGAAAAAAATCAACTTCATAAGTAGGAAACCCTCTTGAATTAGGAAACTTTACGTAGGAAGAAAAATTGGGTCAAAGACACTTTTCCCCCTTAGTTTTGCCAAAAGGCAACTACCTCCCCCAAACTCAAGTAAAAGACACTAAAACTCTTGGAATAAAGTCACAAAGACTCCCAAACTCTCGTAACCATTATAATTAACTCTCGATAATTAAAATAACTCTCCAACACTTATAATAATATCACAAAATACCCATAGTCACAAAATGGGGTATTTCAGTTTCTGTGTTAGACGAGCAATTGCTCGTCCCAGTATTAGTTGCTCGTCTTAGTCTCAGTGTTGCAATATACTGAGACAAGTTGAACTCTTGTCCCAGTGTATTGCCACTTTGAGACGATTAAAGAAAACTGGGACGAGAAAAAATTGAGACGAGCAAGGAATTCTCACGTCCCAGTTGTTAAGAAGAGAGAATAGAGATTTTTTTTTAAATAGAAGGTTAATTAAGAGAAAATTGAGTTAGTTACACTTGTTAACCTCAAGTGAGGTAAAACTTTAAACATAAGTGAAGATGCGGGTATTTTTCAAAGACCAATTCGCCTGACGGTAGCACGCCAATTCTTTCCACACACAGTGAAACCCAATTGATGAACTTCCTTATCGGAATCCAGTAGACGCAAAATTGACCTCCCATCCACCACCGCCAATCTATGTGAATACCCACTGCCATCGACCTGTGCCAACCCTTGACTTTGCTCCTCTTCTTCGATTTGGTGTTGCAATTCCACTTCAATTTCTTTGATTTTGGCATCAAATTGGGTTTTTTTTATTATATTTTTTGGTGATCTGAGACAGAAAGTGAGAGGGTTAAATGGGTTGTCTAGGTTTCTTCGAGAAATATGATGATGGGTCTGGGTTGTAGTTCGAACAATTGATGTTGGTGATTTGAAGGTTGGTGAGCAGAATAAAATTGCTGCTAATGATGTGGGTGGTGGGGGTTTGTTGGTTTTATTTGGTGGTGGTTGTTGGTTCTATTTGACAGTAGTCACGGTGATAGTGAAGAATGGGGTTGTAGTGTAGTTAGGTTGGGTTGTTAGGATAGAGAAAGAAAACAGACACTGAGGGTGGTGATGCGTCGTGGGGTTTGAGGGTAAGTGAGAATTCTCTGAGTATAATCGGTGATTTTAGGGCAAAAGTGTTTTTTTCAACATTAATTCATTTCTAAATTAATTACTTGAGAAACATATAAGGGGAAAAAATGTCAAAAAATAGGGTAATATACACTTATTACCCTCGGATTTTGGTAATTAGGCAATCTTTACCCTCACTGTTTGCCAATTGACATGAGAGACCCCTTGTTTGGACGGAGTGTAACGGAGAAGCTAAAAATACCAGTTCACCCTTTTTTACGTTATTCAACCTTTTCACTCTTATTCTCAGTTGCTCTTTTACTTTTCTATGGCATCTGGGGGACGAATATGTACCATCTTTTTCCCTCCCTCTCTGCACGAGCGGTGGTGTTCACGGTATTAGCCGGAGATGAAGACGAAGGGGTGGCTGTAGGTAAGCATAGAGAGAGAGAGCGGTGCAAACTCTATCGCCGTGGAGAACTCTCTCTGCACTACAGTCATCCCTCTCATCTCTCTCTCACCGGACTGTCCAAACTCCGACTCAGTCCCTCATCGCTTATGTAGTGATTTGCCATTTCGAATGTAGTTTCTTTGTTCAAGTGTTGGATAGGTTGATCTCAGTTGACCAATATGGTCTATTTATGCCAATTTAGTAAAATAATTTGAGGAAGTATCGATTAGGGTTTTTTCTTTTAATTCAAATTGCTTAATTTCAAATTCTGCAGGTTTGAGCGGAGGGACGGAATCGACTGTTTGTATGGACGGGTTTCCGTTGTCGAACTATAAAAGGCTGGACTTGCGATATGGTGGATTCTCTAATCTTGTGACAAGTGCGGGTAAATTAATATTATACTTTCTCTTCTCGAATTGTTTATGATTTTGTCGGTGTAGTTATATTTCAAGAATTTGTACTTTGTTCCGTATTTGAGATTTCTGTCCATGGACATAGTCAATTGATTTGTGCCAAATCATGGTTAGGAAATATAATTCTTCTATGTGTAGCAGGACGATATTCTTCATTTGTATAATACTCTTGGTTGCCTTGGTTTTATTAACTTTCCCGGTTGTTTTCGTAGGTCAAAAATTTGTTACGTGCTCCTCTGAGGTGGACAATGTTTTTTAGGCTCATATATTTAACAATCAAGAGTAATTACTCAGGTAATCATTGTACAACAAGAAGGAACCAATGTCTAACGTAGATAGTTACTAGTAAACCACGCATGGACTCCTATTCCAGAAAGATCATAGTGTTTTGAAGTGTGTGAGTCTGTTGTCGTTCATAAGGCGTGTATCGAAGGGAGCAATGCAACTCAAACCAATAGAGAATATAGGCTTTATAGAGCCATCCAGGAGTATCTTCCACCTTGAGTTCTGGAATAGTATTGGGGTTTCAATTGTAGAAGTAGAAGAATGAGCAATGCAACTCAAACGTATAAACCTCTGTCTTGGGTGATTGAAGCTACCGTCTTGGCGTGTATCGAAGGGAAGAATAAATTCTAGCTCTGAGTTTATGGTATTTAGAAAACTAATGCTTTCCAAAAAAATTATGTTGCTTCATTTCATTCTTTGCTGCATTTGAGACTAGGTATATGCATATGAGGTTTCCGAGAGGAGCACCATGCGGTGTTGGAAGTATCAAAAATAAATTTTAATGCTTCCAGAGTTAATTATTCATATTTTTGTTATCAATAAGTCTTATTAGGAATGGATCCATCACTAATATATGTGATTTCATCACTGCTTTTAATCAATGAAAATGTGATCCGAATACATTATTTGACTTAAAGATTCAATATGATTGCACTATCGAGCTTTACTTTGGCTTATTTATGGACTCCACCGCTGCAAGAACATCTCCGGCATGTCACATACTCGCTGAAAACTATTTACGGACTCCACTGCTGCAAGAACATCTTGGGCATGTCACATACTCGCAAAGAACTATTGGTGGAGATCCGTTCCACGGAAGGAACTATTATTAAAGAGTTATTGATATGTTGTAAAAATAATTGATGATTGAAACATAACATTACTTTGTTTGTTTTAACCTTCTGAGGTTTTTTTTGATAGTTTTTAACTAATTGATGATATTCTGTGTAGTTTTGTCGAATATGATTCCCTTTGATATCACGTCTAAGAAAATAATGGGCATTTGGATTGCTTTGAAGTCAAGACCCTAAGAGGAATAAGTTGATATTTACACATCTATATCCATTTATTTAATTAATTAAAAGATCGAGAGTATGGTAAAAAAAATTGTAATTCATAACCAAGTATTTGCTTTAGCATTCGAATTTAGCTATGTAGTATTTGGTTTAGATATGATCGAATCCAACTTGCGGGAATGCATGAGGGTAGAAAGGTCATAAAAAAGTAGCACAAATTCAAACTTAGTAATACTACTAGGTGGCTGGTGGCTAAAAGGTTAATAGGGACATTTCATATGTTTGGAGGGAAATTTGGGCATGAAATTAGTACCCAAGGGTGTACCCCACTGCCACCTCACATCTCTTTAACGGAGGTAAACAAAAGGGGGATTTTTGTAAATAAATTGACAAATTAAGGGCCTCTCATGTCAATTGGCAAACAGTAAGGGTAGAAATTGCCTATTTACCAAAACTCGGGGGGTAATAAGTGTAAATTACGCTCCAAAAATATTGTCAGGAGTGGTCTCCACGTTTCCAACAAACATATATGGATGGAGGGGGTGCTTACTGCCACTACTTTGAACTGGCGAAGGGGTTGTTTGTGGTATTTTCCAAACCACAGGGTAGTGTTTGGTATGTTGCCAAACCACAAGGGTGGTTTAGGTCATTTACCCTTTTAGAGGTCTACATCGAGCAATAATTTGAGGCCCTCAAATATTTTCTAGACATGCTCTGTATTGCAAAGACCTTGTGTGGTAACATGTTGTGCAGTGTACGTGCAATGTATGTGCTATTTGGCTCGCACGTTTCGTTTTATTATTTTATTTGACATCAGTTGGGGAAATTAAAGTTATTTTTCTATGTCAATACGACTTACAAATTTCAGAAGATATTACACGTATTCCAGGTTAGGGTAGAAAAAATCTCCATCAATCTTTATGCCCCCCACACCTGTACACATGGTCCATCTGATCCTCATCCCCGTCAATATATAAGTAGCCTCCTCCTCTCATCTCGATCCAATAGAACAACAGAGTATCTCTCTCTCTCTGCAAGCAAATCAATCCTCCCCAGAACAAGAACATAACCCTAACCTCTGTAAGTTCCATTACATCTGCAAATGTTGTTGTAAATTTCTAATATTGTAGTTGTGGGTTTAGGGTTTAGCAATTTTTATTTGTTCACATTTCATGAAATCTCAAATTTTATCTAAATCATAAAGTGAATGACTTATGATAGATATGTTTGAAGCATCTCATAATTTATATCTAAAATGCCGAAATTATTTCAAAAATTGCATGTAAAATGCCAAATTGTCCATAGTATTTTTAAAATTTTAGGCCCCCTATTTTTCCTGGCCCTAAGCGGTTGCCTTAACTGCCTAAACGTTGATATTAAGACAAATGACAATTCTTCAATAAAAGACAAAGAAGAAGGCTCAAAGAACAGTTTGTGAAGACTCAAGGATCATTCTACGACTTTCAATGGTCATCTGGGACGGTCTGCGGACTTGCGCTGTATTTGCTGGCTTTTGTCGTGGTTTCAGAGCAACCATTATCTCAGAAAATGAAGGTCGCAGTTTCGGATTGGTTCCCTAGAAACTCCTAATAATGTTAGCAATAACCGGATCCATATAATCGAAAGATCAAACTGGCGGTGCTGAAACCCGACCGCACCAACTACTTGCATAGGATTCATTCCACCCTAGGACTGCTGACACATGCATAGCTCCCATATATCACACCATAGCTAAATACATCACACTTCTCATTAGAAGGTTCATTTATGAGTACTTCTGGTGCCATCCACTTTGTTGTCCCTTCAGTTGATCTTGAAGAAAGGAATGTGATGTGTTGCATTCACGATAACACCAAATCATAAACTTTCACGACCCAATTCCTATCAACAAGAAGATTCGGAGATTTTAGATCGCGATGAACTATCATTGGTGTACAGGTAAGCAAGTAGTTCATTCCTCCCGCATCGAGTGCCATCTTCAAACGCCTGTTTCATCAAATTAATTATTAGGACGTTGAAGCAACCTGTACAAACTGCATCTAGGAAGAAACTCGGTAACAATGGAGATTTTTGATGCCGTATCTTTCTTTATTTAGGACAAGGATACGGGTACAATCCTTTACCAAAGCAAAAGTGAGAATGGACCTTTTTCCATTCACTCATTATCTAGCTCATTGTTTACTAAGACCCTTCTTGGAAAGAAAATCTGTGATCCTTTATGGGCATGCTCGTTTAGGGCACCCTACAGATGAAATTCTTAATAAAAGTTTGTTTAATTTTACTTCTGCACCTGCTAATCATATGTATGAATCATTTTTAAAAGAAAAAATGACTACTCCTGCTCCATTACATACTATTCATTCTGATGTTTGAGGTCTAGCCTCAACTAGATCTTATAATGGTTACAGGTTTTATGTGTTTTTTGTTGACATTTTTTCTAGATACTAGTTTTAGCATTGCGTTGCACGTGGACCTAAAATTAAACATTGACACATTGTGCATTTATATTTTCTAACATTGACTTCATATAATTTAGAACAAGCAACACTCAACATTATTTTTGTGCAAACTAAAGGACTAAGAATACAAATAATGATATATTTAATAGAGGAAAAAGCGTGCCCTTTTTTTATGTGGATAAAATTTCAAGTTAGATTTTATGATATGAGAAATGAACTCTCTCTCTCTCTCTCTCTCTATCTCTATCATAAATGCGTGTTTGAAAATCTAGATTAAAATTTCATTCGGATTATACTAACCAAACACCCATATAAATTTCAACTATTTTAATCAAGCATTCAAAACAAAGAAAATTGAGAATTATTTTCATTTCCTAGAACAAAACAACGGAGTATTCTAATTCATAATACAATGTAATCATATTCACATGGAGTCAAGTTTATTGCCCCAATCTCTCTTGGCATAGTTTAACGGTAGCATTATTTCATGAACAAGAACTCGTCCATTCTTTAATCCTAGTGTTATGGGTTTAAAAGTTAAATGGAAAAGAACAATTCAAAATAATATGGATAGTTTCCAAACAATGTCTTCACATTTTCAGAAACATTTGTAGTTTTTCATTGCAAAGCTCTCACACCCTAAAATTTCAATATCGGGAGAAAATATATAAGCTAGAAAATTCTTGACAGTCACTAATAAGGGTAGCAACCCAAGCCTTTAGATCATTCATAGGACATATACATACATACACACACATATATATATATATATATATATATATATATATATATATATAGAGAGAGAGAGAGAGAGAGAGAGAGAGAGAGAGGCGGAGAGGCCGAATGGGAATGGTGGCTGCCAGTGCTCCACGTCAGTCATCAACAATAAATCTCGGCTGCCCCTCCGCTGCTGTTAGGGTCGATGGATGATTTCCCCTTATTTTAGCTATGGAACTCTTATTATCGCTCATAAATCTTGGTTTTAGTCTATTGGAGATTCAGGAGAAGCGGTGGGCTAGAAGATATCTTTAGAAGCGAGGGCTCCCACCCGTCCTCACATAGGAAGAATTATTTCAAATTTGAGAGTTTTTTCTGCTCGTTTTGCTAAATTTTTGAATTAGATATTTTCTTTAGAGTTGGTTAGATAGCTATAGTCTGGGTTATTAATAATTTGGGTCTTCAATATTGGAGTCCATTGATTTGTGTCTGTATCTTAGAGTTTTTGGACACATTATGGGAATGTTTTGAGGGTTCTTGACGCGGTTTTATTCTTTGGGACGTTAATGCAATATTTGAGTCATGTTACAGAAATTTTGATGTCTTGTGTAACTGTGGAGTATATGATGCTTATCCTTATGATGATAGTCATATCAATCATGAATAAGTGGCTCATGGAGACTATTTTGTTTTTGTAGATGGTTTTCCTCAAGTTGTCACCCAGAAAATGTGTGCATGTGATTGAAAAACACCATCTTGTTACTCCTTGGAGGGAAGGCGAGATATTGCCTGAATTTCGTGGCCGAGTGGTGAACTACTTTGAGGAAATGTATGACTAGTTGAGATTCTGACTATACTTGCACCATCTTTTCTAGGCTAATTGCATTGTTCATGTGTTGCCTAAGGGTCTTATTTTTGGTAGGATCCTCGGGGACCTTATGAATCAGTTTAAATACCCGACATTGCTAAAATCAAGGACCATGGAGCGTTGAATGTGGACCCCAATTCCATGTTCCCTAAATTAACGAATGCTCATGAAGAATGACATAAGTTCAATGAGGATGCATAGGAGATTATTGAAGCTTTGGAGTCGGAGTCAAGTGCTGGAAGCGAGGAAGACTATATGTATTAGCCTTACTTCGTTTATCAGACTTATTTAATTTTGTTGTTGTATTGGTTTGAGTAAGGCCATGATTCCAAACTATGTTTTGGGATTTCTTAGAAAGATTATTGAGTAGCCATTTTTGGCTAAAGATTGATTTACTGATAGTTCAATTAGACGAGTTTTACTCCCGTGGTGGAGAATCACACTTATACATTTAGAATTCGTTTTTCGAATTTATTAGAATTATGTTTTAGTGAATTGAAGAATGGTTTGGAATTGATGAGATTTTATATTTGAAGATGTTGAGTGGTGCATGACCAAAACCTTATGTGGTGGTGCATACGAAGTGCTCATGTAGTTAGAACATGAGAACTTTAGTTTTTGCGGCGTTGGAATCTGCACAACAGTTGAGTTTTAATTTAATATCCATACTTATCCTTATAATTATTTTTTCTTGATTTATTCCCAGGTGGAAAACATGTAACGGAACGTGTCATATAATTTTCATCTCCAAAAAAGGTCGCGAAACTTAGAAATAAATTCCCAAAGTCAGTTGTTCTATAGCCGAGTAGCAGAATGACTAATGGTATTGTTTTTTTACTTTTGTCCACCTTCCGCATTCTGAATGAGTCTCAAATTTTTAGGGTGAACAGTAGACACAAAGTTCTTTATTTGGGAGAAAACCTGACCAAGTTAAAATGAGTACAAGGCCTTGCAAAGTAGAAGTTTCTGTTCAAATTTTTCTGTGAAACCAACAATACTATTTCTTTCATATCTTGAGTTTTCCTTATATTTTAGTTGATTCTTCTTAATCATGAAGTAGACTCAGAAGAGATGCTGCACACCAAATTTCGTAATATGTGGTTTCCATATAGGACATGTTGCTATTTTTTAAAGAAGAAGGAGATATATGATGGGTTCAACTCATGTAGAGTTATATGTGGTGTGAAATATTAAAATTTTGACATATTTCTTGGAGTTCTATAATTCTTTGATGTATCTGGGAATTTTAAGATTTCCTTACTGGAAAAAATTGTCACAACGGTCTCATTTAGAATCTTGTTATCAGGGCTATAGTTTTGAGGATTTTACCATTTATGTTTGATTTTAATTTGGACTTTTGAGTTTCATTGTTGTGAAACCTATTTTTGGATCATAATAAATTGTGGCCTCCAGTATTGTGCTTTCTTTTGTTACATATCGCAGATGTTTTGGAATTATGGGGATATTTAAAAGTAGATGCATGTAGGAGAGTAAAGGAAAAGGGGGCTCACACATGTGACACTGAAGTTTGAGGGTAAGGGGCTAAGTTTTTTTGTTACATCTCATAGTATTTGATTTTTCAAATACAATATTCTGGGTCACTAGGATGTTAATGTCTACATTAGATGTTTATGTTTGGAGCTTTGTTACTTAGCTATTATTTGAGGAACGAGCCATTTCTTCGTTCATGGCGGAGTTACGTAAGTTATTAGGTTGTATCATAGTAATTTTATAAGCTTGATATAGTTCATTTATTTGTTTATTCTCAATCCGACTGAAAGTATTGATGTTCATGGACGATCTTAAGACCATGTTCCTCATGAGAAACAGTTTATGACGCAGTAGCGGTTGTCATTTGAATATTGTTGGAGACTTTGTGATGCTCTCTATTACAAACAGTATTAGTGATAAGTCTGAAGCGCCTAGATATTATTTTGTGAATGTACATGCAGAGAGATTTGGTTCCTTGATGATGAAAGCCGGAAACACAAGGAGGATATATTGCTAAGTATCAAAGTTTCAAAGCATTGAGTTACTGTAGCTATGCTTATATGTGTATTTGTCTAACTGTTTTTTTGCAGGTTTTGGTTTTGATATTGGATAACAATATAAATGGATTAGTAATATGTGTTCTAAGCTATAAGAAATGCATAACTGAGTTGGATTGAAAATCCAAGTTCACTCTGTTGAACAAGCAGTCAAAGCTTCAAAGCTTTGAGATTTAATGGTTGTTCTTTACTGCTAAGTTCATCTAACTATTTCTGTGTATGCAGGTGAATTCTGTAAGACTTAGAATTTGTTATGAGTTGATTATTGTCTAATAACACTTGTTCTATACTCGTTATTTAACATATTAAACAGTTTGATTATATAAGTCTATTACAAGAAAAATTTAGCCCAATTTTCTCATGAACTGTTAGCATACTGCTAAACAGATCTTGATGCTAGATTGTCTTGATGTTGTTTGATCCTTTTTGCTGAGTTTATGCAGGTTTGTTGGGCGTTCCAACGTCCATAAACAAATCTGATAGCTATCCAAACATAGCTGTTGAAAGAAGCATATCGGGGAAGAGGATTTATAGGGTTTCCGTTCCTAAAATCTCTCAGTTGGTTGTAGACTATTATTTAAAGAGATCAGCACTTTGATTTGAACAGAAACACAGAGTTATGACTGATCTTCGTGATATTTGAAGTGTGCTACAAACAGGAGAGTTTACATAATTCAAATCTTCAGATTCATCAAGCCATTGACATTGCAGAAGCAAGATCATTCATCAGATCAAAAGAAATCTTCCAGGCTTCATTAGCTTATTCTTTCTGAGTTCTTCTTCTTGTACTGAATTGTAGTATTCATTCTACATTTCTGAAACCTCACTAAACTTAGTAGTTTGGTTGTTCAAGTGATCAACAAGAGTTTCTTATTGTCTCAACGTGTTGTAGCCTGTAACTAATTAGGTTGGGAACCACAAGCTATATAAGTGTAAGGTAGTCACTTAGGCTTGAGATCTAGGGCTAAATTTGGGTGATTAATAAGAAGTTGTGTTTGAATCTGGAGGGATTAGATTCCTCAGGAAGAGACTAGGTCCAATTGTGACTGAACTTTGTAAAGTCCTTGTGTCCTTGTTATTTACTTTTGCTATCTTTACATTCCGTTTAAACATGAAGTTTCAAAGCTTTGGAGATTATCAAATCTCAAAGCTTTGAAGCCTCTCTATTCTGCAGTTATATCTTTAAGTTTCTCAAATCTTTTTCAAAGCTTTGAGATATCAATTGTTTGCACTATTCAAGTTTCAAAAGATTTTGTTTTGGAAAAAGTTAGCATACTCTATTCAAACCCCCCCCAGAGTATTTAGATCATGTTTTACCACTACATTACAAACTTTCAATTGGTATCAGAGCTTTGAGTCACTGTTTAAATATTTAACAATCTTGTGACAATAAAGTTTTGTAGGTAAATGAGGATTCTCATAGGGAAGAGCAGCCAATAGACCTCCACTGTTCTATGGTGATAATTTTGTGCATTGGAAGGCATTGATGAAAATGTTCATCATAGATCAGGACATGGAACTATGGTCTATTATTGTGAATGAGCCAAACTTGTTCTATACTATTGTTAGTGGACTTAGAACTGTCAAACCTGATGAAGATCTCTCAGTTACTGAACTGGAAAAAGGTATAAAAAAATTACAAAGCTTTGAACTTATTGTATTGTGCTCTTAGTGCAGATGAGTTTAACAGGATATCCAACTGCAAAAAGGCAAAAGAGATCTGGGATAAGCTGATTGTTACTTATGAAGGAAATAGCCAAGTCAAGCAGACAGATCAATATCCTTTTGAGACACTATGAACTGTTTAAGATGAATTCTGATGAATCCATCAAAGATATGTTCCAAAGGTTTACATATATTGTGAATAACTTGGAGTCATTGAGAAAAGTATTCTCAAATGAACAAAAAATCGGGAAGATTCTCAGAAGCTTGCCTAAGGCCAAATGGGAGCCTAAAACAACTGCAATTGAGGAAGCTCATGACTTAAGCATCTTGGAACTTGATGATCTGCAAGGAAAATTGCTCACTCATGAGATCTTTATGAAGGAGTTTGATGGTGAACTGAGTGACAACATCAAGAACCTGACACTCAAGGCAAAAGACAGTGAAAAATCCCAAAGCCTTGAACAGGAAGATGATGATGATGATGATGACGATGAAGAAGCATTAGACCTTATTTCCAAAGCCTTGGCTAGAATTCTGAAGAAAAAGAGAAACTCTAGAAACAAGGATTACAACAAAGAGAAATTCAGATCCTCAACCAGCAAGGATCAGAAAGGTAAGTCTTTTTCACATTCACATAAACGTAAAGTTATGAATTGCTATGAATGTGGAGATGCAGATCACTTGGTAAGAGATTTCCCTCAAAAGAAGAAAGGCAGACAATTTCCTAAGAAGGAAAATGACAACAGAAGGAAGAAGGAAAGGGTAGCCTCATGGAGTGATTCAGACTCTTCAGACTCAGATTCTGATGAGGAGCAAGCCAATTTTTGTTTGATGGCTGGACATCAAGAGGACCACTCTACTGAGAGGCCAATTGAAGACATGGTAAAGAATTTTGTATCTAGTACATATGATGTTTTACCTAAAATTCTCAAAAGCATGTTTATAAATGAGGAAAGTTGCAGGAATGAGATTGATTCCTTGAAAATGAAGGTTCATGAGCAAGAAAATGAAAAATTAGATTTGGTTTTTAAGAACAAATGTCTTGAAGCTACTAAGTTGAAAATTGATAGTGACTTCAAAGCCTTAGACATCAGATTCAAAGCTTTGAAATCACAGGTCAAAGAAGTAGTTGATCAAAACACTCTTTTAACTGACAAGTTTGTTGATCTAAAAAATCATTTTGATGATTTAGACAAGAAAACACTTCATTGACTAGTAAGCTTCAAGAATCTAAGAAAATTATTTCAAAATTTGCGGGCTCAGAACAGAAGCTAAATATTATACTTGGAGGAAGTATGCATTCTGTATACAAAAGTGGAATTGGTTATAATCCAAATTTTCCAAGAAGAAACCAAACCACTTTTGTTAAATCAGGAAGCAGACATTCTCCAAAGTGTCATTACTGCTGCAAAATAGGACATGTAAAATTAAATTGCCCCTTTAGAAGGACAGAACCTCACATGATGAGGAATACCTATCGTTATCAGCTTAAGGGACAAGTGAAACAAATTTGGGTTCCAAAAGGGGTTAGACCACCTAACATGGTAGACTCTGAGTATGAATTCAAATTCTACACTTGGTCTAATAGCCTGTTAATGCATTGATTGAATTTTGCAGGATGTCACCAAAGCTTTGAAAGATCATAAATGGATTTTGGATAGTGGATGTTCCAGGCACATGAGTGGAAAGAAATCTTTATTCTCATAGCTCAAAGAGCAACAATCACACTTGGTGACAAAGCAAAGTGCAACATAATTGGTATATGAAGTGTTGGTAACAATTGTGCATATTCAATTTCTGATGTCTATTTAGTTGATAGTCTTAAGTATAATTTATTGAGTATTTCTAAGCTTTGTGATAAAGGAAATAATGTACTTTTTTGACAAGGATAAATGTGTGGTGCAAGATGAAAAATCAGGTAATTGCATTCTCACTGCTCCTAGGTCACATAATGTTTATGCACTATGTACTGACAAAGTTGCAAATGATAGTCTGAAATGTATCAAAGCTATGGCATAGAAAGCTTTGTCATATAAGCATGCATACTTTGAACAAACTCATCTCAAAAGATATGGTAAGCATATCTGAATTTTCAAAACTTTGCAAAGAGCTTCAAACTTTCAAAAATTTACCTGTTGCATCTATTAGGAGTGATCATGGTAGGGAATGTGATCAAATTGATTTTTATTTATTTTTTGCATAGCATGGCATCTCACACAACTTTTCTGCACCTAGAACTCCTCAGCAGAATGGTGTAGTTGAGAGGAAAAATATGACTGTTGAAGACATGTCTAGAACCATGCTACTTGAAAGTAATTTGCCAAAGTTTTTGTGGGCAGAAGCTGTTAATACTACCAACTATGTGCTCAGTAGATGTTTAATCAGAACTATTCTGAAGAAACTCCTTATGATTTGTTCAAAGGCAAAAAGCCTAGGGTTGCTTACTTTAAGCCTTTTGGCTGTACTTGTTTTGTGCATAACAATGGCAAAGATAATCTTGGTAAGTTTGATGCTACAAGTGATGAATGTGTGTTTCTTGGTTATATAGAAACTAGCAAATCTTACAGGGTTTAGAATAAGAGAACTAAGGTTGTAGAGGAGAGTATTCATGCAATTTTTGATGGAAGTACTAATGATTCTCTGAGTGGAAGTTTTGCCGATCTCAGTTTGAGTAAATATGAGGCTGATGATGACTGTGAGAAAGTCAATAGAAGCAAAACGAAGCGGAAAAAAATTTCAGAAGAATCTCAAGGCCTTGAACCCCCTGCTAAGCCAAAATCTCAAAGCCTTGAGACTGAAACTGTTAGGAAATATGATGCTCGTTCTACTGTATCAAGAACTCAAATCCTTGAAGGTCCATACACTTGGACACCCAGGAAGAAGTTCAAATATTTATCAGATCATCCTGTAGAGAACATCATATAAGATCCAACTACTGGAACTCTGACAAGAGGCCGATTGAGGAACTTGTGTGCTTTCTGTGCTTTTGTATCACTCATTGAGCCCAATAATGCAAAAGAAGCACTAGAAGATTCAAATTGGATCATTGCAATGAAGAATGAGCTGAATGAGTTTGAAAGGAACAAAGTCTGGAATTTGGTCCCAAGACCAAAGGATTAATCAATGATTGGAACAAGATGGGTGTTCAGAAACAAACTTGATGAGAAAGGTAAGGTTGTGAGAAACAAAGCAAGACTGGTTGCACAGGGATACAATTAAGAAGAAGGTATTGACTATGAGGAAACATTTTCCCCTGTTGCAAGGTTAGAAGCTATCAGAATACTTCTTGCATTTGCATCACATAACCATATAAAACTTTTTCAAATGGATGTCAAATGTGCTTTTTTGAATGGTTATTTACAAGAAGTATATGTTGGTCAACCACCAGGTTTTGAAAGTGACACCTTTTCTGAACTTATTTAAAAATTAGATAAAGCCTTATATGGACTTAAGAAAGCTCCAAGGGCTTGATATGACAAACTCTCTAAGTTTTTACTGGAAAATGGTTTCAAGAGAGGACTGGTTGACAAAACTCTTTTATCAAAATTCAGGAAAAATATTTGTTAGTTATGCAGATATATTTTGATGATATTCTATTTGGTGCTACCAATGATGCTCTTTCAGAAGAGTTTTCAAGTCTAATGTGCAGGGAATTTGAGATGAGCTTAATGGGAGAACTGAATTTCTTTCTTGGACTTCATGTACATCAAATGAAGAAATGAAGTTTTGTGCATCAAGCGAAGTACATCCTGGACCTGTTAAACAAGTATAACATGTCACAGTCCAAGGTAGTTAAAACTCCAATGAGTTCATCACTATTTTTTAGACAAAGACACAACTGGTAAGAGTGTGAATCAAAAAGAGTATAGGGTATGATTGGTTCACTTCTATATCTAAATGCTAGTAGACCATATATTATATTTAGTGTGTGCATGTGTGCTAGATTTCAAGCTGATCCTAAGGAAAGTCATTTGATTGCTGTAAGAAGGATTCTCAGATATTTGAACGGAACCAAAGACTTGGGGATTTGGTATCCAAGAAGATCTAACTCTATGTTGAGTGGTTATTAATGCAGACTTTGCAGGATACGAAGTAGACAGAAAGAATACTTCTGGATGTTGCCAATTCCTTGGATCTTCATTGATAAGTTGGCAATCAAAGATGCAAAATTTAGTAGCTCTATCAACTGCAGAAGCTGAATACATTGCAGTTGGAGCTTATTGCTCACATGTTTTGTGGATTGCTCAACACCTAAGAGATCTTGGATATGAATTCCGAAATGTGCCTATCAACTGTGACAATACAAGTTCCATTTATATTTCTAAGAATCCAGTTCGGCATTCAAGGAAAAAGTATATAGATGTGAGACATCCCTTTCATAAAGATCATGCTGAAAAAGGTGATATTGTTATATCTTCAATTTCTAATTCTAAGCAGATAGCTGATATTTTCATTAAACCATTGCCAAATGAGAGGTTTGCATCCCTAAGGATTGAATTGGGTATGTTAAACATGTTGGAATAGATGCCCTATAGGCAATCTAGTTTAGTATGATTTTATTTTGGCTAGAACATTCATTGTATTATTTATTGGATATTTAATATAATGAAGTCCTTAGATTTATAATTGTGTTGTTTATCTTAAATATACCTATTCCAGTATAATGATTAATAGGACAATCATCTATAGACTAGTATGGGGTTGGATTGATATGGAGATATCATGATCCAACACATGGGTGTGCATTAAGGGTAATGGCGCACCGGATTGACCCATCTCCGAGAAGGCTACATACACGTTATGTTAAGTCACAAGCGCTTCTCGTGGTGAAATGGTATTGTCATCCTTAGACTTGAAGTCGCTAGATATTCTAGTTGTGGATTATTGTGACTTTGGTAGCGTCAAACGCTACACCGTAACTGGGTAGTTATAAAGGCGTTACCAGATACAATAAGAAGCAAGCTTAGAGATCGTAGTGGACGTAGATAGAATTTGTCCCTCCCACATAACGGGAGCAAATATCCTAGCCCACTCGAGGGATAGTGCTTATAGAATGTCTGGCCAGACTCAAATCAATCCATATAGGATATTGATGTTATTTGCATGAATAAGGCTATTCCCATGGATCGAGAAACTATGGATTGGATATACGAGTGTGACTTGTATGTCTCGTGTCCAATCAGGATATAGAGACAAAGGGATGAGACAATTACTTGTACAAGGTTTGTCGGATGACTATTCTATTAGTTGGCTAGAATGGATGTTTTGCTAGAAACCGCTCCATATTAGCAAATTGTTGCTACCAACTAGATGGAACCTATGGGGTCACACGCTATATAGAGTTTAACTAAATTTGGGAATTAATTAATATGATTAATTAATTAGAAGGATCACTTTGAAACACCTTGCAAAGTTAGTAGGACTGATTTGCAAGGAAGGGACTAAACCGAATTCTAGTAGGACTAGAATAGGTCCTTTAGGTAGTGTGCAAGGATTTGTTGGAATATATATTGGATGATCCTTCCTTCCTTCCCACACTTATGAGCCTTTAGTTCATAACTTGAGTGGGAGAGAACAAAAGGAGAGAGAGCAAGCAAACCAAGGAAGGCCGAACGCCCCCCTTGCCGCCGCCCCCTATCCCGTCGGCCACCAAGGAGGACGCCACCTCCTCGTAGCCTCGTGTTGCGTGATTTCTTATTCCTCTTCCTCCGTTTCGGGCTAGCACAAAGGGGAAGGAAGATCTAGATCTCAACTCTAGGCGTGGATCAACTATAGAGAACGTGACACAATTCACGTTACAAGTCATCACAGGATAAACCCTAAGTTGTGTAACTTTATTTCTTCCCTTACCATCATTTTGTCTCTTGTCCTGTGATCCTTTGAGGGTATTGCATGGATAAAATATGTTTTTCCGCTGTGTATCCATGATCAAAACCCTACAAAACAAGGATGCATTGTCTTAGGGGGAGTATTAGTCCCAATGTGTATTACATGTGTAGATCTCAAAGCCTTTAGATCATACTTTCTGAAGCCTTGAAAGTATGGCTCAAAGCTTTGAAGTCTTAGTTTTGGTCTGAAACTTCTCAAAGCTTTGAACCACTGTTACATTGCTTTAATTAGTGGATATGTTTTATCTTAAAAAATTGGATCGTGAAATATTTTTTGATATCTTTTTAGATAATTACAGAGTCTTTCAAATGTTCAATGATTTTGACAAAATATCTAAAAGTATCTTTACAAATCTTCAGAAATCTCTTTGCATGCGATCTCCCTTTTCAATCAGACTCTTCTACCTACTTAAGCTGGCTTCAGGACTTATTTCGCTCATTCTCAACTTCTATCTCTTCCTCTCTATCTCTCTCTATCTCCCTTTTATCTCAAACTCTCTCAAACCATAACAAAATGGAGCGAAAATCAGTGAGGATCAAGTAGCATGGTCAGACCTCCAACAAGAGGGTGAAGAGTAAGGCTAACAGGAAGATCACCATTCATGGTTCAGATTCAGAGGATACATCCAGTGTTCATGAGACGACTCCTCCCTAAAAGAAGATAAAGAAGGGTAAGGAAGTTAAAGAATAAACAGTGGTTGGGTCACAATCTGAGTCTGCTACAGAGAAGGTGGTGAAGGACAAAGAACAGGGGAGTTAGGTTCAAGAGGAAAAATCATGTAAGAAGAAGAAGGAAGTTACTGCTGAGAAAGGAGAAAATAATAATGTTCCATGTTCAAAAGAAAATATAGGAGAAGCAACTCCAGAGAAGAAGGGTGAAGCAACTTCCGAAAAGAAGTGGGTGAAACACAGTTCTGTGAAGACCAAGGAGGCCACCAATTTTGGTACGAATTTGTTACCTGAATCTTGGTTTGTTATTAGTGAGGTTAAGACTGTGTAGATGGATGGGTATGCATCATCCAAAGTCTCTTTTTGTAGTCTAATTAGTACTGAGTTGTTGGATATATTGGACTACATTAAGAATTTGAGGAATTCATCTGTTGGGGGTTTGATAAACCCACCTTCTGAGGCTTACCCTAGGTTAACGAGGTTGTTTTATCTGAATTTAGTTCAATAACTGGATGATAGTGATTGGTATATCCTTGCTTCAAGAGTGGCTGGTGTGGACATTAGGTTGGATCACAAGGTGTTTTCAAAATTTTTGGGAGTGCCTAGGAAGTATAAGATAAGTGATCACCCTGATAGGAAAGAAATTTTAGAGAAAGCCAAAGCTGTGTTTTTCTTGGAGGGAACCACTTCTGAACAATACTATCACCATCCTTTGAAGTGATGCCTCATCAACTAATCCAAAACCAGTGGTAATCTTCACATCATCCTTCAAAGAAACTCCAAAGTGTTTGAAAAACAATGGTAGGACATTAGCATAAGGCAAGGAATGGTTCCTAGTCCTAGTGCCACAGTAAACCATATGCTCCATCACAACAGTTGGAAGGTCTACCTAAAACCCTTGACAAATCAGGTACATCAAAATCAACACCTTGTCTGTCACCAACTCTTTGGAATACTCTCTGGGAACTACACATCTCATAATGATTGAGAACAGAATTTTGGCTTCATAAGTAAACACAGAGTGTGTTAACTGGAAATCTGGACTTCTCTAAATTTCTAGATAGGGTTGAGGTTCTGGAAGATGGAGTGGAGGATTTAATACATGGTTTATCTGATCTTTCCATTGAGTTCAAAACGTTGAGAGGTTTGGTGATCAACAAACTTGACATCATTATCAAAGGTTTGGATTTGCAGAAAGTACCTTCTTCAGAGAGCTGAGAAACCAGCATTGATTTAGAAGAGGTTCTAGGATAAGCTCTTAATAAGCATAAGAAGAAGAAAGAAATTTATGTTGTTCTTACATCAAAGGATCTCTTTGAACAGTCTGAACATGAGGATGGTCCTGAAGAAATTGTTGCTGAGAAAGCTGGAAAGGAGGCTGCTGATTTGGACAAGTTAGTTGATGAAGTTGTTGAGAAGATGCAGGCTGAAACTGAGAAAGCTCCTGATAATAAAGCTGAAGAACAAGGAGAGCCAGGATAAGAACAGTCTTAGGATGAAGAAGCTTCAGAGGAAGAGAAGGAGGAGGCTCAGAGCAAAGGCAAAGGAAAAGCAAAATCTTCAAAGACTTGAAACCTATCCTCTCTATTCATCTTCTACTGAGTCCTGAAGTTCTTCTGTTATTTTGTTTTTATTTAAAACACTCATATCCTACGTTTCTTTTACTCTTTTGATGAAAGTCAAAAAGGGGGAGAAGATTATGTGTTTTGTGTTAGTTTAGTTTCGAGGATGTTTAGTCTTTCTGGATTAAGGTTTTGTAATAATTCCCGGATAGTGTAGGATGGTAGGATTATGCTATTATGTGGTTTTTTTTTTAATGTTGTGGTATTTGTTATCTGTGATTTTGGGTTATCTGTGATTCTGTGATATTACTTATGGTTGTAAGTTGCAGGGAATCACGATTTCAAATAATGTGTTTTGTCTTTCATCAAGGGGGAGATTGATAAGTCTGAAGCTCATAGATATTATTTTTGTGAATGTACATGCAGAGAGCTTTGGTTCCTTGATGATGAAATCCAGAAACACAAGGAGGATATATTGCTAAGTATCAAAGCTTCAAAGCTTTGAGTTACTATAGCTGCGCTTATATGTGTATTTGTCTAACTGTTTTTATGCCGGTTTTGGTTTTGATATTGGATAACAATATAAATGCATTAGTAATATGTTTTCTAAGCTATAAGAAATGCAGGGCTGAGTTGGATTGAAAATCCAAGTTCACTCTGATGAACTAGCAGGCAAAGCTTCAAAGCTTTGAGATTTACTGGTTGTTCTTTACTGCTAAGTTCATCTAACTATCTGTGCATATGCAAGTGAATTATGGAATTTGTTATGAGTTGATTATTTTCTAATAACACTTGTTCTATATTGATTATTTAACATATTCAACAGTTTATTATATAAGTCTATTACAAGACAAATCAAGCCTAGTTTTCTCATGAACTGTTAGCATACTGGTAAACAGATATTGATGCTAGATTGTCTTGATGTTGTTTGATCTTTTTTGCTGAGTTTATGCAGGTTTGTTGTGCGTTCCAACGTCCATAAAAAAATAAGATAGCTATCCCAACATAGCTGTTGAAAGAAGCATATCAGGGAAGAGGATTTATAGGGTTTCTATTCCTAAAATATCTCAGTTGGTTGCAGACTCTTATTTAAAGATATCATCACTTTGATTTGAACCGAAACACAAAGATTAAGACTGATCTTCGTGAGATTTGAAATGTTCTAAAAACAGGAGAGTTTACATCATTCAAATCTTCTTATTCATTAGGCCATTGACATTGCGAAAGCAAGATCATTCATCAGATCAGAAGAACTCTTCCAGTCTTCATTAGCTTATTCTTTCTGAGTTCTTCTTCTTGTACTGAATTTTATTATTCATTCCACATTTCTGAAACCTCACTTAACTTAGTATTTTGGTTGTTCAAGTGAACAACAAGAGGTTCTTATCGTTTCAACAAGTTGTAGCATGTAACTAGATAGTTTGGGAACCACAAGCTGTATAAGTGTAAGGTAGTTCACTTAGGCTTCAGATCTACGGCTAAATCTGGATGATTAATATGAAGTTGTGTTTGAATCCTGGAGGGATTAGATCCCTCAGGCTGAGACTAGGTCCAATTGTGACTGAACTCTGTAAAATCCTTGTGTCCTTTTTATTTACTTTTGCTATCTTTACATTCAGTTTAAACAGGATGTTTCAAAGCTTTGGAGTTTACCAAATCTCAAAGCTTTGAAGCCTCTCTATTCTGCAGTTATATCTTTAAGTTTCTCAAATCTTTTTCAAAGCTTTGAGATATCAACTGTTTTGCACTATTCAAATTTCAAAAGATTTTGTTTTGCAAAAGTTAGCATACTCTATTCAATCCCCCCTCTAGAGTATTTAGATCCTGTTACACCTACATTACAAACTTTCAATTAGTAATTAGGAAATACTTTATTTAGTCTAACTTATTATGGTACAGTCACACGCTTGAGGTAGTCAGCACATTTCCTCATTTGATGTATATGATTGGAGTCTTGTCTCTAAACCATTGTTTGTACTATGGAATGGTTATTCACATCTAAGGTACTATTGAGATTCTAGCTTCTATTGGATTAATAGGAATGCTAAGTTGTATTGAATTAAGGTTTATGCCAGTTCTTACATGTTGCATCTTATCCGACCCTTATCAAAACTTGTGGACCGGGCTATAGAATTTGTGTAGTGTTTGACAAATGGGAACCGTTTATCATCTTGTAGATGGATATACCCTCATCCAACCAGACTATCAGGGAACACTACATGTTGCTCTCGACCTCGTGGTTAAAATTCGAGTTTTGATTAATTTTTGTGATTTTATGCTAGATGAGTGTGAGGCTCTCGCAAACCGAAAAGTGACCATATAATAGACATGTAACCTGTAAGACATTTTGAGTGCTACAAATTCAAGTGGGAGTATTGTGATTCATTAGATCAACTTCACAGGCCCGGTATATGAAGATCATGTACCCTGATAAGTCATTAGTCGACCCAGATTACTTGTGTAAGGGGCTACTTTCAATCTTTAAGTAGCAGGAAGAGAACGAACACTTTCTATATGTCTCTCAGGACCTTGTGTAGGTGGCTAGCACCAACAACTAAGAGGCCCAATTTGCATGAATTTATTTTGTTTTTGTTCTTGTTGTCTTATACTTGGAGTACTTGAACAACTAAATTTGTGATATAATATTTTTTATGACTCTGACTATTGTTGGTTGGCCATTTTGGACTACGAGATTACTCCAATATGGAGAAAACTAATATTTATAAGAGATGTACTATGCGAATGAATGTCTTCCACCAAAACTTTCGTTCGAAAGTTGGTTATGAATGATCAATAATGACCAAAGTTGCTAAGCTGAACTGTATGCTATTTGTAACGTGTGCCTCTTCGTAGTATTGCATGATAGGAAAATAATTGTTGATCAATAAGCTATAGTAAATGAATTGCGACTAATAGATCAAAGAACAACTGCTATACTAAGAAAAATCGTGAAGAGAGAATGTTAGAAACTTGTTGGACTAGGATGTCATTTACATTATTTTACCAGGAACACCATATTCATTCACGACATCGACAATTGTTGAAGGAGTTGTGTTGGAAAAATCATATAGGATCTCAACACCATAGCTATACCAGCTGGCGATGTGATCATGTAGGACTATGTCTTGAAGAGAAAAGTGGAAATTTTATAAAAAAAAACCTTATTCCCTGACCTAACCCAGTTAGATCGAAGGAGAATAGGCAATTCCATACATGAGATTCATAAGTAAATACCGTGTAAGCTTTCAATCCAAGGTAGAGACCATGACACATACCACGTGTCACAACTAAAAAAAGGGTGTGTGTTTGACCCATCTCATGTAGTGGATCCTGAACAAGTCGATTTGGACCCTTAGTTGAGTTATGAAGACCATCCCATTAAGATACTGGATACCAACGCAAGAGGCACATGTAACAAGAGTGTTAAGTTAGTAAAGGTCTTGTGGACTAATCACTTCACAGAAGAGGGGACACGAGAAGCGTAGGATGAGATGACGAAGAAATATCCACACCTTTTTGACGAGGTGTTTTGAGTTCGGGGGACGTCACTCTTCTAAGAGGGAAAGTGGGTAACCCTTCAATTTTTCTATACCTCATTACCACTACACCTTATACTACATTGCATGTAACATATGGCATTACACTTTCATTTAGTAAATATACCCTTCAGTAGAGACTCCTACCTTAATTCTTGTTCAGATGTTGGTTTAAGCTTCGAGTGAGAAACTCTCTTTAATTGGGGAATGATGAAATACCCCGTTTTGAAAATACGAGTACACACACACACACACACACACACACACACACACACACACATATATATATATATATATATATATATATATATATATACATATATACACACACACACACACACATATATATTTGTGCAATATTTGGGGTTAATTATCATCACTTAAAGTTTTTGGTCGTTTATGTTAATTTCTCAAACATTGGGTTGTAGTAAAATTCTCACAAAAAGATTGCAACAACGCCCTTATCCGGCTTTGGGACAATATCGGGAGGGCGATGCTTAGTAGAAGCGGCGGAGATTAAAAGCAATACATTTCACAATACTTATATATATTATTAAACAACTAAATAAGATCTTATTCTAATACATACGCTAATTTCTATTACACGATACTTATCTAACGTTACTAGTTAGACTACTGGTGACGTTCACTGTATAGGTGATGCACTTTTTAGCGTACTATTCGCAAGTATACGAATCAAGTAATATAGAGAGTATTCTCAACTCGGACTATCGATCCCACAAGGACTTTGCAGGTTTCTCTAGTAATCAATTTTAACGAACAGAGTGTAAAAAGGAGGAATATTTTGAGAGTTTGATTACGCACTAAGTACTAAAAGTAAAGACTAAAATTGTAAATCTTTTTGTGAGAATTTTCTGAATAATCTTAAGGTTGTAAAACTAGGGTTTGAGATACTAGATTCTAGGATCCCCTAGGGTCTCTTCAGATTTTCGTTCTTGTTTGATATGAAAACACAGAACAGTTATTTATTATCCGTGCCACGTACCGGTTGTGCAGTAACCTTTCAGGTCCTACACGCTATCACGATCCTGCAGACTGTCGGATTCCTGTTAAGCTGCCTAAGTCTACAGACTCGTTCTAAGTCTGCTAGGGTTTCTAAACCGTCCTGATGGCCCTGGTCAGATTCTCTGACAGTTGGTCTATACGTTTTAGCTATCCTTATCTCCCTTTCTCTGGTCGGTCTATTAGGGTAAGGTACTAAATCCTTTCTTTTCTTCCCAACCCTAACCTGGCGTTTTTACCTATAGACTCGGGTCTGTAGCAATTCTGGTTCGCGACTACGATCATGCATAAACGATAATAATCTAAGACAAAATAAGTGATAATACTGCTGAATTAAGATAATACGATCATGAATTCAATACCAAAACATAGAACTATCTCATGAATACGAAACCCTAGGTTCACCTAGAACCTAGGTAAAAGTTTAGCTACTAAAATTCATACCGTAAATAATAAAGTTTTTGAATAAAGAGAGAGAATAAGATCAAACTAAGTCTTCGGATCTGGTTTCGCGCTTCCGTGCTCTCCGGGGATGCTCAGACTTCTCCTTGGATGTGTTGTGTTCTTTAAAACGAGCTCTGGACGAGTCTTTATATATTGCTGGAGAAGTTTCTGGAAACTGCCTATATTTACGAAACTGCCACCGGCCAAAACTGTCTCGGAATACGTGTTGTGTGCGTATAATACGCACAACGTGGCCCTGGGTGCTTCTTTCTCTCTCCCGTTGTGCGTATTTTGCTTCCTGTGTGCGTATAATACGCTGTGTGCGTATAGTACGTAGAGGATGTGCGTAAAATACGCACACAGTGCCTTCAGTCTCCACTTCTCTTCTTCTCTTTGTGCGTAAAAAAGACAATGTGTGCGTATAATACACACATGATGTGCGTATAATACGCACACAGTGAGCCTGCCTGCCAAAAAATCACCCATGTCCTTGCTCTGTGCGTATAATGCGCACAGGGTGTGCGTATAATACGCATATAGTGAACTTCTCAGGTCATTTTTGCCTCCTCTGCCTCGGCCTGCGTTTAGACCCGAAACTTGTCAAAATTGCCAAACTACCCCTAGGTCAAAACCGCTCTAAATTCCGCCCAATCCTGAATCTGGTCATAGAAAAACTGCTGACTGAATTTGGGAGACAAGATCTGAACTCGACTCAGGAAACCCGGGCCTGATGTTAAAATTACCAAAATACCGCTAGGTCAGAACTGTCTCGGAAATCGTCCTAAACATGAAACAGCTGATCGCGACTCTGGACACGGGGACCCGAGACTCCTACTTGGGTGTGGTCTGTTTGGGACCACACTTGGCGGGAAGTCGGTTTTTCGGCCGGACTCTGTTTTAGCATTATGATCTGCTTTCGGAAAGCCCTTGACGTCTACGATATTCTGCCGCGGGTTTCACTCTAAAATTCCAAATAGAGCTCAAGATATTGTCAACCGAGCGTATCCCAGTCATTCTCGGTTCTAGCGTTTTCAGCTTCCCCGGCTCTCGCCCCCTGCAATCCTATTTCATTCCCGGCTCCTGCACAAGTCATGTCCCTGCGTAGAAAACACGAACAAAAACCTGTGATCATATCTCGAAATGCGCAAATAAGCAGAAATTCATGATGAGCTTATAAACATCTCGTTCTAATTCGCGAGGCTTTCCAGGGGTAAATTCTGGCTAGAACACCGTTTTCTGACACCAAACACACGTCATTTAAGCTCAAAGATAACTCCTAGTAGGGAGTTATCAAATACCCCCGCACTATGCTTTTCTCTTCCCGAGCAAATTCTTGCTATATACTACCAATGCATACTATCCGGAATAAATCCAGAGCGGTGTAACTGCACTTATTTAAAAACATTATTCGTACTAAAAATACAGTTTATCTTATTGGTGAGACTTGGCAATCTCTTCAACTCAATTTGAACATCATTAAGTTCTCATATTCCCCTAGATTTTCGAAACTGCGGTGATCGGAAGAACTTGCGGCCAGCCTAGGTTGGGAACAAGCACGAACACCACTTACTTTTTCTTTTGTATGCAAACCGAACATATCCCTAAGGCACACCTTCCGTGCTTTTAATGCGGGTGTAATGTAACTCTGCCGGCTTTGGGACGGTAGGATAAGTCATTTAGAAGCAATGTCCTAAACGTCACAGCACACTCACAATTACCCCACTCTCACTCCCTCACCAATATGACGGAAACTGACCCAAATCACCTAAGATTCTAGACACTCAATTCCCCCAATCCAAGTGTAAATGCCGTTCTCGCGGCCACAATTGTGAATGAATGTGAAACTGTCATAAAAATTGCCGGCCTGACGTTTTGAAATAAAATCAATCAAGCACTCTGAATTTTCTGCCTTTGATACTCCATTTTTTTCATTTTATTTTTTCGGGGCAACACAATAAACAACAATAATATAAACCAGGCCAGCTCTGTGATAAACCAAAAACGCGGGGTGGCAGTAAAATACTGAAATAAAACCTGAAACGATCACCCCCACACAAATTTCAAACCATGAAGTCAATCTGTAAAATAATCGCGCTTTTCCAACCATCCTCCTCACTCCAAGGATGTCTAAATAGCACAGCGTGTCCTCCAATAACCCTGTCAACCCAAGTTCCCCATGTCGTGCGGAAAATTCACGCACTACGCCTCTCCTCCTATGCTCACGGTGTAATGTCGTGAGTCACCGCCACACCGAAGTGTGCTGCCGTCACTATCTCACCCTTTCACACCCTCAAGTATAAAGATATGATGCTCATCCACTATCAAATATGACAATTCTTCTCTACCCTACACACTTAGGAAATGTCAAAATACTAACAATGATGCGAGTATAAAAAATAGCTTCCTAGGTCAAAAAGGTACAAAGAAAAAGGTATAATGGATCAACGGAGCTCACTAGTGGACCTATGGCGCGGGACAGGACGTGAGGTCCCCTATGCCCTATCACTCCACCAAATGATGTGGTGACCGCGATGGCGGGTTGACGACTACCCGGTGACGGTGGTCTGGCAGCTAGTCGAATACATGGCTCGGGAGACAACTGCTTACGTTTTCAGAAGTGCATTGGCTCTATACACTCCCCTAGATAGATTCTCGCAGCTCTTCCCCACCTAAGTTCGTCAGTTTCGGGAAATTTTCTATCATTAAGCTCTCTCCAGTTTTAAGCTAAATCCTTCGCCCAGTCTCAAAATTTTCGATTTTTATCCTTTTTCTTTATAATTTTTCACTAATATTTTTTTTTATTATTATTATTTTAAATAAAAAGTAATGCAGTTACAACGCGACCACCCCTACACTGATGGTGCCATGCCCTCATGGTAATAGTCATCAGGCATATAATCTGGATTGGATGAGCTGGCTTGCCTCATCGAGTGGGAACAACTGGTAGCATATGCAGGAAAATAAAGCGAGAGATAGAAATTGAACCTGTGCACCCGTAGTTAGTTCTTACAGGTGTTGAATTTTTTGCAGATTTCGGTGGAGAAGGACTCTTGACCGGTCGCCGGAAAATTTCTCGACGGAAGTTGTCAACCTTCCGGGCTCTATATGCGCTCTTCAAATGTGCAATCCCCGAGCACCATTGTGTGTGACAATGTGCTCCCATATTGTCGAGTATACTTTTGTACACCGGGGTCGATTGCTCTGTTCTGCAGAAAAACCGTTCCTGAAAAATCCCCAACTCGTACGAGTCCATGTGATGGTCGTGTGTGCCAAAGCGAACCGGGGTCAATTCTTCAAGTTTTCTCAAATCTGCCTTTTCTCTCTTCTTTCGCCTTTCCTTCTACAAAATTTTCTGAATTCACTTCAAACTCCAGGGATCTGTGTTCTCCCTCAAGAACACCTCTCGGTTGTCTTCCACCCCCACACTTGCTCGGTACAAGTTTCTGAAAGTCGAAGCTAGTATGATGATCCTTGCGGCGAGAGGATTCCAGAAACGTCTTCAAAACTTCGATTCCGAGCACTTAGAAATTTTGGTGATCTTGGAGCTTGAGAGCGAGAGGTAGAGAGAGAGAAAAATGGCCGAAAATGGCTCCCACCCGTCGGCCATTATATTTAGCCTACTTTGCCAAAATTACGAAAATGCCCCTCTCCTAAAATTTGGAAAAAACTGAATGTTTGTGCGTATTATACGCATACTGTACGTATTATACGCACACAATGGTATGGGGCTGAAAATTTTCAAAATCATTTACAAGGTTGGGCTGTTGTGTTCGTAAAATACGCACACAGCAACTCAACTTTGTAATTGTTTTTTTTCAAAATTTTGGTAAACTGGGCTGCTGTGTGCGTAAAATACGCACACAGCAGCCTAGACATAGATTTTTTTTTCTCTACCCCCTTGTGTGAGTATTATACGCACAGGATGTGCGTAAAAAACGCACACAGAGTATTTCTGCTCTGTTTTGTTTTTGTTTTTTTTTTTCTGCTCTGCTGTATCTGCACATGCTCAATTCGAAGTTAATACCCACTCATCTCACCTCTCTGAAAATTTCAAAACTGAAATAAAACTTAACTAAATTAAATTAACTTACTACGTTGGGTTGCCTCCCAACCAGAGCTTGTAATTTAAGGTCGACAGCCCGACCCCGTTACCTCATGTTTGCTCAAGAGACGTCAAAACAGTCTACCTTAACGTCCGCTTCCGAGCCCAAATATGGCTTGACCCGGGTTCCGCTCACACTGAAAGTTGAATTGTCATGCGGATTCTCCAATTCAAGCGCATCCCATGACAGTACATCTTTGATGATAAACGTTCCTGACCACCGAGATCTCAATTTTCCCGTGAAAAGCTGATTCCGAGACTTGCAGAGAAGTACTTTCTGCCCTTCTTGAAACTGCTTTGGCAGCGCTGAACTTTGATGGTTCAGGACCAGTTTAGGCTCCAGCTTCGGTGGCTCCTCGAGTGACGGGACCAGGGCTATGCCCACCTTCTTCGTTTTGATGTCGAGTGATCAGGTGTTCGGCTTGCATGGACTGTTCTTCCGGGAATCCGCGTTTTCTCTATCCACTCTGTCAATATCTGCCCATAGCTCATCAAACTCCTCGTTTTCCATGTACATGTTATCAATTTCTTCCCATAGTTTATCCATCTCCTCGTTTTCCAGGCCCTCTTCGACTACCTCTATAGCGTAGACGTTTTCATGCTCATAATAGTTTGGCATTTGCATATTTTTTGAAAACGTTAAACTTCACCTTGTCTTCATTAATCTGCATGGTCAGTTCTCCGCTCTTGCAGTTTATCATGGCTTCTCCGGTAGCCAAAAATGGTCTGCCCAGAATGAATGGTACATCCCCTGCCTCCATGTCCAAAATTACAAATCTACCGGAAAAATCAATTCTCTCGAACTTTCACCAGAATATCTTCAATAACTCCGTAAGCCTGCTTCACAGATATGTCCGCCATCTGCAGCTTGATTCTGGTTGGCCTGAGTTCACCGATTTTCAAAGTTTTGAAAATCGTCAAAGGCATCAGATTGATACTGGCCCCTAGGTCACACAGAGCGTTTCATGTGTAAGCATTATCTAGGTTCACCGGAATAACAGAACTACCAGGGTCCTTCCTATTGCTCGGTAGACCATTCTTCACACAGTTGCTCACTTCTTCCGTCAGGTTTATGGTCTCGAAATCGCTCATCCGCCTCCTCCCATACAAAATGTCCTTAAGGAATTTGGCATAAGTGGGCATCTTTGCCAAAGCCTCAGCAAAGGGTATGTTGATCTGTAGCTGCTTGAACATCTCGAGAAACCTGGCGTAGTCCTTGCTATCATCCCTCTTTTGTGTCTTCAAAGGGTACGACACTTCCTTGGAGACAGGTACCGTTTCTGCTTCCTTTTTATCCTGCACTGCATCCGTCTCAACCGAGCCCTTCAGCTGGGGGCGGTCGGCTGAGTTGTTGTCCTGGCCAAATACTTTGCGCTCAATTTCCTTTGACCTTTCTGCACATGCATGGCTAGGGTACGGTGGATCCTGTAGTGCTAATCCACTCCGAGTGGTGATGGCATTGACCTGAGCACGTGGATTGTTTACTGTATTCGAGGGAAAGTTTCCTGGGATCCTCTCGGCTTGTTGCTGTGCTAACTGCCCAACCTGTACTTCTAGCGTACGTAGAGCAGTTTTTGTCAGATGCAGGTCGGCTGTCAAGGTATTGACTACTGAGTCAATCTTCGTATCGGTCTGCGCAAACCTGGCATTCATATCTTGCAGTGTTGCGTCCAGTTTACTCATCTGCTCTTCGAATCGCCGTGCTGATAGGCCCGGCTGTGCCTGTGGTACCGGCGCGATTTGCTGAGCTGGTGGCCTGTGCTGGAATCTTGGTGCATAAATTACAGAATTTGCATTTCCGTACCGGAAATCGGGATGATCTCTCGTGCCCGGTCTGTACCGGCTTGGGTCCCACTGATGCTGTACGTAATTGGTACCTTCGGTTCTGAGTTCCTCAATGGATGCATCCGAATCTGGTTCTCCTACTGTTGCAACGTTCTTCTTTTCCGAGTAGACTTTCATAACCAAGTCTTGCACGATCTTGGCCAGATAATCTATCCGGTCGTCTTCTGCTGGCTCGGCTCGGGCCGCTATCCTGGGATCGTCAGACAGTCGAGTGTCTTGCTTGGCTAACTGTTTCATCAGCTCATAGGCACCGTCTTTTTCCACATGGTACAAGAAGTTTCCTCAGGCTTCTTTGTCAATCCTGTTAGCACTCTCCCTGTCTAGGGCATGGTAGAATACCTGCAGGATCTTCGCGTCCCCAGAACTGTGGTTCGGGCATCTCTTCACCAATCTCATCAAACTGTCCCATGCGTCTACCACCGTCTCCCTCATCTTCTGCTTGAATGACAAAATCTCGCTTTGTAGCTGAAAGACCCGGGAAGCGGGGTAAAATATATCCAGAAAATCCGCGACGCACCCCTCCCATGTAGTGATGAATCTGGGTGGTCGGGTTTCGAGCCAGTCTTTGGCCACTCCGTATAGGCAGTATGGGAAGACAATTAGCATGAGTGCCTCGGCATCGACTCCCTTATACCGGACTTTGTTGCAGTAGTCCTCGAATTTCCCGATGAAGTCGTTCGGGTCTTCGACAGCTTTGCCATGGAATGGGCAGATGGTCTGAACCGTTTGGATAGTGGAGGGTTTTATATCAAAGTGCTCTGCGGTGATCTTGGGGCACCATAATAGCTGGCTCATGTCCTCCCGTCGGGACCTAAAAATTTTCCACTAACGCCTTTCCAGATCTGTAGTATGTCCTCTGGTTGTTCCGGGCAACAAAACCTGCTGCGATCAGATCCTCGATGTACCGAGCCATCTGAGCCGGGGTACGTGTCCCAGGAAGTTCGGGCGCTCCTTCGGTATTGTCACCCATCCTTCTTTCTCGGTTTTTGCGACTTCGGTCTCGGTAAAGCAGCTCTGGATTGTGGGGTGGCTGCACCAAGTCGCGTGGCAATCTGGGCATCAACTAAACAGTCCTGAAGATGAGACTTCAAGAGCTGTGAGATAAAAAATAAATAAAAATAAAAATAAAAATAAAAGGAAAAACTCTGAAAATTAATTCTGAATACTAAGTAAACCCCAAAAAGTTCTCGACAATGGCGCCAAAAACTTGATGCGCTTTTTAGTGTACTATTGCAAGTATATGAATCAAGTAATATAGAGAGTATTTTCAACTCGGATTATCGATCCCACAGGGACTTTGCAGGTTTCTCTAGTAATCAGTTTTAACGAACAGAGTGTAAAAAGGAGGAATATTTTGAGAGTTTGATTACTGACTAAGTACTAAAAGTAAAATTGTAAATCTTTTTGTGAGAATTTTCTAAATAATCTTAAGGTTGCAAAACTAGGGTTTGAGATACTAGATTCCAGGATCCCCTAGGGTCTCTTTAGATTTTTGTTCTAGTTTGATATGAAACACACAGTAGTTATTTATAATCCGTGCCACGTACCAGTTGTGCAGTAACCTTTCAGGTCCTACACACTATCACGATCCTGCAGACTGTTGGATTCCTGTTAAGCTGCCTAAGTCTGCAGTCTAGTTCTAAGTCTGCTAGGGTTTCTAACGCGTCCTGATGGTCCGGGTCAGATCCTCTGACAGTTGGTATATATGTTTTAGCTAGCCCTATCTCCCTTTCTCTGGTCGGTCTATCAGGGTAAGGTACTAAATCCTATCTTTTCTTCCCAACCCTAACATGACGTTTTCACCTACAAACTCGGGTCTGTAGCAATTCTGGTTTGCGACTCCGATCATGCATAAACGATAATAATCAAAGACAGAATAACTGATAATACTTCTGAATTAAGATAATACGATCATGTTAATACCAAAACATAGAACTGTCTCCTGAATACGAAACCAGAGGGTCACCTAGAACCTAGGTAAAAGTTTAGCTACAAAAACTCATAACGTAAATAAAAAAGTTTTTGAATAAAGAGAGAGAATAAGATCAAGCTAAGTCTTGGATCTGGATTCGCGCTTCCGTGCTCTCCGGGGATGCTCAAACTTCTCCTTGGATGTGTTGTGTTATTTAAAACGAGCCCTAGACGAGTCTTTATATAGTGCTGGAGAAGTTTCTGGAAACTGCCTATATTAACGAAACTGCCACCGGCCAAAACTGTCTCGGAATACGTGATGTGTGCGTATTATACGCACACCGTGGCCCTGGGTGCTTCTTTTCTCTCTCCTACTGTGCGTATTTTGTTTCCTGTGTGCATATAATACGCTATGTGCGTATAATACGTACAAGATGTGCGCAAAATATGCACACAGTGCCTTCAGTCTCCACTTCTCTTCTTCTCTTTGTGCGTATAAAAGACCCTTTGTGCGTATAATACATACTGGATGTGCGTATAATACGCATAGTAAGCCTGCCTGCCAAAAAACACCCCATGTCCTTGCTGTGTGTGTACAATACGCACATGGTGTGCGTATAATACACACACAGTGAACTTCTCAGCTCATTTCTGCCACCTCTTCCTCGGCCTGCGTTTTGCCCTGAAACTTGTCAAAATTACCAAAATACCCCAGGGTCAAAATCGCTCTAAATTCCGCAATCATGAATCTGGTCATAGGAAAACTGCTGCTGAATTTGGGAGACAAAATCTGAACTCGACTCAAGAAACCCGGGCCCAGTGTCAAAATTACCAAAATACCGCTGGGTTAGAACCGTCCCGGAAATTGTCCTAAACATGTAATAGCTGGTCGCGAATCCAGACACGGGACCCGAGACTCCTACTTGGGTGTGGTCTGTCTGCGACCCACACTTGGCGGGAGGTTGGTTTTTTGGCCGGAATCCGTTTGAGCATTATGACCTGTTTTCGGAAAGCCCTTGAGGTCTACTTTCTTTTGCCGCAGGTTTCACTCCAAAATTCCAAATAGAGCTCAAGATATTGTCAACCGAGCGTATCCCGACCATTCTCGGTTCTAGAGTTTAAAGCTTCCTCGACTCTCGCCCCCTGCAATCCTGCTTCATTCCCGGCTCCTGCACAAGTCATGTCCCTGCGTAGACAACACGAACAAAAACCCGTGATCATATCTCGAAATGTGCAAAATAAGCAGAAATTCATGATGAGCTTATAAACATCTCGTTCTAATTTCCGAGGCTTTCCAGGGGTAAATTATGGCCAGAACACCGTTTTCTGACACCAAACACACGTCATTTAAGCTCAAAGATAACTCCTAGTGGGGAGTTAGCAATAGGTGAGTCTCGCGCCCCTTCTATTTCATATTTCCCTAGCTCCCAAACTTGCGGTGAGAAGAAAACAACAAGAACCGCAGTTTTGAAAGTCAGCAATAAATACTGAGTGAGATGCACCTTAGTATGTAAAACAACAAGGGTGAATTTTTTTGCATAATCACGAGTTAAATAAAACAATAATAGAGGAGTAAAACATTAGCAGAGTTTGCAACAGTACAAATAGTAGTACCAGTAAGGATCATTCCGATATAAATCAACTTTCAAAACAAGTTATTGCTCACAGTAACTAGAATGGATACATGTAACCATAAGAACCGTCCTCTGATCGGATATCCTGAACGAAGATGGGAAAACCTTTCCCTGGGAAACCTTCCCGCGTTGGAAGACAACGAGAGAGGAAACGTTTCCTCCGTGTCTAGCATTGTGGAGAACAACTCCCACCCCCACTACTATATACCATACTAGACCTTAAGTGTCGACACCCCTTTAAGAATCGTAAGTTCAGAAGGGGAGTACTAGATAGGACTTGAGCCAATAAGGCGAAGAGCTGGGCCAACTAAGGGCCACACCAACCAAACAAGGGCAAATGAAGCTAACACAGTCAAATCCAAACCATTGGTTCTGGTGCATGTGAGCTTTCACTTTAAGTTATTAAAGACTATTATTTACCGTGTAACTGTTTCGAAACAATCATTTCGAAACACAAACAAATATCAACTAAAGCAAGTATATCACAAAACACATTTTGAGACAGTTTATAAAATCATGCTATGACACGAAAGAAGCTAGTCACACAAGACTAAGCATGTAACTCACCTGAAGTCGACTCACCAAATATTATGAAGGGAAGTCAACAAAGCCTATATCCACAAATCTGTCGCTTACAATTTACATATGTCTAGTCACAACAGTATTATTTCTGAATAAATGAATGCGCTACGGTTTATCAAGGTTGTAGGACAAGGTTCACTCTAACAGTCCCAAATAAAATCAGTCTAAAAGTCATTTACTTAAAAGTATCCCATAAATAACCCATCATTTATAAATAGTTATCAAAGTAAACCAATAATATCATGATGACTAGCAATAGTAAGAAACGAGCATCGTCTTCTTTACAAAAACTTGTTTTGACTAGAAAACAACGTTAAAATAAATATAGTTAATATGAGATTAAATAAACAGTTGAAACTCATTAGTTAAAAAAACTAAAGTGACATTATAGAACATATATTTGACAATACAAAAACTTAAATTATCTTAAATAATATTTCTTGCTAAAAAGAGATTAGTCAACAAGTACTTGGGAATCACTATTTATAGAGTTAAAGTGAATTTACCATTTTAAATGATATATTTTTCAAGAAAAGAAGTTACTCAAATCATATTTTTACTACTAAAGTAATTCTCGTATTTTATTTACTTAAAACATTCATTTTATTTATTTAGAAAACATTCGAAATAGATTCAAATCAAGGAATATGGAGTGTACAATTTATGACCAACCAACCCATCAACAGTTTCAGTAAAAGACACTCACAACCCCCAAAGTTTTTGAAAAAGTCTATTTTAAAAGACACTTAGCTCCCCAAACTTGAACCCACTACTTACCCTCAAACTCTCCGATCAAAACACGTTTTCAACCCCTAAAAATGATTTTGATTACTAAAAATAATCCAGAGGAACATTTAGAGCATACCCAACCCAAAACGCGATAAAAGGTCAAAAAGTAGAACGGGTCGAGTTGCCAAAATTATCGCCGATAATTGTGCTTCGTCGGGGATTCTCCTGCTGGAATAGATGCCCTAGAGGCAATCTAGTTTAGTATGAATTTATTTTGGCTAGAAAATTCATTGTATTATATATTGGATATTTAATATAAAGAAGTCCTTAGATTTACAATTGTGTTGTTTATCTTAAATATCCCTAGTCCAGTATAATGATTAATAGGACAATCATCTATAGACTAGTATGGGGTTGGATTGATATGGAGATATCATGATCCAACACCTGGGTGTGCATTAAGGGTAATGACGCACTGGATTGACCCATCTCCGAGAAGGCTACATACACGTTATGTTAAGTCACAAGTGCTTCTCGTGGTGCAATGGTATTGTCATCCTTAGACTTGAAGTCACTAGATATTCTAGTTGTGGATTATTGTGACCTTGGTAGCGTTAAACGCTACACCGTAACTGGGTAGTTATAAAGGCGTGTACTGGATACAATAAGAAGCAAGCTTAGAGATCGTAGTGGACGTAGATAGAATTTGTCCCTCCCACATAACGGGAGCAAATATCCTAGGCCACTCGAGGGATAGTGCTTATAGAATGTCTGGCCAGACTCAAATAAATCAATATCCTCAAATAAATCAATATGGGATATTGATGTTATTTGCACGAATAAGGCTATTCCCATGTATCGAGAAACTATGGATTGGATATACGAGTGTGACTTGTATGTCTCGTGTCCAATCCGGATATAGAGACAAAGGGATGAGACAATTACTTGTACAAGGTTTGTCGGATGACTATTCTATTAGTTGGCTAAAATGTATGTTTTGCTAGAAACCGCTCCATATTAGCAAATTGTTGCTACCAACTAGATGGAACCTATGGGGTCACACGCTATATAGAGTTGAGCTAGATTTGGGAATTAATTAATAGGATTAATCAATTAGAAGGATCACTTTGCAACACCTTGCAAACTTAGTAGGACTAATTTGCAAGGAAGGGACTAAACCGAATTCTAGTAGGACTAGAATGGGTCCTTTAGGTAGTTGGCAAGGATTTGTTGGACTATATAAAGGATGATCCTTCCTTCCTTCCCACACTTATAACCCTTTTGATCTTAACTTGAGTGGGAGAGAACAAAAAGGAGAGAGCAAGCAAGCAAGGAGGCCGAACGCCCCCCTTGCCGCCGCCCCATCCCGCCGGCCCAAACAAGGAGGCCGAACCTTCTTGTTTCCTCGCGTTGTGTGACTTCTTCTTCCTCTTCCTCCATTCCAGGCTAGCACAAAGGAGTAGGAAGATCTAGAATTCAACTCTAGACGTGGATAGACCATAGAGAACGTGACACAATTCGTGTTTGAAGTCATCAAAGGAGAAACCCTAAGGTGTGTGAATTGATTTCTTCCCTTACCATCGTTATGTCTCTTGACTTGTGATCCTTGGAGGGTATTGCATGGATTATATTTGTTTTTGCGTTGCGAATCCATGATCAAAACCCTACATCTACGGTAGTTCTTGGCCTTGGTTGAGGACTCCAGTAGCTTAGTCTGACCCTAAGGAGTCGATAAAGACCGGGCAAAGGGTCTTGGTGCCTTTGGTTCGAGTTGGCCGAAGGTTTTGCCGGAAAAATGGCACTGTACTTGGGATGGGGTTGGTGTTCTGCTAAGCTGCTGGTATTGCTTTAGATTCCTGCTTATGGGGTCAGAAAAGAGACAAGGTTCAAGAGAGAGGGTGAGAGATGGAGGGAAAGAGAGAAGAAACTGGTGGTGGAGGCTTCGGTGGGTGCTTCACGTCAGGGGTAGAAGTGGTGGTGGCTGGCCTTTGGCCGCTGCCACTGGATGTTCTCCTGCTGTTGTTCCGAGGTTAGAAAGAAGTAGAGACGGAGAGGGAAGTGAAGAGAAGGAGCAGAGATATAGAGATGAGATGGAGGAACAAGGTGGGTGTTAATGGTGTTGGCGGTGGTGTTGGTGTTTTTCCGAAGTAAAGAGGGAGATGAGGATGGTGAAAATGATGATGATGATGGGTGGGTATATATCGGGGAGCTTTCTTGAAAGATTTGGTTTCCAAAAAGTGATTGATGATGGTGATTGTGGCTCTTGAGTTCGGTGAAGAAAAATCTCACGAGGAATATGAAAAAATAAAGAACATGAAGTACAGGAAAGGTTAAGGTTTGGTTGGGCACACCAAAGGTAAGGTGATTAGGTGTAGCACACACACTAAAGCTCGCGCTGGTCGCACGCGCGTTAACGATTGAAATAAAGAGAACATTTGCGTATTTATCTAGGAATACTAGTCTAATACTCAACAATAAAATCGCGATAATTTATCCAGATTTTTTTAACGGCGCGACGAACATAAATTATCGAAAATACTCCCACCACACCAAAGCGCAATCCCTAATAACCAACTAACCCTATCTCATGCGTAACAAACCCTACCCAAATAGCATGAATCACGTCTGATGTGATTTTCGTACCAAATCCCCCTCAATATCATCTTACAGTTAAAGGAAAATCTAAATAGGAATCACGTTCAGTACTCCCTCTCTCACATGATCGTCCTCCATCTTCAGTACTCACAATCTTTTCTCTTCTCTCTGAATATTCCGTTAACATCAACGCTCCATTGCCAGTTGTGCACAAGAGATTCCGGCGGGGAGACCTCCGTGTACACCGTATGTAGAGGATCAGAGATAGCACAGGAAGAGTTGGGTTGTGTGTAGGGAGAGAGTAAGGCAATAGTAATGTCTGAGAGAGAGAAAGAGGTTTGGCAGAGCTTCCGCGTATGGAAAGTGTGTTCTCCTTTGTATGGAAAGGTTAACGTCCTATATATAGCAGGGAACGTGACCGTTGTAGTGTGGTTAATGCGCCCATTAATGGCGGCTTAATTAGCTTAACCACAACGGCACGTTCGTCCTCATATATAGGGACCGTTACAGCACGTTATGCGCGAATACCGGAACCGTTACGAGGTTGACCGGGTTTGACCGGATTGACCGGGTTTATGGAGCCCGTGCCATAAATCTCTCAAAGCAGTTACTAAAGGTCGCGCGCGGGCTTGGCTCGCACGCGACAGGACTTACTCTAGCCTCCAAACCACTAAGTCCCTACAAGTCCCGTGCAGTGGTATGCGAGGGCTCTGTCTCACAGCCCCCACATGGATCAGCTCGGCTGGTGATCCAGTGTGTATGGAGCACAATATGGTGTGATGGATGGCTGCCACGTGGCCAAGATCTGTCAGCTCAGAAAGCACTATCTACATTAGCCCCCTTTCTGCGCGTGAAGACTCATAGCTGTATAGACTTCCATGCGCGGAAACAAACATACGCGTCGCTGCCACGCACCAATTCAAATACGGGTAAGTTCAGCCCCCGTGCGTGCCATTATGACCTAAAACCCCTAGAGTCGTGCCGTCTGGCCTTTAGGGTTTTAGGCGTGACGTCAGCTTGTCCTGTGATTGCGCGATTCGACGGTGACGGTTGCGATTCGACTACTGAAAGGACGCAACCCTTCATTGTTTTTGGATAAATACTTTGTATCCCCCATTGTTGCAAAGCATCACTTCTTTCTCTTAAAGTGAATGGTACCCGGAAGTCTTCGGGAGCAGATTCAGATAATCAATCACCAGTTCAGAACTGCAAATCGTCTTCTCCAACTGTGTGTATCCAAGCAAGCTTCGTGAAACCCAGGTTGGCCTCGTTCAATTTCAATTTAGAATACCAGTGTATGATTCAAACTGCGTTGAATCTGTAAACCCATGACATATTATCTGTTGAAACTTGTGAAGAAGCTTTGATCTTTGAACCCATTTTTGCTTTAATCCTTCAATAATAAGGACTTCGGATGTGGGGTTTTGAAATCACTGATAATGCAATCCTCTAATTTCTGAAATTGATACCAGAAACTGTTCACCTTTCTTTCCATAGATCTTGAATCTCGAAATTCAAACTGAAGTGTAGCATATTTCTCCCCCCTTTTTTCTTGCTCTTCCGCAGGAACGGCCAAGACAAAAGGAACCAAACCCACCAAGGAGGACGAAGAGATACCTGATCTTCCGCAAGCTTTGTGGCGAAAAGCCACCTATCTGGGTGGCAAAGATTTCTACCACGCGAGGGTTAAGGCGAAGAAATTGCCTGCTTCTGTCCCCCAATGAGGGATTGCCAACACTGACTCCCCGAGTTAACTCAACTTTGCTCGAGTTGATTGGCTCCGAGGACGTGGTTCGATTGGGAATCGAAAATGGGTACTTTCCCTATGCTGCGATTTCCACGCAAGCTTTTGTCCAGAAATTGGACTACATGGATGAGTGGATTGACCACGTGTTTACCGATCATGCTGCGACTCTCAATGAAGCCGGCGTATACTTCGCTGTTCGTGCTATGAAGGGTGCTGCCGTGAAGCTGGACCAGTCCATGCTTCTAAACCTTCTTTCCCGCTACTCGCCTGCGATTCACACTTTTCACTTCGCTGAGTTCGAGGCTGCCCCCACACTCGAGGACGTGCACGTGCTGTACGATTTGTCTCCCATGGGTGAAGTGGACCCTTTGAGTCCTTTGAGGACGGCTGCGGAGATCGCTTTGTACACGCAGATGGAGGAGTGTCTGTCAGAGGTAAAGAAAATCTCCACCCGGTGGACCACTACCAAAGCCCTTCCGAACTGGCAGTTGATTGATACGTCCGAGAAGAATACTTGGAACAAATGGGTGCAGTACTTCTTTCGTGACTACGCGAACATCAACATCACCAAGAAGCTTCTGAGTGAGAACCCAGAGGCCAAGAATTATGTGGAGGGTAAAGGCTATAACTTGACCCTTTGTGCTTTCCTCTGTGCGTGGTTGTCGAGGTACTTAATCGATGGTCACCCACATGATGGGGTCTTCTATCACGTTCTGCCGCTTGCTGTGAAGCTCGCCCTTGGCCAGAGAGTCGCACTCGGACCCTTGGTCTTGGGCACGCTGTACTATAGACTGGATCAGCTAGTTGTGGCCATGAAGGAGTCGCGTGGCCGCCTCGATATAGTGACTTTTGTCAACATTTCCTTCTTGACGATGTGGGTCTTTGAGCGATGTCCGTCCTATGCCCCAACTGCTCTTAAGCCCAACAAGTGGTGTCCCCCAGGCGAGACGGAGGAGCGTAACAGTGGCAGAGCTGCTAGGTGGTTCGGAGCGAACAATACCAAGTGCGTTTGGAGCCTAATATGCGACAAACGGCAAGAGTTCACTGCCAGGCCCTATGCCATGCGCATTGAGAACGTGCGATGGTTTCCAAAGCTGTACCCTTCTAAGGGTGTCGTCTTCTCAGAAGAGCTTCTCTTCGAAGAGGGATCGCATTTCCATGAGCGCTATCGCGAATTCTTTTGCTGGTGTGTGCGAGGTTCCCTTCCTGCTCTCGCAGAGCATATTCGTGAGCTCGCGCCAAGGTACGAGAGGATTACCGTGGATGTTGACCCCACTCGAGTTTCTCCCCAGTTCGGCTTTAATGCAGTGGCACCATCAATCTGGCCCCAGTCCATTATCAGAGGTTGCTATAAGCGCTTGCTAACAAAGGAGTGCAAGACAGTCTTCATGAACAATCTTCCCTTTGAGCAGCCTGCGGGTAACCGCGAGGGCGGTTGTTCCCAGAACTGGCTCGCATACTGGATCGCCCAGCAAACAAGGATTGAGACACAGTCTGCCGCCCAGCCGAGTGGAGCTCCCTTGATCAAAAGAAACTCTTTTCCGTTTCGCCCCAATTGCAGTCTGAGCGAGTCTGAATATGGTTGCTACTCATTGTTGGATCATGAGAACCACTTGTGCCTTGACGTCATTCTGAAGGAAAAGATCGTCGCAGTTAAGAAAGGCGACTCGCATGTCATCAGATATAGCGAGACATTTGCTAAGGTAAGCAACTTTTTCCGCGTGCGTTAAGCTTCTTGATTTTCACATGTTGATGCCTTTATTCTATACTGTTTGCTGTAGTGTCATGTGCGGAGATTCGCATCTGGTGATCGTTCCAAGTCGTTGGTTAACACCATTGTTGCCACCAGAAGACAAGGACAGTCGTTCCTACTAGCATCGAGGATGGACCCCGAGGTCGAAACTAGGATTCGCGCAGTCATGAATGCTTTTGCTGACTCGCTGATAGATAATGCTCCGGCTTCGCCTCCACCCAGAGATAATCCATCTCCTCCAGCGACTTCCGCGCCGAGAGCGAAGAGACCCAGGAAAAAGGGAATTACAATTTCTTCCCCTAGAAGTGCTCCAACTTCCCCTCCAGCGAGGTCCCTTTCTGTCAAGGATAAAGGAAAAGGTCGCATGCCCATTAGAGCGCGGAAGGAGCTCGTAGTTGAGACCTTTGTTCCCTTCAACCAGGAGGAAGAAGAGGAGAGGCCGGAGCCCAGAGAAGGTGATGAAGAAGAAGAAGAAAGAACAAACGTGATACATGAGGAAGAATCAGAAGGTACCTCCATCGCGTTTCCCTTCTCATTATCGTAATTCTTTTGCAACTCTTTCTTAAACCAATCGTTTCTTCGCAGATGATGATGATGATGAGACCATCGGTGGTCTTTTGGCCAAGAGACAAAAGAGGAATGCTCATTCTGGCATTCCAAACGAACCCATAAGCGAGGACGTTCTTGCCGAGTCCAGGAAGACAGCTGCGGAAGCTGCTGAAAGAAGAAGGCAGCGCGAAGAGGAGGAGCTCGAGCGTGTGAGACAACGGAGCCTCGAAGAGCAACATGTTGACGACTTAGTGCATCCCACTGATGAGGAAGATATGCTTCCCGAAGAGGTAGCTCCTCAGGCTGAGGAGGAGGATGTGGCTCCAGAAGAGGATGCAGCAGCTTTGGAGCAAGCCCAAGCAGATTTTGAAGAAATCGCAGGCGGCAATAAAGGTGAGATTTTCAATCTCGCAGTAACTTATAGAGATGTTGTGGTGGGTGCATTAAAGCATGGTGTGTCAAAAGCTGACATTCGCCGTTGGCTAGTAGGCAAGTGTGGAGAACCTTCAGGTAATCATTTGAACGATTTGCATGGACTAGGCCTTAGCAACTTGAAACAGAATCATGACTGGTTTCTTCGCGTCCCAGGTCACGCTCATTTTAAGGACCTGCATAATGAGGACACACTAATAGGGCATGGTTCCACGTATTTAGTGTATGAAGAAGATACTTCAATCCCACCTTCGCGTGGAGGTGCTTGCTCTTAGCTTTAGCAAAGATAGTAAAATAACGTACAATACGAGTTACCTCATACTATCGCATTTTGTATCGCAGGCAATGCTGAGGAACCTGTGCTGGAGCAAAGAAGTCAGCCTTCTGCGTCCTATGTTCCGATTCCGAGTTCCCACACCGAGAAGCCCTTCGCAGCTGCTGAACATGCAGGAGAGCCTCTTGAGGACATCATCGAACTTTCTGATGATGCTGAAGCTGATGCTGTGCTAATGGAGGAAGATGCCCATGCTGGCGCTGAGGAAGTAAGAACAAGTACTGTTGATGCTTCCGCATCTGAAGGTGTCCCTCGCCAAGCAACTTCGGCTGTCACTTCGCCTCCGGCAATGACTGAGTCGGCGGCACCTCTTCCTGCGTGGAGCTTTTGGGTCTCGCGGGTCGGGAATGCAGTCGCAGCTGGTGCGGTTTATACTCTTCCTCCTAACTATGAGGGGTTAGAGCTCGCAGCTGACAGGAGAGCTATGGAGCGAGGACAGTCTTCGACCACTCCAGCAATGCGCATCCCTTCTCTTCATGAGATTCTTGAAGGAACTGGTAAGTAGAGATTTGTTGTTTGCATCTCGCATTATTCATTTGCGAGTTTGGTAGCATAACTTATCTTTGACATTGCTTTAGGTTTGAAGCAAACTGATGTGGACTGGCTAGTTCGGATGCGCCTCACCTACCCCCAATCATTTGCAAGATCTCTGGAGATAGGGCCCTTCGACAGGAGGCTGTTTCTTACCGAAGCCATTTGGATTTTGGAACAGCTGTCTGCGGCCACGCCTGCGACCATTTCTGTTCAGAGTGCCGAATTGCTTTTTGGCATGTGCCAAAATCTTCTTGCCAAAGTCCAAGGCAGACTGGGTTTCAGATTTCTTATGAAAAGAGTTACCCTGATTCGCGCAGCCGTAACTTTGAAACTCGGCCACCAAAACCTCGCAGCTGAGAAGCAGAAGGTGGAGCAGCAGAAGCAAAAGGCTGAAGAGGCTATGAAGCTCTATCATGAGATGAATGCCAAGTGCGAGCAATTGAAGCAGGAAGTGGAGCAGGTAGAGAATCTGAGCCATCAGTTCGCCCCCCATGACTCCTTGATCAAGAATTTGCTTTGACTTTTTGAATTTGAAAAGTAGCAAGGAAATAGCTGGAACATTGATGTAATGCTGAAACATTAATGTAATGTTGCTAGGGTTTCTCCCCCCCTTTTTTTTAACAAAAGAATCGCCATGCCCGTTTTGCCCTTTCCGGGATTTGATGGGATATCTCTGTGCATATCCAATTATGACATCAGCAATTGATATTCTGCTTGATTTTCGCTCTAATTTCTCGTAAGATAAGCACGCTTTCCTTGGGAAGTCCATCCGAATCATGACTATCCGTCATTAATTAGGATACGCAACTGAATCGTCGTAGCCTTTAGTAGGGTAATTGACCGTTACCGCTTTTCAAGGCGTAAGTGATTGACCTTACCCTCTTTTCAAATTCTGCTGACTCATCTTGGCAACTGAAGAGTCTCCACAAGGTATATATAAACCCTGTCTTTGTCATTTGGGTTCTTCATCCCAAAAATGTGCTTTGCCGTGAGTTCTTACGAATGCTGGCTTCAACGCTTGTTTTTCGTTGATTCATGGCAACTCGAAGCTGTGAATCCTGAGTTTGCGCTTTGTGCTATAGAAATAGTTTCCAAGATCCGCTTTATGAGGCTTATTGCTCTTTATAACCATCATAAAGAAGATGGAGATGATATCTCATGTGTGTTCGAAGAATTTTCTTCGTGTATTATGTTTGCAGGTCATGTTTCCGGCCGCCTCCCGGTGAGGTGCAGCGCCGTAGTGACCGTGCTACCGTCTCGTAATGAACGGCGGAATTCTCCTCCAGCATCCCTGGAGGAGGATTTCTTGCCTCTTCGTTCTTGAACTCAGGAGGCTCGTCAATGCCCTTGTCTATCAGGAAAAGGAACCCAGTACCAGAGGAATGACTGCTTCCCCTGTTTTGCACGACGGCATACGCCGGAAGAGGTGGTTCCTCTGGTACATATCTTGGTCAGACAGAGGCCTTTGTCAGCTCGTGGGGTCTTGGACGTACCATCACCCATATCTTGCTGTTAGGGACGTAGCGATTGACGAGTTGATCTCTTTGCAGAAGCATCCCACTTGCTACAGATCTTTGGCCGCAGATCTGCATATTGCATAGCCGGTGTTAGGACCGTTGGGTTCATCCTTTCTCAGTCAGGATTCCCGTGGTGTGTCACTGCTGGCTTGTCAGTTACTTTTCGAATGTATTGTAAGCCATGTTGGCTGCGTAGTTAGATTTGAGCTTTCTCGCTTGTAAGCTGCTATCTAGACAGATAAATTGTAAGTCTTTTTTACTCATAATGATAAATAGCTTTTGTATTATCTGTTGTGTCATTACAACAAAATACAATTTCGCATGCGTATCGGCATATTTCGCCTTGTGTAATGCTATATACATACTTTCCATCTGCCATATAAATTCGCAGATGTTTCATTAGATCGTTCGAGATCGTGTTTGCGCAGCTGTGCCATCTTGGCAGATGGGCTTGTGGTTTGCTTTCAGATTCAAATGTAAGTGCTATCACATCAGATAGACCTTTGTAGATCACTTAAGATCATTATGTATGATGTTGCTATCACAATAGATAGGCTTAAGGACGAATTTTAGATCGCATTCCTATGAGTTGCTATCGTGGCAGATAGGCTTTAGAAGATCAATTAAGATCATTTTGCATAGTTGCTATCGTGGCAGATGGGCTTTGGAAGATCAATTAAAATCATTTTGCATAGGCTGCTATCGTGACAGATAGGCTTTAGAAGATCAGTTAAGATCATTCTTCGCATGAGCTGCTATCGTGGCAGATAGGCTTTAGAAGATCAATTAAGATCGCGACTGCTATCGTGGCAGATAGGCTTAGAAGATCAATTAAGACCGCACTTGGCATAGGCTGCTATCGTGACAGATAGGCTTTAAAAGATCCATTAAGATCGCATTTCGCATAGGTTGCTATCGTAGCAGATAGGCTTAGAAGATCAATCAAGATCGTATTTCGCATAGATTGCTATCGTAACAGATAGGCTTAGAAGATCAATCAAGATCGTATTTCTCATAGATTGCTATCGTAACAGATAGGCTTAGAAGATCAGTTAAGATCGCATTTCGCAAAGGGTGCTATCGTAGCAGATAGGCTTTAGAAGATCAATTAAGATCGCATTTCGCACAGATTGCTATTGTGGCGGATAGCCCATTGTGAACAGTAATAACAAACTAAATGAAGCAAAATTAACAGCCAGAAATATGAAGTTCTCATTTGGGAGAATTCTCGTATTATAATGCTCTCATATGGGAGAGATGCGATTACAATTCTCTCATATGGGAGAGGAGATTGTGTAAATCATAGCCATACAAGACATGAAGCAACGTTATAATAAAACGCATGAAATGAGAGAAGTCAAGGATAGTACTTCTTAATCCAGCGCATGTATACTGAACTCGGGGTTGAGGTTGTTCCGTGCAACCTTCGTATGCTGCAGTAGCCACTGTCAAAGACTTCTGTGACTTCGAAGGGTCCTTCCCAATTGGCTGCGAACTTTGGGTGAGCCGCTTCTCGCATGCAATGGTCAGATGCGCGCAGGACCAAATCTCCAACTGCGAAATCTCTTCGCTGGACCGTCTTATTGTAAGCACGAGCGATCCTTTCTTGATACCGCTTGTTGGTCCTTTTAGCTTGTTCTCGCTTTTCCTCCAGCAAGACTAAGTCATGATCGCGTTGATTGTCGTATAGTGCGTGAAAGGCCAATCTCGCCGAATTGACTCTCACCTCCGCAGGTACCACGGCCTCGGCTCCATAGCATAGTAGGAATGGTGAGGCCCCCTTGGGTGTCCTTGGGGAAGTTCGGTAAGCCCACAGAGCTATGCTTAGAGAATCGGCCCACTTCTTGTGGTCATCTGCGACCATTTTGCTCAAAATCCTCAACAGCGTTTTGTTGGTCGCTTCGGCTTGCCCGTTCCCCTTCGGGTAACAAGGGGTGGAACATATTTGCCTGATATTGTACTCTGCTAACTTCGCAGCCACCTCGCGATTAACAAAAGGAGTACCATTATCTGAAAGGATGGTATTGGGAATTCCGAACCTGCATATGATGTTTTCTTGGATGAAATTGACCACAGCTAGCGCATTTGCCGTCTTCAGTGGTATCGCCTCCACCCATTTGGTGAATAGCTCAGTTGCGGTGAGAATAAAGTGATTCCCGTGTGATGTTGGTCGGATGGGACCAATGAAGTCTAGAGCCCATGTGTGAAATGGCCATGGCGTTCCTAATGCATGTAGATCCACAGCGGGAGCGTGCACTAGGTTTCCTTTGAATTGACACTCCTGGCAGCGTTGTACTTTGGTGCGGCAATCAGCCTCCATCGTGGGCCAGAAATATCCAATTGAGAGGAGCTGCCTGCATAATTTTGCACCTCCTTGGTGTTCCACCTGATGAGAAAGGTCCATGACTTCTTGTGCTTCCCTGCCGTCTAGACATCGCAGCAAGTTGCCCTCATGGCCTCTTCGCCAAAGCAAGTTCTCTTGCACCACATATCGAGATGCTTTCCTTTTCAGCTTCTCCGCTTCTTTTCTCGATTCGGGCACAGTGCCCTGAGTGAGGAAGTCAAAGAGTGGCTTCCTCCAATCCGTGTCATCATCAGTTAGAGCGATGAGTAGAGAATCTCTGATCAGTGCGCAACTATCGCACTTCCCTTGTATCAGGGCCGCGGCAGTTGACATGTCCGGCCAATGGATGCCATATCTCTGAGCCTTCCGATAGATTGACACCTCACTTTCTCCACAAGCATGTTGGTGAATCTTTTCTAACAGCAGCTGTCCCTCTTGCTCGGAGACGCATCGCATGAGTATTCCGCCAGGACCCTTGTAGTAAAGGGTGTTGTCATGTATGCAATACCCTTTCGTGAGTGCCCAGCTTTCACTGCTTGTGCCTTCTGCAATAGCTCGTAGGACTGCTTTTCTCTAGTCCGTATCATCCATGTGTTCGTCGTCGCACGCATCTTCTGTCAATGCCGACGATGTTCGCACTTCGATGGAGATCCTTGCGGGACATTTATCTCTACTGACCTTGGATCCCAAGGTGGCCAAAGCATCTGCATGCCTGTTGTCTGCTCGGGGCTTGTGTTCGTACCTCACGTCGCAGAATTGCTGCACCAGTTTTTGTACCAGAGTCCGGTAGGACAGAAGGTTAATCGCTTTCAAACCGTACTCGCCCGAGGCTTGCTTGACGATCAACTTGGAGTCTCCCTTGACCGTCAGGTTGCTTACTTCCAAAGCTTTCGCCGTCCGGAGTCCCGCGATGAGAGCCTCATATTCTGCCTCGTTGTTAGTGACTGCGAAGTCGAGTTTTGCGGACATCTGTATGACCTCCCCATCTGGCTTGGTCAAGACTATCCCAATGCCCCCGCACTTCCTTGTTGACGAACCGTCGAAATGGAGCGTCCAATAGGGCACGTCAACTGCATATATCTCAGGTCCCTCGAGCTCTTCTTCGACTATAGGCTCATGGCTATTGTCGGGGAACTGTGCCAACAGATCCGCTACCGCCTGCGACTTGATCGCTCGCGGCCGCACGCACGTGATATCGTATTGAGATATGGTCATGTACCATTTCGCCAACCTTCCTCCAGGAGTAGTGTGAGTTAACATATATCGTATGGGATCGCCTTTGGTGACCACTACTACTTTGTGCGACGCAAAGTAGTGTTTCAACTTCTCTATCACGAAGAACAAGGCAAGGCAATGACGTTCGATGTCTGTGTACCTTGATTCAGCAGGTTGCACAATGCGAGAGATATAGTAGATAGGCCTCTCTTGACCCTCGTACTCCTGAGCCAAGAGTGCTCCTATGGACCTCCTTGTTGACGTCAGATATAGCAGAAGCGGTGATCCCAGTTGAGGTGCGATCATTATTTTTGAAGACGTCAGCAGATCCTTCAGTTTCTCGAACGTAGCTTCGTGCTCCAGAGTCCAGCTGTATACGGCATCTTTCTTGAGAAGGGCACTAAAACAGCAGGTGATTTCGGCAATCGCTGGGATGAATCTCCGCAGATATGATAGCTTTCCCAAAAATGTCTTCAAGCCACTTTGTTTATGGGGCGGCGTCATGCCGGTGATGGCTGATACTTTCGCAGGGTCAGACTCGATTCCTTGGCGATGTACTACGCATCCCAAGAACTTCCCTGATGTTACCCCAAATGCGCACTTCATAGGGTTCATCTTCAGCTGAAAGCGTCTGCATCTATTGAACACCTTCCGCAAATCCGTGAGGTGATCTGCTTCTTGCTTGGATTTAACCACCAGGTCATCCAAATAAAATTCCACTTCCTTGTGCATCATGTCGTGGAACAGGGCCATCATGGCCCGCTGATAGGTTGCACCCGCGTTTTTGAGACCGAACGGCATTACTGTGTAGTTGAACACCCCCACCGGAGTGATGAATGCAGTTTTCCGCGCATCTTCAGGGTCCATCTTGATCTGGTTGTACCCGCTGAAGCCGTCCATAAAACTGAACATGCGATGGCCCGCTGTTGAATCGATAAGCAAATCGATGTTGGGCAGTTGAAAATCGTCCTTTGGGCAGAAACGATTGAGATCCCGGAAATCCACGCAGATGCGAAGCTGTCCGTTCTTCTTTACTACTGGCACAATGTTGGCCAGCCATGTGGGATGATGATTCGGCTCTATGAACTTGGCATCCAGGAGTTTGACAATCTCCTGTTTGATCTTCACGTTAAGCTCCGGCCTGAAGCTTCTTCTGCTCTGCTTTACCGGTTTAGACCCTGGGATGATGTCTAAACGGTGCATAGTGATGCTTGTATCCAGACCTGGAATCTCATCATACTCCCATGCGAACACATCCTTGTATTCAGTTAGGAGCCGTAGCAGTCCTTGCTCCTCCTCGCTTGTGAGGTCTGCACTTAGAAAGACCGGCCTCCTCTTTTCCTCGTTCGGGCTGAGGAACACTTCCTTTAGCTCTTGCTTTTGTGGTCTGGGCATATCTTCCATGCATTCGGGTGCTTCTTTGAGCTTCTCATCTGGAGAGCTCTGTGTTGGCTTTTCCGTTACCACAATCTGCTCGATTTGGTTGATTTGCCCAGGGATGTCCCCATGCCCGTGTGAGGACATCCCCGCGCACCTTCATATGCGATAGCACTTCTTCCCATTGGCGTAGAAGCTCTCTATCTCCTTGCCTTCGGGGTCATGCTTTGCAATTCTCTTCAGCGTGTACACACTCTTTTGCTGGTAAGCGATTCGCGGCGCCTCTTCGCGTGTGGGCGGCTTTTCCTTGGCATCTTCCCTTGTCACCATTACTCCCGCAGGTGACTGGTCCTTGATATCTTCCCATAGAGGTAAAGGAGTGGGATTGAATGGTCCCGGTGTTTGCTCGTCCGCCATCTCGGTGAACCATACCGCCTCGCTGAGATGTGCTTCATCCAAGTTGAATGGATTTGTTGATGCCGGTATCTCGACTATTCTGTCATTCCAGATAGCTTTCATGACTTGGTGAGCTGTTGAAGGGACCGCGTCAAAGCGATGAATCCAGGCTCGACCTATGATCATGTGATACGTAGTGTTTGTAGGGTTTTGATTCATGGATCGCGCAAACGGAAGCATAATCAAACAATCAACCATGCAAAACCCTCCAAGGATCACAAGTCTAGATGCATAACGATAGTAAAGGCAAGAAATCATAAACACACCTTTGGGTTCTCCTTGATGACTTCAAACGCGAATAGTGTCACGTTCTCTATAGTTGATCCACGCCTAGAGTTGTTCCTAGATCTCCAATCTCCTTGGTGCTAGCCCGGATTGAAAGGAGGGTGAAGGAATCACGCAAAACGAGGCACCAAAAGGGGGTTTCGGCCCTTTGTGGCGTCGGGGACAAGGGGCGGCGGCAAAGGGGGCGGCGTCCCTCTTTGTGGCTTGCTCTCTCTCTCCTTTGTTCTCTCCTACTCTTGTTATGTTCTCTCTAGAGCATAAAGTGTGTAGGGAAGGAAGGAGGAGGGTCCTTTATATAGTCCAACAACTCCTTGTCAACTACCTAAAGGACTTATTCTAGTCCTACTAGAGTTCAATTTAGTCCCTTCCTTGCAAATTAGTCCCTACTAAGTTTGCAAGGGTTTGCAAAGTGATCCTTCTAATTAATTAATCCAATTAATTAATTCCACAATCTAGTACAACTCTATATAGCGTGTGACCCCATAGGTTCTATCTAGTTGGTAGCAACTCTTTGCTAATATGGAGCGGTTTCTAGCAAAACATCCATTCTAGCCAACTAATAGAATAGTCATCTAGACAACCTTGTACAAGTAATTGTCTCATCCCTTTGCCTCCATATCCGGATTGGACACGAGACATACAAGTCACACTCGTATATCCAATCCCTAGTTTCTCGATCCATGGAATAGCCTTATTCGTGCAAATAACATCAATATCCCATATATTGATTTATTTGAGTCTGGCCAGACATTCTATAAGCACTATCCTCGAGTGGCCTTGGATATTTGCTCCCGTTATGTGGGAGGGGCAAATCCTCTCTACGTCCACTACGATCTGTAAGCTTGCTTCTCATTGTATCCAGTACACGCCTTTATAACTACCCAGTTACGGTGTAGCGTTTAACGCTACCAAGATCACAATGATCCACAACTAGAATATCTAGTGACTTCAAGTCTAAGGATGACAATACCATTGTACCCGAGAAGCACTTGTGACTCAACATAACGTGTATGTAGCCTTCTCGGTGATGGGTCAATCCAGTGCAACATTCCGTAATGCACAGCTATGTGTTGGATCGTGATATCTCCATATCAATCCAACCCCATACTAGTCTATAGATGATTGTCCCATTTAATCATTATACTTGACTAGGGATATTTAAGATAAACAACACAATTGTAAATCTAAGGACTTCATTATATTAAATATCCAATAAACAATAAATGAATTTCTAGCCAATTACAAATTCATACTAAACTAGATTGCCTCTAGGGCATCTATTCCAACAGTCTCCCACTTGCACTAGAGCCAATCTGGCGCATCTCGTATGCCCATACTCCTAGTGTGCCCTTCATGCTTCCACTGCGTGAGAGGCTTCGTAAGCGGGTCTGACAGATTATCATCTGTAGGAATCTTGCATATCCGAACGTCTCCTCTATCGATAATATCTCGAATCAGATGAAACTTCCTGAGCACATGCTTGGATTTCTGGTGCGACCTGGGTTCCTTTGATTGCGCGATCGCCCCAGTGTTGTCACAGAACAACTCCACTGGATCCGCAATGCTAGGGACCACACCAAGTTCAGAAACAAATTTTCTGATCCAAACAGCCTCCTTTGCTGCGCCATTTGCAGCAATGTACTCAGCCTCTGTTGTAGAATCAGCTACCGTCTCTTGCTTGGAACTCTTCCAGCTCACCGCTGCTCCATTCAGGCAAAACACATATCCCGACTGTGATCTAAAGTCATCTCTATCGGTTTGGAAGCTTGCATCAGTGTAACCCCTTACACGCAACTCTTCCTCACCGCCAAACATCAAGAAAGCATCCTTAGTTCTTCTCAAGTACTTTAGGATGTTCTTGACAGCAATCCAGTGACTCTCACCTGGATTGGATTGGTATCTGCTTGTCATACTCAAGGCATATGACACATCTGGTCTAGTACATAACATGGCGTACATGATGGATCCTATGGCCGAGGCATAGGGAATCCTACTCATGCGTTCCTTCTCAATCTCATTGGAAGGACAACCACTCTTCGAAAGAGTGATTCCATGTGACATGGGCAAGAATCCCCTCTTGGAATCTTGCATGTTGAATCGTTTCAACACCTTGTCAATATATGTACTTTGACTTAGGCCTAGCAACCTCTTAGATCTATCTCTATAGATCTTTATACCGAGTATATAGGCTGCTTCCCCTAAGTCTTTCATTGAGAAACACTTTCCTAGCCAATCTTTCACAGATTGCAGCATGGGAATGTCGTTTCCAATGAGCAGTATGTCATCCACATACAAGACCAGAAAAGCTACAGAGCTCCCACTAACCTTCTTGTAGACACAAGACTCATCTTCGTTTCTGATGAAGCCAAACTCTTTGACCACTTCATCAAAACGTCGATTCCAACTCCTAGAAGCTTGCTTCAATCCATAAATGGATCGTTGCAGCTTACAGACTTTGTTGGCTTGCTTTGGATCCTCAAAACCATCCGGCTGTATCATATACACGTCCTCGAGGAGATTCCCATAAAGGAATGCTGTTTTGACATCCATCTGCCAAATCTCATAGTCGTAGTATGCTGCAATTGCAAGTAGGATTCGGATGGATTTGGTCATAGCGACTGGTGAAAAGGTTTCATCATAGTCAATACCATGAATCTGTCTGAATCCTTTAGCCACCAATCGGCCCTTATAGGTAATCACATTACCATCCATGTCGATCTTCTTCTTGAAGACCCACTTGCACCCTATGGGCCGCGCCCCATCAGGTGGTTCCACCAAAGTCCATACTTTGTTGGTGTACATGGATTCCATCTCGGATCTCATGGCCTCAAGCCACTTCTGCGAGTCTGGGCCATTCATGGCCTCCTCATAGGTAGTAGGCTCATCATCTATGAGCATCGTGTCACCGGAATCAGTTACGAGAAGTCCGTACCTCTCGGGTTCCTGGCGCACTCTACTAGATCTACGAAGCTCTTGTGTTACCTGAACAGGTGGATCCACAACTGCTTGTGATTCCTGTTCATGTTCCATAATCGGTTCTGTGATTTGTGGTTCTTGAACTTCTTCAAGTTCTACATTCCTCCCACTTGCTTCTTTAGAGACAAACTCTCTTTCTAGAAACACGCCGGTCCGAGCAACAAACACTTTGTTCTCGGTTGGATTGTAGAAGTAGTATCCCTTAGTTTCCTTAGGGTACCCCACAAATTTACACTTATCCGATTTAGGCCCTAGCTTGTCTGATTGTAAAAGTTTTACATAGACATCGCAGCCCCAAATCCTCATGAACGACAGTGTGGGACGCCTCCCACTCCACATCTCATATGGTGTCTTCATGACTGATTTAGATGGAACACGGTTAATGGTAAAAGCTGCACTTAATAGAGCGTAGCCCCAAAATGATAATGGAAGATCGGTTTGACACTTCATAGACCGAACCATATCCAATAGGGTTCGATTCCTCCTCCCAGACACGCCATTCCATTGTGGCGTTCCGGGTGGAGTGAGTTGGGACACGATCCCACACTCTCTAAGATAGTCGTCAAACTCTTGGCTTAAGTATTCTCCTCCACGATCCGATCGTAGAGCCTTGATACTTTTGCCAAGTTGCTTCTCTACTTCATTCTTGAATTCTTTGAACACTTCAAAGGATTCAGATTTTGCCCTCATTAGGTACACAAATCCATATCTACTGTAATCATCAGTAAACGTAATGAAGTAGACATAACCACCCCTGGCAGGCGTGGCAAATGGTCCACACACATCGGTATGTATGAGCGCCAATTGCTCACTAGTCCTCTCACCTTTCTTATTGAAAGGGGACTTTGTCATTTTTCCCAATAAACAAGCCTCACATGTCTCATATGATTCAAAATCAAATGAGTCTAGTAATCCATCCTTATGGAGTCTAGATACACGTTTCTCATTTATGTGGCCTAAACGACAATGCCATAAATAAGCAGGATTTAAATCATTTATTTTAATCCGCTTGGTATTAATGTTGTAGACAGGATTACTTAGATCAAGGACATAAAGTCCATTAAATAATTGCGCACTAAAATAGTGAATATTATTCAAATAAAAGGAACAACAATTGTTCTTTATTGAAATAATAAAACCTTCCTTGTCCAAACAAGAAATAGAAATAATGTTTCTGCTCATAGCAGGCACAAAATAGCAATTATTTAATTCTAAAACTAATCCTGAAGGCAGAGATAGCTCGCACACGCCTATGGCCAACGCAGCAACCTTTGCTCCATTCCCAACGCGCAAATCTACCTCCCCTTTAGCCAATCTTTTACTTCTCTTTAGATCCTGCATATTTCGACAAATATGAGATCCACATCCAGTATCTAATACCCATGATGTAGAGACAGTTAAATTGACATCTACAACAAAAATACCTGGTGGTGGTGGAATCACTATTCCAAGCCTCTTGTCCTCCAGATATTTTGGGCAGTTCCTCCTCCAGTGTCCAGGTTGACTACAGTAGTGACATTCACCTTTAGTCACGACCTTGGCAATGGCACCGACAGGTTTAAGGGCTTGTTCCTTGGACTTAGCAACTGACTTGCCTTTGCCCTTGGAGGAAGATGCAAACTTTTTGCCCTTTCCTTTATGCACCATCATAATGGCCTTGCCCTTACCCTTGTTGATGCTCTGTTCAGCCGTCCTCAACATGTTGAGCAAATCTGGCAGTGGTTTAACGATCTCGTTCATGTTATAGTTCATAATGAACTGTCCATAACTCTCGGGCAACGATTGCAACACGAGATCGGTTGCCAACTCTTGGCCGGCCGGGAACCCAAGCCGGGCGAGATTCTCCAAGTACCCGATCATTCGGAGTATGTGGGGTCCCACCGGGTTCCCTTCTGCCAGATGACATTTGAACAGTGCCTTTGAGACCTCATACCTCTCTACCCTCGCCTGCTCTTGGAAGAGCTGCTTTAGATGTTCGATCATATCGACAGCATTCATGTTCTCATGTTGCTTCTGAAGCTCAGAGGTCATGGTGCAAAGCATTAGGCAGGCCGCATCATTAGCGTCATCAACACGCTTTTGATACGCCTTTAAGGCAGCAGGTGTCTGATTCTCTGGACCTTCTGGAACTTGCTCCTCTATTGCGTACAGCTTCTTTTCTTGCTTGAGAACAATTCTCAAGTTTCTGTACCAATCGAGAAAGTTGGTTCCTGAGAGCTTGTCCTTCTCAAGGACAGATCGTAGGGAATGTTGTGAACTCGATGAGTTGTTTGCCATTTGGAATTCTACAAAAGGAAAATACGCAAGTTTTAGTATTTGTGAATTTTTGACTATATTTAATAATGGCTAGTTTATTAAATATAGCTCCCACTATTTTTCTACGGATTAATAACCCTCAAGATATTAATGCGGAAAATATCCTTATATTTTCTAGTGGGCCAAGATCCATCTTTTTCATCTCCTTATGAGCTTGCTTTGGCAAGTCACTCATAATTCGATTACTTCTTAGGTAGGAACAATTCCAATTGCATCCCATATGCAACTCTTGGTTCAACCGGGCAAATAACTCCTTATTTATCCATCCTTATGGATAATCCCAATTGATTGCCTCTAGGTTTCTTAATCAAATTAATAGCCTAGTTGTGTTCAACCTCTTATCTAAACAATTGCACATTGTTACGTGCCATCACATTCCATCATTATGAACCAAGTCGCCATGCTTTGGCACGCACGAACTCGATAAATAATGATGATAATGAGTGTTTAAATAACGAGAAGGCAAGAACACAATATTTAAAATTTGAGGGATTTTCAATTTTAATTATTTTGTTGATCAATATCAACTAATCTATCTATTTGAGTTTGGGCACAACTCCAAATAATAGATCCGGGTTGTCTAATTATCTTATTATCCTAATTGCATGCATCATCCATACACCAACCACACAAATAATAAGACAATAAATAAACAACCACAAAACAGAAATTAAACGTGATGTGGATATGGCCTTTTCTAGACTAAGATAATTCCAAGCCAATGGAATTATCTATGAACCCTAAACAAACACATCTCCATGCGTCTTGATCTTTTGGTCCATCCTTCATAGTCATGTGGTGTGCTCCATGCTCCATGCTCCATCTTTTGTGGCTCCTTTTGGCTTTGGGCTTCTTTTCTCCAATCTTGGCTAACAATCTACTTTATCTAGCACTAGCTAATATCTATACTAAATAAAATAAATCTCACAAGTTGAGAAAAAAAATGGCACGCAGGCCATAAAACCCTAATTAATTATTACAATTAATTGATCAGCTCGCAGGCCGTAAAACCAAACCACAAAATTAAACATCCACATCAAACCACATCCTAAGGCCATATCCAATCACCATGCGATTTGCACATAAACAGTTAAAATCCAATTTTAACGCGCTTGGTCAATTTTAATTGATTTTAGGATTTCTAGGGTTAAAACGGTCCATGGGCCCAACAATCCAATTGCCCGGGCCCAAATAAGTGAACCATAAAGCCCTAGGGCCGGCCCGGCCCAAAACCCGCAAGCTAGGCCCGCGGGTTAGGGCCGCCCGGCCCCTTAGGGCTCCAAGCTTGGGCGGCAAGCAAGGGGGCGGTCCCCTAGGGGGCCGAACCTCCTTGTGGAGGTTGTTTCCAAAACAACCTCCTTGCTTGGAGCCCAAGTTTGGTTGTTTCCTTGTTGTGGGAGAACTCCTTCTTCCCCAAGGATGCCCAAACCCTAGATCTAAGATCCTAAAATTTCTCAAACTCACCAATTCATGCATCCAATGCAATAATTGGGTCTTGTTATGATTAATTCTTTGATAAATTGCATCCAATGCTTGATTTGTCTTGTTTTACGCGATAAACAACAAATTAAGGTGTAAAACAACAAGAATGTAACACATAAACTACGTTTATGCTCTATGACCTGTGGCTCTGATACCACTGTAGGGTTTTGATTCATGGATCGCGCAAACGGAAGCATAATCAAACAATCAACCATGCAAAACCCTCCAAGGATCACAAGTCTAGATGCATAACGATAGTAAAGGCAAGAAATCATAAACACACCTTTGGGTTCTCCTTGATGACTTCAAACGCGAATAGTGTCACGTTCTCTATAGTTGATCCACGCCTAGAGTTGTTCCTAGATCTCCAATCTCCTTGGTGCTAGCCCGGATTGAAAGGAGGGTGAAGGAATCACGCAAAACGAGGCACCAAAAGGGGGTTTCGGCCCTTTGTGGCGTCGGGGACAAGGGGCGGCGGCAAAGGGGGCGGCGTCCCTCTTTGTGGCTTGCTCTCTCTCTCCTTTGTTCTCTCCTACTCTTGTTATGTTCTCTCTAGAGCATAAAGTGTGTAGGGAAGGAAGGAGGAGGGTCCTTTATATAGTCCAACAACTCCTTTTCAACTACCTAAAGGACTTATTCTAGTCCTACTAGAGTTCAATTTAGTCCCTTCCTTGCAAATTAGTCCCTACTAAGTTTGCAAGGGTTTGCAAAGTGATCCTTCTAATTAATTAATCCAATTAATTAATTCCACAATCTAGTACAACTCTATATAGCGTGTGACCCCATAGGTTCTATCTAGTTGGTAGCAACTCTTTGCTAATATGGAGCGGTTTCTAGCAAAACATCCATTCTAGCCAACTAATAGAATAGTCATCTAGACAACCTTGTACAAGTAATTGTCTCATCCCTTTGCCTCCATATCCGGATTGGACACGAGACATACAAGTCACACTCGTATATCCAATCCCTAGTTTCTCGATCCATGGAATAGCCTTATTCGTGCAAATAACATCAATATCCCATATATTGATTTATTTGAGTCTGGCCAGACATTCTATAAGCACTATCCTCGAGTGGCCTTGGATATTTGCTCCCGTTATGTGGGAGGGGCAAATCCTCTCTACGTCCACTACGATCTCTAAGCTTGCTTCTCATTGTATCCAGTACACGCCTTTATAACTACCCAGTTACGGTGTAGCGTTTAACGCTACCAAGATCACAATGATCCACAACTAGAATATCTAGTGACTTCAAGTCTAAGGATGACAATACCATTGTACCCGAGAAGCACTTGTGACTCAACATAACGTGTATGTAGCCTTCTCGGTGATGGGTCAATCCAGTGCAACATTCCGTAATGCACACCTATGTGTTGGATCGTGATATCTCCATATCAATCCAACCCCATACTAGTCTATAGATGATTGTCCCATTTAATCATTATACTTGACTAGGTATATTTAAGATAAACAACACAATTGTAAATCTAAGGACTTCATTATATTAAATATCCAATAAATAATAAATGAATTTCTAGCCAATTACAAATTCATACTAAACTAGATTGCCTCTAGGGCATCTATTCCAACAGTGTTCGCATCTATGACATAGAACTTCGCTGAGCACTTGATTTTGCCAATCTGAACGCCCAGGCGGATCCATCCGATCGTCATTCTAGAGTCGCTTCCGAATCCCATCAGCCGAGATGGACGCCTGACAATCTTGTGCTCGGGGATCCCTGCTAGCACAAGATTGAACTCGACACCATTGATGATGGCTGTCACATACAGAGGCCTCTGGTGGCTCGCATCTGTCTTTTTATCGCTGGCAGAAAAGGTCATAATCTTTTCTGTAGAGCGGGACGCCCTGATGATTTTCCCGTTGGAGACTACAAGATCCTCCTCGTAGTCCTCTGCTATCCTCAAGATTGCTTTCGTCATTTCTGTCCGGCATTTCTCCGAGAAATCCATCTCGTCGAAGAATCTGCCAAAGCCGTGCGACCCCTTCATCCGGTCAGCACGTTCATCCTCTGTGTCCACGATGTAGTCCTCGTCTTCATGGACTTCGGCAATGATGGGTAGACCATCCTCTGCGACTTCTTCTAAGTCTACAATCGAGATCATAGCGACCTCTTTCCCTTTCGAGTCTTGCTCCGCATGGGCAGGAAGTGGATTGTTGCGCACATCCTTCCTGTGATCGCTGATGATCAGCTCGCCGTTCTTCATCTTCTGATTGAATACAATCCTGAGCTTCTTACATTCCGCTGTGGGATGCATGACCTTGCCGTGGTACTCGCACCACTTCGGGTCCCTCACCATCTCCTTGGAGGGTACCTTCTCGAGCGGCGGCAGGACACCGTCCTTGCGCCATTGCCTGCAGAGGTCGCTTGCCTCATCCACCGAACATGGCAGAGGTGGTACGTCAAATTTCACAACCTTTGCCTGCTTCTGGGGTGAAACTGTATTGACCTCAGCTTCGCGTCCCCTCTTGTAACTGAACCTCCCGATTTTGTAGGTAGTACCGCTCGAGGATCGCTCCGGAGCGTTTTTCTTTTTCTGCCTCTCCACTATAGGCTCGATGTTTTCATGCACTCGATGAGCTTTGAAAACGTAGGTGTTTGCAGGTTAATGAGCATACCTTTGTATTCGTCTCGCATGCACTGTAGGCATATTTCTACAAGCCGGCTTTCGAGCATTGGATCTTTGCATTCCAAGGACTTCGCCCTGAATTTTTTGATGAAAGTGATCCCGTCCTCCTCGCGCTTCTGATACATCCGCGAGAGGTGGATCATTGTCACCTTTTCTTCCATCTGGAAGAACTTGGTATAGAACTTCTGGACCATGTCGTCCCAAGTCTTCACAGATCCGGCCTCCAACGTCCGGTACCACTTGTACGCTACGTTTCCCAAGGATTTCGGGAATTCTCGCATCAGCAGCTTGGGATCGGCTCCGTATGGTCCCATGACATCAATGAAACGCATGAAATGCTCATGAGCGTTTCCGTTGACATCCTCGAACTTGTCCCATTTGGGAGCCTTATACCCTACTGGGTTAGGCATGAGATAGATCTCCCGCGGGATGGGGGGATCGTTGTCTAGCTTCGGGTTAATGGTATCCGCGAATGATTGGTGAGCCAGAATAGTATCCATGCGCTTCTGCAGAGACGTCATGCACTCTGGAATGCTTCCCTCGTTAGCAGGAGGAGGAGTTGCCGCAGGCGGAGGCGACACATATGCCGCCGTAGGATTGGGGACGTATTGGCTACTCGCATTGCCCCAGATCGCTGTTGGCGGAGGCAAGGGATACTGCGAAGCCGAATTAGGTACCAAAGCCGGAGGCTGAGGAGTATGAGCAGTGAGAGGCAACATCTGAGCCGTTGACCCCTGAAGCTGCGTAGTCGCCGGTGGAGTCTGCAGATTAGGGTTAGGAGGTGTGGTTGACACTCCCAGTCCTGGAGCGGTAGGGGCTCCTCCTCCTTGAGGGACGGCGGTGGCTGATGAAGGGTTTGGCGCAAGGGTGCCTAGAACGGCCAGGATCCATTCTAGCTGCGCAGACTGAGCTTTGAGAGCTTTCGCCTGACTTTGGACGGTGGCGTCCAAGGATTCTAGCGTCGGTGCCTCGCCGGGGGTTGTAGGAGTACGGCGGGTCTCCTCTCCCGAGGCAGCTTCAGTGGAAGGCGATCTGTTGCTGATATCATCCTCCTAAGACATGGTTGCTTTTGTTGGTAAGTTCACGTCGGGTTCACCAAAATGTGCACAAGAGATTCCGGCGGGGAGACCTCCGTGTACACCGTATGTAGAGGATCAGAGATAGCACAGGAAGAGTTGGGTTGTGTGTAGGGAGAGAGTAAGGCAGTAGTAATGTCTGAGAGAGAGACAGAGGTCTGGCAGAGCTTCCGCGTATGGCAAGTGTGTTCTCCTTTGTATGGAAAGGTTAACGGTCCTATATATAGCAGGGAACGTGACCGTTGTAGTGTGGTTAATGCGCCCATTAATGGCGGCTTAATTAGCTTAACCACAACGGCACGTTCGTCCTCATATATAGGGACCGTTACAGCACGTTATGCGCGAATACCGGAACCGTTACGAGGTTGACCGGGTTTGACCGGATTGACCGGGTTTATGGAGCTCGTGCCATAAATCTCTCAAAGCAGTTACTAAAGGTCGCGCGCGGGCTTGGCTCGCACGCGACAGGACTTACTCTAGCCTCCAAACCACTAAGTCCCTACAAGTCCCGTGCAGTGGTATGCGAGGGCTCTGTCTCACAGCCCCCACATGGATCAGCTCGGCTGGTGATCCAGTGTGTATGGAGCACAATATGGTGTGCTGGATGGCTGCTACGTGGCCAAGATCTGTCAGCTCAGAAAGCACTATCTACACCAGTGATTGGCAAAACCCTCAACTTAATCCCCACTCTCTGTCCATCTTGCTATATGTCAGATCAAACAGCGAGAAAACCCACCACCGAACAACACCTCGTACACCACCCTGAAAAATCTGGCAGAAACACCAACCCGAACTCCCTCATTTTGCCTTTCTCACCTCCATCTCTTTCTATCTCGGGCTATGATGCAAGAAGAAGAGGCAACATCTGTGCTGATTTCAAACACATCAGACTGCTGCCCCAATTCACTCAAGGTTTTCTATTTCTCCCTCTTTCCTCTTTATCTCTCGTCTGTCACTAGGGTTGTTTCTGACCCGGTTGTTTCCAGCAGTTTGTCAGCCACCAAGAACCCAATCGGGTTTCTACTTTCCTGCCACTCCATATTGTCAATTTCATCTCTCTCGTTAGTTTCCATAATATTAATTCTCATATTTATAATCAGGTCAACTCATCTCAATTCATTTGTCTCATTGTATTCATGTTTTACCAAAAAGCATAGTTTGTTAGGTGGTTAAAATTTTCCAGAACACTAGGATATTTAGAAAATATTGCGTGCTAGGTAGTGGGCTGCTAATGCGATGTTTAATCACCTAAAAAATAATTGTAATCGAAAACCAGAAAAAAAAATGTGTAGTTATGCATGCTAGGGTTTATTCACAATCTGTCCAGTCAGTATAGGGGCAGAACCTGTTGCCGTAGCCCAGGAAAACAGTCATTGAAAGTGTTATTTTGGTTGTTAAAGCTGTTGGAAGTATTAAACACTTTTCCAGTTGATGAAATTAGCAAAAAGTTGAGAGTTTTGATATTCGTTTAGTAATTGCATCTCTAAATAGATATTTTTTTACAGAGTTTGGAACATGTGTAGTAAAATATAATCTTACCAAATTGATAAGTTAATACTACCTTAATTAACAATCAATTTTATTAACCAAAAAATTAAATTGTGAAATTGCGTGTTAAAAATGAATCCGCTAGTAAAACCTTCTCTTTAGTCTTGCGTATATTCTTGAAAAAGGTGTGGATCAACCCCAGCATTCCTACTTGGCCTCGCAATTCTGTACGAAACTTATCACTAGCCTCGCTTCTGGTAGAGCCATCGTCAGCCTTCAGATTCAATGGCAATATTGTACAAGCAGAGATCATATCTTCATCTTTATGATAGACGTCCTTTTCCCTTTTCCACCTTGAAGAAGAAGTTTTCAGGGTTGTGTAGTGCACCTAGAAGTCATCCTTCCCTCTCGGCTCTGCATTGTAGGTATTCCTTTAATATTGCTTTAATAATTTCCTATTGTACGTGCAGATGACCTCTTTGTGTACGTGAGACAACGGGTATCTATTTCATCTTCAATCCACTTTAACAAATCAAAATCAAATTCACGATTATGAAAAAGCCTCTTCTTAGCCAGTAAACCATGTTGTTCGCCTGCAAGTCTTGATTTGCAAGTTCTTCTTCTCTGCTGCTTCTTCTCCTTCTTCTCCTTCTCCTTATGCTTCTTCTTAATCTTATTCTTCTTCTTCTCCTTCTCCTTCTCCTTCCCCTTCTCCTTCTCCTTCTTATGCTCCTCCTCCTTCTTCTTCTCCTCCTCCTCCTACTTCTTCTTCTCTTCTTCTTCTTCTTCTCCTTCTTCTCCTTCTTCTCCTTCTTCTTCTTCTTCTTCTTCTTCTTCTTCTTCTTCTTCTTCTTCTTCTTCTTCTCTTCTTCTTCTTCTTCTTCTTCTCTTCTTCTTCTCCTTCTTCTCCTTCTCCTTCTCCTTCTCCTCCTCCTCCTCCTTCTCCTCCTCCTCCTCCTCCTTCTCCTTCTCCTCCTTCTTCTTCTTCTTCTTCTTCTTCTTCTTCTTCTTCTTCTCCTTCTTCTTCTTCTTCTTCTTCTTCTTCTTCTTCTTCTTCTTCTTCTTCTTCTTCTTCTTCTTCTTCTTCTTCTTCTTCTTCTTCTTCTCCTTCTTCTTCTTCTTCTTCTCCTTCTTATTCTTCTTCTTCTTCTTCTTCTTCTTCTTCTTCTTCTTCTTCTTCTTCTTCTTCTTCTTCTTCTTCTTCTTCTTCTTCTCAAAAGTACAATTACCACATATGTAAGCTAGTTGTTCGTTGACTGAACATAACCCCACACGATGCTTGTTCATGGAAAGGGGCACATCCTGCTTCTTTTTCTCGCGATTAGCTTTCATATTTTTCAGATCCACTTCGCGAGTAGTTTCCTTATATTCCTCCTCCGTTTTGGGAATACTTCAGTTAATCAAATTAAGTGGATGCCGGATATTATTTAGGCAAGCTCCGATTTATGTTAGCAGAAGCCCGAGTAGGTTAACCGGGTTACTACCAAAAGGGAACGGGCCTCGACTTGGCTAATATGAGACTCGGCTAGCCTTGTTCGAGTTTCTTCTAACCTAGACCAAGTTTCGTCTAACGTAGATCGAGTTTCGACCAACCTAGATCGAGTTTCGATCAACAAGGTCGGACTTCCATTGTCACCTTCCGTCTTACGAAGATCGAAACCCGAATTTACTATTTTCAAGGTAAGTCGGGAATCTATAAAACATGATGGGGCCTACGTATGACTCATTGTTATTCCTTATACCTACAACTGTTATGACTGATCCGTAATTACTTGTCAAATTACTTGTGGTATGTGTAATGGTCAATTACTCAATTGATATTCACATAGACACAAGTACGTACTATACGGGTGATGATATGCATATAACTTCATCATAAACACTAAACATATATATGATCGATATGTGATTACATGGTTTGAAAATTCTTCGTTGATGAGGGGTTTTACATACGTCCACCAAGAACATACGTCCACCAAGAACAAATCAAACAAAATTAACTTTGACGTAGCTACCTGAGACTCATCTAGCCTTGTACGAGTTTCGTCTAACCTGGATCGAGTGTCTTCTAACCTACATCAAGTTTCGACAACATTGATCGAGGTTCGACCAACAAGGTCGGGGCTGGTCTTTCCATTGTCTCCTTCCGTCTTCCATAGATCGGACCTCGAATTTAGTATTTTCAATCAAAGTCGGGAATCGATCACATAGATATAAGGGGTACACATATGGTTTATTAATATTCCTTATAATACCTACAAGTACTATACGGGTGCATGATCATATGCCTATAATTTTATCCACAATAAATATGCACATTAGTCTATATTGGAAATCAAATGTAGAAATTAACTTTGAGTGAATCACGGAGCAGATATTTAATTACATAACTGAAAAGAGTTGTTGATCTGCCATAGTCCATATCCTAGGTCTTCCGTTCGAGAGGAGAAGGAGAACAAGAAAGCTGATCATAAGGTTTTGAATGAATATATTTTAGGTAGGTTTTTATTCTGTAGCGGTTAACCTCAAAATCGCGTTTTTGGGTATGTAGCAGTTTACACTAAACCGCGTTTGTTTTGTTGTAGAAATTTTGACTAAATCGTTGTATCCATTAATTTCTTTAAACTATTTCACAAGCCGCACACTTTTCGCGGGTCTCAATTTTGGGGTTAAAATTGCGAGGGGATAAGGCTTCAATCGGGTCTTGCAGTGAGGTTAAAGTCACCGTGAATCTTCCTCTCTTTCTCTCTCTGTCTATTTCTTCATTTAGATCTAATGATTTTTTTTTCAGGTCGATGGAGGAGAAGTAGGTGAAGAAGTCGATGAGAAAGCACAAGACGAGGGAGCAAAGAGCAAAGAAGAGAGAAGAGAAGCAGAAGACGATGAAGGATACGTAGGTGAAGAAGATGAAGGGGAACAAGCCAGTAGCAGAAACGCCGCACTTCCAACTATAGTCCGCCTCTGAATCGTCCTCTTCATCCAACTCTCCTTAGTCGCCTTCTTCTTTTTGTCCTATTGTACCATTCAATCTTTATCTTGTTCCTCTTATTTTATCTTCATAAATTATTGGTTAAGATCCACATTTTTTTTCTAATATTGATGATACTATTATTCTTGTTTTGGTTCATCAATTTTGTAACTTTTTGTTCAGATCTGCAATAGTTTTGAAGAATTTATGAGGTTGATGCTGATGTTCTTGTTGTTGTGGTGGTAGTAGTAGTGCGGGGGTGGTTTATTGTAGTTTCTAGGAGATGGGTGTGTATTTTTAGTATCATAGAGGTCAAGGGGTAGGTTTGTAATTTGGCCTAAAATATTTATAAAATTAATTTTAATATTCTTTTTTCTTCAATTCCTTTTGAGAAATTTCCATATTTTTTATTATCAGTAAGAAAACCTTTATGCTTGTTATACAGGAATCTGTTAATTCTCTTTCTCTATTTTTCTAGATTCAATCTCTTTTTTATTGACCTCCTTTCTTTAATCCACGGGAGGTCGGGTTTGGAGACCCACGTTCCTCACTACTAGAAATGAAAACAAAAATGGAAAATATATGCTAAAATTCGCGCGGAAGGAATATATTTCGCCATTTATTGTGTTACAAACGGCAATAACTCATATTCTCACTTAAAATAATCTTATACGGCGAAAAAATTATGGCCTCATACTTATTTTGGCTTAAACGGCAAGGGTTTTGTTAAAAACGACTATATATTTAATCGCCGATAATACTTTTATTATAAACGGCGATAATATGTTACTAACGGCATTGATAAATCCGTTTATGGAGTTATTTTATTTCTTATTTAGCTACATTTTGTATGGCATAATGGAGAATTTAGCGTCTTTGTGAGTAAATTGTGCTTTTATTTGTGAAAAATAAATCCGTATGCTAAAATGTGAAGTCGGGGCGTTTTCTGCATCGTTTTACATGTTATTTATCATATTTTGTCACATTTGATCTTCGCGGGGTGTTCATGTTGTGATTTTCAGGGCCGGAGCATGCGAGGAGCTAGTGGATAGAGGAAACGAACTTCGGAAGCTAAGGCGAGCTCGATATTTGAGGAGGAAAGCGAGGAATGATGGATCAAGTGCTATAGAATCTCGTGAGAAGATTATACAAGTTTAGAGGCATGAAGAGAGCTCAAAATGGAGGATTAAACGACGAATTGGTGCTCGGGAGGTGATTCGGAAGCATGAAGAACAACATTGGAAAAAGCTGGAAAAATGGGCTAAGGCATTAGGTCGCACGACCTAATTTACAGGTCGCACGACCTAATGGAGGATTTCAGTGGGTTTAAGTAGGTCGCACGACCTACCAGACAGGTCGCACGACCTAGTTGTCACGCCCAGTAGGTCGCACGACCTACTTATTAGGTCGCACGACCTACTTTTCAGCACAAAATTTTCAGAAACGGCCAAGGTCAATTTGTAATTACCTGTAACTTGCTATAAACATTATGGGAACGTATTAGATCATGTTAGGGCACGTTTTTTAGGTATCTATCACATACGAAACACATCTTGGAGAGCGAGGAGTTGCCATTGAAGCTTGGGAGCTATTGGATTCTTCGTTTGATTCCTAAACTCTTCTTTTCTTTAGTTTTTGCTATTCCTATCATGAATCTTTGTGTTTTGATCATGAGTAAGCATAGCTAAACCTCCTTATTGGGATATCTCGTAGGAAACTAGGTTTTGATCACTATGTTTGGTGATTTATGGATTTGCTCTCATGCAATTAAGCTTAATTGATGAATTTTTGTCTAGTTATGTGTATTTTTATGCTTTTCATCTATCTTTTCTATTGGTAGACATATTAGTAGAATTGTGCTAGGTCGTAAACGATAGAGATATCTACACTTGTTGCCCGGTAAATTGAAATACACGCTAGCCGTATCTAGGGTTGAGAAATCTGGCTAGTTAGCTAAGAACAAAGAGTAGACTAACGATTTTAATGCACACTTGAACTTGATTAGACTAAAGACATCGGCTATGATAGTTTAAGTGTAGTAGTTGGTTGAGAAATCTTCAACGTATGAGTGCTCGTTTAACTAGATAAAGAATCATCATGTTAGCAAAACGTAAATCCAACATAGTGTGAAATTCCTAGTGATCCGTAGAGATATCCTGAATTTGTCATCTTATTGAGAAACTCCTACAAATCAATCTCTATTAATCGTGAATTAATTCATCGAATCAATTGGGATTCTAGTCTTTTATTTTCCGTAGGAATTAGAAAACAAACAACTGCGCTTGACCCACATAAGGATTGAAATTATTAACTAAATTAGATAGAAGTCTTTTGGGTTCGACAACCCGGATTTCCGGAATATTATCACTACACCGACAACTGTGCACTTGCAGTTGGAGCGTGTCAAGTTTTTGGCGCCGTTGCCGGGGACTTCGGCTAAATTAGTTACAACTGTGCACCTGATTTCTTTGTGATTTCAGGTTGATTGTCACGGTGCATGACCCGTTCTAGAGACGGAACTTTTTACCCAGTACTTGAGGACCTGAAATCCTTATTGCGCACAGGACGTAGAGACTCGAGGAAATCAAGCTCAGTTACTATGGACAACAACACTAGAGCTGAGATTGAAACAATCCGCAAAAATATGCTGGATGCGGAAGTAGCTAGAATTGCAGCTGTAGAGGATGCAGCTAATCGAGCAAGGGAGACTGAGGAGCTCAGAGCTCAGTTGACCGAGATGCAAGCTGCAATGGCACGCTTAAACCCTCCAAATCCACAACAACTTCCTGGTGCGGGGGTAGTTGATAGAAACAATGGAGGAGCGAATGGTGGAAACAAGGTGGAAATAGGAATAATGGGGGCAATAATCGGAACGATAATGGTCAGAATGCCGTAGAACAGGTCAACAATGCTGAATTTGATGAGAATCCTTTGGTGGACTCCTTCAGGACCACACAAGATGGATACCTGCCCACGATTGTCAGACCCCAAATCAACGCAGCTCACTTTGAATTGCGTCAGCCGCTGATCAATATGGTTCGTGATGAATGTCTGTTCACTGGAGCTCCTGGGGATGATCCGAATGCCCATCTACTCAACTTCAACCAGATTACCGCCACCATTCATGATCAGAGGGTGCCAGATGATACGGTAAAACTGATGCTATTTCCGTTTTCCTTATCGGGCAAAGCAAAAACATGGCTCATGGAGCTTCCAACAGGATGTATCTCTACATGGACAGAGTGTTGCCAAGTGTTTCTCAGGAAATATCTTCCACCATCAAAGGTTGCACAGCGAATGGCTGACATCACCTAGTTCACTCGGCAAGAAGATGATTATTTGGGAGACACATGGAGGAAATTCAACCAGCTTCTTCGCAGATGTCGTACTCATGGGGAGCCATGGTACAAACTGTTACACTATTTCTATAATGGCTTAGACAGGGAGACAGCAAATGAGCTGGACATGATGGCTCAAGGAAAATTCATGGGTTTAGGAATACAGAGATGTCAGGATCTGCTGGACAATGTGGCTAAAACGTGAGTCTACGAGGTCTGAGACTCGTAGAAATTCAAAATCTGACGGGGCACTGGTAAACAAGATTGAAACAATGGTGGAGCAGAAAATTTGAGCAGCAAATGGCAGTCATGACTTCGGCTTTCAGCAATATGAATCCATCAGCACGAGTATAGTCTGTGGGGGAGATGATGGCAGATGAGAATCAAGGATACGGCACTGCAATTGAAGATGTGAACTACTTGGGTCCACCATGACATCAGCAGTGGCCGAATACTTTTCATCCCAACAACCGTAATCACCCCAACTTTAGCTATGCCAACCCAAACAGTGGGTTATATGCACCGGGTCAGCAGCCAAATCCTCCATACCAGGCTCAGAGATAAGAACCACAGCAGCAAGCTCCGCGGCAAGAGGAACAAGAGACAAATGCTTTATTGAGAAAACTGCTTGCTAACCAAGACAGAATGGAGAGCAGAATTGTCTCCATGGAAGCTACAATGAAGAGTCATGAGACACAGATTTGGCAAATTGCCAATCAGAATGCTAAATTTCCGCCATGTATGCTTCCTTCTAATACCATTCTTCCTAATGAGCAGCTTAAAGCTATTCCTACTCGCAGTGGCACTACTACTCAGGATCCTCCATATCCTAGCCATGCGAGAGATGAAGCTAAAAAGGCCACTGAGAAAGAATTGGGTGAAGAGTTGCCCAAATCCGTGAGTCCCCAATCAAAGGACACGGTTGAGAAAAAATAAGAGCCCAAGAACACTCTAAATCCGGCTAATTATGAGCCACGAATACCATATCCGGCGGCGATAAAGAGGGATTATGAGGAAAACTTTGGAAAATTTCTGAACATATTCAAGAAACTCCATATAAATATTCCTCTTGTGGAAGCGCTTGCTCAGATGCCCAAGTACAAGAAATTTTTTAAAGAGATTTTGTGAGGCAAGAAAAGCATAGACCCTTATGCCGCGGTGAAGCTGACAGAGACGTGTAGTACTGTTATACAGAGGGACATTCCCAAGATGAGAGTTCCAGGCAGTGTCATCTTAGGCTGCACTCTTGGGGGTGGGTATCACACACATGGTCTTTGTGATTTAGGCGCGAGTATTAATCTCATGCCATTGTCTCTATTTTAGAGATTGGGCATTGGTGCACCAACCCCGGTGAAGATGGGTCTGCAACTGGCAGAAAATTCAATTGTTACAGCAAATGGGGTGATTGAGAATTTGCTTGTCAAAGTGGGTGTATTTGTCTTCCCAGCGGACTTTGTGATAGTGGATATCAAGGGGGATCGGTTGGATTAGGCACGAGACTTACATTTTTTTGACTACTTGAGAGGGGACATGACTACATTCGAGTGTGGGGGTGTCGAATTTTGACCACGGACATCGAGATTGAGCTTGCGACGACTCCATCCCCATACATGTGCTTGATTTGTTTGCGGCTATGTTTGGTGGCACCATGTACTTCATAGATTTAGGGGAAGATGAATTGTATATGTGACATTCATTCATCGGATTGTTTGCTTCCTTCCCCTAACATATTCGTTTGACTACTCTTGGAAGACCACTCGTACATTTGAAAGGATTGTATTGATTGTGAAGGTTTATTTGATTGTGGAATTAAAAAAAAAAAAAAAAGAGAGAGAGAGAGAGAGAGAGAGAGAGAGAGAGAGAGAGATAGAAATGAGAAAAAAAAAAAATGAAAAAATATATAGAAAAAAAAGAGAGAGAAAAAAGGGGAGATGGAATAAATGAAGGAAATTGAGCTTAATGGAAATCGAGTGTTGGAAGCATCAAGTTTAGTAAAGACGGTTTGAATTTCGTGCACGACTCAAGACGGTGGCCACTGGATCGTAATTGTATCGGGGTTTGAGGGAATCGAGGGCCGTAGACGGTGAGTTTCGGGTTGCGGTTTCTATCATCGTGGTGAGGGTGTGTGAGATGTGGGTTATGATGTGAGAATGTGACGCTTTAGGACTTGTTTCATCATGATTATCTTGATGTTCCTAAGCCTCAACATTCAAAAACTGTTAGCGGAATAGGAGCTCGTACCTTGGATGTGGCTTAGCCTAGCGTAGCCTCTTACTTATCGGCACACGCGAAGAGGTAGGATACTCTTATACTTAGTAAGGCTAGGTTCTCTATACGATCTAAGGGAAATTCTCGTTGTCAAGTTTAGTTTCAATTCACGCCTTGTACCTAAATTGATCATCACTCCATGAGAACCGATTTAAGGACTTGAGATTGCCCGATCTCACCAAAAAGACAAAAAGTTAAGTTTTGTGTGTGTGTGTGTGTAAATATATATGTTTAGGATCGAGTCTAATTTTCATTGCATCATATTGTTGCATTAATCGAGTTATGAATTGAGTCTTGTTTGCATCAAATCGGCTAATATTCGGTTATGTATGCAATATGGTGAGTTGAAAGCTAGTCGATTTTGTGGCTTGGACATGATGTGGAAGTTGGGATTTGCTCGGGACGAGAAAAATTTAGTGTGGGGGTAGTTGATAACTCCGTTTTCGGAGTTATTTTATTTCTTGTTTAGCTACATTTTGTATGTGCAGAATGGAGAATTTAGCGTCTTTGCGAGTAAATTGTGCTTTTATTTGTGAAAAATGAGTTCGTATGCTAAAGTGTGAAGTTCGGGCGTTTCTGCATCGTTTTATTTGTTATTTATAATATGTTGTCACATTTGATCTTCGCAGGGTGTTCGTGTTGTGATTTTTAGGGCTGGAGCATGCGAGGAGCAAGTGGATAGAGGAAACGAACTTCGGAAGCTAAGGCGAGCTATATTTGAGGAGGAAAGCGAGGAATGATGGATCAAGTGCTAGAGAATCTCGTGAGAAGATTATACAATTGTTGAGGCATGAAGAGAGCTCACAATGGAGGATTAAACGAAGAACTGGTGCTCGGGAGGTGATTCGGAAGCATGAAGAACAACATTGGAAAAAGCTGGAAAAATTGGCTAAGGCATTAGGTCACACGACCTACTTTACAGGTCGCACGACCTATTGGAGGATTTCAGCGGGTTTAAGTAGGTCGCACGACCTACCAGACAGGTCGCACGACCTAGTTGTCACGCCCAGTAGGTCGCGCGACGTACTTATTAGGTCGCACGACCTACTTTTCAGCACAAAATTTTCAGAAACGGCCGGGGTCAATTTGTAATTACATGTAACTTGCTCTAAACATTATGGTAACGTATTAGATCATGTTAGGGCACGTTTTTGAGGTATCTATCACATACGAAACACATCTTGGAGAGCAAGGAGTTGCCATTGAAGCTTTGGGAGCTATTGGATTCTTCGTTTGATTCCTAAACTCTTCTTTTCTTTAGTTTTTGCTATTCTTATAATGAATCTTTGTGTTTTGATCATGAGTAAGCGTAGCTAAACCTCCTTATTGGGATATCTCGTAAGAAACTAGGTTTTGATCACTATGTTTGGTGATTTATGGATTTGCTCTCATGCAATTAAGCTTAATTGATGAATTTTTGTCTAGTTATGAGGATTTTATGCTTTTCATCTATCTTTGCTATTTGTAGACGTATTTATAGAATTGTGCTAGGTCGTGAACGATAGATATATCTACGCTTGTTTCTCGGAGAATTGAAATACACACTAGCCGTATCTAGGGTTGAGAAATCTTGCTAGTTAGCTAAGAACAAAGAGTAGACTAACGATTTTAATGCACACTTGAACTTAATTAGACTAGAGGCATCGGCTATGATAGTTTAAGTGTAGTAGTTGGTTGAGAAATCTTCAACGTACGAGTGCTCGTTTAACTAGAGAAAGAAACATCGTGTTAGCAAAATGTAAATCCAACATAGTGTGAAATTCCTAGTGCTCCATAGAGATATCCTGAATTTGTTAATCAATCTCTATTAATCGTAAATTAATTCATCGAATTATTTGGGATTCTTGTCTTTTATTTTCTTTAGGAATTAGAAAACAAACAACTGCGCTTGACCCACATAAGGATTGAAATTATTAACGAATTTAGATAGAAGTCTCTTGGGTTCGACAAACCGGATTTCCGGAATATTATCACTACACCAACAACTGTGCACTTGCAGTTGGAGCATGTCAGGCGTCGTTTTATTATCTCGGTAAATGATATTTAACAGAAACGGCGAAGGCAATTAGACTCCGTTAATTACTATCATATACAACGAGTTAACTCACCGTATATTTTTTTTTTACACATGTCCCTATGCCGAATTATTTTGATTTGTCCGCCAAATTTTGGGGCAAAAATTTTCATACCCCGCGCGTAGAAAGAAAGAAATAGACCTAGCCAGAGGGAAAGGAAGGGTGAACGAGGGTTCGAAGGCGACTTTGGTGGTTCAGGCGACTTTGGTGGTTCAGGCGAAGGGTTCAGGCGACCTTGGTGATGCTATCTTGTCTACGTGAAGTTTCCCGCCGTATGAGTTCTTATTCTCTTCTTCTCTTTGTTGTACTTCTCTAGGGTTAATTCGCGTACGAAACCTTCTGGTTTCAAACGAATTTCTTCTTTTTGAATGTTTATTGAATGTCATATGAAACCTTCCGGTTGTTGCTTGCCAATTTGTTCAACAATTTGATTTGATTGTACTTCTCTAGGGTTAATTTGCGTATGAGACTGATTAATTAGTAGAAAATATTTTAACTGTGTTTGATGATTTCATATTTCTCTCTCGTAATCCCATGCCTTGGATCAATCAAAGTTTGGTTTGTTTGTTAAAAGGGTATCCCATATACATTGCAACCCTAGTTTGGCGTTTTTGGATGATTGTACACTGAAAGTTTGGTAGGAATACGTATGAAAAGGGTGGGCTTTCGGGTCTGTTCTCAAATTTTGAACACTAATATGTGCTGAAGTTCATTTTAGTAATTCTTAACGTATGTGGTTAAGTTCATTTTAGTAATGCTTCTAATCTGTGCTTGTAGAACTGATGTATGAATTTTTCTTCACATATTTTAGTTGAATTCTCGATGGATAAGTGTTGGATACATATTACCCCAATGTGTAATCCGGATTTTCTTGATGGTTGTGACAAGTTCTTCGACTTTGCGTACATGGGAATGGATGATGGGTCACAAATATGTTGCCCTTTTAAAAAATGTCTTAACCGGTTTTACGAGACCAGAAGTGTAGTTAGAGGTTATATAATATGTAATAGATTCAAGCCTAATTATTTGCAATGGATTTATCATGGAGAACCATCTGAACTAGTTGAAACTAACTTGGGTACTGAAAAAAAAGTTGGGGGAGATAACATGATTGGTATGGTACGCGAAGCATTCGGAGCTCAGCCCGATCAAGATTTTAATAGCTCTAATGAGACACCTTCATCGGGTGACTAAGAAAATGTGAAACTCCTTAAAATACTGTAACAAGATGAAAGTGAGTTGTATCCAGGATGTAATAAGTTTACCGCATTGTCATTCGTAGTTAGAATGTTGCACATTAAAGTCTTATATAATCTGCCAAATGTATGCTTCGATGATATGATTCAACTATTCAAAGAGGCTCTCCCTAAGGAGGACAAGTTACCCAGTTCATACTATGAAGCAAAGAAGTTGAAGGATTCCTTTGGGTTTACCTACGTAAAATATGACGCTTTCCCTGAAAATTGCATGTTACACTGGAAGAAGAAGGTACGTTTGGAGAAATGTGCTTTTTGTGGAGAAGATAGGTATAAACCAATTCCGCAGGGGGATGACCTAGATGGGACCACTCTGGCTACCAAGATCCCTCGCAAACAAATGCGCTACTTCCCTCTAAAACCTAGGTTGCAACGATTGTTTATGTCCTCTAAAACCGCAAATTCAATGGTATGACATGACAAAGGACGTACTAAAGATGGCATACTTAAGGAATCCAACTGACTCTTGAGCCTGGAAATTTTTTGATGAAAAGTACCCTGAATTCGCAAGTGATCCTTGCAATGTAAGATTGTTTATGGCATCAGATGGATTTAATCCATTTAGGACGATGAGCATTACTCATAGTACGTGGCCAGTATTGTTGACGAAATTTAACTCAGAGCCGTGGATATGTACGGGGCAAGGTAATATGATTTTTTCGATCCTCATTGATGGACCCGAGGCGCCTGTAAATAATATTGAAATTTACCTGCAACCCTTAATAGATAATTTGAATTATTTCTGGCATCAAGGTGTACGCACATTTGATGCAGCAACTGGTGAAATGTTCACATTACGTGCATCTCTTCTGTGGACTATAAACGACTTTCCAGCATACGTGAATTTGTCTGGATGGAGTACGAAAGGAGAATTAGCATGTCCTCCTTGCAATATAGACACTCACTATCGATGGTTAAATTTTGGTAGAAAGCACGGGTATGTGGGTGTAGATAGTGCTTTCTGAGCTGACAGATCTTGGCCACGTGGCGACCATCCAGCACACCATATTGTGCTCCACACACACTGGATCACCAGCCGCGCTGATCCTTGTGGGGGCTGCGAGACAGAGCCCTCGCATACCACTGCACGGGACTTGTAGGGACTTAGTGGTTTGGAGGCTAGAGTAAGTCCTGTCGCGTGCGAGTCAAGCCCGCGCGCGACCTTTAGTAACTGCTTTTGAGAGATTTATGGCACGAGCTCCATAAACCCGGTCAATCCGGTCAAACCCGGTCAACCCCGTAACGGTTCCGGTATTCGCGCATAACGTGCTATAACGGTCCCTATATACGCGGACGAACGTGCCGTTGTGGTTAAGCTAATTAAGCCGCCATTAATGGGCGCATTAACCACACTGCAACGGCCACATTCTCCGTTATATATAGGACGTTAACCTTTCCATACAAAGGAGGACACGCTAGCCATACGCGGAAGCTCTGCCAAACCTCTGTCTCTCTCTAAGACATTACTACTGCCTTACTCTCTCCCTACACACAACCCGACTCTTCCTGTGCTATCTCTGATCCTCTACTTACGGTGTACACGGAGGTCTCCCCGCCGGAATCTCTTGTGCACATTTTGGTGAACCCGACGTGAACCTACCAGCAAAAGCAACCATGTCTCAGGAGGATGATGTCAGTAACATATCGCCTTCCACCGAAGCCGCCTCAGGAGAGGAGGCCCGCCGCACTCCTACGGCCACCGGTGACGCCCCGACGCTAGAGACCTTGGATGCTACCATTCAAAGTCAGGGAAAAGCTCTCAAAGCTCAATCTGCGCAGCTAGAAAGGATCATGGCCGCTCTGGGCACTCTTGCGCCAAACCCTTCACCAGCCACCGCTGTTTCTCCGGGAGGAGGAGCCCCTACCGCTCCAGGACTGGGAGTGTCAACCACACCTCCCAAACCTAATCTGCAGACTCCACCGGCGACTACGCAGCTACCTTCAATTCAGGGGTCAACAGCTCAAATGTTGCCTCTCACCGCTCATACTCCTCAGCCTCCGGCTCTGGTACCTAACCCGGCTTCGCAGTATTCCTTGCCTCCTCCAACGGCGATCTGGGGCAATGCGAATGGCCAATATGTCCCCAACCCTCCGGCGGCATACGTGTCGCCTCCGCCTGCGGAAACCCCTCCTCCTGTTACCGAGGGAAGCATTCCAGAATGTATGACGTCTCTGCAGAAGCGCATGGACACTATTCTGGCTCACCAATCATTCGCGGATACCATCATCCCGAAGCTAGACAATGATCCACCCCTCCCGCGGGAGATCTATCTCATGCCTAACCCGGTGGTGTACAAAGCTCCTAAATGGGACAAGTTCGAAGATGTCAACGGAAACGCTCATGAACATGTCATGCGTTTCATCGATGTCATGGGGCCATATGGAGCTTATCCCAAATTGCTGATGCGAGAGTTCCCAAAATCCTTGGGGAATGTAGCGTACAAATGGTACCGGACGTTGGAAGCTGGGTCCGTGAAGACTTGGGATGACATGGTCCAAAAGTTCTACACCAAGTTCTTCCAGATGGAAGAAAAGGTGACGATGATCCACCTCTTGCGGATGTATCAGAAGCGCGAGGAGGACAGGATAACTTTCATCAAGAAGTTCAGGGCGAAGTCCTTGGAATGCAAAGATCCGATGCTCGAGAGTCGGCTCGTAGAGATATGCCTGCAGTGCATGCGAGATGAATACAAAGGTATGCTCATCAACCTGCAAACGCCCACGTTTTCAAAACTAATCGAATGCACGAAGAACATCGAGCCTATAGTGGAGAGGCAGAAAAAGAAAAATGCTCCGGAGCGATCCTTGGGCGGTGCTACCTACAAGATCGGGAGGTTCAGTTACAAGAGGGGACGCGAAGCTGAGGTCAATACAGTTTCACCCCAGAAGCAGGCGAAATTTGTGAACTTCGACGCACCACCTCTGCCATGTTCGATGGAAGAAGCAAGCGACCTCTGCAGGCAGTGGCGCAAAGACGGTGTCCTACCGCCGCTCGAGAAGGCACCCTCCAAGGAGATGGTGAGGGACCCGAAGTGGTGTGAGTACCACGGCAAGGTCATGCATCCCACAGCGGACTGTAAGAAGCTCAGGATTGTATTTAGCCAAAAGATGAAAAATGGCGAGCTGATCGTCAGCGATCACAGGAAGGATGTGCGTAACAATCCACTTCCTGCCCATGCGGAGCAAGAATCGAAAGGTAAAGAGATCGCCATGATTTCGATTGTGGATCTGGAAGAGGTCGCAGAGGATGGTCTACCCATCATTGCCGAAGTCCATGATGATGAGGACTACAGCGTAGACACGGAGGATGAACGTGCTGACCGGATGAAGGGGTCGCACGGCTTCAGCAGATTCTTCGACGAGATGAACTTCTCGGAGAAATGCCGGACAGAAATGACGAAAGCAATCTTGAGGATAGCGGAGGACTACGAGGAGGATCTTGTAGTCTCCAACGGGAAAGTCATCAGGGCGTCTCGCTCTACAGAAAAGATTATGACCTTTTCTTCCAGCGATAAAAAAACAGATGCGAGCCACCAGAGGCCTCTGTATGTGACGGCCATCATCAATGACGTCGAGTTCAAAAGAGCATTCGTCGACGGAGGAGCAGCAGTCAACGTCGTTTCGCTCCATACATTGAAGCTAGCAGGGATCCCCGAACACAAGATTGTCAGGCGTCCATCCCCGCTGATGGGATTTGGAAGCGACTCCAGAATGACGATAGGATGGATCCGCCTGGGCGTCCAAATCGGCAAAATCAAGTGCTCAGCGAAGTTCTATGTCATAGATGCGAACACCACGTATCACATGATCATAGGTCGAGCCTGGATTCATCGCTTTGACGCGGTTCCTTCAACAGCTCACCAAGTCATGAAAGCTATCTGGAACGACAGAATAGTCGAGATACCGGCATCAACGAATCCATTCAACATGGACGAAGCACATCTCAGCGAGGCGGTATGGTTCACCGAGATGGCGGACGAGCAAACACCGGGACCATTCAACCCTACTCCTTTACCCCTATGGGAAGATATCAAGGATCAGTCACCTGCGGGAGTAACGGTGACAAGGGAGGATGCCAAGGAAAAGCCGCCCACGCGGGAAGAGGCGCCGCGGATCGCCTACTAGCGAAAGAATGTGTACACTCTGAAGAGAATTGCGAAGCATGACCCCGAAGGCAAGGAGATAGAGAGTTTCTACGCCAATGGGAAGAAGTGCTATCGCATATGAAGGTGCGCGGGAATGTCCTCACACGGGCATGGGGATATCCCTGAGAAAATTAACCAAATCGAGCAGGTTACGGTAACAGAGAAACCAATGCAGAGCACTCCAGACGATAAGCTCAAGGAAGCACCCAAATGCATGGAAGACAAACCCAGACCGCAAAAAGCAAGAGCTAAAGGAGGTATTCCTAAGCCCAAACGAAGACAAGAAAAGGCCAGTCTTTCTAAGTGCGGATCTCACAAGCGAGGAGGAGAAAGGACTGTTACAACTCCTAACTGAATACAAGGATGTGTTTGCATGGGAGTACGATGAGATGCCCGGTCTGGAAACAAGTATTACTATGCACCATTCTGACATCATTCCGGGGTCTAAGCCGGTAAAGCAGAGCACAAGAAGCTTCAGGCCGGAGCTTAACGTGAAGATCAAACAGGAGATTGTCAAACTCCTGGACGCCAAGTTCATAGAACCGAATCATCACCCCACATGGCTGGCCAACATTGTGCCAGTGGTAAAGAAGAACGGACAGCTTTGCATCTGCGTGGATTTCCGAGATCTCAATCGTTTCTGCCCAAAAGACGATTTTCCACTTCCCAACATTGATCTGCTTATTGACTCGACGGCGGGTCATCGCATGTTCAGTTTTATGGACGGCTTCAGCGGGTACAACCAGATCAAGATGGACCCTGAAGATGCGCGGAAAACTGCATTTATCACTCCCGTGGGGGTATTCAACTACACAGTGATGCCGTTCGGTCTCAAAAACGCGGGCGCAACCTATCAGCGGGCCATGATGGCCCTGTTCCATGACATGATGCACAAGGAAGTGGAATTCTATGTGGACGACCTGGTGGTTAAATCCAAGCAGGAGGCAGATCACTTGGCGGATTTGCGGAAAGTTTTCAATAGATGCAGACGCTTTCAACTGAAGATGAATCCCATGAAGTGCGCGTTCGGGGTAACATCAGGGAAATTCTTGGGATGCGTAGTGCATCGCCAAGGAATCGAGCCTGACCCTGCGAAAGTATCAGCCATCACTGGCATGACGCCGCCACATAACCAAAGTGCCTTGAAGACATTTTTGGGAAAGCTATCATATCTGCGGAGATTCATCCCAGCGATTGCCGAAATCACCTGCTGTTTTAGTGCCCTTCTCAAGAAAGATGTCGTGTACAGCTGGACTCCGGAGCACGAAGCTGCGTTCGGGAAGCTGAAGGATCTGCTGACGTCTTCAAAAATAATGATCGCACCTCAATTAGGATCACCGCTTCTGCTGTATCTGACGTCAATAAGGAAGTCCATAGGAGCACTCTTGGCTCAGGAGTACGAGGGCCAAGAAAGTCCCATCTACTACATCTCTCGCATCGTGCAGCCCGCTGAATCAAGGTACACGGACATCGAGCGTCATTGTCTTGCCCTATTCTTCGTGATCGAGAAGTCGAGACACTACTTTGCGTCGCACAAAGTGGTAGTGGTCACCAAGAGTGATCCCATACGATATCTTCTGACTCACACCACTCCTGGGGGAAGATTGGCAAAATGGTATATGACCATCTCTCAATACGATATTACATGCGTGCGACCGCGAGCGATCAAGTCGCAGGCGGTGGCGGATCTGTTGGCACAGTTCCCCGATAACACGAGCCCGTGATCGAAGAAGAATTCGAGGGACCTAAAATATATGCAGCCGACGTACCCTATTGGACGCTCCATTTCGACGGTTCGTCAACAAGGAAATGCGGGGGCATTGGGATAGTCTTGACCAAGCCAGATGGGCAGGTCATACAGATGTCCGCAAAGCTCAACTTTGCAGTCACCAACAACGAGGCAGAATATGAAGCCCTCATAGCGGGACTGCGTGCAGCGAAGGCTTTGGAGGTAAGCAACCTGACGGTCATGGGGGACTCCAAGCTAATTGTCAAGCAGGCCTTGGACGAGTACGGCTTGAAGGAGATAAATCTTCTGTCCTACCGGACTTTGGTAAAAAAGTTGGTGCAGCAATTCTGCGACGTGAGGTACGAGCACAAGCCCCGAGCAGACAACAAGCATGCAGATGCTTTGGCCACCTTGGGATCCAAGGTTAGTACAGACAAATGTCAAGCAAGGATCTCGATCGAAGTGCGAACATCGTCGGCGTTGACAGAAGACGCGTGCGACGATGAACACATGGATGATACGGATTGGAGAAAAGCAGTCTTACGAGCCATCGCAGAAGGCACAAGCAGTGAAAGCTGGGCACTCACAAAGGGGTATTGCATACATGACAACACCCTCTACTACAAGGGCCCTGGCGGAATACTCATGCGATGCGTCTCCGAGCAAGAGGGACAGCTGCTGTTAGAGAAGATTCACCAACATGCTTGCGGAGAAAGTGAGGTGTCAATCTATCCGAAGGCTCAGAGATATGGCATTCATTGGCCGGACATGTCAACAGCCGCAGCGCTGATACAAGGGAAGTGCGAGAGTTGCGCACTGATCAAAGAGTCTTTACTCATCGCTCTAACTTATGATTATGCGGATTGGAGGAAACCACTCTTTGACTTTCTCACCCAGGGCACCTTACCCGAATCGAGAAAAGAAGCTGAGAAATTGAAGAGGAAAGCATCTCGATATGTAGTGCAAGAAAACCTGCTTTGGCGAAGAGGCCATGAGGGCAACTTGCTGTGATGTCTAGACAACAGGGAAGCACAAGAGGTTATGGACCTTTCTCATCAGGTGGAACACCAGGGAGGTGCGAAACTATGCAGGCAACTTCTTTCAATTGGATATTTCTGGCCCACTATGGAGGCCGATTGCCGCACCAAGGTACGACGCTGCCAGGAGTGTCAATTCAAAGGTAACTTAGTACACGCTCCCTCTGTAGATCTACATGCATTGGGAACACCATGGCCGTTTCACACATGGGCTCTAGATTTCATTGGTCCCATCCGACCAACTTCACATGGGAATCATTTTATTCTCACCGCAACTGAGCTGTTCACCAAATGAGTGGAGGCGATACCACTGAAGACGGAAAATGCGCTAGCTGTGGTCAATTTCAACCAAGAAAACATCATATGCAGGTTCGGAATTCCCAACACCATCCTTTCAGATAATTGTACTCCTTTTGTTAATCGCCAGGTGGCTGCAAAGCTAGCAGAGTACAATATCAGGCAGATATGTTCCACCCCCTACTATCCGAAAGGGAACGGGCAAGCCGAAGCGACCAACAAAACGCTGTTGAGGATCTTGAGCAAGATGGTCGCAGATGATCACAAGAAGTGGGCTGATTCCCTAAGCATAGCCCTGTGGGCTTACCGGACTTCTCCAAGGACACCCACAGGGGTCTCACCATTCCTCCTATGCTATGGAGCTGAGGCTGTGGTACCTGCGGAGGTAAAAGTTAATTCGGCGAGATTGGCCTTTCACGCATTGTACGACAGTCAACGCGATCATGATTTAGTCTTGCTGGAGGAAAGCGAGAGCAAGCCAAAAGGACCAACAAACGGTATCAGGAAAGGATTGCTCGTGCGTACAATAAAACAGTCCAGCGAAGAGATTTCACAGTTGGAGATTTAGTCCTGCGCGCATCTGACCATTGCATGCGAGAGGCGGCTCACCCAAAGTTCGCAGCTAATTGGGAAGGACCTTTTGAAGTCACAGAAGTCTTTGACAGTGGCTACTGCAGCATACGGAGGTTGCACGGAACGACCTCAACCCCAAGCTCAGTCAACATGCGTTGGATTAAGAAGTACTATCCTTGACTTCTCTCATTTTATGCGTTTTATTATAAAGTTGCCTCATGTCTTGTATAGCTATGATTCACACAATCTTCTCTCCCATATGAGAGAATTGTAAGCTCATCTCTCCCATATGAGAGCACTATAATAAAAGGCTTTTCCTAAATGAGAACTTCATATTTCTAGCTGTTAATGTTGCTTCATTTAATTTGTTATTACTGTTAGCAACGGGCTATCCGCCGTGATAGCAACTCATTTGACATGCGATCTTAATCGATCTTCTAAGCCTATCTGTCACGATAGCAACCTGTGCGAAATGCGATCTTAATTGATCTTCTAAGCCTATCTGTCACGATAGCAACCTGTGCGAAATGCGATCTTAATTGATCTTCTAAGCCTATCTGTCACGATAGCAACCTGTGCAAAATGCGATCTTAATTGATCTTCTAAGCCTATCTGTCACGATAGCAACCTGTGCGAAATGCGATTTTAATTGATCTTCTAAGCCTATCTGTCACGATAGCAACCTGTGCGAAATGCGATCTTAATTGATCTTCTAAGCCTATCTGTCACGATAGCAACCTGTGCAAAATGCGATTTTAATTGATCTTCTAAGCCTATCTGTCACGATAGCAACCTGTGCGAAATGCGATCTTAATTGATCTTCTAAGCCTATCTGTCACGATAGCAACCTGTGCGAAATGCGATCTTAATTGATCTTCTAAGCCTATCTGTCACGTTAGCAGCCTATGCGAAATGCGATCTTAATTGATCTTCTAAGCCTATATGTCACGATAGCAGCCTATGCAAATGCAATCTTAATTGATCTTCTAAGCCTATCTGTCACGATAGCAGCCTATGCAAATGCGATCTTAATTGATCTTCTAAGCCTATCTGCCACGATAGCAGCCTTTGCAAATGTGATCTTAACTGATCTTCTAAGCCTATCTGCCACGATAGCAGCTCATGCGAAAAATGATCTCAATTGATCCTTTAAGTCTATCTGATACGATAGCACCTCATGCGAAAATGATCTAAATCGATCTTTTAAGCCTATCTGTCACGATAGCAGCCTATGCGAACATGATCTTAAATGATCTTTCAAACCTATCTGCCGCGATAGCGGCGCTATACAAATGCGATTCAAAATTCGTTCTTAAGTCTATCTATTGTGATAGCAACATCATGCAAAATGATCTTAAGTGATCTACAAAGGCCTATCTGATGTGATAGTACCTGCATTTTAATTTGGGGCAAAATCACAAGTCTATCTGCCAAGATAGCAAAGCTGCGCGAACACGATCTCGAATGATCTAAGAACACGTCTGCGAATCTATGCGACAGATAGCAAACACGAAGTGTGCATATAGCACTACAGAAGGAGAAATCCGCCAACACACGTGCGAAATTATAATTTGTCGTGACAAAACAGCAAATCATACAAAGCAATTTATCATTATGAGTCAAAAAGACTTACAATTTATCTGTCTAGATAGCAGCTTACAAGAGAAAAAGCTCAAATCTATCTACGCAGCCAACATGGCTTACAGTGCGTTCAAAAAGTAACTTACAAGCAAGAAGTGACACATCGAGGGAATCCTAACTGAAAAGGGATGAACCTAACGGTAATAACACCGGCTATGCAATACACAGATCTGCGGCCAAAGATCCGTAGCAAGTAGGATGCTCCTGCGAAGAGATCAACTCGCCATTCGCTACATCCCTAGCAGCAAGATCTGGGTGATACTACGTCCAAGATCTCAGGATCTGACAAGGCCCCTGTCTGATCAAGATATGTACCAGAGGAACCACCTGTTCCGGCGTATGCAGTCGTGCAAAACAGGGGAAGCAGTCATTCCTCTGGTACTGGGCTCCTTGTCCTGATAGACAAGGGCATTGGCTCGCCTCCTGAGTTCAAGAACGAGGAGGCAAGAAATCCTCCTCCAGGGATGCTGGAGGAGAATCCCACCGTTCATTACGAGTCGGTAGCAAGGTCACTACGGCGCTGCACCTCGCCAGGAGGCGGCCGGAAACATGACCTGCAAACATAATAGACGAAGAAAATTCTTCGAACAAACATGAGGTATTATCTCCATCTTCTTTGCGATGGTTATAAAGATCAATAAGCCTTATGAAGCGGATCTTTGAAGCTGTTTCTATAGCACAAAGCGCAAACTCAGGTTTCAAAACTTGGAATTGCCATGAATCAACGAAAAACAAGCGTTGAAGCCAGCAGTCGTAAGGACTCACAGCAAAGCACATTTTTGGGATGAAGAACCCAAATGGCAAAGGCAGGGTTTATATAGACCTTGTGGAGACTCTTCAGTTGCCAAGATGAGTCAGCAGAATTTGAAAAGAGGGTAAGGATCAATCACTTACGCCTTGAAAAGCGGTAACAATCAATTACCCTACTAAAGGCTACGACGATTCAGTTGCGTATCCTAATTAATGACGTATGGTCATGATTCGGATGGACTTCCCAAGGAAAGCGTGCTTATCTAATGAGAAATTAGCGCGAAAATCAAGTCAGAATATCAATTGCTGATGTCATGAATTGATATGCACAGAAATACTCTATCAAATCCCGGAAAGGGCAAAACAGGTACTTCGATTCTTTTGAAAAAAAAAGGGGGAGAAACCCTAGCAACATTACATTAATTTTTCAGCTATTTGTTTGCTACTTTTCAAATTCAAAAATCAAAGTAAACCCTTTATCAAGGAGTCATGAGGGGTGAACTGACGGCTCAGATTCTCCACCTGCTCCACTTCCTGCTTCAACTGCTCGCACCTCGCATTCATCTCACGATAGAGCTTCATAGCCTCTTCAACTTTCTGCTTTTGCTGCTCCACCTTTTGCTTTTCAGCTGCGAGGTTCTGGTGGCCGCGTTCCAAAGTTACGGCCACACGAATCAGGGTAACTCTCTTCACGAGAAACTTGAAGCCCAGCTTGCCTTGAACTTTGGCGAGAAGATGTTGGCACATGCCAAAAAGCAATTCGGCACTATGAGGAGAAATGGTTGCAGGTGTGGCCGCGGACAGCTGTTCCAAAATACAGATGGCTTCGGAAAGAAACAATCTTCTGTCAAAGGGCCCTATCTCCAGAGACCTCGCAAATGACTGGGGATAAGTGAGGCGCATTCGAACTTGCCAGTCCACATCGGCTTGCTTCAAACCTAAAGCAATGTCAAAGCCAAGTTATGCTATCAAACTCGCAAATGAATAATGCGGGATGCAAACAGCAAACCACGACTTACCAGTCCCTTCAAGGATCTCACGAAGAGAAGGAATGCGTGTTGCTGGACTGGTTGAAGACTGTCCTCGCTGCATTGCCCTTCTATCAGCTCCGAGCTCTAACTCCTCGTAGTTGGGGGGAAGAGTATAAGCCGCACCAGTTGCGATTGCAGTCCCGACCTGCGAGCCCCAAAAGCTCCACGCAGGAAGAGGTGCCGCCGACTCAGTCATCGCTGGAAGCGTAGTAGCAGCCGAAGCTGATTGGCGAGGGACACTCTCAGACGCGGTAGCATCAACAACACTTGTTCTCATTTCCTCAGCACTAGCATGGACATCTTCCTCCATTAGCACAGTGTCAGCCTCGGCATCATCAAAAAGTTCGATGACGTCCTCAAGGGGCTCTCCTGCGTATTCAGCAGCTGCGACGGGCTTCTCGGTATGAGAACTCGGCACCGGGACATAGGACGCAGAAGGTCGACTCCTTACCTCCAACACAGGTTCATCAGCATTGCCTGCAATACAAAATGCGATAGTATGAGGTAACTTGTATCGTATGATATTTTATTATATTTGCTAAGCTAAGAGAAAGCACCTCCACGCGAAGGTGGGATTGCAATATCCTCGTCATACGCTAAGGACGTGGAACCTTGCCCTATTAATGTGTCTTCATTAAGCATGTCTTTAAGATGAGCGTGACCTGGGGCGCGAAGAAATCAGTCATGATTATGTTTTGAGTTGCTAAGTCCAGTTCATGCATATTGTTCAAGTGATTACCTGAGGACACACCGCACTTGCCTACTAGCCAACGGCGAATGTCAGCTTTTGACACACCATGCTTTAATGCATCAACAATGACATCTCGATAAGTTACTGCGAGATTAAAAATCTCACCTTCATTGCCGCCTGCGATCTCTTCAAAATCTGCTTGGGCTTGCTCCAAAGCTGCTGCATCCTCTTCTGGAGCCACATCCTCCTCCTATGCTCGAGGAGCCACCTCTTCGGGAAGCACATCTTCCTCATCAGTTGGACGCACTAAGTCGTCAACATGCTTTTCTTCGAGGCTCCTCTGCCTCACACGCTCGAGCTCCTCCTCTTCTCGCTTTCTTCTCCTTTCAGCAGCTTCCGCAGCTGTTTCCCTGGACTCGGCGAGAACGTCCTCGCTTATGGGTTCGTGAGGAATGCCAGAATGAGCATCCCTCTTTTGCCTCTTGGCCAAAAGGCCACTAATGGTCTCATCATCATCATCATCTGCGAATGAATGATTGGTTCAAAATCAGTTCGAAAAAGAGTTACGATAATGAGAAAGGAAGCGCGATGGAAATACCTCCTGATTCTTCCTCATGTATCACATTTGCTCTTTCTTCTTCTTCATCACCTTCTCTGGGCCCCGCCTCTCCTCTTCTTCCTCCTGGCCGAATGGAACGAAGGTCTCTACTGCGAGCTCCTTCCGCGCTCTACTAGGAATGCGACCTTTGCCTTTGTCCTTGGCAGAAAGGGACCTCGCTGGAGGGGAAGTTGGAGCACTTCTAGGGGAAGAAATTGTAATTCCCTTTTGCCTGGGTCTCTTCGCTCTCGGTGCGGCAGTCGCTGGAGGAGACGGATTATCTCTGGGTGGAGACGAGGCCGGAGCATTGTCTATCAGCGAGTCAGCAAAAGCATTCATGACTGCGCGAATCCTGGTTTCGACCTCAGGATCCATCCTCGAAGCTAGCAGGAACGTCTGTCCTTGTTTTCTTGTGGTAACGATGGTGTTGACCAGCGACTTGGAACGATCACCAGATGCGAACCTCCGCACATGGCACTACAGTAAGCAGTAAAGATGTCAATAGGTGAAAATAAAGAAGCTCAGCGCATGCAAAAAAAAAAGTTGCTTACCTTAGCAAAAGTCTCGTTATATCTGATGACATGCGAGTCGCCTTTTCTAACTGCGGCGATATTTTCATCCAGAATGATGGCAGGGCACAAATGGTTCTCATGATCCAACAATGAGTAGCAACCATATTCAGACTCGTCCAGACTGCAGTTGGGACGAAACGGAAAAGAGTTTCTTTTGATCAAAGGAGCTCTGCTTGGCTGGGGGGCCGACTGCGTCTCAAATCTCATCTGCTGGGCGATCCAGTATGCGAGCCAGTTTTTGGAACAACCACCCTCGCGGTTACCTGCAGGCTGCTCAAAGGGAAGATTGTTCATGAAGACTGTTTTGCACTCCTTTGTCAACAAACGCTTATAGCAGCCTCTGATAATAGACGGTGGCCAGATTGATGGTGCCACTGCATCAAAGCCGAACTGGGGAGAAACGCGAGTGGGGTCGACATCCACGGTAATCCTCTCATACCTCGGCGCGAGCTCACGGATATGCTCTGCGAGAGCGGGAAGGGAACCTCGCAGACACCAGCAGAAGAATTCGCGATAGCGCTCATGGAAATGCTCTCCCTCTTCGAAGAGGAGCTCTTCCGAGAAGACAACACCCTTGGAAGGATACAGCTTTGGAAACCATCGCACGTTTTCAATACGCATGGCATAGGGCCTAGCTATGAACTCTCTCCGGTTGTCGCATATCAGACTCCAAACGCACTTGGTATTATTTGCTCCGAACCACCTTGCAGCTGTGCCGCTGTTACGCTCCTCCGCCGCGCCTGGGGGACACCACTTGTTGGGCTTAGAAGCAGTTGGGGCATAGTAAGGACATCGCTCAAAGACCCACATCGTCAAGAAGGCAATGTTAACGAAAGTCAGTATGTCGAGGCGGCCACGCGATTCTTTCATGGCCACAACTAGCTGATCTAGTCTGTAGTACAGTGTGCCCAAAACCAAGGGTCCGAGTGCGACTTTCTGACCAAGGGCCAGTTTCACAGCAAGCGGGAGAACGTGATAGAAGACCCCATCGTGCGGGTGACCATCGATTAAGTACCTTGACAGCCAGGCACAGAGGAAGGCACAAAGAGTCAGGTGATAGCCTTTACCCTCCACGTAATTCTTGGCCTCTGGGTCTTGACTCAGAATCTTCTTGGTAATGCTGCTGTTCGCGTAGTCACGAAAGAAGTACTGCACCCATTTGTTCCAAGTATTCTTCGCAGACGTGTCAACCAGTTGCCAGTCAGGAAGGGCTTTGGTAGTGGTCCACCGGGTGGAGATTTTCTTTACCTCTGACAAGCACTCCTCCATCTGCGTGTACAGGGCAATTTCCGCGTCCGTCCTCAAGGGACTCAAAGGGTCCGCCTCACCCATGGGAGATAGATCATACAGCATATGCACATCCTCGAGTGTGGGGGAAGCCTCGAACTCAGCAAAGTAAAAAGTGTGAGTCGCAGGCGAGTAGCGGGAAAGAAGGTTTAGAAGCATGGACTGGTCCAGCTTCACGGCAGCACCCTTCATAGCACGAACGGCGAAGTATACGCCGGCCTCGTTGAGGGTCACAGCATGATCGGTCAACACATGGTCAATCCACTCATCCATGTAGTCCAATTTCTGGACAAAAGCTTGGGTGGAAATCGCAGTATACGGGAAGTACCCATTTTCGATTCCCAATCGAACCACGTCCTCGGAGCCAATCAACTCAAGCAAGGCTGAGTTAACTGGAGGAGTCAATGTTAGCAATCCCTCATTGGGGACAGAAGCAGGCAGTTTCTTTGCCTTAACCCTCGCGTGGTAGAAGTCTTTGCTACCCAGATAGGGGGCTTTTCGCCATAGAGCTCGTGGAAGATCAGGTATTTCTTCGTCCTCCTTGGCGGGTCTAGTTCCTTTTGTCTTGGCCATTCCTGCGGAAGAAGCAAGAAAAAAGGGGGGAGATATATGCACACTTCAGTTTGAATTATGAGATTCAAGATCTATGGGAAGAAAGATGAACAGTTTATGGTATCAATTTCATAAATTCAAAACCCCACATCCAAGGTCCTTATCATTGAAGGATTAAATCAAAATTGGGTTCAAATATTGGAGCTTCTACACAAGTTTCAACAGATAATATGTCATGGGTTTACAGATCCAACACAGTTCAAAGCATACATCGGTATGTTAAACGAAATTAAACAAGGCCAACCTTGTTTTGGTAAAGCTTGCTTGGATGCGCACAGTTGAAGAAGACGATTGACAAGAGTGAACTGGTGATTGATTATCTGAATCTGCTCTCGAAGACTTCCGGGTATCATTCACTTTAAGAGAACGAAGTGATGCTTTGCAACAATGGAGGGTACAAAGTATATATCCAAAAACAATGAAGGATTGCGTCCTTTCAGTAGTCGAATCGCAACCGTCACCGTCGAATCGCGCAATCACAGGACAAGCTGACGTCTCGCCTAAAACCCTAAAGGCCAGACGGCACGACTCTAGGGGTTTTAGGTCATAATGGCACGCACGGGGGCTGAATTTACTCGTATTTGAATTGGTGCGTGGCGGCGACGCGTATGTTGGTTTCCGCGCATGGAAGTCTATCCAGCTATGAGTCTTCACGCGCAGAAAGGGGGCTAATGTAGATAGTGCTTTCTGAGCTGACAGATCTTGGCCACGTGGCGACCATCCAGCACACCATATTGTGCTCCACACACACTGGATCACCAGCTGCGCTGATCCATGTGGGGTCTGCGAGACAGAGCCCTCGCATACCACTGCACGGGACTTGTAGGGACTTAGTGGTTTGGAGGCTAGAGTAAGTCCTGTCGCATGCGAGCCAAGCCCGCGCGCGACCTTTAGTAACTGCTTTTGAGAGATTTATGGCACGAGCTCCATAAACCCGGTCAATCCGGTCAAACCCGGTCAACCCCGTAACGGTTCCGGTATTCGCGCATAACGTGCTGTAACGGTCCCTATATACGCGGACGAACGTGCCGTTGTGGTTAAGCTAATTAAGCCGTCATTAATGGGCGCATTAACCACACTGCAACGGCCACATTCTCCGTTATATATAGGACGTTAACCTTTTCCATACAAAGGAGGACACGCTAGCCATACACGGAAGCTATGCCAAACCTCTGTCTCTCCCTCAGTCATTACTACTGCCTTACTCTCTCCCTACACACAACCCGACTCTTCCTGTGCTATCTCTGATCCTCTACTTACGGTGTACACGGAGGTCTCCCTGCCAGAATCTCTTGTGCACAGTGGGTAATCGTCGTTTCTTGCCTACTGTCCACAGGTTCCGTAAAGATAAAAGATTTGATAGGACAAAAGAAGACGGAGAGGCCCCACCACTGCTATATGGAGAAGAAGTGTTGAGACAAGTAGAGCGTATTGAGAAAAAATATGGAGAGCGAGGGGTAGATGGAGATTATGTGATAATCCAAAAGAGAGGGAGGGACCCTGTTAAGGCTGGAGTTGGTGTGCCCATTTATAATTGGAAGAAGCAGAGTATTTTCTTAGAATTTCCTTATTTGAAGGAAAATTTAATACGCCATAATCTCGATACATATGGAGAAAAATGCGTGTGATAGTATTCTCAACACCATAATCGATGTAGGGAAAAAAAGTAAAGACAATTTGAATTCTCGTATTGACCTGGAGGATATGGGTATATGAGGGTGTGCACAAGAGATTCCGGCAGGGAGACCTCCGTGTACACCGTATGTAGTGGATCAGGGATCGCACAGGAAGAGTGGGGGTGTGTGTAGGGAGAGAGTAAGTCAGTAGCAATGTCTGAGAGAGAGACAGAGGTTTGGCAGAGCTTCCGCGTATGGCAATGTGTTCTCCTTTGTATGGAAAGGTTAACGATCTATATATACTGGAGAACATGACCGTTGTAGTGTGGTTAATGCGCCCATTAATGGCGGCTTAATTAGCTTAACCATAACGGCACGTTCGTCCGAGTATATAGGAACCGTTATAGCACGTGGTGCGCGAATACCGGAACCGTTACGAGGTTGACCGGGTTTGACCGGATTGACCGGGTTTATGGAGCTCGTGCCATAAATCTCTCAAAACAGTTACTAAAGGTCGCGTGCGGGCTTGGCTCGCACGCGACAGGGCTTACTCTAGCCTCCAAACCACTAAGTCCCTACAAGTCCCGTGCAGTGGTATGCGAGGGCTCTGTCTCGCAGCCCCCACATGGATCAGCTCGGCTGGTGATCCAGTGTGTGTGGAGCACAATATGGTGTGCTGGATGGTTGCCACGTGGCCAAGATCTGTCAGCTCAGAAAGCACTATCTACATTAGCCCCCTTTCTGCGCGTGAAGACTCATAGCTGTATAGGCTTCCATGCGCGGAAACCAACATGCGCGTCGCCGCCACGCACCAACTCAAATACGGGTAAGTTCAGCCCCCGTGCGTGCCATTATGACCTAAAACCCCTAGAGTCGTGCCGCCTGGCCTTTAGGGTTTTAGGAGTGACGTCAGCTTGTCCTGTGATTGCGCGATACGACGGTGACGGTTGCGATTCGACTACTGAAGGGACGCAACCCTTCATTCTTTTGGATAAATACCTTGTATGCCCATTATTGCAAAGCATCACCTCTTTCTCATAAAGTGAATGGTACCCGGAGATCTTCGAGAGCAGATTCAGATCATCAATCATCAGTTCAGAACTGCAAATCGTGTTCTTCAATTGTGCATATCCAAGCAAGCTTCAAGAAAACAAGGTTGGCCTCGTTTAATTTTGATTTAAGATACCAGTGTTTGCCTTGAACTGCGTTGAATCTGTAAACCCATGAGATTTGTGAAGAGGCTTTGATCTTTGAACCCTCTTTTGCTTTAATCCTTCAACAATATTGGATCTTGCAACTTCCCGATTTCTGAAATCGATACAAGAAATTGTTCTTCTTCCTTTGCATAGATCTTGAATTTTGAAATTCAAACTGAAGTGTGGTATTTCTCCCCCCTTTTTTCTTGCTCTTCTGCAGGAATGCCCAAGACGAAAGGAACCAGACCTGTCAAAGAAGATGAAGAGATACCCGACCTTCCACAGGTCTTGTGGCGAAAAGCCCCCTTTTTGGGTGGGAAAGACTTTTATCATGCGAGGGTGAAGGCGAAGAGGATGCCTGATCCTGTCCCGGCTGAGCGATTGCTGACACTGACTCGCCCAGTTAACTCAGCCCTGCTCGAGTTGATCGGTTCCGAGGATGTAGTTCGATTGGGAATCGAGAACGGGCACTTCCCATATACTGCGATTTCTACGCAGGCGTTTGTCCAGAAATTGGACTATATGGACGAGTGGATCGACCACGTGTTGGATCATCACGCCGCGACTCTTGATGAAGCCGGCGTATACTTTGCTATTCGTGCTATTAAGGGTGCTGCCGTGAAGCTGGATCAATCCATGCTTCTAGACCTTCTGTCCCGTTACTCGCCTGCGACTCACACGTTCCATTTTGCTGAGTTCGAGGCTGCCCCCACGCTCGAGGACGTTCAAATGCTGTACGAGCTTTCCCCCATGGGCGAGGTAGACCCTCTGAGTCCCTTGAGAACATCTGCGGAGATTGCCTTGTACACGCAGATGGAGGAATGCCTAGCAGAGGTAAAGAAAATTTCCACTCGGTGGACCACTACAAAGCCCCTTCCGAACTGGCAGCTGGTTGATACGTCTGCGAAGAATACCTGGAACAAATGGTTGCAGTATTTCTTCCGAGACTATGCAAATAGTAGCATTACTAAGAAACTTCTGAGCGAGGACCCGGAGGCCGAGAATTACGTAGAGGGCAAGGGTTATCATCTGACCCTTTGTGCCTTTCTCTGTGCCTGGCTGTCGAGGTACTTGATTGATGGTCACCCCCACGACGGAGTCTTCTACCATGTGCTGCCACTTGCTGTGAGGCTTGCTCTCGGCCAGAGAGTCGCACTTGGACCCTTGGTCTTGGGCACACTGTACTATAGGCTTGATCAGCTGGTTCTGGCTATGAGGGAGTCGCGTGGCCGCCTCGATGTTCTGACCTTTGTCAATATTTCCTTTTTGACAATGTGGGTCTTCGAGCGATGGCCGTCTTATGCCCCGACTGCTCTAAAGCTTGACAAGTGGTGTCCCCCAGGCGAGACAGAAGCGCGCAACAGCGGGAGAGCTGCGAGATGGTTCGGAGCAAGCAACACCAAGTGCGTTTGGAGTTTGATATGCGACAAACGGAAGGAGTTTACTGCCAGGCCCTATGCCACGCGTATTGAGAATGTGCGATGGTTTCCAAAGCTATACCCCTCTAAAGCTATGGTCTTCTCGGAAGAGCTTCTCTTTGAGAAGGGACCGCATTTCCACGAGCGCTACCGCGAGTTCTTTTGCTGGTGTTTGCGAGGTTCCCTACCTGCCCTTGCAGAGCATATTCGTGAGCTCGCGCCGAGGTATGAAAAGCTTACAGTGGATGTTGATCCCACTCGAGTTTCTCCTCAGTTCGGTTTTGATGCGGTGGCCCCATCCATCTGGCCCCAGTCTATTATCAGAGGATGCTACAAGCGCTTGCTGACAAAGGAGTGCAAGACGGTCTTCATGAACAACCTTCCCTTTGAGCAGCCTGTGGGAACCCGCGAGGGTGGTTGTTCCCAGAACTGGCTCGCATACTGGGTTGCCCAGCAAACGAGGATTGAGACGGAAGCGGCGGTGCAGCCAGGTAGAGCCCCCCTGATCAAAAGAAACTCTTTTCCGTTTCGCCCCAATTGCAGTTTGAGCGAGTCTGAGTATGGTTGCTACTCACTGTGGGACCGTGAGAACCATTTGTGCCCTGATTTCATTCTGAAGGAGCAAGTCGCCGCAGTCAAGAAGGGCGATACGCATGTCGTCAGATATAGCAAGGCGTTTGCTGAGGTAAGCAATTTCTTTGCGTGCGTTAAGCTTCTTGATTTCCTTACGCTGATACTTTCATTCTGCATCGTTTTAGTGTCATGTGCGGAGGTTCGCAGCTGGTGATCGCTCCAAATCGCTGGTTAACACCATTGTTGCCACCAGAAGACAGGGGCAGTCATTCCGGCAAGCATGGAAAATAGACGCCGAGGTCGAAACAAAGGTTCGCGCAGTCATGAAAACTTTTGCCGACTCGCTGATAGACAATCCTCCGGCTCCGTCTCCTCCTAGAGATGACCCGTCCCCTCCAGCGACTGCGGCGCCGAGAGTGAAGAGACCTAGGCAAAAGGGAATTGCGATTTCTTCCCCTAGAAGTGCTCCAGCTTCTCCCCCAGTGAGGTCCCTTTCTATCAAGGACAAAGGCAAAGGTCGCATGCCCAGCAAAGTGCGAAAAGATCTCGCAGTTGAGACTTTCGTTCCATTCAACCAAGAGGAAGAGGAAGAGAGGCAGGAGCCCCAAGCGAGTGATGAAGAAGAAGTAACAGTTGTGATGCACGAGGAAGAATCAGGAGGTACTTCCGTCGCATTTCCTTTCCCGTTATCATAACTTCTTTGCAATTCTTTTCTTTGAACCAATTGTGTATTCGCAGATGATGATGATGAAACCGTTGGTGGCATTGTGGCCAAGAGACAAAAGAGAGATGCCCATTCTGGCATTTCAGATGATCCCATAAGCGAGGACGTTCTTGCTGAGTCCCGGAAGACAGCCGCGGAGGCTGCTGAAAGAAGAAGGCAGCGAGAGGAAGAGGAGCTCGAGCGTGTGAAACAGCGGTGCCTCGAAGAGCAGCATGTTGACGACTTAGCGCGCCCAGTTGGCGAGGAAGACAAGCTTCCCGAAGAAGTGGCTCCTCATGTGGAGGAGGAAGATGAGGTTCCCGGAGAGGATGCAGCGGCCTTGGAGCAAGTCCAGGCGGATTTTGAAGAGATCGCAGGTGGCGATAAAGGTGAGATCTTCAATCTTGCAGTAACTTATAGAGATGTTATTGTGGGTGCGTTAAAGCACGGTGTGTCAAAGGCTGACATTCGCCGTTGGTTAGTAGGCAAATGCGGAGAACCCTCAGGTAATCATTTGAGTGATATGCACGTACTAGGCTGTAGCCACTTGAGGCAGAATCATGACTGGTTTATTCGCATCCCAGGTCACGCTTCTCTTAAGGACCTGCTTAGTGAGGACATACTGATAGGGCACGGTTCCACGTCCCTAGTGTATGATGAGGATACCTCAATCCCACCTTCGTGTGGAGGTGCTTACTCTTAGCTTTAGTAAAGACAGCGAAATAACTTATAACACAAGTTACCTGATATCATCGCATTTAATATCGCAGGTCATGCTGAGGAACCTGAGCTGGAGCAGAGAAATCAGCCCTCTGCATCCTATGTTCCAATTCCGAGCTCCCATACCGAGAGGCCCGTCGCAGCTGCTGAGTATGCAAGTGAGCCTCTCGAGGGCGTCATCGAACTTTCCGATGATGCTGAAGCAGATGCTGCATTGATGGACGAAGATGTCCGTACCGGTGGTGAGGAAGAAAGGACAAGTGCTGCTAATGTTTTCGCATCTGAGAGCGTCCTTCAGCAGGCGACTCCGGCTGTTCCTTCTCCTCCGGCGATGATTGAGCCAGAGGCACCTATTCCTGCGTGGAGCATTTGGGGCTCGCAGGTTGGGAATGCAGTCGCAGCTGGTGCGACCTACACTCTTCCTCCTGACTACGAGAGATTGGAGCTCGCAGCTGATAGGAGAGCCATGGAGCGAGGGCGATCTTTGAACACCCCGACAGCTCGCATTCCTTCCCTTCATGAGATTCTGGAAGGAACTGGTAAGTAAAGATTTACTGTTCGCACATCGCATTATTCACTTGCGAGTTTTGACATCGTAACTTATTTTGAAATCACTTTAGGTTTGAAGCAAACCGATGTAGACTGGGTGGTTCGAATGCGTCTCACCTACCCCCGATCGTTTGTGAGATCTTTGGAGATCGGGCCTTTTGACAGGAGGCTGTTCCTTACTGAAGCCATTTGGATTCTGGAGCAGCTGTCTGCGGCTACGCCAGTGACCATTTCTGTCCAAAGTGCTGAACTGCTATGTGGCATGTGCCAAAATCTTGTTGCCAAAGTCCAGGGCAGACTTGGTTTCAAATTCCTTAAGGACAGAGTCACGCTGATTCGCGCAGCCGTAACTTTGAAACTCGGCCACCAGAATCTCGCAGCTGAGAAGCAGAAGGTGGAGCAGCCGAAGCAAAAGGTTGATGAAGCTCTGAATCTGTATCATGAGATGAACGCTAGGTGCGAGTTACTGAAGCAAGAAGTGGAACAGGTGGAGAAGCTGAGCGAGCAGTTCGAGCCCTAGGACTCCTTGATCAAGAATTTGCTTTGACTTTTCGAATTTTGAAAAGAACACAAGAAATAGCTGAAACATTAATGTAATGTTTTGAAACATTAATGTAATGTTGCTAGGGTTTCTCCCCCCTTTTTTAACAACAAACCATGAATTTGCCCATTTTGCCCTTTTCGGGATTTGACAGGATATTTTTGTGCATATCCAATCATGACGTCAGCAATTGATACTTTGCTTGATTTTCGCGCTAATTTCTCGGCAGATAAGCACGCTTTTGTTGGGAAGTCCATCCGAATCATGACCATCCGTCATTTATTAGGATACGCAACTGAATCGTCGTAGCCTTTAGTAGGGTAATTGATTGTTACCGCTTTTCAAGGCGTAAGTGATTGAACTTACCCTCTTTTTGAATTCTGCTGACTCATCCTTGGAAACTGAAGAGTCTCCACAGGGTCTATATAAACCCTGTCTTTGCTATTTGGGTTCTTCATCCCAAAGATGTGCTTTGCCGTGAGTCTTTACGACTGCTGGCTTCAACGCTTGTTTTTCGTTGATTCATGGCAACTTCAAGTTTTGAATCCTGAGTTTGCGCTTTGTGCTATAGAAATAGTTTCCAAGATCCACTTTATGAGGCTTATTGCTCTTTATAACCATCATAAAGAAGATGGAGATAACATCTCATGTGTGTTCGAAGAAATTTCTTCGTGTATTATGTGTGCAGGTCATGTTTCCGGCCGCCTCGTGGCGAGGTGCAGCGCCGAAGTGACCGTGCTACCGTCTCGTAATGAACGGCGGAATTCTTCTTCAGCATCCCTGGAGAAGGCTCCGTCGACCTCACATTTGTGAGCTCGGGGTGCTCGTCAATGCCCTTGTCCAACATGACAAGGAGTCCATCACCAGAGGAATGACTGCTTCGCCTGTTTTGCAGAGTAGCATCTGTCGGCACAGGAAGCTCCTCCGGCGCCTATCTTGATTAGACAGAGGCTTTTTTCATTCCTTGGGGTCTTGGGCGTATCGCATCCCCGACCTTGCTGCTAGGGATGTAGCGAATGACAAGTTGATCTCTTCGCGGCAGCATCCCTTTTGCTATAGATCTTTGGCCGCAGATCTGCGTGTTGCACTGCCGGTGTGAGGACCGGTGGGTTCCTCCTTTTCTTAGTCGGGAGTTCCCTAGTGTGTCTCTGGCTTGTCAGCCATTTTTCGAATGTATTTTAAGCCATGTTGGCTGCGTAGTTAGATTTGAGCTTTTCTCTTGTAAGCTGCTATCTAGACAGATAAATTGTAAGTCATTTGACTCATAATGATGTATAGCTTTTGTACTATCTGCTGTCTCTTTGCAACAAAATACAATTTCGCATGCGTTTTGGCTTATTTCGCCTTGCTATGTAATGGTTTCGCATCTGCGATATCAATTTCGCGGATGTTTCGTTAGATCGTTCGAGATCATATTTTCGCAGATGTGCCATCTCGGCGGATGGGCTTGTGGTTGGCCGTTGTGGATCATTTGAGATCATTTTCACAACATTGCTATCGTAGCAGATAGTCCTTAGCAGATCAATTAAGATCGTTAAGTGGTGCGGATTGCTATCACAACAGATAGGCTTGATTAGAGAATTGCTTGAGATCGTTTCTCGCATAAACTGCTATCGCAACAGATAGACTTTTAGAAGATCCAATAAGATCATTTTGCGCATGCGTTGCCATCGTAACAGAGGCTTGGGTGATCAACTAAAATCACTTTGCATATAAGTTGCTATCGTAACAGATAGGCTTGAGAAGATCAGGCAAGATTGTTTTGCTTATGAGTTGCTATCGTAACAGATAGGCTTAGGTGATCAATTAAGATCGCACTTGCATAGACCGCTATTGTGAGAGATAGGCTTAGATGATCGATCAAGCTCGCATTTGTATAGGCTGCTATCGTGAGAGATAGGCTTAGATGACCACTTAAGATCGCATTTGCATTGGCTGCTATCGTGAGAGATAGGCTTAGATGATCACTTAAGATCGTATTTGCATTGGTTGCTATCGCGAGAGATAGGCTTTTATGATCAATTAAGATCGCATTTGCATTGGCTGCTATCGTGAGAGATAGGCTTAGATGATCGCTTAAGATCGCATTTGCATTGGTTGCTATCGTAGAGATAGGCTTTTATGATCAATTAAGATCGCATTTGCATTGGCTGCTATCGTGAGAGATAGGCTTAGATGATCACTTAAGATCGCATTTGCATTGGCTGCTATCGTAGAGATAGGCTTAGATGATCACTTAAGATCGCATTTGCATTGGCTGCTATCGTAGAGATAGGCTTAGATGATCAATTAAGATCGCATTTGCATTGGCTGCTATCGTGAGAGATAGGCTTAGATGATCACTTAAGATCGCATTTGCATTGGCTGCTATCGTAGAGATAGGCTTAGATGATCAATTAAGATCGCATTTGCATTGGCTGCTATCGTGAGAGATAGGCTTAGATGATCACTTAAGATCGCAGTTGTATGGATTGCTATTGCAGCGAATAAACCATTGTTAACAGTAATAACAAATTAAATAGATTAACATAAACAGCTAGAAATATGAACTTCTCATTTGGGAGAATTCTTTTATTATAACGCTCTCATATGGGAGAGATGGGATTACAATCCTCTCATATGGGAGAGGACATTGCGTAAATCATAGCCACATGAGACATTAAGCACGTTATCATAAAACGTATGAAATGAGAGAAGTCAGGGATAGTACTTCTTAATCCAGCGCATGTTGACTGAACTCGGAGTTGAGGTTGTGCCGTGCAACCTTCATATGCTGCAGTAGCCACTATCGAAGACTTCTGTGACTTCGAAGGGTCCTTCCCAATTAGCTGCGAACTTTGGGTGAGTTGCTTCCCGCATACAGTGGTCAGATGCGCGCAAGACCAGGTCTCCGGCTGCGAAATCTCTTCGCTGGACTGTCTTATTGTAGGCGCGAGCGATTCTTTCCTGGTACCGCTTGTTGGTCCTTTTGGCTTGTTCTCGCTTTTCTTCCAGCAAGACTAAGTCATGATCGCGTTGATTTTCATAGAGTGCATGGAAGGCCAGTCTTGCCGAATTGACTCTAACCTCCGCAGGTACTACAGCTTCGGCCCTATAACATAGTAAGAATGGCGAGGCCCCTGTGGGTGTCCTTGGAGAAGTTCGGTAGGCCCACAGAGCTATACTTAGGGAGTCGGCCCACTTCTTGTGGTCGTCTGCGACCATCTTGCTCAGAATTCTCAACAGCGTTTTGTTAGTCGCTTCGGCTTGTCCGTTTCCCTTTGGGTAATAAGGGGTAGAGCATATCTGCCTGATATTGTACTCCGCTAGTTTTGCAGCTACCTGGCGATTAACAAAAGGAGTACCGTTATCTGAAAGAATGGTATTTGGGATTCCGAACCTGCATACGATGCTTTCCTGGATGAAGTTGACCACAGCCAGCGCGTTTGCCGTCTTCAGTGGTATTGCTTCCACCCATTTGGTGAACAGCTCGGTTGCGGTGAGAATGAAATGGTTCCCATGCGACGTTGGTCGGATGGGACCGATGAAGTCCAGAGCCCATGTGTGAAATGGCCATGGCGTCCCTAATGCATGTAGATCCACGGCGGGAGCGTGCACTAGGTTCCCTTTGAATTGGCATTCCTGGCAGCGTCGCACTTTGGTGCGGCAATCGACTTCCATTGTGGGCCAGAAATATCCGATTGAGAGGAGCTGTCTGCATAATTTCGCACCTCCTTGGTGTTCCACCTGATGAGAAAGGTCCATGACTTCTTGTGCTTCTCTGCCGTCTAGACATCGCAGCAAGTTGCCCTCGTGACCTCTTCGCCAAAGCAGGTTTTCCTGTACCACGTATCGAGACGCTTTCCTTTTCAATTTTTCGGCTTCTTTTCTCGATTCGGGCATGGTGCCCTGGGTGAGGAAATCAAACAGTGGCTTTCTCCAGTCCGTGTCGTCATCGGTTAGGGCGACGAGTAGAGAATCTTTGATTAGTGCGCAACTTTCGCACTTCCCTTGTATCAGGGCTGCAGCTGTTGACATGCCTGGCCAATGAATGCCATATCTCTGAGCTTTTCTGTAGATTGACACCTCGCTTTCTCCGCAAGCGTGTTGGTGAATCTTTTCTAACAGCTGTTGTCCCTCTTGCTCGGAGACACATCGTATGAGTATTCCTCCAGGACCCTTGTAGTAAAGGGTGTTGTCGTGGATGCAGTATCCTTTTGTGAGTGCCCAGCTTTCGCTGCTGGTGCCTTCCGCAATAGCTTGCAGGATTGCTTTCCGCCAATCTGCGTCATCTATGTGTTAGCCGTCGCACGCATTTTCTGTTAATGCCGACGATGTTCGCACTTCAATGGAAATCCTTGCGGGGCACTTATCTATGCTGATCTTAGAACCCAAGGTTGCTAAGGCGTCTGCGTGCCTATTGTCCGCTCGGGGCTTGTGCTCGTATTTCACATCGCAAAACTGCTACATCAGTTTTTGTACTAGGGTGCGGTAAGACAGGAGGTTGATCTCCTTTAGAGCATATTCGCCCGAGGCTTGTTTAACGATCAGTTTGGAATCTCCCATGACCGTTAAGTTGCTCACTTCCAAAGCTTTCGCCGCACGGAGCCCCGCGATGAGAGCCTCATATTCCGCTTCGTTGTTTGTGACTGCGAAGTTGAGCTTTGCGGACATCTGTATGACTTCCCCGTCTGGCTTTGTCAAGACTATCCCAATGCCTCCGCCTTTCCTGGTTGACGAACCGTCGAAGTGGAGGGTCCAATAGGGCACGTCGATTGCGTAGATTTCAGGGCCTTCGAGCTCTTCTTCGATCACGGGTTCGTGGCTGTTGTCGGGAAACTGTGCCAACAGATCCGCTAACGCCTGCGACTTGATCGCTCTTGGTTTCACGCATGTGATATCGTATTGAGAGATGGTCATGTACCATTTCGCCAGTCTCCCGCCCGGAGTAGTGTGAGTTAGCAGGTATCTTATGGGGTCGCTCTTGGTGACCACCACTACTTTGTGTGATGCAAAATAGTGTCTCAACTTCTCTATCACAAAGAATAAAGCAAGGCAATGACGTTCGATGTCTGTGTACCTTGATTCAGCAGGCTGCACAATGCGAGAGATATAGTAGATGGGCCTCTCTTGGCCTTCATACTCCTGAGCCAAGAGTGCTCCTATAGATCTCCTTGTTGATGTCAGATATAGCAGAAGCGGTGATCCCAGTTGAGGCGCGATCATTATCTTTGAGGACGTGAGTAGCTCCTTCAGCTTTTCGAATGCGGCTTCGTGGTCCGGAGCCCAGTTGTACGCGGCGTCCTTCTTGAGAAGAGTGCTGAAACAGCATGTGATTTCGGCAATTGCTGGGATAAATCTCCGCAGATATGACAGTTTTCCCAAGAATGTTTTCAAGGTACTTTGGTTGTGGGGTGGCGTCATGCTGGTGATGGCTGACACTTTCGCAGGGTCAGGCTCGATCCCTTGGCGATGGACTACACATCCCAAGAACTTTCCCGAGGTCACGCCGAACGCGCATTTCATGGGGTTCATTTTCAGTTGAAAGCTCCTGAATCTGTTGAACACCTTTCGCAGGTCTGCAAGGTGATCCGCTTCGTGTTTGGATTTAACCACCAGGTCATCCACATAGAATTCCACCTCTTTGTGCATCATGTCGTGGAATAGAGCCATCATGGCCCGCTGATAGGTCGCGCCCGCGTTCTTAAGACCGAACGGCATCACCGTGTAGTTGAATACCCCCACAGGAGTGATGAATGCAGTTTTCCGCGCATCTTCGGGATCCATCTTGATTTGATTGTACCCGCTGAAACCGTCCATGAAACTGAACATGCGATGGCCTGCTGTTGAATCGATGAGCAAATCGATGTTGGGCAGTGGGAAATCGTCCTTAGGGCAGAAGCGATTGAGATCTCGGAAGTCCACGCAGATGCGGAGCTGTCCGTTCTTCTTTACCACCGGCACGATGTTAGCCAGCCATGTGGGATGGTGATTCGGCTCTATGAACTTGGCATCTAGGAGTTTGACAATCTCCTGCTTGATCTTCACGTTGAGTTCTGGCCTGAAGCTTCTGGTGCTTTGCTTGACCGGTTTAGACCCTGGGATGATGTCTAAACGGTGCATGGTGATGCTTGTATCCAGACCTGGCATCTCATCATATTCCCATGCGAACACGTCCTTGTACTCAGTTAGGAGCTGCAGCAGTCCTTGTTCCTCTTCGCTTGTGAGGTCCGCACTCAGGAAGACTGGTCTTTTCTTTTCCTCGTTTGGGCTGAGGAACACTTCCTTTAGTTCCTGCTTTTGTGGTCTTGGCCTGTTTTCCATGCATTCAGGCGCTTCTTTGAGTTTCTCGTCTGGAGCGCCCTGTGTTGGCTCTTTTTTCAGCGCAACTTGCTCGATTTGATTGATTTGCCCAGGGATATCCCCATGCCCGCGTGAGGACATCCCCGCGCACCTTCATATGCGATAGCATTTCTTCCCATTGGCGTAGAAGCTCTCTATCTCCTTGCCCTCGGGGTCATGCTTTGCGATCCTCTTCAGAGTATATACATTCTTTCGATGATATGCGATACGTGGCGCCTCTTCGCGTGTAGGCGGCTTTTCCTTGGCATCTTCCCTCGTCACCATCACGCCCGCAGGTGACTGATACTTGATGTCCTCCCATAGAGGCAAAGGAGTAGGGTTGAACGGTCCGGGTGTTTGCTCATCCGCCATCTCAGTGAACCACACCGCCTCGCTGAGATGTGCTTCGTCCAAGTTGAACGGGTTAATCGAAGCCGGTATCTCGACTATTCTGTCGTTCCAGATAGCTTTCATAACCTAGTGAGCCGTCGAAGGGACTGCGTCAAAGCGATGAATCCAAGCTCGACCTATAATCATGTGGTATGTGGTGTTCGCGTCTATGACATAGAAATTCGCCGAGCACTTGATCTTGCCAATCTGGACGCCCAGGCGGAGCCATCCGATCGTCATTCTAGAGTCGCTTCCGAATCCCACCAGTGGAGATGGACGCTTGACTACCTTGTGCTCGGGGATCCCTGCTAGCTTCAGTGTGTGGAGTGGAACAACATTGACCGCTGCTCCTCCATCGACGAATGCTCGCTTGAATTCGACGCCGTTGATGATGGCGGTCACGTACAGGGGCCTCTGGTGGCTCGCATCAGTCTTCTTGTCGCTGGCAGAAAAGCTCATGATCTTTTCTGTGGAACGAGACGCCCTGATAACTTTCCCGTTGGAGACCACGAGGTCCTCTTCGTAGTCCTCCGCTATCCTTAAGATTGCTTTCGTCATATCAGTCCGGCACTTCTCGGAGAAGTTCATCTCGTCGAAAAATTTGTTGAAGCCGTGCGACCCTTTCATGCGGTCGGCACGTTCATCCTCCGTGTCCATGCTATAGTCTTCGTCTTCATGGACCTCGGCTATGATGGGTAGGCCATCCTCTGCGACTTCTTCCAAGTCCACTATCGAGATCATGGCGACCTCTTTGCCCTTCGAGCCCTGTTCCGTATGCGCGGGAAGCGGGTTGTTGCGCACATCCTTTCGGTGGTCGCTGACGATGAGCTCGCCGTTCTTCATCTTCTGATCGAACGCGAATCTGAGCTTCTTGCACTCGGCCGTGGGGTGCATGACCTTGCCGTGGTATTCGCACCACTTAGGGTCCCTCACCATCTCCTTGGAGGGTGTTTTCTCGAGCGGTGGCAGGACGCCGTCCTTGCGCCACTGTCTGCAGAGGTCGCTTGCCTCTTCTACTGAGCATGGCAGAGGCGGTGCATCGAAGTTCGCAACCTTCGCTTGTTTCTGGGGCGAAACTGTATTGACCTCAGCTTCGCGTCCCCTCTTGTAACTAAATCTACCGATCTTGTAGGTAGTGCCGCTCGCAGGTCGCTCCGGAGCACTCTTCTTTTTCTGTCTCTCGACTATAGGCTCGATATTCTTCGTGCATTCGATCAGCTTTGAAAACGTAGGTGTTTGCAAATTGATGAGCATACCTTTGTATTCGTCTCGCATGCACTGCAGGCATATCTCCAGGAGCCGTCTTTCGGGCATTGGATATTTGCACTCCAAGGATTTCGCCCGGAATTTCTTGATGAAGGTGATCCCATCCTCGTCGCGCTTCTGGTACATCCGCGAGAGATGGATCATTGTCACCTTTTCCTCCATTTGAAAGAACTTGGTATAGAACTTCTGGACCATGTCGTCCCAAGTCTTCACGGATCCGGCCTCCAATGTTCGGTACCATTTGTATGCTACGTTCCCAAGAGATTTTGGGAATTCTCGCATCAGCAGCTTGGGATCGGCTCCGTACGGACCCATGACATCAATGAAACGCATGACATGCTCATGAGCGTTTCCATTGACGTCCTCGAACTTATCCCATTTAGGAGCCTTTTACCCCGCCGGGTTAGGCATGAGATAGATCTCTCGTGGAATGGGTGGATCGTTGTCTAACTTCGGGATAATGGTATCCGCGAATGACTGATGAGCCAGGATAGTGTCCACGCGCTTCTGCAAAGACGTCATGCATTCTGGAATGCTCCCCTCGGTAGTTGCCGGAGGGGTTGCCGTAGGCGGTGGCGACACATACGCCGCCGGAGGATTGGGAGCATATTGACTACCCGCATTTCCCCAGATCATCGTTGGGGGAGGCAAAGGGTACTGTAGAGTTGGGTTGGGCGCCAAAGCCGAGGGCTGAGGAGCGTGAGCAGCAGGAGGCAGCATCTGTGCCGTGGATCCCTGAACCGAAGGCAGCTGCGTAGCCGACGGTGGAGTCTGCAGATGAGGGTTGGGAGGTGTGGCTGACACTCCCAATCCTGGAGCGGTAGGGGTTCCTCCTCCCTGAGGGATAGCGGTGGCTGGCGGAGGATTTGGCGCAAGGGTGCCCAGAACAGCCAAGATTTGTTCTAATTGCGCAGATTGAGACTTGAGAGCTTTCGCCTGACTTTGGACAGTGGCGTCCAAAGACTCTAACGTCGGTGCTTCGCCGGGAGTCGTCGGAGTACGGCGGGTCTCATCTCCCGAGGGAGTTTCGGTGGAAGGCGATCGGTTGCTGACATCATCCTCCTGAGACATGGTTGCTTTTGCTGGTAAGTTCACGTCGGGTTCACCAAAATGTGCACAAGAGATTCCGGCAGGGAGACCTCCGTGTACACCGTATGTAGTGGATCAGGGATCGCACAGGAAGAGTGGGGGTGTGTGTAGGGAGAGAGTAAGTCAGTAGCAATGTCTGAGAGAGAGACAGAGGTTTGGCAGAGCTTCCGCGTATGGCAATGTGTTCTCCTTTGTATGGAAAGGTTAACGATCTATATATACTGGAGAACATGACCGTTGTAGTGTGGTTAATGCGCCCATTAATGGCGGCTTAATTAGCTTAACCATAACGGCACGTTCGTCCGAGTATATAGGAACCGTTATAGCACGTGGTGCGCGAATACCGGAACCGTTACGAGGTTGACCGGGTTTGACCGGATTGACCGGGTTTATGGAGCTCGTGCCATAAATCTCTCAAAACAGTTACTAAAGGTCGCGTGCGGGCTTGGCTCCCACGCGACAGGGCTTACTCTAGCCTCCAAACCACTAAGTCCCTACAAGTCCCGTGCAGTGGTATGCGAGGGCTCTGTCTCGCAGCCCCCACATGGATCAGCTCGGCTGGTGATCCAGTGTGTGTAGAGCACAATATGGTGTGCTGGATGGTTGCCACGTGGCCAAGATCTGTCAGCTCAGAAAGCACTATCTACAGAGGGTCACTCCATCCACAAACGTCGGTTCGTGCCAAAACTGTGTTACCCCCTGCATCATTCACTATGAGCAAAAGCCAGAAAGAAATATTTTGCCGTGTGTTTAAAGACGTTAAAGTACCTGATGGTTATTCATCAAACATATCCCGACGTGTATCCATAAAGGACAGGACACTGATGGGTTTAAAGAGTCGCGATTGCCATATTCTAATGCTGCAGTTGTTTCCCATTTTCGTGAGAAGGACACTTCCGAAGAATGTTGTCCAACTACTGATCGAGTTGAGCTCTTTCTTCAGGAAATTGTGTTCAAAGTCACTTGATCCGTCTTTTACTTTAGTTACAGCAGAAGGTAACACAGACTCTCTGTCATCTTGAGAAATCTTTTTCGCCGTCCTTTCTCGATATCATGTTTCATCTCCCTATCCACTTAGCTCACGAGGCGACAATTTCTGTCATTGTAACCTATCAGTGGATGTACCATGTTGAAAGGTATACGTAACTAAGTATAACATGATGTAAATTAAATATTAAATGTGTTGTTCATACAATATATAGCATGGGCCAATTGTAATGCAGGTATTTGCTCACTCTAAAAAAGTATGTACGCAATAGGATTCGTCGAGAAGCTTCCATAGCAGAGGGATACCTACTTGAAGAATTCTTAACGTTTTGTTCGAGATATTTGAATGAGGATGTTGAAACCAAACTTAGACGTATGAGTGGCAATGACAGCAGTGAATTCTGTCGTGCTTTGGGCGCAGGGAGGACTACAAATCTAAATCCAATCATGCTAGAGCAAGCGCATAGATATGTGTTAGCGAATTCAGAATCAATTGACCCTTACCGTGAGTAAGTCTTCCATCTATGTCTAACCGATGTGGGTTTCCAAAATTATTTTCTAGAAGTCTAAAATAATTTATGTCCAAACTGCTGTAGGGCTTTGATCATGGATACGCAGCGGAATAACAATATAATTATCCGATCAAAACCCTCCAAGGATCACATGAATAGAAATCATGACGATGGTAAGAGAATAGTGTTATGTACCTTTGAGGTCTCCTTGATGACTTCTAACGAGAAAATTATCACGTCTCTACGGTTGATCCACACCTACAGGTGAGATCTAGATCTTCCAAACGCCTTGTTCTAGCTAGGAGGAGTAGAAGACTATGAAGAAATCACGCAACGGTGCACCAAAGAGAGGGGCGGCCTCTCTTGTGGCCGACGGGGTGGGCGGACGGAAAGGGGGCTTCGGCCTCCTTGTTTGCCTTGCTCTCTCCTTCCTTCTCTCCTACTCAAAGTATGTTATGCGCATAATTTGTATGGAAGGAAGCTAGGAGCATCCTTTACATAGTCCAACAACTCCTTGTTACTACATAAAGGCCCTCTCCTAATCCTACTCAAGTTTTGATTAGTCCAACTTGCATATTAATCCTACTAAGTCAGCAAGTTGTTGCGATTTGATCCTTCCAATTAATTAATCATATTAATTAATTATTTCCCAAGTATAGTTCACCTCTATATGGCGTGTGACCCTATATGTTCTATTTAGTTGGTGGTAACTATTTACTAATATGGAGCGGCCTCTAGCAAGACATCCATTCTAGCCAACAAATAGAATAGTCATCATGACAAGCCTTTGTGCAAGTATTGTCTCATCCCTTTGTCTCAATATCCGGATTGGACAAGAGACATACAATTCACACTCGCATATCCAATCCATAGTTCCTCGATCCTGGGAATAACCTTATTCATGCAAATAACATCAATATCCTATATTGATTTATTTGAATCTGGCCAGACATTCTATAAGCACTATCCCTCGAGTGGCCTAGGATATTTGCTCCCGTTATGTAGGGGGGACAAATTCTATCTACATCATTACGATATCTACGCTTGCTTCCTATTGTGTCCAATACGCGCCTATATGCCTACCAAGTCACGGTGTAGCGTTTGACGCTACCAAAACATAATATTCCACAAATAGAACAACTAGGGAGTTCAAGTCTAAGGATGACAATACCGTTTTCACCGCGAGAAGCAGTTGTGACTTTACATAACATGTATGTATCCTTCTCGGAGTTGGGTCAATCCAGTATGCCATTACTCCTAATGCACACCCATGTGTTGGATCATGATATCTCCACGTCAATCCAACCCCATACTAGTCTATAAATGATTGTCCCATTAATCATTATAATGGAGTAGGGATATTTGAGATAAACAACACAATTGTAAATCTAAGGATTTCATTATATTAAATATCCAATAAATAATAGAATGAATATACTAGCCAATTTATTGTTCATACTAAACTAGATTGCCTCTAGGGAACCTATTCCAGCAGTCTCCCACTTGCACTAGAGCCAATCCGGTGCATCTCGTATGCCAATGCTCCTAGTGTGCCCTTCATGCTTGCGCTGAACAAGCGGCTTTGTAAGAGGATCTGACAGATTCTCATCTGTAGGAATCTTGCATATCCAAAAGTCTCCTCTTTCAAAAATATCTCGAATATGATGGAACTTCCTGAGTACGTTCTTGGATTTCTGGTGCGACCTGGGTTCCTTTGATTGCGCGATTGCTCCAGTTTTCTCACAATACAACTCTGAAAGGTGAGTATGCAGATGAATATGCAACACATATACTCTAGAAGAGGGGGGTTTGAATAGAGTATGCCAACTTTTTGCAAAACTATAAGAGAAAAAAGAGTTTTAGTTATAGTGCAATGGAGTTCAAGGCCTTGAACACAAATTCAAGCCTTTGGAATGAAATACAGTTTGCAACAGAATAGACAAGTCTTTTCAAGGCCTTGAAAAGAGTTTCAAACCCTTGAAAAACAGATAGTTTTAAGTTCTGCAAGAAATATGAATTTGAATGAACTGTAAATGCAAGAGACAAAGGATTTATAGAGTTCAGTCCACTTGGACCTACGTCTCTACCTCAGTGATCTTCTCCCTGCAGGATTTTCAACTAAATTCTTATTAATTAAAAGCTAATCCCTAGATCTCAAGCACTGAGAATTGCCTTACTCTGTTACAGCTTGTGGTTCTTCATAACCAATCTAGTACCTGCTCTAGCTAACTGATTAACTAAGAATTATATATTGTTCACTTTGAACAATCCTTGAGATGCTGTATAGGAGTATTACAGAAATGATCTACCAATAAAGTACAATACATAAGAACACTGGAGTAGAAAAACTGCAGTGAAGAATGCAGTGAACTTCTGTTTGTTGGATTGTGAGAGTGATGAACTTCTTTGATGCTTGTCAATCCAGAATTGTGTCAGTCTTTTTTGGCCGTTGAGTGTTGTGTCCTGCTGCTTCAAAAAGAGCTCTATATATACTTCAAAAAGCTCTGCAAATCTTCCAAGATTTTCGGCAACAAATCTCCTATTTTGTAGGGAACAAACTTTGACTCTTTGAAGTCTTCTCCAACGGTTAGATGATCACAATCTTCAGAGATATTGTTGTGATCTTGAATTTTAACACATTGAGAAGCTGTCATGCAGGTTTGATTGATCACAGAATCATCTTCTCCAACTGTTTCCTTTCCTACACAAGTCCGATTAGGAAACTATCCCTGCAAACTAGGAAATAGAATTCCCTGCAAAAGCATAGTAAAAACAGATGAATTTTTATGTTAAAACATGTCGAGTTAATTTGTCTTTCATCATCAAATAATAATAAATCAAGCATAGGGATGAGAGAGAATAAATCAGATTAGAAGAGTTCACAGAAAACTCCCCCTGAGAATAAGCATCAGGTCATTCAGTTTCAAGGCTTTGAATCCAGTTTCAAGGCCTTGAAAATAGCTATACTATTTTCAAGCCTATGAGAACATATTCAAGTCTTTGAAAGCTGATTCAAGGCCTTGAAATATCTTTATTATTTCAAGCCTTGTGCAACCTATGACCTTACAATCTCCCCCTTGATGAAAGTCAAAACCTCAATTGTTTTGATTCTAAATATCTGCAAAAAATAGTGATAAGCACTGAATAGCAATAACACAGTAGTTCCTAAAGATCCAACTTATTAAAGAGCAAAAGCAACAACTGCAAGTAAGTTGCAGAAAGTCCTACTGACAAAAAGATAGGTCATCTAAGCAGCAATAAAAAAAAATACAAAACACCCCTAAGATTTTTCTCCCCCTTTTTACTTTCATCAAAAAGACTGAGAATATGTTGGATCAGTGTCTGGAAATTTTTGAAAATAAAACTTAAAAAGAGTTAAAAGAAAGAATGGGGAAGAAAGAGTTGGCAATATTAAGGGGTTGGGTTTTCATCTCCATCTTGATCTCGCTCTTCTTCCTCACTGTCATTATCAGTCTTATCTTGTTCTTCTTGTTCCTCTTCATTCTCACCAGCAGCAGTTACTTCTTCAGTCTTGTCCTTGGTAGAAGCCTTTAGAGATTTCTTATTTTTCTTCAAAGTAATGAGCAGATCATCTGAGTCAGGACTGCTTACTTCATAAATGTCCTGATCATTTTATTCTATCACTTGATTTCCCTTGTCTTTGACTGGTGCAGCCTCTTCCTGGTTGGAATGTTCACTTGGAAACTTTTTTTCTGAGCCACCTTTCTTTGTACCTTCTTCATCCTCTGGAACATCAAACACAGTCATGCTTCTAAAGATGTTTTCCACCACATACTTAACTTGCCCCAAATCAGTTTCAAGTCCATAAATAGTTTCTTTGATCTCTTTCAAATCCAACTCCAAACCATCAAGTCTCTGATTGTCTGTAGGCTGAGAAGTCTGACTTGAAGTGGGAGTCAAGGTCTTGGGCTTAAGAAACTTCTTTGCACCCAGTTCTTCTTCAATTAATTCTAACTTCCAAGTCTTTTATTTAGTCTTTACCACTCCAATTTTCTCAAAAGCTTTCTCATTAAGCACTCCAATGCCAGAAGTGACTGATTCCTCTCCAGCAGTTGGAATCTCAAAGTGTTCAAAGAACAAGGTGAGCAGATTTGCATAGGGCAGAGGATGTTTCCTTGGCTTGGTATGGCTAAAGAGAATATGTTCATTCACCAACTTTGGAAGATCAATCTCATAACCATGCATGATCAGATACATGATGTGCAGCATTCTCTCAGTCACCAACTCTCTAGATTTCTCTCTGGGAAAGATGCACCTTACCAAAATAGTGTGAAGAACTTTGGCTTCAACATTTAACACAGAGTGTGTTAATTGTTTGGCTGAGGTTGGAGTGTTTCGTAGGTAGAACTCTTCTCTCGCTAGTTTCAGTACTTCTTCCTTAGGTGGGTGATTGTTTGTGTCATACCTCTTGTGACACCCTAGCACATTGGAAAACTCAGAGTAATCCAATTCAATCTCAATTCCAGCAACTCTAGATTGAATTACCAAGTGTGCTGATCTCCTAACTTATTTCGTGTTCAGATAGAAGATTTTGGTGAGTCGTGGGTAGGCTAACTCCTTAGGGTTCAGCATAAACCACAGAGAACTCTTCTTTCACATAGATATGCACTTAAGATTCATGTGTTCCACCATATGCATGTTGATCATACAACAGAAAGCAATATATTGGGAAGCAAAATTATCTAACCACTGACCTTTAAAGGTGTTTGAGATGAACCAAGTTTCATCAGGAGTTGAGTTCTTTGAGTAGATCTGCAAGGCCTTCTCCATATGATCTTCTGGCTGTTCTTCCGTTACCCTTCCTTTCCCTTTATCAGCTTGAGTTGCCTTCTTCTTTTTCTTCAACTTCTTGGGGCTAGAGATATATGTTTCAGGTTGCTTCTCCGTAGCAAATTTCTCTTTCTTCTTCTTCTTCTTATCTGAGGAAGGAGTTGCATCCTTATTGACTTTCTTCTTGGGTGGATGAAGCTCTGCAACTGCATCTGCACTATGAGTTCTGGAGCTAGAGTCTCCACTAATCTCTTGAATTTCATCCACTGCTTCCTTTCCTTTCTTCTCTGAACTAAGTTTTGAACCTCCGGCCATCTTGATTCTGTCTGAGGCTCTTCTAGTGCTCATTAGGGTTTGGGAGAAGAATAGAGAGAGGTAGGAATGATACTGAGTGAAGGAGAAGAGAAGAAGATAAATACTAAAAGAGTTTGAGTTTCAAAAGGAAACTAGAATATTTCTCTGATTTGAAAAGATCTGTAATGATCAGAGAAAATTCAAATATTTTAGGCCGTTGGAAACAAATATTAAAATACTACATTTGGCTAAAATGAGTTTTGAAAAAGGTAGGGGATATATTGAGCAAATATCTACAAAGATATTACCCAATATTGAATGATCCAAGATTTTTGACTATCTAGTTCAGCAGACTTATTTTCAACGCTTTGAAAAGGTTTTCAAGGTCTTGAAAAGCTGTAACACTGAAACAAATAAGATCAAAGTTTTGAAAGGATTTTCAAGGCTTTGAAAATCAGTTCAAACATTTGAAAACACATAATGACTTACCTTCTTACCTGATGCTCCCCCTAAACCAATGCATCTTTATTTAGCATGCCCGATTCCAGTCTTAGAGCTGTAAATCTTTCATCTGGCTATGGTTTAGTGATGATATCTGCAAGTTGCATGTTAGTAGAAACAAATTCAAATACAATATCACATTTTTCACCATGATCTATGATGAAATGGTGTCTGACATCAATATGCTTGGTTTTTGAATGTTGTACGGGATTCTTTATGATAGATATTGCACTAGTGTTGTCACATTTGATGGGAATACTTCTAAAATCAAATCCAAGATCCCTTAACTGTTGAGAAATCCACAATACTTGTGAACAACATGCTCCAACAGAAATATACTCAACTTCAGCTGTTGATAGAGCAACTGGGTTCTATTTCTTGGAGTGCCAAATGATCAGAGATGATCCAATAAATTGGCAAGTTCCAGAAGTGTTCTTTCTATCAACTTTGTAACCTGCAAAGTCTGCATCTGAAAATCCATGCAAAGAGAAGTTAGAATGTCTTGGATACCAAAGCCTTAAGTCTTTGGTACCATTGAGATATCTGAATATTCTTTTCACAGCAGTTAAGTTTGATTCCTTTGGATCAGCTTGAAATCTTGCACACATACATACACTGAACATGATATCTGGTCTACTAGCAGTAAGGTATAGTAATGATCCAATCATACCTCTATGCTCTTTTATATTGACACTCTTACCACATTCATCTTTGTCTAAAGACAGTGTAGAACTCATTGGACTTTTGATCTCTTTGGATTGAGACATATTGTACTTGTTTAGCAAGTCCCTAGTATACTTTCTTTGATACAGAAAGATTCCCTTCTTCAATTGATGTATTTGAAGTCCAAGGATGAATTTCAACTCTCCCATCATACTCATTTCAAATTCCCTGCTCATAATACTTGAGAATTATTTGCATATAAGATCATTAGTAGCTCCAAACAAAATCATGAACATAAATCTGAACTACAAGCAAATCTTTCTCAAGAGTCTTTATGAAAAGGGTCTTGTCTACCAATCCTCTTTCGAAATCATTTTCAAGCAGAAACTTTGACAATCTTTCATACCAAGCCCTTGGAGCTTGTTTTAAACCATAAAGAGCTTTTTCAAGTTTATAAACATGATCTGGAAACTTATCATTTTCAAATCTAGGAGGTTTTGCAACATAAACTTCTTCTTGTAAGTAGCCATTCAGAAAAGCATATAAGTTCTTCAACTGTGATCTAGTTTGTGTACCAGTTGTTGGATCTGAAATGATTTTATCAACTGGATAAGATGAGAGATATATGAATCTCTTTCTTGGAGACCAGGGTTCAGGTTCTCCATATATCTTCTCTGGTTTTGAAGTAGTGTCTTTGTCACTTGTATCCTTCTGATCATCTTTTTCAAGGCTTTGAGGCTTGTTTTCAAGGCCTTGAACACCATTTTCAAGGTATTGAAAATGTCTTCTGTTTTCTTCTGAGCCTTTCTTGAGCCCAATAGAGTTCTCAGCTTCTTCTTCTGATTCATGCTTGTTTAGATTCAGGTCAGCAAAACTTTCACTCAAAGAACCATCATAGCTTTCATAAAAAATAACATGAATACTTTCTTCAACCAGCTTGGTTCTATAAACTTTATAAGCTTTGCTAGTAAGAGAGTAACCAAGAAATATACCTTCATCACTTCTTGCATCACACTTACCCAAGTTTTCCTTACCATTGTTGTGGACATAGCATGTGCAACAAAAGGGTCAGAAGTATGAGATGTTTGGCTTTCTCCCTTTGAAGAGTTCATAAGGGGTTTTCTTCAAGATAGGTCAGATCAAGCACCTGTTCGAATATAGTTTGCTGTATTCACAGCTTCTGCTCAATAATGTTTTGGCAGATTATTTTCTAGAAGCATTGTTCTTGACATGTCCTCAAGAGTCATGTTCTTCCTTTCAACAACTCCATTCTGTTTAGGAGTTCTAGGAGCAGAGAAATTGTGAGAGATACTGTAAGGTCATAGGTTACACAAGGCTTGAAATAACAAAGATATTTCAAGGCCTTGAATCAGCTTTCAAATCCTTCAATATGTTCTCATAGGCTTGAAAATAGTATAGCTATTTTCAAGGCATTGAAACTGGATTCAAAGCGTTGAAACTAAATGACCTGTATGCTTATTCTCAAGGGGAGTATTCTGTGAACTCTTCTAATCTAATTTGTTCTCTCTCATCCTTATGCTTGATTTATTATTATTTGATGACGAAAGAAAAATTAACTCGACGTGTTTGAACATGAAAAGTCATCTGTTTTTACTATGCTTTTGCAGGGAATTCTATTTCCTAGTTTGCAGGGATAGTTTCCAAATTTGACTTGTGCAAGAAAGGAAACAGTTGGAGAAGATGATTCTGTGATCAATCAAACCTGCATGACAGCTTCTCAAAGTGTTTAAATGCAAGATCACAACAATATCTCTAAATATTTTGATCATCTAACCGTTGGAGAAGATAGAAAAGAGTCAAAGTTTGTTACCAACAAAATAGGAGATTTGTTGCTGAAAATCTGGAAAGATTTGCAGAGCTTTTTGAAGTATAAATAGAGCTTTTTTTATGCAACATGACACAACATTCAACGGGCAAAAGAGAGACACAATTCTGGATTGACAAGCATCAAAGAAGTCCATCACTCTCACAATCCAACACACAGAAGTTCACTGCATTCTTCACTGCAGTTTTTCTACTCCAGTGTTCTTCTGTATTGTACTTTATTGGTAGATCATTTCTGTAATACTCCTATACATCATTCTCAAGGATTGTTCAAAGTGAACAATAAAGAATTCTTAGTTAATCAGTTAACTTGAGCAGGTACTACATTGGTTAGGAAGAACCACAAGCTGTAACAGAATAAGGCAATTCTCTCTGTTTGAGATCTAGGGCTTAGCTTTTGATTAATAAGAATTGAGTTGAAAATCCTGCAGGGAGAAGATTGCTGAGGTAGAGATGTAGGTCCAAGTGGAGTGAACTCTATAGTTCTTGCAGCACTTAAAACTCTTTGTTTTTCAAGGGTTTGAAAATCTTTTCAAGGCCTTGAAAAAGACTTGTCTGTCCACTACTTGAAAAAACGGCTTTCCCGGCGCTTTTACATAGCCCCCGCCGTTTGTATATTCTACTAAGGGCGGTTTTTCAAAAACTGCCGTATATAACGGCGGTTGTAATAAAAGCACTGTAAAGGAAATCTAAAATACGGCGGCTACAAGGAAAGCGCCGTTTGTAACAACCATTAAGGCGGTTTTTTTTTCATAAATAGCCGTTAATATGAACGGAACGGCATTAAAAACGCCGTTAAACTTAACGGCGCAAGCTTTAAAAGCGCCGTTCTTTTATTTTTTATTAAGATTTAATCGCCACCGTCGATTGAATCTCAACTGTCGATTGAATCACCACCGTCCAATGAAACCCTACCTGTATAAAACTCATCGTATCCCCTGTTCTTCCCCTCAAACGACCGCCTCCCTCTTCACACATGCGACACCTCTCTTTCTCCCTCCCTCTCAATCTCTCTCCTTCTCCCTCGCGGATGCTTCTGGCCTCACCACGCCATCAATATCCCTCGTCTCTCTCTGCTCTACGGACCAAAGATGCAGCAGTAGCATATAACGGCGGGGATCACCGGCGAACAAGAACGACGCACTTGTCGCCGTTCAATCTCCCTCATCTCCTCTCACTCTCCGGCCCCTCTCTTTCTCTGTCACCTACGCCTCCCCCCTCTGTCTCTGATCATTTGTCTCCTCTCAATCACCATCAATTGAATCTCCACCGTTCTAAACCCCGTCTCTATTTTGAGATCGACCTCGATCTGAATTTTGAACCCCATTTTCTCTTACCTTCCCATATTTATCTTTCTTAGCTTTGAAAGTTGAAGGTCTGGGTGTCTTTGTTGAAGAACTCCACCATCGATCTGATTTTTTTTAGACAATCGATCTGGGTTTGTTGTTTCTTTAGAAAGATTTGGGTTTTTTTTTTTTTGAAATTAGAAAGATCTGGGTTTGTGTACGTATATACATACACAAAATAAAAGTAAAAATAAAAATAAAAATAAAAATAAAAAATAAAAATAAATAATATAATACAAATTTTTGGAAATAGTAAAATAATGCTGAATAGTTAAAAAAAGGTTGGGGATAGGGCGGTTTTTAAGAAAGCGCCGTTCATGTTATTGGCGCTTTCCTGAAGCGCCGTTAATATTAACGGCGGTACAAAGCGCCGTTTAGCAAAAAGCGACACTTAGTTTAACGGCGGATGTAAAACCGCCGTTTCAACCGCCGTCCGCCGTGAGTACGACAAAGGGCGGTTTTGGGGCTTTCTAGGGCGCTTTTTGGGTGCCGTTTCTGGCAGAATTTCCTGTAGTGGTTATTGCAAACTGTATTTCATTCCAAATGCTCGATTTGTGTTCAAGGCCTTGAACTCCATTACACTATAACTAAAACTCTTTTCATCTTCTAGTTTTGCAAAAAGTTGGCGTACTCTATTCAACCCCTCCCCCCCCCCCTTCTAGAGTATATGTGTTGCATATTCTTCTGCATACTCCCCTTTCAGTGAGTTGTATTGACTTCTCATCAATAAAATTGGTTCTTTTTGGTCGTAGAGGTAGCTAGCCTAAAAATTAGTGAACCACGTTAGTTCTCGTGTTGTCCTTCGTCATATTCTTTCGTCTCATCGCCCCTCTTGGCGCTTCCACATCGTCTTCTAACAGTTCTCTTGCCGCCTAGGTCTTTCAGATAATTGTATTTGGTGCTTCGGTAACAAGGAAGGGCGGATCCACGCTTAAATATGTAGGGGCTATAGCCCCCACTCAACTTTGAGAAACTACGATTTTACTCTATATTGTTTCTACTAAATGCAATTTAGCCCATAATGATTTTTTTTGAAATAGAAATCATTACTGCATATGTTTTTCATTTAACCTATTTATATTTTTAAAATTTAACCCCCACTAGATGAAATATATGGATCCTTGGTTTAAAGCACAGGGCAAAGTAGATCATTGGTATAAAGCACAGAGCAAATTCTGAGAAGTGGCCTAAGGTTTGTCTTCGAATGCGAGTCAAAGAAGGAAAAAGTTTAGAGTTCTCATTTTAAGTAGAGTAATATCAATGTCATGTGCAGCATTTCATTTCATAATTCTGCCACATAGATAAATAATTACAGAGTATAGCCTTCAGTGATAATAAATTTATTTTTTCTTCTTGAAATGTAATGGTTCCGACTCCCTTCCCATTGGTTAAGGGAAACAAAGAGTTGGGGAGAAACAAAATTTGAAACATGAACAAACACAATCAAAACAAAGGGAAAGAAACAAGGAAAAGAAGATTCACTGTTAAAAAGGCATACATTGCATCCTTCCCCAAGCATGCACAAAGAGAAACATTTTTATTTTCATTAACAAAAAGGTAGCCGACTCTCTTCGCAATGGTTAACTGAAATAAAGAGTTGCCAGAGAAACAAAAACTTGAAAGATGGACAAACAAGAACAAAGCAAAGGGAATGAAACAGGGAAGAGAAGCTGCACGTTAAAAGGCAAGCATTGGATTCTTCTCCATTTCCTTCTTCTTTATTTGCCTTTCAGAATAATTTGGACATCAGAATTATTAGGAAGAGCTGGAATTGCTCCTTTCTTTGTTGTTGTGATGGCTCCACAAGCATTTGCATATTTCAGCACCTCCTTCAACTTTGCTTCATCCTGAAAAAATGTTTACAAAACAAACAAACGCAATCATTTGCAAGTTCCTTATTCAATAGACAATAATGATTAAAATAAAAGTATAGTAGTTGCATCACTAACCATGCCTTGCATTTTCGGTTTTAATAATTGATAAACAATGACTAATCAATTATTTATGAGTTAATTGAGCGTATAAGTACACAAATAAAGTCAACGAAATTTAGTGGTGTAGTGCGGGTTGTTCTGATACGTGGTGGGACGTGCAACCTAATGATTATTAAAGTTTTTCAATTGAAGTTTATTTTATTGTTTTGAAGGATTTAACAAAATCTCCAATTTAGATTTGTAAGGTTTATCTATATTGGGTTCAAACAGAGAACTATTTAATTACCTCAAGTATAGATCGGTCCTCAACAAGCTTGCACAAGAGAGCACCAACAAAAGAGTCGCCAGCACCAGTTGTGTCAACCGCATTCACATTGTATCCATCGACAGATCCACGGAAATTCTGATTTTCCAGAGAGATTTTAGCGCAATTATCACAAGACGCTCAACAGTGATTTTTTCATATTTTATGTGAAGTGACATGACATGGCTGACTAACCTTGGCATAGTATTTGCAACCCTTTTCACCTAGGGTTACAAGGAGGAGTTTCAAGTTGGGGTGCCATAGTGACATTGCAGATTCATCAGTAATCTTTCCAGTGAGGAATTCTAGCTCGTTGTCGCTAACCTTGATCAACTCTGCCTTGTCCCAAATGCTCATGATTTGTTTCTTCGCCTCCTCAGCTGATGGCCACAAGGGCAGTCTGAGGTTGGGGTCGTAGGAGAGGAGGGCTCCGCCTTCCTTTGCTGCCTCCATAGCCTTGATGTGAGCTGATCTACAGGGCTCCACAATCAAGCTTATTGATCCATAATGAAACACTTTAGCCTGCCATAAAAAGAGTTGACAATACCCATAAAAATAAATCAAGAGAAATCTTAAGAGCCATATATACTATGTGATCGACGGGCATAAGTAAAAAGTTGGTAAAATATTCGCTAAAGAATATAGCTCGAAATAGCAAACTTTTGGCACTTCTTATAATGTTTGATGACAACTGTTCGGACTTTATTTACCAAATTATAAAGTTTATATCAAGTGTTAAACGTGCAGCCTGAAATTGTGCATTTTAGGAAAACAAAATGTGATACCCTAATATATTGCAAAAGGGTGGTAGCTCATATGCTAAGAGCACTATCAGCTCTGCATCCGGCCTCAAGTATCAGCTATTAGGTTTAACACCCCCAAATAGTCCCAGGACAGTATGATATGTAGGTTGAAAGAATTAAAATTTAAAAAAAAAAAAATGACTGGGGTACCCTGTGCTGTTTGTATTTCACGGTTGTAGTTTTCGAAAGGTTCTGATTTGGAAAAAGTTGTTGGTATTAGGGTTGGTTTTCTGTTGCATCTAGTGGTCGGGCTCATTCAAATTTGGTAATCTCAAAGCCACAAAAAATATTTGTGTCCCCGTTATGTCCAGGTTCTATACTCCAAACGCACAAAATACAACTCCGAACGTACAAGGTATAAAAGACCAGAAACTATAAATTAACGAAATATCAAATTAGTCCAAATAAAGTTGTGACCGCAAAAGTTAAATATATACCCACTAGGATTCATAATGGGTGAGCAACGAATCATCTAATTTGATATGAGACCTCTAAAAATGTATTTATTAATCTGAAGAATATTTAAAGAACATATTCTAATACAATTATTGAGACATTGGTATAAACAAATAATGCATTTGTTTACATTTAGTTTAGACTTGTTTAGATCGGACTCGACACTCATCAAAGTACAATCAGTCTGAAATATCACGATCTGAAATGTACTCACCGATTTAATGAGATCGAGATTAAGCTCCGCCGGTGTCAACAGCATGTCAGCGCTAGGGTTCCGGTAGAACATAAACTCCCGATCCCCGTCAGCCTTCAGCGTCACGAATGCCAGCGCTGTCCTTGCACCCTTATCGAACAGTACACCTTGAGTCTGGACACCGTTCTCCTTCAAGATCCCAGCAAGCATCTGCCCAAACTCGTCATCCCCGAGCTTCCCCACGAAAGCCGCCTTGCCTCCGAGCCTCGTGATCGCGATGGCCACATTGGCCGGAGCACCGCCCGGCGCCTTGAGGAATCCCGGGGCCTCAGCTAGCGAGACGCCGGATACGGTTGGCACGAAATCGATCAGCATCTCACCAAAACTCACTATTAGACCATCTGAAGCACCATTTTTCGCAGCCATTGTAGAGAGACAGAATAGGGATAGAGGTTTACGATGATATAACCAGATTTAGGAGTTTTTGTGAGGTTTTAAATAGATCAAGAGAGGTTTGTTTGGTCTAGAGAGAGAAAGATTAGGGATTTTTCAATCTTGTTAGAGAGAGAAAGAAGAGATGTATTCCGATGATGTGCAAATCAAGTCATATATCTATAAATATATCCCTTTAATTTCGAAACGGACATGTTCTCACGTAGGAAAATTTGTAATTAATTTGGAACTCGTGATCCACACAGGATTTATAGTTTGTTTCATTTGTCTTATCTCATTGTAAATCTATTCGGAAATTTTCCCAAAATAAATAAATAATTAAATCTATTCGGAACTCGTGATCCATACGGGATTTTTTTGCAAGCATGATCCATAGGGGATTTAGTTGATTTGATATGACACATCCTTTTTTTTCGAGGAATTAGTCTCATTATTTTTTTTTTTTTTTTTTGCGGGAATATGGAGAACTTCATTAAAAGGAAAACATAGGCAAGTACAAGGTACGAAACAGATAGCCATCCTTCTAGTAGAGCCAAGCTAGCTAAACATAAACTCCTAACCAACAAACTAAGAGCAGCCAATGCTCAAAGCAAACAACCCACACAGACACTAACAAAATAAAACACAAACCCAACCAAAACATAGAGTTCAAACTAGAGCATTCAGAGATTACAGAAATATAGAGACCATCCATGATAGAGAAAAGGCAAGGAGCTAAGAGCTTAGAGTGCCAACACTAGTACAGAAACAATTTTAGAGACCTCTGAGACACATCCTTGCAATTTGAGTGATTAACCGTCAATGAAAGGGATGATGGCTGACATGAGCTCATCTCCTGGAATAGGTGGCAAGGAGGTGTGTTCAGCATAAGCTTCTATGGCATCATTTGACGCTGCAGCTGAGGAACTTTCCAAAGGAATGAAAGATGCTGGTGTCTTAGGGTCTGAGCCTGAAAAACCAGCAGAACTCTGACCAAACTCTGGGGGCAACACAGCAAGAGGAGAAGCTCCAGACACTGGGACTAAAGCAGCTGAAGAGGTAGACTGAGAGTGGCTTGGCATCCAGCTTGGGGCACCTGGGAGAACTGCAACCTCAACCCACTTTTCAGAAGCAGCTACAAAAGAAGATCCACTAGTTAGTCAGAGTAGCTAGAATACAGTTTGCCAAGGCCTCTATTTGCAAGAAGAGTTGGGCCTCCTGGGGTCTATAATCATCAAACAGTCGTTTATTTCTGGTAATCCAGAGAATCCAGAAGATGGCAGGAATCCAGTGCCAGTTTGTAACTTTAATTAAAACTTTCTTCTTCCTTATCCAATTTAGAAGCCAAGTTTGTAAGTGAGTATGGCCTAAAGGCTTACAGGAGGAGGGGAGAGGAGCCCTATTCCACACTCTCAGAGCCACATTACAAGATACAAAAATATGGAGCTCAGTTTCAGGCTGATGAAGACAGACCGGACACATTGGACTTATCGAGTTAACTCTAAGATGAATGTTAGCAAGACAAGGAAGAGAATCTGTAATAATTCTCCAAAACAGATGCTGGATATTAGCTGGGAGACCAGAAGACCAAAATTTTCTCCATTGTGGAGAGAAGGAGATAGGCTTGAAAGTTATCTTTTTTGAGGAAAGATTTGGAGAAGAGTTATTGTAGTTTTGCAGATTATATGCAGATTTAACAGTGTAGATTCCATTTGAAGAGGCTTGCCAGAGAGGGGTGTTTGTTTGATGGTCTCTATTAACACTACTAATAGCCTCCTGTCTGAGTTGCTCACTTAACCATTTGGGGAATAGCTTCTCAATGAGAGGGAAGTTCCACTGATTATCTGATTCTAGTTTCAGTTGAGAAATCCACTTGTAGCTTTGAATTCTGTCCGTACTTAGCAAACAATCAGCAATGGAAGAACTTGGAACATCTTTAATCCACCCCCCTGCTCTAATCCATATTCTACTACCATCTCCCACCTCCCAAGATAAGCCCAGCTGAAGAGTGTCTCTCCCTTTGCAAATACTTTTCCAAGCACAAGAGGAGTTGGGATTAACTTTTCCTCCTAAAAAGGGTTTTCTCTTACAATATTTAGATGTGAAATATTTACTAAAAAGGGAATTGTTGTCATATAAGATTCTCCAAGAATTTTTTGCCATTAGAGCATTATTGAAGCATTGAATGTTCTTAAAACCCATTCCCCCTCTATTGGGCTTATTGCAAAGGAAATCCCATGAGAGCCAATGAATACCCTTTTTAGCTGTATTGCCAAACCAAAAAAATTTTGAGAGCATGGCCTGAATTGCTTCACACTCAGTTTTGGAAAAGAGACTTATGGACATTGGGTAGACTAAATAACTGTTTAAAACTGCCTTTATAAGAGTGGCTCTACCATAAGTGTTTAGAAGCAATCCTTTCCAGCCAGCACATTTTTGAAGAATTTTAGCCTTAGTTGTCTTTATGATCTCCTTATTAGTCCCTTTATGATCAAGATGGACCCCTAAATATTTTCCTATACATTCCTGAGGGGCTATTCCTAAGTTGGTAGCAAATATAAGTTTGTCCCTATCACTACAGTTTGGACTAAAGACAAGAGAGGATTTATCAAGATTAATATCTAGGCCAGTTTGAGTAGCAAATTCATCAAGAATAGCTTTGATCTGGGAGGCAGTTTGATCCTGAATGGTGAAGAAAAGCAGAGTGTCATCTGCAAATTGAAGGTGGGTGATACTATGAGCTCTTGAGTAAGGTATACCACAGAGTTTCTTATCTCTTTCTGCCATTTGTAGTGAGCCAGACAGAGCTTCAGCACAAATAGTAAAAAGGAATGGTGACAGGGGATCGCCCTGTCTTAAACCTCTTTTAGGGGTAAAGTATGTAGTTTGAGTGCCATTTATCAGAATGGAGTACGAGACTGTAGTAACACATTGCATTACTAATTTAATAAAGTGGGAGGGAAAATGCATTTGGACTAGGATATGTTCTAGGAAATCCCACCTAACTCTATCAAAAGCTTTAGAGATATCTAATTTTAAAGCTCCCAGTTTATGATTATGTGAAGACTTAGCCTTATGAATTGTGTGAACTAGGTCTTGGGCAATCAAAATGTTATCTTGAATTAATATTTGAGGGACAAAACCATTTTGATTAGCTGAAATTAGAGAAGGGAGAACACTTTTTAGTCTATTTGCTAAAACCTTAGCAATAATTCTATATAAAACGTTACAAAGACTTATTGGCCTGTAGTCTTTGACTTTTTGAGGATTGTTATTTTTAGGTATAAGAATGATATGTGTTTTATTTATTTCTTTAAGCATATGACCTGAGTTTAGGAAAGATAACACTGCAGAAGTAACAGGGGTGGCTATAGTACTCCATGCTTTTTGAAAGAAAGCTGGTTGAAAACCATCAGGCCCAGGAGCCTTAAGAGGATTCATATCAAACACAGCTTTTTTAACTTCCATGGCAGTGAAAGGTTTGTTTAAAGAGAGTTGTTGATCAATATTTAGTAAGTTGGTGACATTAAAAAGAAGAGAGAAGGCATACATGTCATTATTTTCTCTTAGCAGAGAGAGTTGGCTAGGTGTTGGGTCAGAGTAAATATTCTTGAAATAGGAAATAAAAGTGTCCCTTACTTCCCTAGAATCTGTGACAAGAGATCCATTATCCATAGTAATAGAGTAGATAGTGTTTTTATTTTTCCTAATTTTTGTATAAGCATGGAAGAACTTTGTGTTTTTATTTCCTTCCTTCAACCACTTGCATCTAGCTCTATGAGCCCAAAAAACTTCTTCACAGTCTAGAAGGCGTTGAAGATCTCCATGAAGCCTAGCAAATTTTGCAGCAGCTTCTGGATCTGGGAGAAGCTCTTGGGCTTGAACTAGTTCTTGTTTAGTATTAGCTATTTGCTTAGATAAAGAAGGTCTATTCATGGCCCAAACCCTAAATGCTTTAAGGGTAATTTGCAGAAGCTTGACTACTCTGAAACATGGGGAACCATATATTGGGAGTTTCCAAATGTACTCCAAAAGGCTTAGAGTGCCATGACTATTTAACCACCATGTTTCAAATCTTCTAATAGGGGAGGACCTTAAGATAGGATTGTGCACCAGGTTCAACTGCATAGGTGAATGATCAGAGACTCCTAAACCTAGATTTTGTATGGTAACAGTTGGATAGATATGCAAGAAATCAGCATTACACCAAGCCCTATCAAGTCTTTCAAAGGTAGGCATAGTTCCATAACGATTATTAGACCAAGTGAACCATGGACCAATGTTCCTAACTTCAAATAGGCTCCAATTATTTAGATAGATTTTTAAGAGATCCGCTCCTCTTAGATTAGATGCATTTGGCCCAGCTTTGTCCTGTGGGAAGATGACTTGATTAAAGTCTCCAATAAGGCAGAGGGGGCGCTGAAGAGGAAGGGACGCATCAAAATACTCCCAAACTTCCTTTCTAAGTTCAAAAACAGGCGATCCATAAACTAATCCTAAGATCCAAGTTGGGTTTAAGGAGGTATTGATTTCCATTAATATGAGGTTTGAAGAAGTTGAAAGAATAGAGCAAGAAAACTCTGATGAGTGCCATGCACACCAAAGACCTCCTGCAGATCCAATAGGATCAACATACACTGCCTTATCAAATCCTAGTTTCCTAAATTTTCTAGATATAGTAGGGGCTTTCATTTTAGTTTCTGATAAAAATATCAGGGAGGGCTTGAGCCTGCGGGTCAAAGAAAAAACTTCTCGAATTGCAGAGTCTTGACCCAGTCCTCTGCAATTCCAGCTTAGGATGTTCATGGCTCTCGTGGGGGTTGTTGTGGGACAACCACCCTAAGCCCTTTACATATTTTTTTCCTAATATGCAGTGAGGATTCAGCCGTTTCTTTCATGTATCTTAAACGTTTTTTAAATTTAAATTTGAAAAACAAATCTGAGAAGGGGTTAACATTAAAGATGGAATTGAAGGTTTCAATGAAATTAGAGGATGTACCTTTGTTTTGCTTAGAAACTCCCCTGGCTCTAGGTTTCTTACCCTTCTCTTTTTGCTCTTCTAAGTATGTGCTTGGGGATCCTCTTTTCTTAGCAGGGTTCCTCAGGGCTGGGATTTGAACTGACCTTGCTCTTGTCTGCGGCTTATTTGGCTTCACCACCTCTTTCATTACTTCCTTCTTCTGCTGCCTGCCTCTCTTTCCTTCTCCCCTTTTACCTCTTGTTTTCTTTGGGATAGATGGTCCACCTTCCTTGTTTTTGTCTTGATCTAACTCTTTCACCTCCTTGTTTCTCTGAGCCATGTCTTGGTCCGCTTCTGTGGATGCTGATCCTGGGAAGTCCGGAGCTTTTATGGAGAAACCAGAGTGGGAGAGCATCTTATAGGTCGTTGGTAAAAGCCTCATGTTTGGTGGAGTACAGAGGTGGGTCAATAGAACAGAGGGGGCTGATTGGTGGGACAGAAGGTGCAAACCTTCATTTTCGATGGAGTGGTGTCTATTTATAGTGTTTATGGGGGGGAGTTGACGGAGCTCTTGCATTAAAGAGTCATCCGTTGGATTTCCAAGAGGCATGGGGCAGTTCAAAGGAGCTGTGAGGTTCTGGAAAGGGGGGAAGCTAATTGAATGTGGCTGTTGAAGATTTTGAACATTCACTGCACCTGAGGCAGGACATGCATTGAATAACTGGGGGATTTGTGGAGCCATTTGGGGAAGAGGAAGCGGGTGGAGAACAGGAATCAGTTGTGGATTCATTGATGACTGGGGTGGTATAAAAGAGTGATGTTCACCATCTATTGGCCGTTTGGAGTTGGGGTCTGTGAGTGGTCTGGAAGGGGGAGTGAGGAAAATATCAGTATCATTAGATGAGGAGGATTGATCATCTTTTTGACGTTTCATGGGGGGGCCTTGGTTAGGATCTAGATGGGCTGGGATCTCTTGGAAGGTGTAGTCAGGAGTGATTCTTGAGTCAAATTTCATAGTCCGATATGGACCATGTTTGGAGTGAAACTTCAAAAGATGAGTGAAAAGTTTGCGGTGGGGATTGACATGAAACTGATAGGCAGAGAGGTGGTCAGACTGAAGATATCTTGCTTCCAATCGCTCTAGAACTTCAACCAGGTTAGCATTACAGTGTCTATTATCATGCCCTATAATCCCACACCTATAGCAGACCTTGAAGATTCTCTCATAGCTAAAGAACACCCACTTCTTTTCTTCTTCCCCCGGTACAACAACATAAGCACCAGGCACCAACGAGTAGTCTAGCCTAACTCTAGATTTGATTCTTAAGCTTTGCATGCTACGGACTCTATCAAAGTTCCAATCAACCACCAAAAGATCACCCGCCAAATTACCCAATTTTTCAGCAGTTTCATGCTCAAAACCTTCCAAAGAAATGTTGGGAACTTGAAACCAAAGATCTGCCGTGGTAAAATCGATTTCACTAAAAGCCTGATTGTTTTTCCTTTCTTTAAAAACCAAAGTAAGACCATGCAAAGAGATCACCGATTCATTTAGGAAAAATTTCTTATCTTCAACACGTTGAAAATGGAAAATATAAAAATCCCCTTTTTTTTCAATCCAAACAAAACCAAACGTTTTCCATGCCTTACTGATTGCCTTCTGCATGACTACAGGGGAGAGAGTGGATTTTCCCAGAAATTTTGCAACCATGGAGTCTTTGAGAATTTCTCTGAATGCAAAGACACGAGTGGGATTGAGTGGCAAAACAGACCCTCTTTCATCCAGCCTCTCTTGCATGGAATCATTGGAGGAAGGACTATGGGAATCAAACTGATAGGGGTTGGACATGTTGTGTTGACGAGAAAAGACACAAAGAGGTGAAGGGATTAGGGTTACACAATGGCAACAGAGACTCATACAAACAACAATTTAAAGAGGAAAAGAAAGACTACAACCTACTGTAATTCCTAGCTAGCTCATATTAGACCTATAGGATTGCCACAATCTGCAGCAAATCAACAAGATTTCGAGAAAAGAGGCAGTGATTTACGGTGATTTGCCGTGATTCTCCACCAAGGGGTGGCCAATGCATGCAAGGGTAGTGATGATGGTTTGGGGGGTGTAGTGGAGAGAGTAGCAGAGAGAAGAGAATTACAATTCTCAATGCTAGAGTGATGATGGGTTTGCATGAAAGAAGATTAAAAAACTAAACATGAAGAAGATCAACCAATGCATGAAACGGATGAAATGATAAAACAAGATTGAAAGGGAGAAGATATGCACCAAGATTTGCAAAAGAAACTGCAGAATTCGAAGGGGTGGCTCCGAGAGCAAAGTTGGGGCTCCTCAATCCTAGAGAGAGAAAGAGCAGTTTTTCATAATTGGTCTCATTATTGAAACATACATTTTTTTTGTAATTAAATCATATAGCCGGGTTCGAACCTAAGACTTTCATGCAAGAGTTTCAAATGCTCTACCACTGAGCTATCACCAAAACGAACATAGGTCAAATTAGATAGGCATTGAATAAAAATATCAATAACATATTTTTGGGTAATTGATCTTAAACCTACATGTAATATATCGTTTGGTAAATAACGTGTCACTTTGAATTTCGCGCCACAACTCATGCAATTTAGTTTTGTGGGACACATAACTCAAAATCGTTAACGTGTGTGAATACATAAGGAAACCCATCACATGTCCGTCACGTGATATTCTTCCAGACACACCCTGAAACAACCCGAAGGACCACAGTTCACAGCTAGTACAACTCAACCAAAATTACCAAGTATATTATTCATAAATAAAAGGAGAAACCCTCTAAAACGTTTGGAAACAAAGAAATGAACATTCACTAACAAACTAAGTGATAACACTGAAATTAAACTTTATTTGCTGCTAAATCCCTAAGCTTCAGCATGTGTGCGCGTTTCCCCCACCTTAATGCCAACCTGCGGGTTTAAAATAGACGCAGCCGACCGTAGAAAAATTTTAATAAGTACAAACTGAGTAAGTATATACCTAAATACGTAAACAAGAGTTTGGCTAAAGATAACACACGATTTGATAAAATTCCATTTGAAAGATGCCATGAGTAATTGTCAAACTCAGTGATAGTAAACCAAGGCTGAAGGGATTTCGAGCATATAAACAATAAACCAGATCCATATTTTTAATGTTCGGTTTGGTTGAGGCGTAGCCTACGAGCCCCAACAGGCACGATGTGGACAGAGAGGTCATGATGCAATAAATCATAATAAGAGGGGCGTATTCTTGAAATATACAAATTTCTCCCCGGACGTTAGTAGATAGCCCTTCGCTATCCCGCCCTAACCATTCTAATGAAACCTTAAGTGTCGACACCCCTATACAGTCATGACCTAAACATGCATAGGCAGTACTCATAGACTCCACGATAAAATTAATGGGTATATACCCTAAAGGGGAATCAACGCACATGTGTCCCCGACCGTAGCCGTCACGCACATCATCTGCACATCATCCTAATTATATTAGCGCGCTTTCATCAATTTAAACATGTCAGAGCTTTAGTTTCAAATCTCGCGTAACCAGGTATTTACCAGAAGAGTAACAATTTATAACTTTGGGAATAACACACGCCAAACACATTTTGACAGTTAAGATATTGTGCATATAGACTTACTTGGATTGAAGAAAGCTCCACACACACAAGTAAGCACGAAACTAGTACTCGTAGCAAGGACGCTCAAAGAACTGATCGTCTACGAACTCAGAATCTACAATTATCACATAATCCTGACATTAACACGTGACCAAACTCACACAACAAATGCAATTATGCCCTATATGCAAATGCAAAGAATATTTCCCGGATAAGCTCCCAGTTCAATTTAACCCCAAAATCATTTACACGACTCTAGTATTAGAAAAGAATAATAACTTATTAAGTTATGATATTAAGAAAAATAATGAAATAAAAACAATAGAAACAAGCGCTAAACTAATTAATTATATTATAAAAATCTATTACAACTAGTTATTTAAAAACTATTATAATATTGAAAATTGATATTAGTATTAAAGAAAATTTAACTTCACTTATTAAAATAGTAAATACATATTTATGAACCAATATTTATTTTTATTGAATTAAAGCACACAATTGTCAAAGTACCTGACCGCTTAAGAAAACTACTTTTATTTATTAACAAATATCTACGTTTTTAATGAAACCACTCTTGTAAAATTATACTATAGAACTTATATTTATTTCCATTTAAAGAAACTATTTAATTAGAGGTAATGTTAATAATGAAAAGCAATAGTTATAGGTATAACTATAATAAATTAGAAGGAAACATATTTCTAATTAACATCTAAAACCTCCCCCAACTTTTTTGCAAGTACAACAACCTCAACAGATTCATTAAATGCCAAACTGACCCCAAATACCAAAACCATTTCATCTTCATCTCCTTCGCTAGAACACCCATATGCAGTGACTCCAACCGACACACACAGACATATATACATGCTTACACCTACAAAGTCTCAAGAAAACAGAGAATAATGAACAAAAATGAAAATTACATATGGGTTTACCGAACAAAGGAGACGAAGACTAATCGACGAAGACGACGACCGCTACCTTGGTGGTCGCCGGAGCAGAGGGAAGCGACAGTGAGTGGGAAGAAGTCAAACGGAGCAGAGGGAACGACGGAGAATAGCCGGTGAATTGACCGGTTCCGGCGTCGGTGATTCTGGGTCTGAAATTCGCGTCAGCGCAGAAACAGAGCCGACGGTGCTCTGTTGACTCCTCGTGGTTCGTTGAGAAGAAGAAGGAAATGGGGCGATTTGGCGGTGCTGGTTTTCGCCGGAATTTGCAGGGACGGTGGTGGTAGCGTTTGGCGGTAGTTCTTGAAAACAGAGCAGGTGGGTTTTTCTTCGGCAGAACAGGGAGTGTTGGAGATGGAGTGACGAGGGAGGGGAACGAGGGTTGATATAGGTTGGAAGGGGGTGGAATTGAGGGAGTACGTGGGAGAATTCGTGGGAGAAACATGGGAGAAACGTTGAGGGAGAATCGGGAAGAAGTTGAAGGAAGAAACCCAGTTTCAGATGGGTTTGTTTTCCGTTGGAGTGAGAGAGAGATGGTACATGTGGGTTCTCCATCTAAGTTTGAGAAATGACACTTTAACCCCCACACCTAAGTTTAGGAAACTACAAATGCACAACCCCCCCCCCCCCGAGTTTAAGAAAAGCTAACACTAACCCATAATATTAGGAAATTAACAAACAAATACCCTAATAAATAGGGTATTACGTACCTACTCCTTCATCTTCTTGGATTCTCTCATCGACCGTAGCAGATGACCGTTTGTGGTCTCTAATACTTAAGCCTCCAGAAAATGCATTAGAGACAGAGAAGAAATAGAGAATACTTGTTACTGATCGTTATGGACTGAGAGACAGTAATGGATCTTCGGGCTTTTCGATGTGGAGTTGAGTCGGAGTTGAAGCCTTCTTGGACACCGTAGAATTCGGGAAGACGTTTCTATGGCTGTGCGATCTAAACTCCTGTAAGTTTAAGTTATAATTATAGTTTTAGTTTTGTGTATCTGTCTATTGTGTTGAAGCATTTATTCATTCTTCACGAAATTGCCTCTTGTTCTATAGCATACGTGTTGGTGTTGCTGTTATCGGGGTTATGGTTTCTTTATGCGGTTTGTTCCACCCATGTGTCCAAGGAGAACAAAATCATTCCCCAAATTTGTTTGATCTTAATTGCTGTGATTATGTCTGTTGGGTTCTTTTGGTTGATTCAAAACCCGAACATGGGATTGTCACTTTGACTAACATAATTGGTAGTGTCTTTATTTGGTTAGGAAATAAATTTTGGACGGGTTAATTCCTTGTTTGACTCAGATTAGGTTTGGACATTACTTTGGCTCCAAGTCATGTAGTAGTATAAATAGATGGTAGGGTCGTGACTTTGTGGAGTGTGATTGTAATTGGTTTTGGTTTCTCATCAATAAATTGATTTGGTTTGGCTGTAGATGTAGCTAGTCTCAAAACTAGTGAACCACGTAATTCTTGTGTTCTTGATCTTACTCATGTTGTTCTTGATTTCTCTTGTCTCTCGCGTATTGGAATCCTAACAAGTGGTATCAGAGCCAGCTTCGTTGAGTTTCAAGAGAAGCAATGGCGAGTTCGTGATCTAGATATGTCAGGTTTGATAGGAAGATTGAGTTTCTGCTGGTTGGGATCTGAAATAGGGGTTGCAAGCAAACGAAACCTTTTTAGGGAGGCTATCGGTTCCCTTGTTGGGGGAACTATCGAACTCTTGTTGTGGAGAATCGGAATTGTGGATCTGGTTTTAGTACATCTGGCACGCTTTCGGTTCCGGGATGCGTCTATCGATATGGCGTGCTCAACCCGGTAAATGATCTGGATCTATAACTGGATTTTTCGGCTAGGAGGATTCAAGCCTAGGTGGAGGCGGCTCGGAGAAACTAGCGAATTGAGGAAGAAGTTTCATTGGAAGAGGGAGTGTCCCACGAATCGTGCACCTATAGATCTCACTTCAGGTGGAGGAGGAGGAACACCCAAGGACCCTGTAGCTCTCTAGGCCCCTTGGGGCGGTTCGAGCTTGAGGCATGGACCATTGGTGCCGGTGGTTAGGCACGCATGATTAGTAGCGTGTTATTGTGCACGCATCGATTGGTGGCGCGATTGGATCTTGGACTTGCACGCTTTGATTATTGGTTTTGCGCATTGGTGTGGATGGCGGCGCAAATTGGCAGGACATTGTTTGATATGAACTTTTTTCACTAAGTGTCATTGGAGTGACGTTGGGTTATGAATTAGTCATGGTGCATTGAAGAGGCGTTTGTTAGGACGCATTGGTAGTGTGTTAAATTCCCCAAATTGGGAATGCACTCATATTGGGTTTGTTGGATTGATGAGAAGAATTAGTTCGGTAGCTGTAGATAGTGCTTTCTGAGCTGACAGATCTTGGCCACGTGGCAACCATTCAGCACACCATATTGTGCTCCACACACACTGGATCACCAGCCGAGCTGATCCATGTGGGGGCTGCGAGACAGAGCCCTCGCATACCACCGCACGGGACCTGTAGGGACTTAGTGGTTTGGAGGCTAGAGTAAGCCCTGTCGCGTGCGAGCCAAGCCCGCGCGCGACCTTTAGTAACGGTTTTGAGAGATTTATGGCACGAGCTCCATAAACCCGGTCAATCCGGTCAAACCCGGTCAACCTCGTAACGGTTCCGGTATTCGCGCACAACGTGCTGTAACGGTCCCTATATACTCGGACGAACGTGCCGTTATGGTTAAGCTAATTAAGCCGCCATCAATGGGCGCATTAACCACACTACAACGGTCACGTTCTCTGCTATATATAGGACGTTAACCTTTCCATACAAAGGAGAACACACTGGCCATACGCGGAAGCTCTGCCAAACCTCTGTCTCTCTCTCAGACATTACTACTGCCTTACTCTCTCCCTACACACAACCCCACTCTTCCTGTGCGATCCTTGATCCACTACATACGGTTTACACGGAGGTCTCCCCGCCGGAATCTCTTGTGCACATTTTGGTGAACCCGACGTGAACTTACCGGCAAAAGCAACCATGTCTCAGGAGGATGATGTCAGCAACAGATCGCCCTCCACCGAAGCTCCCTCGGGAGACGAGACCCGCCGTACTCCTACGACTCCCGGCGAGACACCGACGCTAGAGTCTCTGGACGCCACTGTTCAGAGTCAGGCGAAAGCTCTCAAAGCCCAGTCCGCGCAATTGGAACGGATTCTGGCCGTTCTGGGCACCCTTGCGCCAAATCCTTCGTCAGCCACCGCTGTCCCTCAAGGAGGAGGAGCCCCTACCGCTCCAGGATTGGGAGTGTCAACCACACCTCCCAACCCCAATCTGCAGACTCCACCGGCGACTACGCAGCTGCCTTCGGTTCAGGGGTCAACGGCTCAAATGTTGCCTCTTGCTGCTCACACTCCTCAGCCCTCGGCTTTGGCGTCTAACCCGACTCTGCAGTACCCTTTGCCTCCTCCAACGGCAATCTGGGGGAATGCGAGTAGTTAGTATGTTCCCAATCCCCCGACGGCATATGTGTCGCCTCCGCCATCGGCAACCCCTCCTTCAGCCACCGAAGGAAGCATTCCAGAGTGCATGACGTCTCTGCAGAAACGCGTGGACACTATTCTGGCTCATCAGTCATTCGCGGATACCATTATCCCGAAGTTAGACAACGATCCACCTATTCCACGAGAGATCTATCTCATGCCTAACCCGGCGGGGCACAAGGCTCCTAAATGGGATAAGTTCGAGGATGTCAATGGAAACGCTCATGAGCATGTCATGCGATGTCATGGGGCCATATGGGGCTGATCCCAAATTGCTGATGCGAGAGTTCCCGAAATCTCTAGGGAACGTAGCGTACAAATGGTACCGAACATTGGAAGCCGGATCTGTGAAGACTTGGGACGACATGGTCCAGAAGTTCTATACCAAGTTCTTCCAGATGGAAGAAAAAGTGACGATGATCCATCTCTCGCGGATGTATCAGAAGCGCGAGGAGGACGGGATCACTTTCATCAAGAAATTCAGGGCAAAATCCTTGGAATGCAAAGATCCAATGCTCGAAAGCCGGCTCGTAGAGATATGCCTGCAGTGCATGCGAGATGAATACAAAGGTATGCTCATTAATTTGCAAACACCTACGTTTTCAAAGCTAATTGAATGCACGAAGAATATCGAGCCTATAGTCGAGAGGCAGAAAAAGAAGAACGCTCCGGAGCGACCTCCGAGCGCCACCACCTATAAGATCGGGAGGTTCGGTTACAAGAGGGGACGCGAAGCTGAGGTCAATACAGTTTCACCCCAGAAGCAAGCGAAGGTTGTGAACTTCGACGTACCACCCCTACCATGCTCAGTAGAGGAGGCAAGCGACCTCTGCAGGCAGTGGCGTAAGGACGGTGTCCTACCGCCGCTCGAGAAGATACCTTCCAAGGAGATGGTGAGAGACCCCAAGTGGTGCGAGTACCACGGCAAGGTCATGCACCCCACGGCCGAATGCAAGAAGCTTAGGTTCGCGTTCGACCAGAAGATGAAGAACGGCGAGCTTATCGTCAGCGATCCCCGGAAGGATGTGCGCAACAACCCGCTTCCTTCTCATGCGGAGCAGGGCTCGAAGGGCAAAGAGGTCGCCATGATCTCAATCGTCGACTTGGAAGAAGTCGCAGAGGATGGTCTACCCATCGTTGCTGAGGTCCATGAAGACGAAGACTACAGCATGGACACGGAGGATGAGCGTGCTGACCGGATGAAAGGGTCGCACGGCTTCAGCAGATTCTTCGACGAGATGAATTTCTCGGAGAAATGCCGGACAGATATGACGAAAGCGATCTTGAGAATAGCAGAAGACTACGAGGAGGATCTTGTAGTATCCGACGGGAAAGTCATCAGGGCGTCTCGCTCTACAGAAAAGATTATGACCTTTTCTGCCAGCGATAAGAAGACAGATGCGAGCCACCAGAGGCCTCTGTACGTGACAGCCATCATCAACGGCGTCGAGTTCAAACGAGCATTCGTCGACGGCGGAGCAGCGGTCAACGTCGTTCGCTCCACACACTGAAGCTAGCAGGGATCCCCGAGCATAAGATCGTCAAGCGCCCATCTCCGCTGATGGGATTCGGAAGCGACTCTCGAATGACTATCGGATGGATCCGCCTGGGCGTTCAGATTGGCAAAATCAAGTGCTCAGCAAAGTTCTATGTCATAGACGCGAACACTACATACCACATGATTATTGGTCGAGCCTGGATTCATCGCTTCGATGCGGTTCCTTCAACAGCCCACCAAGTTATGAAATCTATCTGGAACGACAGAGTAGTCGAGATACCGGCTTCGACGAACCCATTCAACCTGGACGAAGCACATCTCAGCGAGGCGGTGTGGTTCACCGAGATGGCAGATGAGCAAACACCGGGACCATTCAGCTCTACTCCTTTGCCTCTCTGGGAGGACATCAAGGACCAGTCACCTGCGGGAGTAATGGTGACAAGGGAAGATGCCAAGGATAAGCCGCCTACACGCGAAGAGGCGCCGCGTATCGCATACCATCGGAAGAATGTGTATACTCTGAAGAGAATCGCAAAGCATGACCCCGAGGGCAAGGAGATAGAGAGCTTCTACGCTAATGGGAAGAAATGCTATCGCATATGAAGGTGCGCGGGGATGTCCTCACACGGGCATGGGGATATCCCTGGGCAAATCAATCAAATCGAGCAGATTGCACTGACGGAAAAGCCAATGCAGAGCACTCCAGATGAGAAGCTCAAAGAAGCGCCTGAATACATGGAAGACAGGCCCAGACCGCAAAAGCAAGAGCTAAAGGAAGTGTTCCTCAGCCCGAATGAGGAAAAGAAAAGGCCAGTCTTTTTAAGTGCGGACCTCACAAGCGAAGAGGAGCAAGGGCTGCTACAACTCCTAACTGAATACAAGGATGTGTTCGCATGGGAGTACGATGAAATGCAAGGTCTGGATACAAGCATCACCATGCACCGTTTAGACATCATCCCAGGGTCTAAACCGGTAAAGCAGAGCACAAGGAGCTTCAGACCGGAGCTTAACGTGAAAATCAAGCAGGAAATTGTCAAACTCCTAGATGCCAAGTTCATAGAGCCGAACCACCATCCCACATGGTTGGCCAACATCGTGCCAGTGGTGAAAAAGAACGGACAACTCCGCATCTCTGTGGACTTCCGAGATCTCAATCGCTTCTGCCCCAAGGACGATTTCCCACTGCCCAATATCGATTTGCTTATCGATTCAACAGCGGGCCATCGCATGTTCAGTTTCATGGATGGCTTCAGCGGGTACAACCAGGTCAAGATGGATCCCGAAGACGCGCGAAAAACTGCATTCATTACTCCGGTGGGAGTGTTCAACTACACAGTGATGCCGTTCGGTCTTAAGAACGCGGGTGCGACCTATCAGCGGGCCATGATGGCTCTGTTCCATGATATGATGCACAAAGAAGTGGAATTCTATGTGGATGACCTGGTGGTTAAATCCAAGCACGAAGCAGATCACCTCGCAGATCTACAAAAGGTGTTCAATAGATGCAGACGCTTTCAACTAAAGATGAACCCCATGAAATGCGCATTTGGGGTAACATCAGGGAAGTTCTTGGGATGCGTAGTTCATCGTCAAGGAATCAAGCCCGACCCTGCGAAAGTATCAGCCATAACTGGCATGACGCCGCCCCATAACCAGAGTGCATTGAAGACATTTTTAGGAAAGCTATCCTATCTGCGAAGATTCATCCCGGCGATTGCCGAAATCACATGCTGTTTTAGCACTCTTCTCAAGAAGGACGCCGTGTACAACTGGGCTCCGGAGCACGAAGCCGCATTCGAAAAGCTGAAGGATTTGCTGACATCCTCGAAAATAATGATCGCACCTCAACTGGGATCACCGCTTCTGCTATATCTGACATCAACAAGGAGATCTATAGGAGCGCTCTTGGCTCAGGAGTATGAAGTCCAAGAGAGACCTATCTATTACATCTCTCGCATCGTGCAGCCTGCTGAATCAAGGTACACAGACATCGAACGTCATTGCCTTGCCTTATTCTTTGTGATAGAGAAGTTGAAACACTATTTTGCATCACACAAAGTAGTAGTGGTCACCAAGAGCGACCCTATACGATATTTGCTAACTCACACTACTCCGGGCGGGAGATTGGCGAAATGGTACATGACCATCTCTCAATACGATATCACATGCGTGCGACCGCGAGCGATCAAGTCGCAGGCGGTAGCGGATCTGTTGGCACAGTTCCCCGATAACAGCCACGAGCCCGTGATCGAAGAAGAGCTCGAAGGCCCTGAGATCTATGCAATCGACGTGCCCTATTGGACGCTCCACTTTGACGGCTCGTCCACAAGGAAAGGTGGAGGCATTGGGATAGTCTTGACCAAACCAGATGGGGAGGTCGTACAGATGTCCGCAAAGCTCAACTTCGCAGTCACAAACAATGAAGCGGAATACGAAGCTCTCATCGCAGGGCTCCGCGCGGCGAAAGCCTTGGAAGTAAGCAATCTAACGGTCATGGGAGACTCCAAGTTGATCGTCAAGCAAGCCTCGGGCGAGTACGGTTTGAAGGAGATCAACCTTCTATCTTACCGCACCTTAGTGCAAAAGCTGGTACAGCAGTTTTGTGATGTGAGGTACGAGCACAAGCCCCGAGCAGACAACAGACATGCAGATGCTCTGGCAACCTTGGGATCTAAGGTCAGTACAGAAAAATGTCCCGCGAAGATCTCCATTGAAGTACGAACATCGTCGGCATTGGCAGAAGATGCGTGCGACGACGAACACATGGACGACACAGACTGGAGAAAAGCAATCCTACAAGCTATTGCGGAAGGCACAAGCAGTGAAAGCTGGGCACTCACAAAAGGGTACTGCATACATGATAACACCCTCTACTAAAAGGGTCCTGGCGGAATACTCATGCGATGCGTCTCCGAGCAAGAGGGACAACTTTTGTTAGAAAAGATTCACCAACACGCTTGCGGAGAAAGCGAGGTGTCAATCTACAGGAAGGCTCAGAGATATGGCACTCATTGGCCAGACATGTCAACAGCCGCAACCCTGATACAAGGAAAGTGCGAGAGTTGCGCACTAATCAAAGATTCTCTACTCATCGCCCTAACCGATGACGACACGGACTGGAGGAAGCCACTATTCGATTTCCTCACCCAGGGCACCGTGCCCAAATCAAGAAAAGAAGCCGAGAAATTGAAAAGGAAAGCGTCTCGATATGTGGTACAGGAAAACCTACTTTGGCGAAGAGGTCACGAGGGCAACTTGCTGCGATGTCTAGACGGCAGAGAAGCACAAGAAGTCATGGACCTTTCTCATCAGGTGGAACACCAAGGAGGTGCAAAATTATGCAGGCAGCTCCTCTCAATTGGATATTTCTGGCCCACGATGGAGGCCGATTGCCGCGCCAAAGTACGACGCTGCCAGGAATGCTAGTTCAAGGGAAACCTGGTGCACGCTCCCGCCGTGGATCTACATGCATTAGGCACACCATGGCCATTTCACACATGGGCTTTGGACTTCATCGGTCCCATCCGACCGACGTCGCACGGGAACCATTTCATTCTCACCGCGACTGAGCTATTCACCAAGTGGGTGGAAGCAATACCACTGAAGACGGCAAATGCGCTGGCTGTGGTCAACTTCATCCAGGAAAGCATCATATGCAGGTTCGGAATCCCAAACACCATTCTTTCAGATAATGGTACTCCTTTGGTTAATCGCCAGGTAGCTGCGAAATTAGCGGAGTACAATATCAGGCAGATATGTTCTACCCCTTATAACCCAAAGGGAAATGGACAAGCTGAAGCGACCAACAAAACGCTGTTGAGAATTTTGAGCAAGATGGTCGCAGATGACCACAAGAAGTGGGCCGACTCTCTAAGCATAGCTCTGTGGGCCTACCGAACTTCTCCAAGGACACCCACGGGGGCCTCGCCATTTCTACTATGTTATGGGGCCGAAGCTGTGGTACCTGCGGAGGTGAGAGTCAATTCGGCGAGGCTAGCCTTCCACGCACTCTACGAAAATCAACGCGATCATGATTTAGTCTTGTTGGAGGAAAAGCGAGAACAAGCCAAAAGGACCAACAAACGATATCAAGAAAGGATTGCTCGCGCTTACAATAAGACAGTCCAGCGAAGAGATTTCGCAGTTGGAGACTTGGTCCTGCGCGCATCTGACCACTGCATGCGAGAGGCGACTCACCCAAAGTTCGCAGCCAATTGGGAAGGACCCTTCGAAGTCACAGAAGTCTTCGACAGTGGCTATTGCAGCATACGAAGGTTGCACGGCACAACCTCAACCCCGAGTTCAGTCAACATGCGCTGGATTAAGAAGTACTATCCCTGACTTCTCTCATTTCATACGTTTTATTATAACGTCACCTAATCTCTTGTATGGTTACGATTTACACAATCTCCTCTCCCATATGAGAGGATTGTAATCTCATCTCTCCCATATGAGAGCATTATAATAAGAAAATTCTCCCAAATGAGAAACTTCATGTTTTTGGATGTCGATTTTGCTTTATTAGTTTGCTATAACTGTTAACAATAAGTATCCACTACAATAGCCTATGCAAATGCGGTCTTAATTGATCCTCTAAGCCTATCTGATACGATAGCAGCCGATGCAAATGCGATCTTAATTGATCATCTAAGCCTATCTGTTACGATAGCAGCCGATGCAAATGCGATCTTAATTGATCATCTAAGCCTATCTGTTACGATAGCAGCCTATGCAAATGCGATCTTAATTGATCATCTAAGCCTATCTGTTACGATAGCAGCCTATGCAAATGTGGTCTTAATTGATCCTCTAAGCCTATCTGATACGATAGCAGCCGATGCAAATGCGATCTTGATTGATCATCTAAGCCTATCTGTTACGATAGCAGCCTATGCAAATGCGATCTTGATTGATCATCTAAGCCTATCTGTTACGATAGCAGCCTATGCAAATGCGATCTTGATTGATCATCTAAGCCTATCTGTTACGATAGCAGCCTATGCAAATACGATCTTAATTGATCATCTAAGCCTATCTGTTACGATAGCAGCCTATGCAAATGCGATCTGAATCGATCATCTAAGCATATCTGTTACGATAGCAGCCAATGTAAATGCGATCTCAATTGATCTTCTAAAAGCCTATCTGTTACGATAGCAGCCAATGCAAATGCGATCTAAATTGATCATCCAAGCCTATCTATTACGATAGCAGCCAATAAAAATGCGATCTCAATTGATCTTCTAGAAGCCTATCTGTTACGATAGCAACTCATGCGGAAATGATCTCAATTGATCTTCTAGTAAAGCCTATCTGCCACGATAGCAACTCGCACCACTTAACGATCTTAATTGATCTACTAAAGACTATATGCTACGATAGCAATATTGTGAAAATGATCTTAAGTGATCCACAAAGGCCAATCACAAGCCCATCTGCCAGGATGGCACAGCTGCGAAAATATGATCTCGAACGATCTAATGAAACATCTGCCAATTCATATGGCAGATAGCAAATGCGAAAGCATTACATAACATTATGCAAGGCGGAATATGCCGAAACGCATGCGAAATTTTATTTTGAGACAGCAGATAATACAAAAGCTATTTATCATTATGAGTCGAAAAGACTTACAATTTATCTGTCTAGATAGCAGCTTACAAGCGAAAAAGCTCAAATCTAACTACGCAGCCAACATGGCTTACAATACATTCGAAGAGTAACTCACAAGCATGAAGTAACGCATCGCGGGAATCCCGACTGGAAAGGGATGAACCCACCGGTTCCAACACCGGCTATACGATACGCAGATCTGAGGGTGAACATCTGTCGCAGGTGGGATCTTGCTCCAAAGAGCCACATGAAGCCATACGTTCAAGATCCCAGTATTTGACAAGTCCCTTGTCAGATCTGCACCCCTTAACATTTGCCCAAGGAACCACTGGTTCCAGCGATCAACAGGCAAGCAGAAGCTCCAAAGGGCAAGGGCTCCTTGTAGACGGGGATGAACGCAGCGTTCCGCCACCCTGAGCTCACGAACGTGGGGACAACAAGTTCTTCTCCAGGGAGGCTGGAGAAGAATTCCGCCGTTCATTACGAGACGGTAGCACGGTCACTTCGGCGCTGCACCTCGTCGGGTGGCGGCCGGAAACATGACATGCAAACATAATACACGAAGAAATTTCTTCGAAAACACATGAGGTATCATCTCCATCTCCTTTATGATGGTTATAAAGAGCAATAAGCCTCATAAAGTGGATCTTGGAAACTATTTCTGCAGCACAAAGCGCAAACTCAGGATTCACAACTTGAAGTTGCCATGAATCAACGAAAAATAAGCGCTGAAGCCAACAGTCGTAAGGACTCACGGAAAAGCACATTTTTTGGGATGAAGAACCCAAATAGCAAAGATAGGGTTTATATAGACCCTGTGGAGACTCTTCAGTTGCCAAGGATGAGTCAGCAGAATTAAAAAAGAGGGTAAGTTCAATCACTTACGCCTTGAAAAGCGGTAACAATCAATTACCCTACTAAAGGCTACGACGATTCAGTTGCGTATCCTAATAAATGACGGATGGTCATGATTCGGATGGACTTCCCAACGAAAGCGTGCTTATCTGCCGAGAAATTAGCGCGAAAATCAAGCAGAGTATCAATTGCTGATGTCATAATTGGATATGCACAGAGATATCCTATCAAATCCCGGAAAGGGCAAAACGGGCAAATTCATTCTTGTTGTTAAAAAAAAAGGGGGAGAAACCCTAGCAACATTACATTAATGTTTCAAACATTACATTAATGTTTCAGCTATTTTCTTGCTATTTTTCAAAATTCGAAAAGTCAAAGCAAATTCTTGATCAAGGAGTCTTGGGGCTCGAACTGATGGCTCAGCTTCTCTACCTGTTCCACTTCTTGCTTCAGTAGCTCGCACCTGGCATTCATCTCATGATAGAGCTTCAGAGCTTCATCAACCTTTTGCTTTTGCTGCTCCACCTTCTGCTTCTCAGCTGCGAGATTCTGGTGGCCGAGTTTCAAAGTTACGGTTGCGCGAGTCAGCGTGACTCTGTTCATAAGAAATTTGAAACCCAGTCTGCCCTGGACTTTGGTCAGGAGATTTTGGCACATGCCACATAGCAATTCAGCACTCTGGACAGAAATGGTCGCAGGCGTAGCCGCAGACAGCTGCTCCAAAATCCAAATGGCTTCAGTAAGAAACAGCCTCCTGTCGAAGGGCCCTATCTCCAGAGATCTCACAAACGATTGGGGGTAGGTGAGGCGCATTCGAACCACCCAGTCTACATCGGTTTGCTTCAAACCTGAACAGATGTCAAAACTAAGTTATGATGTCAAACTCGCAAGTAAATAATGCGAGGTGCGAACAGTAAAGCTCTGCTTACCAGTTCCTTCCAGAATCTCATGAAGAGAAGGAATGCGCGCTGCCGGGGTGGTCGAAGACTGTCCTCGCTCCATAGCTCTCTAATCAGCCGCGAGCTCCAGCCTCTCTTAGTCAGGAGGAAGAGTGTAGGCCGCACCAGCTGCGACTACATTCCCAACCTGCGAGCCCCAAAAGCTCCACGCAGGAATAGGTGCCACTGGCTCAGTCATCGCCGGAGGCGAAGGGACAGCCGAAGTCGCTTGGCGAAGGACGCTCTCAGATGCGAAAGCATTAGCAGCACTTGTCCTTACTTCCTCAGCACCAGTATGGACATCTTCATCCATCAGCACAGCATCTGCTTCAGCATCATCGGAAAGTTCGATGATGTCCTCGAGAGGCTCACTTGCATGTTTAGCAGCTGCGACAGGCTTCTCGGTACGGGAGCTCGGAATCGGAACATAGGACGCAGAAGGCTGACTTCTCTGCTCCAGCACAGGTTCCTCAGCATGGTCTGCGATATTAAATGCGATAATATGAGGTAACTTGTGCTATAAGTTATTTCGCTATCTTTACTAAAGCTAAGAGTAAGCACCTCCACGCGAAGGTGGGATTGAGGTATCTCCATCATACACTAAGGATGTGGAACCATGTCCTATTAGTGTCTCCTCACTAAGAAAGTCTTTAAAAGGATCGTGACCTGGGATGCGAAGAAACCAGTCATGATCCTGTTTCAAGTTGCTCAGGTCTAGCACATGCATATCGCTTAAACATATACCTGAAGGTTCTCCGCACTTGTCTACTAGCCAACGGCGGATGTCAGTCTTTGACACACCATGCTTTAACGCACCCAAAATAACATCTCTATAAGTTACTGCGAGATTGAAGATCTCACCTTTATCGCCGCCTGCGATTTCCTCAAAGTCCGCTTGGACTTGCTCCAGCGCTGCTGCATCCTCTTCCGGAACCGCATCTTCCTCCTCCGCCTGAGGAACCATTTCTTCGGGGAGCTCATCTTCCTCGCCATCTGGACGCACTAAGTCGTCAACATGTTGCTCTTCGAGGCTCCGCTGTCTCACACGCTCGAGCTCCTCCTCTTCCCGCCGTCTCCTTCTTTCAGCAGCTTCCGCGGCTGTCTTCATGGACTCAGCAAGAATGTCCTCGCTTATGGGATCGTCTGGAATGCCAGAATGGGTATCTCTCTTTTGTCTCTTGGCCAAAATGCCACCAATGGTCTCATCATCATCATCATCTACGAAGATATGATTGGTTTAAGAAAAGTGGTGTAAAGAAGTTACGATAATGGGAAAGGAAATGCGACGGAGGTACCTCCTGATTCTTCCTCATGCATCACAACTGTTGTTTCTTCTTCTTCATCACTTTCTTGGGGCTCCTGCCTCTCTTCCTCTTCCTCTTGATTGAATGGAACGAAAGTCTCGACTGCGAGCTCTTTCCGCACTTTGCTGGGCATGCGACCTTTGCCTTTGTCCTTTATAGAAAGGGACCTCACTGGAGGAGAAGCTGGAGCACTTCTAGGGGAAGAAATCGTAATTCCCTTTTGCCTAGGTCTCTTCACTCTTGGCGCCGCAGTCGCTGGAGGGGACGGGTCATCTCCAGGAGGAGACGGAGCCGGAGCATTGTCTATCAGCGAGTCAGCAAAAGCATTCATGACTGCGCGAATCTTTGTTTCGACCTCAGGGTCCATCCTCCATGCTAGCCGAAACGACTGCATTTGTCTTCTGGTGGCAACAATGGTGTTAACCAATGATTTGGAGCGATCACCAGATGCGAATCTCCGCACATGACACTACAGCAAATAGTACAGAATGAAGGCATCAGCATAAGAAAATCAAAAAGCTTAACGCACGCGAAGAAATTGCTTACCTCAGCAAATGCCTTGCTGTATCTGACGACATGCGTATCGCCCTTCTTAACTGCGGCGATCTTCTCCTTCAGAATGACATTAGGACACAAGTGGTTCTCACGATCCAACAGTGAGTAGCAACCATACTCAGACTCGCTCAGACTGCAATTGGGGCGAAACGGAAAAGAGTTTCTTTTGATCAAGGGAGCTCTACTTGACTGCGCGGCCGACTCCGTCTCAATCCTCGTTTGCTGGGCAATCCAGTATGCGAGCCAGTTTTGGGAACAACCACCCTCGCGGGTTCCCGCAGGCTGCTCAAAGGGAAGATTGTTCATGAAGACCGTCTTGCACCTCTTTGTTAGCAAGCGCTTATAGCACCCTCTGATAATGGACTGGGGCCAGATTGATGGGGCCACCGCATCAAAGCCGAACTGAGGAGAAACTCGAGTGGGGTCAACGTCCACGGTAAGCTTTTCATACCTTGGCGCGAGCTCACGAATATGCTCTGCGAGGGCAGGAAGGGAACCTCGCAGACACCAGCAAAAGAACTCGCGGTAGCGCTCATGGAAATGCGGTCCCTCTTCGAAGAGAAGTTCTTCTGAGAAGACAACAACCTTGGAAGGGTACAGCTTGGGAAACCATCGCACGTTCTCGACACGCGTGGCATAGGGCCTGGCAGTAAACTCTTTCCGCTTGTCGCATATCAAACTCCAAACACACTTGGTGTTGCTCGCTCCAAACCACCTCGCAGCCCTTCCGCTGTTACGCGCTTCCGTCTCGCCTGGGGGACACCACTTGTCAAGTTTGAGAGCAGTTGGAGCATAAGACGGCCATCGCTCGAAAACCCACATTGTCAAAAAGGAAATATTGACAAAAGTCAGTACGTTGAGGCGGCCACGCGACTCTTTCATGGCTAGAACCAGCTGATCAAGCCTATAGTACAGCGTGCCCAAGACCAAGGGTCCAAGTGCGACTCTCTGACCAAGGGCGAGCCTCACAGCAAGTGGCAAAACATGGTAGAAGAAACCATCATGTGGGTGACCATCAATCAAGTACCTCGACAACCAAGCACAGAGGAAGGCACAAAGGGTCAAGTGATAGCCTTTACCCTCTACATAATTCTCGGCCTCTGGGTTCTCACTCAGGAGCTTCTTAGTGATGCTGCTGTTCGCATAGTCTCGGAAGAAGTACTGCAACCATTTGTTCCAAGTGTTCTTCGCAGACGTATCAACCAACTGCCAGTTCGGAAGAGGCTTTGTAGTGGTCCACCGGGTGGAGATTTTCTTTACCTCTGCTAGGCATTCCTCCATCTGTGTGTATAAAGCAATCTCCGCAGATGTCCTCAAAGGACTCAAAGGGTCCACTTCACCCATGGGGGAAAGCTCGTACAGCATTTGCACGTCCTCGAGTGTGGGGGCAGCCTCGAACTCAGCAAAATGGAACGTGTGAGTCGCAGGCGAGTAACGGGACAGAAGGTCTAAAAGCATGGACTGATCCAGCTTCACGGCAGCACCCTTCATAGCACGGATAGCAAAGTATACGCCGGCTTCATCAAGAGTCGCGGCGTGATGGTCCAACACGTGGTCAATCCACTCATCCATATAGTCCAATTTCTGGACGAACGCCTGGGTAGAAATCTCGGTATATGGGAAGTGCCCGTTCTCGATTCCCAATCGAACCACATCCTCGGAACCAATCAACTCGAGCAAGGCTGAGTTAACTGGGCGAGTCAGTGTCAGCAATCGCTCAACCGGGACAGGATCAGGCATCCTCTTCGCCTTAACCCTCGCATGGTAGAAATCTTTGCCGCCTAAATAGGGGGCTTTTCGCCACAAGGCCTGCAGAAGGTCGGGTATCTCTTCATCTTCCTTGACAGGTCTGATTCCTTTTGTCTTGGCCATTCCTGCGGAAAAGCAAGAAAAAAGGGGGGAGAAATACCACACTTCAGTTTGAATTTTGAAATTCAAGATCTATGCAAAGAAAGACGAACAGTTTCTGGTATCAATTTCAGAAATCAAGGAGTCGCAAGATCTCACATCTGAAGTTCTTATTGTTGAAGGATTAAAGCAACAGTGGGTTCAAAGATCAAAGCCTCTTCACAAATTTCACGGGTTTACAGATTCAACGCAGTTCAAGGCAAACACTGGTATCTTAAATCAAAATTAAACGAGGCCAACCTTGTTTTCTTGAGGCCTGCTTGGATATGCACAATTGAAGAACACGATTTGCAGTTCTGAACTGGTGATTGATTATCTGAATCTGCTCTCGAAGATCTCCGGGTACCATTCAGTTTAAGAGAAAGAAGTGATGCTTCGCAATAATGGGGGATACAAAGTATTTATCCAAAACAATGAAGTGCTTTCTGAGCTGACAGATCTTGGCCACGTGGCAACCATCCAGCACACCATATTGTGCTCCACACACACTGGATCACCAGCCGAGCTGATCCATGTGGGGGCTGCGAGACAGAGCCCTCGCATACCACCGCACGGGACCTGTAGGGACTTAGTGGTTTGGAGGCTAGAGTAAGCCCTGTCGCGTGCGAGCCAAGCCCGCGCGCGACCTTTAGTAACGGTTTTGAGAGATTTATGGCACGAGCTCCATAAACCCGGTCAATCCGGTCAAACCCGGTCAACCTCGTAACGGTTCCGGTATTCGCGCACAACGTGCTGTAACGGTCCCTATATACTCGGACGAACGTGCCGTTATGGTTAAGCTAATTAAGCCGCCATCAATGGGCGCATTAACCACACTACAACGGTCACGTTCTCTGCTATATATAGGACGTTAACCTTTCCATACAAAGGAGAACACACTGGCCATACGCGGAAGCTCTGCCAAACCTCTGTCTCTCTCTCAGACATTACTACTGCCTTACTCTCTCCCTACACACAACCCCACTCTTCCTGTGCGATCCTTGATCCACTACATACGGTGTACACGGAGGTCTCCCCGCCGGAATCTCTTGTGCACAGTAGCTATGGGGTTTGAATCAAGGGGCAGGTTTGTTGGGGGTTGATTCAAAACCCAAGCACGGGATGGTCACTTTGACTAGTGTAGATAGTGCTTTCTGAGCTGACAGATCTTGGCCACGTGGCAACCATCCAGCACACCATATTGTGCTCCACACACACTGGATCACCAGCCGAGCTGATCCATGTGGGGGCTGCGAGACAGAGCCCTCGCATACCACCGCACGGGACCTGTAGGGACTTAGTGGTTTGGAGGCTAGAGTAAGCCCTGTCGAGTGCGAGTCAAGCCCGCGCGCGACCTTTAGTAACTGTTTTGAGAGATTTATGGCACGAGCTCCATAAACCCGGTCAATCCGGTCAAACCCGGTCAACCTCGTAACGGTTCCGGTATTCGCGCACAACGTGCTGTAACGGTCCCTATATACTCGGACGAACGTGCCGTTATGGTTAAGCTAATTAAGCCGCCATCAATGGGCGCATTAACCACACTACAAAGGTCACGTTCTCTGCTATATATAGGACGTTAACCTTTCCATACAAAGGAGAACACACTGGCCATACGCGGAAGCTCTGCCAAACCTCTGTCTCTCTCTCCGACATTACTACTGCCTTACTCTCTCCCTACACACAACCCCACTCTTCCTGTGCGATCCTTGATCCACTACATACGGTGTACACGGAGGTCTCCCCGCCGGAATCTCTTGTGCACAGTAGCTATGGGGTTTGAATCAAGGGGCAGGTTTGTTGGGTTTTTTCTGGTTGATTCAAAACCCTAGCATGGGATGGTCACTTTGACTAGTGTAGATAGTGCTTTCTGAGCTGACAGATCTTGGCCACGTGGCAACCATCCAGCACACCATATTGTGGTCCACACACACTGGATCACCAGCCGAGCTGATCCATGTGGGGGCTGCGAGACAGAGCCCTCGCATACCACCGCACGGGACCTGTAGGGACTTAGTGGTTTGGAGGCTAGAGTAAGCCCTGTCGCGTGCGAGTCAAGCCCGCGCGCGACCTTTAGTAACTGTTTTGAGAGATTTATGGCACGAGCTCCATAAACCCTGTCAATCCGGTCAAACCCGGTCAACCTCGTAACGGTTCCGGTATTCGCGCACAACGTGCTGTAAAGGTCCCTATATACTCGGACGAACGTGCCGTTATGGTTAAGCTAATTAAGCCACCATCAATGGGCGCATTAACCACACTACAACGGTCACGTTCTCTGCTATATATAGGACGTTAACCTTTCCATACAAAGGAGAACACACTGGCCATACGCGGAAGCTCTGCCAAACCTCTGTCTCTCTCTCAGACATTACTACTGCCTTACTCTCTCCCTACACACAACCCCACTCTTCCTGTGCGATCCTTGATCCACTACATACGGTGTACACGGAGGTCTCCCCGCCGGAATCTCTTGTGCACATTTTGGTGAACCCGACGTGAACTTACCGGCAAAAGCAACCATGTCTCAGGAGGATGATGTCAGCAACAGATCGCCCTCCACCAAAGCTCCCTCGGGAGGCGAGACCCGCCGTACTTCTACGACCCCCGGCGAGACACCGACGCTAGAGTCTCTGGACGCCACTGTTCAGAGTCAGGCGAAAGCTCTCAAAGCCCAGTCCGCGCAATTGGAACGGATTCTGGCCGTTCTGGGCACCCTTGCGCCAAATCCTTCGTCAGCCACCGCTGTCCCTCAAGGAGGAGGAGCCCCTACCGCTCCAGGATTGGGAGTGTCAACCACACCTCCCAACCCCAATCTGCAGACTCCACCGGCGACTACGCAGCTGCCTTCGGTTCAGGGGTCAACGGCTCAAATGTTGCCTCTTGCTGCTCACACTCCTCAGCCCTCGGCTTTGGCGTCTAACCCGACTCTGCAGTACCCTTCGCCTCCTCCAACGGCAATCTGGGGGAATGCGAGTAGACAGTATGTTCCCAATCCCCCGACGGCATATGTGTCGCCTCCGCCTGCGGCAACCCCTCCTTCAGCCACCGAAGGAAGCATTCCAGAGTGCATGACGTCTCTGCAGAAACGCGTGGACACTATTCTGGCTCATCAGTCATTCGCGGATACCATTATCCCGAAGTTAGACAACGATCCACCTATTCCACGAGAGATCTATCTCATGCATAACCCGGCGGGGTACAAGGCTCCTAAATGGGATAAGTTCGAGGATGTCAATGGAAACGCTCATGAGCATGTCATGCGTTTCATCGATGTCATGGGGCCATATGGGGCTGATCCCAAATTGCTGATGCGAGAGTTCCCGAAATCTCTAGGGAACGTAGCGTACAAATGGTACCGAACATTGGAAGCTGGATCTGTGAAGACTTGGGACGACATGGTCCAGCAGTTCTATACCAAGTTCTTCCAGATGGAAGAAAAAGTGACGATGATCCATCTCTCGCGGATGTATCAGAAGCGCGAGGAGGACGGGATCACTTTCATCAAGAAATTCAGGGCGAAATCCTTGGAATGCAAAGATCCAATGCTCGAAAGCCGGCTCGTAGAGATATGCCTGCAGTGCATGCGAGATGAATACAAAGGTATGCTCATTAATTTGCAAACACCTACGTTTTCAAAGCTAATTGAATGCACGAAGAATATCGAGCCTATAGTCGAGAGGCAGAAAAAGAAGAACGCTCCGGAGCGACCTTCGAGCGCCACCACCTATAAGATCAGGTGGTTCGGTTACAAGAGGGGACGCGAAGCTGAGGTCAATGCAGTTTCACCCCAGAAGCAAGCGAAGGTTGTGAACTTCGACGTACCACCCCTACCATGCTCAGTAGAGGAGGCAAGCGACCTCTGCAGGCAGTGGCGTAAGGACGGTGTCCTACCGCCGCTCGAGAAGATACCTTCCAAGGAGATGGTGAGAGACCCCAAGTGGTGCGAGTACCACGGCAAGGTCATGCACCCCACGGCCGAATGCAAGAAGCTTAGGTTCGCGTTCGACCAGAATATGAAGAACGGCGAGCTTATCGTCAGCGATCCCCGGAAGGATGTGCGCAACAACCCGCTTCCTGCTCATGCGGAGCAGGGCTCGAAGGGCAAAGAGGTCGCCATGATCTCAATCGTCGACTTGGAAGAAGTCGCAGAGGATGGTCTACCCATCGTTGCTGAGGTCCATGAAGACGAAGACTACAGCATGGACACGGAGGATGAGCGTGCTGACCGGATGAAAGGGTCGCACGGATTCAGCAGATTCTTCGACGAGATGAATTTCTCGGAGAAATGCCGGACAGATATGGCGAAAGCAATCTTGAGAATAGCAGAAGACTACGAGGAGGATCTTGTAGTATCCGACGGGAAAGTCATCAGGGCGTCTCGCTCTACAGAAAAGATTATGACCTTTTCTGCCAGCGACAAGAAGACAGATGCGAGCCACCAGAGGCCTCTGTACGTGACAGCCATCATCAACGGCGTCGAGTTCAAACGAGCATTCGTCGACGGCGGAGCAGCGGTCAACGTCGTTTCGCTCCACACACTGAAGCTAGCAGGGATCCCCGAGCATAAGATCGTCAAGCGCCCATCTCCGCTGATGGGATTCGGAAGCGACTCTCGAATGACTATCGGATGGATCCGCCTGGGCGTTCAGATTGGCAAAATCAAGTGCTCAGCAAAGTTCTATGTCATAGACGCGAACACTACATACCACATGATTATTGGTCGAGCCTGGATTCATCGCTTCGATGCGGTTCCTTCAACAGCCCACCAAGTTATGAAAGCTATCTGGAACGACAGAGTAGTCGAGATACCGGCTTCGACGAACCCATTCAACCTGGACGAAGCACATCTCAGCGAGGCGGTGTGGTTCACCGAGATGGCAGATGAGCAAACACAGGGACCATTCAGCTCTACTCCTTTGCCTCTCTGGGAGGACATCAAGGACCAGTCACCTGCGGGAGTAATGGTGACAAGGGAAGATGCCAAGGATAAGCCGCCTACACGCGAAGAGGCCCCGCGTATCGCATACCATCGGAAGAATGTGTATACTCTGAAGAGAATCGCAAAGCATGACCCCGAGGGCAAGGATATAGAGAGCTTCTACGCTAATGGGAAGAAATGCTATCGCATATGAAGGTGCGCGGGGATGTCCTCACACGGGCATGGGGATATCCCTGGGCAAATCAATCAAATCGAGCAGATTGCACTGACGGAAAAGCCAATGCAGAGCACTCCAGATGAGAAGCTCAAAGAAGCGCCTGAATACATGGAAGACAGGCCCAGACCGCAAAAGCAAGAGCTAAAGGAAGTGTTCCTCAGCCCGAATGAGGAAAAGAAAAGGCCAGTCTTTTTAAGTGCGGACCTCACAAGCGAAGAGGAGCAAGGGCTGCCACAACTCCTAACTGAATACAAGGATGTGTTCGCATTGGAGTACGATGAAATGCCAGGTCTGGATACAAGCATCACCATGCACCGTTTAGACATCATCCCAGGGTCTAAACCGGTAAAGCAGAGCACAAGGAGCTTCAGACCGGAGCTTAACGTGAAAATCAAGCAGGAAATTGTCAAACTCCTAGATGCCAAGTTCATAGAGCCGAACCACCATCCCACATGGTTGGCCAACATCGTGCCAGTGGTGAAAAAGAACGGACAACTCCGCATCTGTGTGGACTTCCGAGATCTCAATCGCTTCTGCCCCAAGGACGATTTCCCACTGCCCAATATCGATTTACTTATCGATTCAACAGCGGGCCATCGCATGTTCAGTTTCATGGATGGCTTCAGCGGGTACAACCAGATCAAGATGGATCCCGAAGACGCGCGAAAAACTGCATTCATTACTCTGGTGGGAGTGTTCAACTACACAGTGATGCCGTTCGGTCTTAAGAACGCGGGTGCGACCTATCAGCGGGCCATGATGGCTCTGTTTCATGATATGATGCACAAAGAAGTGGAATTCTATGTGGATGACCTGGTGGTTAAATCCAAGCACGAAGCAGATCACCTCGCAGATCTACGAAAGGTGTTCAATAGATGCAGACGCTTTCAACTAAAGATGAACCCCATGAAATGCGCATTTGGGGTAACATCAGGGAAGTTCTTGGGATGCGTAGTTCATCGCCAAGGAATCGAGCCCGACCCTGCGAAAGTATCTGCCATAACTGGCATGACGCCGCCCCATAACCAGAGTGCATTGAAGACATTTTTAGGAAAGCTATCCTATCTGCGAAGATTCATCCCGGCGATTGCCGAAATCACATGCTGTTTTAGCACTCTTCTCAAGAAGGACGCCGTGTACAACTGGGCTCCGGAGCACGAAGCCGCATTCGAAAAGCTGAAGGATTTGCTGACATCCTCGAAAATAATGATCGCACCTCAACTGGGATCACCGCTTCTGCTATATCTGACATCAACAAGGAGATCTATAGGAGCGCTCTTGGCTCAGGAGTATGAAGGCCAAGAGAGACCTATCTATTACATCTCTCGCATCGTGCAGCCTGCTGAATCAAGGTACACAGACATCGAACGTCATTGCCTTGCCTTATTCTTTGTGATAGAGAAGTTGAAACACTATTTTGCATCACACAAAGTAGTAGTGGTCACCAAGAGCGACCCTATACGATATTTGCTAACTCACACTACTCCGGGCGGGAGATTGGCGAAATGGTACATGACCATCTCTCAATACAATATCACATGCGTGCGACCGCGAGCGATCAAGTCGCAGGCGGTAGCGGATCTGTTGGCACAGTTCCCCTATAACAGCCACGAGCCCGTGATCGAAGAAGAGCTCGAAGGCCCTGAGATCTATGCAATCGACGTGCCCTATTGGACGCTCCACTTTGACGGCTCGTCCACAAGGAAAGGTGGAGGCATTGGGATAGTCTTGACTAAACCAGATGGGGAGGTCCTACAGATGTCCGCAAAGCTCAACTTCGCAGTCACAAACAATGAAGCGGAATACGAAGCTCTCATCGCAGGGCTCCGCGCGGCGAAAGCCTTGGAAGTAAGCAATCTAACGGTCATGGGAGACTCCAAGTTGATCGTCAAGCAAGCCTCGGGCGAGTACGGTTTGAAGGAGATCAACCTTCTGTCTTACCGCACCTTAGTGCAAAAGCTGGTACAGCAGTTTTGTGATGTGAGGTACGAGCACAAGCCCCGAGCAGACAACAGACATGCAGATGCTCTGGCAACCTTGGGATCTAAGGTCAGTACAGAAAAATGTCCCGCGAAGATCTCCATTGAAGTACGAACATCGTCGGCATTGGCAGAAGATGCGTGCGACGACGAACACATGGACGACACAGACTGGAGAAAAGCAATCCTACAAGCTATTGCGGAAGGCACAAGCAGTAAAAGCTGGGCACTCACAAAAGGGTACTGCATACATGATAACACCCTCTACTACAAGGGTCCTGGCGGAATACTCATGCGATGCGTCTCCGAGCGAGAGGGACAACTTTTGTTAGAAAAGATTCACCAACACGCTTGCGGAGAAAGCGAGGTGTCAATCTACAGGAAGGCTCAGAGATATGGCATTCATTGGCCAGACATGTCAACAGCCGCAGCCCTGATACAAGGAAAGTGCGAGAGTTGCGCACTAATCAAAGATTCTCTACTCATCGCCCTAACCGATGACGACACGGACTGGAGGAAGCCACTATTCGATTTCCTCACCCAGGGCACCGTGCCCGAATCAAGAAAAGAAGCCGAGAAATTGAAAAGGAAAGCGTCTCGATATGTGGTACAGGAAAACCTACTTTGGCGAAGAGGTCACGAGGGCAACTTGCTGCGATGTCTAGACGGCAGAGAAGCACAAGAAGTCATGGACCTTTCTCATCAGGTAGAACACCAAGGAGGTGCAAAATTATGCAGGCAGCTCCTCTCAATTGGATATTTCTGGCCCACGATGGAGGCCGATTGCCGCGTCAAAGTACGACGCTGCCAGGAATGCCAGTTCAAGGGAAACCTGGTGCACGCTCCCGCCGTGGAACTTCTCCAAGGACACCCACGGGGGCCCCGCCATTTCTACTATGTTATGGGGCCGAAGCTGTGGTACCTGCGGAGGTGAGAGTCAATTCGGCGAGGCTAGCCTTCCACGCACTCTACGAAAATCAACGCGATCATGATTTAGTCTTGTTGGAGGAAAAGCGAGAACAAGCCAAAAGGACAAACAAACGATATCAAGAAAGGATTTCTCGCGCTTACAATAAGACAGTCCAGCGAAGAGATTTCGCAGTTGGAGACTTGGTCCTGCGCGCATCTGACCACTGCATGCGAGAGGCGACTCACCCAAAGTTCGCAGCCAATTGGGAAGGACCCTTCGAAGTCACAGAAGTCTTCGACAGTGGCTATTGCAGCATACGAAGGTTGCACGGCACAACCTCAACCCCGAGTTCAGTCAACATGCGCTGGATTAAGAAGTACTATCCCTGACTTCTCTCATTTCATACGTTTTATTATAACGTCACCTAATCTCTTGTATGGTTACGATTTACACAATCTCCTCTCCCATATGAGAGGATTGTAATCTCATCTCTCCCAAATGAGAGCATTATAATAAGAAAATTCTCCCAAATGAGAAACTTCATGTTTCTGGATGTCGATTTTGCTTTATTAGTTTGCTATAACTGTTAACAATAAGTATCCACTACAATAGCCTATGCAAATGCGGTCTTAATTGATCCTCTAAGCCTATCTGATACGATAGCAGCCGATGCAAATGCGATCTTAATTGATCATCTAAGCCTATCTGTTACGATAGCAGCCGATGCAAATGCGATCTTAATTGATCATCTAAGCCTATCTGTTACGATAGCAGCCTATGCAAATGCGATCTTAATTGATCATCTAAGCCTATCTGTTACGATAGCAGCCTATGCAAATGTGGTCTTAATTGATCCTCTAAGCCTATCTGATACGATAGCAGCCGATGCAAATGCGATCTTGATTGATCATCTAAGCCTATTTGTTACGATAGCAGCCTATGCAAATGCGATCTTGATTGATCATCTAAGCCTATCTGTTACGATAGCAGCCTATGCAAATGCGATCTTGATTGATCATCTAAGCCTATCTGTTACGATAGCAGCCTATGCAAATACGATCTTAATTGATCATCTAAGCCTATCTGTTACGATAGCAGCCTATGCAAATGCGATCTGAATCGATCATCTAAGCCTATCTGTTACGATAGCAGCCAATGTAAATGCGATCTCAATCGATCATCTAAGCCTATCTGTTACGATAGCAGCCAATGCAAATGCGATCTAAATTGATCATCCAAGCCTATCTATTACGATAGCAGCCAATACAAATGCGATCTCAATTGATCTTCTAAAAGCCTATCTGTTACGATAGCAACTCATGCGGAAATGATCTCAATTGATCTTCTAGTAAAGCCTATCTGCCACGATAGCAACTCGCACCACTTAACGATCTTAATTGATCTACTAAAGGCTATATGCTACGATAGCAATATTGTGAAAATGATCTTAAGTGATCCACAAAGGCCAATCACAAGCCCATCTGCCAGGATGGCACAGCTGCGAAAATATGATCTCGAACGATCCAATGAAACATCTGCCAATTCATATGGCAGATAGCAAATGCGAAAGCATTATATAACATTATGCAAGGCGGAATATGCCGAAACGCATGCGAAATTGTATTTTGTTGAAAAGAGACAGCAGATAATACAAAAGCTATTTATCATTATGAGTCGAAAAGACTTACAATTTATCTGTCTAGATAGTAGCTTACAAGCGAAAAAGCTCAAATCTAACTACGCAGCCAACATGGCTTACAATACATTCGAAGAGTAACTCACAAGCATGAAGTAACGCATCGCGGGAATCCCGACTGAAAAAGGATGAACCTAACGGTCCTAACACCGGCTATGCAATACACAGATCTACGGCCAAAGATCTATAGCAAAAGGGATGCTGCTGCGAAGAGATCAGCTTGTCATTCGCTACGTCCCTAGCAGCAAGATCTGCGAAATGATACGTACAAGACCCCAAGGGGTGACAAAAGCCTCTGTCTGATCAAGATAGGCACCGGAGGAACCTCCTGTTCCGACATATGCTGTCCTGCAAAACAGGCGAAGCAGTCATTCCACTGGTGATGGATTCCTTGTCGTGATAGACAAGGGCATTGGCAAGCCCCCTGAGTTCAAGAACGAAGAGGCAAGAAATCCTCCTCCAGGGATGCTGGAGGAGAATTCCGCCGTTCATTACGAGACGGTAGCACGGTCACTTCGGCGCTGCACCTCGTCGGGAGGCGGCCGGAAACATGACCTGCAAACATAATACACGAAGAAATTTCTTCGAACACACATGAGATATCATCTCCATCTCCTTTATGATGGTTATAAAGAGCAATAAGCCTCATAAAGTGGATCTTGGAAACTATTTCTACAGCACAAAGCGCAAACTCAGGATTCACAACTTGAAGTGGCCATGAATCAACGAAAAATAAGCGTTGAAGCCAGCAGTCGTAAGGACTCACGGCAAAGCACATTTTTTGGGATGAAGAACCCAAATAGCAAAGACAGGGTTTATATAGACCCTGTGGAGACTCTTCAGTTTCCAAGGATGAGTCAGCAGAATTAAAAAAAGAGGGTAAGTTCAATCACTTACGCCTTGAAAAGCGGTAACAATCAATTACCCTACTAGAGGCTACGACGATTCAGTTGCGTATCCTAATAAATGACGGATGGTCATGATTCGGATGGACTTCCCAACGAAAGCGTGCTTATCTGCCGAGAAATTAGCGCGAAAATCAAGCAGAGTATCAATTGCTGATGACATAATTGGATATGCACAGAGATATCCTATCAAATCCCGGAAAGGGCAAAACGGGCAAATTCATTCTTGTTGTTAAAAAAAGGGGGGGAGAAACCCTAGCAACATTACATTAATGTTTCAAACATTACATTAATGTTTCAGCTATTTTCTTGCTATTTTTCAAAATTCGAAAAGTCAAAGCAAATTCTTGACCAAGGAGTCTTGGGGCTCGAACTGATGGCTCAGCTTCTCTACCTGTTCCACTTCTTGCTTCAGTAGCTCGCACCTGGCATTCATCTCATGATAGAGCTTCAGAGCTTCATCAACCTTTTGCTTTTGCTGCTCCACCTTCTGCTTCTCAGCTGCGAGATTCTGGTGGCCGAGTTTAAAAGTTACGGCTGCGCGAATCAGCGTGACTCTGTTCATAAGAAATTTGAAACCCAGTCTGCCCTGGACTTTGGTCAGGAGATTTTGGCACATGCCACATAGCAATTCAGCACTCTGGACAGAAATGGTCGCAGGCGTAGCCGCAGACAGCTGCTCCAAAATCCAAATGGCTTCAGTAAGAAACAGCCTCCTGTCGAAGGGCCCTATCTCCAGAGATCTCACAAACGATTGGGGGTAGGTGAGGCGCATTCGAACCACCCAGTCTACATCGGTTTGCTTCAAACCTGAACAGATGTCAAAACTAAGTTATGATGTCAAACTCGCAAGTAAATAATGCGAGGTGCGAACAGTAAAGCTCTGCTTACCAGTTCCTTCCAAAATCTCATGAAGAGAAGGAATGCGCGCTGCCGGGGTGGTCGAAGACTGTCCTCGCTCCATATCTCTCTTATCAGCCGCGAGCTCCAGCCTCTCGTAGTCAGGAGGAAGAGTGTAGGCCGCACCAGCTGCGACTACATTCCCAACCTGCGAGCCCCAAAAGCTCCACGCAGGAATAGGTGCCACTGGCTCAGTCATCGCCGGAGGCGAAGGGACAGCCGAAGTCGCTTGGCGAAGGACGCTCTCAGATGCGAAAGCATTAGCAGCACTTGTCCTTACTTCCTCAGCACCAGTATGGACATCTTCATCCATCAGCACAGCATCTGCTTCAGCATCATCGGAAAGTTCGATGATGTCCTCGAGAGGCTCACTTGCATGTTCAGCAGCTGCGACAGGCTTCTCGGTACGGGAGCTCGGAATCGGAACATAGGACGCAGAAGGCTGACTTCTCTGCTCCAGCACAGGTTCCTCAGCATGGCCTGCGATATTAAATGCGATAATATGAGGTAACTTGTGCTATAAGTTATTTCGCTATCTTTACTAAAGCTAAGAGTAAGCACCTCCACGCGAAGGTGGGATTGAGGTATCTCCATCATACACTAAGGATGTGGAACCATGTCCTATTAGTGTCTCCTCACTAAGCAAGTCTTTAAAAGGAGCGTGATCTGGGATGCGAAGAAACCAGTCATGATCCTGTTTCAAGTTGCTCAGGTCTAGCACATGCATATCGCTTAAACATTTACCTGAAGGTTCTCCGCACTTGTCTACTAGCCAACGGCGGATGTCAGTCTTTGACACACCATGCTTTAACGCACCCACAATAACATCTCTATAAGTTACTGCGAGATTGAAGATCTCACCTTTATCGCCGCCTGCGATTTCCTCAAAGTCCGCTTGGACTTGCTCCAGCGCTGCTGCATCCTCTTCCGGAACCGCATCTTCCTCCTCCGCCTGAGGAACCATTTCTTCGGGGAGCTCATCTTCCTCGCCATCTGGACGCACTAAGTCGTCAACATGTTGCTCTTCGAGGCTCCGCTGTCTCACACGCTCGAGCTCCTCCTCTTCCCGTTGTCTCCTTCTTTCAACAGCCTCCGCGACTGTCTTCCTGGACTCAGCAAGAATGTCCTCGCTTATGGGATCGTCTGGAATGCCAGAATGGGTATCTCTCTTTTGTCTCTTGGCCAAAAGGCCACCAATGGTCTCATCATCATCATCTGCGAAGATATGATTGGTTTAAGAAAAGAAGTGTAAAGAACTTACGATAATGGGAAAGGAAATGCGACGGAGGTACCTCCTGATTCTTCCTCATGCATCACAACTGTTGTTTCTTCTTCTTCATCACTTTCTTGGGGCTCCTGCCTCTCTTCCTCTTCCTCTTGATTGAATGGAACGAAAGTCTCGACTGCGAGCTCTTTCCGCACTTTGCTGGGCATGCGACCTTTGCCCTTGTCCTTGATAGAAAGGGACCTCACTGGAGGAGAAGCTAGAGCACTTCTAGGGGAAGAAATCGTAATTCCCTTTTGCCTAGGTCTCTTCACTCTTGGCGCCGCAGTCGCTGGAGGGGACGGGTCATCTCCAGGAGGAGACGGAGCCGGAGCATTGTCTATCAGCGAGTCAGCAAAAGCATTCATGACTGCGCGAATCTTTGTTTCGACCTCAGGGTCCATCCTCCATGCTAGCCGAAACGACTGCTTTTGTCTTCTGGTGGCAACAATGGTGTTAACCAATGATTTGGAGCGATCACCAGATGCGAATCTCCGCACATGACACTACAGCAAACAGTACAGAATGAAGGCATCAGCATAAGAAAATCAAAAAAGCTTAACGCACGCGAAGAAATTGCTTACCTCAGCAAATGCCTTGCTGTATCTGACGACATGCGTATCGCCCTTCTTAACTGCGGCGATCTTCTCCTTCATAATGACATCAGGACACAAGTGGTTCTCACGATCCAACAGTGAGTAGCAACCATACTCAGACTCGCTCAGACTGCAATTGGGGCGAAACGGAAAAGAGTTTCTTTTGATCAAGGGAGCTCTACTTGACTGCGCGGCCGACACCGTCTCAATCCTCGTTTGCTGGGCAATCCAGTATGCGAGCCAGTTTTGGGAACAACACCCTCGCGGGTTCCCGCAGGCTGCTCAAAGGGAAGATTGTTCATGAAGACCGTCTTGCACTCCTTTGTTAGCAAGCGCTTATAGCACCCTCTGATAATGGACTGGGGCCAGATTGATGGGGCCACCGCATCAAAGCCGAACTGAGGAGAAACTCGAGTGGGGTCAACGTCCACGGTAAGCTTTTCATACCTTGGCGCGAGCTCACGAATATGCTCTGCGAGGGCAGGAAGGGAACCTCGCAGACACCAGCAAAAGAACTCGCGGTAGCGCTCATGGAAATGCGGTCCCTCTTCGAAGAGAAGCTCTTCTGAGAAGACAACACCCTTGGAAGGGTACAGCTTGGGAAACCATCGCACGTTCTCGACACGCGTGGCATAGGGCCTGGCAGTAAACTCTTTCCGCTTGTCGCATATCAAACTCCAAACACACTTGGTGTTGCTCGCTCCAAACCACCTCGCAGCCCTTCCGCTGTTACGCGCTTCCGTCTCGCCTGGGGGACACCACTTGTCAAGTTTGAGAGCAGTTGGAGCATAAGACGGCCATCGCTCGAAAACCCACATTGTCAAAAAGGAAATATTGACAAAAGTCAGTACGTCGAGGCGGCCACGCGACTCTTTTATGGCTAGAACCAGCTGATCAAGCCTATAGTACAGCGTGCCCAAGACCAAGGGTCCAAGTGCGACTCTCTGACCAAGGGCGAGCCTCACAGCAAGTGGCAAAACATGGTAGAAGACCCCATCATGTGGGTGACCATCAATCAAGTACCTCGACAACCAAGCATAGAGGAAGGCACAAAGGGTCAAGTGATAGCCTTTACCCTCTACATAATTCTCGGCCTCTGGGTTCTCACTCAGGAGCTTCTTAGTGATGCTGCTGTTCGCATAGTCTCGGAAGAAGTACTGCAACCATTTGTTCCAGGTGTTCTTCGCAGACGTATCAACCAACTGCCAGTTCGGAAGAGGCTTTGTAGTGGTCCACCGGGTGGAGATTTTCTTTACCTCTGCTAGGCATTCCTCCATCTGTGTGTATAAAGCAATCTCCGCAGATGTCCTCAAAGGACTCAAAGGGTCCACTTCACCCATGGGGGAAAGCTCGTACAGCATTTGCACGTCCTCGAGTGTGGGGGCAGCCTCGAACTCAGCAAAATGGAACGTGTGAGTCGCAGGCGAGTAACGGGACAGAAGCTCTAGAAGCATGGACTGATCCAGCTTCACGGCAGCACCCTTCATAGCACGGATAGCAAAGTATACGCCGGCTTCATCAAGAGTCGCGGCGTGATGGTCCAACACGTGGTCAATCCACTCATCCATATAGTCCAATTTCAGGACGAACGCCTGGGTAGAAATCTCGGTATATGGGAAGTGCCCGTTCTCGATTCCCAATCGAACCACATCCTCGGAACCAATCAACTCGAGCAAGGCTGAGTTAACTGGGCGATTCAGTGTCAGCAATCGCTCAACCGGGACAGGATCAGGCATCCTCTTCGCCTTAACCCTCGCATGGTAGAAATCTTTGCCGCCTAAATAGGGGGTTTTTCGCCACAAGGCCTGCGGAAGGTCGGGTATCTCTTCATCTTCCTTGACAGGTCTGATTCCTTTTGTCTTGGCCATTCCTGCGGAAAAGCAAGAAAAAAGGGGGGAGAAATACCACACTTCAGTTTGAATTTTGAAATTCAAGATCTATGCAAAGAAAGACGAACAGTTTCTGGTATCAATTTCAGAAATCAAGGAGTCGCAAGATCTCACATCTGAAGTTCTTATTGTTGAAGGATTAAAGCAACAGTGGGTTCAAAGATCAAAGCCTCTTCACAAATTTCACGGGTTTACAGATTCAACGCAGTTCAAGGCAAACACTGGTATCTTAAATCAAAATTAAACGAGGCCAACCTTGTTTTCTTGAGGCCTGCTTGGATATGCACAATTGAAGAACACGATTTGCAGTTCTGAACTGGTGATTGATTATCTGAATCTGCTCTCGAAGATCTCCGGGTACCATTCACTTTAAGAGAAAGAAGTGATGCTTCGCAATAATGGGGGATACAAAGTATTTATCCAAAACAATGAAGGGTTGCGTCCTTTCAGTAGTCGAATCGCAACCGTCACCGTCGAATCGCGCATCTCAGGACAAGCTGACGTCACACCTAAAACCCTAAAGGCCAGACGGCACGACTCTAGGGGTTTTAGGTCATAATGGCATGCACGGGGGCTGAACTTACCCGTATTTGAATTGGTGCGTGGCAACGACGCGTATGTTGGTTTCCGCGCATGGAAGTCTATGCAGCTATGAGTCTTCACGCGCAGAAAGGGGGCTAATGTAGATAGTGCTTTCTGAGCTGACAGATCTTGGCCACGTGGCAACCATCCAGCACACCATATTGTGCTCCACACACACTGGATCACCAGCCGAGCTGATCCATGTGGGGGCTGCGAGACAGAGCCCTCGCATACCACCGCACGGGACCTGTAGGGACTTAGTGGTTTGGAGGCTAGAGTAAGCCCTGTCGCGTGCGAGTCAAGCCCGCGCGCGACCTTTAGTAACTCTTTTGAGAGATTTATGGCACGAGCTCCATAAACCCGATCAATCCGGTCAAACCCGGTCAACCTCGTAACGGTTCCGGTATTCGCGCACAACGTGCTCTAACGGTCCCTATATACTCGGACGAACGTGCCGTTATGGTTAAGCTAATTAAGCCGCCATCAATGGGCGCATTAACCACACTAAAACGGTCACGTTCTCTGCTATATATAGGACGTTAACCTTTCCATACAAAGGAGAACACACTGGCCATACGCGGAAGCTCTGCCAAACCTCTGTCTCTCTCTCAGACATTACTACTGCCTTACTCTCTCCCTACACACAACCCCACTCTTCCTGTGCGATCCTTGATCCACTACATATGGTGTACACGGAGGTCTCCCCGCCGGAATCTCTTGTGCACAACTAGCATAATTGGTAGTGTCCTTATTGGGTTAGGAAAACAAATTTGGACGGGTTAATTCCTTGTTTGACTCATATTAGGTTTGGAAATTACTTTGGCTCCAAGTCTTGTAGTAGTATAAATAAATAATAGGATCGTGACTTTGTGGAGTGTGATTGTAATTGGTTTTGGTTGTGGATGTAGGTAGTCTCAAAACTAGTGAACCACGTAATTCTTGTGTTCTTGATCTTAACTCTTGTTGTTCTTGCTTTCTCTCGTCTCTCGCGTATCGGATTCCTAACAATGTTGATGGTGGCTGTAATTTTATTTTCTTGACTTTTCTTTCCTGATAAAAGGTTATTTCGATTAAATGTGGGGAGTTCAGCCTAAAAGATCGCGGTTATACACGTTTTAAGCCCAATAAGGAATTTGAACGTAGAAGGACATATGTGCCTCGTCAAATCCATTTTTCGCAAAAAAAATGAGCTACGCTATTGCCTTCTCGACCTAAAAATGAAGCTCTTGCTGAATAGAAATTGCTAACAACTCGTCATTAAATCCTTTACTCGACTAATTCATCGCACATATTTAACTTGCTGAAGGAACCGTCCCGCAATAATCGACATGCTACTAAGTTTTCCGTTTGGATCTCCACAGCCGCATAGCCCATATCATTCACCAGATGCAACCCTGCTTCCATGGCCACTAATTCGGCCAACAGTGGGGTGCGAATTCTCTGTAATCTTCTATGTCTACCGTCCATGAAAAGCCTTTCTTCATTCCGTATCACCACCCCAACACCGATCGCATGCGACATCTAGCAATCTTAAGAGGGTTTTCTTTGCTACCATTGAACTTTTCCTCATTTCTTTTGCGCCATATAAACCAGATAACAACCGTCAGCTTCTCGCAAATACTAATAGGTTGTTTGGTGAATGTCTCGAATATCCAATCCTTCATACGCCCATCTCTAGTATTCAGAAATTCCACACCTAATCTTTTTTCCCATACCAATTGTGCGGATGAGACGTGGTCTTCTATTTCCACCTCTTCATTACAATGTTGTCATAGTGTTGGGACTTGCATGCCTCTTCTCCTCATACTCGTTGATACTGGTAGGGAACTGTGCCATAGCTGCCATACATGGAGTAACAGCTTCTTGGTATCTTCATCTTCCAGAACTTCTGGAGCCACTTCCTGTTTATATCCCACTCGAAGTTGATGGTTCACCTGTAGATCTGATTACTTGGTCTCTATATATTGAAGAAACATTATACTTCTCGTCGTCCGCATGATACCGATAAAAGGTGTCCTATTGGGGGGCCTCGCTAAGCGGGATCGAGCGAATAAAATATGCATCGACTGGTATTAAATTCGTGATTAATAAAACCTCTTTTCAGCTCCTGATATTTTGAGCAATCAAAAAATATACTCTTACATCCTCCATTCCTTCATAGCTTTGTCACATAACCATGAAAGTACTCTTTCGCCGCAGCCAGTTATCCTTTCATATCAGGATCCTCCTTCCGTCGCCAACCCTCCGTACCAATCCCGATTTAAGCAACACCCGTCCTGCGATGATGCTTCAGAAGGCATAACAAACCTGACTGTTAGACTTTAAATGCATATTTAAAATGGATTAATTCCTAAAATACTTCGATGTAAAAACTTAGTGATGAGACTGTTAGCATTAGGGCGCCTATATGGGGTGCACAATGCAATATTAATAACCTTATTTGGTTAGCTGCAATTAGGCACATAACCCTAGGGGTCTATGTGCAAACCTAGGTATAAGTCTGTCTATATAAGGAGACACCGTCCTACATTTTATAATATACTACTATGTAGAAATCATGTGCTGATCAAAGACAGCTCTAGGAACTCTAGCGCCTCTCTCTAACTTCTGAATCCAAGAAGGTGGAACGTGGGGTGGAACAAAGTGTTCGTCCTCGAGATTCACACTACACCGGTGGGAGCAAGACGTTGGTGGAGGCACGTGAAAGCAAGCATTATCAAAGATCATTATCCGTTGTGCTAGGAGCTTAGGCGAAGAGGTAAACATATAAATCTTCAACTTTATTATGTGTTTGGATCTATACATGCTTCAGCCTAGTCTTCAATGGTAATAGAGCCGAGGCTTAGTTTTCGTGACTCGTAGTTTTTGCCCGAAACTGGACTGCTGTAGAAAATCGAGCTTTTCAATTTTCAGAATCTGTAGACGAGACCTATATGGTTAGAAAGGGTTTTTCACGAGGATTCCAAAAAAAAAGTTATATTTTTTGGACAAAGGTAGAAAAGGTTATGCCCCTTTAAAGTTTCAGAACATTATTAATCTGGACAATTTTGATCTAATCTGTAATTCGTGATTTTCCAAAGTTGTTAAAATTCGACTTTGAACACATAATCGGGATAAGGACGAAAAGACGATTCCAATGGTATAAGGATCGTCGAAAATAGAGTACGGGAAGGCGGCGCGTGGGTTTCAGGCGCCACCGACATCGCCTCCACGCACGACCATGCGCCACCACGCGCATAAGGGCTGGCAGCGCATGCTGACGTGGCTAGGACTGACGTGGCAGTGACACATCAGCATGTCCTTATGTGGCATTGGCGTGGAATGCTGACGTGGTCTATGGGTAGACACGGCATGCCGCGCGGCTCGCTGGCGTGGCAAAAGGCCGACTGTAGCGCGTGACGGAAACGCCCACGCGCGGCGGAGCTTGAGGCCTCCTCCCGCCGTCAATCTTTTGGTCAAGTTTTTCTCTATACACTCAAAATTAAATTTCCTATTTTCTGGGATTTTTTCATAATTTTTTGAAATACAAAAAAAGATTATTATTTTCCAGATTAATTAATTAGTGTTTAGCACACTTTCCGAGGCAATTAGACGTCCTTAAACACACTTTTTTTATCCCAATTTTTTTCTGGAGACTTAGGTCATTTTTGCCTATTGTCTACCATAGGTGGTGAGATCTTAGGAGGTTTGGAGCAATATTTGATCGTACGTATAGGGAACATCTATTAAATACTACGGAAAAAAGTTAATAAACTTTCTCAACTAATTTTTTTTAATAAAAATTAATAACTTAAGAACAATATTATCTTACATATATTATTACTACTACTACAGTAACTGGTAACCATTTATTTAGTTGAACAAAATGATTGGTTTAGTGATTTACTAAAGAGAGCCCTTTAAGTTAAACATAAAAATTGTATGAAATTACACACACACACATATTTAAATGTAAATATGGAGCAAATTATATAGGTAAAATAAATAAATAAATAAATTATAATTAATAATAGAATATTTACTAACAATTTAGAAACATAAACAGAAATTTCGGACAATTCGGGTTATCCAACTGGTAGTAAAAGACACGGATCTCCCCTACATTTGCATAAAATTCATGCAGCACCCCTATATTCTATATAACTGAAAAGAGAAATATGCACTTTTACCCTTTCAAAACTACAACCACCTTCCCGGACGTTTCATGCATATTGCGCATGAAAGACCTCTAAATCACAAAAACATTATTCATTCAAGTCATCTTCTCCAACCCAACTCAGGTTCTAGCTATCAAGATCACGTTTTGATAATAAAAAAAATGAACGAAGAGGGGATTTAGAGCTTACCCACTCCAAAAGTTGCAAAAAATATTGAGAATCGGAGCGGGTTGAGTTTCCGTGAATGTGGCCAGCGGGGAAGCTCGACACCAACGTTAATGGAGTCATTGGCTTCGAATCAAACTATTAGGGTCTCCTCGGACCCTCAAGAGAAGAGTGTGAGAGGTTTCGAGAGATGGTTATCGCCAGTTTTGCTGGGCTCAAAAACTCGCCTGAATCCATGGAGGTTCGGCGGAGGCGGTGGCGAAGCTCCTGCTGCTGTTGGGCTCTTCTCTTGGTCATGAGAAAGAGAGGATGGAAGGGAGAGAGAGAGAATTTGAGGGAAAATAAAGTGGTGGTAGTGAGTGGCGAGTAGCGTGTGTTATTTCCCGTCGAAGGAGAAGAAGAAGATGATGAAATTTAAGAAGAAAAGAATGAGAAGATGAAGACAATGTTATTGGGTGAAACAAAAAAAAACTTGCAGATGTGTATAGAAGGTTGGAGGATGTGAAAAAGGTTTAATTTTTTTTATTTTTTTTATTTTTATTTATTTTATTTAATTGCTCATTAGGATTATGGAGTTTGTTCTAACTACAACCATCACCCCACTATTAACTAGCTCATGTTTGCTAAAATTACACTTACCACCTCTCATGCTATATAATTTTGAAAATCTTAATATAACTCTGTGAAAATTAATAAAATAACCCCTATAATAAAACGAGGTATTGCAACCAGACCCGATGTCTGTGTACATGCGCAGAGGTGTTGCGTATATACGCAGCCGAGAAAGAATCTGAAGGAAGAAAAGCCCATTGTCTGTGTATGCATACATCCTGTGTACATACGCTTTCAGGAGCATTCACAGATGATTGGAGCCAACTGTTTGCGCACATACGCAAACAAACACAATTCTGATATGGTTTCAGCAGGGCAGTTAGGTAAATTATGTGCGAAAGTTTTAGCAACTTTGAGCAGTATTAAAGTACGATTCTAGACACAAAAGATATAGCTCCAAGCAATCATCTTTTGTATCGGAAGCAAGGTCCGCACTCAAAATGTATCGTTTCGATTCTCATTCTCTTTTTATTTTATGAAAAAAATGTGTCTTATTATTATGTCTTACTCTAGCGAAACTCTTTACCTAATTCTCGAAGAACGTATGGTTTTTTATTCAGTATTTTGTTTCCTTTGGTTATGAACTCATTATCCACATATCTTAATACAAATAGGGTTATTTACTATTCTCGTATCCGAAATTATCTTTCACGCATGAACGGAGTGATCAACATGAACTGCTACAAACATGTTCAGGTGCGCGAGAGTGACCAGCTAGGGTTAGGAAGAGAATACATAATTTAGTTCCTTATCCTGATAGACTGAGAGGCGAAAGGAGATAAGGGCGCCTATCGAAGAGAATACATAATTTAGTTCCTTATCCTGATAGACCCGACAATATGCAGAACCGTGTCAGTGTGTGCGAAATGAAAGGAAAATTCAACAATGGTTACACTGCATCGGTAAAACCTGATGTGTATTTTCATATCAGAAGACTGGAAAATTGGCGAAGCCCTTGAGAATCCTGGTAGCCTCAAACCTTAGTTTTACAAACTAATGTTCTCAAAAAACCTCACTAAAAATATTTACTTTTCAGCTTCTACTTTCTGCAATTATTGTAGTCGTCATCAAATCAAACCTATTACTCCTCCCTTTTACAATTTGTCAATATAGTTCTGATTATCAAAGAAGGCCTAAAAATTGTCCTTTTTGGTTTGATGTCCCGAACTTCTAATACTTTACTTACTAATTATTCGTAAACTTGCGTAATAGCAGGCTAGAAGTCGTTCGAGGTTTTCAGTTTTATTTTGAGAGTTATACCACTTCGTCAATTCCCAATAAAATTTTATTTTGATGAATATTGCTTAACTTAGGACTCTATCACTAGACATTCATTAAAGATACCTCCATGAATATTGCTCCAATTTCAAATCACCCTACAATGATCAGAACATATCATGTTTTTTATAGTCCATAGACGCCCGGTTATCCTGGAAAAAGTTACCCACGTTCCTAAAAATAATTTTGTTCGCCCAAAAGTATGATTCTGAGAACAACGAATGATACTCACAATCTCGAAGAGTTTATTAGCCAGTCAAAGTCAAAGATGGTCAAAGTCAAGGTTGAAGTCAAATTCAAAGATGGTCAAAATTAAGGTTGAAGTTGAAGAATGGTGTTGAAGACAAAGAAGAGTAAAAAGTCGGGTGATATTGGTGCATTCATGAAGTTTAAAGGAATCCAGTTGCCAAAATTCAGTTTCCTCAAGTTTTTGGGTCTCTTCTCAAATTCACAAACTCAAGAGGTCTGTGTTCACTTCCTAAAAGACTCTATTAAACTCTATGTATTTGTTATTTGGCCATTGTAGTATTTTCTCTTTGTTTTGTGGTCTTAGTGTAAAATGGATCTCTGCCTGAACATCTTAGATCTAATCTTTGCATCCAACGATCATATATAAGACTGTTTGGTTCTCCGTGTACTTAAGCCCCTTTTAGTAGCGGTGTTCACGGTCCGGTTCGGTCGGTTTTAGAGGATATGCGATACCTAAACCGAAATGCTCGGTTTCATTCTTTTCGAAACCGAATACCTTCGGTTTGAAACTTAGAAATTAAAAAACCGCACAGAAAATTCCAGTCTGGTCCGGTTAAACCATCCCGTTTGAAATCCATTATATTATGTACTAATTCCTAACTTCGATACAACGTAAAATAACTAGAATAAAAAGAACGGTTTACTTATATCTTTGTTACTTACCGAATACGTCTAAAACTAAGATACACTAAACATTTTAAAAAAATGAATGGCTCCATACTTCTCTTTTACCTCAACATAAAGCAAAATAACTTTTTGTCTAGTAAATTAAGACGGCGTGGTTGTACGACTTCAGGTTTTAAACTCAAACTGTGAAGAGTGAGTCACAACATGATAGGTAGTAAGCAAAATAATAAAATTTGTCTTAAAAAAAATTCTCGGTGCGGTGCGGTTTTTTCGGTTTTGTCGGTTCGGTCACGGTTCGGTTGGTGCCCGGTTCGTTTTCAAAATAATAAAACTGTTCTTTAAGAAAAAAATTGTTGAACCATCGGTTTAGGTACGGTTCGGTTTGGTACGGTCAGATTTTGGCGGTGCGGTCGGTTTATGAACACCCCTACCTTTGTGGAGTTTAGGGTTACATTATGATGTATTCCTATATTGAGGAGCAAAGCTCTGCCGAATTCCATTCTTGAAATTTGTTCATCTTCTTTCTGTGATTTTCCAGTTTTGATCTTCTCTTTCAAGAAATCATTTGATTTCTTTCTTGGTATCAGAGCCATGGCTCTATCCACAAATCAATCTCAGGGTTCTTCATTGAATCCCTTCTATATCCTCTCTCAAATCCACAACTTAGTCCCTTTCAAATTAGATAACAATAACTATGTTATCTGGAGATATCAAATATCCTCTTTTCTCAAAACTCAGTCTCTCTTTGGTTATGTTGATGGTTAAATGATATGTCCCTCTGAATTCCTCCTTGATGAGAATGGTGAATCGAGAGGAAATTAGAATCCGACGTATGACATATGGGCTAACCCAAGATCAGACGGTTCTGACTCTTCTCATAGCAAATCCCACACAAGAAGATCTTGTTCAATTCGTTGGAAAGTAATCTTCTCGTGACGTTTGGGTTTCTCTAGAGAAAATGTATTTCTCTCTCACTCGCTCCAATATCATGCAATTGAGATCTGAGCTTCAGACGATTCGTAATAAATCTAAAACTGTTGATGCTCACATGGAAAGGCTTAAAACCCTAAGGGACAAACTCTCTTCTTCTATAGTTCATACTGATGATCAAGACATGATTCTTTATGGTTTACATGTTCTTCCACCCGAGTATAATTCGTTTAGGCTGGTATTCGTGTTACTATGTCTTACTATGTCCCCTGATAGAATAACATTTGAAGAACTACATGTCTCATTGAAAGCTGAAGAACAAATGATTGAATCACATTATGTTATTGCTTCTGATTTGGTTGGTAATGCTGCCTATTTGTCTTTTGGCCCTCATTATGGCTCTTATTTTGGTAACAATCGAGGTAAAGGTGGTCATGTCAATTGAATTGGTGTTGGTAGAGGTTAAGGGTCAGGGTTTCAAGGTCAAAACCCTAACCCTAATTTTGGTCAAGGGTTCAGATATCAAGGTCAAAACTCTAACCCTAATTTTGGTCAAGGGTCTGGGTACCAAGGTCAAAACCCTAACCCTAGTTTTGGTCAAGGGTTAGGATATCAAGGTCAAAACTATAACTCAAAATATTTTGGGAGAGGTGGTAACAACATAGGAGGGGGGGAGAGGTTTTGATAATCAAAGAGGAGGCAGGTCTGGACCAAATAGGGTTCCTTCTAAAAGCTGAGACAACAATGGCATTCCATTAAAATGTCAAATATGTGGTTATGATTATCACTCTGCTGTTGACTGCTGGCATAGGATGGATCATGCCTTTCATGGTAAGAAACCTTCTACTCAATTGACTACTTTAAAAACTGTCATTGTACCTGATCCATCTCCAAGAATATCTCCAAACTATTGGCTGACTAATTCTGGTGCAAACAATCACATGACCTCTGATTTTGCTAATCGCTCTGTGTGTTCTCCGTATCATGGTCCTGATCAAGTTGCAGTTGGTAATGGTAACACTTTGGCAATCAATCACTCTGGTATTGCCTTTCTTATTACTCCAAGTCATTTTTTTCGATTAAATGAAACTCTTCATGTTTCAAACTTAGCTGCTAATCTTCTATCTGTCAATAAACTTTGAAAACAACACAATTGTGCATTCTATTTTGATGTTGATTCTTTTTCCATTCAGGACAAAACTCTGGGCAAAGTCCTGTACCAAGAACTGAGTGAAAATGGGCTTTACCCCATACACACTCATCCATTCTCTCCTGTTTCTGAAGTCAAATACTCTGTGAAGGTTGCTTATCTAGGAAAAAGTGAAGTCTCCTATCTGGCATTCCAGACTAGGACACCCCTCTGAAGACATTTTAAACTTGTTTTTATTTCAGATTCTAATATATGCAAAGACCTAAAGTTGCGTGATATTTCTTCCAGCTCCTTATGTGAACATTGTGTGAAAGGCAAAATGACTAGGCTTCTTAATAAATCTTCAGTTTCTACATGTTCTCTTGATCTTGTTCACAGTGATGTCTGGGGTCCTACTAGCACTAAATCTTATCATGGTTACATATTCTATGTTTTATTTATTGATGATTATTCCAAATTTACATGGCTATTTCCCTTACATCACAAATCATAAGTTGCAAATGTGTTCAACATATTCAAACTGAAATTAAACTTCAACTTCGTAACTGTATTAAGATTTTGAGATCAGATGGTGGAGGAGCGTATATGTCTTTTGTTTTTCAACAATACTTACAAATTCACGGGATTTTGCACAAAAAATCTTGTCCTCACGCTCCACAAAAAAATGGTGTTGCTGAAAGAAAACATACATATATTGTTGAAACTGCAGTTACAATGATGATTCATGCTTATTTGCCTAACAACTTTGGGTATCATGCATTTGATGATGTTGTATATCTCATTAATTGTATGCCCAGCAAGAACACCTTTAACAAATCTCCTTGGGAATTACTCTACAAAACCACACCTGACTATTCTAAATTCAAAGTGTTAGGATGTGCTTGTTATCCTTACTTAAGACACTATAATACTTCAAAGTTGGATCCTAAATCTTTACAATGTGTGTTTCCTGGCTATGCTCAAAACTATAAAGGTTATGTTTGCTTTGACAAATGTACACAAAAGATTATCATCAGTAGGGATGTGTTATTTGATGAACATGTTTTTCCATATCTGAAAATCAACATAACCAATTTTGACACTGTTGACTCTTTCAAAATTGGAGATATACCAATTTCCTTATCAAACACTGTATTTAATGCTCCTTCACACAACTTAAATGACATACATTGACCTGACATTAATATTTCTCCTGTTCCACCTGTCTTTACTAACTTGTCTTCTTCAGGTACACTGAATGAGAACAATACCACTCTTGACTCTGGAATTTATGATACCGAACAGAAAAATTATCTTGACTTAGTCAATCAAACTGATATAAACATAACTACACCTGTCTGGGAGCTTCCATGCTCAGGCAGAGCCGAAACATGATCCAGCCATGCAGCTAACAAATTCAAATGATGCCTCCAACACAGAAGCTGATAAAAAACACAAACACTAAAAGTTCAGGCTTGACATTTGGACATGTCTCTGAAGCTTTACCAGCTGGAAGCCATCCTATGCAGGAAAGAAGCAAGTCTGGAATAGTCAAAAAGAAGGTTCTTGGAATCAGAGCTACTACTAGTAACTCTGATATCTCTCCTTTTTTAAGTGATCCTACTTGTTTCAGTAAAGCTGGAAAACATTCTCAGTGGCTTCATGACATGACTGAAGAATTCTGTGGTCTCCAACAAAAAAAAACCTGGTGACGCGACTTCTATTCTAGTTTAGTCGGGTAATAGACTATGACATTATCCTGTCGGTCTCATGTCATTTTACGTCTCCGTATACTATAATCTCCTTTCGGTCTCATAAGTCTACTGGTCCGTTCTAGTAGGCTAACGACATGCACGACAACGGGTCCTGTCGGTGAATAATCCTACCAAATCTACCCACACTAAGGCCAATCCTAACACTTCTCCTTTTTGGTCTCGGTGATTCGGGATTGTGTTCAAGTTCATATCACAATTAGGCTAAGTCACTGTCCTGCACTCATCTAATCAGCTAGTGTGTCCAGTTGATCACTCCTTTCACACTAAGGATTAAGCATAGAACAAGAACATGTAACTAAAACATATATTAACATTAAGAAAGACGATGGACTATGAACAAACCCTAGTTTTCATGAAGATTAAATCATGATCACGCCGTGTCAATAAGCGGGACTCACTAACAAGTTCATGAAACTAAATATTCATTCAATAGATAAAAGAATAAACGTATGAGACAAAGTCTAAACCCGGAAAATCATTCATCTACATAAACCCCAAGCTCTCTAGAGAAGCCTAGCAGTGGAGTTTAGCTAATAGTAATCAACCAAACAAAACTTACAAGTTTCTCCATAACAAGAATTGAGAGAGGGTCTACATAAAACTCTAGGCTCTCATAAAGATGCCTAGAAAATAGTTTAGCTAATGTTAATCAACCAAACAAAACTTACAAGTTTCTCCATACAAAGATTGAGAGAGAAAGAAGAAGAAGAAGAATAAGAAGAAGAAGAAGAAGAAGAAGAAGAAGAAGAAGAAGAAGAAGAAGAAGAAGAAGAAGAAGAAGAAGAAGAAGAAGAAGAAGAAGAAGAAGAAGAAGAAGAAGAAGAAGAAGAAGAAGAAGAAGAAGAAGAAGAAGAAGAAGAAGAAGAACCTAGATCTTCAATGAAGGAGTCCTCTTCTTGAACCCGTTGGTAGCCTCCTCTTTTTTATTCCTTGCGTGCCTCTTTTTTCTCTCCTTTTTATTTTTTTTTTTCCGTGCGTCAATCTAATAAAAGACTCTTGTTCTTTTATTTTTTTTAGGTATTGTGATCTTGTTATCATAGGATCACATTGTGGTCTTGCGGGTGATCTTTTGATCACATTTGTGATCCTATACTTCCAGTGAGTTGCTCTCACACTGGCCACCGAATTTTCACTAAGTTTTTGGCCATTTTTTATCTAGGGGGTCAAATTGACATTACAGAAACTTCATTAAATTGCATTTGCCTCCCCTCTTCATGTATTTTCACTGTTTCTTCACGATTTCTTCTTCGTTTAATCTCCCGAAAAATCTCCAAAGCATGTTTTCCTCTCTGCTTCATCTCTCAAGCTTCATTTCCTGTCAAAACAACAGGAAACACAACCCGTACGATCAAACATGACAAAAAATACATAAAATTGTACGATAAACGCTTCGATTAACGAATTAAAGCTCAAAGCTGAACTTTAACGTTTTATCTACATTCATAGTGTAAAACTAAGATTATAAACTGTGCAAGAAATATAACTCTTATAGAGAGTTATCACCTGGACCCTTGTACCACCTCCCAACAATGCAAATATTGTTGGGAATAAGTGGGTGTTCAGAACAATATACAATCCAAATGGCACCATCTCTGGATATAAAGCTAGATTGGTTGCCAAAGGGTTTAATCAAACATCATTATTTCACTATAAGGAAACTTTCAGTCTTGTTATTAAGCATGCTACACTTAGAACCGTTATTGCATTAGTTGCTTCTCTGGATTGGCGTTTGAATCAACTTGATGTTAAAAATTCCTTTCTTCATGGTTATCTCAAAGATATGTATATGCAACAATCTTCTGTGTTTAAAGATCCTCAACACCCTCATTTTGTGTGAAAACATAACGAAGCCATGTATGGAATCAAACAACCTCCTAGAGCTTGGTTTGAGAGATTCACCAGCTTTATCTTATCTCTTGGTTTTGTGGCTTCTGTTGCTGATACTTCTATGTTTATTAGATATACCACAAACCCTCAAAACCATCAATGTTTTGCTTTTATATGTGGATAATATCATTCTCATGGGAAATGGCACTTCATACATGCAAAAAATTGTTTCTAAACTCAACACTGAATTTAGCATGACTGATCTTGGTCCTTTAACATACTTTCTGGGTTTGGAAATTTGCGAAAACCAAAAATATAGTTTTCATTCATCAACACAAATACATCAATGACTTTCTCATTAGATTCAACATGCATTCTTGCACTCCATGTGACACTCCAACCACTTCTGGCATTTAATATCATGCTTATGATGGAGCTTCTAACTGATCCTACTTCATTCAGACAGTTACTGGGTGCTCTACAATACTTAACTTTCACCAGACCTGATATATGTTTTGCTGTCAATCATCTTTGCCTATTTACGCATTATCCTACTACATAACATTTAATTGGTGCCAAAAGAATTCTGAGATGCTTGAAAGGCACAGCTAAAGAAGGATTTCTTTAAAACTCCATTTCTCTTGATCTTTATGCTTACTTTGATCAAGATTGGGCTGGAAACCCAACTGAAAGAAGAAGTACTACTAGTTTTGTTCTCTTGGGTAACAATCACATTCACTAGGCAGCAAAAAAACAACCTATTGTTTCTAGATCCTATGTAGAATCTGAATACAGAACTCTTGCCACTAATGTTGCAGAGCTTTGTTGGTTTCAATATATGTTTCATGACTTACACATTTTTATGCATCATCCTCCTACTCTATATTGTGACAATGAGTCTACTATAGGTATGACAGCAATGTTGGGTTTTTTTTCGGTTGATTCAAAATCCTAGCATGGGATGGTCTACTTTGACTAAATTGGCAGTGTCCTTATTTGGTTAGGAAACAAATTTTAAAAATATTGTTTCCTTGTTTGGCTCGGATTAGTTTTGGACATTACTTTGGCTCAAAGCCTTGTAGTAGTATAAACATATCCTAGGGTGGTGACTTTGTGGAGTGTGCTTGTAATTGGTTTTGGCTTCTCATCAATAAATTGGTTTTGGTTTGGTCGTGGATTAGCTAGTCTCAAAACTAGTGACCACATAATTCTTGTTCTCTTGATCTTACTCTTGTTTTTCTTGCTTTCTCTTGTCTCTCACGTATTGGAATCCTAACAAGTGGTATCAGAGCCTGGTTCGTTGAGTCTCAAGAGAAGCAATATTGAGTTCGTGATCAAGATCTGTCGGGTTTGATGGGAAGATCGGGTTCCCGCTGGTGGGCCTCTGAAACAGGGGGTGCAATCACACCAAGCCATTTTTGGGAGACTATCGGGTTCTTTGTTGGGGGAGCAATTGGGCTCTTATTGTGGAGCGTCAGAATTGTGGATCTCTAGCTTTAGTATATCCGGCACGCTTCCGATTCCAGCATGCGTCAATCAATATGGCGTGCTCAACCCGGCGAGTGATCTGGATCGTCGGCTAGGAGGATTCAAGTCTAGGTGGAGGCGACTCGAATCAACTAGCGAACTGAGGGAGGAAGGTCATTGGTAGAGGGAGTGTCCCAAGAATCGTTCGCCTATAGATCTCGCTCCAGGTGGAGGAGGAGGGACGCCCGAGAACTATGTAGCTCTCTAGGCTCCTTGCGGGCAGTTCGGGCTCCTGGCACGGAGCATGGGCGCGTGTTATTGGGCACGCAGATTGGTGACGTGTTATTGTGCACGCATCGGTTGGTGGCGCGATATGATCTTGGATTGGCGCGCTTCGGTTATTGGTTTTGCGCATTGGTGCGGGTGGCGGCTCAAATTTGCATGACTTTGTTTGATAGACACTTTGTTGCGAAGTGTCAATGGCGCAACGTTGGGGTATGCATTGTGTCATGGTGCATTTAAGGTAGCGTTTATTGGGACGCATTGTCTTTGTGTTTCTTGAAGACGCATAGACGCGCTTGTTGGGGCGTATTGGGAGTGTGTTCACTTCCGCAAATTGGGAATACACTCAGATTGACTTTGTTGAATTGATGAGAAGAATTGGTTCAACAACTATGGGGTTTGAATCAAGGGGGAGGTTTGTTGGGTTCTTTTGGTTGATTCAAAACCCTAGAATGGGATGGTCTACTTTGAATAAATTAGTAGTGTCCTTATTTGGTTAAGAAAAAAATTTTGGATAGATTGTTTCCTTGTTTGTCTCGGATTAGTTTTGGACATTACTTTGGCTCCAAGTTTTGTAGTATTAAAAATAGATGCTAGGGTCGTGACTTTATGGACTGTGCTTGTAATCGGTTTTGGCTTCTCATTAATAAATTAGTTTTGGTTTGGTCGTGAAAAAAAGTGAACCACGTAATTCTCGTGTTCTTGATCTTACTCGTGTTTTTCTTGCTTTCTCTTGTCTCTCACGTATTGGAATCCTAACAAGCAAAACCTATCATGCATGCTAGAACTAAACATATAGAATTAGACTATCATTTTATTAGAGAAAAATGTTTAATAAAACAATTACTGGTTTCATATGTTCATTCTGCAGATCAGCTAGGAGACATATTCACAAAGGGATCAGCAACTCTTCCTATCACATATTTGAAGCACAAACTGATGGTGTCTCAACCACCATAAGTTTGAGGGAGGGTATTAGACAGTCAAAGATGGTTAAAGTCAAGGTTAAAGTCAAATTCAAAGATGGTCAAAGTCAAGATTGAAGTCAAAGAATTGTGCTGAAGACAAAGAAGAGTGAAAAGTTGGTGATAATGGTGCATTCATGAAGTTTAAGGAATATAGTCGCCAAAATTCAGTTTCCTTAAGTTTTGGAGCCTCTTCTCAAATTCCCAAACTTAAGATGTATGTGCTCACTTCCTAAAAGACTCTATTAAACTCTACAGTATGTATTTGTTATTGGGCCATAGTAGTATTTTCTCTTTGCTTTGTGGTCTTAGTGTAAAATGGATCTCTGCCTCAACGGCTTAGATCTAATCTTTGCATCCAACGGTCGTAAATAAGATTGTTTGGTTCTTCGCGTACTTAAGTCCCTTTGAGGCGTTTAGGGTTTCATTATGATGTATTCCTAAATTGAGCAGCGAAGCTCTGCCGAATTTCATTCATGAAATATGTTCATCTTCTTTGTGTATTTTTCCAGTTTTGATATCCTCTTTCAAGAAGTCATTTGATTTCTTTCAGGGTTCTCGTTGTTCGATTCTCAGAGAATTGAGCGATTCCTTTGACTGCGAGAATGATCTCTACTGTATATCGCATATGACGTAATGCTCTGCCGCCAGTTAGATGTAGTAAGGTCATTCGCTCTTCGATCTTCTGCGTTAGTTGGAGGCTGAACCTGTGAAATAATCTGGGCTGTCCATGAAGACGAATGGCCACGATCTTACCACTGAAGAAGATTATGATTTTCGTGTCCTTGGGATTTTCTAAATTGTAAGTACTGAATGCAGGTGTATCTACTGTAAGCGCGCAACATACTAAAGCGAAAACATACACCGGTATTCTACTGCAACGCAATTTTGGCAAATGTGTAATTCTGTTCAAATAGCATCTTCCTTATAAATGTTGTAGTGAAATAAGGGAAAAAAATGTAGGGTTAATATTTGTAGTGATTCAACCCTGATTAACCCAGGTTCGCATTCTAGTGATAAATAATTGATATTTGAGTGATTTAATCCACAGATCAAGTCCCTCAGTTATCCAGAATCATCAAAGCCTTGAGAATAATAGCGGTACTAATAAGAGTAATTGTCAATGCTTTTAAGAAGTGAGGAGCATTATAAAAATGGATTATCAGTTTGATTTTGAGAGTTATACCACATCATCAATTGCCAATCAAATTTTCTTTTGATATATATTGCTCAACTTAGGACTATGACTACACACTCATTCGAGGCAGTGTTCGTGGAATGTAATTCCTACTTCGAATTACTCTACAGTTATCCATCAAACAACATGCTTTTTATAGGGTTCTTTGACGTGCGGTTATCCTGATAAGAAAGATTTTGATGTTTCTAAAAAGAATATATAAGTAGGATTCTCTGAACAACTACACTCTCAACTTTGAAGGGTTCCCATAGTTCGGTTCTCCGAAAATCGAGAAAGGCATTCTTTTTTTTTTTTTTTTTGAGAAATTAGTTTTTCATGCACGCGCTTCCAACGCTCTACTACTTGAGCTACCACCCTAGCTGCGGAAAGACATGCTTAGAATGCCTTGTTAATCCTCTTTTCGTGCTACGACATGAATAACGAGTTCTTCAGTGTTGGATCAATGAACGAACATGATCTCTACTGTAAGCGCTAATTAAACATATCAAAGGGAAAACACACACTGGTAATCTCATGCAACACAATTATCTGAAACGTGTAATACTTTTCAAACAGCATCTTTCTTATAAATGTTGAAGAGAAAAATTGACACTAGTCTTTCAATATTGTTATTCAAAAAAAAAGAAAAATAAAAAACATTGACGTTGATCTAAAAGGACAATCAGTTCAATATTCTTCTTTTGTTGGCCTTGAGCACAGTTTGGACTTCAGCATCAGTCGGAAGTGCTGGGATGGCTCCTTTCTTGGTTGTTGTTAAGGCTCCACACGCATTTGCATAATTTAATACATTCTTCAACTTCTCTTCATCCTGCAGCAACAATTTGAAATCAATACTTTCAACGATATGTAAGAGTTTTGTAAATATCATTCTACCGTCAGTTTGTTTAGAAAATCGGTGTTTACGAAAGAGACTCGTGTTGAACTTTGCAATTAATGATTATGCCTTGAAATTGCAGTTGTTTTTTATTTTCCGGAAAAAAGAGGACAGATAGTTACCTCAAGTACAGATGGGTCCTCAACATATTTGCACAGAAGAGCGCCCACAAAGGAGTCACCTGCACCAGTTGCGTCAACTGTCTTGACATTGAAGCCCTCAATAGATCCTTCGAAATCCTGTTATTTTACACGATTACAACATATAAGACAGATAAGAGATAGCATACAACAGATATGAAAGACGACGACGAGTACTGACCTTGCCATAATATCGGCAACCATATTCACCTAGAGTGACAACCATAAGCTTCAAGTTGGGGTGCCAGAGAGACCTAGCGGATGCGTCATCAATCTTGCTGTTCCCAGTGAGGAACTCAAGCTCGTTGTCGCTGACCTTAATCACCTCTGCCTGGTCCCAAATACTCATTATCTGTTTTCGAGCTTCCTCGGCAGATGGCCACAAGGGCAGCCTGAGGTTGGGATCGTAAGATAGGAGGGCTCCAGCCTCCTTCGCAACTTCCATGGCCTTGATATGAGCTGATCTACAAGGCTCCGTGATCAAGCTTATTGATCCGTAGTGAAACACTTGAGCCTGACATAACATCAGAAGATGATGATGATAAGAATTCGATGCACACATTAGTACTCACACTTAGCCTGACACAACATCATACTGATAAGAGTCCGATGCAAACATATATACTCTGTGCATGTGTGTCTATTTATTTGTTTATTATTTTTTCAGAAAAGAAGATTTGATCTAAGAATTGTTGGTCATGGAAGATTATCGAGCTCCCAAGATAACTAGACTGGATAAACAGAGCCCATCGATATTCAATGCAAAAACAAATTGATGTTGAAATAATGTTTCAAATAAGTCAAAATATTGAATTTCTACAAACTTACCGATTTGATTAGGTCAAGGTTGAGCTCGTCAGGGGTCAAGAGCATGTCAGCGCTCGGGTTCCTGTAGAACATAAATTCCCGATCCCCGTCTGACTTGAGTGTCACGAAAGCCAGCGCTGTCCTGGCTCCCTGGTCTAACAGAACCCCGTCTGTCCTTACCCCGTTCTTCGTCAAGATTTGGACCAGCATCTGTCCAAACTCGTCATCCCCCATCTTCCCTATAAAGGCAGCCTTGCCTCCAAGCCTTGTGATCGCAATCGCGACGTTCGCCGGAGCACCTCCTGGCGCTTTGACGAACCCGGTTGCCTCCGCCAGAGACACGCCGGATTCTGTAGGAACAAAGTCGATTAACATCTCACCGAAACTCACTATGCTTCCCGAACCTCCCTTAGTACTCGACATTGTGGTGAAGTGTAAAAACTGAAGCTAAGCCAAACTAAATAACGTGAGAGAACTGAACAAGAGGGTTTGATGTAACAATGTAGTGAAGGAGGGATCAAGTAGGGTTTAAATAGAGCTTGCAACTCAGTACGTAGCAGTTTGAGTGAGATAAGGAAAACCATGATCCCACATAATCCAAACTGTAATCGGATAAGGATAATATTTAAAACTTATCCTTCGCAAAGTTTTTGATAATCTAGTATCGTACTTCTCTTTTGATTCGGTTATTTATCCTGATAATCTAGTATCGTACTTCTCTTTTGATTCGGTTATTTATCCTTGTTAACTTTGGCTCTATTTTATCAAAGCGTCACATGCCCTACTTTGAACAGAAAAATAAGAGAAAACAATCCTTAGCAAGGAGGTTCTCAAAAATAATTATAATCAACCAACAACTAGGGTGGTTGCTCAAGTGGTAGAGCGTTGGAAGCCCCAACATGAGGTTCTAGGTACAAACCCGGTTGACGAAAAAAAAACAATTTCTCAAAAAAAAAAAAATTATAACCAACCATGGAACCATGCTATGGGACTCTTGGGAGGAGGTTGAGGATCCTAGTTGTGACCCTTCTAAAGATAAGTTTAGCCTTTTCTACGTTTCGTTGACTAAGATCGATAAACTAACCGCCTGACCGCTAGAGAAAGGCTCAAATCAACACTCATTGTCGAAGGATGTGCTCAACATGGACTTTGATGCAGGAGCGGATGATCTAACTGAAGCTGAAATGTCAGACGCAACTAAATTGGTGCTTCTCTACCATGAGACGGAACAACAGCGCAAGAGACGGCGCAAATTGCAACTTTTGGTGTCGCCGCACTCGCTACTAGAAAAATCTGCAGAAACAGCGGTTCTACACTACTGTTTAAGGGACTCTTACAGCCATTTTAGGGTAAAACAAAAATTAATATAGCGTTTTGGAACGGCTACTTTCGAAGCCTGTCGCCAAAGCTTTAAAACAGCAGTTACAAAAACCTTAGTAATTTTTTTAATATTTTTATTTAACTTTATTTTTTAATTGATATTTTCAAAATTAAAAGAATAAATTCAATAACAAATTAATTGATATTTTCATAATTAGTAAGAAAGTCAGTTACAAATTTTTATCTAGGTTCTTCGTGGGTTTCTTGCCGGTGGTGGAGTCACCGGTGATCGTGTGGTGACGGGGATGGTGAGGCGACGGAGATGGTGCGACAACGAAGATGGTGTGGTGGCTTCCAACTGTTACGGCCACGACGACGGTGCTTCTTGGGTCTGTGCTTCGGCGGTCTATGGCAGGGAGAGAGCTCCGAGAATAGAGAGAGACGAGATGAGGGAGGAAGTCAAGGATACCAGAGAAGGGAGGGAGGAGGGAACCGAGAGAGACTAGAGGAGGGATCGAGGGAGGAAGACGAGAGAAAATAGAGGGAGAAATAAATGGGAGGCGACTGAGAGATAGATAGAGTTGTCGATAAAGTTAGGATTTGAAAAATCAACGGCTGAGATTAGATTTTAACAAAGTCATATAAAGCGAGACCTTCAACATAGTACATGGATGAAAAAGGACATGCATCCAAGATTCCAAAATTAGAAGAGCAGCAGGTAAATTCAAGTTTCGGTCGTGCTCCCTCTGACAACTTGGTCCTTCAAACTAGTATTTCGGAGATTGTTGAGATTGTTCCGCAACAATCTCCAGAGCATCAATGGTTACTCTGAGCTGGAATTGCGGAGCCTTGGGACAGTCTTGCGCAGTTCGTGCAGCCCTTTCAGTGTCCCCTTGTGGTTATCTCTATTTTAGTATCCGTATCGTTATGAAGGGATGTTGCTCTTGCTTAGTGCCCTCTTCAACTTTTGTTGTGTCTGCTTTTTGCTGTGATAAAGGCCATAATGGCCTTATTGGAGTCCTTTGGAGTAAGGTTTTCTTTTTTTGATTTCTGTTTGTCTGTGCTTACTCTTCTTTTCACAAGAAGATGTGCAACAGCAAACCCCACAAACGAAACTTCTGATAGCTTCTATTTTACCTTATGGCAACTTTGGCTTTCGCGAGCTCATCGACTTCGGGTGTCCCTATCATCCAACAAGTTGACTCACATAAAGCCTTTGCTCGATACATGGTCTGTCGAGTCCTCTCACCCCTTCTCCCTTCTCCAACTCTATACCCCCTCGCAGCAAACCATTTCAGCATCGAAGTTAACATCTTCAGTTCGGGTATTACAAAATGCAACAGTTTGGGAAGTCGTATGGTTGTGATTAAGCTCGCTTTCAGCTTTCGTTTACTAGTTTGTTCTTTTTTTCTGTTTCTGAAACTTGTAAGTTCATCGCATGGCTTCTGTATCCGCCATGAGACTTTATGTTTGCATCTGCTTGTAACGTTGTTTGGTTTTTAATAAATTATTACGTTGACTGTAAAAAAGCCGTTATCTATTTTATTTTCATTAATTATATATAATAATTATCAAGGAAAAAAATTATATTTTATTCAATTGAACTACGGTTAGATTAGAAACCGTTGTTTATTATTTATTTTTCTATCGTTTATTGTTTTAAACAACAATTATATTTAAAATCACATTGTTAGAGTTTTATAATAACACGGTTTCTTACTACTGCCGTTTAAAAACTCTTAAAGAAAAATCGGTTAAGTGAATAACTGTCATAAACGTGAAACAAAATACTGTTGTTTGTTGATAAACTGATTTTTTCAGATTTAGTTAACAGTGTTTTCTCATAACCGCTAGTAATAATATAGCAGTTACATATAAACCGCCCTTATTGGGATATTTTACAACGGTTTTGAAAACTGTAATTTTTCAGTATCTCCTATCACGCAACCTTTTTTATTAATGGCTCTTTGGGCCATAACTTTGGCTACAAGTATCAGAATTACGCAAGCGACCCCTATTCGGAAAGCTCTCGAAAAAATGCACTGTGATCCACCCGATCGGAGACTCATCAAGGCCCGTCTTCGACCCTTAATTCCACAATTTGGCAAGTCAAACGACTGTTTTAAGTTAATTTTTATTATTTCAGGTAATATTTTAATTGTTTATTAGGACTTCTATTTTAACCCAATTTCGGTCAAACTTTCGGGTGCGTGTTTATTTCAATAAGACCAATTTTTTTGGCCAATTTCGTGATTAAACTATAATTTAGCAAAATTAGGGTTTTCGGTTATAACTGTCCTGCTTGTGGATAGGATTTGACAGGTTTTGATTATTGAACTTTATTTCGAACCCTAGAGAGGACGTTTCCCCTAGCATTTTTACCTATTTCAGTATGTTTCTTGATCGCACCCCTGGATTAAATACGACGTCTAGTTGGTATCCAAGCCCAGATCGACGTGGAAGGAAGATCATCATCGGCGATGGCTAGTCGATGTACTTGTGGTCATGGGCAAAAAGCTGCTGAAGATTCCCCCCCCCCCCCCCCGCGTCGACGAGAATATAGCCTTGAAGACGTGATTGTAATAGATGATTTGCAGCGGCAGAACCATGTTCAGCAGCACCAGATCGAACACCCCTGATAATCATGAACACCCCTGATTATCTGGACTCCTGAGAGAAATAACCGATTAATCTTAGATATAATTCTTAGCATGGAGACTTCAAATTAAAATAGTCTGGACTCCTGAGAGAGAAAAAAACAATCTTTAACAAGGAGGACTGACTTGTTGAGGACAAGTATAAACGAAATGCAAGAGGAAGGGTGTATATAAAACTTTAAGCTCTTTGTGGTCGATTTTTGGCATTCCGCATGAAGATGGGTGAATGTACTTTGAATCATTTCTCAACAATGATGTCAATTGAAAACATGATGCATATTCTGGGCTAAAACCATAATAATGCCATAGTTGTTGAAAGCATATTCTGATCGATGCTTCCACAATTCCATTTAGCTTCATGTTCTATTCAAAAGAAAACATATGTCAATGCGCTTTCGATAGATTAGTTGTAAAATTTGCCTATTGTGCATGAGACAAAGGCAGGACAAGGTGACTCATTGATCATTCTTCAAACTCGTTCCTACATAACGCTCGTTCTGACCACATGAATCACTATTGTATCGGATCTCGGACATGAGCTCCAAGTCACAATCAAAGACATTGCGATCCTATAATTCTCGTGCCGCTAAGTATCAAGTTAGATGTGCAACTTGTTGCTGCAAATCGCGGACCACCAAGAGCTGGGTTAAGTTTTAAACTTGCGTCTAAAAATCCTTGGTCACGATGGGGGTTTCCTTATTCTCAACTTGCGGACATGTAAACGACCACGATCGGTGCCTTCAGGTTGAGGGAGCTGACTTTCATTGTCCTGGTGATCGGGTGACTCCGATTGTGGTAATGATCAGTTCCTGCCGTCGTGAACTCCGGGGAGAGGGGAAACCATCTTGAAAGCTTTAGCAACAGGTACTGGGTGAATCCTCTTAGTTGTCCGCGTCGAGTTCACCAATTTATACAAGGGGGAATCTGGAGTAGTTCGCATGTGTTCCTGTTAGCAGAAGAATAAAAGAAACGACACCTAGTTAACCTGTTTGGGGCCTGAGAGTGAGAGTCGGCTTAGGGTAAGAGCAAGACAACGTATGTTATCTAGAGGGGAGACAATGATTTCTTGAGCTTAGGTTCTTGGTTGATCAGTGTGTATCAGCATGATTGGGACATACCCCTCTATATATACACGCCATAGGACGGATGTGAGTGAGCATCCACGATGGTGGTGGAACCGTTCGTGACCTCCCAACGTCAGCCTAATTGAACGACTCGCAACCCCTATATGTAGGAATTGTGTTCCGCGTTTTCAGGGGCGTGTACAGTCCATTCGCAGGTTTCTGGATAACATACGAGGGTCGCATAAGGCGCTCGCACGCGACATACCTTATTCTAGCCTCCAAGCCACTCGCACCCCCAAGTCCCGTTAGCATAAGACGCATATGCGAACGACTTTGTCTCACAATCCTAAGCATACGCGTAGGCAAAGGGAATGTTACGGTGCTTTACGAAGAATAAAATATGCACATGTGTGTCTTGTCCGACGCCCACGTGGATTATCTACGGTGTCACGAATAAGGGTATCTACAATAGCTAAATATTTTAAAAATATTCACTCTCATAAAGAGTATAAAAATAGGTAGCACTGTAACCAATCTAAAATATGTAAAATGATTTCCCTCAATGAAAATGTAAAACGATCATTCTTTGACACAATGTGGCATGTCAAAGTCTTTGGCAGCTCGAACTTGCTGATATTGCGGCTTCTGAAAACAAGCATCGCAGATAAACAAAATGATTAGAGCTCGCGTAGCACAGGCTTTGCCTTTTCTTCAACTCCACTCTAAAATACTTCAAAAATAAGCAAACTTGAAAGGTCTCATAATGTCAAAGAGAAGTTCAAAAAGCAAAAACACACAAAGCAACGATCTCCATCACCAGAAGCCATCGCCCGAGCCATCCTATAAAAGGACATTCCAATAATAAGGGGAACACGTCAAACCATCACTTGCAAGCTCTAATGGCTTCTCCTTTCAATCACAGTACTCTATTGATCATCTTCCACTTAACTTTGCTCTCAACCTTCGCCAAGACAAGCCTTTCAGGTTTCTCAGAAGAAGTCGCTGACGGCATATCACTCCATCGCGTTGAGAAAACAACACATCTTCATTTCTACTTCCACGACATTATTGGTGGCAAGAACCCTACTGCGGTAAAAGTTGCAGGGGCTGATGATAGCTCCACGGGTTTCGGCACTACTTTTGTGACCGACGATCCACTGACTGAAACACAAGACAGGAACTCAAAACTTGTGGGAAAAGCGCAAGGAATGTATTCAATCGCATCCCAAACCCTGCCTGCATTGCTTATGGTTATGAACTACGAATTTACGGAGGGGAAGTACAATGGAAGTAGTATTAGCATTCTTGGGAGGAACCCGGTCTTTAACGATGTAAGGGAATTCCCCATTGTTGGAGGTTGTGGTCTTTTCCGATTTGCTCGCGGATACGCCTTGGCACATACCGTTTGGTTTGATCCTAAAACGTTAGACGCCACCGTTGAGTACAATGTTTATGTTATACACTCTTGAAAACCACTTTATAGTAACATTATTGTATTGTACCGAAAAAAAAGTAACTTTTCCTCAAAAAAAAAAAAAGTAACTCGGGTCCATATTCTTTTTATTTTTTCGGTCTACATTTAAAATGGTAAATTTTTTAGATTGGGCTTACTTTTTAGAATTTTATTTTGCCATAAAAAAACTTTAATGAGTGAGGAAATAACATCTTAACAAAAACTTTAACATGTTTCTCCAGGATGATATGACAGTATTTTTTACTTGTGTTAATAAAGTATTTCATTATGAATTTACAGTTAAGATGAGATTGGTTGGTGGACTTACTACTATTTCCATCTCACGTTCAATTAAAAAATCATCGAAGAAATAAAGAGTTGTGAATAATTTGTCCATTGAAATAAAGAGTTAGGGAGTTATGAAAGTGTTACACATCATAATTCCTTCAATACAGAAAGCAATTGTTATTAGTAAAAGTGATAATTTAGAAGTCATTCCAAGGTTATATATGAAATGTAATTGATTAAAATAATTTTTTCTTCCCACTATTCCTAGTTAATAAGAATCGATTAATGGGTTGTAGCATGAAACAATTTGTTCCATGCCTTTACCATTTTTTCTAACTTAAATAATATAGATGGAAATAGATTTATACATTTATTTGACTTAAACTCTATAGTATATCACATAAAAGACTTAAACTCTATAGTATATCACATAAAAAACATATATTACTATTCCAATAATAAATCAATTGAACTACTAAGCTAGTGTGTATTGTGGTGTCCTTTTTGAATGTTAGCATCCATAAGAATACCCATGAGAATTATGTAGCACATTTCATGGAATTAGTCCTTTCATTTACATATATTTTTATGTACTAAGCTACATATGTGTGTATATATAGACACAGACACATGGTATAATGAGTGTATATATATATATATATATGTAAATATTTAGAATAAACATGGTATCTTATCTATATTAATTAATTATATATAAAAGCTAGGAGGTGGGGGAAAACTCACTCTCCATATGCCATTTGTTAATTAATTGTTGTAGGTGAAGACATGTGGAGCGCTTATTTGGATCTTTAACCAATGAACATCATTCTTAGTGCCAACTAGTCAAAGTAAATGTCCACCATGAAAAATGCATCATCAAGTAACCCCCACATTTTGTATTTATTATTCAATTCCTCAATTTTGCTTTTAATGACAACTACTAACTAATTTGATTATATGAGTTACTAAATTGCTTATGGTAAATTGGATAATAATTACAATAATAAAATAATTTACTAAATTGCTAAATTACAATAATATAATAAAATAATAAATTAGATAATACTGATTCCAATTATTATAATTGGATATTAATTATAATATCTTTTTTCCAGCAACTAATTACGTATTTTGGATGTATTGTATGACAAACAATATCCATAATTTAATATGCAAATACAAATACAACATTATCAATTCCATAATACACCGTTTAATCTCTACATGGTCCATCATAGAGTTGAACTGATAAAATTGATGTCCCAAAACGAAAATACTTCACCAATTACGTTGGACAAATGGTGTGAAATGATTCAAAAAAATACTTTTATTTAAGAAAGAGAAAGAAATTATTATAAGTTCCACAAGAGAAAATTGCAAATTTTATGAGTTAAATAAAATTTAGAATTAGCAGTAGAAATTTATCTTTTATACAAGAAAATTTGATCACTTATATAAATAGAAAACTTGCATCAAATATTGTAATAACTTTTTTTAGCAATGTAAAAAAAATTACATCACGTGATGAAAAATATAATGATTGACAATACTCCCATTCATTAAAGATTATGGTCAGTTGGCAGCCCCATTAACGAGCATGTTGAAGAGAAATTCTTTTCAATGGAACGAGGCAGCCATGATTTCATTTTCTCACTTGAAGGATGAACTTGCTTCTGCTCCTGTTTTGCAATTACCAGATTTTGATCAACCATTTATTGTTGAATGTGATGCCTCAAGTGAGGGCATTGGTGTCGTCCTTCAACAAAACAGCCATCCCATTGCATTTTTTAGCAGAGAGTTGCCTACAATACATCACAAGCTGGCAGCATATGAACGAGAATTGATTGGGCTAGCAAAGGCAGTGCAACACTGGAGGCCATATTTATGGAGACGTCTCTTTCTTATTCGTACAGATCACTACAGCTTTAATTTCTTGTTAGAATAATGCATTACGACATCGCCTTAACAACATTGGATAAGCAAGCTAATGGGTTTTGATTTTGAGGTGGAGTATCGTGTCGGCCAATTAAACAAGGTTGCAGATGCACTGTCGAGATGTTTTAAGGAGGACCAACTCTTCAATGCAATAAGTCAGCCCCGTTTTGTGCTCGTCGAAGCTGTACATGAAGAAATTACTAAGGATGCATCATTACAAGAGTTGTTTACTAAAGTTACAAATGACGAGTTGGCTGCCCCTTGGTCCAGTCATGATGGTCTTCTCCTCTAAAAAGGTCGGATTTATTTGTTGCCTACCTCCTCATTAGTTTCGACAATCTTATCGAATTTTCATGACAGCACTCATGAAGGGGTACAAAAAACCTTACATCGGATCGGCAGAGAATTTTATTGGGAGGGAATGAAAGCATCCATTATTGAATATGTGGCGTCATGTCCTACTTGCCAACGTCACAAAGTTGAAAACTTAAGTCCAGCCGGTTTACTTCAGCCATTGGCTCTTCCCTCACAAATATGGGTTGATATTTCAATGGACTTCATTGATGGGCTGCCTAAGGCATGGGGTAAGACAGTCTTATTTGTTATAGTAGATCGCTTCTCTAAATATGCGCATTTCATCCCAATGGCACACCCATATACTGCTACCCGGGTTGCACATATTTTTATGGAGCAAGTTGTTCGTCTCCATGGCATACCGGAATCTATTACTTCAGATCGTGATGTCGTTTTCACTAGCACATTCTGGAAGGAACTTTTTCGTTTAAGCGGGACTAAACTAGCATTTTCTCCTTCTTATCATCCCCAATATGATGGCCAAACTGAATTTGTTAATCGCACTATAGAGATGTACTTGAGATGCTTTGTAGGGGAGCAACCCAAAAGTTGGGTATATTGGTTGCCATGGGCAGAGTATTGCTATAATACATCCTTCCATTCGGCTTTGCAAGATACCCCATTTCGATTTGTTTATGGCCGCGACCCTCCTCGCTTGTTATCATATGTTCGCGGTTCATCTCACGTAGAGGCGGTGGACAATGCCTTGGCTAATCGTGACACAATGCTTGACCAAATCAAGAGCAAACTGCTGCAAGCTCAAGTCCGAATGAAGGAGCATAATGACAAAGGGCACCGCGATGTTGAATATCACATTGGAGACTTAGTTTGGCTTCGCTTACAGTCGTACCGTCAGCATTCCCTTACTGGTCAGAAGCGCCACAAGCTTTTCCCCAAATTTTATGGACCATTTCTCGTCTTGCAACGCATTGATTCAGTAGCTTACAAAATCCAGTTATCTGCAGACTCCAAGCTTCACAACGTCTTTCATGTCTCCCTTCTAAAACCATACAAGGGTCCTCCACCTACTACACCGCCTTAACTACCTCCAATTGATAATGGGAAAGTCATCCCAACTCCTGCCACTGTAATTGGGACCTTTTAGTCCACTGGACTGGAAGTGATATTGCTGACTCCACTTGGAAGTCTTTGGACCATTTCCGCAAGGCCTATCCGGACTTTGAGCTTGAGGACAAGCTCTTTCTACCAGAGGAGGGTGATGTTACAGACTCATTTGTTGGACACGTGTACCAGAGACGCGCCAATTAAATTTCAAATTTTGTTCTTTGATTATGTTGATTTTATATTTTTTTTATTGATTGGCTAAGTATCCTCTGGATTAGGGAGATTTGATTGGATTGGATCATAATCTCCTAATTAAGGCAGATTTGATTCGATTAGATGCTTATCCCCTAAATTAGGCAATTTGACTTTATGCTGAATAATATGTTTCCATGTAATAATTTGTCCTATTTAAAGGACGAGGTGCTAAATAAAAAGAGGAAGCTGAATTTTGTCATTAACCTTGAGATTGGAGCTCTCTCTTCCAACGAGGTCCAAGGTTTCAGTCTCCCTTTGATGAGCTGAAAGTTCCACCAAGAAAATAGGTCGTTCTAAGAAACGGGGTAAAGGATGAAATATCTTAGAGACAGACGATTTCCCTGTGAATCGCCCATTGACCAGATCCTTGGCTAGAGCAGGCAACAACTTGGTATCAGAGCCAAACATTATGGACGACTCTATTACCGATGACAGATTGAGAGCACTTCTCCAAGAAGCACTAGACAAAAGTGATGCTAAAGTTCCTAAAGTGGAGAGTCTTTTGGGGAATCAGATGCAAGAACTCTCGCTGCAGTTCAAGGAAATGATGCAAAATATCCAAAACAATCTACTTGTGCAACCAGATGGAACCGCAGGCAATATCCCATCACAAAGGACAACACGTACAGTCAACGCAAGCAATCCAGCGAGCAGCACAGGTGCAACAACCCGTGGAGGGATGGTACTCCGTTATACAAAGTTGGACTTTCCAACTTACGATGGTACGGAGGATCCCTTAATCTGGTTACACCGGTGTGAGAAGTTCTTTGCCAATCAGCGCACTACAGAAGTTGACAAGGTTGGGCTAGCTGCATTTCATCTCCTTGGGGAGGCGCAACTATGATATCACCAGTTGGAATCCGAACAGCCCACAATCAATTGGGACGGGTTCAAGGAGTATTGTTCCCTTCTGTTTGGGCCCCCGGCACGAAGCAATCCCTTAGGAGAATTAGTCAATCTTAAACAAACAGGATCAATCGAGGATTATCAGAGACACTTTCAGGAGCGGTTGGCCCGCACAAGCAGATTTGTGAGAACAGGCCAGCATGTAAGTTTATTCACTGCAGGACTGTCAGATTCAATTCGCTTGGATGTGGAACTGCATGCACCACCTGATTTAGCTCATGCAATGAATCTGGCTCGAGCATTTGAGACCAAACAGAAGGTGTTGCGAGAACCTGTGCAGACTAAAGGAATATGGCAAGGCAAAGTGGCGCTCTTCCATCGAACATCGCCCAAGCACCACCCACAAGAAGCAATACTGGAGGGCAGTCCGTAAGCTCTTCACCTTTCATCAAGAAGTTGACTAGGTCTGAGATGGTAGAAAGAAGGGCAAAAGGGCTTTGTTACAACTGTGACGAGCCATATTCCGCGGGACACCAGTGTAAGAATTTATTTTGGCTCGAGTTAGTTGATCAAAATGGAGAGGAACCAACACTTGAGCCTGAGCTGGAACCAAAAATATCTCTTCACGCCATCACGGGATAAAAGGGGGCTACTAAAATGCAGGTCAAGGCTATTATACGAGACTTACCACTACGTGGATTAGTTGATTCAGGGAGTACTCATAATTTTATCAGTTTAACGGCAGCCAAATACCTTGGGATTCAAGTCCAACCAAACACGGGCAGTACAGTGTCGGTGGCAAATGGGGAGAATGTACCCAGCAGCGGTCTCTTCCGAAAGGTTCCATTTGCAATTGATAATAATAACTTTTCGGCAGATTTGTTTGTTCTACCATTAGTCGGATTTGATTTGGTGCTTGGAATCAATGGCTCCAAGAATTGGGACCTATACTTTGGGATTTCGCCTCTCTTACTATGAGCTTTGATGGAGAAAGAGAAAGAAACCAATACCACCTTCATTCGCTCCAGCACGTGGATTCCTGCCATACACAACTTTACAATAATCTATATCTATACCTATATTATTATATATAAAAGTTAGGAGGTGAAGGAAAACTCACTCTCCATATGCCATTTGTCAATTAATTATTGTAGGTAAAGACATGTGGAGCGCTTATTTGTATTTTTAATATATTTAAATAATGCACTTTATTATTTTACTATTGTTATCAATTCATGCTCTTTTACATATCCAATATGATATAAGAATATATACGCTTAATCAATAATTCACTTTATATATATATATATATATATATATATATATATATATATTTAACGTGTAAGTTTAAAAATTTTGACATAAGAAATCTGTTAATTGAAAAATATTATCCATACTCATTAAGATTTCTCCAAACAGTGGTGAAGATAGGTACAAAAAGGAATAGAAAAATAAAAAAGAGAACATGTAATCGCGGTACCACTACGACGCCCCCCCCCCCCCCAATATTATATGTTTGACTATAGTGATGATTTATAGTTAAACTTTCTCAGTATGTTGTAATAATTTTGGCATTCAGATCATCGTTTTACTACTATTATCATTTATCACTTGATATTCTATGTCTTATCTAAAATTCATTTTAAATGACTGTTTTCGCAATAAATCTGTACACAAAACGCACAATAGGTATTGCATTCATGCAACTTTTTAACGAGTTTTGCTCTGCTCTGGCAAAATTTTAATGTGTTTGGTTGCTGCATGTATAAACTTATGTCAATATTATGTAAGTTTATGATTTTTGACGTTACAAATTTGGTAATTGCAAAATATTGTCCATTGTCATTTATGTTTATAAATTTGCTTTAATTTACTTTCTAAGTTACTATCAATTATTTTAATTTTGTTGGCACATTTGTAAATGCTAAATATAGTACCACTAGATAATGTCATGTTTATTTTGTTCCAAAAGTGATACTATAAGAATTACCTTTTATTAGAAGAAAAAAAAAAGGAGAAGAAGAGAAAAAACTTACATTCTTTCATTTTAATTTTCATCGGAGAAAAAAAAATTCATATCCTCAGGTGTTGCTCAATTGTAGGATCTTATCAACGTTCATGAATTTCTAATCATAGATTCGCCATTGAATCAGATTGAAAATGGTACAATTATATATATTTTTATCAACTTAGTTCACGAACTGGAGATAAAACTCAAAGTGGTCATATTCCTCGCAAATTAAACAACCACCTCTAGGTCCCAAGACTGATAAAACTATGGTAAGGAATTTCTATGAGTGATGATAAAATTTTCAACCACGCTTTTACGTGAAATCACCTCGAATATGAAAATAATAATGATAAACAAAAAAATAGTGTTCATCTAAATCTATAATTTTACTTTTTTCATGTAAAAGTTGTAATTTCATGACTCTCTTAGAAACATATTATTTTTCATGTTTCAAACTCTTATTGGGACATTCTTTATTTTTTTCTCAAATGAGATGAGCTGATTTGTATTTCTAGACTAATGAGCGAATTTGCTTAAAGTTGAGATAGTTTGTTATGAAAAGTTGGTTAATATTTTATAAATTTTAAATAAATAAAATGTTGATTCATTATATTTCTAGGAGTTACATATGAGAGAAACTATGAATGTGCATGAATTTTAGAACTATCACCGAAACTGTATTTAAATGATAAAATTTTAATTACTATTAAATAAATATAGAACTGCTGGTCAATATTCTTATTCTATTTTAGAGGAATATCAACATCATTTGTATCTCATAAAGAATAAATGAAGGTGAAATAAAAAATGTCTAATTATTTGTACTATCTTTTTTCTCCCTATAGTTTGTTTTATTCTTTATGAACATAGTCTTGAGAATCAGCTGTACGTGATCTCTCAGGTAAAATCCACTAACCACATCACTACCATCATTGAGACTTCTCGAGTAAGAAATTGTTAGTAATTTTTTTGCGACTATCTGCATTTTAAGCAACATATATCAAATATTTCATATTATATTTGAAGTCATGTCTTTTATGAAAAGGTCATTGGTTTATTTTCGTTTCCACTTCTTTAGTTCATCAAACCACGTTGACTGTGATACAATTTTTGATATTATGTTATTATTGTATGTGAAAAATATGGATCATGGTGTGCTTAGTTTTCACTTTAATGTTTTCCATAATGATTTTAGAGGTATTTTATGTTGTTCAGAGACAAGACACAAAAAGTATTTTATAAGACATGTTATACCATTTCACTTGAAAAAAATGAAAATAATTGCATTTCAACCATCATAAAGTAACAAATTTTCTTACCTCAAAAAAATAAAATAATAATGCCTCAAAAATATAAGAAGATTAAATAAAAATATTTTGATAGTTTTCAAATAGATTTTCATTAAATGGAAGTGATTCTGTAAGAAATAAGTTTTATAATGATTTAAATTTAATTTAACTTTCTTATATGTATACTGGATCATGTTATGATATTCTTTACTTCTCCTCCTGAGATTCAATTAGAGCTCAATTTCAGCAACACGATTGGTACAAAAAATTAATGTGCTCTTCTTAGAAGTTACTTCCCAGGAATTCTGGTCAAATCTGTTTCATTTTTTAATAACATTTTACCTAATATAGTTAGATACATTTATTATATTATTATTTTCTTAAAAGTGAACAAATTGAACTTATGGCAGACCCGGGTATCGCGCGGGATATCGCCAAGTATATAATATATAAAAGCAGAAAAGTGTTGAGGTTAAACCTCAGCATGCCATGTGTCAATTAATTTATGTGTAGGTAAAGACATGTGGAGCCCTGTTTTGGATTTATAACCAATGAATATCATTCTAAGTGCCAACATGTCTAATTCTATGTACAACATGGAAATGTATTATCATGTAACTTTCAAATTTTCATTTATTACTTAGTTCTTATAGATTAATGGATATAATTAAATAATTTGATCATATAAGTTACAAAATGGTTACTAACTTTTTTCGCAACTAATATAGTATTTTTTAATGTAATTTATGAATCCTTCTTATATTACTATAGCTATTACATCAAAATTCCAAAAAAATATGGTTTATTGTTTATTTGTAATGAGGCATGTACGTGAGCTACCCATGAAGAGAATTAATAACATTAATTTTCGTCACTGAGACATGAGTGCACCAAAAATCTACTACTATTTTATGTAGATTTTTTTGTAAACAAAATAATTTCATCGCTAAATCACATCACCCACATCTACTGTAAAAATGAATTATTTAATTCTTAGTGCACATCCTTCAAAGTAATTTTGCGTACATTAATAAAAAAAAAAGAACTATCATATGATAATTCATTGTATAACTCAAATGTTATTTGTTACATGTAAGTGTCCAGACCTATTAGCATACAGTACAGATTATTACATTTTGAAGATTATTTTACTCTTCAACGTATCTACACAAATGAGACATTATGTTACAATCTTATTTATTTTGTACCTTACAAAAGTAATTTTATTTTATCCATAATTTATTTAGCAAAGATAAAAGGTGTGAAATGACATTGTATGCCCGTTTTCATTAACTTAGATGATATGTTTATAGCCGCAAAACATCGTCATATAATATAGCTTACCCCTTCTCTTAGGGTTTTTGGTGCATAGAACTTGAGGGAAAATAGTTGTAGGTTGATATTCTCAAAGTGACATGTCTGTTGGCACCGTTATAATGCAAATTAAAAAAACACTCTTTAGTTTATGAATCTAATTAAATAACAGAATTATACATCACTTGAGCCTATGAGCAAGGTGATCACTTGCACCTGACAAGGAATTAAGTTAGACATATTAGTCTTTTACTGTAGTTAATATCTTAGTAATGGGAGACAATCATTGTTTTACTCTATGTTTGTTTTAAAAACTCAATATATAGAGATGGAGCTATTTATTATTGGTATGAAATTGAACATTATATTCTTACGTGAAATTTATGTCTTTGATTCATAACATTTGATGTTATATGAAAAATCATTCAAAAAGCATTTTGTGGAGTTCTAAGAGTTATTTGGTTCATTTGATCGAATGTTCTCCTTCAAAATGAACCTCTGTCAATTCTCAAAATAGAAAAGCAGCATGTGTTGATATGCTCTTATTTGCTAAAGAATTATTTTGTCACTTGGATAATTTAACTAGAATTGTCTTATGGCATGCTCAAACATGAGGTCAATCAACTTCGAACAAAGAAACATGGATGAATTGCAGTTGGTAATGTGCCCCAACATTCTTCGGGTATATTTCAATGTCTTAGAAAAAATATATGTTAGACTCATTTTAACCCGTGCGAGGTAACGCCTAGTTATGAGTCATATTATTAAGTGTTTTAAATTTTTCTTAAAAATGTAACATATACACACACACACACACACACACACACACACACACACACACACACACACACACACACACACATATATATATGTATGTGTGCGCTATTTTTATCAACATAAAATTTATTGGAAGAATAAATTTGTTACTAGCAATCAACACTCATTGTCAAAGGATGTGGTCAGCATGGACTTTGATGCACGAGTAGATGATCAAGATGAAAGTGAACTCTCAGACGCAACTAATTTGGAACTTCTCTGCCATAAGACGGAACATCGGCACAAAGGACAGAACAAAGTGCAGCTTTTGGTGTCGTTGCGCTCATTACTAGAAAAACTTGCAGAAAGAAATGTTCCAAAAAGCTGTTGAAGGGACTCTAACAGCCATTTTAGGGTAAAATAACGATTTATGTAGCAGTTTTGGAACGACCACTTCGAACAGTGTCACCAATGCTTTCGGTTAATTTAAACAGCGGTTACAAAAGCCTTAGTAAATTATTTTTTTATTTTTTAATATTTTATTTAAATTTAGTTTCAATTGTTATTTTCATAATTTAGTGCATGTTTTGTATCGCCGATTTTAATCCAATTGGATAAAAATCGGCAACTTTTCAACAATCTTGTTTTTTATGCCTGCAAATTTTAATCTGATAATATGCAGATTAAAATAATCTCTGTGCAACTGTAAAATCTCCAAGATTGGGGATTTTGCAGCTGAAAATCTCTAAAGAAATAAATTTGATATGTTTTTTACATTAACATAATCACAATTCAGTTATATTTAGTTGTATCCAATTGCTTGACTTTAGAGTTATTTAAATTTTGTCAAATGGGTCACGTTAGTGATCTATAATTTCAGCTCGTACTAAACAGATTGTGATTCTCAGTTAAGTTGGATTTTCTTTTCAGATTATTTTCAGCTGATTATTGAGATTCCTAGCTGGTACCAAACAGGCCAGTAAAAACAGATTCAATAAAAATTATTTTTTGATTGATATTTTCAGGAAAAAAAGAGAAATTCAAGAGCAATTTTTTTGATCTGGGTTCTTCCCGGGTTTCTCTCCGGTGATGGAGTCGACGGTGATGGTGTGGCGACGGCGATGGTGAGGCGACCACGATGGTGTGGCAACAGAGGTGGTGTGGCGGCTTCCAATTGTTGCGGCGATGACGACGGTGCTTCTTGGGTCTGTGCTCGGCGGTCTATGACAGTGAGAGAGCTCCGGGAATAGAGAGAGACGAGATGAGGGAGGAAGTTAAGAAGACCAGAGAAGGGAGGGAAGAGGATCGAGGGAGGAAGACGAGAGAAGATAGAGGGAGAAAGAAATGGGAGGCGATTGAGAGATATAGAGTGTTGTCTACAAGGTTAGGATTTGGAAAATCATTGGCTGAGAATAGACCTTAACAGTCATATAAATCAAGTCCTTCAAAATTGTTGTTTGTTTTTATTTTAATTTTTTTGTTATATATAACAACTAGGGTATTGCCCGTGCCCGGGGGCACTATCCCCAAATTAGATAATGTTTGAATTTAGATGTTTTTGAATATGCTAGATTATATGTAGTAGTTGCTTGCAACTACTACATAACATACCAAAACGACCGAACAACCACATTCATATGAAACAAAGTTTCTACTCTCGGCCAGTCCTTTCAAGCTTAACAATATGATACACATCAGCACCACCACATCTATCAAGCCAACTACAGTCAGAAGGGCTATGAAATTTCCTAAAAACGGAATTGTAAATATGTAAGTTAACATCGCATATGCAACACTCCTAAAAACAAATATCATCTAGATTGATTGCTTTGATCGGCCGCAAGAAATATTGGTCACGCTGACTTTGAGCCCTGCAAGTACACGTGAATTGATGGTTAATGGTTAGTTTGGCAAAAACATACACCATAAATGGTACAGAGTATAACATATACTCAAGAGTAAAAGAAAAAATAACCATAGACATGAAAATCCTGGAAGTCCCCAAAGATACCAATATACAGCTAGAACTAAAGTGATCCAATAGCAGCAAATGCAGCTAAAAACTCGTCAGTTTTGGTTCAAGAATTTAATCGAATGTGTCCAGTCATAAGCAAATTGTGTTTATTGTAACTAAAACTCTACCTATCAAATAAGGCTGATTTACAGCTATTCTACTGAATGCCCTATCAATCATCCATCAACCTGAAAGAGGATGGTAATGAAAAGTGCATAAATCTATAGCTTGCTACTCCATAATCTTATTTTTTAACAAAAACTATATTTACTTAGCTAATCTCATAAGTTGTTCATAAAACTCAGTATGATTCAAAGGTTGTGTGTAGAGATGCTTGACCATGTTAATAACTTCTTCTCATCTTTAACAGCTTCTTTACCACTTAGTAGTCTAAACGAACTGGAGCTGAAAATGAATCAAGCTCAGATTAAGGTTCTACAGATTTAATAAAGTAGAAAGGTTACCTCTTCTAAAACACTTTGTGAACGATGGCCATATTTATGTCATTAAGCTCAGATAAAGGTAAACAACAGCCATACTGACCTTTGGTTGGTTATAGGGACCTCTAAGCCGACCTTCTAGCTACGTCATAAACTGTTCATAAAATTAAGATGTTTAACTGTGTCACTAACTCCCTCTCATTATGTCATTGATCATTTTTTGGCCCGAATCTAACTACACTGAAGAAGTAGCATAAGTGATGCTATGCTTAGAGGATAAAACTTGTAGGCCTATTAAACAACAAATCAAGTTCAGTAATATAAATATATTTATTGTCTTTAAAACATCGACTACAAATTTGAAAACAACAACATCAAAAGGACGTGTTAGAAGAATGATTCAAAGCCACGGCAAAGTTAATTTTAGACATTACTACACCTCATGAAACTTAACGGAACACAAATGACAAATATGAGTTACAAACTAAGAACACGACAAACATGCACCACAATTTGGATAAGTTGCAATGGACAACAAAGAGAAATTTCAGTCAGGCACGTTTCTGGTGGCAACATAAGTCAAGCTTCATGCTGGATTAAAAACATAGTCAGGTGACTTTGAGTTAGAGGGAACTTAGGGATCATAATCAATTGGCAAAACGTGAAGAAAGACACACATCGAATGATTTGTCAGTAGTAGCTATTAGTCACTGAAAGTAGTAGCTATCATATGAAGGAAAACAAAAATAAGACCTTCAACCTATAAAAATGCAATGCTACAGTTAATAGATGTTGGTTAGCATAATAAAAGAAAAATTAATTGAAAAGAACTTCATAGGAGTGAAAAAATAATGAAACAGAGCACAAATTAAAGGACCCAAGACTTGGGCAGGAACGGAAAGAGATTCACTCTTGCAGAGTATCAATAAGAACATGTTCCACAAAGCAGCCACAATCTTTAATTTCAAAACAAATATTTTAAGAAAATACTATCCAGTTATTGAGATATGAAGTACCGAGAAATTCAAAACCACTATGAAGGCATTGAGAAAGAACAATTCCTCCAAAGAAGACGACGTTAACATCACCAGATCCTCAAATCAGCTGAACAAACAATTGTTGTTGAGCAAAAACTACCAATCAAAGTCTCTTGAGGATAATTATATGATCCTGCAAAAAAAAATCGGAATACTAAGGTGGCCCTCCATGATACCCAAAAAAATCAGTTTTCTCCTCAAATAGAGCATACCAAATTTGGCGATCTTGTCATCTAGGGGAGAGTTTAAAGAATTAACATACCCGGATGAATGGCGGCGTTAGGCGTCGGTACTTCATCCGTCAAAAAAGAGGAGTTTGATTATCTCGTTGTCCAATTGCAAATTCACGTAAGAAAAAATAAAAAGGAAATCAGGGTTCAATTTTGATGAAAAAGAACATAGGAGATCAGGGTTACAGATGGGTAGCGTCGTTAACATTAGATGAGGCTGAATCCACGCCTTTAGAAAATAACAGGTTTAGCCGGAAAACAACCCATATGAGAAGACCATGTGAATAGATAGGCCACTGCTCTTGTAAACCTTGCAAACCCTAGAATAGAACAACCCACATCATCCCAAACAGTTTACCTCCCGAAATAGAACCCTAAGACCAGGGAACAAATCGATTCAGACGCCCATATGCGTTGAACCCTAAGAGTAGAACGGAAGAGAGCGGAGGAAACAAAGGAGGAAAATCATACATGTGTGTCCGATTCAGACGAAATCAGTACTTGAAGAGAAGGAATTGAAGAAAAGCGATGTGGTTGTAGACGGTTCAGAGGGCGACGCAATTCCCTTGCTTTCACTGCTGGAGGTGATGCTAGCTTCAGGCGTTTGTGAAGAGATGGTCGATGTGTACCACTCCATATCGATGAAAATGAAATCGTGTGAGAGAGAGTGGAGAAAGTGAAGACTATTTCGTCGTGTGAGAGAGAGGGTAGAGAAAGTCAGAGGAAAGTGGTAGTCATCTAAGGGCTGGGGTTAATTCAATCCAATGGCCTAAAAGACATTTTAAAGTCAACCGTCCTAATTTATAATACAGATGATCAAGGAAAAAAATATTTTATTCACTTGAACTACGGTTATCTTATATACCATTGCTTACGGAGATGAAGCGTTATTCATGATATGCTAGGTTTCTAAAATGGTATTTTTAGAGATTGTTCCTATCGCAGGGGTTGTCTCGCCATGATGTGGGATTCTGAGGTTAGTTTCAAGCTAAAAAATTTGTCTAATTTCCACATTAATGGCACTTTCACTGTGACTAGCGAAGGCAAACATGGCATGTTAACTGGGTTCTACGGTGATCCGGTTAGGGAAGAAAGACATAACGCGTGGTCGCTTCTCGAGAATTTATATCCGGTGAATCAACCTTGGTATGTAGTTGGGGATTTCAACTCGTTTTCTTTGGTGTTAGAGAAGGGGGAAGACCAGTCCCCTTTAGACAAATTGAGGAATTTCTTAACGTGATTGACAAGCTTCAGCTGCGTGATATGGGTTTCCCAGGCTGTCCTTTTACTTGGACAAACAATCAAGGTGATGAGGCGTCCATCAGAGAAAGACTTGATAGATGTCTTGTGACAGATAGTTGGTCTGATTTATTTGTCAGGGCAAAGGTCGCTCACCTAGTGGCGGAGGTTTCTGATCATGTCGCACTGGAAGTTTCGTGGAATCTCAGTATTCTACGAAACGTCCCGATTAAGAAAAGGTTCCAATTTGAAGCCATGTGGGGCCACCATCAAGGCTGTGAGCCTACTGTTCGAGAAGCATGGACAGAGTGTAATACCCCGTCTAATTGCAAGGGGTAAAATAGTAAATTTAGGATCCAATACGAATAGAACTTTTATAAATTATTATTAGAAGCACTTTAGTGGTATAATTTGACCTTTAAACCGATTATTAAGAAAATATTTTGGTAACAATTTTGAGGTAAACATACACTACTTTATGAGTTAGGCGTTATATTAGTAAAATAATATATAATGTTATGTTTATATACATATATACATTGTTACATTATTAGTAGCATCAAATAATAATAATAATAATAATAATAATAATAATAATAATAATAATAATAATAATAATAATAATAATAATAATAAGTCGGGAAAATTATTCGGGTAAGATTTTAGGAGATGTTAAATTAATGCTCGTAATGTAGTTCGAGTAAAATTATTTAATTTTTATCGTAAGCGCATGTGCGACCACCGCAATATTTTGTAGTTGAGCCACACCTAATCAACCTACATTTTGGTGTGCCCAACCACACCTTATAATTTTCAAAAAGGTCACTTTCACCATGAGGTGTTGATTCCATTTTTCTTCTTCTTCTTCTTGCGGCAACTACTTCACCCGACACAATCACCGCCACTGCCAAAGTCACCATCACCTATCTCTTTTGTCTCATATATAATCTCCAACCTCAACATCACAGTCTTCATCACCATCACCATCATCACCAGCTTCACCATCGTCTCCCTCACCTCCGGCAACCACCGCGAGCACCACCACCAACCCACCATGGCCATCACTCCCTCTCTCACTGCTCTCTCTCTCTGTCTCACCCTCCCCTCTGTCCAGAAGCAGAGAAACAACAGCAGCAGTAGCTAGCAGAAACAAAACCGACACCACCGTCGCTGCCACATAGGAGAGAGACCGCCGAGAAACAACTACCACCCACACCTTCTTCTTCTCAATTCCTCTGTTTCTCTCTCTCTCTCTCTCTCTCTCTCTCTATTATTCTTATTTGCCATAGAGCACAGCCAAGGAACAGCAGCAGCAGTGGCTAGAAGCCACCGCCGCCGCCGTTGCAATTCCCGACGGGAACCACTGAAGCCACCTGAAACACCACCACCTCCATCCCTCCTATCCTCTGCTTCACTCTTTCTCTCATCCCCTCCCCTTCACAATCAAAACAGAGCAGGAGAAAAAGATATAGCAGCAACCACAAAAGCCCCATCACATCGCCGACAAACTCCATTAAAACCGGCGAAACTCTGGCCAACTCTTGGCCGGCTCAAAACAGAGCCACCCACCCTCTAAAACCGATTCTAATCCACCCCTAAGAGTCTGACTAAGCCAACATAGATCTCATCCGAGACCATAACCGCCTCAACCGCCGGCGTCGAGCTCCACCTCCGGCGCCACCGTTCGGCCACCCGACCCGACTCAATTCTCGATCGTTTCTCGCAATTTTTGGTACCGGTACGCTCTAATCTTCACCCTTAGTCGATTTGCATAGTCAAAATCATGTCTTGATGCTAAAATTCAAATTTAGATTGATCAAGTTGGAAATTTATGCTTAGGGGAGGTAATTGTCTTTTTTAGAAACTGTTTTAATTAAAAATGGGGGTATTTCTATTATTTTAGTAAAATATGCGGTTTCTTTGTTATTAGCAATCTGAAAGTATAAAAATAAAATAAAATAGGATTTGATTTGTTTAAATTAATTTCTAAACTTTTTAGATATTATTCTAATTAAATGATAATAATAATGATAATAATAATAATAGTAATAAGCATAATAATAGTAATAATAATACTAGTAGTAATTATAATGATAGTAGCAATAGTAATTATGATAAAAATAAAAATAAAAAGTAATAATAATAATAACAACAATAGAAGTAATAATAATAATCATAGTAGTAATAATAATAATAAGAATAATATTAATAATAGTAATAAAAATGAAAGTGAGTTAAGTAATTAAAATGGGGACTAGTAAGTAGAATTTATTCTCTTGAAAATAAACAAACTAGAAGCATATTTTTAGTTTTTGTTAAATAAATTGATAAATCATAAATATTTTAGAATTTTAAATTAACGGCTTTCTCAATTAATAAAGAACGTTTATTTGTATTAATAAAAAGAATGATTTTCCCTAACTTGTATTTGTCCACTAAAAATATTATAAATAATTTCCATAGTTAATTTTAAAATTTGATACATAAATGAAAATTTTAATAATATTATTCACTAAATAATTTCTTGGTTACCTAGAAATAGATATGCTAATAAAATTAGCATTTAACAAAGTATTAAAAATATATATGACCTTAAGCTATGGGTTTCTATATATTAGTAAAATTTAGAATATTATTAAAAATATGTATATGTATATTTTGGGAGAATTAAGAGATTTAAATAACATTTGTTAGGCTTATAATAATTTACAGTGCATATTTGTGTCGATGGACTTGTAATCGAATAAAGAAATGTAACGTGTAGGTGACAAGTTTGTAGACGGGGACCACGTGACATTCTAGGAGACGTTACATGCTTATGGATAAGGACCGAGGTAAGTATACATGCCAAGCCTAGAGAGCCTAGCTTCCCTCGTGTCAAAATGTGATTTATGTTTTCTGTCTCAAAATATATTTGTAAGTAAATATGCCAAGCGTTGTGTGCCTAGCTCCTTTCGTGTAGTAATGTAATTTTCAATACTTGTCTCCAAATGTGTTTATGATTTATATGTCTTATTTGTGACTACTTTATATTTTACAAAAGTTGCTTTGAATTGAAACTGTCACACAAAAATTAATAATGCGTAATAACGTAAAGTGGAAAAAGTTGTGCGGGAGAAACGTATTATTGTCGTGTTGACTTCTGTCACTGGGCCCGTGGTTATTATTGTATTATTGTCGAGCTTGACTCGTCCCACAGTTATTATTTTATTATTGTCGATCTTGACTCGGACCGTTGTTATTATTTTATTATTATTGTCGAGCTTGACTCGGCCCGTGGTTATAACTTTATTATTGTCGAGCTTGACTCGGCCCGTGGTTATTATTATTGCTCCATGCACTCACCTCTCTGGCCGCAAGAAGTCTTAGGGGTGTCGGCACTTAAGGTCTTGGAGTATGCGAGATGGATAGATTCTTTCCCGTATCAACAAAGTTAATAACACAGTTTTATGATATTATAAAAGAAAAGAAGAAAGAGATTGGGACTAAGAAAATTAAAAGAAATAGAAGTTTACATTTGAGTCCTGCTTTACACTTAAAGTTTACTGTCTTATAATTTATTCCTCTTTGTTAATGTTATGAAAAGTAAGCATGTCTCATCTTTTGTTTCATGAGCTTGGGTGTTACTTACTCAGTATTTCTGTGCTGACTTTGAAAACTGCGGTTCACGTTTCCTTCCCACCGCAGGTTTAGGAGCTGGAGACTATTGTGTAGTTGGGTACAAGACTCACTTAAGTGGATTTCATCAAGAGGAGAATCTAACTAGTTAGCCAGAATAATGTAGTAGTATTAATTTTATATACGCATGTTATATCTAGAGACTTTTGTAATATTATGTAATAAATAAAAAATTCAGGATGTTAGAACCATTCAGCCCAACAACAGCGACGCCCGTAAGAACCATTCAGCCCGCCGGTAAGAACCATTCAGCGGCGCCGCCGCACATCTGGGTTCTCCATCCGCGACGTCTTTCTCCTTGTCCGGCGTTACTCCCTCTACTTCTGTCGTCAAGCAGTCCAGATCGGGTCACAAAACCTAGCCATTCCATCCGTTGTTTTGTCGCCGTTTCGCACTCTGGTTCCGCCTCTATTTTCCCCTTTCTATAAGTTCGATCTCTTACAAGTATTTTTAGAGTTTGGTTCCTTGTTTCATCGAGATCACAACATGTTTTCTTTTGGTTCGACCAAATTCTTAGCCGTGAACAGATTGTTTATTAGTTACTCACGTGTTGATATTCACTGCATGTTTTAAGTCGTGACTATACTGTTAGTGTATGTTGGAGGTGAAATGGTTTGTTAGTGAGGGTGTGCAGTGAGTGAAAATGAGTGTTTGGTGAAATGGTAGTGTGTGGAGGTGTTCGTGCATGTGTGTGAGTCAGAGTGTATATGTGTGTGTATTGTGTCTCTGTCTGATGGAATCAAGGAAGAAGAGGAATTATGGGAAGTAGTAGTATGGTGGTGTGTGGGTTGTAGGTAGCAGTGGGAGTAGTGATGTGGTATTATGTGTCATTTTCTCTTTCCGTTTAAAAGTTATTTCAAATTCATTATTTTTTTTTTTTTAGTTTTCAAAAGTTTGAGGAAGAACAAGGTGATAGTCAGATTAGTTGATAGTCTATATTGCTAAAATGAGTTTTGGTTTGTTTTTCTTTTATTATAAAAAGATTATTCGATTAAACTGCCAACATTTTAAAATTGCCATTTATAAACTTTTGGCTATAGTCATAGATTATAATTAAGTGGCAAAAATGAGTCGTTCTTTAAGTACAATATCCAAGTTAAAATCTTTTCTTCAAACCTTAGTATTTTAGTAAAAGTGACATAATGTCTTTCTTTACTAAAAAAATAAATACAAGTTTTGTTTTTTTGTTTTCATAATTAAAAGTATATTTTCTATGGCCTATTCCAATGAACTTTTTTTTTATTTAAAATATTGTCTCTTAATCTGGGTCAGTTTTGCAAGGGTAGTCATTTAGTAACGTATGTTCAAGAGTTGTATCGGCATGCATATCTTATATGATCGCTTAGGGTGTACATAATGATTTGTGTATTGATTTGGAACTTGTTTGCGTTATTTGTAGTCACCCTGTCTTATGAGACATTACATAATTACATCGGCCACGACTATTAGGCTCCGCTTCGTCTCGTGTAGTAGTGCTCTCATGAAATTCAGGTAAGTTCATATGTGCAGTTTTTACTATCAAAATGTGTTTACTTGCGAAATTGTGTTTATACCTGTTTTAGATAACTTCTGCTATGAGTTTAGTCAAATTCCTGATTTGGAAAACACTGGTGGAAATTATTGGTATGGAAATCACTGGATCGGTTATAAGATATTGAAAGTTTAATTCACTCTAATAGAAAATAAGGCGATGTACAGAGAATGTGTGTGGAGGCTACGGCCGGAGGCGTTAGGACGAGAACCTCCTGGGGGTAATCCATAGCGGTTACATACCCGCCCCTGTGGTGGCCAATATGCACCGATGTGCTGAAGTAGCGGGTGATTATTTATTGTGAAAGCTATATAGTACTACCTATGCTAGCGTGGGCACAACAGTATAGGAGTGTCGACTATTAAGGTCTTTTAGCTATGTGGTTAAGCGGGGTTGCTTAGGGTAGCCCTTAACGCTCGGGTGAATTTTAATTTGTGATATCCCAAGAGGGACCCCCTATTGGTGATGTTTTATATTACATCGTGACATCTCTAAATACGTCGTTCCTGCTAGGCTTTACGTGCTTCAGCTAAATTAATATTCAATTTAATGGTTCGATTACTTGTTACAATTCTAATCCCATTTCTAAAGCCTGTTTTTTCAACTTATATTAGTTAGAGCCCAATAATCTGCTTCCAAGTGCTGTTTACTGACTTAAAATTTTTCTGCGGTCGGCCATGGCTATTTTAAAACCCGCAGGTTGACATTTAGGTGGGGGAAACGCGCGTATATGCTGAAGCTTAGGAGTTTGACTGCAAATAAAATTTTTATTTCTTTTATCACTTACTTAGTTTAGTCGATGTTCATTTCTTTGTTTCCAAACGTTGTTGGAGGGTTTCTCCTTTTTATTTATAACTAAATGTGCTTTGATTTTGGTTGAGTTGTACTAGCTGTGAACCATGGTCCTTCATGCGGTTTCAGTTCTGTCTGGTTGGTGCTGCCGCAGCTAGTGCGTCGAACAGGACCCGAGAGGGAGAGAAAGAGATCGAATAGAGAGAGAGAGAGAGAGAGAGAGAGAGAGAGAGAGAGAGAGAGAGAGATAGATAGATAGAGAGAGAGAGAGTTCGGGAGTGAGAGAGGGGGATTGGGAGTGAGAGAAGAAGGATCGGGAGGATTTTGACGTGAAAGAGAGGAAGACGAAGAAGAAGAACGACAAGACAGGTAAGGAAAAAAACACGCGTCTGACATGATTTTTGGCTAATTTGGAAATTAATTTGAAGATTAAGGTGAAGAGGCAAACAGATCTGATCTCTCTCTTTCTCTCTCGAGATCTGTCTTCTTCTTCTTCTTCTTCTTCTTCTTCTTCTTCTTCTTCTTCTTCTTCTTCTTTTGCAGAAATAGGGTGAGGCACGGTGGTGAAAGATTTGATTTTTGATCTGTAATTTCTTCTCCTCCCTCTTATGTTCTCTTCCGTTCTTCTTCTCCTCCCTCTTTCCAATGTAAACAAAAGTTCGATTTTTGTTATGTAATTTCTTGTAGATCTGTTGGTGTTTATGTATAAATGTTAATGTTGGTGGCAGGCGGTGGTGGTTGTTGTTGTTGCGTTATGGTGGTGAGGTAGGTTGTAATTTCAAAACTTATTAAGGTTATTTCAGTCAAATAGCCTCTCTTCTTAATACCCACGCCCAGCCGCAATGACTAGAAAGTAGAGAGACAGAGCGGTAGGTATACTAGGCACATGCTCTACCAAATTTCTGAAAACCACTTCTAAAAAAAAAGAGTTTTATTAGTGCCCTTGCCAATACTAATATTGCAGAAGTGTCCCTAAGTAATTCTAAATCGCCTCCCTAGTGCTTATTTTAGGCACCCTAATATTTGCTCTTATTAAAAAACGACCTCATTTTGAACACATTTTTTAAAGAGCAAGTTTAGTCATTTGTAAACAGGAGGGAGAAAATTGCGAGCGTACAGAAAGGCGACCGAGAAATACTCCAACGCCCCGCAACGCCGAACTGAGTTGCAGAGACACCACCAGCGTCCACCTCTCTTTTATCTTCTTTCGCCTCCCTTGGTGTGTTCGCCTGTCTGTTACTCGGTTCAGTTCTGGTAAGCAAGCTCAAACACATCGATTTTGCTTCTTCCTGTGAATTTATCGTACTTAATCTCTTCACTTAATGTTCAATTTTCGGTTGATTATTGACGGGGAAGATGAATTGCGTATTAATCTCACGAGTAGAGTTTTTGCTATTGTAGGTAGGGTTTTGAAATTTGGGGATTGCTAGTGTTGTGTGATATTTTGAGTCATTTCAAGGTCTCGCTGCTTTCAATTTGTTATGAATAAGGGTCATGATGTTCAAACTTCAAATCAAAGAGTGTGCAGACTAGTAGAGCTGATAATTAGGGAATTCTATATTTTTGGGCCTTGCTCTGATGTTTAGACTAATTGATAATTAGGGTTCATGATTTTTAGGGTTCATGATTTTTAAGTTGATAATTTTCATGATCACGTGAGTTCTGATTTGAAGCCCCGGATTTTTTTTACTAGTTCCCGCTTGTTTTTACGTTTGAATTGTGATGCAATTAGTAGTTGTAATATTGGAATTTGGGATTTCTAACACTTGCATGTAATTACTAGTTTTAAGGGTTTTGAAATTTGAGGATTGCTAGTGTTGTGTGATTTTGTGAGTCATTTTTAAGGTCTTGCTGCTTTCAATTTGTTATAGATAAGGGTTTTCATGATCAAATCAAAGTGTGTGTAGACTAGTAGAGCTGATAATTAGGGAATTCTATATTTTTTGGGCCCTGTAGTTCTGATGTTGAAACTAATTGATAATTAGGGTTCATGATTTGTAAGTTGATAATTGTCATGATCACGTGAGTTCTGATTTGAAGCCCCAGAATTTTACTAGTTCCCGTTTGTTTTTACGTTTGAATTGTGATGTAACTAGTAGTTGTAATATTGGAATTTGGGATTTCTAACACTTGCATGTAATTACTAGTTTTAAGGGTTTTGAAATTCGGGAATTGCTAGTGTTGTGTGATATTTTGAGTCATTTTAAGGTCTCGCTGCTTTCAATTTGTTATTAATAAGTGTTATGATGTTCAAATCAAAGTGTGTTTAGACTAGTAGAGTGGATAATTAGGGAATTCTATATTTTTGGGCCTTGCTCTTTCTCATACGTGGCCTTTTGACATAATTAGTGTTTGGATGTTGAAACTAAGATGTTTGGACTAGGGTTTCTGATTTGTAAGTTGATAATTGTCATGATCACGTGAGTTCTGATTTGAAACCCCGGAATTTTTATTAATTCCCGCTTGTTTTTACGATTGAATTATGATGTAGTTAGTAGTTGTAATATTGGAATTTGGGATTTCTAACACTTGCATGACTTGAGAAAATTTATTTGAACTCCATTGTTTAGGGTTTATGGTTTATCATCTGTTAGTTGCTGTGATACTTAATACTATGAGACTGAAATTGGGATTTCAGTACGCCTATGTTTCCACTTGCAGAAATAGACTGCAGAATAGTTAGAGTGACACTTGATGGATGATAGCCACAGTTTGTGTAGACACAAGTGATATCACAGAGTCGGGCTTCTCTGTAGCGGTTTCCAGGAAGCACTCAGCTGCTCTTTGGCTGCATTGTGCCTCGTCATCACCTAGAAATCCGATGGTTCTTGACGATTATTGAATCCAAACACTGTTATTTCTTTATCCTTCTATTTTCTTCTGGCAAAAGATGTTTCTCCAATTGGGTTCATCGATAAACAGAACCTAGAAGAATAATCTAAGATTAGTTCATACGAATAAAATGCTTAAAAATCTTGATTTCATTGGCTATTGTAATCAGATCAGCAGTGAAGTATGGAGAGAGGCGTTATATTCTTCCGACTGGGTTTCATTGAAAAATTGACACCGATTAGGGATTTCGCCTCTGTAATTAGGTCTGTAGTAGTGAAATATGGAGAGAGGCGTTATGTATATCCTGTCCGACTTTTGGTGTTCTATCTACTTTTAAGGTTTAGCGTCTCCATTCGCACAAAGCGGTGGGTCCATTAAAAGATAGTCCATTCTTTCATCCGCTTCACCCTCACTCTGTTCCGTGAAAACATGGCCGAGAGACTAATTTTTGTTTAAGTCATTGATTGTGAGTGGTTGCCCTGCGATTGTGAATGGGCTGACATCAATGATGAAGGAGAGCTTTTCTCGACAAATAAATTAAGACTTCAATATGAATGCCATGATGTGTGAATTATGAGGTTCACACCAAAATGGGTGATTTGGACCCCAATATTACCAAAATAGGGGAGGTTTGATAGAAACACCAAAATGGGGATGTTTGTGAAACCACATTTTGGAGATAAGACTTCACATGCTGAAGCCTCAAAATTGTTGTAAGGTTTCATAATCGTCCAGGCATCAAGACCATTCAGGCAGGTATGGAACCTCATAACCATTTCAGGTTCTAAAACTTGATAGACCTGTTTCGGAATGTATTTTCAAAATCATTAAATTCAATTCCACCCTTCTCCTTACTAGGACTCGGTGACAGAGACATAAAAAAACCAACAAATGTTCTGAATTCTTGTGAATTACTTGACATATCTATGAAACTAACCACCACAATTTAAAAATACAAGTGTGAAGCCATTAAAAATAATTTGTGCATGCTTTAGGTAAACCAAAATAGAGCCTGACAATGGGAAGTACAAACGTGTAAACCAAGATATACCCTGATAAGTATAAACGGCAAAACCAAAATATAGCGTGCTATTTGTACCAAATATACTACACAGGAATTAAACATTTTAGTTAAACTTCCTACACTTAACCACACTAATCTAACTAAGATTTAGCTGACGTTGCACTCTCGCCAACCCTTTTCTGTCTTCTAGCAATCAAATATGTATCACTGGCATTCTGATTCTTCTTCGGGCGACCTCTGCCACGACGAAGTGACGGTCCGTTTTTAAAGTGGCCCATTGTATTTCAGGCAGTAATCTTAATGTGCATGGTGTGTGCAAATGGTATTTCGGGCAGTAATCTCCGACACATTGTTTCCAATTGTATCCTAATGTCTGATACACGGTCCACTTTCCACATCCTGAGACATATGTCTATTTCCATTCAACTTACTCAAGAACTCTCCATCTTTGTTGCATTACTAGTAATTCCATGTGGATACGGGTTTTTTTAAAAAAAAGAATTTTCATTATTTTTCATTCTTAATTAGGTTAAAAAACAAAAACTTTTGTTAATTGTTTTTAAACCTCTCTGCCCTCATAGAGAAATTGGGAAGACTGAGTTGCTTTTTTGGCCACCGTAATTTTTACAATTAACATTAAATTGTCCCTCAAACGTAAGTAAATAAATCCGAAACATATAAAATGCAGTGAATCCTGCTGTGGACCAAGATATTACTGGGAAAGTAGATGAATACAATCAACTATCATTCTATCTTTGGACCAAAAACAGGCAGGGGGCGGAATACAACATAAAAAAGTGTACCTAATAAGAAAGACATTTTCGCAATAGGCAAATGTTTCGTTAAACTCCCATAAGAACCATATTTTAACTTTTATTTAGAAAATACCCAACAACAGTTTTCATTGAATGAATTAGTGATCCAAATCCTAAAAACAATAATGCTTTTGAATAAGCATGGGTAATTAAATTGAATAAAGCAGTTGGATACGATCCCTTACCTAGAGCTACATCATATATTGAGACTTTTAGAAGGCAAGGTAGAAGACTGCATTGTGATGCCCTAGGTTATAAGCAATTTTACATGTTTAAAAAAAATTACATGATTTTGCACTCCAACAACTCTAAAACTGAATGAAGAAATAAAGGAGAAAAGTAATGAGAGAGAGAGAGAGAGAGGTTGCGCTGCTTGCCAAGGTTCAGCCGCCTCTTCGCGTTCGACTTGTGCCTGTACCGAAAATAAGCTCCAAGAAGTGGTGTGGGTGATGACGGTGGAGGTGGTTGACGGAGATGAAACTGATCACTGGAAGAGATGGAGAATCGACTGAGCGCAAAGATGGCTCTTGGAGAGGACGAGGGTTTGTTTTCTTCTAACCACTCTGTATTACTTTTTAACCTCTCTGTAATTAGGTCTTATTAAGAATATACATGGGTGGTATTCAATCTAATTTAATTTTGAAAACTCATTTCAAAATTGGGCCTTCACCTATTAAAACTTAAAGTTCTTTGAGTTTTTAAGCTCCCTGGATTGCCCTGCTGCCCGGGCGATTATGAAACCTCACACCTATTTTGAGGTCTCAACGAACGAAGTTCCATTCGAAAATGAAGTTTCAAAAAACATCCATATTTTGGTATTTGGTCTCAAACCTCCTATTTTGGCTATATTTGGGTTCAAGGCACCCGTTATGGCGGGAACCTCTGTGTGTGTTTTGAAGGAAGTTACAGCTGTTTCTCAAAACACCGTCTTTGGATTATTGAACTGTCAATAATCGTCGGATTTCTGAGTTGATGATGTGGCTCAATCGCAGCCAACACACTGCTAGAGTGCTGCTGTAAATCTGTTACAGAGATGGCGGACTCGATATAACATGGATGACAATTATTAAATCATTCAAATGTCCCATGATATGAAGTATTGTAGAATTGTGTACCGATTTTTTCTTAAGATTAGCTTCATAATTTTTTCTGAGGGGAAGATTAGCTTCATTATTTTTTTTTTGAGGGAAGATTAGCTTCATTATTTAGTATTTATTAGCATATATATTATTTTAATTAAATAACAATTGTTTTCATAACTTTTGTTGCAGAGGATAGTGCCTAGTGTGTTATGATTAGTTATGAGTCCTGCCTCTGCCCCTGTTCTTGATCAAGTTTTATCACAATGGTATAGGATCTGTTTCCACTTTCCAATCATATACAGTTTATTGGTTCATTTGCAGTGAATTTCTTATACATTAGGTATTCTATTTAATCGACTGCTTGCCTTCTGTTTGATTTAATAAATCTGGAGTTTGTGTACTTTTAAATGTCTTGCTAAATAAAGTCGCCTTTTTTATATAAGTTAGTTGCTATGAGAATGTTGCGTGCAATTAATGTCATGTGTTTCTCCATCTAGAATGTTGATGGCTGTCGCATGGTAGTCCATCTGGACATCTTTCGTGCCTCAGAGGTCCTTGGTAAGTAAGTTCCTCTTGTGTGTTTGTGTTATTGGTGGGTCAGCTTGGTCCTTGGTCATGATCTTCAAACTTTAGGCCCACCATGACCCTGCATGCGATTCGTTCTCACTGTGTGCAATGGCTCTGTAGATTTTAGGCGTCCAATTTAGTGGTTTTTATTAAGTTGATAGTAGTAAGACTTCTCAGATATTATATTTTAGACCTCTCACTGTGAGAATGGTTCAGTGTTGATCAAGGAATTATGTATATTAGACAATCCAAACATACCTACGTATGAAATGAGTGCTTTGTGAGAGTCTGAAAGAGTCCCTGCCAGGGTTCAAAGTGTATTCATCAATATATAGCTTATTTACATAGATAAATGACATTGTAGGCTTTCTAGTTACAACACTATTACTAATATGCTTATCCCCCACAGCCGATACAATATTACTAGTAATTTACAAGGATACACTTTTGTGGTTGGCCGTTGCCCTTAAGCTTCCTGAAAATTACTAGCCCATTTGATTTGTAGTTTCTACCCAGCTTACTTCTATAGCTAGACTCAACAATGTATAATGATAGGTTTTTCCATCCTGTCCACCGCAAGTTTATTTCAAACATGATAGAAAGAAGCGTTGCCGCTTTAGTTAGTCCAGTCCTCAAAATTTTTCTCAGACCAATTACAGTTGCTGTTTTTCTTCAGCACAGTTTCATTTGAGCTCTCCTGTCTTCTCTATTTAGATTCTCTTGACTTTCCGTACATGGCTATGAAAGGGACTAGTTGTCTGCTTTTTTACTTTTGCTCATTTTGGCTGCTGATTTGCTTCTCAGTTTTGTCCTGTAGTTTCAGTTCCCGGTCATTGCCTAGTCATAGTCAGTTTCAGACATTGCTATGTGTCTGGTTTGGTTTACGGTAAGTTGGGATCGCCATGCTAAAATGGTGCGATCTCCGATCTAGATCGCGCGATCCGATAGTCAGTTACCAGAAATCGCGCGACATGGTGCGATCTGCGATCTAGATCGCGCGATCCAAATTCGGGATCATCTGCGATCCAGATCGCTGTTTTTGGCGATCCCAACTTTTCACACATAGACCTAAGTATTTTAATATCATTTACTCTCTGACCTACAATTTCATCAACTAATTTACATCGTTACCTGTACCTTTTCTTATGTATGATGGAATTACCCACAAAACTTTACCCGAAAATAAATCAATTGTACTAGGCAATGCTAAATTGAGTATGTATTTAGCACAACGTTCCCAAAAGGCATTCTTAAAACCAGACAAGGTAATCTTGTTCCAATTAATCGCTCTGAAGAAGCCTACCCCTGGGGAACCGCATTCCTAGCAGACCGCGAATCGCGTTCCCGATCCCGTTCCGCGAACTACAACGTTCCGCGATCCTGGTAACCTTGGTTTTGCTGCTGTACTACAATTTTATGTCAAACCAAACCTATGACCAGCGTAGAAAGTTAAATCTGCGATTTTGCTAATGCGTAATACACTCTGTGCCATTGCCTCTTATTTCCTTTACTATTTGTACATTGTGAGCATAATTGTTTTTATCATACCTTAAGGAGCTTCATGCAAATCTATCATTCGCGGCCCTGTAGAAAAAAAATATAAAATTTTAAAATAAAACTAAAGAACTTGTCAACTGTTAAAAGCAGCACAGGTTGCTCATATAAGTATTTTTCAGATATGGACAGTGGCTGGATACCTTGGGGAAAACGGGATGAAGGAGGTTATGAAGACGGAGAAATACTTGATTGGAAGAAAACCTTAGCGCCGGGTATGTTGGAATCGCTAACTCAGACAGTCTTAGTTTGTGTGAAACTGTGAATAAATAATAATACAAGTCCGATCAACCTGCAGAAAATCGTCCTTGTGCTTTGTGGCATAATGCCATTGTCTACTCCATGTGTTAATGCATATTTTTCCTCAAATTTCTACTGTGGCATAATTTTTTTTTATCAGCCCCTTCTTTACGGTCTTCATATTTCTCCTGAGTTCTCTAAATGGCATTATGTGGTCTGGAACTGTATACCCATATGTTGAGTAACTCAAGGGCGGAGCCATTGAAGGGCAAGGGGTGACAACTCAAACCCCCCAAATGGATTTTTTTTAAATTGCACCGACACCCCTAATATTATGATTTTTAGCAATGCTATCCTTATTTAAATACACAATACCCCCGCTGGAGTCCATATTTTTTAACTAATACCCTTTGAAAACACATAAAAATTTATGCCCTGGCCGTTTCAATTTTCGGGCTCCGCCACTAGAGTAACATTGGCAACAATGATTTAGTTTATTTCCTTAAAATGACGGGTTACTTCTATATCTCTCTTATGCAGAGAAGGATCCTGGCTGGGGTTCCTGGGATCAATCTCATCAAATGGGTCGAAGAGATTCATCAATCCCTTTGAACAAGGTTGAACCTTCAGGTACCCATAAATTTTGACCTCTGATTCAACAACTGCTCTAATGAATTCAAGTTACTATTAACTTATGTGAAATTCTCATTTACAAAAGGTAACCTCGTGAAAGGAATTCTGTGATAAGCTTTTGGTCTCACAACACGGATGTTTTTAAATTGCACTGATACCCCTAATATTATGATTTTTAGCAATACTATCCTTATTTAATTACACAATACCCCCGCTGGAGTCTGTATTTTTTCACTAACAACCTTTGAGAAACACATCAAAATTTATGCCCTGGCCGTTTCAATTTTCTGGTTCCGCCACTGGAGTAATATTGGCAACAATTATTTAGTTTCTTTCCTTAAAATAACGGGTTGCTTGTATATCTCTCTTGTGCAGGGAAGGATCCTGGCTGGGGTTCCTGGGATCAATCTCATCAAATAGGTCAAAGAGATTCATCAATCCCTTTGAACAAGGTTGAACCTTCAGGTACCCGTAAATTTTGACCTCTGATCCCACAGCTGCCCTAACGCTTCTTGTTATGAATTCAAGTTACTATCAACTTCTGTGAAATTTTTATTTGCAAAAGGTAACCTCGTGAATGGAATTCTGTGATCAGCTTTTGGTCCCCCGAAATGGATTTTTTTAAATTGCACTGATACACCTAATATTATGATTTTTTTAGTAATACTATCCTTATTTAAATCACAATACCCCCGCTGGTGTCCATATTTTTTTCACTAACACCCTTTGAAAAACACATCAAAATTTTGTGCCCTGGCCGTTTTAATTTTCTGGTTCCGCCGCTGGAGTAATATTGGCAACGATTATTTTCTTTCTTTCCTTAAAACGGGTTGCTTGTATATCTCTCTTATGCAGAGAAGGATCGTCGCTGGGGTTCCTGGGATCAATCTCATCAAATCGGTCAAAGAGATTCATCAATCCCTTCGACCAAGGTTGAACCTTCAGGTACCCATAAATATTTACCTCTGATTCCACAACTGCTCTACTGCTTCTTGTTATGAATTCATGTTACTATTAACTTTTGTGAAATTCTCATTTGCAAAAGGTAACGTCGTGAATGGAATTCTGTGATCAGCTTTTGGTCCCCCAACATGGATATTTCTAAATTGCACTGAGACCCCTAATATTATGATTTTTTAGCAATACTATCCTTATTTGAAATCACAATACCACCGTTGGAGTCCATATTTTTTAACTAACACCATTTGAGAAACACATAAAAATTTATGCCCCCGCCGTTTCAATTTTCTGGTTCCGCCACTGGAGTAATATTGGCAACATTTATTTAGTTCCTTTCCTTAACATGACGGGTTGTTTGTATATCTCTCTCATGCAGGAAAGGATCCTGGCTGGGGTTCCTGGGATCAATCTCATCAAATAGGTCGAAGAGATTCATCAATCCCTTTGAACAAGGTTGAACCTTCAGGTACCCATAAATTTTGACCTCTGATTCCACAACTGCTCTAATGCTTCTTGTTATGAATTCAAGTTACTATTAACTTATGTGAAATTCTCATTTGCAAAAGGTAACCTCGTGAATGGAATTCTGTGATCAGCTTTTGGTCCCCCAAAATGTTTTTTTTTAAATTGCACTGATACCCCTAATATTATGCTTTTTTAGCAATACTATCCTTATTTAACTCACAATACCCCGCTGGAGTCCATATATTTTTCACTATCACCCTTTGAAAAACACATCAAAATTTTGTGCCCTGGCAGCTGGCTCCGCCACTGGAGTAACATTGGCAACAATTGTTTACTTTCTTTCCTTAAATTAACGGGTTTCTTGTATATCTCTCTTATGCAGAGAAGGATCCTGGCTGGGGTTCCTGGGGTCATTCTCATCAAATAGGTCAAAGAGATTCATCAATCCCTTCGACCAAGGTTGAACCTTCAGGTACCCATAAATATTGACCTCTGATTCCACAACGGCTCTACTGCTTCTTGTTATGAATTCATGTTACTATTAACTTATGTGAAATTCTCATTTGCAAAAGGTAACCTCGTGAATGGAATTCTGTAATCAGCTTTTGGCCCCACAAAATGGATTTTTTTTAAATTGCACTGATACCCCTAATATTATGATATCTTAGCAATACTATCCTTATTTCAATACACAATACCCCTGCTGGAGTCCATATTTTTTCAGTAACACCCTTTGAAAAACACATAAAAAGTTATGCCCTGGCGTTTCAATTTTCTGGCTCCGCCACTGGTGTAACGTTGGCAACAATTATTTACTTCCTGTCCTTAAAATGACGGGTTGCTTGTATTTCTCTCTTATGCAGAGAAGGATTCTGGCTGGGGTTCCTGGGATCAATCTCATCAAATAGGTCAAAGAGATTCATCAATCCCTTTGAACAAGGTTGAACCTTCAGGTACTCATAAATTTTGACCTCTGATTCCACAACTGCTCTACTGCTTCTTGTTATGAATTCAAGTTACTATTATGTGAAATTCTCATTTGCAAAAGGTAACCTCGTGAATGGAATACTGTGATCAGCTTTTGGTCCCCCAACATGGATGCTTTTAAATTGCAGTGATACCCCTAATATTATATTTTTTAGCAATACTATCCTTATTTAAATACACAATACCCTCGCTGTAGTCCACATTTTTTCACTAACACCCTTTGAGAAACACATCAAAATTTATGCCCTGGCCGTTTCAGTTTTCTGGTTCCGTCACTGGAGTAACAATGGCAACAATTATTTTTTCTGTCCTTAAAATAACGGTTTGCTTGTATATCTCTCTTATGCAGGGAAGGATCCTGGCTGGGGTTCCTGGGATCAATCTCATCAAATAGGTCGAAGAGATTCATCATTCCCTTTGAACAAGGTTGAACCTTCAGGTACCCATAAATTGTGACCTCCGATTCCACAACTGCTCTACTGCTTCTTGTTTTGAATTCATGTTACTAATAACTTATGTGAAATTCTCATTTGCAAAAGGTAACCTTGTGAATGGAATTCTGTGATCTGCTTTTAGTCATAATTATGCGGTCTTTGTATTAATCTATAATTAGCTTTCAGTGCAACACTGGGTTTTTCATATAAGTATCATGCGCAGGGAAAGATGCTGGCTGGAATCCATGGGGCAAATCTAATCTTGACGATCAACCTGATGCTGCTTTCAGTTGGAAAAAGGTTGAAGCTTCTGGTATGTCTAAAACTCTGTTGACCGGTTAAGCAGCGTACCATGACTTGCTTTGTCTCTGTAAACAGAAACAATAATAATGTGTCTTTACAAATTTTATAGCGCAACCAGTACCTTATCAATGGAGAGGCCCTGATCCTTGGAAAAAATCGGGCCTTGACGGGGAGGGAGTTACGACTACACCTTGGAGCAAGGTTCCAGCTTGTGGTATGCTAGAAATCTTAACATGTGACCAAGCAGTTTTACTATGATTTAATTCCTGGCAGGAGCAATCACGATTTATGTGAATGGCTATGGAGGTTGGGTGCTCCACTAGCTCGATCTGGGTTTAACTTGCTAGGCGGGGTTTATTTAGTGGCCCAATCTGGATAAGGCTTCCAAATGATATGTAAAACAGCATGCATGCGTAGCATCTAACTCTTCAGCAAGCCAACTAAAATTACTTGTGTTCCTTAAGAAATTATATTTTGTCATTGTTGCATATTGGGTTTTCTGTAATAATTTATTTCCTCCACTAAACTTATTTATATTTTTTTGTCATCAAGTCGACTATCTTTTTTTCTACTCTGGTATAATTTGTATTGCGTCATTATGGCATCTAATCCTAAGAGACCGTTGTTTGTATAAGCTCATCGTCTTTTCTATCCGTTCCTGTGAAGCAGTTTACGTATTAGAGCATTTCCTCCATGTCATTTTATTACCCCAGTTGGGATTTTAACTACTTGATGGAGCTTGCAATTACACTCAGATGAATGACGTCACGTAGTGAAATTCCAGAACTCTTTTGAAACATGCGCAATTACGTGTTGAAGGTAAATTTGATAAATTTATAATATTATTAGACATGAAACCTGAATGAACTAATCTATTACTATGCAAACAGTAACAGATGGACTCTTAATATCGGATAAAGTGTCTTCAAACACAGAAGCCAATAGATTAATACAACCAAAATTTGTTTTCCAGGTACTCGCTGGAGTTCTGATGATAGATCAGCTCGCTGTCGAAGCCCATTGAAGAGATCAGCTCGCCGCCGTATTCCTGAGAGAAGATCAGCCCGCCGGAGTCGGAGTCCTGAGGAGAGATCATCTCGCCCAACTCCGGAGAGATCATCACGCCGAAGTAGGAGTCCTATTCAGAGATTATCTCGCCGGAGTCGGAGTCCTGACAAGACATCCTCGCACCGGGAAAGAAGTCTTGGGAAGAGATCATCACACCGAAGTCGGAGTTCTGAGAAGAGATCTTCTCGCCGGAGCAGGAGCTCCGAGAAGAGATCATCTCGTCGGAGTAGGAAGAGATCTTCTCGACGGAATAAGAGCTCCGAGAAGAGATCATCTCGCCGTAATAGGAGCTCCGAGAATAGATCAACTCGTCATAGTAGAAGTCCTGCAAAGAGATCATCTCATCGCAGTAGGAGTCTTGCAAAGAGATCATCTCGTCGGAGTTGGAGCACCGAGAAGAGATCATCTAGGAGTCGGAGTCCTGAGAGATTTTCTCGCTGGAATCCCGAGAAGAGATCAGCTTATCAGAGTCCTGAGAAGGGATCAGCTGGAAGTTTTAATAAAGGTACTGCAATCTCTGGGGCGTTTTTTTTAAATGTCTTTTTCCCACCTTGATGTGGCACATAATTAGTTTTAGGGTTTGGAAAAAGAATTGGGACACGGAAACACAAGTCATGGCAGCTGATAGACAGTAACGTGAACAGAGCTGAGAGAAGAATAAGAGAATAAAGAAGAGAATGATGATGAAGAAGCAAGTGCTTCACCCTTCAAGGAATCGGCTAATCACACGAACGTATACTCTCAATATTCATCTCTCAACTCTGATTAGTAAATAAGGTTACAATCCTATAAATAGAGAATTAAAGTAAACCCGAAATGCTTAAATACCTAAAATACCCTTGATTAATAAAACGGAAATATAAAACATGCCTTATACTACTGAATAATAAACTAATAATAATCAAATTCCTCAGCCAGCTATTATGGAGCAGCATCATGAAACTCTGACGTCTTGGATATGAAATCCCAATTTCGTACTTAATTTTCTTGCAAGTTCTGCATCATTCTCCCTGGCATTCTAGAAAACTCGTCCCCCAGTTCTAAAGTGTTGAATAATGAAGACCATAAAGTGCAACAGAGATAATTCTTGTCGTTCATCTTCCTTGTTCTTGACACTAAACCTTATAGGAATGAAAAACTGAGCAACCAGAATGCTGTCAAAGTTGTAGGTAACTTCCTCCGTTGTTTGGAAAACCGACGATTCAGTGGCCTTACCATTCTGTTCAGTTGCTTGTTTGACCTTATATGCTTCTTTTTCTGCATAAGAAGCTGAGGTTTGCACTGTAGTGTCCTTCTCTTCCTTCCCTAATTCAGCTCTTAGCGGGGCATGTGGCTCTTTTATAAAACCTTCACGCTCTGTCCTACCTAGATTAGGAGTATCCAAGGGACGATAACACTCCGGACAAGGCTGGATCGACTGATTTTGAATTTCAAGAAGCCTAAGGAGAGCAGCATTGAACCTATCTAATGAGCTTTGCATCTCCTTAAAAGATTGCTTATTGGCTTCATGATCCCAATAAAGAGAAACAATTCTGGAATTGAGTTACGCATCGGAAAATATCGGAATAAATTAGAAACTCACCAGTAGCGAGGGAAAGAGAGCTGGAGGTTTAGCTCTGATACGAAACTGATGTGACACAGAATTAGAGTTAGGGTTTTTAAAAATACATTGGGACACGGAAATGCAAGTGGGCTGGCACGGCGGCCAGTAAACTGCAGTAACGTGAACAGTAGCTGAGAGAAGAATAAGAGAATAAATAAGAGAATGAGGAAGAAGAAGAAGAAAGTACTTCACCCTCGCAAGGGATCGGCTAATGGCACGAACACATTTGCTCAATAATTCATCTCTCAACTCTGATTAATGAAGAAGATTATAATCCTATAAATAGAGAATTAAACCCTAATTGGTTTATAACTAAAATACCCTTGACTAATAAAATGGAAATTATAAAAATGCCCTAAAATACTGAATAATAAACTAATAATCCTCAAATTCCTCAGCCAGCTAATGTGGAGCAGCATCATGAAATCTTAGACGTCTTGGATATGAAATCCCAATTTTGTACTTCATTTTCTTAGCGAGTTCTGCATCACACCTTGTATATGCTAAACTACCATAACATTCAACTCAACAAGCTTTTTCATAGTTGGACCAGGGTTTGGCTGTGGATGGCCATTCAGGTAGTGTTCTCGGTAGGCCTGGCTGTGGGTCCGGTTGGGCTGGGTTGGGCCAAACCGGGCCGGTTGTCTAGAAGGGTGAGCCCAACCCAACCCGCCGATTGGGCCAAGACTCAAGCCCAAGCCCGTAACATTCTAAAAAAATCTAAACCCAACCCAACACAACCCAGGGGCCAAAATATTAATTCAATTTGATTTAAAAATCAAATTAATGATGAAAAAATAACACCGCATAAGTATATATGCATATTTTAGTATACTTACATAAAATATAATAAATGTAATAGCGAGTTCGAGCCAGGCTGGGTTTGGGCCAGAGTTACACAACCCAAGCCCAACCCATATGTTGGTCGGGCTCAAAATTCAAGCCCATGACGGTCCAAAATTTGATGAACCCAAGCCCGTAAAATCCCGGGCTGGGTTGGTCGGGTCGCTTGGCATATAGCCAGCCCTAGTTCTTGGGTCTTGACCTGTTTCTTCCGGATTTCAATTAGATGGTCATAAAAGGAAAGTTATATGCTCCGAATAATGCTAGGGAAAATAACCAAATGAAATAATCAATTATCATAAAATTTGAAATCCCCGCCCCCCAAAAAAAAATTATTTGGGTTGCAGGTAATACACAACAGAATTTGAAGTTTTGTGACAGAACAGCTGATCTTAACCTACAAATTAAGCAGAAGAAGAAACATAATTTCATTAAGCGCAATAAGCGCAATATCAACACGAACATACAGATCATGTATGGCAACGAAATAACAGTTTGAATGGGGCATGGTACTTTTGAACCTAACCCAACTCTGATCACCAAGTTGACCGCTTCTTCTAGAAAACTCGGAGGAGCAATTGATGTACCAAAGTCAATATTTCATTAGAGTAGTTTGTAAGTATTAAAATATCTAACGCTTAACAAAGATTACATACGGTCAATTCGGCAAGCTGACATCCCAGTAGTGAGGGAGGACAGAGAGAACAAACCTCCCACAAACCAGTTTCAGATTACAGCTGACCAATCTATTAGACCACTAGCTTACATACAAATAAACTATAACAAAAACTTAGTGTTTTAGAAAAGTTGGTCAAACAATTCAAGACCAAATCCAGTGCTTCACCAAAATCAACTCCAAGATTTAGTCTATCAGCGGAACAAATACAATAAACCCAATTCAGTACATGCAAACAACAAAACAAACCCGAAAAAATGATGAAGACTGCGCATATTAGGTCGTAGTGTGACAACTTCCTCTAAGAATTCAACAAATAACCCTTGAGTTGATTCTTGTACAAGGGGTTTCTCTGAAGGCGTAGATCATGGTGGAGTTGATACAGGCGCTCTGATTTTATAGGTGTTGTAGGAGTTTCTCGGTTGTGGCGGTGCTGCGTCGTTGCTAAGAGGAGTTGCGTGTGTCAGAGAAAGGGTTCGGTCGTAACTTCTAAGGGTTTCCAGACAGTTGTGGCGAGCGGCAGATCGCCATGGGTTAGAGGAGCAGTGGCATGCTTGACAGAGGGTTTGGATTGAGACGGGAACCTAAGTTGGGGAGCAGAATTCAAACAGTTTGGTTTGAAGTTTCAGATAGAGTGAGAGAAAGAAGGGGGGTGGGGGGGGGGGGGGGGCATGTGAGGCAAAATCTACTGTTCAGAATGAAACAAATCAAACGACCTACAAGACACTTCAAAGAATATTCCTCGTATTTTTCTGCTGTATTGTAATGTAGATTTGTAAGCAATCACAGAATGCTTATATGAGTTTGTTATCCAGATTTTCATGCTGGCTTGACTCCAAGGAAGAGATCATTTCAAGGTTGTCAAGAAGGTGGCGCATCCCCCTCAAAGAAGGATGAAGATTATGGTGTGCCAGAAGGCTCAGCCACCCGCTCTGGTACTTGACGGTTTCTGCATGTCAAACATTTATCTCCCTGTCATTAGTTGAAGCAAAATTACTCTCTTTTTTGTATTACACTTATTCAAATGTTTCCAATAACCTATTCATATATCTGTTGGTAATTCTGTAAATTATTGCTCATCTTAATATTTTGTATATTATTATTATTGCAACAAAGTGCTGATGCAAGTAATGTTCACAGGTAGTCGTGGCCGCTGGATGCCTTGGAGCGAAATGGATGAAGAACATTTTGGAGGGGTCAAAATTCCTCAGGAAAAGGGTAAACAATCTGTTATGCTAAACAATCTGAACTCATTTAGCAACTGTAAACTAATTCATATCTAACATGTTCTCCCAAGAAACATTTGAGTCATTGTTTCATATGTTTCCTTTGAACCTGCACATTATAAAATGTTTAGTAATCATCTCTTTTACGTTTTTCACTTTTGTCTCGTAATAAGCACTCTACGGTTTTGGATAGTTTTCTAAACTTGGGTTATCCACGTACATTTTCCAACCAGGTAAAGACGTTAGTTGTGCTGTGGTGGATGAGTCAGACAAAGTTCAAGCTGATTTGGAACTATCTAGGGAAAAGGTTGAAGTGTCGGGTAAGCCTCCAGTTTTGATCTCTCCTTCAACTCTTTTGTATTACTATTTTCTACATTTAAAGCATCTACCTCTCCTGTAGTATGTAGACGGTCAAATCACAATGGTACTTACAAACCACGAAAGAACCATATTAATGTATTTCTTCTAAAATTCTTTGTTTGTAACAAGGACCATCAGAGTAATTTTATCCCCTCTGTCACCGTAGTCTTCGTTTAGACTCAATGTTTGTTGGTGACGTTTTCTTCTCAGCCTTGGACTCTTACGTCTTGTTGCAATTCTTTCCCACCACCAGAGATCTGAAATTCATTCTCATATATTTCTTTGAAACTTCTTTGTTTGTCAATAAAGGGGTGCCATATGTCACTCCTTTTTCTTTAATGTTTTTTTTTCACTGCTTTCTATTCCCCGGTTCAGTTCACCGCTAATGGGTTTGAGTAAAATTACTATTATTACTATTATTATTATAATTAAAAAATTACTGTTTTTGGTATTTTCCTGCAAAATTACCTATACCTGGAGAACCCCTCATGGCCAGTGACACAAAGCGGTGAATGTCCGACATGCCATTTTCCTTGTCAATATATTTATGATACAAGGGTTTTATCATAAAAATGCACGAGCAAAATTATCAATGTGACTCATCGTTTCAGCAGATTCAGTTTCATTATATTTTGGGATTTAAAGGTTTTATTGCTACCTGAGGGTTTCTTTATCATTATAATAATGTAGTGATTTCTTCATTAGCTCCAGCCTCCTGCAGAACTTTGGTGTATTTTTTATCGTGCATAAGTTGAATCAAATCGGTCGAAATTAAATCCATGAACAAAGATAATGCAATGAAGTACAAGTCTACATAAACAAATCCTTATAGTTCTGATTTCATATAAGAGTCCAAGGAAAAGAATGAGTGGTTCTAGACTTGTTAAAAGGATTGGTTTTTCCCGGTAGGCAGAATCAAAGTGTAGGGCCATGAGATTTGGTTCACGGAGAGTACTTTAGTGGTGGTCTAAGAAGTTTTTAAGCATGCAGAATTAGAGAGAGGTGGATGACTTTTCTGTTGCAGTTATCTTTGAGTGAAGAGAATTTGAATTAAAAGTTAAACGTCACTCAAGTTCCACTCCGTTGGGTTTATTTTTATCCATTGGATCTAACTTAATTGGATGTGGCAAGCTTTAGGAGGAGAGAGTGCACACCACAACGCTATTCACATGTGGTCTATACTTTATTGGATCTCTGTCTGGTTTATAAAAAAAGACGTCCAGCTGATCAAGTGGACTACTCTATATACAAATGTCCTGCTTTGATATTCCAACTTTTTGAGGGGTCATGTAATGATTGCACTGCAACATGCTCTTTGATGTGTCATTTACTGTTTTCTTACTCTTTTCACACTTGTATAAAATAATTGCTACTTTTGAGGGATAAATTGAGAATGCAACAACTAAAGAGGAAAGTTGACAAACTTTGTTAGACATCCAAAATAGGCATGATGGACTCTAATTTGTGGATGGATGGAGTATTAGGTTCCAAAAACAGCAAAAGAAAAAACTGGGAAGAACATATGTTTTGTTACATTTGTAAGGAGGCAAAAATAGGAAATATGGAGGGGAAGTGGCCTTATCACTCATGTACATTTGTTCATATGAATTATTTATGTCTGGTCTATTAACTAAGTATGCCAAGTAGGGATGGCAATTGGATCGATCCGATAGGGTATCATGCTTGATCCCCTAATGGAGCAGATCCGACCCGGTCCGTTTACAAATGGATCGGGTATGGATATTAATATAGTAACAAATATATTATTTTTGATCTGTGAAACCCGATTAGGTTGTTGTACCTTATAAGTTCATTAATATACATGTATTAATATAGTAACAAATATATTATTTGCCATCTTTACTTTGAATAACGTCATAGATTTTACAGAAAATGATTTTGGTATGATAAAATTGATGAATTTATACCTGTAAAATGAAAGTTAATCTAATTTTGATTATAATTCATGATTATCTCAGTTTACATAAACTAAACATATCGACCGCTATGATCCGATGGATAATCCGATCTGGTGAAATCCGATTCGAATCTGATCCGATACAGTCCCTTGTGGATCGGATTTGGATATAGGCTGATCCGATCCAAACCCGATCCATTGTAATGCCAAGTTATCTCTTAACAATCTACACTACAATGAGCTCATCAAGGAAGCAACCTTAATAAATTAGATGAAATTAGTGACCAGGCACATTGGTGCCTGACGACTCTCGAGTCACTTTAGACTCGCACAAGAATTATGTAGTTGAATTCTCCAAATTAGCAAGGTGTTCTATGTGGTTACTGAAGTATTAACCAGTTCAGATGTTTGAAGTGAGTTAATGGTAAGTTGCAACATGTCATCGATTTGGTTAGGTTAATCTTTTGGCACTTTTACTCGCACAGAGAAATTCTTATTGTTTTGATGGCTAGATTGTCCTATATCATCATATCATAGTTTTGACCTATTTGACTCATCATTTATAGTTTAGAGATCACAAATATTTCTTAACCAAAAATGAACTTTACATGCACATGTTTCCTAATTTTACTATAGTCAACTAAGATTATGTCATAACTTATATTTTCTGCACTATGTTGTAGTAAGAGTTTGGCTCACAGTGGTCTGATGCACATGGAGCTCACAGACTCCAGATAATTTGGTTGGGTGGTTTTGTGGGTCGTAGGTGGGGGTCAGGGTTCCCAGAGGGTTATAGTGAATGAAGACATTTCCAGTGGTAGCAGTGAAGCACTAGTAAAAGAACAAATTAATATGACCTTACTAGTTAACTACCTTGAGAAGATTTCTTATCACAACAATCCCTAAAATGATAATTTTTACATTCAACTAAATGTTGGAATTGTATGCATAGCTTAGGTTTCTGTAAGTTGATTTGCCTGTTACATTGGAATATTAATATTCCTTAACTATGTGATTTGTACCATTATCTAAACAGAAGACGGCAATGGTCTGAATCCCTGGGAAGAATTATTTCGAGAAGGTCTAGCAAAAAGAAATGTCAATGGGGAGAAGGTTGATCATTCTCCACCAAGAAACCAGGCCTCTCATTCGAAGACTGCAGAAGCACAACTTGGGAAACATCCACCTATAACGAGCCCAGGTTAATTTACTTCTATTTCTTTTTGAGTGGGTTTTCTTTTCTATTGGTGCGTCTTTTACTACTTTTCGACTCTGTCTTTATCCCTGCTTCTTTTTGTTTAGGAGATCTTATCTAATATAGTATATGACCATGGGCAACTCTACAGTATTACCTTGTCTTGGACATTTTGTAATTTGAAGGGTAAAAGACTGACAACTCCCTATGTTTCGATATAAAGACACTGTCCCCCTCAATGATTGACTGAAGACACTAGTCCCTATCGCAAATGATATATCATACCACTAACATTGCAACTAATTACACCACAAATCCACTCTCCCTTCTTCTCCTTCTCAGCACAACTCTCTCTCCGTCCTCCTTCATGACCCAACCCAACATATGGTCACCTCCAGCTCCATCGCCGGCCAATCACCACTACCACCGCTTCCTCATGCTCCTTCTTCTTTGACTCCAAGCAGAGGCTGCGGTCTTCTTTCTCTCTTCAATTGTTTCCTCAATTTCTCTCTATAGCACAACCACAAATTGCCTGTTTACCACTGACCTCCTCTATCTCCCACACAACCACCATGGCGCTACTACCCTGACACCCGCTATTCAAACCACCATTTGGAGTCTGATTAAGTGTTAACTTGGGTTTTGAATTGCAGATTCTTGAAGACAAGACCTCAATTTTGTGTCCAGACAAGAACGCTAAATTCACCTAAATTCACCACCACCTCCACCGACAACAGCCGCAACCACCAACACCAACACAAGCCACGCCGAACACAAACCCACATCAAAAGTCTCAAATCACTCGCCAATTCGGGGTTTCTGATGTCAGATTCGGGCCTCAATTTTGTTCTGAAGCCTCTAATTTTTTGTAGAATGGGATCATGGGAAAGAACAATGAGGTGCTGGGTCTAGAATCCTACCCACAAATTGGCTAATGCCTCTTATTTCATGCTTTGTATCACCCTTTTCACTAGGTTAGCCAGTCTCATCCTCACACTTGCAGATTAATTTTTAACTTGGTTGCAGGGAATGCATACATGATTTGGAAGCTTCTGCTTCGTGTTTGTGGCTTCTTTAGTTGGGATATCTTTATGAGATTCACAAATTTATGGTCTTGACTTGCTGGTGATGGTTGCTGTAATTAGGGGTAAAGAGAGGGGGGTCGGATTTTTGGTATGGTAGTGGTGTCGTTGTTTGGGGTGTTGTGTTGTGGTGGGAAATTTTCACTGCATTGGCCTTGTTGGACTTGGAAAAAACCGAACAAACCCCACTGAAGAACAAATACGAAATTGATCCCGTTTAGAAACAGACGGTACCAGTGTCGGTTCTTGAGGCAAAACCCGACACTAGCAGTGTCGATTCTTGCTTTTTCATGGCCCAATCTGAAACGGGATCAAGAACGGACAGTGCCAGTGTCGATTTTTGTTTCAAGAACCGACATTGCCAGTGTCAGTTTTTGCTTCAAGAACCGACACTGGTACCGTCGGTTTCTAAACGGGATCAATTTCGTATTTGTTCCCCAGTGGGGGTTTCTTCGGGTTTTTTTCGGCTCCAACAAGGCCAATTCAGTGAAGATTTCGTTGTGGTGGTTCTGGTAGTGGTGTTGTTTATGTTCTTGGTGGTGTGTTTGGATTAGTCCGGTTTTGGATTTGTTTTGTTGTGGTCAACTTGATTAGTTCGGATTTGGATTAGTGGCGGTGTTGTTTTGGTGGTGCTATGTTGGTGGGAATTTCCATTATATGATTGAATGATGCGGTGAGTTTTCTAATTGGGTAATTGGAAATTCATAGGGCTATAATGTCTTTTGTTAATCGTTGAGGAGGGACAAATTATAGGGGGTAGAACTGTCTTTTACCCTATTTTTAATAGTCAAACATGGTTCACAAAGCTATGTGGAAATTCCAATCAGGTTGGCGGGTACCGTGGAAATTCCAACCGGGTTGGCGGGTACTTGAATAGGAGGGAATGCAATTTACTGCAATTTTCCAAATGCACTCATCTGCAAAAAAGTAGCTTTCTTTGTATCCCATGTGACAGTTAATTTATTTACTAGTTACTTTGATTCCGAGACTTTGAAACATTCACCTTATATAGGCTCAGGCAAATGTACTTTATTTACATTGTTAAAACTGGTTCTGTATTTCTCTTTGTTGTATCTGTTCTTTCAGAGATATATTCTAAGTATGGCCTCCTCATTTTTATCATTTCCAAATTGGAATTCGCAGAAAACCTTCTATATATTTTGAGGTTTTTATAGTGCACCCATGGGGGGTTCTCATTTGTATATTTTATGCAGGTGTAAACAATGGCTCAAATCCTTTAGGGAAGTCATTCCGTGATGGTCAAACAGATGATGCAGTACCTTCTCAAAAACTCAAAGTTACAGGTGTGCTGAAAAAGTCGGTTGGGTTTTCAATGGCACCAAATGTGAACCGTCCAACTGTTATATGCTCAGGCAAACTCCCTTATACTCTCTTTAATTAATTTTTCTTTATGTGGTTGTTGTCTATTTCTCTCATAAATTAACTTGTTTTGCTTTGTGTTGTGTTGTGCCACCATATTTTCTTTTCTCCTGAGTATGCTTGTTTATAATCTAATTATGAAGTAGAAGTTTGAACATTGTTATGTAACTTCTCTCTGTAGGGAAAAATGATTTGGATAACACTTTCTGAGACACAATACCATAGTGTTTGGAACTGTAAATCTGGCAATCCATGATATCTTTTTTGATAAGTAAAGGTTGTATTATAAACACAAACACTTCAAGTACAAGATTGATCAACTCAATTGTTATCATATCACAAAGGTCTGTAGTGCAAAGTAGAATTTGAGAAATTCCCTTTACACCAGAACTGAAGGTACTAAATTATACGGTAATTGTGCTCCATCCAGATTTTCCAAAATGATACGCATAGTTGTCAAAATCGAGCAATTCACGATTCGAATCGTACGATTCGGTTCGATTCATGCCCCGTCGATTCAGAATCCTGCATAGGATCGAAGTATAGCTGAATCGTGAATGGCGAATCGATTAGCTGAATTGTGAATCGAGCGATTGAAATTGTAGTTGTCTGGATGCAGCTCTGGGTTAGATAAGCAAGTAAAGACGTAAAATGACATAGGTCAAGAGAAAAAATGAAACACCACTACTTGAAATCATAATCTACTGTCTCTTTTCTTAAAAAAATCCTTCAATCAATGCCAGATTTGAGGCTGCACTGATCTGGATGATTTTGAGCCTTTTAGGATGGAACTTGAAGATTGAATGATCTGTGTTTGCATGGAACTGATGTATTCAGATGCTATTTATACTTGCCACTTTTGCATGGAACTTATGCAGTGAACCTTTTTGGATCCTATTTATGATTTCATGCTATTTCGTACCCATTAGTTTTGGAGCAAACTTATGACGTACTCTCACTTGGAAGCTATTTATGAGTTTACGCTATTTCGTACGCACTAGTTTTCGGTGGAACTTATGCAGTACTCTCTCTTGGATGCCATTTATGATTTATATGATTGCATATTTAGCACCTTAAATTATTACATATTGGTTCAGAATAGATGGCTAATCTTTGGAAATATGAATGGGCATTTCTTTTAGAGAGGAAATGATTAGGCCGAATCATTACGATTCACAATTAGATCCGGTTCACGATTGGAAATTGAGGTTTCGATTCACGATTTGAATCATGATTTGACAACTATGATGATATACATTTCTCCAAGTTAAGCCTTTGCAAACCTGTCAACCAATCAACTCTGTAACTGCATCTGCAACTCTGCATATCTACTGGCTGTACCCACCAGATCCGAAACAAGCTCCATATAATTTCCCACAAAATCCTAACAGCTGAGCAATGCAAAAAGAGGTGTGACACTGTTTCCTCTTCACATTGACACATCACACCTATTTTCCAGCTGGAATCCTCTATGTTTTAGATTATCATTGATGACGATAGAATCCCAAACAACACCCCATGGACAAAAACTTCACTTTTAAGGGCGCCATTGATCATTCAATCTGTTGTAATACCCTTTCACAGTAAATCTATGGTTATCTCCTAACCAACATATTTTGTCATTCTTACGATATGCACATCAATGGAATGCAGTTCTTGAATAAACTGCCGCATACCGTTGACTTTCCAGTCATGGGCATTGCGAATGAACAAAGGTCCCCATACTGCTTTGCCATTTGTAATGTCCAAAACATCACCCACTTTACCCTCTTTGTTAGCTGATAGAATAAACAAACCAGGATATACATTAGATAAGGGCACATCTTCACACCAAATATCGTGCCAAAAACTCTTCGCCAAAGATTGTTTTCTTCAGAAAGGAAACGCCTCAACCATTTACCTAACAACGCACAACTAAATTGTTGGTTACGAATACGAGCACCACTCAGCTCTGCTTTGTTGGATGACACATATCTTTCCAGGCTACGAGGTGTATCTTCTTTCCCTCCTTAATGCTATCCCACAAAATAGTCCGGTTGCAATTTTGTCGTTTCTCTTCTCAACTGACGCCGGAGGTGGAAACAGTGAAAGAAAATATGTAGCTATAGATGATAGTGTGCTTCAATTAAAGTCAATTTACCTCCTTTAGAGAAATATTGCTTTTCCAGGATGCTAAGTGCTTTTAAATTCTTTCAATAAGAGAATCCCAAATCACTTTTGACTTAAATGAAACACTTAGTGTCAGTCCTAGATACTTCACTGGTAAAGACTCAATCTGAAATCGCATTTCCCCTACAAATTGCTCCAATCTTGGAACAGTTCCAACAGGGATCAATTCGCTTTTCGAAATCTTAACCTTCGAGTCGGAGAACATAAACATCATTCAAGCTGTCAAGAATACAATCCATCAAATCTGTCTCATCCATATGTTTTTTAAGGGAGGGCAAGTTCGTAAGCTTGACAAAGTGCATGAAGTGAGAGATTGTCTGGTTGCGTTGAAGCGGGCATTTGAGATGCTCGTTTATCTGAGAGATATGGCTGCGAGAAGGCTTGACGAAGATATTGTGGAGCGTGTTCCACACTTGAGCAGAGGTTTCTGATCTCTCGAGACATGAGAGAGCCACAGGAGCCAGAGTACTGATGGGAAAGGAAAAGATTAGCTGATTTTGCTGGTACCAAGACGTGTATTCAGGGTTTACCTGAGTAGTAACAATCGCAGACACGTCAGAGGAGAAGGCAGAGGTGGCTGACGAGATCATTGTGCGTTGCTCAATACCGGCGATGGGCTGTCCGGACTTAGGTGGGAGGCGTAGAAGAACGCTGTGTCGGGGACGGCACAGAGATAGTAACCGGCTTCGCATGCGGAAGAGGTGGGTGTGAGCCGTCAACGTAGCCAATCAGGCCAAGAGCAGATTGAATTGGAACTTTGAAGTTGTTGGGTGAAGTTTATGGGTTATGTAGCACTGAAACAGGAACAAGAAGGAGACAACGGGTACGAGGAGTCGAGGACGCCGGAACGGAAATTTTCAGACATTGGAGTGACGAAACGCCGGGGGAATGTTAGAAATATTATTTTCTCTCCATTGAAGTATAAGCGGATGGGGTTTAGATTGTGGTTGGGGATCTTGATAGGATTACATATATTATTTACAAGTAGCATCCTTATCTTTTAAAATTTATTAAAAAGACGCCCAAGTGTTATTTTTAACCCAGGGACGTTTCCAAAATGTTTGAAAAAGGGGGAACACGTCTCAGGGAAGTTCCTCATAAGTTCCGGACTCATTACTTTTACCGGAAGTCATGTGGCGTTCCGGGAGCTTTCCGTGGAGTTCTGGCGTAGTTCTGGAGTTTGGAACATTCTCGGAATGGGGACGTCAACCTACATGGAGTTCCCGTGTATCATAGTTTATGGGTGTTAGGATGAGCGGTGATAACAATATGGGCTTGATTAGGGTTGATAGGATTGAGGATGGTGCGGGTTAAAGTAGACATGTTGTTCAACGGAGAAGATCACCAAGGAGCAGAAGATACGATAAGAAGTCGCCGGATTTTCTGAGAGGGGCCGGTGATTTTGGAGGCGCTAAGTTTCGAAACCCCATCATCAGTCGGCTTTAGACAGACTTCGTCGGGGAAAGCGGTGCCGTTGGGGCTTGAGGGATGGGCCGGTTGCTCTTCCATGATTATATGAGAGAAGAATACAAGCATTTATATAGAACCTTTAAGGGTAGAATAGTCAAAGTATCTAAATGATTGTTAATTACTATTTATTCCCTATATTAATCGACCCGTTTCGTGGTCTGTTCTCCATTTATATGATTTTAATCTTTTCCTAAAAGAGATTAGAGATGAATTATTAGTGAGCGTGTTTGTGTGATTAGCTGATCCCTTGTCAGGGTGTAGCAAATGCTTCTACATCACTTTGTTCTCTACCCACTATTCATGGGTCTGCCACCAGATCTGGTTTTCTGGGTTCTCTTTCGGTCTACCAGATCTGGTAGCTGGTAGATCGATCTGGTCAAATGACCACCGCCTCTGCCACATCCTTGAAAACGTCCATTGCGACTGTGCTAGGGTTGCGAGGCGGTGTTGAGCTGCTCCCCCTTCTTCGTCGTCATCTACTTCTTCCCTACCCTTCGCTTCCTCTCCTTCTCTCCTCTGTTACAGAGTTCGTCTTTGATTTTCGGTTCTGGCCTCCCTTCTTCTTCACCTTGAGATGTCAGTGATGGTTGTAATTTTGGTTCGGGTGTTTGGTTTGAGTTTGATTTGGGGACTGAAGATCTTACTTTTGGGTTCTTCGATTTAGTGAGTTGAGCACGCCTATCTGGGGCATTTTATCTTTGTCTGTGTTTTTTGTTTTCTAGATTTTCTTCACCGTATTCCTTCATCTTCTCGAGAAATGAAAGAACAGTGTTAGAGAGAAAAAGTAAGATGAGAGAATGATCAAGCTGAGGTACTTGTACAAGCGTATTTAGGTCTTTTTAATCGTAGTTAACCGAAAAAGCACAAAGACGAAACCGCAGGGAGGTGTTTTGCAACATTTGAAACCCCAGGGGGGCTTTCACAAAAAACCCTAACCACAGGGAGGTAAAATGCAACTAGCCCTTGGAATTATAAGACCATGTATAACGATACTAGTTGTATATGGATGGACATTTAAGAAAACCGACCATGTATAACGATACAAGGGTTCTTGTTAGGACATGGTGACGAGTTGGATGTTCTGGTTTTAAAAGGCCTGATTAGCTACTGAACTGGGGATGATTATACTGATATTTAGTTCTTGTTTCTCAGTTTTTAACTTCTTCTGTGAGTTTCTTTGCTTCTTTTCACAACTATTCCCTCAATCAACCGTTAGTATTTCACAAATCAATTTCAGATGTATGTTCAAATCTGTTGTACATTATAGAAGTCCAACAGATACAATTATCATATGCAGGGAAGGATGCTGCCATGATAAATGAAATTAGTCAAGCTGTACTGCCATCAGAAAAATTTGGAGCTTCCAAAAAGTCGGTCCCTGAATCTGCGACAGTGCCATCACAGCATGTGAAACCACCAGCTGTCATGTCCAAAGGTAAAAGAGCACGATCTTGTAGATTTTGAACGCTGCATGATAGTAGCATCTTGTAGACATCATTATTTGCATCCTTTTTGATTCTTCAATATTTGAATCATTTATTACGTAAAGAGTTATACTCCTTTCTCTTTCCCTGGTATTGCAGTACTTCAATAACGGGAATTGCTTCATTTGTGCATCTTATACAGGCAAGCAAGTTGTCTTGATTCCTTGCGAGAAATCAGTTCCTAAGAAGGTTCAAAAAAAGATTCCGGGAACAATTTCTCCTATATTTCTGAAGAATCGTTTAAATGGTCCAGCACTGAAGGTTGGATGGAAGTAAGTACTGCTTATGCCGCTTCATTTCTTCCTTGTTTATGACGCAACAATGAATATAAGTGCGCTGTGTCATAGACATCTGATGATTATTCAACAGGTCTCATTTTTTGCCCTTCCATTAGGTGTGACATTTCACTTAAATGATCGCAGTTGAATAGTCCTGGTAAAACTTATTATTATACTCTCCATGTTGCAACAATCAATGTTGCTTAGTGACAAAAATTTACATGGTTAAACAAAACTGCCTATATATCGAGGAAAAGATAACTGCTACTTGTTAAAGTTTAGTGCATCATCCGAAGTTAACTCTAAAAGTTCCGTTACTGTAAATTCAGAGCCTGGTTTATTATTCCATCTACATTGGAGATTATCTTTCCACATTTATTGTGGAATTAAAAAAACTATCAAAACCAAAAATTTCACCATTTATTTTCAAATTCCTGGTGGAACAAAGCCTAACTGAATCCTTGTTGGTCCAACTTGTATCAAAATTGTTGTTGGTGGATATGGGTAAATAGAGAAGGGGGTAAACATACAGATATGAAAAAAATTCGGGAGAGTATTGTTGGAGGTTGTGTAGGATGATACATGTTTTATGTTTTATGGACTCGAATTTGGAGGTGCTTACCGTGTGTGCAGTGCACCAAACAACTCTTTAGGATGACAACTCGTGCTGGCAAATAAATTCATTCAAGAATTTCACTGGAGAGTAATTTCATGCAAGCATAGGGGTATATTCAAATTAAAATTCTAATCCTGAAATATAATGAAAACTTCTGACTCACTCGAGTTCTACTTGGCCCTGCTTCTCATAAGACCGATATGTTCTGTCTTTGTGTGACCCGTGACTGTGACAGAGGGATTTCTGTAAGAGAGACGATGTTCAGATTCCAGGAACCCAAATGGAGATTTAAGGGGTAGAGCTGGGTCACCTGAAACATGCTAAGTGGGTCTCGCTCCCGCTCCCGAAATGAGCTCTGGCGCTTTAGGAGCAAAAATGGGGCTAATCCACAAATTATTAAATCAATGGAGGGTGCTCTGTATTTACTGAAAACAATAGACCTCATATGTGCATATTATGAGGCTTTACGAGCAAAAAAGTCTGAACTTACTCAGCCGCACAAGCCCAACATCTTGGTTAACAAAATGGACAACTAATGAGCCCAAGGCCCAGATCTAATTACTAATACTAAAATGTTGGGAACTCTTGGATGTTGGAGTAGTTTTTTATACTCTAGTTACAAAGTCCCATCATTTGGACTAGAAAGAGTACAACTCTTTAATATTATATATGAATACATATAATTACCAAAATTAATGCATTCACAAAACTTATTACAAAATTAAAATGAATATACTTTTTTTCAATCTTTTCTATCATATTATTTTCAGTACAGACTGAGTTGCCTACCTAGAAGCACTCTTGAGTATCTTTAATGTTGTATACATTATAACATTTACCAAATAATACAGCATACTTATATTAAATAATAACGATTTGTTGACGTTCTCATGCCACTATCAAATTCGACTTTTCTGAAGTTAGCCGCTCTTGCACTACTGCTCCAGGTGACTTCGGCGTAGAGTACATTAAAGATATGAGATTGCCTATTTTGTAATTTTAGTTGGACTTGGGTGATATAAGAAATTTGGTTTTAATAAAATAAACAGATTATGTCAAAATATGAAGAATGACCCGAACAAAGAAATGTTATCTCACAATCCAATTTGAAGTGGACGGAAGGTGCATTTTGGTTGTGAGAAAAATAACATGTATTACGGTAGAGAATAGTGAAACCTCATTGCCAGTTTTTATGTCTGCCGACAGCCGACAGGTAAAACGCCATTTTTCTCCCCGAATTTCCAGGAGACATCAGGTATGATGTATACTGGAAAACCAAGGAGAGATTGATTATTGAAGTGAAAGATTTAGTTGACACTAATACTTTGTATATATCATAATCTAGTGCAATTGTCTAAAATTATCACGAGTTGTAACTGATCTTTGTAAATTAGCTGTATGTACACCTTCTGGGATCTCGGAGGCTAGTACAAATATTTACATACTCTGGGAGATATGACTAGATTCCTTTGTACTTCATCCTATAATATTTGATTTATTTCTTGCTTGGTTAAATCAAATAGTCAATAGTGGCATTCTGCTTTGAACTCAAAGCAGCCCCTGATTGTTTGATAATTGGTTTAAATTGAATTGTTTGTTATGATGTTATCATGTGTTAGCTACTTTTTGTTGTATTAAATTCAATTAATACAGGCTCTTGAACTACAGGAAGTATTAAACCTTATATGTTAGATAGTTCCTGCTATTTCTATGCGGTTGTGTGAGTTCTTGTAGTGCACTTTGTTGTGATTTCTTCAACCAGATGACTAATTTGTTATTCCTAAGAATAAGTTCCAGTGGCATGTAAAAAAGAGAGAGAAGATTTTAAAGGGTAGTATGAAGTCTTTACAGTGGTCAAGGGTGATATGGATATTTTAGCATATACATGGCAGACACCATCAGTAAATTTGGTCCAAGTGTTATTTTCATATTTAAACAAACTTAGTTGCATTAATTGGTTAATCGAGGAGGATGGTTTTGTAGCTTTGCATAAACTCAGGAGTCTCTGTAGCTCATCTGTTTAAACACAGGTTGTTTTAGTACTACCTACCATAATGACACTCGAGGCGTGATCAAGTTTTTGTGCATATATTTCACATGTCCTTTTGTTGTTCTGATGTTCATTATTTAGTGAGCGTAGAATAAATAACTTGTCATATTTTCCCCATCCTACTGGCAGTGTTTGCTGTTAGCTTCGTGTGTGATAAGTGAATTGCTAAGATTAAGAATTCACAGGTCAATGTACTCATTTAATGCTGGTAGTTGAACAAACAATACTTTTCTAATGAGTGTGACTTACAATGTTGATTTTTCTCGTCCTTAGGGGCAGTTTTGAGGTCCTTGATTTTTCAGAAGATTGTAGATTGTGTGAAGGATTTTGTGCTCATCCATCTGCAAATTTATCTCGTAAAGCTCACAAGACAGTTAAAAATATGGATGGAGCGTTGCAGTTCAAAATACATCGTCGCCTTACGTATTGGCCTAAAATCTTTCAGAATGATATTCCTGACAAGAATGACATTGCTTTATACTTCTATCCTGGAAGAATTGACAGGTTTGATTCTGTCCATTTACATTTATGAAAACTATTGGGTAAATTGTTTTATTAAGTTAAGCTTTTGATTTGCTGTAGTTCAAGAAAGGAGTATTCTTCTTTGTTAAAGCTGATAGATAAGCATGACTTGATGTTAAGGTGTTCTCTGGAATATGTTGAATTGCTTGTCTTTCCATCCAGGCACTTAACCGGGGACTGCCAGAGTAAGCGCTCTTTATTTCAAAATTTATTTATTTGTACATTTCCGTTCTTTCTGGTAAAGAAACGATAATCATCCGCAAGAAGTTTTTCACTGAAACCAAAAATAATTTGGACTCTCAAGAGTTTTATCAATAGATTCTTCCCTTTCCTCCGGCATGAACAAAGGGTTGATTGAAGAATGATTTGAGTGGCTCAATGCCACACAAAAATTTCAAGAATATTGATTGCCACTAAACAAACAACTCTTGCCTGTTTGGTTGGAGTGATTGATTGGAAGTGGAGCTGTTGATTTATATAATGTGCATCATATATTCTCAGCATTGTCAGAGAACTGATAAAAAAGATAAAGGGATGTTACTTAGGGAAACGATATAACAAATTAAGGGGAAGTTATTACCATTAAGACAAGTTACTGTTTCTGAAAATGACGCAACTAATTAGCTAGTGAGGTACCTTGTTGCAACTTTGGCGTTCATATCTTTGATGCTTTGTTTTTAGGGTGTTATAAGAAGACTAATATGTGAGCATGATTTCCATAAATCTGATGTTGCCACAGAATGGTGTGATAATTACTTCATGTGGGGAGTTTTTCGCTCGTTGAAGGGCAAGAAAGCTTCTAACAAGACTAGACCAGCTCCTGGTTTACCAAGGCCAAAGGTGAGAGGCAAGAAGAGCGAGGGATTGGAGCAGAATATGGCACAGCCAATAGTAAAGAATATATGAGAGGAGATGGATGAATAGTTGAAGTGAACCAGTATTTCTAGTTGCTTGGCTAAGAAATATTGTAGTTGTTAACCCATTAAGATCAACTGGAGCAATGTTAAGAAAGTTTGTCCGTGCTAGACAGAACAATGTTTCTCGTCTTAGGATACTATTCTTAGCGACAGCAGAGTACAGGCTTTGGTTTATGACAGAATTGCTATGGTTTTGCTTCTTCCGGTTAGTTCATTTTCTTTGCCTATTTATGGTTTTGCTTCTTCCGGTTAGTTCATTTTCTTCGCCTATTCTGTCATTTAGTCGAGGTCTTTTAGATTTTTGATGACTGAACTTCTGCAGGTTAGGCCGTTGATGCTACTGTCATGGGGTGTTTTTGGGAAGTTGGATTTTTGGATTATATGTCGTCAACTTTTGAATACATGGGATGGATGAAGATTTGGGTTTATCTCTCTTCATTCTACCCACATTTTTTTTTTTTTTTTGAGAAGTAGCATTTTAAATTACTGAACCGTAGGATTACATTCCTGAAACGCCCTTTTAGCGAGGTCATGGGCTTTAGTAACATTACCTCGCTTTACAAAATGAAAAGAGCAGTTAAGAAAAGCACAAGCTTTGCGCCGTATATCAATAACTTCGCCGTGGATTTGGATGCTCTTCTTGTCTCCTTTTAGCACAGTAACGAGTTCTCTGGAATCCGTGTGGATTCTGATGTTGGTTATACCCTTTGATTTTAGCCACCGAAGAGCATGCAAGATACCTCTTGTTTCACCTTGAAGTGCACTAGACGCCGAGAAGGCCGCGTGGCCTGACGTCCTTGGCGGAGCCTCTAAAATCCATGCCGCAGTGCAGAAAGATTGATCTTCTTTCCAGGCTGCGTCAACTTGAACCGTGACTTCCTCACAGTAACCTGGCCGTAGAGGGATGTAATTGTTGGGGTTCCAACTAATCAGGATTAGGCTTCTGACAACTGTAGCGGCCGGTGGAAGAAGGTTGGTAAGCAGGTGAGATTTCTTGATGGCTTCGGAAAGATCCTTGATGGCTAGAAGAGACGAGGCAGTGGAAATTTGTTTGTTTTCCATAGCTGCTGCGTTTCGGTGAAGCCATATATGCCAAAGAATGAGGGAGTACTTGACCCGATCCTCGTTAGATGCTGCCGAACTTGAGAGAGCAGCGGAGAACTCCGAAATGGAGTTAAAGTTGTTGGTAGTGAAGACTTCCTTAAGATCAGAATTCTTCCAGATATCCACCGATCTGGGGCAGCTTAGGAATAGGTGGTCTTGTGATTCGGATGACTCTGAGCAACGGGGACAGCCCATATTGATTCCTTGAATATTCCTTCTCAGAAGGTTCTGTCTGGTTGGGAGAATGTCCCAGCTAACTTTCCATAGAAAAGCGATAATCTTTGGGGGTAATTGCTCCTTTCGAAGAGTGTTCCAAGACAGATGGTCCTGAGAGGACATCGGTAAAGGCGTTGGTCCCTGGGTATCATGAGCCAGCCGATAGGCTGACTTGACTGAGAAAACTCCTGATGGGTCGGGCCACCATAATCTCTGATCGTTTTGGATCGTGTCTGGAATGTAGACTCTCAAAATCTCTTTAATTTCTTCTTGAGAGTAGATGGTTTGGAGGCGTGAAATGTTCCATTCCTTGATCCCTGGAATGATAAGATCTCTGACGGTGAGGATTGGAAGGGTTGACGTGGAGTCGTTTGCGGCGCGCGCAATTTGACCATTAAACCACTGATCGGTGATAGGATTGATTGAAGAGCCATCACCTAGGTTCCATCTCAGGCCATCCGACAGCAGGTCTTTCCCCCAGATGATACTCCTCCAACCCCAGGAAGATGAAGTACCTCTTGAAACTTCCAGGAATGGGATTTTTTGGCAGTATTTTCCTAAAAGGACTATGCTGCAGAGGGAATGGGGGTTACAACGAATTCGATTTGCTGTTTTGGCTAGGAGAGATTGGTTAAACAATTTCAGATCTCGAAATCCCAAACCACCTTGGGAAACTGGGACACACATTGATTCCCAGGCCTTCCAACAAATCCCCTTACCATCTGAGCTTTTCCAAAGGAAAGATGTGACAATGCTTTGTATCTTTTTGAAAAAAGAGGCTGGAAGTCGAAAGACTGAGAAAATATATGTTGGAATAGCGTGCAGACAGGATCTGATAAGAATACACCGTCCTGCGAAGCTCAGAGAATTCCGTTTCCACGAGTTGAGCTTGGCCAGGAATCGGTCGATAATCCCCTTAAAAATGACCGACATTGGGAGGGTAAAGTCCAAAAGTGTTCCAAGATAAGTTCCCACTTTCGGAACTACTGGAATACCAAACAGATTGAACAGCATCGCGACATTCTCCTGGTTCATGTTCGGGCTGACGATGATTGAAGACTTGAGGAAGTTGATTCTTTGACCTGTAACCCTACAATACTGATCCAGAATATTCTTGACCTTTTCCGCTCCTAGTTTGCTGTACTTGAAGAATAGGAATGAGTCGTCGGCAAAAAGGAGATGTGTGATTGCTGGCGAATGTCTGCTGACTTTGATTCCTTCGATGATGTTGTTGCTTGAGGAAGCCTTCTCAAGGGCAGAAGAGAGGCTTTGGGACAGCAGAATGAACAGAAACGGAGACAGAGGATCCCCTTGTCGGAGGCCTTGGTTCGGGTTGAAGAAAGGGGAAGGGTTCCCGTTAATGAGAACTGCTGTCGAAATAGATGAGACACATTCTAGGATTCGGGCTGAGAAGATATCCCCGAACCCCATAGCTTTTAGGGTGTCCTTGAGATAGTTCCAACTAACCCTGTCGAATGCCTTGTTCATATCGAGCTGGATGGCGAATGACCCTTTCTTGGTAGTTTTTTGATGACTGATGTATTCAATTGTTTCGTGCGCAATGAGAATGTTGTCGCTAATCTGACGGTTAGCGACGAAGGCACTCTGGTTCTCAGAGATGAGAAAAATCATGACTTTTTTCAGTCTATTGGCAAGGACTTTGGAGATGATCTTGTAGAGTGTGGTACAGAGACTGATTGGCCGGAAGTCTTCGGCTTTGGTCGCGTCGGGTTTTTTAGGGATGAGAGTGACATAGGTTCTGTTTATCTCTCTGAGAAGATTTCCTGTGTGGAAAAACGCCTGGACTAATGCGACCACCTGCTTGCCGACTGTTTCCCAGTGCTTTTGATAGAATTCGACAACATAACCATCTGGCCCCGGGGCCTTATTAAGCCCCATCTGAAAAACCGCTGCTTTTATTTCTTCCTGGGAGAGAGGGACGTCAAGAGTGGCCGCTTCACCACGAGGGAGCTTGGGGAGGTTTTGAAGGAACTCCTCACGTATACCATCGTTGTCGTTTTCCGAATGGGTCTCTGCCAAATTTGGGCGTAAAAGAACAGTAAAGAACCTGAGGATCTCTTGCTCAATCTCCGAATGGTTGGATGTCCAGCTGTCGTCGTCTTTGTGGAGGCAGGCAATGTTCTTCCTGTTTTTGGCGATGGTGGCAGCAAGGTGGAAGAATCTGGAGTTACTATCACCAAGACTGAGCCAATTGATTTTAGACCTTTGCTTCCAGTAATGTTCCGCTTCTGAGAGAGTGTCGGAGTAAAGTTGGCGCAAACTACGGTCTCTTTGGATAAGGGTAGAGAAGTCCGGATCAACAGTATCCAAAGAAGTGATGCTCGTTTGAATCGAGGCAAGTTCACGTTGGATGATCGAGATGCGAGCTTTGAGACTTTTCTTGCTGTGGAAGGCCCATCGTCTAAGAGCTGAGAGGGTGTTCTCTTGTTTTCTCATGAACGAGTGTGCAAGAGAACCCGAGACTGGTTGGATCCAAGCAGACTGGGTAACGGTGATAGCTTGCTGGTCGTAAAGCCAGTAGTTATCAAATTGAGGTTTCCTCGTTCTAGAGGGCGGCTGACCGTGGCAGTCCAGAATCAGAGGGCCATGGTCCGAACCTTGGATCGGAAGGGCAACCAAAGAGATGTTCGGGAGCTTTAGTTGGAGATCAAGGGAAATGTAGGCTTTTTCTAGTTTTTCCATGGTGCACTGGGAGCCTTGTCGGTTGTTGGTCCAAGTGTAGAAAACCCCTTGACTTTGGATTTGTGCAACATTAGCGCGATGGATGAAGTTTTGGAAAACACTTACCCCGAAGATTGGTCTCGAATTTGAGCTGACTTTTTCTAGCGCACTTTCCACTTGGTTGAAGTCGCCAATAACGAGGAATAGGCTACTTTGGCATTCTCGTATGCTTTGAAGAAGAGCCTCGAAAACTGATTCGCGTTCTTCGTGGTACGGACTACCATAGAAGAGGAACAAATACCACGAGAAACCAGAAACATCCTTGACTAGGAGCTTAATGAAAGAGTTACAACTAAAACTACACGAGATGTCCAGGGAGGAATGCCAACCCGCCCACAGACCCCCTCTAGATCCAACCGCATTACTACCACAAGACATATTGAAACCTAACGACTGACCCAAGAAAGAAAGATTACAGACACTAGATTTGGTTTCTGAAAGAAAAAGGACACTAGGCTTATGTTGCCTTGACAAAAACTTCGCTCCTTGAATCGTAGAGGGTTGTCCTGTGCCTCTACAATTCCAGCTTAGGACTCTCATTTCGGTGAAGAGGGTGGAACCCTCGCCTGGCCGTTATGAAAAATCCCTTTTTCCTTTAGCATGCGACCTCGCTGAAGAAGGGGAACATAGTCAAGTTGCTCATCCGGATTCGGAGGAGCTCCAGAGCCCGATGCAAGCTGGCTAGGGGTCATGAGTGGAGGTGGTTGCTCAACCTCGTCCTGGTCTCGAGTGACAATGATTCTTCTCCTTTTGGAGTTGACCGAACTGGATGCCGCAGGAAGACCCAGGGTCGCGGTTCCAGGAACCACTGAGGCAAAAGCACGCTCAATGACTGCCCCGGCAACAGTATTTCTACGTTGGCGACGACCTACACTTCTGGCTGCGAGTTTACGTTCATGTTTATGGATGCGAAAGTCCGGATCTTCCTCTGAGGAGACATGAACAAGAACTGGCATTCTCAAGCCTCCGACTCGCATTCTAGCGTTCCTCGCAAGACCCCTAGCTGTCGGGGCGGTTGCAGGTGGAGGAACCGGTGCCGGTACGGGACTGTCCGAGAAGGGTGAGGCCGGGCTGAACTCCGAAACCCCGTCTCTGTTAGTTGTGCAATGGCCCATATTAGGAGGGGCCGCCACCACCGGTGTGGTTATAGGAGGGGCCACAGCGTTCTCAGCTATCAGAGGCTGAAATACCGTTGGGTTCCCATCGCATGGGATACCAGCTGCTGAAAGAGGCACATTCTGGGAGTCCAAATGACCTAGCCAATCATTCCACTCGCCAAATATCTGCTCGAAGTCGGGTAGATGATCAGGGTTGTTGTTTAGAAAGTGAGGCTGTGATTGCATTGGCTGACCCACATTTATTCAATAGTTGGTTAAACTGCAATCTAATAATTCGAGTTACAAACACACCCATGGTTTACTAGATGCTACTCAACTTTAGTGTTTGTGCAGCCAGTTCTATTTCTTTACATGTCACGATTTATGATCACATCAATTTCTTGACAAGCGCGCACATTAGGTAGCTGTTTTCCATAAGTTTATGTCTTGTGTGGCATACTTTGTGTCGCTTAGGGAATGACTCATTGCTCTTGAAGTTGTTGACATGATGCTTTCCACAGGAACAAGAAGTACAAGTTTGTGGAGTACACTCAAATCTTTTGGTTGTAGTTGTTATTATAAATTTAAATCCTTCAGGGACAAAAAAAAGATGGTTATTTCTAGTCTCCTTGTGTGCGTCTGATTCTGCCTTGGCTCAGGGGCCAACAAAGGTGCTTTGCAGACCTCAAGATATTTTGCTTCATTCGATTCTGAGACACCCACAATTAGGCCTGTCAATTGGTCGGTTTTGGGTAGACCCAAGTCTGACCCGACCCTGCTCATAAAAATAAGACCCTAAACTCAGAGCGGACCATGAAGCTCCATAACCGTCAGTTCTAGAACTGCCATGATCCAGAACCGCGGCTCCAGACCCGCGACTTGTTGGAGACCCGCCAATAACTAATGGTGTAATGTCTGGGTTGACGAAGAAAACGATGATTGCTACGATTCTGATGGTGTCTGGTCAAAGATTCATTCATAGTAAATTTGAGTAGAAATGCGATTTTGAGAGAAGAGGTTGAGACATTTCGGAACTAGCACACAGAGAGAGGATGAAGATGATTAAGGAGTGAGAGAGGGAGATTGAGAGATTTTTGGAACTCACGTGGAAGTTTGAAGTGTAATAAAGAGAGAGAGAGTTATCGAATCGGGTGGATAAGGTAATTATGGAGAGAGAATTACTTGGATGGATTGAGATTAGAGGGAGAGAAAATTAATGAAATGGTTAACATAAGAATTACCAGTCAGTCCCGTCTCTATGTTCCCAATTTTATTTTTGTCATTATTCACTGAGTCACTTTGACCCGGTGATTTGAATAGCAAATCGATGTAATTTTTTGATAATTTTTTCATGGTGTTATAGAGTAAAATTTGCTCTATAAGATGGTGAAAATATTATCAAAAAATCGTATTATTTTGCTATCCAAATCACCCGGTCAAAGTGACCCAAATACGAGTCAAAAAAGTCAAATGGGAACAAAGAGACGGGACAGACTTGGTACTCGCTTGATAATATTCGGAGAGGCTAAGATTAATAGTGGGAGGGATTTACTGGGATGTGAGAGAGGTGAACAGTGTAACACCCTCAAAATTTGTACCAGTCCGTCCCAGCTTTTTGTTCCCATTTGACTTTTTGACTTGTATATGGGTCATTTTGACCGGATGATTTGAATAGTAAAATAATACGATTTATTGATAATTTTTTCACCATATTATAGAACAACTTTTACTCTACAACACCATGAAAAACGCGTATATGGGTCATTCAGAGTGACCCAGTGAATAGTGACAAAAGTCAAATTGGGAACAAAGAGCTGGGACAGACTGGTAGGGATTTAACTGGAATAACTCAAAATGTGTGGGGTAAAAGTGAATAATTTTTTTGGTTTTCACAGCTAAGTTTTTACTAGATAATACTTTGAAAATACTGGAAACAAAAGGAAACTTTGGGATCAAATGTGTAATCTTTTCAATGCTGAGTTTTTAAGCTGATTTTTGGCCAAGCTAGTGAATACTGTAACTGAGGGGATGATTTAGAAATACCTCTATGGGATAAGGGTAGTGGTATAATTTTCAAAAAGTTAGTTTTTACATAATTCTAGTTCTACCATAAAGTTTTTAGAAAACACACTTATCCCCCCTCCCGGTGTGATATCTAGCTTGTATTCACATTGTGAGAATTAGACACCTCACCAGATGAGGTTTCATCACCTCAATTAAACCCCAAAGTGACTCAGCTGAACTGATTATCATATTTAAACACTCTAGACGCCTATTCCTCTTCATCTTCAACCTCCATCAAGAATACCACCACTACTACAACCACTGCAACACCACCACTACTCAACCTCTCTTAAAGCTGCTACAATTTGAGAGACTCCTCAACCTGTAGCATCAAATCCTTAAGTCGATTTCTAGAGAGAGATTTTAGTGAGAGGTTTCTCTCCGTATCTCGTCTTCTAGTTTTGTACCCTTTATGGGATATTAGTCCGGTGACTTTTCACCGGAAAAGTTGCATTTTACTCTCCCTCTGCCCCCCTTCACCCCCTCTTCCCCCCTTCTCTCCACCCGTCCCATAACCCATCTCGCAGAAAATATGGAAACTCAACCGAACCACCCAGAAAACACCCCAATATCACTCGAAGATGGAGTTCTAGCCATTAAAAAGCTGATTGAGAAATGTTTGTACGGGAAAGTTTTAGCAAAACGAGAGATCCGAGTCGCAAACGTTGAATCGATTCTCAAATCTATCTGGAAACTGAGAGACACCTTCTCTGTTACTGCTAGAGGGGACAATCTCTTCGTATTCACCTTCAACGAAAAAGAAGACTGTGATAGAGTCTGGGAAGGGACCCCTTGGAACATCCAGAACAACCTCATGATTCTACGGCGTTTTCAACCGGAAACAAGACCCGAAGACCTCTGCTACAAAAACTGTGAATTCTGGGTCCAGATCCACAAACTACCACTGGAAAAGCTGGTGGTGAAAAATGCGAGGAAGTTAGGAACCCTAATCGGTAAAGTTCTGTAGGTGGATGCAGATGATGAAGACGATGAGGAAGAAACCCTCATGTCTCCGATCAGGGTCCGAGTTGAAATTGACTCTTCAAAACCACTGGAAAGGGGTTTTTTCTTGCAAATGTCCACAGGGGTTTCAGAATGGATCCCCTTCCAATTCGAAAATCTGGGAAACTTATGTTACAGATGTGGCAGATTAGGCCACGATAAAGAAGAATGCAGATTCAAGAATCAAATCGAAGGTCTAAACTCGGGCTACGGGAGTCACTTGAAAGAAAAAGAAAGCAGAAGAATTAGCCATTACCGGAGAAGCCCTAAAACTGAACGTTATCAACCATCGGAGCTAAGGACGACGGTGGCGCGTATTGTCCAATCGCCCCAAAAGCAAATTGCAAAAGTTGGAGAGCGCGTGAACACCTGGACCACCAGGACAGCAAGGACGAAAGAGCACGAAGAAATAGGAATATTCTCTGAAGCAAATCCGTTACGAGCTCGAAATTGTACAATCCGCGTACGGAATAGTGAGCTGGAGAACAGACGGGATAAGGACGAAGAAGTTGCTAGGGTTTACTACGAAGCAGCGAGGAAGGAGATACCAGAAGCTAGTGGGCTAAACAACACTGGGTCAAAGGAGTCTGATGGGCTTATCAATACTGGGCCGACATAGATAAATTTCAAAGTCTCAGGCCCAATTGCAAAATTGCTAGAGAACATTGGGCCTCTGTTCTTAAAAAGCCCAATCAGCCCTCATACCACAAGCCCAATAGACCTAAACCCACAGAAAAATGATCCTCCAGCTTCTAATCAAACGATCTCGTTTCAAACCCACAAGGAATTAGGATCGTCTCCTACTCTAACTCAAACCCTAGAACCAAATTTCTCCGAAGAAATCGAAGAAGACTACGGTACTGAGGAGATCTGAAAGGAGAAGGAGATTCAAGACAAGCTTCAACAGGGATGCCTCTCAAAGGAATTAGACATGGCGGCCTTCAAAGAAGACACAAGAAGAATGGTGGTCAACAAGTTCCTTGCAGAAGATCTTCGTACCAAAACGCAATTGAAAAGAGAATTCGTGGATGTCAAACTGTATTATCACAGACAGAACAAGAGAAGGGCTATTCACAAGGAGGACGGTTCCAGCAGCTGCAACCGAGATGATATGGAGATAGTGGAAATTGACAATATGGACCATGAAACTGGAGAGCAATACACATCCCTCAAACTGATGCCAGCTAGAAAGATGTACTACCGAGGACAAGATGGCATTTTCAGAACAAGGAAGAGTAATGAAAGCGCTGATCAGGTAACAAACTCAATCTCTCCTGTTTATGATACTACTGTGGCTGAGGAGGCGGGCCTAAGCACGCCCCCCACTTCTCCATGAGAGGACTATTTTGGAATTGCAGAGGGTTGGGTCAGACCTCTACAATCCAACAGTTGAAGACCCAAATAAGGCAAGAGGACCCAGATTGGATCTGTCTTGCAGAAACCAAAATTGATGAAAAAAAAATACAAAAAAACACTTGTGGCTGCTGGTTTAAGCAATGTTAGTACTGTGGAGCATGTAGGGAAGAGTGGAGGTTTCACTTTTGCCTGGAAAAATCATTTGGACATTGAGATAGTCTATAGCAGCAGCAGCTTATTTTCCATTCTATTCCACCAGACAACAAGCAATGACTGCTGGCTACTATTATGTGTATATGCTCCTTGCTGTCACAACAAAAGAGAAGAGCTCTGGTCAAATATCAAACACATTTCTAAAGTTTGCTCCATGCCTACCATTATGATGGGAGATATGAATGAAGTTTGCTATCAAATAGACAAACTTGGAGGCAAAAAGGTAAGCCAGAAATCTCAGGGAGGTCTCCTAAACATGATAAATGAAGTGGGATGGATTGATATTGGCTTCTCAGGGGCACCTTACACCTGGAGTAATGGATGGCACCAAGGGGGTCTTATAAGAGAAAGATTATATAGATGTTTTGCTTGCCCTGAATGGAGGAGAATGTTTCCAAATGCCACCACCATACACAAAACTGCTGGTGATTCAGATCCCATCCCAATCATTCTGGAACTCAAGAAGAGGGTGAATTCAGGAAAGAAGCCTTTCAGATTTGAACCTATGTGGGTGAGAGAAAAGACTAGTAAAGAAGTGGTCAAATCAGCTTGGTTGAGCATCCAAGGCAATGTAAACCATCCAAAATGGGGGAAGAAGATCAAAGCTACAAAAACAGCTCTCAAAAAATGGAAGAAAGAGGTCTTTGGTCATCTAGAAACTCAAATCAAAGAAGCAGAAAAACACTTACAAACTTTGCAGCTCCAAGCTAAGTTGAACACAGCAGAAGAAGAACAAGCCTGCAAAAGATGGCTCAAAGAGATCTACACTAGACAAAGTATTATGTGGAGAAATAAATCAAGAGTGCAATGGATTCTTGAAGGAGATGCTAATACTAAATTTTTCCACACTTTGGCCACCATTAGAGGGAGACACAACAGGATTGATACCATTTTGGATGATAGCAACAACTGGCACTCAGACTCAGAAGGTATCAACAAAATCTTCCTAGATTACTATACTAAGCTCTTTACTTCTTCTAACACTCCTTGCCCTGAATGGCTAAAAGAGCTCTTCCCAACCCAACTCTCCATGGATGACATTGAAGCTCTTACTCTCATCCCAAATGACAAAGAAATCTTTGAAACTATTTGTCAAATGGGAAGCTTCAAATCCCCTGGCCCAGATGGATTCTCAGTCCTCTTTTACAAAAACTATTGGCATATAGTTGGCAATGATTTGTGTATGACTATCAAGAAGATTTTTAAAGATGGAACTCTTCCCCCCTCCTTCAACAATACCTTCATCACTTTGATTCCCAAAATCCCTAACCCCTCAAAAGTTTCACACTTCAGACCAATTTCACTCTGCAATGTTTCTTATAAAGTCTTTGCAAAAATCCTCTCAAATAGACTTAAGCCTCTCCTCAACAAAATCATTTGCCCATTCCAAACAGCTTTTGTCCCTGGAAGGAACATCCAAGACAATTCCATCTTGCTTCATGAAGTGGTCCACACTCTAAAGAAGAAAAAAGTCAAAGGGGGTCTCCTATTTGTTAAGTATGACATTGAAAAGGCCTTTGACAAAATTGAATGGTCTTGCATTATGAAGGTGCTGAGCTGGATAGGGTTTCCTGTTAACTTCTGCAATCTCATCTATGAATGCATAAGTACTGCTTAGTACTCCATTCTCATAAATGGTAGCCCAGTGGGGTATTTTAATGCAACTAGAGGCATAAGGCAGGGGGATCCTCTCTCCCCCTCACTCTTCATTATCTGCACTGAATTGCTCTCAAGGATTATTGAATTTGCTTCAGACAACAAATGGCTATCTGGGATCAAGCTAGCTAAAGACTGTCTTCCAATTACCCATCTTATGTTTGCAGATGATCTAATTGTGATGGCAAAAGCCGAGGAAAAGGAAGCTGAGTATCTAGACCTCTGTATGAAACTGTATGAAGAAGCCTCAGGTCAGTGTGTCAACAAAACAAAATCAGCAGTCTACTTCACTGGCAATGTCAAAGGGGAGCAGAGAAGAATCATAAAGTCAAAACTCCAAGTAAAAAAAGGTAAAAAAGATTCCATTTACCTGGGTCTCCCTATTTTTACAGCCAGAAAAAATAGCTCTGATTTCAACAAAATTGCTGAAAAAATGACCACCAAAACCCAAGGTTGGCAAGGTAAAATGCTAGCTCAAGCTGGGAATATGATTGTTCTCAAAACAACTTTGAATTCTATGGCTTCTCATGCCATGTCAGTCTTTCTTCTTCCCCAAACCTTCACTGACAAACTCAACACTATATGTGCTAAATTCTGGTGGAATGAAAATGAAGACAAGAGGAAAATTCATTTCAAAAGCTGGATAGATCTCTGCAAATGCAAAAAGTTAGGTGGCCTTGGTTTTAGAGAATTAAGTGCTTCAACAAAGCTCTCATAGCAAAGTTGGCTTGGAAATTGTGGACTGATGAAGATAGAATGTGGGTGAAGCTTCTCAAAAGTAAATATTGCAAAATCTTGGATTTTCAAAAAGTGGAGGCAAGATCAGGTGATTCTTGGTTCTGGAAAGGACTCTTAAAGGTAAGATTTCTCATAGAAGACAAAGCTGTTAAAGTCATTGGAAATGGAAGGGATATAGACATCTCGCAAGATAGATGGGTTCCAACTCTTGAAGCAGCTAAACCTGAGCCTCCAGATGACCTAATGAGAGCCCCAAAGAAGGTCTTTGACTTAATTGACTGGGACAATAGGACCTGGAAACCTGATCTCCTAGCTCACTGGTTCACCACTCAAGAACAACTGGAGATTGAAAAACTAAAGATCCCTATCTCTCAAAGAAAGGACAAATGGAGGTGGTGTCTTAGTACAAATGGGAATTTCTTTGTCAAAAATGCTTATAACTGGCAACTGGAGGGCATGTCTCATGGTGTGTCTACAAACACTCAGCTCTGGTCTCAGGTATGGAAGCTAAACTGTCACAACAGGCACAAACTCCTCCTATGGAGACTCCTTGCAAAAGCACTCCCCACAAGAAATAACCTGAAGAGCAGAATTCCACATATTGATACTACTTGTCCCTCTTGTGGACATGGTTTTGAAGATGAACTCCACTGTTTCTTCCAATGCCACATGGCTAAAGCTATATGGTTCAGTATTCTGGGTATCAAAACAGCAGAGAGTGCATTCACCAATGTGAAGGATTGGATCAACTTGATTATTCTCAACAGCAAAGTCAGCTCAGCAAATGGCTATGTTTGCAAAGATATGGGAGTGTTAATCATTGACCAGATCTGGAAAGAAAGAAACAAAAGCTGGAGCAACCCCAGCTGCAAAGATGAGATCTCCAGGATAGACAAAATAGTGTCTCATATTAAATTCTCTTATCTGGAATTCTGCTGCCAAAACAAGTCCAAAAAGAGCCCAATATCTCAAGAGCAGGAAGATTTATGGACCCCCCCACTGATGATGTGATAAAAATCAATGTGGATGCCAGTCTTGAATTAAACATGGTGGGTATGGCCTGCTTTTGCAGAGACAAGAATGCTGATCCTGTCTGGGTGGAAGGAAAAACTGCAACAAATCTGGATATCACAGAAGCTGAACTCCAAACCATTGAAATGGCCATAGAAATCGCTGAAAAATACAAATGGTTGAAGGTAATCATTGAATCAGACTGCAAGGTTGTGGTGGATGCCTGTCATAATCCTACAAAGGCAAAGTGGAAGTGGAGAACCAGAGCTGAAGCAATACAGGTCTGGATAAATTCTGCAAAAAATAGAGAAATCAAATTTTGTAGTAGGAAGGTAAATGTAGTAGCTCACACCCTAGCTAATTGGTGTAGAGTTTTTGACTATAGTGGCTCATTTCTGTTAACTGATCTCCCAGAAAATGTAGGGAAGATCTGTTTGTTGGATAAGTTTTCTCTTTCTTCTTAATACAAATCTTGCTTATCAAAAAAAAAAAAATCCTTAAGTCGATTTGAGAAGATGAGGAATGGCTAGCTCGGATTTGGGTTAGTAATTTATGAAACCTAGCTGCTGTAATTGGCCAAATTCTCCCTCCTATTAGAAAATTAGTGAAATTGGATGTTGAAATATTACTCTTGACCTTCCGGCGACCAAGAAAACCACTTAGAAGCTTGTAACTCACCAGAATATGCCATGGCCGCTGGATTCTGGGTTATGTTCTGCCAAAAAACACAGAGGTGGCCGGAGAGTGTGTGTTCAAATATTTTTGCAACAGTGGGATCTCTAGATCACTTAGAACATTGATAGGCCCTGCAACATTGAGTAAAAGATGATTCAGTTGGAGTTTAATCAGGTAAAGAGTATATTTTTCCAATGATAAACCCGACTTGTTCAAGGCCTAGTAACTCACTCAAATCTTGTTAGTTTTGTTTGGGGTTTGGTTCCTCTAACACCTGTCATCTTATTCTATAAATTTCTTGTTGATTTGGTGATACGAATCATCCTCTAAAACCCTTGAAAACTCACTCAAAGATTGAGGGAGTGAGTGAACAAAACTGGGCTGCCAACTCCTGTGCTTTTTCTTCCATCTTGTAGTCTCTGTTTCTCACTCAAACCTTCATGAAATGGAATGGAAGTTGCTGCTGATATTTCACCACATCTAATACTCTAATTCTTGTATCGAGGCCATACCTTGCATCAATCTCTAAGTGTTCCAAATTCAAGCTCAAAGTTACTTTAGTTGAGCTTTGAAACTGTGACGAACTATGTTCCAGTCTCTTTGTGGTATCCATCATTTCCTGATTTGTGGATGAATTGGAAAACCAATTCTTCCTGTGTATTCCAGGTGCTATTTGTGACATGTATTGTGTTTTATGGTTCATCTGAATCACTCAAAATCAAGTCCAAAATCATTCCCAAAAAGTTGCTATGTTGAACATGTTTTGTATGTAGGGATGGCAATGGATCGGATTCGGATCGGATCCACCTATATCCATATCCGAATCCGATCAAATTAAGTAGATCCATATTCGATCCAAATCCGACCGGACCCTAAACGGATTCGGATCGAATTCGGACCGGACTTAATTTGCAATATCCATATTCGATCCGACAATCCAAATCTCCATAAACGGATCTGAATCGGATCTAGATTCGGATTCTGAGCATTTTTTTTTACTTCTCATAAAAAATACACAACAAATTCAGAAAAATATGTAAAAAGAGTCACCACACCAAAAAAATCTGCCTAAAAAAGTAAAAATGTATTAAAATATTTTACCAATATGACAACGTAAATCTACCAAAAAATATAAGCAAGCCATTCAAAGGTTTAAGGTACCAATAATGTCTAAAATTGTCTACAAATTCAATCAAAACAGCACTAAAATTGTCCACAACCATAGTGGAATATTTTCTTCATACCTGAAAACATAATGTGTAGTGATTTATGTCATGTGTTTATATATATGTAGTAAAAACATAACTTTTATAAATCTAAAGGTATTTTCGTAAAATTGTGCGTGTTCGGATCCTTTCGGGTCAGATATCCATAGGATATCCTAATATAATCGGATCGAATCCGGATACGAATCGGATTTTGATTTTTAATATCCATATCCGATCTATTTTAAAATGGATCGGATTCGGACTTGATCCATTCGGATCGAATCACTCGGATTTCGGATCGGATCGAACCGCATTGCCATCCCTATTTGTATGAGATTTCAAATATTTTCCAAGTATCAAACCTTGTTTATCAAGTGACTGTTTTCAAATACTCATAACTGCTAGTTTACTCATTTAAATTGTGATATGTTTCCTACCGTTGAAATCTGGAGTTGAATACTTTAAATCATGTTGGATGGGTTTTCTTCAAATTCTAAATGGATTTCCCTGAAATTGTACTCAAAGAAGTTGTCTCAAACTTCCAAGTGTTGAAAAACCTTGTGAAGTAGCCATCTTTAATACCTATGAACTTCTTAAATACTTCATAAAATTTTTCTGCTTTCTTCCGTTGAAAGCTGATGCCAAATACTTTAAATTGCTCCTTTTGGGTCTCAATTCCTAACATATTTATCAGAAATCAAGCTTAAAGTAGCTTCCTTGAACTTGTGGAAAGCTCTTGAAAATTTCCAAGGGTTGGAAAGATAAATATCATCCAACTCTGACTAATCTTACCTCTTTGAATTCTTTGAGTTTTTGGGAGTTTAATATTTTAGGAAACCCTGCTCTTTAATCTTCAAAACCATGTGTTGATATTCTCAACACTCTTTCTCGATTTAACCAGAAATTAGCTGCAAATTTGACCATGTGAACCAGTTTCACAGTTATCATTGACTTTCTGAGTTGATATATAAGATGACCTAATTGACCAAAATTCTCTTCTAGAATTTTATGGAAACATTTGATGTTCGAGGGTCAAGGTTGACCAAGTTTGATTTTATGAAAACCTCAAAACCAGTTTCATCATATTTGGAGTCAGTTTATACATACGTGAGTTGAAATTGCCTAAAAGTCAACTGTATGAGCTTTTCTGCAGATTTATGGGGACCTGAATGCAAGTAAGTAAAATATGTAATACTGAGAATATCAGGAAGTGACATTGATCATGTTTGACTGGGTATGATTGGAAGGTTCAGGCAGAGTCAGGGACTTTACTGAAGTGACTGAGTTGTAAGGGGAAAAATAGTGAATTAGGTTGGGCAGTCCGCATCACATCTGCATAGTTCATTCTACCTCACTTAAAGGCCAGTTGTTAATAACATATATTGTGATACCCCCATATTTCAACGGATGAGAAATACGGAAATTCGACTCCACATCCAAGATCGCTCTCGGATGCACGAAACAATGGTAAGAAAAAACAAACACCGACATAGTTATTTATATTAGAAACCCATAATTGTCACCAACAGTGATCTATTACATATGATTTCAAAAGTGGACATTGTCTATGTTTTCCATTTATTTAAAGCTACTAGCATAACTATACGAGTCTGTGATCCCCTTAAGTCGATCTCCCTCCACCTAGACCTGCGAGGGAAAGAAACAATACCGCATTTTTTCGGTAAACACCCAAACGTGTAAACATGAAAGAGGCGTCTTTTTATTTTAATAAAATAGGAATAATAAGGAAGTAAACGAACATATTATTTTAAATGATCAAATATAAATTATCCAACTCTGTATTTAGCATTCTCAACCCATTTCCATGATTTCAAAGCATCAATTCCTTCCATTACTTGTATGAAAACCCACCTTTATTATTCAGTTTAGCGGGGAACAAGTCAATTCATAAAAATAATTCATCACGGTATCTCATAAGTAACCAACCATATCCCATGCATCCAAGACCTCAAGTGACGACAACCCTCTAAGACTTCTTGCAACCAGAGAGGTGAGTACATGGAGCAGCACGGGGCAAATTGCAGCCCAGCAAAATATCACAATCATAATATATAAGAATACGCATATGGTTCCATCGCACAACTGTTTCCACTTTACTTCTTTACGTATTCTTAGTTTCCATGTGGTAGTTTCCAAATGAATTGTTTATACAAGTAATTGAAATCCTAAGTCAAGCACGTATATTGATAACTCCCAGAAAGGAGAAAACGCCAAAACCGAGAATGACTGGGATGTGCTCGGTTGACAATATCTTGAGCTTGACATGGAATCTTGATTGGGATGCGTGACGAGACAGAATCGGGTTCGCCTCGGGAAACGTGCAGAAAATGCTCGGAGCAGAATTTGACCGAGACTGGTAAAAGCGAGAGTGGAACAGAAAACGGAAAGACTGGTGGAGAAACGGGCAGTGAAAACCAACCGAGAAAGCAGAAAACGCCAAAACCGAGAATGACTGGGATGTGCTCGGTTGACAATATCTTGAGCTTGACATGGAATTTTGAAGTGAAACCAGGGGCAAAAGAACGGAGACGTCAAGGGCTTTCCGAAAACGGGTTATAATGCTGAAACGGAGTACGGCCGAAAAATCGACTCCCGTCTAGTGTGGGTCCCAGACAGGCCATGCCCAAGTATGGAGTCTCGGTTTCCGGTGTCCGGAATCAGGAGCAACTATTTCATGTTCGTGACAATTTCTGGGACAGTTTTGGCCTAGGGGTATTTTGATCATTTTGGCACCGGGCCCGGGTTTCCGGAGTCGAGTTTAGATTTTGTCTCCCAAATTCAGTCAGCAGTTTTCCTATGGCCAGAGCCAGGATTGGGCAGAATTAGGAGTGATTTTGACTCAGGGGTATTTTGGTAATTTTGACAAGTTGCGGGTCAAAACGCTGGCCGAGGCAGAAAAAGAGCAGAATTACGCAGACAGCAAGGCAGAGGGGGCATTTTGACAAGTTATTGACTCTGTCTGCGTATTTTACGCAGAACCTTGCGTATTATACGCAGCCATGGGGAGAAAATACGCAGGAAGAAGAAGAAAAGGCACAGAGAATGGTCCCTGTCTGCGTATTTTACGCAGGATCTTGCGTATTTTACGCAGACAGCAGGAAAAAAAGAAGAAATCAACTCAAGGCAGGACCCTGTCTACGTATTTTACGCAGGGGGCTGCGTATTTTACGCAGACAGCACAAATTTTGAGGCGGTTTCGGGCAGTGGCAGTTTTGTAAATAAAGGCAAGTTCCAGAAACGTCTTCAGCACTATATAAAGACTCGTCCAAACTCGTTTCGAAAAACAACACATCCAAGGAGAAGTCTGAGCATCCTCGGAAAGCACAAAAATGCGATTCCAGATTCGAAGACCTAGTTTGCTCTTCTTCTCTCTCTCATTCAAAAACTGTGTTATTTACGTTATGAATTTCAGTAGCTAAACTTTTTACCTAGGTTCTCGATGAACCTAGGGTTTCGTACTCAGAGATTAGTTCTACGTTTTGACTATGAATTCATGATCGTACTATCTTAATTCCGCAGTTTTTATCAGTTATTTTGTCTTTGAATTTTACTGTTCATGCATGATCGGAGTAGCTACCCAGAATTTCTACTGACCCGAGCCTGTAGGTGAAAACTTCAGGTTAGGGTTAGGAAGAGACGACAGAATTTAGCACCTTACCCCGATGGACCGAACAGAGAAGGGGAGTTAGGACTTGCCTGGAATCGTTCGACCAACTGTTAGAGAATCTGACTCGGGCCTTTAGGACATGTTAGAGACCCTAAAAGACTTAGAACGAGACTGCAGACCTAGGCAACTTAACAGGAATTCGAAATTCTGCAGAATCGTGAGAACGTGCAGGAAAAGAAATGATGCTGCTCAACTGGTACGTGGCACGGATAACGAGACTGCTGTGTGTTTTCATGTCAAACAAAGAACGATAAACTGAAGAGACCCTAGGGGATCCTGGAATCTAGTATCTCAAACCCTAGTTTTACAACCTCAATATTATTCAGAAAATTCTTACAAAAAGATTTACGTTTCAGTTATTTACTTTCAGTACTTGGTTAGTAAGCAAACTCTCAAAATATTCCTCCGTTTTACACTCAGTTCGTTAAAACTGATTACTAGAAAAACCTGCAAAGTCCCTGTGGGATCGATAATCTGAGTCGTAATACACTCTATACTACTTGATTCATATACTTGCGAATAGCACGCTAAAATGCGCATCAAGTTTTTGGCGCCGTTGCCCGGGGATTTTTTAGTGTTTATTTAGTAATTAGAATTAATTTTCAGAGTTTTTATTGTTATTTTTATTTTATTTTTTATTTTTCGGTTATCTCACTACTCTTGAGATCTCTATTTTTTCAGGATGGGACAATACCGGGAGAACGTCAGAACTTCCGGAGACACGTACTCCAGCCGAGATGGCTCGGTACATCGAAGATCTAGTCACAGCAGGCTTTGCTGCCTGATACAACCAGAGGACGTACAACAGGTCTGGAAAGGCGCTGGTGGAAAATTTTGAGGTCCCGACGGGAGGACACGAGCCAGCTATTGTGGTGCCCGAGATCACCGCAGAGCACTTTGACTTGAAATCCTCCACTATCCAGACTGTTCAGACCCTCTGCCCATTCTATGGCAAAGCTGACGAAGACCCAAACGACTTCATCGGGAAATTCGAGGACTACTGCAACAAAGTCCGGTATAAGGGAGTTGAAGCCGAGGCACTCATGCTAATTTTCTTTCCATAATGCCTATACGGAGTGGCCAAAGATTGGCTCGAATCTCGACCACCCAAGTCTATCACTACTTGGGAAGGATGTGTTTCAGATTTTCTGGCGAAGTTCTACCCCGCCTCTCGGGTAATCCAATTACAGAGCGAGATTCTGTCGTTCAAGAAGAAGATGGGGGAGCCGGTGGTAGACGCATGGGACAGATTGATGAGATTGGTGAAGAGATTTCCGAACCACGGTTTTGGAGACCCGAAGATCCTGCAGGTATTCTACCATGCCTTAGACAGGGAAAGTGCTGACAGGATTGACAGAGAAGCCGGAGGGAACTTTCTCTACCATGTGGACAAAGACGGTGCCTATGAGCTGATGAAGCAGTTAGCCAAGCAGTATACTCGACTGTTTGACGATCCCAGAATCATGGCCCGAGCCGAGCCAATGGAAGACGACCGGATAGATAATCTGGCCAAGATCGTGCAAGACTTGGTTAAGAAATTCTACTCGGAAAAGAAGGTTGTTGCAGCAGTAGGAGAACCAGATTTGGACGCAGCCATTAAGGGGCTTAGAAATGAAGATTCCAATTACGTACAGCAGCAGTGCGACCCGAGCCGATACAGACAGGGTACGAGAGATCATCCCGGGTTCCGGTACGGAAACCCAAATTCTGCAATTTATGCACCTGGATTCCAGCATATACCACTGGCTCAGCAGGCCGCACCGACACAGCAGGTTGAGCCAAGCCCATCTGCACAGCAGTACGATGCCCTGATGAAGAAAATCGAGTCCATGTTTCAGACCACGGAGTCCCTGTTTGCACATATGGACGCCCTGACAGCCGACGTGCAGACAACCGAAACATCACCGCGCACTTTGGAGGTACAGGTTGGACAATTAGCACATAAGCTAACTGAGAGACAACCAGGGAACTTACCCTCGACCACAGTAAATAATCCACATGCCCAGATCAATGCCATCACCACTCGGAGTAGACTAGCACTACAGAATCCGCAGTACCCTAGCCATGCACGTGCAGAAAAGTCGAAAGAAATCGAACACAAAGTCTTTGGCCAGAATAACAGTTCGGCCGTAGGCCCCGAGCCGAAGGGCTCGGTTGCGCAGGATGCAGTGCAGAATGAGAAGGAAGCTGAAACGGTACCTATCTCCAAGGAGGTGCCGTATCCTTTGGAAGAGGGATGATAGCAAGGACTACGCCAGATTTCTCGAGATGTTCAAACAGCTGCAGATCAACATACCTTTTGCGGAGTCGTTGGAAAAGAGGCCCACTTATGCCAAGTTCCTCAAAGATATTTTGTATGGAAGAAAACGTATGAGCGATTCCGGGACGATAAATCTGACTGCAGAAGTGAGGAATTGTGTGAAGAATGGGCTACCGAGGAGAGGAAGGACCCTGGCAGTCTTGTCATTCCGGTGACCCTAGGTAATGCTTACACATGAAAGGCTCTCTGTGACCTAGGGGCCAGTAGCAATCTGATGCCATTATCGATTTTCAAAACTTTGAAATTCGGTGAACTCAGGCCCACCAGAATCAAGTTACAGATGGCGGACAGATCCGTGAAGTAGGCTTACGGAGTCATTGAAGACATTCTGGTGAAACTCGGAGAATTGATTTTTTCCGGCAGATTTTGTAATTCTGGAATGGAGGCAGGAGACGTACCACTCATTCTGGGCAGACCATTTCTGGCCACTGGAGAAGCCATGATAAATTGCAAAAGCGGAGAACTGACCATGCAGATTAATGAAGACATGGTGAAGTTCAACATTTTCAAAAATCTGCAACTGCCGAATTACTACGATAATGAAGACATCTTCACTGTGGAGGTAGTCGAAGAAGTCTGGGAAAACGAGGAGATGGTTGAGCTATGGGCAGAGATTGACAGAGTGGACAGAGAGAATGAGGAGAGATTCCAGGAGGAGCAGGCCATGCAAGGTGAAAACCGGACCACTTTACAGCTGGACGAAAAAAGTGGGCAGAAATTGGCCCTGGTCCCGTTACTCAAAGAGCCACCGACCCTGGAGCTGAAAACGCTTCTAAGCCATCAAAGCTCAGCGCATCCAAAGCAGTTTCAAGTAGGGCATAAAGTACTTCCCTGCGATTCTGTGAGGAAATTTTTCCCGGGAAAATTGAGATCTCGGTGGTCAGGACCGTTTATCATCAAAGAGGTACTTTCATGGGATGCAGTTGAATTGGAGAATCTGCATGACAATACAACTTTTAGGGTGAGCGGAACCCGTGTCAAGCCATATTTGGTCCCGGAAGCGACGTCAAGGTAGATTATTTTGAGGTCCCTTGAGCAAACATGAGGTAATTGGGTCGGGCCGTCGACCGTAAATCACAAGCGCTGGTTGGGAGGCAACCCAACGTAGTAAGTTAGTTTAAATTATTTCATTTTTGAATTTTGAGAGAGGTAATATGAGTGTGTATTGACTTTGAATTGAGCATGTGCAGATACAGAAGAGCAGAAAACGAGAACAAAACGGAGCTGAAATACTCTGTGTGCGTATTTTATACACATCCTGTGCGTATAATACCCACACAGGGGGTAGAGAGAGAAAAAAAATTCTATGTCCAGGCTGCGGTGTGCGTATTTTACGCACAGCCTGTGCGTATTTTACGCACACAGCAGTCCTGTTTGCCAAAATTTTGAAACAAAAATATATTACAAAATTAAGTTGCTGTGTGCGTATAATACGCACACGATGTGCGTAAAATATGCACACAGCAGCCGAACCTTAACAAAAAAAAATCTAATTTTTGCTACTGTTTGCGTATTATACGCACAATGTGCGTAAAATACGCAGACGCGAAAATCCATTTATTTATTTTTATTTTTTTTTACATTTTTTTCACTCCCAATGACCTTGTGTGCGTAAAATACGCACAGTATGCGTATTATACGCACAGAACTTCAGTTTTTTTCAAATTGTAAGAGAGGTGCATTTTTGTAATTTTGGCAAAATAGGTTAAATATGATGGCTGATGGGCGGGAAGCCATTTTCGGTCATTTTTCTCTCTCTCTCTACCTCCATACACAGATCCGTGGAGTTTGAAGCGAATTTAGAAAGTTTCGCATGTGAAAGAAGAGAGGAAATGCGGATTTTCGAAAACTTGAAGAATCGACCCCGGTGCGCTCAGGCACACACGACCATCACAGGGACTCGTACGAGTTGGGTATTTTTCAAGAACATTTTTTGTGCAGAACGGAGCAATCGACCCCAGTGTACGAAAGTATACTCGACCATATGTGAGCACATTGTCACACACAATGGTGTTCGGGGATTGCACATTTGAAGAGCGCATACAGAGCTCGGAAGGTTGACAACTTCCGTCGAGAAATTTTCCGGTGACCGGTCAGCTGTCCTTCTCCGCCAGAATCTGCGAAAAAAAAAAGTCAGAACCTGTAAGAACTGACCCCGGGTGCACAGGTTCAATTTCTGTCTCTCGCTTTATTTTTCTACCACCTGTTCCCATTCGATGAGGCAAGCCAGCTCTTCCAATCCAGATTGTATGCCTGATGACTAGTACCATGAGGGCATCGCACCATCCAGTGTGGGGGTGGTGGCGTTGTAACTGCATTACTTCTTATTTAAAAAAAATAAAAAAATAAATAAAAAATTGAGACTGGGCGAAGGATTTAGCTTAAAACTGGAGAGATTTTAATGATAGAAAATTCCTCGAAGTGGACGAACTTAGGTGAGGAAGAGCTGCGAGAATCTGTCTGGGGGAGTTAATAGAGCCAACGCACTTCGGAAAACGCAAGTAGCTGTCTCCCGAGCCATGTATCCAACTAGCTGCCAGACCACCGTCACCAGGTAGTCGTCAACCCGCCATCACGGTCACCACATCATTTGGTGGAGTGATAGGCCATAGGGGACCTCACATCCTGTCTCGCGCCTTAGGTCCACTAGTGAGCCCCTTTGATCCATTAACCCTTTTCTTGGTAATTGTTTGACCTAGTAAGCCGATTTTTGATACTCGTGTCATTGTTAGTATTTTGACCTTTCCTACGCGTCATGGCACGAGGGAGTTGAGTTGAGAGGGACTTTCTGGGATAGAGCAGAATTTTCATATTTGATAGTGGATGAGCTTCATTATTATACTTGAGGGTGTGAAAGGGTGAGATAGTGACGGCAGCACACTTCGGTGTGGCGGTGACTCACGACATTACACCGTGAGCACATGAGGAGAGCCGTAGTGCGTAAATTTTCCGCACGACGTGGGGGACTTGGGGTTGACAAGGTTGATTGGAGTACGCGTTGTGCTAATTAGACATCCTTGGAGTGAGGAGGATTGGTTGGAAAAGCGCGATTATTTTACAGATTGACTACATGGTCCGAAATTAGTGTGGGGGTGGTCGTTTCAGATTTTATTTCAATATTTTTCTGCCACCCCACTTTTTGGTTTATCATGGAGTTGGCCTGGTTTATATTATTGTTGTTTATTGTGTTGCCCCGCAAAAAAAAAAGAAAAAACATAGAAAAAAAAGAAAAAAAGGAAGAAAAGAAAAAAAAGGAGTATCAAAGGCAGAAAATTCAGGGTGCTTGATTGATTTTATTTCAAAACGCCAGGCCGATAATTTTTATCACAGTTTCACATTTGTTCACAGTTGTGGCCGCGAGAACGGCAGTTACACCGGGACTGAGGAAATTGAGTGTCTAGAATCTTAGGTGATTTGGGTCAGTTTCTATCATCTTGGTGAGGGAGTGTGAGATTGGGGTATGTGTGAGTGTGCTGTGACGTTTAGGACATCGCTTCTAAATGGCTTATCCTACCGTCCCAAAGCCGGGAGATTTACGTTACACCCGGAGTAAAAGCACAGAAGGTGTGCGTTAGGGATACGTTCGGTTTGCGTGCAAAAGCGGAAGTAAGTGGTGTTCGTGCTTGTTCCTAATCTAGGCTGGCCCCGAGTTCTTCCGATCACCGCAGTTTCTGAAATCTAGGGGAATATTAGTGTTTGATGATGTTCTGTTTGAGTTGAAGAGATTGTCCAGCCTCACCAAAAATATACACTATTTTATTTATTATAGTAATACTGTTTTTAAATAAGTGCAGTTACACCGCTCTGGATTGATTCGGGATAGTATGCATTGGTAGTATATAGCTGGAGTTTGCTCGGGACAAGCAAAGTTTAGTGTGGGGGTATTTGATAACTCCCAGAAAGGAGTTATCGATAGAGCTTAATTGAGATCATGCTGTTGAGTTTTCTTGGGTTTTGAGCCGGTTTGAGCACTAAAAGTCTCGTTAATGCACACGACGTGCATTTGAGCTAATATCGAGATTCCGAGTATTTTCTTCATTAGTCTTATATTTATATTTGGATATGATCGCGGGTTTGTTCATGTTGTCTTTACAGGAACGTGTTCAGGAAGTGCATTGGGATGCGTGCCGAGACAGAATCAGGTTCGCCTCGGGAAACGTGCAGAAAATGCTCGGAGTAGAATTTAACTGAGACTAGTAAAAGCGGGAGTGGAACAGAAAACAGAAAGACTGGAGGAGAAATGGGCGAAGAAAACCGACCGAGAAAGCGCAAAATGACAAAACCGAGAATGACTCGGATGCGCTCGGTTGACAATATCTTGAGCTTGACTTGGAATTTTGAAGTGAAACCAGGGGCAAATGAACGGAGACGTCAAGGGCTTTCCGAAAACGGGTTATAATGCTGAAACGGAGTACGGCCGAAAACCGACTCCAGTCAAGTGTGGGTCCCAGACAGGCCACGCCCAAGTAAGGAGTCTCGGTTTCCGCTGTCCGGAATCAGGAGCAACTATTTTATGTTCGTGACGATTTCCGGGTTAGTTTTGGCCTAGGGGTATTTTGGTCATTTTTGTATCGGGCTCGGGTTTCCGGAGTCGAGTTTAGATTTTGTCTCCCAAATTCAGTCAGCAGTTTTCCTATGGCCAGAGCCATGATTGGGCAGAATTTGGAGCGGTGACCCAGGGGTATTTTGGTTATTTTGACAAGTTGCAGGTCAAAACGCTGGCCGAGGCAGAAAAAGTGCAGAATTCCGTGGTGTCTGCGTATTTTACGCAGGGGGGCTGCGTATTTTACGCAGACAGCAGAGGGGGCTTTTTGACAAGTTTTTGACCCTGTCTGCGTATGGTACGCAGAACCCTGCGTATTATACGTAGCCAGGGGGAGAAAATACGCAGGAAGAAGAAGAAAAGGCACATAAAATGGTCCCTGTCTGCGTATTTTACGCAGGATCCTGCGTATTATACGCAGACAGCAGGAAAAAGAGAAGAAATCAGCTCAAGATAGGACCATGTCTGCGTATTTTACGCATGGGGGGCTGCGTATTTTACGCAGACAACACAAATTTTGAGGCGGTTTCGTGCAGTGGCAGTTTCGTAAATAAAGGCAAGTTCCAGAAATGTCTTCAGCACTATATAAAGACTCGTCCAGACTCGTTTTGAAAAACAACACATCGAAGGAGAAGTCTGAGCATCCCCGGAAAGCACGAAAACGGGATTCCAGATTCGAAGACCTTTTTTGCTCTTCTTCTCTCTCTCATTCAAAAACTGTGTTATTTACGTTATGAATTTCAGTAGCTAAACTTTTTACCTAGGTTCTCGGTGAACCTAAGGTTTCTTACTCAGAGATTAGCTCTACGTATTGACTATGAATTCATGATCGGTCTATCTTAATTCAACAGTTTTTATCAGTTATTCTGTCTTTGAATTTTACTGTTCATGCATGATCGGAGTAGCTACCCAGAATTGCTACAGACCCGAGCCTGTAGGTGAAAACGTCAGGTTACAGATAGGAAGAGACGACATAATTTAGCACCTTACCCCGATGGACCGACCAGAGAAGGGGAGTTAGGACTAGCCTGGAATCGTTTGTCCAACTGTTAGAGAATCTGAACCGGGCCTTTAGGACAGGTTAGAGACCATAGCAGACTTAGAACGAGACTGCAGACTTAGAACGAGACTGCAGACCTAGGCAGCTTAAAATGAATCCGAAAGTCGGCAGAATCGTGATAACGTGCGGGAAAAGAAAAGATATTGCACAACTGGTACGTGGCACGGATAACGAGACTGATGTGTGTTTTCGTGTCAAACGAAGAACGAAAATCTGAAGAGACCCTACGGGATCCTGGAATCTAGTATCTCAAACCCTAGTTTTACAACCTCAAGATTATTCAGAAAATTCTCACAAAAAGATTTACGTTTCAGTTATTTACTCTCAGTACTTATTTAGTAAGCAAACTCTCAAAATATTCTTCAGTTTTACACTCTGTTCGTTAAAACTGATTACTAGAAAAACCTGTAAAGTCCCTGTGGGATCGATAATCTGAGTCGTAATATACTATATACTACTTGATTCGTATACTTGCGAATAGCACGCTAAAAAGCGCATCATATATCACAATTCACATTTGAGACATAAAATCATGAAAATATTTGGACACGAAAGAAGGACGGGCACATTAGGTCATGCATGTTTACTAACCTCAAGTAGCAAGGTAAATAGCGCGATAAAGCTCCAACGGATATACGTAGCCCTCGTCTACGAACTCGTCACCTACAATTTATAAATCCTAAATTAATTACAAGTCCAACTGTGCAAGTATGTTCTGCGGAATGCTATAACTCCTAACGAGTCTCGCTTGAGATTACCCCCATTTACCCCATTAATTACTAGCATGCAACAATTATACAATAAACTGGCGACGTTAACCATTATATTTTTCTCATATAAATATCATAAGTTATACAAATACTAATTCGTAAAGTTATTATGTAAGAAACAAAATTTTAAGTTTATACACAATCATTTTTTGGAAATATAATTTATTAAACAACTTATTTATTTGTAAGTGACTACAAAATTTAATTCAAACTAATTTAGTTATAGCTGATCATTTATTAGAAAATGTATATACAAAAGAACTCAATTCAGAAATGAAAATCACAAAATGTTTATTCGAATAAAAACAAGTATTGAGTCATACATATTTACAAATTTATGTTGGAGTAATAATTTCTAGTATCTACGAAAAGTATTCAATATTAATTAACGAGAAAAATATGTATTTTTATTTAGGAGTCTACAACTAAATATTTCCTAATTTAACTTCCTTAGTTATTTTATTTCATCAACATTACCTAAATACCCTATTATACTCAAAAATTAGTTCACAAACACTTTAAAATCTATTTAGTTAAACAAACCGAAATTATATGTTTAAAGTTTAAACCCAATGTATATTTTTTTCTTGCTTATTTTCAAGAGAAATAACAATATTTCATATTAGTTATTTCCTATATTCTTTTAGTAGCAAATTTTACTTATATATAGTCAAAACAATAACTAGGGGTGTCAGCAAATAATCTTAATTCAAAAGTCATATTTTTAATTTCATATATTATATACAGTTTATATAAACAACAAGTGAATCCCCTAAGTTCTCATAAAAGACAATTAGTTATTCCCCCCACTACACATGCAGTTTCATATGATATACTAGTGACCCTCAACTTTTCATAAACTACATAATTACTCCCCTCACTTGAACATACGCATACAACTCTGAAAGACAGTAATGTAGGTAGTAATGCAGGATCAATACTCTAGAAGGGGAGAAGGGTTGAATAGAGTATGGCAACTTTTGCAACTTTTGCTAGAAGAGTGGTTTCAAAGAAGTTTGTGTAAAGCAGTGAGTATTTCAAGGCCTTGAATTGAGTTTCAAGTCCTTGGAATCAAAACAGATAACAGAAAGAATGATGAGAGTTTTCAAGGCATTGAAATGCCTTTCAAACCCTTGAACTTAAAACTTGTTTTGCACAACAAATAAGCTAAGTATATAACAACAAGATAAATGCAAGAGACACAAAATTTGCAGAGTTCAGTCCACTTGGACCTACATCTCTACCTCAGGGGTTTGATCCCTGCAGGATTTTCAACTATTTTTATGAATAAAAAGCTAAGTCCTAGATCTCAAGCACAAAGAGTTCCCTTACTCAGTTACAGCTTGTGGTTCTCACTAACCTATCTAGTACCTGCCCTAGCTAACTGACTCAACAAGAATTTTCTATTGTTCACTTGAACAACCCCCGAGAATAAGATGTAACAAGTATTATCTAAATGATATACAAAAATAGATCAAAAAGAAGAACGCTGAGAACCGATGAAGCAGCTGAATGTGCAGTGATCTTCTGAAGAGTGGATTGAGTGAAATGGGTCTTCTTCTGTGTTGCTTGTCAATCCTGAGATTTTCTGATTCTCTGTGTTCGTGTGTCTCATTCAAATTATTCAGTCATTTCCTCTTATGCAGCTTGTTTGAATTGAAGATCTTCAAGATCTTCAAACTTCCTAAAAGTCAACTGCAAATCTTGACTTGTCTAACAGCTCTTCCCAACAGCTAGTTGCTCATTATCTTCAAAGATATTGACTTGATCTTATAGCTGAGTATGTTAAATAGGTCCAGACATGTTTGCACAATCACATAATTAATTTATCAATCCAGTTTCTTTTCTGCAAGAGCACAGTTTAGGAAATTGTCCCTTCAAAATAGGCAACAACCTATCCCTACAAAAACTTGAGCAAACAGATGGATTAGCAATAGTGTAGATCATTAAAATAGTTCTTCTTTCATCATAAAATAACACATAATCAAGTATAGGGATTTAGGAGTCGGATTATAATCAAAAGCTCCCCTAAGTTCATGTTGTATAATGCACTGTATATTTCAAACATTTGAAAACAGTTTCAAGGCCTTAAAACAGACAAGTTGTTTCATGCCTTTGAAACAGCTCAACTTACAATATCCCCCTTGTTGAAAGAGAAAACCACAATCCTATTAAGGACTGGGTCTCTACAAAAATATTGAGTAGAGCATAGAATAGTAATCATGAAGATAAACTGTAGCACAAAAAATCCAGAATAATCCAGCTTATTAAGCATAAAAATCCAGCAAATCCTACTGATCTTAAACCAGATCTGAAAGCCAGCTAAAAAGTACCAAAAACACACCTAAACTTCTCCCCCTTTTCGACTTTCATCAAAAAGAATTAGAAAATGTTGGATCAAAGTTTGGAAAACTTAAATCAGAAAAAAGAAGTTTTAAAAGCAGAATTTTTCAAGACTTTGAAAAGGAATTCAAGGACTTGAAAAAGATAGAAAGAAGAGGAAAGAATTAAGGGGTTGGATCTCCATCTCCCTTTGGCTTTGCATCTTCTTCTCCACTGTCTTCTTCATCATCCTCATCATCTTTCTATTCTTCTTCTTGAGCAGCTTCAGTACAAGTATCACCAACCACATCTTCATTAAAAGATCTGCTTCAGTCACTATCTCTGGAATGGGTTCCTTATTTTTCTTCTTCTTAAGATCCTTGATCAACATCACTGAGTCTGGATTGTCGGCATCACCTGTTCCTGTTCTTCACCACCTGTTCTTGAACCACTTGTTTCCCTGTGTTCACTACCCCTGCAGCCTCAACCTGAGTAGTATGCTCACTAAATAGGTCTTTGGTTGAACCAGCCTTCTTGGATCCTTCTGTAGCCAGAAAGACTTCCTCTTCCACATGGATCACATTGATGCTTTTGAAGATACTTTCAACCATGTACCTAACTTGCTTGAATTCAGTGCCAAACACATGCTGATTTTCCTTCAACTCATCCATATCATTCTCCAGAACATCAAGTCTTTGGAATACCATGGAGAGGTCTTGAGATTGAGAGGGTAGGTTTGACGGAGAGGTCAAGGCCTTGGGTTTTGGAAACTTCTTGTATTGCAACTCTTCTTCAGACAAATCAGAGTATAAATTCCAATTACCCTCACTGGTTTTCATGATTCCAATCCTCTCAAAGGATTTTTCATCAAGCATGCCAAAACCAGTGATAATCGGTTCTTCTCTGTCATTTGGAATCTCAAGGTGTTGAAAGAAAGCAGATAGAAAGTTGGCATAAGGCAAAGGGTGCTTTCTTTCATTGGTCTGGAATTAAGCATATGTTCCATCACAATTGAAGGAAGATCAATCTCATACCCATGCATGATCAAAGACATCAAGTATAACACCCTATCAGTCAGCAACTCTTTGGAATTCTCCTCAGGAACTACACACCTCATTAAGATGGTAAACAAAACGTTGGCTTCAACAGTTAGCACTAAATGTGTTAAATGCTTAGAGGAGGTAGAGACATTTGGTAAAAAGAATTATTCCCTAGCCAGTTTCAAGGCTTCACACTTGTTGGGATAGTTGTTTGTGTTATATATCTTGGGACAACCAAAATAATTGGGAAATTATGATTGATCTATCTCCATGTTAATACCAGCCACTTTGGTTTGAATCACCAGGCTTACAGTTCCGATTTGCTTCATGTTCAGGTAGAAAAAACTAGTGAGTCTTGGGTATGCAACTTTTGGAGGATTTGGAGGGACAACCAAAAGCATTGGGAAATTATGAGTGATCTATCTCCATGTTAATACCAGACACTTTGGTTTGAATCACCAGGCTTACAGTTCCGATTTGCTTCATGTTCAGGTAGAAAAACCTAGTGAGTCTGGGGTATGAAACTTTTGGAGGATTTAGAATTTTCCAAATGGAACTTTTCTTCAACCTCTTAATGCACTCCAGATTCATGTTTTTCAACATATTAACACTAACCATACTACAAAAAGCTACTGGTATAGAAGCAAAACTATTTAACCACAATCCTCTAGCAAGATTAGTAACAAACCACTTGTTGTTAAGTCCAGATTTCTTCCTAGGGGATTTTTTTTCTGAGTAGATCTGTATATCTTTTCCATTGTTCTTTCCTGGTTATTTGTCTATTGCTTTTCCTGTTCCATTTCCAGTTTTTTTAGGCTTCTTCTTCTTCTTTACCTTCGTAGGACTAGCAGCCTGTTCCTTTGGCTGTTTCTCTGGAGCAGACTGATCTGTCTTCTTCTTCTTCTTGCTAGAAGTGGGAGTCTGATCCTTCATGATATTTTTATTTGGAGGAGAAGGATCCTTCTCTGCACTTGGGGTTCTGGAACTTGAATCATCACCGAGAGTTTGAACCTCTTCCTCTTCTTTTCAGAGACTTTCTTTGAACCTCCAGCCATCTTGATTCTATCAGAAGTTCTTCTCGTGCTCACTAGGGTTTGAGGGTAAAGAAAACAGAGGCAGGAATGATACGAGAGAGAGAAAGAGAAAGGAGATAAGTACTGAAGAGTTTTAGTTCGAAAAGGAAATAAAATATTTCCAAATTTTTTAAGATGTGCAAAATCGGTTAAATTCAAAATTGTGTGGGTGTGTGACGTGGGAAAGGAAATAATATAATACTAATTTTGAAAGAAAATAAATTTTAAAAGTGAAGGAAATATTGAGAATTTATCTACAGAGATGACACACAACATTGAAATATCCAAATTATTGACTAAGTAGCATAAATACTTATTTTCAAGGCTTTGCAAAGTTTCAAGGCCTTGAAAAGCTATACTGCTAAATCAAATAATACTTACCTGGTACTTACCTGATGCTCCGCCTATACCAATGCTTCCTTATGTAACATGCCCAATTCTAATCTCAATACTGAGAATCTATCTTATGACAGTGGTTTAGTGAAGATATCTGCCGATTTCATGTTATTAGACACAAATTCAAGAGTAACATCACATTTCTCAGCATGATCTCTGATGAAGTGATGTCTAGCATCTATGTGTTTGGTCCTTGAGTGCTGAACTGGATTCTTTGTAATTGATATTGCACTGGTGTTGTCACATTTGATAGGTATATCTCTTAAATCAAATCCAAGATCTCTCATTTGCCGAGCTATTCACAATACTTTTGAACAGCAAGCTCCAGCTGCTATGTGTTCAACTTATGCTATTGATAGGGCTACATAGTTTTCTTTATTTGAATTCCAGCTGATCAGTAATGTTCCAATTAATTGGCAACACCCTGTTGTGCTTTTTCTAACCACTTTGTAACCTCCAAATCTAGTATCCGAATAGCCACACAAAGAGAAATTAGATTGTTTAGGATACCAAATCCCTAAGTATTTGGTACCATTTAGATATATGAATATTCTTTTGACAACAACCAAGTATGATTCTTTAGGATCATCTTGAAATCTAGCAGACATATAGACACTAAAAATGATATCTGGTCTACTTGCAGTGAGATATAGTAATGATCCAATCATACCTCTGTATTCTTTCACATTCACACTCTTACCAGTTTGATCTTTGTCTAATGACAATGTGGAGCTCATAACGGTTTTGGCTACCTTTGACTGAGACATATTGTACTTGTTTAACAAGTCCTTGGTATACTTGTTTTGATGCAGAAAGATTCATTTCTTCATTTGATGTATATGAAGTCCAAGAAAGAAGTTGAGCTCTCCTATCAAACTCATTTCAAATTCCTCGCTCATAAGACTTGATAAATCATTGCAAAGAGAATCATTAGTAGCTCAAAAGAGAGTATTATCAACATATACTTGAACTACTAGAATATCTTTCTCACGAGTCTTTATGAAAACAGTTTTATCTACTAATCCTCTTTTGAAATCATTTTCAAGTAGAAATTTTGACGGTCTTTCATACCAAGCCCTTGGAGCTTGCTTCAAACCATAAAGAGCTTTGCCAAGCTTGTAAACATGATCTGGAATCATCATTTTCAAAACCAGGAGGTTGAGAAACATAATCTTCTTCTTGTAAATGTCCATTTAGAAAGGCACATTTAACACCCATTTGAAAAAGTTTCATATTTTTGTGAGATGCAAGTGCAAGTAACATTCTAATTGCTTCTAACCTTGCAACAGGAAAAAAAGTATCCTCATAATAAATGCCTTCTTCCTGGTTGTAACCTTGAGCTATCAGTCTTGCTTTGTTTCTAATTACCTTACCATTCTCATCTAACTTGTTTCTGAATACCCATCTGGTACCAATGACACAATGATCTTTAGGTGGAGGAACCGGATTCCATACCTTGTTCCTCTCAAATTCATTTAGTACACTTTGCATTGGAGTGATCAAGTCTGCTTCTTTTAATGCTTCTTTCACATTCTTAGGCTCCACAAGGTAGACAAAAGCATTGAAAGCACATAGGTTCTTCAATTGTGATGTTGTCCGTGTACCGGTGGATGTATCTGATATAATTTTGTCAACTGGATGAGATGAAATATATTTTAATATTTTCCTTGGTGTCCATGGTTCAGGTTCTCCAGGAAGCTTCTCAGATCTTTGTGAACTTGAAGTAGTGGCTTGTTCACTTTGATTCTCTTGATGTTTTTTTTCCAAGGCTTTGGGACTCATTTTCAAGGCCTTGAAAATTCTTCTTGGTTTCTTGCAAGGTTTCCTTGGAACCATTTGAAGGTTCTGCATCATCTTCAGACTCATGTTTGTTTAAATTCAAGACTGCAAACTTTCACTCAAAGAACCATCATAGCTTTCATAAAAAAAAAAAAAAAAAATGAATACTTTCTTCAAGAAGCTTAGTTCTCTTATTATAAATTCTCTAAGCTTTGCTAGTCAGTGAATAACCAAGAAAAATACCTTCATCACTTCTGGCATCAAACTTACCAAGATTGTCCTTACTATTGTTGTGAACATAACAAGTGCGGCCAAAATGTTTGAAGTAAGAGATATTTGGCTTTCTTGAAAATCTCATAAGGAGACTGCTTCAAGATAGGCCTAATCAAGCACCTGTTAAGTATACAGTTTGCAGTGTTCACAGCTTCTTCCCGAAAAGATTTTGACAACTTGTTCTTTAGAAGCATTTTCCTTGACATCTCTTCAAGAGTCCTGTTATTTCTTTCAACAACACCATTCTGTTGAGAAGTTGTAGGAGCAGAAAAGTTGTGAGAGATGCCATGCTTAGCACAAAATAAATCAAACTCAAGTTGATCAAATTCTCTACCACGATCACTTCTAATAGAAGCAGTATGCAGGTTTTTCAGTGTTTGAAGTTCTTTGCAAAGCTTTGAAAATTCTAAAAGAGCTTCAGAATTTTCTAAACATCATCTAAGTAAATCTAGAGAAATCATCTACAATGACTAACATGTATTTCTTAACCTTTGGAGTTGGAGTGGAGTTATCATTGGACCACATAAATCCATATGCAATATTTTTTAATGGGTCTAGTAGTACTTACAAAGTTCTTTGGCTTGAATGAACTTCTTGTTTGTTTACCTTGAGAACAAGCTTTGCGTACTTCTTCATCCTTGAAATTGATAGATGGTAGACCTCTTAGTAGGTCTTTAGCAGCTAACTTTTTCAAAGTGTGCAAGCTAATATGTCCAAGCTTTCTGTGCCAAAGCTTTCAATCCTCTTTCAAGGCCTTGCGACACTTCAGACTTTCTCCTGCAACTTTGTTAGTGTGTAAAGTATAAACATTGTTTGACCTTGAGGCAGTGAGAATGAAAATTCCAGATTTATCATTTTGCACCACACATTTCTCTTTGTCAAAAATAGCTTTGTTGCCATTGTCACATAACTGAGATACACTAAGCAAATTGAATTTCAAGCCATCAACTAATTAGACATCTGAAATAGAGTTTTCAGAATATGTACCAACTTTACCAATACCTAGTATGTTGCATTTGTGATGTAGGACACAATTTATTGGAAATATCGTCAAATTCAGGAAAGCAGTTTCGGTCCGTACGGAAAATCAGAGGCAGAATTGAAGGAATTTGATATATGGTCGAACCATACATATTTCTGAGTCCAAACGACGTTTTTAAAGTCACGAGCACCACCCCAGAATGGTCGAATTCGTTCGTTTAAGGCCTGAAATCAGCGTTTTTACTATATTTGGCAGTATTTCTTTAGCTAATAACTTTTAGTAGGAAACTCCAAACCAAATACCGTAAATTGGAGATTTCTCGTAATCTCTCATATTTTCTGAATTTGATAGTTTTAGAATTATTTCTATTTTTGAAAAATTTCATGATTTTATTATTTTTAGTCTATTTAAGCACTGTAACCTTCGGGCAAATTATCTTTTCACTTATTATTAATAAAATTCTGAATTTCTCATGTTGAGAATTCTTTATATTTCCGGAGATTGACGAAGATCGTCTCTTTTGCGTTTTCTGACTGCGTCAATTTGCCTTTGTCACCAAGTGTGATTGAACCTTCAGATTTCTCTTTCAGTTCTGAGAATAAAGATCTCTTTCCACTCATATGTATGGAGCAACCACTGTCCATAAACCATTTCTGTTCTCTTCTCTTGATGACAGCCTGCAAACGCCATTCACTGCCTTACCCAGCTGTTAGACCAAGTGTGTAATTTAGATTCATATTTAGGGTCAACCATGTTAGGTGGTCTAACCCCTTTAGGAACCCAAATCTGTCTAACTTGTCCTTTAAGTAGAACTGGAAATTTTTTCCTCATTATGTGAGGGTCTCTTCTTCTAAAAGGACAAGTCATCTTAACATGACCAACTCTCTTGCAGTAATGGAACTTATGACAATTTCTTCTACCGACCTTCACAAATCTGGTGTTGTTCTTTCTAGGAAAATTTGGATTGTAACCAATACTTGTTTTGTGAACAGACTTAAAGCTTCCTCCAAGAATCAGGTTAAGATTGTGTTCTGAGCCATCAAGTTTGGTAATAATTTCCTTGGATTCTTGAAGTTTCTCAGCTAGAGTAGTCCTTTGTTCCTCCAACTCATCAGCCTGATGTCTAAGAGCAACAATACTGTCACTCGAAAGTGAGTTCTCAATGACTAATTCCTTGACTTGAGTTTTCAAGGCTTTGAAATTGGTTTCCAAGGCCTTGAAATCTCTGTCAGATTTCTTCTGAGAAATTTCAAGATTCTGAATTTGACAAACAAGATGCAAATTCTCTTTTCTTGCTCATGAACCTTTTCCTTCAAGTTCCTGATTTCTTTTAGAAATTCATTTAAAATCATTGTTCTAATATAAACAGAGAGGACATCTGTTGGTATTGATATTAGACAGTTTACCATTACCTCAATATTCTTTTCAGAAATTTCATCATGCTTGGCCATAAGGCAGAGGTTGGCATGTCGTTCTTCAGATTCAGAATCACTTGAGGAGTCGGAGTCACTCAAAGAAGCTAGCATATCTTTCTTTCTTCTGTCATGGTCTTTCTTCTGAAATGGTTTGCTTTTCTTGTGTGGAAAGTCTCTTATCAAGTGTCCTGCATCACCACACTCCAAGCAGTTCATTAATTTAGGCTTACTGCCATGGGAATAATACTTACCTTTGTAGTCTTTTCTAATGGAGGATTTGTGTCTATCCCTGATGAAGTCTTTGTTTCCAAAGTTCTTCTTCATTTTGAGAATTCTAGTCAAGTCTTTGGAAATTAGAGCAAAAGGATCTTCATCATCATCTTCTTCAATTTCAAGGCTTTGAGAAGGAACATTCTCCTTAGCCTTGAGAGCTAGATTCTTGACATTATATCGCAACTATCCATCAACTTCATTCATAAAAATTCAATGTGTAAGCAACTTTCCTTGCAAGTCATCAAGTTGAAGTGATGATAGATCTTGAGCCTTTTCAATAGCATTAGTCTTTGGTTCCTATTTGTCTTTGGGAAGGCTTCTCAAAATCTTCATGACTTTATCTTCATTGGAAAAATATTTTCTCAAGGAATCCAGATTGTTGACAATGTCAGTGAACCTCTTGAACATGTCTTTGATGGACTCATCTCCATTCATTTTAAAAAGTTCATACTGTCTAAGAAATATGTTGATCTTTGTCTGCTTGACTTGACTGGTTCCTTCAAAGGTTATCACCAGTTTGACCCATATTTCTTTAGCATTCTTGCAACCTGAAATCCTGTTGAATTCATCTGCACTCAAAGCACACTATAAGAGATAATAGCTCTGTAATTTTTAGAAAACTGTTCTAACTCAGAAGCAGAAAGTGAATCCTCAGTTTTGGGACTTCTGGTCCCATCTTTCTCTCTGTAGAATGTATGAGGAGCATTCTGTATGATAGTCCACAACTCCATATCTTGATCAGTAATGAACAATTTCATCAGGGCTTTCCAGTTCACAAAACTGTCACCACATAATAGAGGATGTCTGTTAGCAGCTCTTCCCTGAGAGAAACCACCATCACCAACATTACTCATAATCACAAAATGGTTAAATCTATGCAGTGATACAAGCTTTGATACCAATTGAAAGACAATAATTTAGGTAGTAATGCATGATCAATACTCTAGAGGGGGGTTGAAGGTAGTAAGGCAACTGTTGCAACTTTTGCTAGAAGAGTGGTTTCAAAGAAGTTTGTGTAAATCAATGAGTATTTCAAGTCCTTGAAATGAGTTTCAAGTCCTTGAAATCAAAACGGATAACAGAAAGAATGCTGAGAGTTTTCAAGGCCCCGAAATACCTTTCAAACCCTTGAACTTAAAACCTGCTTTGCATAGCAAATAAGCTAAGTAAATAACAACAAGATAAATGCAAGAGACACATATATTTATAGAGTTCAGTCTACTTGGACCTGTGTCTCTACCTCAGGGATTTGATCCCTGCAGGATTTTCAACTCAATTCTTATTAATCAAAAGCTAAGCCCCATATCTCAATCACAAAGAGTTCCCTTACTCGGTTACAGCTTATGGTTCTCACTAACCTATCTAGTACATGTTCTAGCTAACAAATTTAACAAGAATTCTCTATTGTTCACTTGAAAAACTCACGAGAATAAGATGTAACAAGTATTATTGATAACTCTATATTAGAGTTATATTCTTGCACGATTTACTAATGTTTTGTGTGATTATTTCCGGGTAAAATACATGAGAAATAGGCTATGATATTGAAGTGTTTGATTACTTGAGCTCCTTGTTTTTATTTGATTAGTCCGGGCTTTTTCCAGTGTAATTGAGCTATTTATGTCACATTTTATAACCGGTGCGTTAGTGTTGTGATTCTCAGGTAACGGATGCTCAGAGAGTAAATGGGAATTTAAGACGAACTTCAGAAATATTGAAGCTCAAGAAATTGGAGAAGGAAAGTGAAGGAATTGAGTTCACAGTTGTAGCCACCACAATGAACCATCCACCATTTCACGCATAGCTTACATCCACCATTGCATCTACCAGCAACCATCACAACGAAGCAACCCAGATTATCACCAATTCAGCCATGTATCTCCAACTCTATCTCATTACCAATGCCATCACCAACACCCGTTCACTATAATCAACTCCCATACGACCACTGTCGTACTAGCCAAATACCAATTCATCACCAGTAAACCAATCAAACCACCGAACCATTAACCTCCTCCTTCACCTACCTGAAATTGCTAATCATAGAATCATAAACCCAGCAAAACAGAGTGACAAAACCCACGAACCCAATTCCATCCAAACCCACCGGCAAATCACCTCTACCACCAATTCATAAACCAGACCACCATCTCCAATTAACGACACAGAACCCCATTACCACCTGGACTTCACCTTCACTGCCAATTCAACAACTGGCCTTGACTGCTGAAACCCACATGAACCTGCAAGAACCCGAAGCAAAACAGAGGAGGAAGAAGAAGCGCAGAGAAGAAGAGGAGCAGGGAAGAGACCCAACCTTCGATCTAAACCCAGACCTGACCTTCAATCAAAACAGAGCAGTGGCCAGACACCAACGAAGCAAGGAAGAAAAAAGAGAGAAAAAGAAGAAATAATAAATCGCCAGGAGATCGCACGACCTCATCACTTGGTCGTGCGATCAGAAGTCGTGCCTTAGACGAATCTTGGAGCAAAAAGATTGAAACCCAATGTTTTCACGACCTGACTGCCAGATCGTGCGATCTGAGGCAAGATGGAAGCTGATCGCACGATCATATTTGCTTGATCCTGCGACCTCCTGAAGCGAGAGAATCACACGGACGGGGAAGAAGAAAAAAATAGAGGCACAGCTTATGCCTTGGGTTCAAAACTACGTAGTTTTGTTTATTTATTTCCTGAACCTAATTTGTAAATAATTAATACAATATAACACTACCACATTAAGTGAGGAAAAAATCATTCATCAACAGGGAATTGGAACAAGGAGACGACGATTGGGAAGACAAATCTTCACCATTGAAGCTTCTTTGCGTTTGATTTCTTCTAATCTTCTTATTCAATTTTAATGGAGAAACTCTTTGTTATTTCATATTTAGTTATGAGTAGCTAAGAACCGCATGCTAGGAATCTCGATTTGAGAGCCTATGGTTCATGTAAACGATGACTATTTTCCGGATTTTATCTTTGCTTCATGATTTTCGGCTCTCATGCCTGCTCGCACCGAGTCTTTTCCTTTTCTTCTCCATACATGCTGTCAATCTCTTTCCATAGTTGATCCATCTCCTCGTTTTCCCAGCCTTCATTGAACACGTCTATAGAATAGACGTCTTCGTGCTCATTATAGTTTGGCAGTTGCAGATTTTTGAAGACATTAAATTTAACCTTGTCCTCGTTAATCTGCATGGTCAGTTCTCCGCTCTTGCAATTTATCATAGCTTCTCCAGTGGCCAAAAACGGCCTGCCCAGTATGAGCGGTACCTCCCCTGCCTCCATGTCCAGGATCACGAAATCTTCTGGAAAAATCAACTCGCCGACTTTTACCAGGATATCCTCGATAACTCCGTATGATTTCTTTACGGATATGTCTGCCATCTGCAGCATAATTCGGGTGGGCCGGGGTTCACTGAATTTCAAACTCTTGAAAATTGTTAATGGCATCAGATTGATGCTGGCCCCTAGGTCACACATAGCCTTTCTTGTGTAAGCATTACCTAGGGTAGCCGGCATAACAAAACTACCAGGATCCTTCCTCTTCCTCGGTAGCCCATTCTTCACACAGTTGCTCACTTCTGCCGTCAGGTTGATGGTCTCAAAATCTCTCATTCGCCTCCTCCCATATAGAATGTCCTTGAGGAATTTGGCGTAAGTAGGCATCTTCGCCAAAGCCTCAGCAAAGGGTATGTTGATCTGTAGCTGCTTGAACATCTCGAGAAACCTGGCACAGTCTTTGCTATCATCTCTCTTTTGTGTCTTCAAAGGGTACGGGACCTCCTTGGAGACAAGTACCGTTTCTGCATCCTTCTCGTTATGCACTGCATCCTGCTCAACTGAGCCCTTCGGCTGGGGGCAGTCGGCTGAGCTGTTGTCCTGGCCAAATACTTCGCGTTCAACTTCTTTCGATTTTTCTGCACGTGCGTGGCTAGGATACTGCGGATCCTGTAGTGCTAATCCACTCCGAGTGGTGATGGCATTGATCTGAGCACGTGGATTGTTTACTGTATTCGAGGGTAAGTTTCCTGGCTGTCTCTCCGTTAGCCGCTGTGCTAACTGCCCTACTTTTACCTCCAAAGCGCGCAGTGACGTTTTGGTCATCTGCATGTCGGCTGTCAGGGCGTCCACAGGTGCAAACCGGGACTCCATGGTCTGAAACATGGAGTCATTTTTCTTCATCTGAGCATCGTATTACTGCGCAGAGGGTCCTTGCTGAACCTGCGATGTCGGTGCGGCCTGCTGAGCCGGTGGCCTGTGCTGGAATCCCGGTGCATAAATTGTAGAATTCGGGTTTCCGTACCGGAACCCGAGTTGATCTCTCGTACCCGGTCTGTACCGGCTCGGATCCCACTGCTGCTGTACGTAATAGGTATATTCGATTCTGAGCTCCTCAATGGCTGCGTCCAAAACCGGTTCTCCTACTGCCGCAACAGTCTTCTTGTACGAGTAGACTTTCTTAACCAAGTCTTGCACGATCTTGGCCAGATTATCTATCCGGTCATCTTCTGCTGGCTCGGCTCGGGCCGCTATCCTGCGATCGTCAAACAGTCGAGTGTCCTGCTTGGCTAACTGCTTCATCAGCTCATAGGCACCTTCTTTGTCCACATGGTACAGGAAGTTTCCTCCGGCTTCTCTGTAAATCCTGTCAGCACTTTCCATGTCTAGGGCATGGTAGAATACCTGCAGGATCTTCAGGTCTCCAAAACTGTGGTTCGGGCATCTCTTCGCCAATCTCATCAATCTGTCCCATGCGTCTACCATCGTCTCCCCCATCTTCTGCTTGAGTGACAGAATCTCGCTTTGTAGCTGAATGACACGGGAAGCGGGGTAAAATTTTGCAAGAAAATCCGTGACACACCCTTCCCATCTAGTGATGGATCTGAGTGGTCGGGGTTCGAACCAGTTTTGGCCACTCCGTATAGGCAGTATGGAAAGAGAATTAGCAAGAGTGCCTCTGCGTCGACTCCCTTATACCGGACTTTGTTGCAGTAATCCTCGAACTTCCCGATAAATTCGTTCGGGTCTTTGTCGGCTTCGCCATAAAACGGGCAAAGGGTCTGAACAGCTTGGATGGTGAAGGGTTTTATGTCAAAGTGTTCTGCGGTGATCTCGGGCACCACAATAGCTCGCTCATGACCCCCCCCCCCTCGTGGGGACTTCGAAATTCTCCACCAACAACGCCTTTCCAGATCGGTTATATGTCCTCTGGTTGTTCCGGGTGGCAAAGCCTGCTGTGATGAGATCTTCGATGTACCGGGCCATCTGGGTTGGGGTACGGGCCCTCTGGATTCTTAGGGCGGTCTCCTTGGTTGTGAGCCATTCTGCTTTCTCGATGTCTGCGATTCTTCTCGGTGTAAAGCTTTTATGGATTTTCGAGTGGAGGCACCAAATCACGAGGCAATCTAGGCATCAACTAAAACATTCCTGAAAAAAAATCAGATTCAAAAAAGTAGTGAGATAAGAGAAAAATAACGAAACTGAAAAATAAAAAACTATGAAAACTAATTCTGATAACTAAATTAACCCTAAAAAATTACCCGGCAACGGCGCCAAAAACTTGATGCGCAAACTAACATGCTATTCGCAAGTGTACGAATCGAGTAATACTGGGTGTATTTCAACTCGGGTGATCGTTCCCACGAGGACTGTTTTGAGTTTTTCGAGCAATCAGTTTTAAGTTGCAGTGTATAAAAGGATGAGTGATTTGAGAGTGTGATTCCTACGTAATGAAAATAAACAACTAAAACGTAAATATTTTTTGTGATGTTTTTCAGAAAATCTCGAAGGTTGTAAAATCTAGGGTTTGAATACTAGGTCCCGGGATCCCCTAGGGTCTCTACAGATTTTCGTTCTTTGTTTGATATGAAAACACACAGCTACCGGTTGCGCAGTAACCTTTCAGATCCTGCACGTTATCACGATCCTGCAGACTGTCGGATTCCTGTTAAGATGCCTAAGTCTGCAGTCTCGTTCTAATTATGCTAGGGTTTTTAACCGGTCCTGATAGCCCGGGTCAGAATATCTCACAGTTGGTCTCAACGTCTAGCTAGCCCTATCTCCCTTTCTCTGGTCGGTCTATCAGGGTAAGGTACTAAATCCTGTCTTTTCTTCATAACCCTAACCTGACGTTTTCACCTACAGGCTCGGGTCTGTAGCAATTCTGGTTCGCGACTCCGATCATGCATAAACGATAATATTCAAAGACAGAATAACTGATAAAGACTGCTGAATTAAGATAACGTAATCATGAATCAATACCAAAACATAGAAAAATTTCTGAGTATGAAACCCTAGGTTCACCGAGAACCGAGGTAAAAGGTTTAGCTACTAAACGACATATCTAAATAACAAAGTTTCTGAAATTAAGAGAGAGAGAGTAAAAGCAAACTAGGTCTTCGAATCTGGATTCGTGCTTCCGTGCTCTCCGTGAATGCTCTCGAACTTCTGCCTTGGATGAGTTGTGTGTTTAAAACGTGCCTTGGAAATGTCTTTATATGGTGCTGGAGACGTTTCTGGAAACTGCCCGTATTGACGAAACTGCCATTGGCCGAAACCGCATCGAAAAACGTGTTGTATGCGTCGCTGTTGCGTGGTTGCAGTGTGGCTGCTGCATGGCTGTAGCGTGGCTGTAGCCCAGCCTCCTGCATCCCTGCCTCTGGTCCTAGCATGACTGGTGACTAAATCTGGGTGCCAAAATCCCAACTTGACTTCCGAAAACCCGGGCCTGGTGCCAAATGACCAAAATACCCCTGGGTCAGAACTGCCCCGGAAATTGTCACGAACGTGAAATAGTTGCTCCCTACTTCCGGACACCGTGAACCGAGACTCCTTAATTGGGCGTAGCCTGTCCGACACCCCCACTTGACGGGAGTCAGTTTTCGGCCCGACTCCGTTTCAGCATTATAACCTGTTTTCGAAAAGCCCTTGGCGTCTTCGTTCTTCTTCCCCTGGTTTCACTTCCAAATTCCAAGTCGTGCTCAAGATATTGCAAACCGAGCACATCCCGGTCATTCTCGGCTTTGGCGTTTTTAGCTTTCTGGGCTATCGCCCCTGCAATCTTGCTTCATTCCCGGCTCCTGCATAAATCCTGTTCCTGCATAGAAAAAATGAACAAGAACCCGTGATCATATCTCGAAATGCGTGAAATAAGCAGAAATTTACAAGCAGCAACTAAACATCTTGTTCCTAAAATCGAGGCTTTTCGAGGGTGAATTCATGCTAAAACACAGTTTTCCGACACATTGGCACGTCAAATCAGGATAAAAGATAACCCCTATTTGGGCGTGATCAGTTTAATATTTCATATGAGTGTGCAGAACACATGTACCGCAGACTACTTCGAATTCCCCTTCTTGATGCATGTGCACGGAGTTGCACGCAAAACGAGGAACAACGAGCTAATCTGACTTATCGTGCATGAGAGAAAAGCTACTCGCGGTCGAATAGTAGCTAATTATTTTGTAATATAATGGCAGCGAGTTGTTGTACCGGGTTTGCACACATCGGAATCCGGAGTGGAATTGCAAGCAAAGAGCTTAAATGGCACGATTCATGCACAAGAGAGCAAGTTTGAGAATAAATGGAAAATTCCCTAGACTTTGGTAGTTTTTCAATCAAAAATGGATTCATCGTTGATTATGGAGTTCATCGGTGCAAGAATCGCGCAAAACGGATGTCGGATGAAGAAGTTAGAGCAAAAACAAGATGGGAGAGTTCCAGCATTTCGGGCCGAATAGGAACAAGCCATCTGTTTTGGGATTTCAAAATCATTTCCGGCCAAAATGAGGAGCATTTCGGCCCGAAATATATATTTCGGGCCGAAACAGGTGGGGCTGCTCATTAATGGGGGCATTTTTGACTTTTTGAGGGTTTATAAAAGCCAAAAACTGGCCAAGAACAGTTTCTAAGCCCCCATTCGGATCAAACAATGTCTTTTTCATCTTCTTCATCTCAAAAACATAAGAACACCAACACATCCGAAAACCAAAACTCATCCAATCAAGAAATTTTTGTTGAGTTTTGCTCCTTGCAAACCCAACTACAAGATTAATTCTTTAGTTTTTGAGAGATAGTGAGTGGTTTGAGTGTGGGGGAAATCAAATAGGAAGGGCTCCAAGAACACAAATTTTCCGATTCGTCGACTTGGAGTTGGATTCGGCCAAATCTCAAGCAGAGTCTTTTGACGGGGACACCGAGGAGCACAAAGTGGTATACTCCACTCATCTAGCTCAAGTTTTCGCAAAATTTGGTCGACCGATTCGGTCCCTTTTTGACAAATTTTTGCAAAACCGGTCCCGTAAGAACGGTACTCCGAGACCGTAGGTACCATACTCTCTCTCTCTCTCTCTCTCTCTCGCTTTAAATTCTTGTTTAGGCACTTCTAGGACTTAAATTTCTCGCCAATTTTACTTGCTACTTAATTGTACCATGGGTTACTTGTTGTAGTCACTCTAGACGAAATGAGTCATTTCGCGCAAATGCCATGCAACACTTGTCATTTTTACTCTTTAATCTTTACACTTTGAGATCATGTCCTTCTACATACTCTCTAAATTCATTGAGGACAATGAATATCTCAATTGTGGGGGGGGGGGGGGGGTTTGTGTATATTTTGCTAGCCTTGTCTGTCTGCATCGCATGTCACATGTAGAATTCGTCGTATTGTGAGTACTTGTGAGTCAATGTCTTGTTAATTATATTGCTGTACTATGTTAGAATTGTTTAGTTTATGCATTTGTAGCACTTTTACATTATTGAGTCCCTCTACCCATTTGTTTTGTGGTTAATCGAGTTGACCTAGCATATAGAGTTTAGGAAATTGAAAAAAGAAAATAGAAAAGTGAAAAAATCAAAAAAATTGAAAAATTTGAGAATAAGGGTAATTGATGAAGCTAGAAACCGAAGACAGTTCAGTGAAAGAGTCTCTGAGAATAGGAAGTGTCATAGTAGGAATGTCTTTAATCTTAGTATCTTGCGCACCTGTTCGCGAAAGGATGTCTCGGGTATTCGGGGAATGTGGAATGTAGATGTCGGAAATACATTTAGTTCCTTTATTGTGCTAGGAGGATTTGGTCCTAATGTAGTTGAATAGTCTGTTTTCGAGTGGAAACTTGTGGCCTCTTGTAAATATGGGGTGGAGCTTCGTGTAGAGTCGCTTCCATGTGGTACATTGCTCTAGCCTAAGTGAAGTTAGGGAGTGTACACCACCATCCCTTAAGGCGGTTTCAAGAGCTAACCGAAAAATCCCACACTTAGTTGCTCCAAATGTCTGGTCGAAAAAAAAAATAGAAGAGAATGAAAAACCAAATGAATCAAAATCTTCTCTTGGACTAGATACGGTGAACAACACAATGTGCCTCCGTTTACGCGGGGAATTTGGATTCAATCCAATTAGAGCACCTAAGGAAAATTAAAGTCAAGCCGTATTATACAGAGTTGTGTCTCCCATCACTGGGACAATTTGCATTCAAATGCAATAACGAGGGTCTGAAAACCTCAAATGACTTGGCGACGAAAGACTATCTTAGTACTAAGGATGCCTAGACCCTCTGAGCTAAAGGACGTTTCCGAGTCTAGGATTGTTAATGGTGGATGTTTGGGGACCCCTTAGTGAACTTGTGCGTAGGATCATTCTAATTCAATTTCTTGGTATCAGTTGTGTGATTTTCGAATGAGACTTGTGAGAACTTGATGAGTTCGGTTAGTGATCGAGATTGCCCGATCTCTAAAGAAAAAGAAGAAAAAAATTTTGTGTTATTTCAATACTTGCATTGTGAAATAACCGATTTGCATTGTACAAAGCATATAGATTGCATAGTCGTGTGTGTGAGTCGTTTGTGTCACACGGATAGTAATGGTAGATGCAAATCATTGGGGAGTGAAGCAGGTTGTTGCTTGGGACGAGCAAAAGGTAAGTGTGGGGGTATTTGATAAATATTTTTTAGGAGTTATTATTATACTTCTTCATAAATTATATTAGGATTATTTCACATGATTTATATGATATATTTGCACAAATGTGTTAAATTAATGATTTATAAGCCTAAGAGTGAAAAGTGTAGTTTCTAGCTTATTCGCGCATGTTTTCTCTCATATTTGCGATGATAATTGCACGGGTTGTTTAGTTTTGTGTAAATCAGGTAAAATAGGTGAAATAGAGCTTATGAGAGGCTTGGATATGCTTGGAACGGATGTAGATGAAGAGGAGAAAAGAAGATGCAAAAAGGAAGCAAAGTTGGAAAAGTCACTCGGGACCAGCCTTCACTATTTTCAATTCTCAGGAAAATATAAAATGAATTTTGGAGCAAGGACTGCGCCATTCGAAAGTAGAAATCTAGGGATTTCCAGCGATATGTGGTAGGCCCAAAGACGATTCCTTATGAGAGATTAATTGCCCGCACAAGATCAGCTTACAATTCTGTCCGGGAATTACAAACTGGAGCGGCTGAAATGCAATTTTGGCCAAGTTACATGAAAACTCGCCCCCAGATGGTAAAAAACGTGATAGACGACCTAGAGAGACATCGTACACGCACGGGACACCATTGGAGAGCAGCTTGGAGCTTGGGGATTGCACGGATTCGTCGGAACTTTGGCGATTTCTCCGTTTGATCACTTCTTCTCTTCTCTTTAATTATATATGGAGAAACTTGTTTATCTTTTCATTGCCATGAGCAGCTAGATACTTTTCTAGGCTCTATGGAGAGCCTAGGGTTATGTTTGAATTATAGTTTTTCGGATTATTGAGATTGATACATGTTTTTAGATCATTGATTATGATGAATCTTCAACTCTTTTGGTGTATTTTTGAACTAGGGTTATTGACACACCCGAATTATGAGATGAATGACCATTAGAGAAACGTTTTTCTTCATGATTGTGTTATCTTACTTAATGTTTAATCCATCTTAGTTATTTTTCATGTTAGATTCCAAATCCTTAGCAATAATAGAGTAGCTACCCGGAATCGCTAGTACTTAGGTGGAGTGCTCGACGGAGACTTGCCCAAGGTGATAGAGAACATGAACACAATCCTTAATCAATGAGAATGAGAGGTGATTTGAATAGGATTGGCCATTTTGTAGACGACAGTGGACTGACAGGACCTGTAGTAGACCGTGGCGTTGGACTACGTGAGATCGAAAGAAGATCGTAGTGACTAGTTGCCTGGCATAACTGCATTAGGATTAGCGTGTTTCAATATGATATTCGAAATTGTCTAACATCCCTAGGTGATCCATAGATCGCCTAGTCCCTCTCCATATTTAATTAAACCGTGTTTAATCATAAAATCCAAAAAGATTGTTAAGCCACTTGTTTGGGGGTGGTAACCTCACAATTCTCACTACATTCCTCCTGGTTACTTCACTCTTAACTAATATTATAACTAAATAATCTCGTGATTGTCCTCGTGGAATTCGACAACCCGAGTATTAAATATACTCACTCTTTACTACTTGATCCGCGCACTTGCGGTAACACATAAGAAAGCGTGTCAGTATCAGGACAAGAAGCTAGTTGCAAGGGTAGACGAGCAGGAATTTGATTCAGCATTGGCCCAGATTACAAGTGAAGATGTGAACTTTGTGGGGTCACAAGGACAACGGCAGAATTGGAACCAAGGGAACTACAGACTGGGCACAAGAGATCATCCAGGTTTCAAGTATGGGGATCATTCTGGAGCTATATACGCACCAGGGTTTCAGCACATGCCACAAGCTCATATTTCACAGGGCTCCACCACCAGCGGCTGTAGCGCCAAACCCAAAGATTTCTGAACTGACTAAGGCGTTAACACAAATGAGTAACAACATGAACAATGTGACCAAAAACATGAACAATATGACCACGACTGTCAATTTTGTGTCTTCTGATTTGCAGGCTACAAAGACTTCTCTTCGTTCACTAGAGGTTCAAGTTGGGCAAATTGTGGCGCAATTATCTGCTAGAGCACCTGGATCTCTACCGTCTGACACAGAGAATGTGCGCCAGGTGAATGCCATTACCACTCGCAGCGGTATTCATTTAACTGATCCACCATACCCGAGCCATGCCAGGGCTGAAGCGTCAAAAGCTAAGGAGCATGAGGTCTTCGATTCTGAGAAGACACTTGTCATGGTCCCCCAATCAAAGGGCATGACTCCGCATGAGGAGGATAAATCCAATGAGGTATTTTATAACGCCCAATTAGTGTAACACCCCCAAATGGCTCAAGCCGGAGACCCGGGGATGTCACTCCGTACCCAAGAGGAGCCCGGATACAAGGAGTTTTATAACATGGTTCTCAAGCACAAACATCCACAATAATTATTAAAACCAAATGAAATTATTCATTATTACAATCCAACATCCTAGCCACAAACCGGCATAACAAACTAAAGTGTTTAAACTACTAAGGAGTTCAAATTCAAATCAAATACTACTACTATTATTCCATGTGATGCGCGTCCCCTTCTACGCCAGATAACCATCCTCTAAACCTGTGGTGCGGAATCAAAGAGAAACACCGCAGTACAAAATCAGCATGAAATACTGGTAAATAAACATCCAAACATGTAAAACGATGATGAGATAGTTATAAAACAATGACTCATTTATAAGTAAGCGTGTTTCGCAAACACAGCGGTAATAAAGTTGACTCTTGTATCAAAACATGAGAGTTCCCAATTCCATAATATTTCCAACCAATTTCCATAATCATTAGGAAAATCAAAATCCATCGTTAACTTCTTTCCGTTAACAAAACCAAAAATCCATTATTACATCGTTGTGACGGGGGAAACCAAACCATCCCGCAAGCATCCAAGACCTTAAGTGTCGACACCCCCCAAAGACTCTAGCGGCCAGAGGAGTGAGTACAGGGAGCTATCCGGGGACTTGCAACCGGTTTGAATAAAAATAAATTGAAACGGAAGACCGAGATCAAACCGTCAAATGCCAATAGTAACCAATAATAAATGTCCCCGCACAACTATTCCACTTTACGTGTTAATGCATTATCATTATCATGGTGACATTTTCAAGAAAAGCATTTATCAAGTAGAAATCACATATTGCATGTCACATCACATAAACACATTTTGAGACGTAAAGAAATACAAGAATTCGTTTTGACACGAAAGAGATAAGCACACTAGTCTTGGCATATTTACTTACCTCAAAGCAAAATCCAACTATAGCAACTCAATCAGCGTACTCTACGTACTCGTCGTCGACGAACTCGTTACCTACACGTAACAATATTCTAATCGAACAAATATTCTAGCAATATACTTGCTATACAAACTACATGCATATGATAGTCAATGGTTTAGGGTTCTAACACCATCCTAACATCTCACGCAATTCATACTTCAAAACATAACCCAAAACTTTGCTTCAAAATCCCCTAACCTAAAGCATACATAATCTATCATAACTCCACCAATCTATTACTCCAGTTTCCCAAAAAGATCGTGGTCTAAAAACAGTTTCATTTGATTCAAAACATTCGAAGTAATAAGTTTAGCCTCAAACGGATCTTAATTTCGATTCCTGAATCAAAAGTTACACTAGTTTCAAGTTTCCAACTTCATTCAAAATATCCATACGGGAATTGTCAATCTTCATGAAACTTTACCCCATGCATCTAGTTCATCCTATATTCATACTAAACCTAATATAACATGATTCCCACATCCAAATCATATCGTTATCCACATACTATGATCATTCAACACCCAAATCACTTAATCAAACTTCTCCTCCAAACTAGGGTTTCTTCCCAACACCCAAGATCATGATAAACCCTAAAACTTGATTATCAATCCTATGAATCCATGAACAATGATCCTAACAAGAATAAGAGATCAACAAGAGAAAACAAAAGAAGAAACAAAACAAGCTCTATCCCGCCGCCACGGAGGCCGGACGGGAAGAGAGGCGGACGGAGAGAGAGAGAAAGAAAGAGAGAAAGGAAAAGAGAAAGAAAGAAAAGAGAAAAGGAGAGAGAGAGATTACCTCAACGTAAAAGAGATAGACGGCGGCGGCGGTGGGGTGGCTGCCGTCGGGTAGAGAGAGAGGCCGAGAGAGTGAGAGAGAGGGATGGGTAGAGAGTGAGGGAGACGTGTGAGAGAGATAGAGAAAATAGGGAGAGTGGGGGTTTTATGAGAGTTGGAAATAAAATAAACTTCATAAGTAGGAAACCCTCTTAAATTAGGAAACTTTTACGTAGGAAGAAAAGTTAGGTCAAAAGACACTTATTCCCCTTAGTTTTGTCCAAAAGACAACTACCTCCCCCAAACTCAAGTAAAAGACACTAAAACCTTTAATTAAAGTCACAAAGATTCCCCAAACTCTCGTAACCATTATAATTAACTCTCTACAATTAAATTAACTCTTCAACACTTATAATAATATCACAAAATACCCGTAGTCACAAAACGGGGTATTTCATCCTTCCCTCCTTAAAGAGAACTTCGTCCTCGAAGTTTAAACAAAAACCTCCCTCCTTAATGAGAATTCGTCCTTGAAGTTTAAACTAAACCTTAACCTCAATAAGGTATGAACCTTCCCTCAATGGTACAACTACTAAATGCAAACCTAAGGTCATGAATGATATGCAATATACTGTAAGTAGTACTGTATTAAAGAAAAACGAAGGATTACATCCTTTCCCCCTTAGAGGAGTGACGTCCTCGTAACTAAAGGTACCTCGTCAAACAGGTGAGGGTACTTCTTCCTCATATCATCCTCCACTTCCCAAGTTGCCTCTTCAGTGAGGTGATTTGTCCATAAGACTTTTACAATCTTGACACTCTTGTTACGGGTGTTTCTTGTCTTGGTGTCTAGAATCTTGACAGGATGTTCTTCATAACTCAAAGACGGATCCAGTTCTACTGGTTCGGGATCTAATACATGAGATGCATCAGGCATATACTTCTTCAGTTGCGATACGTGGAATACATTGTGAACACGACCCAAATTCGATGGTAAATCCAATCGATAAGCCACTTTTCCAATCTTCTCTATAACATCATATGGTCCAATGAATTTCGGGCTCAACTTCCCTTTCTAATTGAACCTCATGAATCCTTTAGTCGGCGAAACTTTAAGAAATGCTTTTTCTCCAACTTGAAATTCCAATGGTCTCCTTTTCTGATCAGCGTAGGACTTCTGTCTATCCTGGGCTGCCTTAAATCGTTGCTGGATAAGTCTCACTTGATCTGTCATCTCTTCAAGAAGTTGTGGACCAATTACTATTGTCTCACTTATGTCGTTCCAACACAATGGTGTTCGACACTTCCTTCCATACAACGCCTCATGTGGTGCCATTCCAATACTGGCATGATAACTGTTGTTGTAGGAGAATTCTATCAAAGGTAATCTATCAACCCATGAACCTTGAAAATCCATAACACACGATCTTAACATGTCTTCCAACGTTTGGATTGTCCTCTCGGTTTGTCCATCTGTAGCAGGATGGAATGCCGTGCTAAACTTCAACTGAGTTCCCAATGCCTCCTGGAGTACTTTCCAGAAGTGAGAAAGAAAATTGGGATCTCTGTCGGAAACTATAGAGCTTGGTACTCTATGATACCTCACAATGTTCTTCATATACGCATCAGCTCTTTGTTCCATATTTCATGTTTCTTTCATCGGAATGAACCTTGCAGTCTTGGTCAATCTGTCGACTACGACCCAAATCTGATTCAGTCTGTTCTTTGATGTCGGTAACGCAGTCACGAAATCCATCGAAATAGAATCCCACTTCCAAACTGGGACGTCTAATGGTTGTACTAAGCCTCCCATTCTTTTATGTTCAAACTTCACCTTTTGACAAGTTAGACATTTTGCCACAAATTCTGCCACTTCTTTCTTCATGTTAGGCCACCAAAACATCTTCTTCATGTCCTTATAAAGTTTGTCACCTCCTGGATGTACTGAGTAGGGTGTGTTGTGCGCTTCTCGCATCAACTTCTCCTTAGTTTCCGTACACTTATGTGGTACACACCATCTTCCTTTGTAGCGGATACTTCCGTCTTCATGGATCTTGAAATCCTTCGCTTGACCTTCTGCAATCTTCTTCTTTATCCTTTCCAGCTTCACATCTCCTGGCTGGTTAATCCTTATTTCTTCTGAAATATCTGGCACAACTGTCATATTCACAAGGATATTCTTTACTCCGCCTTGTTTCACTACTTCAATTCCAAGTTTTCGGAACTCTCGGCATAGCCGATCTGGTAAAACTAACATAGTATCCAAAGTATGGCTCGATTTTCGGCTTAACGCATCAGCTACTACGTTTTCCTTCCCTTCATGGTATTGGATACGCAAATCATAATCCTTGATGAATTCTAACCAACGTCTTTGTCTATTATTTAGCTCTTTCTGTGTGAAGATGTACTTGAGACTACTATGATCCGTATACAATCTACACACAGATCCATACAAGTGATGTCTCCATATCTTCAGTGCGAAAACTATAGCTGCAAGCTCTAAGTCATGCGTAGCATAGTTCTCTTCATGAGTTTTCAGTTGTCTTGAAGCATAGGCAATAACCCTCCTTTCTTGCATAAGCATGCATCCTAAACCCTTCTTCGACGCATCACTGTAAACATCAAACTCGCCAGAATCATTGGGTAAAGCTAACACAGGTTCTGTTGTCAACTTTTCCTTCAATGTCTGGAATGCTTCTTCACAATCCTCGCTCCACTTATACCTTACCGTCTTCTTGGTTAGCGTAGTAAGCGGTCTAGCGATCTTCGAGAAATCTTTTACGAAACGCCTGTAATATCCTGCTAATCAGAGAAAAATTCTTACTTCGGACACGTTCTTCGGAGTAGGCCAATATTTCACTGCTGAAATCTTTCCTGGATCCACGGATATTCCCTCTTTGGAGATTATGTGACCCTGATGCGCTTTCTAGCGTGCTGTTCGCAAGTATACAAATCAAGTAATATAGAGAGTATTTTCAACTCGGATTATCGATCCCACAGGGACTTTGCAGGTTTTTCTAGTAATCAGTTTTAAGTTGCAGAGTGTAAAAAGGAGGAATATTCTGAGAGTTTGTTTGCTAACTAAGTACTGAAAGTAAATAACTGAAACGTAAATCTTTTTGTTAGAATTTTCTGAATAATCTTAAGGTTGTAAAACTAAGGTTTGAGATACTAGTTTCCAGGATCCCCTATGGTCTCTTCGGATTTTCGTTCTTTGTTTGACATGAAAACACACAGCAGTCTCGTTATCCGTGCCACGTACCAGTTGTGCAGTATCTTTTCTTTTCCTGCACGTTATCACAATTCTGCAGACTTTCGGATTCCTGTTAAGCTGCCTAAATCTGCAGTCTCGTTCTAAGGCTGCTAGGGTTTCTAACCTGTCATGATGACCGGGGTCAGATTCTCTAACAGTTGGTCTCAACGATTTCAGGCTAGTCCTAACTCCCCTTCGCTAGTCGGCCCATCGGGGTAAGGTGCTAAATTCTGTCTTCTCTTCCTAACCCTAACCGGACGTTTTCACCTACCGGCTCGGGTCTGTAGCAATTCTGGGTGATCAAGCCGAGCATGCATGAACAGTAACATTCAAAGACAGAATACCGAATAAAGCTGCTGATATTAAGATATTGCAATCATGAATTCATAGTCAAAGCGTAGAACTAATCTCTGAAAACGAAACCCTAGGTTCACCGAGAACCTAGGTAAAAATATTAGCTACTGAAATTCATAACGAAAATAACACAGTTTTTGAAGAAGGAGAGAAGAAGAGCAAACGGGTGTCTTGAATCTGGATTCACGTTTCCGTGCTCTTCGGGGATGCTCAGATTTCTCCTTGGGTGTGTTGTTGTATGTTTAAACGAGTCTGGACGAGTCTTTATATAGTGCTGAAGACGTTTCTGGAACTTGCATTTATTTACGAAACTGCCACTGACCGAAACCGCCTCAAAAATTGTGTTGTCTGCGTAAAATACGCAGGGCTCTGCGTATAATACGCGGACAGCAACCTGTCTCATGCTGATTTTTGCGTATTTTCCTCCCTGGCTGCGTATTTTCCATCCTGGCTGCGTATTTTCCATCCCTGGCTGCGTATTTTCCATCCTGGCTGCGTATTTTCCATCCCTGGCTGCGTATAATACACAGGATGCTGCGTATAATACGCAGACAGGGTCAAAACTGGCCAAAATCCTCCCTCTGGCTTGCTGTCTGCGTATAATACGCAGCATCCTGCGTAACATACGCAGACAACAAGGAAAACTGCTCTTTTCTGCATCGGCCTGCGTTTTGACCCGAAACTTGTCAAAATTACCAAAATACCCCTGGGTCAAAATCGCTCCAGATTCTGCCCAATCCGGTCAAAAAAAATCCTGCTCTGAGCATTTTCTGCACGTTTCCCGAGGCGAATTCAGTTCTGTCTCGGCACGCATCCCAATGCACTTTCCGAACCTGTTCCTGTAAAAACATGAAAAACCCCGCGATCATATCCAATAAAAGTATGAAACATGCAGAAATTTACGAAGAGCAAATAAACGTCTCGTTCCTAAAACCGAGGCTTTCCGAGGGTGAATTCTGGCTAAAACGCGGCTTTCCGGCACACATACACATCTTTCAGGCTATAAGATAACCCCTATTTCGGCGTTATCAAATACCCCCACACTAAACTTTGCTCGTCCTGAGCAACTTCCAGCTATATACTACCAATGCATACGATCCCGAATCAATCCAGAGCGGTGTAACTGCACTTATTTTAAAACAGTATTACTATGATAAAAACAATGTTTATTTCTGGTGAGATTGGACAATCTCTTCACCTCAAACTGGACATCATTAAGTTCTCATATTCCCCTAAATTTCAGAAATTGCGGTGATCGGAAGAACTTGCGGCCAGCCTAGGTTAGGAACAAGCACGAACAATACTTACTTCTGCTTTTGCACGCAAACCAAACATATCCCTAACGCACACCTTCCGTGCTTTTATTCCGGGTGTAATGTAAATCTGCCGGCTTTGGGACGGTAGGATAAGTCATTTAGAAGCGATGTCCTAAACGTCACTGCACACTCACACATACCCCAATCTCACACTCCCTCACCAAGATGATAGAAAGTGACCCAAATCACCTAAGATTCTAGACACTCAATTTCCCCACTCCCGGTGTAACTTCCATTCTCGCGGCCACAACTTGTGAACGAATGTGAAACTGTGATAAAAATTGCCGGCCTGGCGTTTTGATATAAAATCAATCAAGCACCCTGAATTTTCTGCCTTTGATATATATTTTTTGTTCGTTTTTTTTTTCATTTTTTTTCTTTTTTTCGTTTTTTTTTTTTTTTTTTTTTTTTTTTTTTTTTTTTTTTTTTTGCGGGGCAACACAATAAACAACAATAATATAAACCAAGCCAACTGTATGATAAACAAAAAACGTGGGGTGGCAGAAAAATATTGAAATAAAATCTGAAACGGCCACCCCCACACTAATTTCGAACCATGCAGTATATCTGTAAAATAATCGCGTTTTTCCAACCGATGCTCCTCACTCCAAGGATGTCTAAATGGCACAACGCGTCCTCCAATCAAACCGAGTCCCTCATGTCGTACGGAAAAATGTTCACTCACTACGGTTCTCCTCCTGTGCCCACGGTGTAATGTCGTGAGTCACCACCACACCAAAGTGTGCTGCAGTCACTATCTCACCCTTACACACCCTCAAATATAAAAATAAAGCTCATCCACTATCAAATATGACAATTCTGCTCTACCCCAGAAAATCCCCCTCAACTCAACTCCCTCGTGCCATGACGCGTAGGAAAGGTAAAAATACTAACAATGATGCGAGTATCAAAAAACGGCTTCCTAGGTCAAACGGTTACCAAGAAAAAGGTATATTGGATCAACGAGGCTCACTAGTGGACCTAAGGCGCGAGACAGGACGTGAGGTCCCCTATGGCCTATCACTCCACCAAATGATGTGGTGACCGTGATGGCGGGTTGACGACTACCTGGTGACGGTGGTCTGGCAACTAGTAGGATACATTGCTCGGGAGACAGCTACTTACGTTTTCTGGAGTGCATTGACTCTATTAACTCCCCTAGACAGATTCTCGCAGCTCTTCCTCACTTAAGTTCGTCCACTTCGGGAAATTTTTTATCATTAAGCTCTCTCCAGTTTTAAGCTAAATCCTTCGCCCAGTCTCAAAAATTTCATTTTTTTAAAAAAAAATTCACAAATACTTTTTTTTAAATAAAAAGTAATGCAGTTACAACGCCACCACCCCCACACTGGATAGTGCCATGCCCTCAGGGTACTAGTCATCAGGCATACAATCTGGATTGGATGAGCTGGCTTGCCTCAACGAATCGGAACAACTGGTAGCATACGCAGAAAAATAAAGCGAGAGAAAGAAATTGAACCTGTGCACCCGGAGTCAGTTCTTACAGGTGCTGACTCTTTCGCAGATTTCGGCAGAGAAGGACCGTTGACCGGTCGCCGAAAAATTTCTCAACGGAAGTTGTCAACCTTCCGGGCTCTATATGCGCTCTTCAAATGTGCAATCCCCGAGCACCATTGTGTGTGACAATGTGCTCCCATATAGTCGAGTATACGTCGTACACCAGTGTCGATTGCGACGTTCTGCAGAAAAACCGTTCCTGAAAAATCCCCAACTCGTATGAGTCCCTGTGGCGGTCGAGTGTGCCAGAACACACTGGGGTCGATTCTTCAAGTTTTCGGAAATCTGCCTTTCCTACTACGAAATTTTCTGAATTCGGTTCAAACTCCACGGATCTGTGTATGGAGGTAGAGAGAGAAAAGAGGCCAAAAATTGCTCCAACCCGTAGGCCTTAAAAACCCTACTTTTGCCAAAATTACAAAAATGCCCTTCATGTAAAATTTGAAAAAAACTGAAATTTTGTGCGTATAATACGCATACTGTGCGTATTTTACGCACACATGGCCATCTGGAGTGATCAAAAAAATAAAAAAAAAAATTGTAATTTTACCTGCTGGCTGCGTATAATACGCAGGACCTGTAAAATACGCAGACAGCAGGTATAATTGATTTTTTTTTAAATTTTACAAACTCATGAATTTCTACTGATGGCTGCGTATAATACGCAGTACCTGCGTAAAATACGCAGACAGCAGTTAAAATACAAATTTTCATTTTTTTTTTAAATTCAGGATTTTTACTGCTGGCTGCGTATAATACGCAGAACCTGCGTAAAATACGCAGACAGCAGCAAAAATAAATTTTTCAATTTTTTTTTCAAAATTTTGGCAAACTGGGCTGCAGTGTGCGTAAAATACGCACACAGCAGCCTAAACATAGATTTTTTTTCTCTCTACCGTAGTCATGCTCCGTTTTTTTCTCGTTTTCTGCTCTGCTGTATCTGCACATGCTCAATTCAAAGTTAATACCCACTCATCTTACCTCTCTAAAAATTCAAAACTGAAAATAAAACTGAAATAATTTAAACTAACTTACTACGTTGGGTTGCCTCCCAACCAGCGCTTGTAATTTACGGTCGACGGCCCGACCCAGTTACCTCAGGTTTGCTCAAGGGACGTCAACAGTCTACCTTGACGTCCGCTTCCGAGCCCAAAAATGGCTTCACCCGATTTCCGCTCACCCTGAAAGTTGTACTGTCATGCAGATTCTCCAATTCAACCGCATCCCATGAAAGTATCTCTTTGAGGATAAACGGTCCTGACCACCGAGATCTCAATTTTCTCGTAAAAAGCTGCTTCCGAGACACGCAGTGAAGTACTGTCTGCCCTACTTGAAACTACTTTTGGGTTGGTGGCTCTTTGAGTGACGGGACCAGGGCCAATTCCTGCCCACTTTTTCCGTCCAGCTGTAAATTGGCCCGGTTTTCAGTTTGCATGGCCTGCTCCTCCTGGAATCTCTCCTAGTTCTCTCTATCCATTTTGTCAATCTCTGCCCATAGTTCATCCATCTCCTCGTTTTCCCAGCCTTCTTCAACTACCTCCACTGCAAAGATGTCTTCATGCTCGTAATAATTCGGTAGTTGCAGATTTTTGAAAACGTTCAACTTCACCTTGTCTTCACTGATCTGCATGGTCAGTTCTCCGCTCTTGCATTTTATCATGGCTTCTCTAGTGGCCAAAAACGGTCTGCCCAGAATGAGTGGTACGTCTCCTGCCTCCATGTCCATAATTACAAAATCTGCCGGAAAAATCAATTCTCCGACTTTAACCAGAATATCTTCAATAACTGCGTAAGCCTGCTTCACGGATCTGTCCGCCATCTGCAGCTTGATTCTGGTGGGCCTGAGTTCACCGATTTTCAAAGTTTTGAAAATCGACAAGGGCATCAGATTGATACTGGCCCCTAGGGCACACAGAGCCTTTCCTGTATAAGCATTACCTAGGGTCACCGGGATGACGAAATTGTCTGGGTCCTTCCTCTTCCTCGGTAGCCCATTCTTCACACAATTGGTCACTTCTGCCGCCAGATTTATTGTCTCGAAATCGCTCATACGTTTCCGTCCATACAAAATATCTGTGAGGAACTTGGCATAAGTGGGCATCTTGGCCAACGCCTCCGCAAAGGGTATGTTGATCTTCAGCTGTTTGAAAATCTCGAGAAATCTGGCGTAGTCCTTGCTATCATCTCTCTTTCGTGTCTTCAAAGGATACGACACCTCCTTAGAGATAGGTCACATTTCAGCTTCCTTTTCATTCTGCACTGCATCCTGCTCAACCGAGCCCTTCGGCTGGGGGCGGTCGGCTGAGTCGTTATCCTGGCCAAATACCTCGCGTTCGACTTCTTTCAACTTTTCTACACGTGCATGGCTAGGATACGACAGATCCTGTAGTACTAATCCACTCGAAGTGGTGATGGAATTGACCTGAGCACGTGGATTATTTACTGTGTTCGAGGGAAAGTTTCATGGCTGTCTCTCCGTTAACTGCTGTGCTAACTGCCCTACTTGTACCTCCAAAGCGCGCAGTGACGTTTTGGTCGTCTGCACTTCGGCTGTCAGGGCGTCCATATGTACAAACCGGGACTCTATGGTTTGAAACATGGACTCGATCTTCTTCATCTGGGCATCGTACTGTTGTGCATATGGGCCTGGCTGAACCTGCTGTGTCGGTACAGCCTGCTGGGCCGGTGGCCTGTGCTGGAATCCCAGTGCATAAACTGCGGAATTCGGGTTTCCATACCGGAACCCGGGATGATCTCTCGTACCCGGTTTGTACCGGATCGGGTCCCACTGCTGCTGTACGTAATTGGCATCTTCGTTTCTGAGCCCCTCGATGGCTGCGTCCAAATTTGATTCTCCAACTGCTGCAACAGTTTGCTTTTCTCAGTAAACCTTCTTGACCAAATCTTGAACGATCTTGGCCAGATTGTCTATCCGGTCGTCTTCCACGGGCTCAGCTCGGGCGGTGATCCTGCGATCGTCAAACAGTCGAGTGTCCTGCTTGGCTAACTGCTTCATTAGCTCATAGGCACCGTCTTTGTCCACATGGTACAGGAAGTTTCCTCCGGCTTCTCTGTCAACTGTCAGCACATTCCCTGTCTAAAGCATGGTAGAATACTTGCAGGATCTTCGGGTCTCCAAAACCGTGGTTTGGGCACCTCTTCACTAATCTCATCAATCTGTCCCATGCGTCTACCACCGTCTCCCCCGTCTTCTGCTTGAATGACAAAATCTCGCTTTGTAGTTGAATGACCCGGGAAACGGGGTAAAATTTGGCCGGAAAATCCGTGACACACCCCTCCCATGTAGTGATGGATCTGGGTGGTCGGGATTCGAGCCAATCCTTGGCCACTCCGTATAGGCAGTATGGGAAAAGAATTAGCATAAGTGCCTCGGCTTCAACTCCCTTGTACTGGACCTTGTTGCAGTAGTCCTCAAACTTCCCGATGAAGTCGTTCGGGTCTTCATCAGCTTTTCCATGGAATGGCAGAGGGTTTGAACAGTCTGGATAGTGGAGGATTTCAGGTCAAAGTGCTCTGCGGTGATCTCGGGCACCACAATAGCTGGCTCATGTCCTCCCGTCGGGACCTCAAAATATTTCACCAACGCCTTTCCAGACCTGTTGTACGTCCTCAGGTTGTTCCGGGCAGCAAAGCTTTCTGCAACGAGATCTTCGATGTACCGAGCCATCTCGGTTAGAGTACGTGTCTCGGGCAGTTCTGGCGTTCTCTCGGTATTGTCGCCCATCCTAAAAAGTAGAGATCTCAAGAGAAGTGAGATAACAGAAAAATAAAATAAAATAAAATAAAAAATAAAAACTCTGAAAATTAATTCGGATTACTAAATAAACCCTAAAAAGTCCCCGGCAACGGCGCCAAAAACTTGATGCGCTTTCTAGCGTACTATTCGCAAGTATACGAATCAAGTAATATAGAGAGTATTTTCAACTCGGATTATCGATCCCACAGGGACTTTGCAGGTTTTTCTAGTAATCAGTTTTAAGTTGCAGAGTGTAAAAAGGAGGAATATTCTGAGAGTTTGTTTGCTAACTAAGTACTGAAAGTAAATAACTGAAACGTAAATCTTTTTGTTAGAATTTTCTGAATAATCTTAAGGTTGTAAAACTAGGGTTTGAGATACTAGTTTCCAGGATCCCCTATGGTCTCTTCAGATTTTCGTTCTTTGTTTGACATGAAAACACACAGCAGTCTCGTTATCCGTGCCACGTACCAGTTGTGCAGTATCTTTTCTTTTCCTGCACGTTATCACAATTCTGCAGACTTTCGGATTCCTGTTAAGCTGCCTAAATCTGCAGTCTCGTTCTAAGGCTGCTAGGGTTTCTAACATGTCATGATGACCGGGGTCAGATTCTCTAACAGTTGGTCTCAACGATTTCAGGCTAGTCCTAACTCCCCTTCGCTAGTCGGCCCATCGGGGTAAGGTGCTAAATTCTGTCTTCTCTTCCTAACCCTAACCGGACGTTTTCACCTACCGGCTCGGGTCTGTAGCAATTCTGGGTGATCAAGCCGAGCATGCATGAACAGTAACATTCAAAGACAGAATACCGAATAAAGCTGCTGATATTACGATATTGCAATCATGAATTCATAGTCAAAGCGTAGAACTAATCTCTGAAAACGAAACCCTAGGTTCACCGAGAACCTAGGTAAAAATATTAGCTACTGAAATTCATAACGAAAATAACACAGTTTTTGAATAAGGAGAGAAGAAGAGCAAACGGGTGTCTTGAATCTGGATTCACGTTTCCGTGCTCTTCGGGGATGCTCAGATTTCTCCTTGGGTGTGCTGTTGTATGTTTAAACGAGTCTGCACGAGTCTTTATATAGTGCTGAAGACGATTCTGGAACTTGCATTTATTTACGAAACTGCCACTGACCGAAACCGCCTCAAAAATTGTGTTGTCTGCGTAAAATACACAGGGCTCTGCGTATAATACGCAGACAGCAACCTGTCTCATGCTGATTTTTGCGTATTTTCCTCCCTGGCTGCGTATTTTCCATCCTGGCTGCGTATTTTCCATCCCTGGCTGCGTATAATACACAGGATGCTGCGTATAATACGCAGACAGGGTCAGAAACTGGCCAAAAATCCTCCCTCTGGCTTGCTGTCTGCGTATAATACGCAGCATCCTGCGTAAAATACGCAGACAGCAAGGAAAACTGCTCTTTTCTGCATCGGCCTCCGTTTTGACCCGAAACTTGTCAAAATTACCAAAATACCCCTGGGTCAAAATCGCTCCAAATTCTGCCCAATCCTGACTCTGGCCATAGGAAAACTGCTGCATGAAATTTGGAGACAAAATCTGAACTTGACTCCGGAAACCCGGGCCCGGTGCAAAAATGACCAAAATACCCCTAGGCCAAAACTGTCCTGGAAATCGTCACGAGCATGAAACAGCTGATCCTGATTTTAGACACCGGGAACTGAGACTCCTTACTTGGGCGTGGCCTGTCTGGGACCCACACTTGACGGGAGTCGGTTTTTCGACCGGACTCCGTTTCAGCATTATAACCTGTTTTCGGAAAGCCCTAGACGTCTCGGTTTTTTTGCCCCTGGTTTCACTTCAAAATTCCAAGTCCAGCTCAAGATATTGTCAACCGAGCGCGTCCCTGTAATTCTCGGTTTTGGCGTTTTCGGCTTCCTCGGTCAGTTTTCACTTCTCGTTTTTCCTCCAGTCTTTCCATTTTTTGTTCCACTCTCCCTTTTAGCAGTCTCGGTCAAATCCTGCTCTGAGCATTTTCTGCACGTTTCCCGAGGCGAATCCGGTTCTGTCTCGGCATGCATCCCAATGCACTTTCCGAACATGTTCCTGTAAAAACATGAAAAAACCCGCGATCATATCCAATAAAAGTATGAAACATGCATAAATTTACGAAGAGCAAATAATTAAACGTCTCGTTCCTAAAACCGAGGCTTTCCGAGGGTGAATTCTGGCTAAAACGCGGCTTTCCGACACACATACACATCTTTTCAGGCTATAAGATAACCCCTATTTGGGCGTTATCAAACCCAAAAATGGAACATGTTTTAGCCAAAACTCACACTTCGAGAGTTTGGCATATAACTTCTCATGTCTCAAAGTTTCTAACACTTCTTTGAGATGTTCTTCGTGTTCTTCCTCGCTCTTTGAATAAACAAGGATGTCATCAATAAATACGACCACGAAACCATCTAGAAGCGTCCTCATAACACGATTCATGAGATCCATAAATACTGCTGGTGCATTGGTTAGACCAAAAGGCATAACAGTAAACTCGTAGTGTCCATACCTCGTTCTAAAGGCTGTCTTCGGGATGTCCTTCTCGGCTACTCGAAGCTGGTGTTACCCTGATCTCAAGTCTATCTTTGAGAAAACGCTCGCCCCTTGTAACTAATCAAACAAGTCGTGAATTCGGGGTAAAGGGTATTTGTTTTTTATTGTTGCGCTATTCAACTCCCTATAGTCAATGCACAACCTCAAGCTTCCGTCCTTCTTCTTCACAAACAATACCGGTGCTCCCCAAGTGGAAACACTCGGCCTTATGTAACCCTTTTGAAGTAACTCTTGCAACTGATCCTTTAGTTCTTTCAACTCTACTGGCGCCATTCTGTACGGTGCCTTTGAAATTGGAGCTGTTCCAGGTGCTAAGTCCATAGTGAACTCAATCTCCCTTCTAGGTGGCATTCCTGGAATTTCGTCCGGGAACACATCGGGAAAATCTCTAACTATTGGTATCTCTTCTAGCACATTCTCCTTCTTAGACATGTCTTGAACATAACACAAATAAGCACTATTCCCATTCTTCACTTGGTTGACTATGGTCAAAGCTGACACTAGTCGGATACATGGTTCCTTTGTGATACCACGGTAAGAAACTTTTTCTCCCTTTGGACCTTTAAGCCTGATCTTCTGATCGTGACAGTCTATTACTGCTCAATATTTACCCAGCCAATCGATTCCCAATATAACATCTATTCCTCCAAGATCAAACTGTATCAGGTTGGCTTGTAGGGTACTAGTCGAAATCTTAACTTCTACTCCTTCAAAAATGGCATCACATACTGTTACATGACCGGTTGGGGTAACTACGGGGATGGATATTCTAGACGGCTTATTGAGACTCAATTTTTCCATAAATGATGATGAAATAAACGAATACGATGCTCCGGAATCAAATAGAGTAAAAGCTGGTTAATCATGAACAAGAGTTGTACCAGTGACTACTCTGTTTGCTGCTTCCGCTTCAGTCCTGCTCATGACAGCGATCCTTGCAACATTCCCGTTCTGCGTTGCGGTAGTTCCTTTCGTACCAGTCCCATTGTTGTTGGCGTTAGCTGGAGTGTTGTTGTTCCTATTCCCGCTCTGAGCTCCATTGTTCCTTCCATTACCCTGGTTGTTCACTCGCTGCCTACCGTAATTGTTGCCTCCATTATTCTGGTTGTTGTAGTTCCCATAGTTCCGGTTACCGCCCCCGTTGTTGTTGTTGAACCGTCGGTTCCCTTGGTAATTGCCTCCTTGGTTCCCTTGCTGGTTCCCATTTGGTTTCAATCGGCACTCAAAAGCACGATGACCTTTCCTGCCGCAGTTGTGGCAGTTCACAAGGTTTCCTTGGCAGTCCTTTCCTGGATGGTTTTGTTGACACTTCTTGCAGATATAACGTGCGAGGTTTCTCATCTCCATTATTCTGCTTGTTACCACGATACTGTCCTTGGTTACTTCCTCCATGGTTAGACTTAAACCTCTTGTCCTGACTACTTTGGTTAATCCTACTCTGATTGTTGCCATAGCCCACAGCGTTCTCAACCTTGCACTTCCACGCTTCTCATCCTGCGCCTCTTGAATGCGCCACACGGCTGGAGCTCAATCATAAGCTTCTTGTAGAGTATCGTACATTCTGCACATTAAGTCTTTCTGCAGATGAAGTTCGAGACCAGACATGAACTTCCTTACTTTAGTCGCCTCGTCAGGCATCAGCTGTCCTGTGAATCGGGATAGTTCCATGAATTTCTTGAAGTACTCGGTCACAGAACCGTTTCCTTGTGTCAGATTCACGAAGTCTATGTACTTTTGATCCTGGACATGGTCCGGATAAAAGCGAGTGCGTAATGCAGTTTGAAGATCCTCCCAATTGAAATTGGGTTGAGCCAAAAAGTCCTGACGTGTGCTCCTCCACCATGTATTAGCTTCGTTCTTCAAGTAGAACGCCGCGCAAACAACCTTGCGGTCTTCTGGGCACTCAACTAGCTCAAGGACCTTATCCATCTCATCGATCCAATTTTCGAGCTCAACAGGATCCTCATTGCCTGTAAAGTTCCCTGGCTTCATGTCTGCCACTTTCTTAGCCCAATTTGCGTTATTCTGCTCTCCCTGGTTTGCGTTCTGCGCCATCTGAGAAAATTGCGCAAAGAACTGCTCCATGTTGTTGTTGTTGTTGTTGTTGTTGTTGTTGTTTGGTACGGCCATTGGTACTTGGCGATTTCTTCTGGTGTAGTATTGATGTGGTCTATCAGTCATAATCCCTACACTATAGCCTATTGTATTACTTATAAGGTACCAAGAATTACAAACAATCATGCATATATGGCATGTAGTGCACAATTAAACAATAATGTCACATATTGATCATCATTTAACTCAATTACACATGTATGTCCACATAGGCTGATCACGTCACAGCTTTTTCGTCCTCTTCAATAATTGTAAAAAGGATCAATTGGACAAGAAATAATTATGAATTTTGGTGTGCAATAACCTCTGTGAGTCTAATTTCATAATCAAGAAGAATCAACTCAAAATCAATTGCGGAACTCGAGATACACAGGAAATACTACAGCTGCTGTCACAGCCCACCAGAACAGAAACTTTGACTTTGAAAAGCCTTAAAATGACTTTAAAATTCTCAAAATGAGCTAGTATTTCTCCCAGAGTTAGCCAATCGTGTCTAATAATTGTCATAAAAATGTGAGGTCAAAAAAAGATCTGGAAGATAGGTAACAATCAAAAATGCTACAGCTAGTCACTTTGCAATTTTGCTACTGAACCACCAACTTTGAAAATTCGTAATTAATACTCCAGAACAAATATGGGGTTGAAATTTTTATGGGAGATACCTGGGTATGTATACCTTCTGAGAAAAATTCATAGAAAAATAAATCCAAAATTAAATACGTCTGCTACAAAAAAAACTCACTGCTGCGCAGATTCGACGACACCGAAGATCAAAGTTTTCACGCTCTAACTCCATGAACACTTTCTACGCACTTAATCAATAATAACAAAGCGTAACACAACCATAATTCATCAAATCATACTCCAAAATTCAGAAATATAAATTTATTAAACTCCCCAAATCGGGTCCTCAAAGCGTAAACATTATTCATCTCAAAGCAAAACGCTAAAAACTTAACACTAGCCCAAAAGTGACTATTCAAGAATCGTTCTAAAACTTCAAAGTGTTGCTTGGCATCATAGCCTTATTCTAACCAATAAATAAAACTTAAAAGCATCTAGTCTAGGAAATCTAAAGAATTCTAACAAGCTTAATCTTCGTCCTCATCGCTTTCATCCATCTCTTCGTCTTCATTGGAATCATACTCGTGCTCTTCATCTTCACTCGGGTCTTCTTCACTTTCTTCATACTCCATGGGATCTTCCTCAATCTCGGGGTATTCATCGACATCTTCCATTGGATCCTCTTCGACTTCCTCATCGTCATTAGAGTCTATAATAATCACCTCTTTTTCATCACTAGAGCTTATGTAGATCACGTCTTCTTCATCACTGGACTCTATCTCAATAACTGTATAACTTTGCCACTTAAGATAAGTCTCCATCAACAACTTGCATATGAAATCTGCACTTACCGTCCATTCACCTTGGCAACGATAATCCCTATCATTCAGACGATTAATCCTGCCCATGATGTTGCTATACTTCGTAATAATTTTCCCAAACATGGGTTTCATTGGTAATGCCTTCACCATACAGTAAGCCTGAAAAGCTGGATTTCTATAAAGAGGAAAATCTAAGGCTTGGAATCTATCTTCACAATATTGAACCACACGGTCACGAAAATCTGGAAAGTCTTCTCCTTCGACCCAACGTGTCACAACAGGGTGCTTCTCAACTGGCATCACACGCTTCCTTGCTGTATGCTTAGTTCTAGCCATCTAAAAGAGGAAACAACTTAATAAATCTCTAATCTCACAAGGCATATATCGTGATCCGAAATAACTACTTCGTAACTAATAATCATTTCCAAGACTCCAAATTGATAGTCACAAGACTCTTGAAGAAATTTCCCAACAAAGTCTCTTAAATTAGGCTTACAACTAGAACTCAACTGAAACGCTTCAAAAATTCAATCCATTAGCATCTGGGATAGACTAATGCTCTTAGTTAGGAATGGGTGGATGGAAGTACTTATTTTCTATCCTATTTTCTAAACACTTACACATAATAGTCCTATCCATACTACCAAAATTCCCACGGCTTGTCAAATTTTAAGTTATTTCTCCTATATTCATTTTAGTTACCCTAACAAGTTTTGATTTCCTTTTTGGAATGCCGGCTCTGATACCACATGTAACACCCCCAAATGGCCCAAGCCGGAGACCCGGGGATGTCACTCCGTACCCGAGAGGAGCCCGGATACAAGGAGATTTTATAACATGGTTCTCAAGCACAAACATCCAAAATAATTATTAAAACCAAATGAAATTATTCATTATTACAATCCAACATCCTAGCCACAAACCGGCATAACAAACTAAAGTGTTTAAACTACTAAAGAATTCAAATTCAAATAAAATACTACTAATATTATTCCATGTGATGTGCGTCCCCTTCTACGCCAGATAACCATCCTCTAAACATGTGGTGCGGAATAAAAAAGAAACACCACAGTACAAAATCAGCATGAAATACTGGTAAATAAACATCCAAACATGTAAAACGATGATGAGATAGTTATAAAACTATGACTCATTTATAAGTAAGAGTTTTTCGCAAACACAGCGGTAATAAAGTTGACTCTTGTATCAAAACATGAGAGTTCCAATTCCATAATATTTCGAACCAATTTCCATAATCATTAGGAAAATCCAAATCCATCGTTAACTTCTTTCCGTTAACAAAATCAAAAATCCATTATTACTTCGTTGTGACGGGGGAAACCAAACCATCTCGCAAGCATCAAAGAGCTTAAGTGTCGACACCTCCCAAAGACTCTAGCGGCCAGAGGAGTGAGTACAGGGAGCTATCCGGGGACTTGCAACCAGATTAACTAAAAATAAATTGAAACGGAAGACCGAGATCAAAACGTCCAATGCCAATAGTAACCAATAATAAATGTCCCCGCACAACTATTCCACTTTACGTATTAATGCATTATCATTACCATGGTGACATTTTCAAGAAAATCATTTATCAGGTAGAAATCACATATTGCATGTCACATCACATAAACACATTTTGAGACGTAAAGAAATACAAGAATTCGTTTTGACACGAAAGAGATAAGCACACTAGTCTTGGCATATTTACTTACCTCAAAGCTAAATTCAACTATAGCAACTCAATCAACGTACTCTACGTAATCGTCGTCGACGAACTCGTTACCTACACGTAACAATATTCTAATTAAACAAATATTCTAGCAATATACTTGCTATACAAACTACATGCATATGATAGTCAATGGTTTAGGGTTCTAACACCATCCTAACATCTCACTCAATTCATACTTCAAACATAACCCAAAACTGTGCTTCAAAATCCCCTAACATAAAGCATACATAATCTATCATAACTCCACCAATCTATTACTCCAGTTTCCCAAAAAGATCATGGTCTAAAAACAGTTCCATTTGATTCAAAATGTTCGAAATAATAAGTTTAGCCTCAAACGGATCTTAATTTCGATTCCTGAATCAAAAGTTACACTAGTTTCAAGTTTCCAACTTCATTCAAAATATCCATACGGGAATTGTCAATCTTCATGAAACTTTTCCCCCAAGCATCTAGTTCATCCTATATTCATACTAAACCTAATATAACATGATTCCACATCCAAATCAGATTGTTATCCACATACTATGATCATTCAAACACCCAAATCACTTAATCAAACTTCTCCTCCAAACTAGGGTTTTCTTCCCAACACCCAAGAACATGATAAACCCTAAAACTTGATTATCAATCCTATGAATCCATGAACAATGATACTAACAATATCAAAATGAGAATTAAATATTACATGCAACATACATGAATCATGAACAAGTGATCACAAGTATAAGAGATCAACAAGAGAAAAGAAAAGAAGAAACAAAACAAGCTCTATCACGCCGCCATGGAGGCCGGACGGGAAGAGAGGCGGACGGAGATAGAGAGAAAGAAAGAGAGAAAGGAAAAGAGAAAGAAAGAAAAGAGAAAAAGAGAGAGAGATATTACCTCAACGGAAAAGAGAGAGACGGCGGCGGCGGCGAGGTGGCTGTCGTCGGTTAGAGAGAGAGGCCGAGAGAGTGAGAGAGAGGGACGGGTAGAGAGTGAGGGAGACGTGAGAGAGAGATAGAGAAAATAGGGAGAGTGAGGGTTTTATGAGAGTTGGAAATAAAATCAACTTCATAAGTAGGAAACCCTCTTGAATTAGGAAACTTTTACGTAGGAAGAAAAGTTAGGTCAAAAGACACTTATTCCCCCTTAGTTTTGTCCAAAAGACAACTACCTCCCCCAAACTCAAGTAAAAGACACTAAAACCTTTAATTAAAGTCACAAAGATTACCCAAACTCTTGTAACCATTATAATTAACTCTCTACAATTAAATTAACTCCCCAACACTTATAATAATATCACAAAATACCCGTAGTCACAAAACGGGGTATTTCAATTAGGGGTTATCTTTTATCCTGATTTCACGAGCGTTTGTGTCGAAAAACATCGTCCTTTGCCGGGATTTGCCTTAGAATGCCTCGGGAAGTTAGAACGAGACGTTTATTTGTACTTTCAGGATTCCTGCTTATTTATTGCTTTTATTGGATATGATCGCGGGTTCTGTTCATGTTGCCTTTTCAGGAACAGGTTCGGGAGGTGCATCGGGAAGCGTGCCGTGACCAAATTGGGTCCGTCTCGGGAAACGTGCACGAAATCGAGCCAAGGAAGGAACACGGAAAAGTATGAAAACACCAAGGGGAGGCAAACCGGAGACTCCAGGCAGAAGTGTGGGACCCAGGAGACCCAACCGGGCCCAGCAGAGGACCAAGCCAGGCCAGGACAAGCCCCTGCCTGCGTATATACGCAGGGGCTTGCGTATATACGCAGCTCTTACGTATATACGCAGGCAGGAGGTGGGGGAGTGTGATTGGTGGGCCCTGTTTGCGTATATACGCAGCTTGTTGCGTATATACGCAGCCAGGTTGACTTTTTTTCGAGTCGGTGGACCGATGGCAGTTTTCGTAAATTCTGGCACAAGCGTTTCAGGAAAAAACAGCACTATTTAAAGACTCGTCCAGACTCGTTTTGAGACACACAATACACAGGACAACCGAAGGACAAGTCAGAGCATCCCCGAAGAGCACGGAAGAGCGATTCGAGATTCGAAGACTTAGTTTGATTTCATTCTCTCTCTTTACATTCAGAAACTGTGTTTTAATATTATGACTCTTAGTAGCTAAACTTCTTACCTAGGTTCTCGGTGAACCTAGGGTTTCGTATCCAGATTTTATGACTAGTTTGATTATGGATTCATGATTGTTATCTTAATTCAGCAAGTTGTATCAGTTATTCTGGCTTTTATTATTCTCGTATATGCATGATAGGATTGATCACCCAGAATTGCTATAGACCCGAGCCTGCAGGTGAAAAAGTCAGGTTAGGGTTAGGAAGAAAAGTCAGGATTTAGTACCTTACCCTGATAGACCGACCAGAGAAAGGGAGATAGGGCTAGCACCAAAAAACGTGAGACCAACTGTTAGAGAAGTTGACCCGGTCCATTCGGACAGGTTAGAAACCCTGACAGGATTAGAACGAGACTGCAGACTTCGACAGCTTAACATGAATCCGAAAGTCTGCAGGATCGGGTTTACGTGTGGAAGCTGAAAGGTCACTGCACAACCGGTACGTTGCACGGATAACAAAACTGCTGAGTGTTTTCATATCAAACGAAAAATTGAAATCTGTAGAAACCCTAGGGGATCCTGGAGCCTAGTTCCCATCAATTATAGTAACAACCAACTCAGCTTATTCCAGAAAAACGTCACAAAAAAATATTTACGTTTTTGTTTTTAATTTCTATTTTTAGGTTAGCAAACTACAATTACAATCAACTCCTGCTTGTAGTTACACTCGGTTAACTAAAACTGATTACGTGAGAAAACCCGAAACAGTCTCTGTGGGATCGACAACCCGAGTTGAAATACACCCGTATTACTTGATTTCGTATACTTGCGAATAGCCTCTATTCTGCGCATCAAGTTTTTGGCGCCGTTGCCGCGGACTTTTTAGGGTCTATTTAGTTGTCAGAATTAGTTTTCAGATTTTTTTTATTTTTATTTTTAGTTTCGTTATTTTTTCTTTTATCTCACTGCTTTTTGAATCTGCGTTTTTCAGGACTGTTCAGTTGATGCCCAGATTGCCTCGCGATTTGGTACCACCACTCGACAATCCAGAAAAGTTGTACACCGAACAGAACCGCAGAAACCGAGAAAGCAGAATGGCAGCCAACCAGAGAGACAATCCCGAAAACCCTGCAACCGGTGGGGAGGAACGAGAGACTCGTACCCCAGCCCAAATGGCTCGGTACATCCAAGAGCTTAGCACAGCGGGCCTTGTTGCCCAAAGCAAGCAGAGAACGTATAACCGATCTGGGAAAGCAATGGTGGAGAATTTCGAAGTGCCCACCGGGGGGCATGAGCGAGCTATTGTGGTGCGCGAGATCACCGCCGAGCACTTTGACATCAAACCCTCCACCATCCAGACGGTACAGACTCTTTGCCCGTTTCATGGAAAGGCCGACGAACACCCGAACGACTTCATAGGGAAATTCGGGGATTACTGAAACAAGGTCAGATACAAGGGGGTAGACGCTGAGGCACTTATGCTAATCATGTTCCCATATTGCCTATTCGGAGTAGCCAAAGACTGGCTCGAATCCGGACCACCCAAATCCATCACTACGTGGAAGGAGTGTGTCACAGACTTTCTGGCAAAATTTTATCCCGCTTCCCGATTCATTCAGTTACAGAGCGAGATTCTGTCATTCAAGCAGAAGATGGGGGAGACGGTGGTAGGCGCGTGGGACAGACTCATGATATTGGTGAAGAGATGCCAAAATCACGGTTTTGGAGATGCGAAGATCCTGCAGGTATTCTACCACGCCCTAGACAGGGAGAATGCTGACAGGATTGACAGAGAAGCCGGGGGAAACTTTCTGTATCATGTGGACAAAGATGGTGCATACGACCTGATGAAGCAGTTAGCCAAACAGGACACCTGACTGTTTGACGATCGTAGGATGACGGCTAGAGCCGAACCAGCGGAAGACGACCGGATAGATAATCTGGCCAAGATCGTTCAGGACTTGGTCAAGAAAGTCTACTCGGATAAGAAGACCGTTTCAGTAGTGGGAGAACCTGATTTGGACACGGCCATTGAGGAACTGAGAACCGAAGACAACAATTACGTACAGCAGCAGTGGGACCCGAGCCGGTATAGACCGGGTACGAGAGATCATCCCGAGTTCCGGTACGGAAACCCGAATTCCGCAGTTTATGCACCGGGGTTCCAGCACAGGCCACCAGCCCAGCAGGCTGCACCGACACAGTAGGTTCAGTCGGGCCCATCTACACAGCAGTACGACGCCCAGATGAAGAAGATCGAGTCCATGTTTCAGACCATGGAGACCCGGTTCGCACATATGGATGCCCTGACAGCAGACATGCAGACAACCAAAACGTCACTGCGCGCTTTGGAGGTACAAGAGGGGCAGTTAGCACAGCAGCTAACGGAGAAACAGCCAGGAAACCTGCCCTCGAATACAGTGAATAATCCACGGGCTCAAATTAATGCTATCTCCACTCGGAGTGTATTGGCGCTGCAATATCCACCGTATCCTAGCCACGCTCGCGCAGAAAAGTCAAAACAAGTAGAACGCAACTTATCGGGCCAGGATGACAGCTCAGTCGACCGCCCCCAGACGAAGGGCTCGGTTGAGCAGGATGCAGTGCAGAACGAGACAGATGCAGAAACGGTACCTGTCTCCAAGGAGGTGCCATACCCCTTGAGGACACGAAAGAGGGATGACAGCAAGGACTACGCCAGGTTTCTCGAGATGTTCAAACAGCTGCAGATCAACATACCCTTTTCTGAGGCTTTGGCGAAGATGCCCACTTATGCAAAATTCCTCAAGGACATCTTTTATGGGAGAAGGCGGATGAGTGATTTCGAGACCATAAACCTGACGGCAGAAATGAGCAACTGTGTGAAGAATGGGCTACCGAGGAAGAGAAAGGATCCTGGCAGTTTTGTTATACCGGTCACCCTAAGTAATGCTTACACAGGAAAGGCTCTGTGTGACCTAGGGGCCAGCATCAACCTGATGCCATTAACGATTTTCAAAAGTTTGAAAGTCGGTGAACCCCGACCCACCAGAATCATGCTGCAGATGGCAGACAGGTCCGTAAAACAGGCTTATGGGGTTATCGAGGATATTTTGGTAAAAGTCGGCGATCTGATTTGTCCGAGAGATTTCGTCATCCTGGAAATGGAGGCAGGGGAGGTACCGCTCATACTTGGCAAGCCGTTTTTGGCTACTGGCGAAGCTATGATAAAATGCAAGAGCGGGGAACTGACGATGCAGATTAACGAGGACAAGGTGAAATTTAACGTTTTCAAAAATCTGCAACTGCCAAATTACTACGACCACGAGGATATCTTTGCCATAGACGTGGTTGACGAAGGCTGGGAAAACGAGGAGATGGACCAATTGTGGGAAGAGATTGACAACATGTACGGGGAAGAAAAGGAGAAGACTCGGTGCGAGCATGCCATGAGAGCCGAAGACTGGACCACTTTGCACCGGGAAGAAGATGGCGGGCAAGAGATGATTCTGGTCCCGTCACTCAAGGAACCACTCGCACTGGAGCTGAAACCGCTCCCAAGCCATCTCAGGTATGCGTATATTGGTGATGATAGTACTCTGTCTGTAATTGTTTCGTCCCGTTTATCTCAGGAACAGGAGCAGAAACTGCTGGAGGTATTGCGAGAGCATAAGGAAGCAATCGCCTGGACGATTGCGGATATTAAGGGGATCAGCCCCTCCTATTGCATGCACAAGATCAGAATTGAGGAAGGCAATAAACCGGTAATTCATCCCCAGCGGAGACTGAATCCGAACATGAAAGACGTTGTGCGTAAAGAGGTCATGAAGTGGCTGGAAGTAGGAATCATATACCCCATATCTGACAGCACTTGGATCAGCCCGGTCCAGTGCGTACCCAAAAAGGGGGGGTATTACGGTGGTGCAGAATAATGACCAGGAACACATTGCGCAGCGCACCGTTACAGGCTGGCGGATCTGTATGGACTATCGGAGGCTAAACGACGCAACACTGAAAGACCACTTCCCGCTACCATTCATGGACCAGATGTTGGACAGGCTCGTTCATCACGCTTATTACTGTTTTCTGGACGGGTACTCGAGGTACAACCAGATTTGCATAGTCCCGGAAGATCAGGAAAAGACAACGTTTACCTGCCTGTACGGTACGTTCGCGTTCCGGCGCATGCCGTTCGGGTTGTGTAACGCTCCATCCACGTTCCAGAGATGCATGATGGCGATATTCTCCGATATGATCGAGAAAAATCTGGAGATCTTTATGGACGATTTTTCACTGTTCGGGGATAGTTTCGATGACTGCCTGCACCATCTGGGTCAGATTCTGGTCCAATGCAAAAAGGCGAATTTGGTACTAAATTGGGAGAAGTGTCACTTTATGGTCACCGAGGGGATCGTGCTGGGTCACAGAATTTCCAGCAAGGGACTCGAGGTGGACAGGGCCAAGATCGAGGTGATAAAACAGCTTCCATACCCGACAAACGTAAAGGCGATCAAGAGTTTTCTGGGACATGCAGGATTTTACCGAAGGTTCATCAAAGACTTTTCCAAGATCACAAAGACACTCTGCGCTTTACTTGAAAAAGACGTGCCCTTTGATTTTGATACAGCATGTCAGCAGGCATTTGACCATTTAAAGGAGAAGCTGACCAGAGCCCCGGTTATTACTACGCCGGATTGGTCACTCCCGTTTGAGCTAATGTGTGACGCCAGCGACTACGCAATCGGTGCAGTCTTGGGGCAGCGAAAGGATAAGGTCTGCCACGTGATATATTATGCGATCCGGGTACTCAACGATGCCCAACTCAACTATGGAACGACAGAAAAGGAACTGCTTGCTGTGGTGTATGCCCTGGAAAAATTCAGGCCATATTTGGTCGGGTTAAAAGTTATCGTTTTTACCGACCATACTGCTCTGAAATATCTGTTGGACAAGAAGGACGCAAAACCGAGACTGTTGAGGTGGGTATTATTGATGCAGGAATTCGACGTGGAAATCCGGGACAAGAAGGGAGTTGAGAACATAGTAGCGGACCACCTATCCAGGCTCGAGAATGCTAAGGTGGACCCGGTACCAATCAAGGAAAACTTCCCGGACGAGCACATCATGGCAGTGAAAATCGGGAGACCGTGGTACTACGCCATAGCCAATTACTTGGTAACTGGCACGCTTCCAGAGGACCTTAGCCCGTCTCAGCGAAAGCGGTTTGTTTCCGAGAGCCGACGGTATTTCTGGGATGACCCATACCTATTCAAACAGGGGGCCGATATCCTGAGAAGGTGCATTCCGACCCACGAAGCCTAGAACGTAATCAGACACTGTCACTCATCACAGTGTGGGGGTCATTTTGGGGGAACACGTACAGCACATAAAATACTGCAGTCCGGTTTTTTCTGGCCGACAATCTTTAAGGATTGTCACGACTATGTGCAGGGATGTGATAGATGCTAGAGAACAGGGAACACGTCACACAGGGACGAGATGCCGATGACAGTGTGGCAGGAAGTGGAACCCTTCGATGTGTGGGGTATTGACTTTATGGGGTAGTTCCCGTCTTCTATGGGTAACCTCTACATCCTGCTTGCAGTGGATTATGTGACTAAGTGGATCGAGGCGATCGCGTGTAAGAAAAACGATGCAGCCACCGTTGAGCGTTTTCTGAAACGCAACATTTTTACTCGTTCAGGAACTCCCAGGGAAATGATCAGTGACGAGGGCTCACACTTCATCAATCGAGTTTTTGTGAAAGTTCTGAAACAGTACGGCGTGTCATTTCACAAGGTGTCGTTACCTTACCATCCACAGACAAACGGGCAAGCCGAGGTTTCCAACAGAGAGATCAAAAGCATACTCGAGAAAACGGTGAATCTCTGCCGAAAGGATTGGTCCATAAGACTGGACGATGCGCTCTGGGCCTACAGGACAGCTTTCAAAACACCGCTGGGAATGTCGCCATACCTGCTCGTGTTTGGGAAAGCATGCCACTTACCAGTTGAATTGGAGCATAAAGCGTACTGGGCCATCAAGCTGCTCAACATGGATCAGAATCTGGCAGGAGATAAGAGAAAAATGGCGCTGCTGGAATTGGAGGAGTTCCGCAGAACGACTTTTGATAGCGCCAAAATTTACAAAGAGAAGACAAAGAAATGGCATGATCAGCGCATCACGCCAAAGCAGTTTAATGAAGGAGATAAAGTGCTTATCTACAACACCTGGATGCGGTTCTTTCCGGGAAAACTGAGGTCTCGTTGGTCGGGCCCGTTCATCATCAAGATTTTTGCATGGGGTACATTCGAGCTAGAGAATCCAAAAGATAATTCCAGCTTCAGTGTGAATGGGAATCGGATCAAGCCGTATCTCGAGACAGCCGAAGTCGTCAAAGTAGACCCCGTCTATTTTGACGACCCGTGAGAGGTAACCAGGTCGGGCCGTCGACCGTAAATCACAAAGCGCTGATTGGGGGCAACCCAAAGTAATCGTTAATTAATTTATTTTAATTATTTTATTCATTTATTTTATTCAGTTCTGAATTTTTGAGAGAGGCGAGATGAGCAGGTTTTGACTTGAAATTAAGTATGTGCAGATGCAGCAAAACAGAAAACAGGCAGAAACGGGAAAACAGAGGAAGAAAGAGAGAAATAAAAAAATGGAAAAATAGATGCTGCCTACGTATATACGCAGGCTGCTGCGTATATACGCAACCAGCAGCCTTTTTTCTTTTATTTTTTTTCGTTTTAAAATGTTTCTGATTGCGTATACACGCAGGTGTTGCGTATATACGCAGACAGAAGAAAAAAAATTGGAATTTTTACAAATCCCAGGGGTATTTTGGTCATTTTTCAAAAATTAGGGTATAAGAGGGGCATGGAGGCCGACGGCTCCATTGTTGGACCTCCCTCTCTCACTCTCTCTTCCTCAATTTTCTCTCCACTTGAAGAACACACATTTTGCCTCGGACCTCCAAATCAAATTCCGAGCACATTTCTGGAATCCTCTCGTCGCAAGGAGTCTATAGCAACCATCAAAATCCAGAAACAAGCAAGAATCGAGCGGGAATTTTGGATCTAGGAATGGGGTGTTCTTGAGCAAAAGGGACAATTCGAAGGAGTTAGAGGCTGAACTAGCAAAAATCGTAGAACAGAAGTTGAAAGAGGAGAACGAGAGCTTCGACTTGGTGGTTTCAGATTTTGATTCCGGGCAGTTTCATTTTCCGACGAATTTTCCGGCGACCGCCGGCGACTTTTCCGGTCAGTTCCTGGGCAGTTTTTGCATTCTTCACCCCTTTTTAGGGAAGGTCGAAAACTTTCATCTCTCTCTTTATTTTCAGTTTTGGCACGACCCGTAGTCGGGTCCGTTATTTCTGCGATTTTTGATTTTGGAGCGGCACTTGCCGTGTGGACCTCTGGTAGATCCTAGGTGGATTATTTACTGAGACACACATTTCACGTGCACGTTTCACTATTTATGCACAATTCCCGAGGTGGCACGTTTTTCGAGATTTTTAATTTTTTTTCTGCCATGGATTACGGAGTGCCGATTATTGACCCAAACCGGGACGAGTTCCCTACTGACCTCCCGAAGGAGGCAATTCACTCGGGAAAATATGACAGTTTTTGTTTTGTTAACCATTATGCCCATTACTATTGCATTACGGGGACGAAGATGGGTCATAAACTGCCTAGGGAGTACCATTTCGAGGTAGATCACATTAGTATGCCTCCAGAGATGGCTACGTATGCTAGTCGTTCTGACCTTTTCGGACAGTCCCTGACCGGGTTTGCGGATGTGTCCATCTCCTCGTTGGTTCGAGAGTTTTATAGCAACCTTATGCATAAGGGGGCAGGGGAGGCCAACGGTGACACCCGCTGGGTGTTTTGCCGTAGGCGGTTTATGTTGGCGACGATGGACAGTATCCGCCAGGCCTACGGGATATCATTGATGAATGTCCCCTGCGCCTATGCTGAGTGTGATGACTACCCACCGAGCGATGCAGATATTCTGCGGGTTGTGACTGGTGGTGCCGCGGGGGCCCACTTCGAGAGAGGCGATGAGGGGCAGAGAGGCATGAAACTGCACTCTCGATTTATTACCGGACCACCACGGTGGTGGGCCGAGTGGGTGGTGAACCGCGTGGTGGGGATCCAGCATTTTACCCATTTGGATTACGAGTATGTCCTTTTGGTATATTGCTTAGTTCTCCGGAGAGATGTCGACATCCCGCGTCGCATTTGGGTTTATATGCGAGAACTGAATGCGACCGCTAGCCATAAGGGGTTGGGGTATAGCAACCTCATCGCCAAACTGGATCGGGAGTATGATGTTCCTTTGATTCTCCAGGAGGGCGACTTAGACCTTCCAATTCTGAGGACCTATAGGAAGATAGTGACCCGTAACCCTGGCCCACCTGGTCTTCACGAGCCGGTCGTTGACCTAGACGAGGATGACGACCTCATGGAGGAGGACCCTTACACTGCACCTGCCCCTTCCCCTAGGAGGAGATCGACTCAGGAGAGACCCGTCAATCGGCAGGCATCGGCCGGACTTCGGCGATGCCGTACAATTCGAGAGAGTGAGCATGGAGAGTCGAGTAGGCAGGGTAGTCAGAGAGCTGCCCCTAGTCAGCCAGCCAGAGAGGGTGGCGAGCCGGTCCCACGGGCCGACCCGACTCCGAGAGCTAGACTGGTCCTACCACGTAGGCTGTCCCGAGTAGACGAGGGATTTGAGGGTTGTCATGGGGGCCAAAAGTCCATGGGGGAGAAACTGCTCGCGAAAGCGGGCAAGCTTTGGAGGGCATTCAAGCACTCCCGACGGACTCAGCAGAAGATGGCGACGGACCATAACGCTGCATTCACCAGTATTTGAGAGGAGCCGCGTGAGGCAGCTCGGCACGCAGGCCGAGAACCGCCGTTACCGCTGTATTCCCCGCCCACCTACTCCAGCAACTACACTACGAGTTGGTCAGACGAGGCGGACTCTAGCGAGTTTACCTCCGCTCCACCTCCCCCGACTCACCCACCTCCGCCACCTGAGCGACAGCAGAGACGTCAGTCTGGGACACGATCCCAGCAGCCCACGGGTCGTCAGACTGGGTCACGAACCGAGCAGCCTTCGAGTGGCAGGACGCGGTTACGATCCCAGCCACCTAGCAGTTGAACTGGATCAGAGTCCCAGTCCTCCAACTACCGTCCCCGTCCACGCACACGACGGGCGGTCCTCTACCGGGCTGACTCTGGCGGCAGCTGTACGAGTAGCATATCCGGTTCCCCGGAAACCGGGTCAGACCCGACATTTTTCCGGACGAGTGAGTGCCATGAGGGCATGCCACCTCTTAGTGTGGGGGTGGTAGTCGTGTCTGCATTAACCCAGTCTGCACGTTTTTTCATATTTATTTGCAGTTTTTATTTTATATTTTTTGAGTCAGCATATTTTCGTTATTTGAGTCAACCCACCACAAACATTCTAGCCGTGCATGGTATATTTAAAAAAAATTGAAAAAAAAATATATAAAAAAATTTTATACTGCTGCTTGCGTATATACGCAGCCTGCTGCGTATATACGCAGACAGCAGTGTTTTATTTTTTCAAAAAAATCCTAAAAATTAAAAATTCAGAAAATTTTGAGAAAGGGCAATCGAGATAACAGAAACAGCGGAGAAATTGAGGTTGAATTCTTTGATAGAAAAGAAAACTTGCACCGAGGTATAGTAGATAGGTGAGAGCCAGTGACCTTTAGGATCCGAAAGTAATTTTCACCTGAGCTAAGAATCCGACTAGTTGCTACACCACCGTCATCTAGGTAGTCGACAACCCGCCCACGGGCGCCGTCACGGTCATCGCATTTTTCGGTGGAGTGACTGGCTATCAAGGGACCTCACGTCCTGTTTCTTACCCCTAGGTCCAATTAGTCAACCCGTTTGAAGCCATTTACCCCGTTTATTCTAAGCCACTGTAGCCTAGGCAGCCTTCTTTAAGACCTTCATAAGTCGATAGTTGGCTATTCTACGCGTTATGACAGAGGGAGTGAGTAGGGTGGGTTTTAGATGGGAGAGCTTCATGATTTATCAGTTTTGGACAGTTTTAACATCGACACGTTTTTCGAGGGAAGGACAGGGTGTGTTAGTGGCGACAGTGCATTAATTTGCGGAGGTGGATCACTGCATTACATAGTGACCACAGAAGGAGTTAGTCGCGTGCGAGCATCTTTTCGCACAAAACGAGGTTCCGGGGGTTGTAGGGTTAATTGGTGGTTGTGCCGTTTTTCTACATCTTTGGTGATGAGGAGGTTCGGTGGGACTGCACAGTATCATCTCGACTACGGGATCAGCACTTCAGGGTTAGTGTGGGGGTACTTCACATGAGGACATCTTACGTACCCCACGACAGAGATTTATTTTCACTCACTCAGCTTTAGTCAGTTTAATTATTGTCATTATTCGTGTATTTATTTATGTATATGGTTAAAAAAAGAGAAGAAAAAAAAGAAAAGAAAAAAATAAAAAAAGAAAAAGAAAAAGAAAAAGAAAAAGAAAAAGAAAAAGCAATGTTCTAGTTTTTAGTTTCTTTTTGTCGTTTATATTATTTAATAAAAGGCTGAGTGAGTGGCACCATTTTCGAGACGCTTACACCACTTCACATTTGTGGTCGCGAGCACGGCAAAGACACACCGGGGGCAGAGGAATTGGGAAAGCAGGAACTTAGGTGTTTCGGACAGTTTTTCGGGATCTCGGTGAGGGGTGTGAGTTTGGTAAATTGTGAGAATGTCATAACAAGTAGGACTGTGTCGTAACTCGATACATATATATCCTACCTGTTAGACTTAGATCCTATCGGAAAAAGCTGGGATGGTAAGTTAGCTAGGGATTTGCTCAGGATGATAACGAAATTAGTAGTACTTTGGTCTAGTGCTTAAATTCACCATATAAATGTGTTCAGGCTTACCGATCGCTTGCAGGGAAGTACTTTTTGAAAAGGGTGAGGTCGCGAGGACACACTGGTTATGTTTTTTTGAGATTGCCCAATCTCGCCAAAAATAATTTGTCATAAGTATGTTTTGATTCTTTTTGAGTCTGTGTATATTCTATCTGAGTTAGTTTTCTATCGAGTCGTCTGGTTGAAAGGTTCGGGTCGAAAGAGTATGCAAAGGTAGTGTATGCACGGCAGGTCCGGTTTTACGAGGGCAAAAATGTATTTGCAGGCTAGTGTATACGGGGTTTTCTCGGGACGAGCAATGCCTAGTTTGGGGGTATTTGATAACGCCCAATTAGGGGTTATCTTTTAGCCTGATTTCACGAGCGTTTGTGTCGGAAAACAGCGTCTTTTGCCGGCATTTGCCTTAGAATGCCTCGGGAAGTTAGAACAAGACGTTTATTTGTACTTTCTGGATTCCTGCTTATTTATTGCTTTTATTGGATATGATCGCGGGTTCTGTTCATGTTGCCTTTTCAGGAACAGGTTCAGGAGGTGCATCGGGAAGCGTGACGGGACCAAACCGGGTCCGTCTCGGGAAACGTTCACGAGATCGAGCCAATACGGGAACACGGAAAAGTAGGAAAACACCAAGGGAGGCAAACCGGAGACTTCAGGCAGAAGTGTGGGACCCAGGAGACCCAACCGGGCCCGGCAGAGGACCAAGCCAGACCAAGACAAGCCCTGCCTGCGTATATACGCAGGGTCTTGCGTATATACGCAGCTCTTGGGTATATACGTAGGCATGAGGTGGGGGAGTGTGATTGGTGGGCCCTGGTTGCGTATATGCGCAGCCTGTTGCGTATATACGCAGCCAGGTTGACTTTTTTTCCGAGTCGGTGGACCGATGGCAGTTTTCGTAAATTCTGGCACAAGCAGTTCGGGAAAAAACAGCACTATTTAAAAACTCGTCCAGACTCATTTTGAGACACACAATACACAGGACAACTGAAGGACAAGTCAGAGCATCCCCGAAGAGCACGGAAGAACGATTCGAGATTCGAAGACTTAGTTTGATTTCATTCTCTCTCTTTACATTCAGAAACTGTTTTTTAATATTATGACTCTTAGTAGCTAAACTTCTTACCTAGGTTCTCGATGAACCTAGGGTTTCGTATCCAGATTTTATGACTAGTTTGATTATGGATTCATGATTGTTATCTTAATTCAGCAAGTTGTATTTGTTATTCTGGCTTTTATTATTCTCGTATATGCATGATAGGATTGATCACCCAGGATTGCTATAGACCCGAGCCTGCAGGTGAAAACGTCAGGTTAGGGTTAGGAAGAAAAGTCAGGATTTAGTACCTTACCCTGATAGACCGACCAGAGAAAGGGAGATAGGGCTAGCACCGAAAAATGTGAGACCAACTATTAGAGAAGTTGACCCGGGCCATTCGGACAGTTTAGAAACCCTAACAGGATTAGAACGAGACTGCAGACTTTGGCAGCTTAACAGGAATCCAAAAGTCTGCAGGATCTGGTTTACGTGTGGAAGCTGAAAGGTCACTGCACAACCGGTACGTTGCACGGATAACAAAACTGCTGAGTGTTTTCATATCAAACGAAAAACTGATATCAGTAGAAACCCTAGGGGATCCTGGAGCCTAGTTCCCATCAATTATAGTAACAACCAACTCAGTTTATTCCAGAAAAAAGTCACAAAAAAATATTTACGTTTACGTTTTCGTTTTTAATTTCTGTTTTTAGGTTAGCGAACTACAATTACAATCAACTCCTCCTTGTAGTTACACTCGGTTAACTAAAACTGATTACGTGAGAAAACCCGAAACAATCTCTGTGGGATCGAAAACCCGAGTTGAAATACACCCGGTATTACTTGATTTCGTATACTTGCGAATAGTCTGTATTCTGCGCATCAGTATCACCACCCCTTCTTCTAGAGATGTACCTTTTCCATTGAAAACCAGGAAGAAGAAGGATGACTATGAGGAGTACAGGCGATTTCTTAGTATTTTCTCCAAGCTGCACATCAACATTCCACTGAGGGAGGCGCTGCAGCAAATGCCTAAATATGTGTGGTTTATCAAGGATGCAACCCTTGGGAGAAAATCTATGGATAACTTTTAGATAGTAAAACTGAAGGAACATGTAATTTCATGTGTCTTGCATGGGCTACCCAAGAAGAAGAAAGATCCAGGTAGTTTTGTGATTGAAGCTACACTTGGCGGGGCCTATACAGGCAGGGTTCTATGTGATCTGGGGGCGAGTGTCAACTTGATGCCGCTTTCAGTATTTAAAAATCTAGGTGTGGGGGAGCCTCGTAAAACCTGGATCAATCTACAGTTCGCAGATAAGTCATCCAAGAAGGCCATTGGGGTGGTAGAAGACTTACTTGTGAGGGTTGGTAGTTTGATCATGCCAGCCGACTTTGTGATACTGGACATGCCCATTGGTGACGTTCCGATCATTCTTGGTAGGCCCTTTCTGGCTACGTGTCGGACGTTAATTGATGTAGAGAATGGGGAGTTGATCATGAGGGTCAACGATACTGTGGAGACCTGTCGGGTTTTCAAACCAACTCCTCTGTACAATCGTGAGGTGAAACTAGGATTTCCATTTCCCGTGCAAGTTAGGCGAGGGATTCCAGAGCTGACACAGGAGGATCTGCCAGAACTTAAGGGCAAAGCATCGAGTGTGCAGGCGCACGAGGTAGTTATGAGCATCCAGCGCCAAAAATTTGGATGCGAAACAACCTGCCAAACCACCTTTCTGAGGCTCACGAGGTAAAATGGCCGGGCCGTCGACCTTAAATTACAAGCGCTGCTTTGGAGGCAACCCAATGTAGAGTAGGATGCTTTTTGTTTTTGTTTTGATATATTTATGAGTTCTCTATATTTGACTATGAGGGGTGAGAGAGAGTGGACTTATTTTTCCAATCAGTGTGCAGGGACATGGGTACAGAAGACGCACCAGATTTCCCTTCTGGATGTGCGTGCTAGAGATTTCACGAAATTGTGGAAAGAAAAAGCCCCACATGAGTATGCATATAACATATAGAGGATTGATCGAGGTCGAGGAGAAATTACAATATGTTGAGTGCCACACGCATAAGAGGGCTACATTTCATGTCCTAGACGCACATCGAAATCTGGGCGCGTAGAGACTTCTCCGGAAATTGTCAACGGTCCAAAAGACCCCTTCTTGTTGTATTTTCGCGGCAACGGTGCCCATGTAGGTCCGGGTACCTAGGTACCTCTAACTCTCTCTCGTTTATACGTTTCAAGCGAGGCAACCTCCTGTTTGATCTCTAAATTTGTTGAGGACAACGAATCGCTTAAGTGTGAGAGGGGGGGGGGGTTTGTATCTACTTTCACTAGCCATGTTTCCTATTCATAGCCTTGTTATATATAGTTGTGTAGTATTGTGTCGTATTTGTGGTTAGTGTTGAGTGTTTTGAAATACTGTAGTATTGTGTGAAGTTATTTTCTGCATTGTTGTGCACTTTTACTTTATTGAGTCCCCTACCGAAACTTGTGTTAAGTCGAGTTGGCCCAAACATACAGCGTTAGGAAAAAAAATCAAAAATCATGAAAAAATTTGAAAACTTTTGAGAAAGGGCGATTGAAGAGAGTGAATGTGGAGATGGCTTAATGATATAATTCCTTAGGAGTATGAAAATATGAGGTGAGGTAGACGCGAGAATCTGGAGTAGGAAGACTTATAGGGCTAATGCACATTAGAAATGCGAGTAGCTGCCTCTCAGACTGGTTATCCTACTAGCGCTACACCACCGTTACTTAGGTAGTCGTCAACCCTCCTCGTAGTGGCAAATGAACAGCTGTGCAAGTGATTTTTATGGGGGCCTCACGTCCCGTCACCATCTCCTATGTCCATTAGTTACCCCTATTGATCTGTTTACCCCTTTTATTCACAGCCTCTAGCCTAGGAAACCGTTCATTTGTGAATTTCATCACTAGTTAGAATGGTCTTCCTATGCACCATGATAGAGGGAGTTGAGTTAGGGAGGTTCGATGAGGGTGAGCTGATACAATACATCTTGTGTGGATTCTCTTACATGTCATCTATTGAGGGGATAAGAGGGTGAGTTAGAGACGGCATCACACTTAGGTGTGGCGGTGAGTCGTGTCCTTACACCACGACCACAGGTGGAGTGCCATAGTGCGTGATATTTTTTCCGCCGGTATGGGGTGGGGGTTGATTGAGCTTATAGGAGGTCGTGCTTTGATTTTTAGTTATATTCTCTATATCTTAGGTGATGAGGAGGATCATAAAAGCACGTATCACATTTGGCTACCGGGTTTTGATTCAGTTTACATCAATTTTCGGGTGTCAACGATTATTTGATTATATTACCGATTTGGCACAGTCAACCCCCACATTATCTGCTTTGATATTGGATCTCCTCGGATATTACTATGGTATGATTGGCTCCATGTGTTAATGTTATTTTTGTGAAAATGAAAAAAAAAAATTGTTTGGAAATTGAAAGTGAATGGGATAAGGAGCTTGCTCTACACTTTATGAAGAACCGAGGATATTAGCTATGGATCTTGATCACTGTTTCACAGTCGTGGCCGCGAGAACGGCGTTGCACCAAGATTGAGGGAATGAGGGTCGGAGTAGTGAGATTCGAAGGGGTTCCTTGGATTTTAGTGAGGGAGTGTGAGAATCAGGTTTTGTGAGTCATATCATGACGTCTAGGACCACGCTTCTAAATATCCTATCCTACCCATCCTAAGCCGTCAGCAGTGTGAACCCGTGGATAAATAGCTCGGAAGGTAAGTGCTAGGGATATGTTTCATGAGTGTGCGGAAGCAATGTCTTAAGTGTTCGTGCCCGTTCTGTCTAACGAAACTGGCCGCAAGTTCTCCCGATCACCAAAGTTAAAGAATTTCCGAGGGAATATGAGAGCCTTATGACTTGCCGGTTTACTTTTTGAGATTGCCCAATCTCTAGCTAAGAAAAAAAATATGTGTTGTTTTAATATCTCATTGTTTATAAACGAGTTGCATTGTATAGTGTTGGGTTTTGACGTAGGTAACGCAGCGGAATAACAAAAATTAATCCTACTCAAAGCCCACCAAGGATCACAGGAAGAGACATCATAACATGATTAAGGACATAGAAGATGTGTACCTTTTGATTTGTGAGATCACACGAAGAATGATGTCCTCGTCTCTACGGTTGATCCACGTCTAGAGGTGAGATCTAGATTCTTCCTTCAATCAAGTGCTAGCTTGAACCTTGGAGGAAGAGGGATGAGGATCAAAGCAACCAAGCAACAAGGCAACGAAGGAGGGGCGGCCTCCCTTCTTGCCGTCGGGTAAGGGGGCGGACGAGGGCTAGGGTTTCGGCCCTAGCTCTTGTTTTGCTCTCTCTTTTGCTCTCTCCCACTCTTTGTGTGTTATGACTAATAACTCATGTAGTGGGAAGGAAGCTAGAGCCTCCTTTATATACTCCAACAACTCCTTGTTGTTTCCATAAAAGAGTTTTCTTATTCTAGTAGGACTAGAACTATTCCCTTCCTTGCAAATTAGTCCTACTAAGTTTGCAAGGTGTTGCACAATGATCCTTCTATTAATTAATCCATATTAATTAATCCCAAATCTAGCTCTACTCTATTTGACGTGTGACCCCATAGGTTTCTATATAGTTGGTAGTAACTATTACTAACATGGAGCGGTGTCTAGCAACACATCCATGCAACCCAACCAATAGAAATAGTCAGTGATCCCGACAAACCTTTGTGCCCAATATATCATATTGCATTATCCCTTTGTCTCCATATCCGGATTGGACACGAGACATAAATAGTCACACTCGTATATCCAATCCATAGTTCCTCGATCCTGGGAATACGCTTATGCTTGCAGATAACATTAATATCTCCATATTAATTTATCTGAGTCTGGCCAGACATTCAATAAGCCTCATCCCTCGAGTGGCCGTGGATATTTACTCCCATTATGTGGGAGGGACAAATCCTATCTACATCACTACGATCTCTAAGCTTGCTTCCTATCACGCCCGATAGCCACCTTTATGATTACCCAGTTACGGTGTAACGTTTGATAACATCAAAGCGCAATATTTCACAACTAGAGTATCTAGTGACTTCAAGTCTAAGGATTGCAATAATATTAGCACTACGAAAAGCGATTGTGACTTCACATAATCTAATGTATCCTTTTCGTCATGGGTCAATCCAGTATGCCATTACTCCTAATGCATACCCATGTGTTAGACTTGATATCTCCATATCAATCTACCCACATACTAGTCTATATTTGATTGTCCTATTAATCAATATAATTGACTAGGGATATTTAAGATAAATAACACAATTTATCTAAGGACTTCATTATATTAAATATCGCCATAAATAATAAATGAATATTCTAGCCAAAACATTGTTCATACTAAATCTACGATTGCCTCTAGGGCATCTATTCCAACAGTCTCCCACTTGCACTAGAGCCAATCTGGCGCATCTCGTATGCCTATAGATCTGGCGTGCCCTTCATGCTTTCGCTGCGCAAGAGGTTTCGTGAGCGGATCTGACACGTTGTCATCTGTCGGAATCTTGCATATCTTCACATCTCCTCGATCGATCATATCACGAATAAGATGGAATCTCCTAAGTACATGCTTTGACTTTTGGTGCGATCTTGGTTCCTTTGCTTGTGCGATTGCCCCAGAGTTGTCACAGTACAACTCTACGGGATCCACTATGCTAGGGACCACACCGAGCTCAGTGATAAACTTCTTTATCCATACTGCCTCTTTTGCTGCTTCCGCAGCAGCGATGTACTCAGCTTCTGTTGTAGAATCAGCAACTGTGCCTTGCTTGGAACTCTTCCAGCTCACAGCTCCTCCATTCAGGCAAAACACGTATCCAGACTGCGATCTGTAATCATCCTTGTCGGTTTGGAAGCTTGCGTCAGTGTAACCCTTTACACTTAGCTCTTCCATTCCTCCAAATATCAAGAACACATCCTTAGTTCTTCTCAAGTACTTTAGGATGTTCTTGACAGCAATCCAGTGACTCTCACCCGGATTGGACTGATACCTGCTCACCATACTCAACGCGTATGATACGTCTGGTCTAGTACATAGCATGGCGTACATGATGGATCCTATGGCCGAAGCATAGGGTATCCTGCTCATGCGGTCCTTCTCCATCTCGTTGGAGGGACAGTCATTCTTGGACAGAGTGACTCCATGTGACATGGGCAAGAATCCCTTCTTGGAATCTTGCATGTTGAACCTCTTCAACACCTTGTCAATATATGTACTCTGACTTAGGCCAAGCAACCTTTTAGATCTATCTCTATAGATCTTTATACCAAGTATATAGGCTGCATCTCCTAAGTCTTTCATCGCAAAGCACTTTCCTAGCCAATCTTTAACAGATTGCAGAGTAGGAATATCATTGCCAATGATTAGTATGTCATCCACATACAAGACCAGAAACACTATAGAGCTCCCACTAACCTTCCTGTAAACACAAGGCTCATCTTCGTTCTTGATGAAGCCAAACTCTTTGACTGCGTCATCAAAACGTCGATTCCAGCTCCTAGAAGCTTGCTTTAATCCATAAATGGATCTTTGCAGCTTACAGACTTTATTGTCATTCTCTGGATCCTCAAAACCCTCTGGTTGTGTCATATACACATCCTCAAGGAGGTTCCCATAAAGGAACGCTGTTTTGACATCCATTTGCCAAATCTCATAGTCGTAGTATGCTGCAATAGCAAGTAAGATTCGAATGGATTTAGTCATGGCGACTGGTGAAAAGGTCTCATCATAGTCAATACCATGAATTTGTCTATAACCTTTGGCCACCAATCGCCCCTTATAGGCAACTACCTTGCCATCCATGTCGGTCTTCTTCTTGAAGACCCACTTGCACCCTATGGGTCGAGCCCCTTCGGGTGGTTCCACCAAAGTCCATACTTTGTTGGTGTACATGGAATCCATTTCTGATCTCATGGCTTCTAGCCACTTCTTAGAGTCTGGGCCACTCATGGCTTCTCCATAGTTTGCAGGCTCATCATCCATGAGTGGTACGTCATCGGGCTCAGTCACGAGAAGTCCATACCTCTCTGGCTCATGACGCACTCTACCTGATCTACGGAGTTCCTGTGTTACCTGAACAGGCTCTTCCACAACTTCTTGTGGTTCCTGTTCATGTTCCATTATTGGTTCAGTGGTTTGTGGTTCATGAATTTCTTCAAGTTCTACAACCCTCCCACTTGCTTCTTTAGAGACTAGTTCTCTTTCTAGAAACACGCCGGTCCGAGCAACAAACACTTTGTTTTCGGTAGGGTTATAGAAGTAATATCCTTTAGTCTCTTTAGGATATCCCACAAACTTGCACTTATCCGCTTTAGGCCCGAGCTTGTCTGTTTGTAAACGCTTTACATAGACGTCGCAGCCCCAAATCTTTATGAAAGACACTATGGGACGCCTCCCAGTCCATATCTCATATGGCGTCTTCATAACTGATTTGGATGGAACACGGTTAATGGTAAAAGCTGCAGTCATTAGAGCATGTCCCCAAAAGGATATCGGAAGATCTGTTTGAGACATCATAGATCGCACCATATCTAATAGAGTGCGATTCCTCCTCTCAGATACACCATTCCATTGTGGTGTTCCGGGTGGAGTGAGCTGGGATACAATCCCACACTCTCTAAGATACTCATCAAACTCTTGGCTTAAGTATTCTCCTCCACGATCCGATCGTAGAGCTTTAATACTTTTGCCAAGTTGCTTCTCTACTTCACTCTTGAATTCTTTGAACAATTCAAAGGATTCGGATTTGGCCTTCATAAGGTATACAAATCCATATCTACTGAAATCATCAGTAAATGTGATGAAGTAGGTATAGCCACCTCTGGCAGGCGTGGGGAATGGTCCGCATACATCAGTATGTATGAGTGCCAATAACTCACTAGTCCGCTCGCCTTTCTTATTGAAAGGGGACTTTGTCATTTTTCCCAATAAACAAGACTCACATGTCTCATATGATTCCAAATCAAATGAGTCTAGAAGTCCATCCTTATGGAGTCTAGATATGCGTTTCTCATTTATATGGCCTAAACGACAGTGCCATAGATATGTAGGATTTAAATCATTAGTTTTAATCCTTTTAGTATTTATGTTATAGATTGGATTATTTAGATCAAGGATATACAATCCATTAGACAAATGCGCACTACAATAGTGCATACTATCAAAATAAATGGAGCAACACTTGTCCTTTATTGAAATAGAAAAACCTTTCTCGTCCAAACAAGAAACGGAAATAATGTTTCTGCTCATAGCAGGCACATAAAAGCAATTGTCTAATTCTAAAATAAGTCCAGAAGGCAAAGATAGCTCATAAACGCCTACAGCTAATGCAGCAACCCTTGCTCCATTCCCGACGCGCAAGTCTATCTCCCCTTTTCGCAATCTTCTACTTCTTTTCAAATCCTGCACATTACGACAAATGTGAGAACCACATCCGGTATCCAATACCCAGGATGATGAAATAGAGAGATTGATGTCTATAACATAAATACCTGGTGGTGGTGGAATCACTATTCCAAGCTTCTTATCCTCCAGATATTTAGGGCAATTCCTCCTCCAGTGACCCGGCTGGCTGCAGTAGTGACACTCACCTTTAGCCACGCCTCCACTAGGCTTTAGGGCTTCCTTGGATTTCGCAACTTTCTTGCTTTTTCCCTTTGAAGTAGATGCAACTGACCTGCTCTTCTTCTTGTGTACCATCATTATGGCCTTGCCCTTGCCTTTATTGATGCTTTGCTCAGCTGTCTTTAGCATGTTCAATAGGTCTGGCAAAGACTTGTTGATCTCATTCATATTATAGTTCATGATGAACTGATTATAACTGTCAGGCAACGATTGCAAGACGAGATCAGTCGCCAAGTCCTGGCCGAGTGGGAACCCCAGTCTCTCAAGGTTCTCTATATACCCGATCATTCGGAGTACATGAGGGCCTACTGGATTCCCCTCTGCAAGACTACTTTTGAACAATGCTTTAGACACTTCATAGCGCTCATGCCTTGCTTGTTCCTGAAACAATTGTTTCAAGTGTATGATCATATCATAGGCTTCCATGTTCTCGTGTTGCTTCTGAAGCTCACCAGTCATGGTACAAAGCATGAGGCAAGTCACGTCATTAGAATCATCAATATGTTTCTGACGTGCCCTTACTTCCGCTAATAGAGACTCATCTTGTGGTGGGTCTGGAATTGGAGTGTCCAAGACGTACAGCTTCTTTTCTTGCTTGAGGACAATCCTCAAGTTTCTGTACCAGTCAAGGAAATTCGTTCCAGACAATTTATCCTTCTCAAGGACAGATCGTAGGGATGAACTCGATGCGTTGTTGTTTGCCATTTGGAATTCTACAAAAATGAGAAATATGCAATTTTAGTATTTTGAACAATTTGACTATATTTAACAATGGCTAGATCATCAAATATAGCTCCCACTATTTTTCTCGGTTTAATAGCCCTCACCATTAAAGCGGAAAATATCTTTATACTTTCTAGTGGGTCCAAGATCCTTATTTCACCTTTTCTTGAGCTTGCTTTGGCAAGTCACCCAAGAATTGGTTATTTAGGTAGGAACCATTCCAATTGCATCCCATGCAACTCTTGGTCCAATTAGGTGAATAAATTTCTTTTATTCTTTATCCAATTGGATAACTCCTAATTGTCATGCCTCTAAGCTCATTAATCCAATTGATTCTTGCCTAGTTGCGTCCAACCTCTTGCTTTCAACATACACGCATTACTAGCTTGCGTCGTCCGCAACACATCATGAAAAATTAAAATCGCCTTGCTTTGGCAAGCCCGAATTTTAATAGTCCACGATCATGAAGGGTGTTTTGGCAAGAGAAGGCAAAACGCAATATTTAATTGAGGGATTTCTTTTTAATTCGTTTGGTTGATCTTTATCAACATGGTCTACTTATTTGGATTGGGCTATCCACAATAAAAGACCAACCTTGTTTATTATTATCTTGTTATCGTTTTGCTTGTAGCGCCATACACACAAAATAAATAACAAGGCATGAATAATAAACATCCACAAAATAAAAAACCGTGGCATGGATATGGCCTCTAACTAATGATATTATCAAGCCAATGATAATATCTAATTGCCCTAAAGTGCCGAGCTCATCTCCATGTGCTCCACCATAGCTGCGCGCCTAGGGATGTCTTTTGGCTCCTTTGGTTCTCCGGTCTTCTTCTCCATGCTCTTGGCTATCATCTAAATATTTCTAATTCTAGCCTAATATCTAGAATAAATAAATAATAAAAGCCTCACATGTTGAGGAGAAAAAGAACGACTCGCAGGCCGTAAAACTTAATTAATTATTACATTAATTTGATCAGCTCGCAGGCCGTAAACCAAACCACAAAAACAATAAACATCCACAATCCTAGGCCATATCCATCCACCATGCAATAAAGCACATAATACAGTTAAAACCAATTTTTAACGCGCTTGTTTAATTTTAATAAAATTGGGTAACTAGGGTTTCACAACGGTCCAAAGGGTCCAAGCCAACAAGTGGCCCGAACCCTAGGACCGCCGCACGCCTAAGGGGGGGCCGCGGCCTTGCTTGGCGCCCAAGGGAGGGGGCGGGCGGCTAGGGTTTCGGCCCTAGTCCCCTTCCTCCTTCCTTGTTGCCCAAGCAAGGTTGTTTCCTTATGGATTTAATTCCATAATTTTGTTTCCATAATTGAAAACCCCTTTTCAATCATGTGCCCATGAACCCTAATTTTTCAAGAACCCAATTATTCACATCCTATGTGATTAAACTCACCAATTTTAATCATCCAATGTTAAATTGGGTCTTGTTTTATTGAATCAAATTCAATATTGCATCTACTATGCCAATTTTTTCAGTTTTCGCGTAATAAACAATAATACGGTGTATGAACTGAAATCGTAAACACATAATATCATGTTATGCTCTACGACCTGTGGCTCTGATACCACTGTTGGGTTTTGACGTAGGTAACGCAGCGGAATAACAATAATTAATCCTACTCAAAGCCCACCAAGGATCACAGGAAGAGACATCATAACATGATTAAGGACATAGAAGATGTGTACCTTTTGATTTGTGAGATCACACGAAGAATGATGTCCTCGTCTCTACGGTTGATCCACGTCTAGAGGTGAGATCTAGATTCTTCCTTCAATCAAGTGCTAGCTTGAACCTTGGAGGAAGAGGGATGAGGATCAAAGCAACCAAGCAACAAGGCAACGAAGGAGGGGCGGCCTCCCTTCTTGCCGTCGGGTAAGGGGGCGGACGAGGGCTAGGGTTTCGGCCCTAGCTCTTGTTTTGCTCTCTCTTTTGCTCTCTCCCACTCTTTGTGTGTTATGACTAATAACTCATGTAGTGGGAAGGAAGCTAGAGCCTCCTTTATATACTCCAACAACTCCTTGTTGTTTCCATAAAAGAGTTTTCTTATTCTAGTAGGACTAGAACTATTCCCTTCCTTGCAAATTAGTCCTACTAAGTTTGCAAGGTGTTGCACAATGATCCTTCTATTAATTAATCCATATTAATTAATCCCAAATCTAGCTCTACTCTATTTGACGTGTGACCCCATAGGTTTCTATATAGTTGGTAGTAACTATTACTAACATGGAGCGGTGTCTAGCAACACATCCATGCAACCCAACCAATAGAAATAGTCAGTGATCCCGACAAACCTTTGTGCCCAATATATCATATTGCATTATCCCTTTGTCTCCATATCCGGATTGGACACGAGACATAAATAGTCACACTCGTATATCCAATCCATAGTTCCTCGATCCTGGGAATACGCTTATGCTTGCAGATAACATTAATATCTCCATATTAATTTATCTGAGTCTGGCCAGACATTCAATAAGCCTCATCCCTCGAGTGGCCGTGGATATTTACTCCCATTATGTGGGAGGGACAAATCCTATCTACATCACTACGATCTCTAAGCTTGCTTCCTATCACGCCCGATAGCCACCTTTATGATTACCCAGTTACGGTGTAACGTTTGATAACATCAAAGCGCAATATTTCACAACTAGAGTATCTAGTGACTTCAAGTCTAAGGATTGCAATAATATTAGCACTACGAAAAGCGATTGTGACTTCACATAATCTAATGTATCCTTTTCGTCATGGGTCAATCCAGTATGCCATTACTCCTAATGCATACCCATGTGTTAGACTTGATATCTCCATATCAATCTACCCACATACTAGTCTATATTTGATTGTCCTATTAATCAATATAATTGACTAGGGATATTTAAGATAAATAACACAATTTATCTAAGGACTTCATTATATTAAATATCGCCATAAATAATAAATGAATATTCTAGCCAAAACATTGTTCATACTAAATCTACGATTGCCTCTAGGGCATCTATTCCAACATATAGTTCATGTAGACTTACATAGTCGTGTGTGTGTTGTTTGTGTCACATGGCGAGTAGAATCGTATGCAATTCGGTGGATTGAAACGTAGTGTGAGAATTGATTTTGCTCGGGACGCACAAAAAGGTAGTGTGGGGGATTTTTTAACTCTCTATCGGAGTTATATTTCTTGCACATTTTATATCGTTTTGTGTGATTCCCGTGTAGATTATCTGAGTTTTGCACTAGGAAAGTGGTGGAAACGTAGAAGTTCAGTTTTGAGCGCTTAAATGTATAATCCGGGCGTTTCTTGTGTAATTTCGAGCTATTTTTGTCACATTTGATCTTCCGGTATGTTTCGTGTTGTGCTTTTCAGGAACCGGGAAGTCGGATACGTGCATTGGCAAGAGGAAATGAACTTCAGAATGTTGGAAGGCTCAAGAACGGTGTGTGGAATGGAAGACGGGTGAAGAAAAGACCAAAGGAGTGAAGAAAAAGACATTTTTTCCCAGACTGGTCGTACTACCACTATACTGGTAGTAAGACCAGTCCCATACTTAGAAAATTTGGCAGAATCAAGAAAAATCACCTTCTACTGGTCGTACTGGTCTGACCACCAAGACGCTGAATTTTGGGGTTTTGAGCAATTTTGAAGACTTTGGGGGCAACAAGTTAGACGAATTACGTGCTAAAAGACCTAGGGACAAGGAGGAACGATCATTCACGTTATTTTGGAGGAGAACAACATTGGAGAGCAATCTTGGAGGCGGAGAATCATCAAGAATCATCAAGATTTGAAGATTATTCGTTTGATTTCCTCTCTCTTCCAAAATAACGTGAATGATCGTTCCTCTCTCTTCCATTCTGTTGTATTATTTTGTAGGAGAACAACATTGGAGAGCAAGCTTGGAGGCGGAGAATCATCAAGAATCATCAAGATTTGAAGATTATTCGTTTGATTTCCTCTCTCTTCCATTCTGTTGTATTACTATGGAGATTTCTTCTATGCTAAACATATCTATGTCTAGCTAAACTCTCTATGCTAGGCAATTGATGAAGAACTAGGGTTTGATTAGGTTTTTCCGGATTGATGACTTGATACATGTTTTGTGCTTAATTCTAGTTTATGTTCTTGTTAGCTTCCTTGTTCTTGTGCTTTAATCTTTAGTATGCTTGGCGTGATCACCCGTAGTATGCTAGTTGTTGAAATAGTTGCACGATAGTGAGCTAATTGAGACGTGTTAAAGAACATAGGAGGTATTCTTGTAGTTCTCTGAGACTGAGAGGAGAAGAGAACTTGAATAACCGTGTGTGGGTTGTTTCGGTTGGTATTGGTAGGACTTAGTGAAAACGTTGGACCGACAGGACCCGGTGAGAGAGCCTACCAAACCAACTAGAACGTAACGGTAGACGACGGTGGACCAAAAGGACCAAAAATTAACCGTTTACGCAAATTCATGCGAGATCGACAGAAGAGCATGATGAGTGTAACCCGGTATAACTAAATATCACTAGAGTATTTCAAGCATAATCCGTAAAGTGTTAAGTGCCATAGGGATCATCAATTGCTTAGTTCTCTCCATAGTCGTATCAATAACAATTATTTTCTTTTAAACTGAAAATCATAAAAGATAGTTAACTTAGTTGTTATTTACTTTAAGTCACTTGTTTGTGGGTGACGAACCTTCAAATCAACCACTTCTTACCGGTTACTTATGTATCATAAATTTAATTCTTAATTAGCTAATAATCGTCTATTTCCCTTTAGTTCGATATTCAGAGTCGTAAAATACTCCACTTACTACTTGACCGTACGGTTGCGTTTAAACGCGTTAGTAATTCGCGTCAGTGGACAGAAGAAAGAGCACTACAGGGTATGTGCTTACACTTGGTAGTGGAGCAGTCAGTTGGGTTTCGAGGTTGCAAAAATTGTTTCCCTATCTACTACTGAAGACGAATATGTGGCAGCTACGGAAGCATGCAAAGAGACGGTTAGACTACAAAGTTTCTTGAGAGAACTTGGGAAGAAGAAGAAGAGTTGCAAGTTGTATTGTGACAGTCAGAGTGCAATTCATCTGGAGAAGAATTATACTTTTCATGCAAGGAGAAAACACAATGACATTATGTATCACTCCATTCGTTCATTTTTGGAGAAAGACGTGATTAAGATGGAGAAGATCCACACGAGCGAGAATCATGCAGATATGTTTTTAAAGGTTGTGACCTTGGAGAAGCTGAGAACCTTCTCGGCTTCGGTTGGCCTAGTCACATGATGAGAGGCCAAGTCCACACTCATGGAGGATGTTGAATTGAAGCTGGGAGAAGTATACTCAGATTTAATCAGTCTTCAAGTAGGAGATTGTTATGTGTGAAGACTGTTTTATAACATAGTCTAAAGTTGAGGGGCTTACAAGCAATTTCATGTATTAGCTATCTCTATATAATTAACCTAGCTCCAAGGTTAGGGTACCACATCAAACCAGAGAGCGAGGCTATGAGATCTGATTGTGTTCTTCATTTGTTCATCATAGTGAAGTGGGTGTGGACCGTGGATGTAGCCAATTTGGTTAACCACGTAATCGTCGTGTTCTTGTTCGGGCTTATTTTTGTTTTGCTTTTCGTTGCGTTGTTAAATCGCTCCAAGACGATCCTAACAGTTCTATTCCAACTGTTTTTGTTAGACGAAATCCATCTTCTTCCTCTAGCAGACTAGCATCGGAAAATAGGAAGTCAAATTATGATCGTTCATGTCAATATCGTAGAGGCGATACAACCTTCAGTGTGTTCTGCTCATTTTTTGTTTGTTGAAGTTTTTGTTCACCAAGATTTTTCCACATTAAAAATTATTTCAGAAGATTTGTCAAATGAATTAAGTCATAACAATCTTAATATCTCTTTCCTCTTCCCTTACAATCACGTACCAAAGGAAATAACAATTAACCTAATTTCATCGATTAGGCCATTTGTTTGATGATCATACTCTTTGTTTTGGAAGCACTCCTTGTGACCGATTTAGAAAACCTCTCCCTTAGTAGAACAGACAAAATCGAGTAATGCTACATGGACATAATTTTAGACATAAACATAGACATAATTTTCAAATGTAGTAAAACCAATCCCTACAATAGAAATATTAAATCCGTATGAAATATTGACACATAATCAAAATCACTAAAAGTAGAAATTATGTCTAAAATTATGTCCAAAATTATGTCCGTTTAGAATTATTCGACAATATCATTCCTCCGTCTCTTCCAGTAAAATGAAATAAAAATCATTCGTCCTTCCTAATTCACGTAGATCCTTTCTTTCTCGGATGTCGTTAGATTACTCTGTATTTCCGTGCTGAACAAGCAAATTACAACTACTTTTCACATACATCCAAATTTTAAGTTTAATTCAATATTATAACTAAACTGAAGTCCCACTAACCTTAAGAATCGTTCGACACTACGGTGGGATTGATCGGCATGTAACTTCATCGTTCTGTGGATTTAACTTAAGGGCAAGAATTGCTCAAAACCCGCAATTTCGTAACCAACCGAAACCCTAAAACTATCATGACAAATAAACACAAGAGTCGATATGGACATTGTTTAAATTACATACGAAACAAGACCTAATGGACTCCAACGTTTCAAATATTTGGTCTTAGCATTCTCAAGCTTGACCTATTTAGTAAACAAACACTAAAATTGACGCATTTGAAAATTTTGTCAATGGTAAACTTTAGTCTAAACCGGAGATCAAGCTGTTCATGAATAATTCGGCTTATAAAAACCCTAGGTGTGGCTAAAAAGTAAAAAGAGTCGCAGGTTTGGAGGTTTGGAAAAACCTCGAGTCTCCTCCATGCATTGAAAAGTAATTAACCTTTTTGTCATTGTGTAGAAAAAAAGAGAGAATAGTTCGAGGTAGTGTACTACAAGAGCGAAAATAGAAGTTACCAGACACAACAGCAACAAAGAGGAATTAAGTGGTACTTCCTCTGTTTCTTTGTTGTTTCTTAGTTTGACTTTTGTACTACCTCCGTTTCTTCTCTATCACACCAGTTTGACTTTTACCACTATTCACTGGGTCACTTTGACCCTGTGATTTGGGTAGCAAAACGATTGAATTTTTTGATAATTTTTTCATGGTGTTGTAGAGTAAAAGCTGCTCTATAACACGGTGAAAAAATTATCAAAAAATTTAATCGTTTTGCTATCTAAATCACCCGGTCAAAGTGACCCAGATACGAGTCAAAAAGTCAAACTGGTGCTATAGAGAAGAAACGGAGGTAGTATTTAACTATGATCAGATGCAAAAAAATATCAAATATATATCGGTATTGTACGTAAAAATGATATTCAAACAAATCAACATTGAAATTCAGTAATATTGTCAAATGCATTTTTGACTTTAAACATATATTGTTTTTTATTATGTTTTTTCAACGTGTTTTTTGAACACGTTTTTTTTCACCATTTTTCTTATTTTTAAACGGATACCTCTAAACCGGACATCAAGCTACTCGTGAATGATTCGGCTCATAAAAACCCTAGGTGTGGCTAAAAAGAGTCACAGGTTTAGAAAAACCTGGAGTCTCCTCTATGCATTGTCATTGCGTAGAAAAGAGAGAATAGTTCGAGAAAGTGTACTACAAGAGCGAAAATAAAAGTTACCAGATACAAACAGCAACAAAGAGGAATTAAATGGTACTCTGTTTCTTTGTTTCTTCTTAGTTTGACATTTGTCGTTATTCATTACTTTCACTCAATAATTTGAATTGTAATACTATACAAAAACTTAATAATTTTTTCATTGTATTGTAGAAAAAACTACTCTATAATAACATGAAATAGTTCTTGAAATTATGTCACCAAGTCAAACTGACACGATTATGGATGAAAAAGTCGAACTAAGAATAAACATACTTCCTCTGTTTCTTCTCTTTCTTCCACTTTTGAGTTTTACCACTATTCATCAGGCCGCTTTGACCCGATGATTTGATTAGCAATATGATGCAATTTTTTGATAAATTTTCAAGGTGTTGTACAATAAACTTTACTCTACAACACCACGAAAAATTACTGAAAAATTACATCGTTTTGCTCTCCAGATCACCGGGTCAAAGTGACATACCTACGGATGAAAAAGTCAGAATTGGAAGAAAGAGAAGAAACAGACCAAGTAACTAAATACAAAGAAGCAAGCAAGGACAAGTGTGCTGGAATTGTGGCATGAAATGATCAATTTTGCATTAAATTCGTCATTCAATGCCTTCACCTACACCAGCCCATTTTGAGAACCTGCACTTCTCTATAGCATTCAATGCCCTCTCTCTCTCAATCTTCACCAGTCACCATTACCCCCTTTCCCTTTTCCTCTACCACTACCATTCTTCTTCAAGCAATCCCCCATGAATCCGCTTCTCAAGTTGAAGAAACCCAACTGGGAAAAGCTCTGATTATGATAGGGATAAGGAGCACCATGGATTTTCTCTCATGGGTTGTGGGAATAATCAGTAGAAAAGAGAGAAGATGACAAGGGTTTGTGGGTTCTTGTGTTGATGTTTATTGGTTTTGAGATTCCAGAAAATCAGGTCTTGGTTGGAACTTGTTGTTGATCTGGATGTTGGTAAGTTGGGCTTATTTTAATCTTTGGATTATTATTATTATTATTATTTTATCCTCCTACTAGTACTATAGTACTAAAATACTCCTCTATTCAGTCAACTGCTTGTCTAACTTGTTCCTCCCACCCATGGAAAAGTCAAGTAGAAAGAAAGAGGAATGAAGGAATTCCATTGATGTTGTCACTTTCTGTTCTCTCATTTGGGTTCAACTGAAAAGTTGGTTCTAGTCATGGAGTGAGTGATATGATTGTTTGTTTCTGAGCTTATGATTAGGTACACTACACTGCCATGTCCTTTTTGGATTTGCTGATTTAGTACTTTTCTGTAATGGACATCTGGGGGTGTATGGTGACAGATTGCCTCACAAGGGTCTTGAAGATCCACTCCTGGAGAGCTAGATGTGTTGCCAAAACCATAGTTTTCATGGTGCTTTCAGATTTAGCAATGTTGGCTTTAGGGCTAGGGTCAATGTCCTCTATAGCCATTTCCTATGGTGAGAATGGGCCTGTCTTTTGTGGTCTGAAGTCAGATGGGACTCATCTTGTGAGTTGCTACGGATCAAACTCAGCCATAACATTGTCGACTCCGGATAAGTTTGCATTTGCAGGTATAACGGCGGGGGATGGTTTTGTGTGTGGGCTTCTGATAGATTCAAGCAAGCCTTACTGTTGGGGCAGTAGTAGCTTCATTGAAATGGGTATCCCTCAACCCATGGTTAATGAATCAGAATACATTGAAATCAGCGCGGGCGACCACCATTTGTGTGGTCTGCGAAAGCCCTTAACCGGAAGGCGCAGAAACACTTCACTAGTGGATTGTTGGGGGTATAACATGACAGCCAACTATGTGTTTGATGGGCAGATGAAGTCCATCTCAGCTGGCTCGGAGTTCAACTGTGGGTTGTTTTCTCAGAACAGAACTGTCTTTTGTTGGGGCGACGAGACTAGTAGCCGAGTGATTAGCTTGATTCCCAAACGACTCAGGTTTCAGAAGATTGCAGCTGGCGGGTTTCATGTTTGTGGGATTCAAGAGGCGGTCAATTCCAGGGTTTTCTGTTGGGGTAGGAGCTTGAACATAGAAGAGGAAATCTCTGTGACGCATCTGGACCAAGTAAATGTGGACTTGGCACCAAAAGATCCGATGTTTTCAATTGTAGGAGGAAGGTTCCATGCCTGTGGAATCAGGACCTATGATCGCGGAGCTGTTTGTTGGGGTTACCGTGTTGAGAAAAGTACTCCAACTCCTACTGAAGTTAAGCTATACGAGATAGCCGCGGGAGATTACTTCACCTGTGGAGTTCTTGCTGGGAAATCGCTATTTCCAGTTTGTTGGGGTGCTGGGTTTCCATCCTCTCTTCCATTAGCTGTCTCTCCGGGATTCTGCAAGAGTGAGCCGTGTGGTCCTGGTTTCTTCACATACAACAATGGAAGCTCAGCTTGCAAGTCCCCACAATCTCACATGTGCTTGCCCTGCACTAATGGTTGCCCAGATGAAATGTACCAAAAAGTTGCTTGCACTGCAACTTCTGATCAACAATGTGCCTACAACTGCACGGTTTGTGTCTCGGCAGATTGCTACTCGAATTGTTCGGCTTTAAGTTCTGAAATTCAAAAGAAGAATGAAAAGTTTTGGTCGGTGCAGTTGCCGGTAATTGTTGCAGAGATTGCTTTCGCTGTGTTCTTGGTTTGTATTGTGTCTTTAACTGCAGTTTTCTACGTACGCTACAAGTTAAGGAACTGTAGGTGCTCGGCTAGGTACTTGAAATCCAACAACAGTAAGAATGGCAATGGAAATGGCTCTCCTTTTGAGAAGGGAAGCGACAAGAGCAGGACCGACATGGATGATCTGAAACTCAGGCGAGCTCGGATGTTTACTTACTTGGAGCTAGAGAGAGCCACCGGTGGATTCAAGGAAGAATCCCAAGTGGGGAAGGGAAGCTTTTCTTGCGTCTTCAAAGGGGTGTTGAAGGATGGAACTGTGGTGGCGGTCAAAAGGGCTATAATGTCTCCAGACATGAAGAAGCACTCAAAGGAGTTCCACACGGAGCTAGACCTTCTGTCGAGATTGAACCACGCCCATTTGCTCAATCTCCTCGGTTATTGTGAAGAAGGGGAAGAGAGGCTTTTGGTTTACGAATATATGGCGAATGGGTCTTTGCACCAACACCTCCATAGTAAGAACCAAGCTGTCAAGGAGCATCTAGATTGGGTTAGAAGGGTGACCATTGCAGTCCAAGCAGCTAGAGGAATCGAATATTTACACGGCTATGCCTGCCCTCCTGTGATCCACCGCGACATCAAGTCTTCAAACATTCTCATCGACGAAGAGCACAACGCTAGGGTCTCCGATTTTGGCCTATCTTTGTTGGGACCTGCAAGTAGTAGCTCCCCTTTGGCTGAACTACCAGCAGGAACTCTCGGCTATCTTGATCCTGAGTACTATAGACTTCACTACCTCACGACCAAATCGGATGTCTACAGCTTTGGAGTTTTACTCTTGGAAATCCTCAGTGGTAGGAAGGCCATCGATATGAATTTTGAGGAAGGTAACATAGTTGAATGGGCTGTTCCTTTAATTAGAGCTGGAGACATTAAAGCGATCCTCGATCAAAGCTTGAAACCCCCTTCTGATGTAGAAGCCTTGAAAAAGATTGCAAACATGGCTTCAAAGTGTGTCAGAATGAGAGGAAAAGAGAGGCCGTCGATGGATAAAGTGACAACATCCTTAGAACGAGCACTGGCTCTGTTGATGGGAAGTCCGAGCAACGAGCAGCCGATTCTACCCACTGAGGTTGTTCTGGGAAGCAGTAGGATGCACAAGAAGTCATCCCAAAGGTCTTCAAACAGGTCGTCTTCTGAAACGGATGTGGCGGACACGGAGGATCAAAGGTTTGAGTTCAGAGCGCCTTCGTGGATAACTTTCCCGAGCGTCACTTCTTCTCAGAGGAGGAAATCGTCGGTTTCGGATGCAGATGTTGTTGATGGGAAGAACATGGTGGAAGGTCGAAACATGGTGGGGGGCAATGCAGGAAGCATCATCGGTGACGGTTTGAGAAGCTTGGAAGAAGAGATTGGACCTGCTTCTCCTCAAGAGAATTTGTTTCTACAGCACAATTTCTAGCAACTTGACATCAATCAGACATAACTTGGAGGTAATTTGCTTGATTGATCTTGACGGCTGATGGTCCATATTGGAGTAGACGACGTAAAGGAAGGGAAATAAGACGATTAAATTCACGACTAGTTGCCGCCGAAACCGATGCCTCTTCAAGTGTTCCATTATGTAGTTAGTCTTTCTTTGTTGGTTCTTTATTTTGTTCATGAGTTCTCTAACAGAATGCTGGTTATTTTTTAAAATCTTGGGTAAAAAAGCCAGTTATTATCAGCTTGTCTGTAGACATTTGTAACAACTTCCTGAATTGTTATTTTTTGCCTGCCCAAAGTTCTTTAGTAGTACTAGTAGTTATTTTATGAGTTGGTTTCATTGGAAGATGGTTAGTGTATTCTTGTTTTCTTATGTTGTCTGATGTTGCGACACAAATTAGTTAAAGAGGTTGGTAACACATGGTGTCTCTCTTAGATTGTTTGTGGCAGCTCTTAAAAGTTGTCATTTTCCTAAAGAACAACGTGTTAATGTACTGTTTTCAGAAAACCAGTTGGATGTTTCTTTATCCCTTAAAATAATTCCATTTGGTTTTGTAGATTGATCTAGTTAGGGAAGGGCGTTTGTAAAACTGGTTCTTGAGATTGGTAGAAGATATTTTTGCCTGCTGTGGAATCTTTTTAATCATAAGAACTGTATTGTAATAATGAGTAATGATTCAACGATAGTCAAGAACCATTTCTGATTTTGACGTTTAACCAATGCAACGGTGCAAGTAAAGAGAAAGCAGGATCGAACAATTTCTGTGTTGTAGGAAGGATTTGACAATTTCCCTCAAAAAATAAAGATTTTACAATTAAAGCAAAACGAACACTAAGGTATAACTTATTTGCAACTTAAGTTGTCTTATAAGTTTATGCAAAAAAAATTCATGACAAAAAAGATGAATAAAAAAGATATGCGTGTTTGGTGTAAAAGTTGTTAAGTCTAAAAGTTCAAGAAAAGATTCAAAAACTCAACTTTTTCTTAAGTTCATTTTTACACTATGAACTTATAAGTCAAATTCAAAAGTTCAGCTTATAAGTTGCATACCAAACACTGCTTATAAGTTGTCTTCAACTTATAATCCAGAACTGACTTATAAACTGCTTATAAGTCATACCAAACCCCCCCCCCCCCCCCCCCCCCCCCTAAACAACTATTGTCGAGAAGCATTTCTGACTTTTACATTTAACCAAAAAAAAAAAGGACTGAACCATTTCTGTGTTGTACTAACGATTTCATAATTTCCCTCAAAAACAACTATTTGGCAATTAAAGAAAACGATCAATTTGAAAAAAGAGAAAAAATGCCCTCACGCAGGATTGAACTACGGACCTTCAGTTTACAAGACTGACGCTCTACCACTGAGCTATAAGGGCGTTTATGTTCTCTTTTTACCAATTATTTTTGGAACTATTTAAATTCTAAACTACAGGTAAAAAGAATGGGTAATTTTCACTTACACCCCTTCATTTTTGGTTAATCTTCATTTACACCCCTTTTAGTTTGAAAAACTTTACTTACACCCCTTTATGATTACCAAACATGTTGTCACTTACACCCGCTATGTGTACTTACACTGCTAGTTGGTAGGGTAACTTTCCTAATTCAATTTTGCGGACATATTATCCCATACGGAGGCTCCAAAGGCCAATTATCTCAAATTTTGTAAACTCTCCTTCAAATTAGTCCCGACTTTTGCTTGTAGTAATTGCACCATGTTCGGAAAAGCATATGAAACATGCAATCTTTGCACATGTTAAGATTACACATTGAGGTGGATTGGCCTTTGCATCGTGTACACGGATAAATTTAACCGAAAACTGAATTTGGCTAGTGACCCTACCAACTAGCAGAGTGGATACACATGGCAGGGTGTAAGTGACAACAACTTTGGTAGTCATAAAAGGTGTAAGTGAAGTTTTCCAAACTAAGAGGGGTTTGAGTGAAAAATAACCAAAAATGAGGGGGTGTAAGTGAATATTACCCAAAAAGAATAGAACCATACTTCTCTCAAAAAAAAAATAAAAAAATACCCCCATTCTCCCCAACCGCCACTACCTAACCCCTACTGCAACCACAATCCACCACCATCTCCACCCACTACTTCCACTAGCTGCCAACACCGCCTCTCCGCATCACAAGCTACCGCAACAATCCCACAACCTTCGCCAACTGCTGCCACTATTGACACTCCCCACGACCAGCTACCTTTGCTGCCACTCTACACCAACTGCCACCACCTTCCCCTCGACAAACTACAGCAACTCCCCTCACCACGACACCACCTGCTGCCACCTCCACTACAAGTCAAATTAGAGGGGATGAAAGTGTCTTTTACTCTAAAATTGATTATCTGCTTATACCATCTATGTGATCTGGATTTCCCAGCATCAACACGACATATAGAAGGAAGAAAAAAACGAAATAAATTGTGGTGTTTGAGAGAAGAGGTTTTATGGTTTGGTTAACTAAACCGTAGTGGTGTTTGGATGAGGGGGGTTAGATTTTAGAGAGAGAGAGAAAGAAACTACTAGTGGGCCACCTTATTCTTGTAGGGTAAAAAAATATTACTTTTTAGTTGGGGTTAACCAAACCGCCCATCCCAAACGAGGGCAATATATGTACTCTTTCAGTTCAGTTGACAACAATAAGACTATGCTCCGGAGTGCAATCAAAAGAAACTGACCGCATAAGCAAACAGAGTCAAAATAACTTGCTCGTATAGGTGCAAAAAAGGCCACTGTCATTTGCATTCTTTGCCTAATTCAATATAGAGAGTGTGACGGTGATAAAAGAACAAACTATTAAATCTCCAATACACAGACCATTATTGACGGTGATTTTACAGGAGAAGAATCGGATATCATACTGAAAATTTACAACACTGAACCATGCAGATAATCAACTATACACGAAATGAAGATAAAGTTGCAAAATTTTGAAGCCAGAAAGCAAATTGCAATCTGGTTTCTCATAACTTGTCTTCACGAGGTCAAATATCGGGAAGGCTTCAAAGGCTAATTCCAAATGGATGGATTCTTGAACTGTACTGCCATGGCTTCTAATAGGAATTTGACAAGGTTTTCCTTCTCAATTTCCTTCACCCTTTTCGGCTCAAGAAGGCGAACCATTACAGAAGAAACCTCCGAGTTAGTTATGATGACAAGGCATTTGATGTCGTGCTCATTCGCGTATTCGTACTGCTCTGTAAGGCTTGGATCGGATAAGGGGACATAATCCGCCTTGATATTTTCATCCCACAACTCGGCAACTAGCTCCATGCGTTGTTTCAAGAAACCACCCCCTCCTCTCGAACAGACAAGAATAGATGAGCTAGTATCGTAGTTGACACGTTTGATATCTATGGAAGAATTCTGAATGATTGTTTCTAAAGCAATACTTACCCCCACACCACCTGGTGGACTTGATTTGTAACGACTCCGCCACATTTGATCGATTAGGTAATCATAGCGACCACCTACAGCAAGTAATGTGCCTTCTACCGGATTATTCTCTTTCCTTAGATAGACCTGGAAAAACATATCTCTGTGGTAGCTTTCAGTTGGAGGCATGAGCACATCCAAGAAAACACGTTTTTCTATCCTCCAATTCCTTAAAAAGCTGACCAGTTCTGATAACTGATCAAGAGCCTCGCGGGACCTCCTATCAGCAGGAAGTGCGCCTCTCAGTCTGGCAAGGGCCTGGTCAGCTGGTCCACAGAACCTTGACCCAACAGTCTGTAACCTGTTTACCGCAGCTTCTGCGAGATTCAGCTCCTGTCGAAGTTGTCTTCTTATGACTCCCCATTTAGACTTTCTTTCGGGCGATTCATGAGGACGCAAAGAGCCCATCAATGACAGAAGCTCTGATACATTCTTCCTGTGTTCTGCCTTAATCCCTACCCAAGACCAAATTGCGTCTAGCAAGTTCCCATGATTTACATGAATGTCGCAAGATTCTGAGTTGAAAAAGCTAGTTATAATATCCATTGATGTCTTGATGATCTCTGCCTCTGTCAACCCTGATGTTCCTCCAATTATATCAAGATCTCCTTGAAGATACCTATTTGGCGGCGAATGACCAATTGATCTTCTGTACACATATGATACTTCATATCGTTTCAAATATAATTTTTGGTTTGTAGTAACCCAATTTACAAAGGGAAGCCTCAGTTCATGACAAAGCTCAATCTTATCTCCTCCACGGGTCAGAAGTTTAACAGCATTCACATTAGGCTGTGGACAATCACCCAACAATCTAAGAGGAACTACTTCCAGACGCTTGGCGCAACGCTGTCTGAAAACTTCCACTGTGACCTCGACAACCTGGTCCCGAATTTCTGTGTCGAGATCTGTAAGCTGGATAGGTGAAGTAACATTTCTACCCAAATCTAATCTACCAGCATGCGGATGATGATCTTTAGTACTTGACGCATCCTCATCAAAGATGGCATTCACAACTTTGTCATAAATACTGCTGTCTTCTGAAGTATGCATTGTTCTAAGAAGATTTTCTAGCAACTCATTTTCCATCCTTGGAGGCACGGCATGCTTGAGAACTTCAGTTGCAGCAGGACGATCGGAAGGACTTGGGGACATCAGGTGGCGTAACAGGGATGCTTGATCCGGGTATTCAGTAGCCCAAGCAGAAGGAGGTTCTCCCTTCAGTTTAAGATCTGATAGAACAATATGTCTCTCCATTGCTGTTCCAAATGGATGCCAAAGCTCAAAGAAGACAATTCCTAGACTGTACATGTCAGCCTTTTCATCAATCTTGGGCCATCCTTGCTCAATTTCAGGTGCTGTGTAGAAGTAGGTACCAACCTGGCCAGTTCCGTCAATTGAAACTCCGGCGGTTTCAGCAGGATCTGGATCCTGCTCCAGCTGTCCAAGTTTCAAGAACTTGGCAAGACCAAAATCCCCTATCTTGATATCATTTCGAGCATCGAAGAATATGTTATTAGGGGTCAGATCACGATGGATGATGCCTTGTCCATGTATGTGCGCCAAGCCTTCTACAATTTGGCGGAACAAATGCCAAGCTAGGTCCTTGTCAAAGTGACTATAAGATTCAAACATCTGTCGCAGAGTTCTTACGAACACATGGAACGGAAACAATACATCATTAACAGCAATAGGAAGTAAGGAAAATGTGGAAATGTGAGCTATAGCAGAAAAAAATATGATTCGAGTCATAATTTATTTGGCACTCTACAACAAATCAGAAAAATAAAATAGACTTGAGATATACCAAAGCAGTGGTCTGTCAGACCACTGATCACTGGAGATATGTTGAATTCCAAGTATCCACAGTTTTACCCGTAAGATATGAAGACTTTGTATTTAGAAGAGCACAAAAAACAAAAGTATCTAATTTGATTAGCCACAGTGATCCTTTTCCCCGTTTCAGAATTTTGTTAACCAACAAATTAACAAAAGAATTCACAAATGGTTTGATCAGATTTCACAGAATGGGAAACTAGAAACAGACAGTTCACTTTTTTTTTACCGTCCACGGCACTCAAAATTAACCAAATCATTAAAGATTTTGACCATTTACAGAAAATTCGGTGGAGCATACACATATATTCGTAACAATTTTTTTTGCATACAAGATGTGAACATGATCACCTCATATTAGCAACTCACCGTAAAATTCACTTTATAGCATACTAAGAGCTATTGCTGGTGGAAGTAAATAGAATAGAAAAGATAGCTAAACTGTGACCAATATACATGAAAATCGTAATTAGATCATCAATTGTTTTCCTAGTAAGTGGAAACTATCAAATTTTGCGTCAATTTCATGTAGAAAGAGCCCTTACCAATTAGTGGAGATTTTGCTAAATATTTAATATGGTTAAAGTGCTCTGACGAAATAGCTTCCAACAACTAATATACTGCATAAATTGCATTTCTAGGAGTAATGCTATTTTACCAAATGTGTATGAGTTTTGCTGATGAGTTTCCCGTAGTATTACAAGTGCTATATTTTAATATTTCTACACCGACTTGATTCTAGTAATAGTTGTACCTCATTAGATTTTTATAGACTGTAGTTAAGCAGTCTTTTACCTGTATCTAGACCTTTCATAAAAAATGCCACTAGGTCTAACAAAACTGAGATATTTAGCTTTATAAATGATGACATTAAACTACAACCTCAAATTTTGTCTATCTTTCTCTAGATCTCCGAGGTTGATTCAAGCTAGTGTTGAGTTATGACCTCAAAGTTTCACACTACAAAGTCCTCCGAGTGGGTGCAATATCACACAGTTTGGCTCTATCGGTAAATCTACTAGAATGGTCTGCCTCTTTCTCAATTCTCCTACCAACTTTTGACTTTTGGGTACCTCCGTTGTTGATTACAATTCAAGAACCATACAATTTCCATTATTTACGTGTTGTACTATTCATTCAAATTTTCATATAATATACTAATTGTCTCAGGAATAAGCAGCGCAAAGCCTGCTCCTGAATGTTGGGGTGGAGCCCTGGTTCGTGGGGCGACCCGTTTTATGAATCGACCCGGTTCATGTTTTGCTACGACCCGAAAAAGGAGACATGAATCGTGGAGCGAAGGTTTGACCTGTTTGGGCTTGGATCCGGCCCGGTTAATAGGTCGTCTATTTATAGAGTTCTTAGGTTCGTAGCAAGTATGTTGAGCGTTCTGATTTCTCTTGTAATTCTCTCTGAGACGTTTCGTCTGTTTTTAGTGAAATCTCTGCAACTCTGTGGACGTAGGCTGTTTTGCCAAACCACGTAAATCTGTGTTTTTAGTTCTTTCTTTCTGCATATTTCGTTTTTCACAACATTGAACACTCGTGACTTCCGGTTTAAACCAAAGAGAAGAATGTACAAGATAAGCCAGTTAACCAATAATAGGATGTGTTATTCGCCAAAGAACGAAAAAATGGTAGTGACGGTCAAGTGGCTATACATGTGGGATGTTAAATATGGACTTTTAAGCTACCATCTATGGACCACTCCTAATTTCAAAAAAAAAATCTATGACAACATTATATTTCACTTATGAACGCAACATCATATCTCGTGTGAGCCCATAAGTCCCTAGGGTTGATGTTTCTGTGGTAATATCTTTCTTAACATGTGGTATATACTGTAGTTCTTCAAATCTCTATATGTCTACAATAGAATAGATTGTAGAGGTGGCAAAGTGGGCAGGTCAGGGGTTGAGTTACTTATGTTGATTGATTCTCAACCCAGGTAAGCCTATTGAGTAAGAGGACTTCCTTGGGCTAGACAAAAAAAATGGGTAGCCAAAACTCATGTCATATCCAGAACAAAATTATCTCTGATATTAACTTCTGTTTGTTTTATGAAAATGTCCTGAGCTTTCCATTGAAATTCCGAAACCACCCTAAGTCTCTTATATAGAACCTGCTGAGAAAGAAAACCCAGAGTTGCACATTTAGTTTGGTTGTTGCTCCACCACCACCATACTTCCATAGGCTGTTGCAACAATCAATACCACTGAGGCACAGAAGTTTGGTGAATGAATTTTACCATCCAGTACTCCATCCTCTACTAAGACCCTGTCTGCATAATTCGAAATCGATATCGATTGACTTGGTACCCAAAACTTGAATGAAATCAAATCTCAGCTAGGTCTGTAGTGGCTAATCTTGCAATGTCTTCATCAGGCAGTTGTGAGGAACCACCAAGCAACACAATCTCATAGTCTTTTTCTTCATCTCTTCATCAAATCTGGTCCCCAATACGTGTAATTTTTATATCAGAAAGACAGAACGCTTGGCCCGCGGCATTTGGTGGGACTTTTGAGACGAAAGGGAGGGCTTGATGATGGTGTATCATCTCTCCTCACTGTTGCTTTGGTACGTCTCAAAACAGGATTGGTAGAAAGAAATTGAAGAATTCAACTCAGCCAGCGGATCGCGAGAACAGTGACAAAGAAGAGAGACCATGTTGGTCCCCTGTACATTTTTATGTCGTTTGTGTCTGTGATGTAGTTGCTGTAAGGTAATGGTCTTGTTGGCGAAGAAGACGAAGCGAAAGGGTATTAAATTGAAGTTTGAGTGATGTTGGCTGTGTAGACGAAGCGAAAAGGTACATAGTTTTCTGTTTATGGTTTACGAGTGAGAGACAAGAGGCAGAGCAAAGAAGTTTTAGGCAAATATCAAGAGAGTTGAGGATCATACTGTACATAATAGATTCAGAGGTTGGTTAATTTGAACAATGTTAAATCTGCTAAAAACATATGTTCTATTAAAAGGTTATAAATAACAATGTAAGATAAATACATAATGGAGATAACTGAATGAAGTCAGAATATTCTCCTACTGACTGTTTGTCAATACAATTAAAATAAAATGTCAACGGTGAGGGCATACAATACGAGTACCCACAAGATATTATAAAAAACAACGTAATTTACGAAGTTCAGAGACTTGTGAATAGCCACAAAAACAATCTCAGTTTTGGTGATCAGTAAGGATGATGAAGATGACTACAGTACAAGTAATTACACTTTATAGTTTTAGTTCTTTTATTAAGCTCTGTATATCATGAAATCTTGCCGAACTTGTTCTATCTCATTGAAGTAAAAACAAATACTGGAGCTGTGCTTTTATCTCAATATTTCAATCAAAAGGCATAAAAGAGAACACATCAGAAAATGACTTTGAACCAAGATAGCCTCAAAAATACTGTAACAAGATAACACGTGAAATTTTTAATGTAGCTATGTTCTAAGGTAACCTACGATAAAAAAAAAAAAAAAAAAAAAAGAATGAATTTTAAAAGTAAGAATGCTATCCTCGCTCCTAAAATCTATAGAACTGTTAGTACTTCGTAGATTAGGGTGATAATGATAACTGAACTGCAACAATGATACGAGTGTCAAAATCGTGAACTGACTCATCATAAAGCATAAATTGTGATGATGATGATGATGATGAAGAAGATGATGATGATGATGATGATGATGCAATTGGAATGTTCAAGATTCAAAGAGAGCATAAAATACAAAGAGAAACAAGCTTTGGAGATGCCAAAGACCAATGATATCACTACTTGAAGTGTAACTAGGAAATAAGTAATGGGCACAGAAACGTAATAATGGAAGTATTACCTCGGGCAATACTCCATTTGAATATAAAGGTAAGTGGATTCGATCTTATAATCCAGATCCGTAGAACTTGCCGCAATGTAACTGAAACTCGAGCTTGCTGCAGTCATAGAATCGCCAATGGCACCAGCATCACCTCCAGGAGGTCCTGTTTCAAACCATGCCTGAAATAGTTCATTCCATGCTGTCTCACTTTAGCTCGAAAACCATTAAATATAACTGCAAAAGTAATCCCCTACAAGAAAAACTTCTCCATAGTGGCATTTAGAACTCATAACCTACTACGATAATGTCCAAAAATAGGCAACATAAACAAGAAATTGATCAAAATACTTCCTACGCATGCAAAAAACATAGTTTTCTCTTTTGCATGAATAGGCATAGGTATAGTGAAGTAAAGCAGCGTTGTTTTTTTAAATCATTTTAGATAAGCATGCAAATAACAGTTTACTTCAATGATCAAGAAAATCTCCAACCCAAACCTAATAACAACAAATACACAACAGGAAAGTTTAAGCCTTCAAAACTTATACCTGATAGTAACGCACAACATGCTGGTGCTGCAACCTTGACAGTGTAGCTACCTCTCTGATAACCTCATAAGAGCATAAATGGAAAATGACAACGTAATCAGCAAATAAAGAAACAAGGTTACAGCATGATGATAAACAAAACAAGCATTGCAGAGTGAATAAAAGAAAAACATAAGCTGAGAAGTGAAACTCATGCCAAGCCAACTGTCCCATCTAGTAACTTGAGAAGTGAAAAGAATACTTCGGACATATGTGCAACATGCCAATGAGATCAAGAATTAAGCAAACAAGATTACAGCATGATATTATCAAGACGTGCGCACTGCAGAAATCAACAAAAACATAAGCTGTGCAATCAAACTGATGCCAAGCCAACTCCACGAGATCTAGTAACTTTAGAAGGGAAACATATGTTTCGGACAATGTGAATCATATCCCCCCCCCCTGTAAATTATCGCTTTGAACAGAGGTCAATAAGCGCCTGTGTTGCACCGACACTCCATATATTTTCTGGTCCGCGTTTCAGACACTCCGACACGCGGAAACGTCTCCGACACTCGGCCTAAACGTCTCCGACACGCCAGGTGGCGTTTCGGTTCAAAAAACAGAAAAAAATGGCGTGTCTAGCCGTCCGACACGCGTGTCCTAAACCGGAGACACACGTGTCTGGAATTTTTTAAAATTTCTCGGGGTTCGTTTTGTGATATATTAAAAATTAGAGGGACTGTTCTGAAATTGTCAAGTATCATCTTCTCAATACATAGACCCTCAACCCTAGCCGCACACTATCTCAAATACTCATCAAGGTTGCGAAACAAAGAGAAAAACGCGAAGAGGCGAACACGAAAGAAGAGAAGAATCGAAGACCTACCTGTAGTGTCTGAAATTATTTATGCTTTGATCTATTTGTACTTGGTAGTCACTAAAATTGTTATTGATTTAATGTCTTTATTGTAGTGCCTTATGACTTTACCTTGATACATATATATAATATATATATATTTATATATATATATCGCGTGTCCGCGTTTCCTGATTTTCAGAAAATTGGCGTGTCGACGTGTCCCGTGTCTTGCCGTACCCGTACCCGTACCCGTTTCGGTGTAATGTAGATAAGAGCCCAATGCATGGTACGAATATGGCAAACTAAAGATGGATATCTAGAGGGAAAGAAACTGCATTTAGGGCATCTCCAATAGTAGTAGGTACTTTTTGCATGTTTTAAATTTTACATGACATGTAGTTTTGCTCCAGCAGTAACATGCAATTTATACATTTTGTAGTTATGAGAAGTTAACTACAGCCATGGCCGCCGCAGTGCTTCAAACTTCAACGTTTTGTCTTCTCCTTTCTTGCTGTGAGAGACATACTGATGCGGCAAAATCCGATGTTCCCGTCGCCGAACAGCCGCGTCAGCCGTCCTTTCCGAGGATCTGGTGGAGATGGAAGTCGCCTGACGCCGTCGATCTCGTGGAGGTCGAACTCACCTGATGTCGTGAAGGCCGCCGAGAGGTCCGTCGATCTCTTGAAATTCGGCTACGGAGGTTCCCCAGGCGTTCCGGAAAGCTGAAACGCGTCCCGGCGCCGTTCCCCTCAAGTTCCGAACTTCAGTTTTTCCGGGGACGCCACCTGTCGCTTCGGGAACGTTCCGGGGCGTTCCGGACGGGTACGAAACGGGGACGACAGCCTATATGGCGTTCCGGTGCTTCATAGCATAACACTAGATTTTGCATAGACTATCGGAGATGCCCTTATAGGCTACAAGCTTGCAACAGTCAAGTAAGATAAGCAACCATGATACACCAAAACTGGATCTTAAAACTAATTGTTGCTAGCTCAACTACGTTAAAGTTTAAACCAAAGAAAGTTAAATCATTGTGCCGGCATCCATTCCCATTTGGACTTGTCAAACAAGTTACAAACACTGCTTAAATTTGTAGTATTTGCGAAAGGCAAGTTACTTTTGGTTTTGGTTCTTTCATTGATAAAGATTGATACAAGTCACAAGAGAGTAACCATTTCATCCATGAACATCCACCATCCATCAACCTCTTAGTTTCCTGTAAATCTGTTAATAACTCCTCACTGCTTCCGATCAATCTTGCATATTCAGTTTCCATTTTACCTAAAACTACCTTCTTCCAAGAAGCCTTAATTGCTGGTAAGAAGAGCCCTGCAAATTCCTGACTGTCTCCATTTATCCTTTATGAGTGACCTAGTCACAGACTGTAACATGCAGAGGCAATGCCTACACTGAAACGAAAAACTATAAAACACCTGAATTGGGAGCCTAGTTCCTAAATTTGTCTTTAAAAACAATACTAATACTATGAACAAGTTCTGAACATGACAAATCATATTTCTGATGTTCCATGACAACCGTCCAAGTATTTAAACCAGACGAGTGAAGTTGTAAAACTGAAAATGAGAAATGAACAAACACCGAGAGGGCGAAACCTCGAGTATAACGAAATTTTGGTTTTGAAGAACAAGAAATACTTTATATACGAACTGCCAGACTACTAATACCCCAATTTTTTCCAAAAAAATATGATAAAGTAAACACAGAGAGAAATCATGCAGCACAAAAGGATACAAGTCTAACCTGACCATCATAACATGCCATTCAAAATATATGATGACTCTGGTATGTCATTCAAAAATGTATGTCGCTTCGTATGTATTTTGCTTCTGTTTCACTTTATTTCTTCAAGACGTGTATGTTGTGTAGCTTGTTTCGTTATGGTGTATTATAAGCTCTGGATATGCCTACTGTGTAACTAGTTTTTGTTCTATAAAAGCTCATTCACCATAAAGAAGCAATGTGTCAGAGACTCGGGGATTGGGGTTTTTGGTTCTTTTGTAGACTTCAAAGTAAGGTCTTCCTGGATCCCCATCGAATTAAACAGATAAAAAATTTGATGGAGGCAAACAAATATGCTTACCGCAATATCCTGTCGTTCACCGGTAAGCTTTTATCTTTCAATCGGATCTTCTTCATAGCGTACTGTCTTCCATCTAGCTTGTTCTTGCACAGAACAACATGGCCAAACCCACCTTGACCTGTCATTAGTTAACTTTTAAATTGTATTTGGCCAGAAATAGCAACAGATTACTAATTATTAGCAGAAAGATATTTAGAGACCAAGTCGTCATCATCACACACACACACACACACACACACACACACACACACACACACACATGGCCCACACATTTTCCACCTCAACACATTCTCCGCTGAGACATATTGGAGTTCGAAATTCAGGAACCTCTCTTATTGAGAACACTATCTATTACTATCCGATCTGAGAAGCCAAACAGCTACTTGAGAGACCACTGAGAACACAATCTCAACCCCTGCTTAAGCTTCAGGTTGGACCAGTTCCCTCCTCTAGACTTTCTTTGGAAATGGTTCATTGGATAGCCACTCTGATCAGAAAATGCCAGAAAACTAAAAGATGAATGCCAAAGGCACATCAAAATGTGGCGTCTGGAAGCATATAGCAAGAAGGCATTTGAATACCGAAATGCCACAATCCGACAGTGTGATGAGGGCAGGAGGTGCTCACTTATATTGGAAGATTGTCATATGCCACATTTGTGGTTCCCCAATTTTGTTTACTAGATCTTTCTGTTAACCAAACAAATACAATGAGGAAAAAGGACTGGAAACAGTACGCAGTACAGGGAACCTGAAGTACAATAAGAAAACATGAAGTAGAAAGGATGGAAACATAAGGAGAAAAAGGATTTTAACAGATGAAAACCAGCATGCCACCGCCTCCCCTCCACAGAAAGTAAAAAAGTGAAACCATCACCAAGCTATTTCAATCATTGTTAAAATTTTCCATTCAAGAATGTATATATATTGCCTACATTAGCTCCAAATAATTACTCCCAACCAGATTAGGGATCAAATTTAGCACCCTATATTTAAATTATATGCACGTATTTAAAATTCTTCTTTACACCAAAACCTAACAGGATTCAAGGAATATAAGTTCTTCCTGCTTTTGGACTGTAATCAATAGCTTCTGAAATACTAATGTAGACAAACGTAAAGTTGCAAAACAAAAAATGGAAGGAAAATAAAGATATGAGAAACAAAGAAGACTGAGTTTTTTCTTGATCTGGAAAAATAACACAGGAAAGAACGAAAATTGGTCTAACCTAGGGGATGGAGTTCCTCGAAGTCACTCAAATATCGAGAACTTGGCACAGACACTGTATTCTGCACTTCAATATCTGAAGAAGCTTTCCAAAATTGAGTGATTCTTGATAAAGCCTACTCAACAGTGGAGCAACAAACACGGGAATCCAAATGAGCATATAATGTCAGATTCTCTAACTGAGTTCAATACAACATATCGTCAAGAAATAGTGCCACTGACCAGTTGTTCTCCAAAAGCACGCTGAAAAGTTTTCTCAAATAAGGAAGATGGTTTTGTCGCAAGGTCCTTGACCACTTCAGAGATAACCTAAATCAAATTTGTAGTGCGGAAGTTTTAAGTTATTGCATTCTAAAACTCATAAAAAGGGAAACAGAACACACAAGAGTTTACCCCCAAACTGAGCAATTCTGAGGTTATATCTGGCAAAGCACCGGCTAGTTGTCCTTGAGGAGCACAAGCAAGACGAAGGAGGTGAGCCTAGAGAAGAAGAAGAAGCAAAGACCATACCAGTTGATAACCCTGTAATGCATAAGCCAGAAAGGAAGATATGACAATAGGAAAAGAATGATGTGTTTGTCACCAGAATTATATCTTTTTCCATAGTTGGTGGGGAGTGAGTAGAAGCAAGAGAAGCAGGGAATGCAAATTCTGAAGATTCACTGTCTGAATTGTCAGCATCCTCTTTTTCTGCAAGTTCTTTGATGAAAACTTCCTGTAAAAATAATATTCTGATAGTGTGATGGCAAAGAATATAAAATTATAAACCTCTACAGGTTAGAAAGATAAGAATCCAGCCAATCAGATCGTGAAATGAATGTTAAGAAGCATTTAGGGGTGGACCAGTACAATTTACTCGTGCCTTGGAGTATGCCCACTCCTCTGGGCACCGGGCACGGGCACTTTTGGGATATAAAAATATTACTGGTCACACCATTTTTGTTGTTTTCTTCCTCCGTCTGGGCTTCGGGCACCAAGCACAACATCGTGATGTCACAATTTTATAGTGTAATTGACAAAATGAGTGGTTGATGATTTATCTTCCTGGGCACCACGTAGGATTTTAGGCTACTCTTTGGACACTGGGCAGCCAGTGGCACTTCTTGCCCGGTGCTGAACTGATTGGTGGACATGTGAAAATTTGATTTTTGTACAATTTTGAGCTAGGTTGACGTGGCAACCAAGCTACACTAGCATTGGTGGACGTGGCTCTTACTCAACTCATACTGTGACTCAACCTTGTAATGCCAGCAACAGTGTTTTGTTAATCGCTTTTCGCCATATAATAGCCTCCAATTAGAAGCCAAATATACGGTTGGGACTAGTGAAGAAGGTGAAGTGCATTACTGTTGACCGCAGCAACAGGTAGGAAATAGCTTTTAATTTAGATTTTCCATTACACTAGTATATTTTGTTTGCATACAACAGCTAGCAAAGGAGAGTTTTGAAATCGATATACAATCAGATATAACATTTTATTTTTGCAATCATTCTGTATTCTTATTCTTTCCAAACAATGATAATGAAAATAAATAAACCCATATTTACAGCTGTAATAGGCCATGCATCAGACAACTTTTGAATCCCTACTAATTGCATGTACACCACTCATAATGAAAAAAGAATGAGAGTTCAGAACAAAAAGCATGCATAAATTTACTGCACTGATCAGTTTACCTTTTACTAAATAAGTTGAGAAAGAAAAACTGGGAATATGAAGCAAAGAACTTCCTAACAGTACCTTCGAATCATCCGTGGTATCACTTTCATCCGATTCCCCCGAGAGAAATCCATCTGAATCAGTAGCAGATATGGTCTTCATTTCATCTTCACATACTTCATCAACAATATCTAGTTTTGCAGGACTTACTAGTGAAACTTTCATAGTATCCTGAATTTTAGCTGCCGGCTTTTGCTTTGGATCATCTTTCTTCGGTATAGCATATCCATCTTTTGGACCAGCTACAATAGGAGAATGTGCTGAAGTCTTTATTCCGCCATTATCCTCCATTTCAAGGCCCCAGTTCCATGACTCACCAGAGCCACTAAAAAGATCTAGGAAACCATAAACGAAAGGTCCAGTTGAGTGACTGTTGCTATATGCTACAGCATCCTTCGGAGACGATTGGCAGCTTCTATCTGTTTCTCGGCAAGGAACCTTGCAGCCAAAAATTGGATCAATCGACAATAGATCAAGAAAAGAACTTGAAAGAGAATGTCAAACAGTTCCATGCTAAAAGAGGGAAGCAAAAGAGGTGGGTTTCACAAATAGGTGGAGCATTCAAAACAGAGTATGCAGAAAACCAACAACCTTTTCAAACAAACCGAAAATTGGTCATCGAAGAAGTAGTGACATGTACAAATATGAACAGGCCGGTGGACATAGTTAATAGCTACTACCTCCGTTTCGTCTGTTTCGTCTGCGTTTGACTTTTTAACCCGTAACTGAGTCACTTTGACTTGGTGATTTGGGTATCAAAACGATGTAACTTTTTAACAATTTTTTCATGGTATTTTAGAATAAATTTTCCTCTATAACACCATGCAAAGATTACCAAATTCTTGTATCGTTTTGCTAATCAAATCACCGGATGAAAGTAACCCAGTGAATAGTGACAAAAAGTGAAGTAAGCTGAAACAGGCGAAACAGAGGTAGTATGAAAATAGGGTGATTCTGGGAGGTCGCGCACCCGCACCGGGTGCTTCTAGGTGCTTGGGTGCTTCGTGGATAAGGCAGGGTCATTTTGAAAGTTTTAGTTGAGAGGTCTTCTAAAATACAACTACAATTCAACCAAAAGAAAGTGCATCAATGTGACCATTTCTAACCCTTAGATTACTCGTCTCTCCCCAGCTACGAACAACGACATGAAGAGATAATATTGGTGATATAGCAACTTTGTACCAGTGAATCTGTGTATGAATTTCTATTTGATCATAATTTGGATTACTGTTGTTTGTATGTTAATATAATGGAACCACAAATAATATAAAATAACAACATAAATTAATTCGCCGCGACCCCGCCAAACCCGCACCCTTCGTTATTGGGAATTTCTGCACCCGCACCCATTTCTCACACCGTGTTTCTTAGATGAATAGTTTCTTGTCCTTTGCTAACTACAATGCTGCAATCAGAACAAAAGTACCTTGAAACAAGGCAATTACCAGGCTTGGAAGCCTAAGAGCAAATGAATCAACTCATTACTTCTACAAGCCCATTACTAATGAAGCAATTATACCATTGTTGCAATTTATAGGAGCAATCTGTTGCAACAAGTACTCTCAAATAAGGAAAACACCCTCATACACATATTAATGGCACAGTCAACAATTACCAAATCAACTAATTGAATTTAAGAAATAACCCAAAGAAAAATAAGATAATGGACAGAGCATACTGATTCATGTGACTGTCCTCCACATGGAACAATTTCAGATAAGAATTCCTGAGCCGCCTCCACCAAGTTGTAAATCATCACACGTCCTTCTCGGGCATTCGAATTAGCCTAGTAAACTGAAGTAGTAAGCTCATCTTCCGGATAAATTTGGATACACCTTTTCTCATAAATTAGTACAGTAAATTACAATTTCACTTCAACAGATATTAGATGCGGTTGCAACACAAATAGAATACTAATTTCCCACGGCTACAGTCACTCCACTACAATTGTAAGAAATGATCTTGATGGTATGTAAAATTGTTTCACAGAAGTAACATTTAAGTCCCATTAGTTATAAATTGGAGTGCTGAAACCATGGAGCTAGGTGAGAGAGATGGAGAGAAGTTTTCTAGATTAACTTCTCCTTTTGTTTCAATGATATCGATTGCAAAAATGTCTGAGTTTATTCCCCATCTAACAGAAATAAAAAGTGGACTGAACTTGGCCTTGTCTTCATTCTTCCTGGGAAGTGTCGAAGGACCTTCTCGTAAACAAAGCCACTGTTAGAAAGAAGTGGAAGCTTGACAGAGCATGTCTTTAGGTGCGGTCCTTGTTCCATCTGCCTTGTGCAGGAGACATTATTTATTTCCCGAAAGGCTTTCGTCGATTAAGTAGAGTTTTTTAGATTACTCAAAAACAAAAAGGCTAACAAAGTAAAAGTAGAAAGTATGATTCTTGCAAAATGCTTCAAATTGGTCATTGTTGTCTGTTATAGAATGTCGAGAGTGAGAAGTTGTGCTAATCAGGGAAGCAACTTGCAGTGTCCCATCCTCTACAAGAAGCTTGAAAGAGTCTTTTAATGTCAAAAATTTCATGATGAATTTTCAGGTTGTTACTAGTAGGGAAATATACTATACCTAAGTCCTCCCTAGCCACAATCCCTCTCCATACCGTGCAAGTAAACCTTGCACCATATGCAACTACCAACTAGAAGCTCAGTACATCCTCTGGAGTGAGTGAGAGAGAGAGCATGCTATTGAGTAGGGTTGTATCGTGAAACCCAACTGGATAAGAAAGTTGGGTCTTGAGATAAGTTACTCGGCAACATAGCAGATCCGACAAGCTCCTTGGTGTAGTTTGCTTCACAGTAGATATCAGCACAACACTTCCCCATCTATTATCTGCCCGACCTAGAGAGATATCATGCTTAATTCAGGTAGTTCTTTGTTTTGAGAAGATAACTGGCAGGGTCTCGCCTCCTTAGATCTCTGATACTAGGGCAATTAAACAACAGTGAGAAGGGAAACCTAGTTACTTACAAATCAGTGTAAGAACGAGATGGGAAGCAGAAATTATCAGGTATGTCTTTCATGTTTCCTAGACCTTGAAGGGGTCCATATAGAAAGTTCTCTACTCCCAAAACATAGCAAGTCACCCACAGAGATGGACATACTAGTTTGAGTGTTCCTCTTTAAAACCATGTTACATTCCGCTGGCTAGCGAGGCACTTTTAGGCCCGTCTAATAATTGAATTCCAAAACTAAAGTTCCTCGAAAATTGTGAATTTCTTTCAAATTTTCACTTATGAAAAGGTGAGCTACATGTTATCATTGGGAACGAAACATTACTTAAATGGCGTTTACTCAAATTATACTCCCTCCATCCTTATTTACATGTCGTCCTTTCTATTTTGGGAAATCCCAAATTGTATGTTGCACTTTGAAAAGTTCAGTACTTTCTGGTACTATTTTACCATATTGCCCGTACCCATAATTCCTGTGTTACTTATAAGTCAAAACCAACTTTCAGGCTAAACTCTTGCCTCATCATCTCTCCACTGCTTTTCCAAAAATCAGCTTTATCTCTTCAACACATCTACTCAAAGCTCCCACTCTTCGTGTTTCATGTAATCAGAGATTATTCAACGGCCGAGTATCCTCCTGAGACAGGATCGATCATTTAATAAATCCTGAATCACTCTCTCTCTCTCTCTCTAAGTGCCGAGAAAACTGCAACGTTTATGTCAAATTATGTAGTTATAATGGTAGTTATTCTTATGATTGTTGTGTGTGTTGTCTGTGTAACAAACGGCCACACATATTTGACGCATTGGGCTAAAAATTTCTTAAAATTAAATTTTGATAGGGTTTTAGCTGTGTTGAAATTGGGATTTCTGGGTTCGTACTTGGATATATTAATTTTCTGGTATCTTGTTGTGGTTCATGTGTGTATTTATGGATTTAATTCTATAATTAGTTGTTTACTATTCTTGGCTAAGCTGTGCGTGGTGATCTTCCGTAGGTTTTGGAGAACTTTGAGGTGGGTTTGATTGGAGCCTTGGCATTTGACAAATAATTCTTCTTGAGCAGAGTGTTTTTGAATTGGTTGTTCTTTGGTTTATGTGTTTTATGGGTCCTAGATGCATGCTCCTCTGTTATTTTGAAGAACAAGTTGATGTTAAACTTGGATACAAATTCAATACAAATATAAGATGTTCTAACTTCACGAATGTGATATTAGATCCTAGTTATATTATTTTGTTAGCAACTTCGCTTGAAAATAGTGCACCCCCCCCCCCCAACTGAATTCCTTGCTCCGTCACTCTGGCCATCACTCATCAATCAGGATTTTCGCAATATTTGGATGACTGTTTGACTCGGTATATGGCGATTTGGTGGAACAACCAGAGTTCAGGTGATAAGATGTGACTCTTAAATTGCTAATATAAATTTCTTTCCACCAGAGAAAGGTAGAAGCAGGTTGGTCTGGCTGGTGGGTGGGTGGGTGGGAATGTCCATGCTTTCCATGACCAATTGGAATTCTTACCCTTAGTACTTCATATATATCACATGTTCGATCTAACAGGGAAGTAATGCAGCTTAGTTGTCCCTTACTAACTGACAAGACTTTGTCCAAGTACTACCTATTTCTATCTTCTTATGTAACCACATGTGCGGCACAACATAGACCTCGAAGCTAACCCAGTATGAAGATGTCACGCGATTCTACAGCGTAGACAGGCCTACCAAGCTTCTAACCTAGTTTTGAGAGCATCCAGAGCCCCTCATCCATGCATGGCACAAGAACGCCCAAAATATCAACCACCTTTCACATGATTTGCTAGTTCTGTTACTACACATACTACACCCAACAATTGCATTTGCGTCTGAAATGATCACCCGGAGCATTTTAATACAAGACTCCTCTACATATATCCAGATTTAAAGGTGTACGAGCACTGAATATTACTCTAGAGGGCAATTAATTCAATCATTCTCGCCATAGAAACCTTCAATGCTTCACATCTACCTAGTGTGTATTTATTGTTTCTCTCAAGTCCCTTTGTCTTCTTGATTTTTAGTTATTTCAAGTTTCCGAACTCATAAGTTCATTATTTATAAGACATCCCTAATTATAATACTGAGTTCTGTACTCTGGCTATTACAGCTTAATATTTACTAATGGTAAGCAAGTTTACCTTATGGACTACTGCATACAAGATCAAAGTTCTGTGAGTTTGTAGAATTGAAGAATCATTGACCAGCAACTACCTAGTGCAAGCAGTACCACAAAAGGCATCTAGTAATAGGCGAACTGGACACATATAGTGACTGTCAAATTCTGCGATAAAGTACATTTCCTATGAATAAGCTGTGTACAAAATTGACCAGAAAATCCTCAAACAGCTCTGGCTTCGGCTTCCAGCAGAGACTGTGAAATCAAGGAATGGTGAAGGTGCTACAACTCAACTAAGTGCTAGTACGACTACTGGAAACTGCTTTTGATATAGGTGAGTTTGGTATGACTTATTTACAACTCAAGCTGACTTATAAGTTTATGTCAAAAAATCTACAACAAAAAAGATGAAGAAAAAAATATGCGTGTTTGGTGTAAAAGTTGTCAAGTCCAAAAGTTTTAAAAAAGATTCAAAAACCCAACTTTTTCCTAAGCTCATTTTTACACTATGAACTTTTAAGTGAAATCCAAAAGTTAAGCTTTTAAGGCACACACCAAACACTACTTATAAGTTGTCTTCAACTTATAATTCAGAATTGACTTATAAGCAGCTTATAAGGCATACCGAACCTCCCTACACTGATTGCAAGGGTATCTTTGCTCTGGGTCATTAAAGCAACTGCTTAAGGCTACTACACGTAAGGGCAGTATATTGTTAAAAACATAGGGGTATTTTTGTAATTCTGCTTGTACATATCTACATACTTTACATTTTACCTATCAATAGTGATAATGATGGGAAGGTTAGACTCAAATACTCACCATGATCAATGGTTCCGATTTCCTTGCCCCTTGTGTGTGCACTTTGCATTCATCGCCTAATGTCTTAGTAAATCAGTTTCTAAAGTTTTCAATATACAACATTTTCGCCTACCCAGAAGAACGTTTAAACGACATTCTATATATAGGAGATACATAATTATATTAGTTGTTATAACATAATTACCTAAGTACCCATAGGGGTCTCTATAAAACTATGTGTACTCTCACAGTCTCACTATTATAATCAACTAGGGAACGCCCCGTGGGCAGAGCCCACTACCAAGTTTCTCCTCCATTTTCACCCTTGATCTTGTGAAATTCTGATGAATGTGATTTGGCCACAGAGCTGTTTTAGTATATAGATGGATTACCTAATTCCCTAAACCTTAACATGGTATCAGAGCAGGCAAGGTAACCTACTTCCTGCTACGATCCCAAAACCCTAGCTTCCTAATCTTAAACTGTTCAAGAGCTATTGTTCACGGGTTACTATTCACAGCTCAAAACAACCATGTTTTTTCTGGATACAAAACCCTATCTTCCTAATCATAAAACCCTCTCCCGTCGATCGAACGACGGCGCCTTCCCCCTAATAATCACCATCGGCAGATTCTTCGTTCTATCTCAACGTCACCGGACACCGCGGTTTTCTCTTACTGATAGTCATTGCGTATCTCACCCCTACCATCCCCAACCCTAATAACCTTAACAAATCCCTAATCGTTATCACTGCTCACCCCAACACCCACACACTCCAACCCAAAAATTCATTGCGTGGAAGCTCCAGAACTCAATAGCTCTCCGAGGACATAGCAGTCATGGGATACGTTGATGGCTCACATCTCGCCCCTCGCGTCAAACTCGTGACTATCCAGATTCCTACTGTCACACCGCCAAACACGGGTCAGCCATCCAACCCACAACAAGATCAACTGATCTTCTCCTTTCTTATCAGCACCCTCTCCCCTTCACCCACGACTCGCGAGGTCTGGACTACTCTTCATAACATCTACGCCAAGCCGTCTAGGATTGCGCACATCAAAGAACAGTTAAAACAACTTCTTTAGGGCAACAAGACGGTCTCTGATTTCATGTATTTTGTCAAGCAAAAGGCCGATGAGTTAGCCCCTGCTTGGCAAACCCATGGATGAGACATCCTTAATTGACAAGACTTTGGATGGCTTGAATGAAAACTATACACTTGTTGAGTAAGCCATTAAAGCACGTGAGACAGACATTGGATTTGCAGAACTATTTGAAAAACTCACTCATAAGGAGCTATCCCTCTCTAAACCATCATTCTTTTCAATCTTGTAATGCGTGAAAATGCACGAAGAGTCATAAGCTAGCCTTTTCTGATTCCAATTTACGGTCCTTGCGACCTCTAGATGATGTTTGAACATCTCCTATTTTTCTTATGATGGAATGAAATACTATGTTATCTTTGTCGATCAAATTACCAAATGGGCCTGGTTCTACTGTTTGAAACGTAAATCTTAAGTTCAAGATACCTTCACTCGCTTTTGTGCAATCGTCGAAAAGCATTTCTCTCTTCCAATCAAAACCCTCTACTGCGACAACGAGGGCGAATTCTCTGTGCTTCGTCCCTATCTATCCACTCACGACATTACTCACCTAACTACGCCACCCCACATGCCCGAGCACAATGGGTATGCCGAGCGTCGTCATTGTCACATTGTCAAGACTGGACTTGCTCTCCTTCACCATGCATCAATCCCTCTGTCCTACTGGCCCTATGTCTTCTCTACCACAATGCATTTCACCATTCGCCTACCCAGTTGTTCTCTGAACATGATGTCTCCTTTTAAATCCATCTTTAATCAAGTTCCCAATAACTCCAAACTTCGTATCTATGAACGTCTATGCTATCCCTGGCTACGTCCGTATACCTCTCACAAACTCGACGACCGTCTCTGCCTTGTGTATTTATGGGCTAATCTCCTAAGAAAAGTGTGTATCTTTGTCTTAGACCATCACACCGTCTCTATGTCTCGCTCCACGTTCAGTTTGTGGAGTCTTCCTTTCGCTTTCAATCTATGAGTTCCTCCTCGCTGCCCTCCTCCATATCAGCCTCTGACTGGGTTGGGGCCCTCACTACGGTCCTTCCCCTGCCTCCCTTCCCATTGCACCCCAAGCGGAAACTCCACACCCTCATGCTTCGTCAGTCTAGCCTGCAATGACTCCAGTACAAGACGCGGTCGCTACTAATCCCCCACTTTCCCTCAGCACTATTCTCGACGCCCTTTACCGGCTCCAAACCGCCAATAGCTCCATTCCCCCATTTTCCCTACCCGAACCGCCACCTCCTCCTCCTCCCTCCACTCATCCAATGACCACTCGGTCCAAATCCGGAGCCCTTAAATCAACTGAAAACTACACGCTGTCAGTTTGTCAGCTTCTGTCTCTCCACCCTGATTTTGACATCGAACCTAGTACTGTTTTGCAGGCTCTCAAGAACCCCGCAATGAGTGCTGAATTTGAGGCTCTACTCCTAAATCATACATGGGATCTAGATCTAGTCCCTCCATCACCTACGCCAAATGTTGTTGACTGCAAATGGGTCCTTCGGATTAAGCAGCTTCCTGATGGGTCTGTTCATCATTACAAGGCATGGTTAGTGTCCAAGTGTTTTCATCAGCGATCGATCAGGTGTTGACTATACTGATACCTTTAGTTCGGTGGTACTGTTCGCCTGGTCCTATCCCGTGCAATTAGACGTCAGTGGGTTCTTGAGCAACTAAATGTTAATAATGATTTCGTGCAGGGGATTCTCTGAGACGATGTCTGCAAGGGGACGCTCTATGAAGATGTCTTCATGGCTCAGCCGCCTGAGTTCATTGATCAGGACCATCAAGCAAGCAGCACGGGCATGGTACTCTGAGCTTCTCTCCTTTCTCCTACAGCAGGGGTTTTCTAATTCTTGGGCTGATACGTCTCTCTCTTTCTTCTACACCCAAGGACTCAAATAACGGGGCATATCGTAACGTATCGGTAGGCACCGAAACCGGTTCACCGGATACGGTACGTGTGAACCAGATTCACGTACATAACGTCCGATACGGACCGTTTCGCTTGGGTAACGAGCAATATGCCCCGATTTTTGGGCGATACGCCCCGATTTTCGGGCGATACCCTTGGTTAAAATTCATGCGTTTCGTTCCTTATTTCCTTAAGGGTTTCTCCGATACAGGCCGATACCGTTATCCGCGAGCGAATTGATACGTCGACCGATACCGTTATGTAAATCCTTGGCTACACAACTCCAGTGTCACTATTTATGTGCGTGTGTATGTTGATGATATTATAGTTACAGGGTCTGATGCTGCTCAGGTCCAACGGTTCATTGATCTATTGTCCAGTCGATTCTCTTTGAAGGATCTGGGCAATCTCTCTTCTTTTCTTGCAGTTGAGGTTCTGGAACACCCGCATGGACTACTTCTTTCACAACAGAAATATAATCCTGATTTGTTAAATCGGACTGGCATGACTACTGCTAATCATGTTTGCACTCCACTTTCCAGCCGTGACTCTCTCCGTACACAGTGGCTATGCACTCCCAGATGCTAGTGTGTATCGTAAGATGGTTAGCAGCCTTCAGTACCTATCTCTCTCGCCCAGATGTTGCCTTTGTTGTCAACAAGTTGTCTCAGATGCAGGCCAACAACCGCTCACTGGAATGCGGTCAAGCGTCTCTTACGGTACCTCAAGGGAACTTCTGATATGGGGATAGTCATTCAACCGGGACCACTTTCGTTATATGCTTTCTCTTATGCCGATTGAGCCGAAAATAAGGATGACTACTCCACCACATCGGGCTATATTGTCTGTCTTGGTGGCTCCCCAGTGTCCTGGAGCTCCAAGAAACAGCGTAAGGTAGGCCGCTCCTCCACCGAGGCTGAGCACCGGGCTGTCGCGGTCTCTGCTATTCGAGCTCGGGTTATACCGGTGTCTGCTTCGACTGCCTACTGTTATAACATTGGTGCCACGTATTCGTGTTCCAATCCAGTCTTTCATTTCTCACATGATGCATCTCGCCTTGGAATTGTGTCCGGGAACAAGTTAAGGCTGGTACTCTCAGGGTGTCTCATGTCTCCTCCGTGGATCAACTGGGTGATTGTCTCACCAAGGCTCTCTCTTGCATTATACTATCTACATTGAAGTCCAAGATTGGTGTCTCCTCAGGATCCTCCCTCTCGCGGGTCGTATAGGAGATACATAATCATATTAGCTGTTATTACATAATTACCTAAGTACCCCTACGGGTCTCTATATAAACAATGTGTACTCTCAGTATTATAATCGATGGATTACCTAATTTCCTAAACCAAACGACATACATGATACTAAGAAATGTGAGGTAACATTTAAGAGGCCTCCACTTGGGCACTCGCTTTACGTCACCAAAAAGCATAAGACCACCCTGACTGGTTGCACAACCCGAGACACTCCTTAGTTTCGGTTGAGAAATAGATTACGTTGCTGGTATCGAAATTTAACATTACATCATTGAGATAAAGGTTATAAACCAGATGCTGTTCTTGTCGTGGCACTATGAAATTTTTTCGTGCCACAAACTTCCCCAAAAGCATTTCCATCTTGTTAGAATCAGGAATTCTGAATAAACCCCATGATAAACATGCTTTTTATCCTACGGATCACAGTTTATGCTTCAACATTGTGGCTCATATTTATGCTTCAACCTTCTGAATGCTCCCTTGATTTCTATCTAACCTTGGAACACTGGCAAATTATATGCATAATATGACGAGCATGTTTACAGACAAAACTAAGCATGTTGATGAAACAATCAGATTACAACGGATACAACGAAGCGAAAAAAAAAATAGAAATCCCAATATATACCTGTTCATGTAGCAAAGACAGAAGGTTATCTGCATCAGTTTTTGACAAACCTTGTTCTGGATGTATCTGCAGTTTCGGACATTTATGCGGATACCCAGGTAAACACCTAACAGTTCGAAGACATAATAGTTAATTAGCCAGAATCACAGTACTGACAATAGTGCAGGCAAAACCCGACAACAACCACTAACCTTACAGAAAGAAAAGCAGAGACGTCTAAATCTTCGTACCCCGTATCCTTTGAGTATGGCCTGTTTTTATGTAACATTTAGAAACCAACCTCACTATATATTGAAAGTAGTAATAGCTTCAGATGATTAACGTGTCTAACCTCAGCTTAATATAGATTTGAGGAGGCGACTCTGAAACGACTTTACAATCTTCTTCAAATATTGCGCACCTGAAAATTACGGATACTCTCGTGTCAATCTTAAAATAGAAAACAACAATATAAAAGTCAAAAAGGTGTCACATAAGCAAAGACCACTATGAAGAAATCTGCATCAGAGAAGTATGATCAAGATTCTAGATAAGTCATAGAGTATTCAGAATGATGATTTTCAGGGTTAGTAAATTGTTATTGGAATCTATGATGTCAAGTACAAACAATTATAGGATCAACCAACTTCTAATGTATGCCTTTGAAATGGAGCCCAATCTCTACATCTAGGCTCCGTTTGGTTGGTAGTAAAACATTTTCCCTTGTTTTGGTGTTTTGGTGCTGTTTGGTCGGAAGTAAAATGTTTTCGCTGAATGATGTAAAATGATTTACACATTTCAAGTCCATAAGCCATTTTTCCGGAGAGTGAAGGAGCACAACAACTCATACCAACACCTCCACCACCACTACCACTTACCTCCACCACGACCCATCACTGCCATTTCGGTCACGGCCCACTGTTTTGGCAAGAGTCAACCAAACACAAGAAAATAACTGCAGGGAAAACTTTTTCACACAAAACATTTTACGCGTAAAATCTTTTCCCTTGTAAAACATTTTACTGGGAATCAAACAAAGCCCTGGTGTGTTATCAACTGAAAGTTCACAATCAATTCGTTCAGGAGATTAAAGGGGGCTATGCACTAAGTTAACAACTGCAAGAAGACTCCAATTTTAAAAACAATTTAGAGCTAACAAGTAAGAGAGGGCAAAAAATTAATGACTCACAGGGCGGTGATCTCGTCGGAGATAACATCAAAACCATCGCCGCCTTGAGAATTGTGATCCTTGGACGGAGTCCTGCCCTTGCTCCGGCGTCCGCCTCCGCCGCGCTTCTTCTTCTTGGAGCTGTGCCCCATTCACAGAGAGAATGGAGACTACAACACTCTCTTCTGCATTGCTGGGTTTGCGTATGAGGTTTGATTTCTTCTGAGCAACTAAAGTCTGCAAACCGGCGGCTTGCAATGGTCAATGCCTTTTTTGATTGTACCTCGGACTCGGATTCGGACTCGTTTGGGTAAGTATAAGGACGGGAATAAGAATAAATTTACACCTCGTGCTCTTTATCTTGTGTTTGGATATAATTAGGTTGTTAGGATGAGATGAAATAAGTCAGGGATTTGAGCTTACAAGTTCATTTAATTTGTAGTATTTAGACGGTAGATTTTAGTAAAAAAATATTATTTTTAGAGATTGCAAGGTTCGAACCCAAGGATTTAAACAATTTACCACTAATCTAACACACATTTGCATGAAAGTACTTAGAAATTAACTTAAAAGATCCGAAATTCCGGCTGGAAACCCGAAAATCCGGATTTCAAACCGGAATTTCTTATTTTTTGGCAGAAATCCCGTTTTTGTTTGGTTTGGAGAGGTTTGCCCAATTATATTAAATTTTGGACTTTTCATTTCCTCCATACTTATTCTCATCCAAACAAGCCCAATATAAGGAATATGTACAAAACTCTTTTCCTGATCATTGTAATACCCCGTTTTAATTTAGGGGTAATTATTATCCTTTATGAAGTGTCGATGTTAAATATATGTTAAATTGGGATGTAGTTGTAATTTGAGAAAACATAAACTAGTCAATAAAGGGGGGTTGTGTTTGCAATTTGAAGAAATCTTAAAACCTAGTGGGTAAATAAGAAAGTGTGAATTAAATATTAAATAACAATGAAAAAAAAAAAAAACTGAATTCTTCCCCCAATTTTCGGCAGTGTCCCAACCCCCAACACCTTTCTCCCAATCCCAAGGTCTCTCTCTCTCTCTTCCCGTGTTTCTCTCCATCCCCTTCATATACATCTCTTCCTTCTCCTTCGGCAACTCACCAAACACAACCACCACCTCCCTCATCTCTCCCCGTCTCTCTCTTTCCCCCTCTTTTCTCCCTGTTTTGGCCGGAAAAACCCAGCAACAGCAGCAGCGGCACGAGGCCGCTGCCCTCCCCAACGAGCACCACCACCACCCACCGGCAACACCGCCACCTCAACGCAACCACCAGAACATCCACCACCTCCTCCACCATCTCCCAATCTCTCTGTCTCACTCCCTCTCCTTCCTCTGTTTTTGCCGACGAAAACAGAGCAGCCCCCAGCAGCGGCGTTGTGCCGCTGCCTTCCCCGACGGCAACACCAACGCCGCCACCACCACAGCTCTCTCTCTCTCTCCCTCTGTTTTGACCTCACCACCTTCATATCCTCTCTGTTTCGAGCCAAGGCGAAGCACCAGCTGAAACACCCCCAAATCATACGGCCGGCCGAACCGTATTTTTGGAAAGATGCCTCCGTCCGAGGAGATAAACCCCACTGGATACGGAGCAGGATCGCCGGTTCTTAGTTAATACAACCATCGATAATCCAAATATAACTTATGATACATTCATAATAAACCAGTGACAATGTCTGAAAAACAGAAGTACATTACATTCGATATGAAAATTACTAGATGATGTACTATACAGCCTGATACTTTAGCCATCCGCGTTGTGAACGTCCCCCACCTTACTCGTAACCTGCGGGTTTTGAAATAGCACAAGCCGACCGCAGGAAAATTTTAATCAGCAAAAACTGAGCAAATTCATACTGCAATAAGTAAAACGAGTTTTTGGCACAAAGCATTTATAGACACGTGATATGTAGCAGAAACCCACGGTAGTTGTTATCATAATTCAATTTTTCCGTTCTTGTTATATATTTGGCTGAGGCGTATTAGAGCCCAGCGGGTAACGAATGTCCACAGAGGGGTCAAGATGCAATCACAATAGGGTGCCTCTCGGGATAACGTGATTCCCAATTCACCCGAGCGTTGTGGGAGCCCCTACGTCAATCCCCGCTCGTAATCATAACTATGAGACCTTAAGTGTCGACACCCCTATACCGTAATGACCCATACTGGTATAAGTAGCACTCTATAGTTTTCACATATAAATAAAACCCGGGTGCACGAAGGCTAACCACGGGGTAGGGTATGTAATCTCGTGGATTAGCACCCTAGGAGGATCGACTCACATGCGCCTCCGGCCTTAGCCTCCACACACATCCTCTGTACATCGCCCCAATTATGTTATAGTGCATTATTCACTGTCGTTTCATAATAATCACAACCGGTTCCAAATCATCATTTCTCAAGAGTATCATTTGATTCCAACTTGTCATCACATAAAAATATCATTGGTTCAAGATTCATATTTTCCAACCGAATATTCAAAAGAGGATTCTCAAAACTCATTTCTCAAACATTCGATTTAATTCCAAGTATCGGGAGTTATATAACGAGATCATTTTATACGCACACAAAATCACATTTGATAGTTAAAGTATTGCACATATGAACTTACCGGTAGCAAGCAGCACGACAAGAGAAGTCCTAGTACTCGTACTCGTTCTCGACAAATTCGTCGTCTACGAATTGAGTGTCTACAAATACGCAATAAGTTCTTATCAACACATAGCTTAATTACATAACGACTCCAGTCGTGACTTATATGCAATGCGTGTCCTTGATTAATCTCCCAACCCCTTGTATTTATAAAAGCTTATTACTTATTATTTATTATTATTATTATTATCATTATTATTGTTATTGTTATTACTATTATTATTATTAAGCAATTATTTTAGAGCAAAGTAAATATGGGAACATGCTTATGATCCTTATTTTTTTATAATTTGAGTGCTTACCTATTACTTGGAGGCTTTATTGTTTTTGTTTTTGTTTTGTTTACACAACACCAATTAACATATATACCCCTTTTTTTTGTACATAGTTATAATTACAAATAGTTATATATACTAATATTTACTTGGACTTCTTGTTATAGAAAAATATTTTACTTATTTAATCATAGTGTAATTACATTCTTTCTACTATTTATAAAAGGTGATTTATAAACATGTTTTAATAACTTATAAAGAAGGTACTACGAGTGTTCTTCAAGTGATTTTAATATTATTATTATTTTCAGAAAAACAATAATTTATTTAATATTATTATTATTTTCAGAAAAATAATTTATTAGATAAAACTATTAGTTGATTTAGGGTATTTTTAAAACTACAACTAGTGTCCAAATCAGTTTACAGAAAAGACACTTTCACCCCCACCTTCTAAAATTCAGTTTGTATGTAAAAATTAGTCACCCCCAACACTTTCGGAAAAGACACTTTCACCCCCCGATTTGTTTTTCACGTATAGCCATCAACCCACTTCAACCAAATCGATCTTTAGCTAACACAACTCGATTTTGATCATTGTAATGGAACTAGGAGGCGATTTAGAGCTTACCCGCGCGAAGAATCACGAAAAACGGTCAACGGGCGAAGCGGGTCGAGTCTCCGACCGTCGGGTTCGGAGGTGGAGATCGCCGATGATGGGTTCGGCGTTTCTGGGTTCGTTCGAGGCCTTCACTGGTCTCGCCGGACCTCCTGGAGGTGAGGGAGATGATTCTCAAGCGACGGGTGTGTTGGTGGTGGTTGGGCCGAGCTCCACGCCGTCGTTCATGGCGGCGGCGGCGTCGGACGTGGTCCGGCCAGGTTGTTACTGCTGCTACTGTTCTGTTTTCGAACAGAGGTGGGTAGCAGAGAGGTTTGAGAGCTTTTGAGGGGGGTTTGGAGAAGGTGGGTTCGGTGGTGATGATGGTGGTTTTAATGGAGGAGGTGGTGGTTGGTCGGGGAAGGCAGCGGCAAGGCCGCTGCCGCTGCTCTGTTCTTCGTCGGTAAAACAGAGAGAAAGAGGGAGAGACAGGGGTGAGAGAGAGATGGGTGTGCAGCGAAGTCTCTTGGTGGTTGAGAGAGAGGGACGTGGTGGCGGTGATGTGTTGTCGGGTTGAGTTTCCGGCGGGTTTTCCGGTGGGTTGCTGGCTGGGCAGAGACAACCCGAGAGAGAGAGAGAGAGCAGAGAAGATGGAGGAGGTGTTGTGGTGGGTTTGTTATTGCCGAAGGCAAAAAAAGAGAAGAAGAGAGGGGATGGGGAATGGTGTGTTGTAGTTGGGGTTGTTGTTGTAGTTGTCTGCTTGTGATGAGAAGGCAGGGAAGGGTTAATGTGGGTGGTGGTTTTAGGAGGAGAGGAGAAGAGAATGGTGGTGGTGGTTTTGCCGAGAGGGAAGGGAAAGTGTTGTGTTGTTTGTTGTTGTTTGTTGTTGATGAAGAGGGTGTAGGGTATATATAGAGGGGAGTAACATTTGAGGGAGGTTTTGTGAGGGTGAGGGGTTTGTTGTGTTGCCGTGAGGGGAAGAAAAATGAGAGAGAGAAGGGGGTGCATTTTGGTGTTGTGAGGGTGTGTTTTTCTTTTGTTGGGTGAGTTATGTGAGAGAGAGAGAGAGAGAGAAAAATGGGTTAGGGGATGAAATTTGTGTGTGTGTTTGTGTGCTTCCCGTGGAGGAAGGAGAGAATGAGAGAGAGAGAGAGAGATGGTTGTGACGGGGAGAGAGAAAGAGAAGGGAGGAGGGTTTGTGATGGATGAAGAAGAAAACAACAAAAGTGTGTGTGTGTGTGTTGTCCGGGAGAGAAGAGAGGAAAAGATGGAGAGTTGTTTGTGTGAGAGGAGAAAAAAGGTGGGAAGTGGATGGTGATGTAGGGGAAGGAGAGAGATTGTGTTGTAGTAGAATTATTAATAGAGATTGGGATTGTTTGTATTGTTATTGTTAATATTATTTATTTATTATTAATTTATTAATATTATTTTACTATTATTTTATTATAGTATGTATACGTATATAAGCCTCGTATTATACGGTATAAGAATACGGTATTGTTATACAGTATAAATACACTATTATTTATATTTGTTTATGAAAAAGACAACTACTCCCCCCTTAGTTTTCTAAAATGCATGGTTTAGCCCCCGTATTTATAGTAAACGTTTTAAAGAAATTGCACAATCGCCCCCATTAGTTAAATTCGGGTATTTCATCTTACCACCCTTAGAAAAGAGCTTCGTCCCCGAAGCTATCACTACGGTATGTTAATTGAGCGACTCTCATCCGAAGCTAGTGCGCTAGATATGTCATGAATGCCCAAGTAATACTATAATATGCACATGTGAGGTTATAACTGGTCATGCTATATGATATAACGATGCCTAGTACGTGTATGCCAACAATTGCTAATCGTAGGGTTATACTCTCGCAATTTATTTTACCTGATCAAACAGGTGAGGGTATCGTTTCATCATGTCAGCTTCCGCCTCCCATGTAGCTCCTTCTTGTAATTGGTTGGACCAGAGAACCTTGACCAGCGTAGTTGACTTGGTACGGGTGTTCCTGGTTTTCCTATCGAGGATTTTGATGGGTTGCTCTTCGTAGGAAAGAGACGGATCTAGGTCGACTGGTTCAGGGTCAAGGACATGGCTTGGGTCGTGAATGTAAGGTTTGAGTTGCGAGACATGAAAGACATTATGAACTCGGCCTAGGTTGTTTGGAAGATTTAGGCGATAAGCAACTTCTCCTATACGATCCATTACCTCGTACGGTCCAATAAACTTGGGACTGAGCTTTCCCTTCTGGTTGAACCTCATGACGCCTTTGGTTGGAGAAACTTTCAGAAATACTTTGTCACCAACTTTGAACTCCAACGGTCTCCTCTTTGAATCAGCATAAGACTTTTGTCGATCTTGGGCTGCCCTCATCCTTTGCTGAATCATCCGAATCTGATTTGTCGACTCTTCAATCATTTGCGGCCCTAGAATGATAGTCTCACTGATATCGCTCCAACAAAGCGGTGTCCTACATTTCCTCCCATACAACGCCTCGTAGGGTGCCATTCCTATGCTGGCATGATAGCTGTTGTTGTAGGAGAACTCTATCAGTGGTAGCTTATCAACCCATGACCCTCCAAAATCTAGGATACAGGCCCTCAACATGTCCTCCAGTGTCTGAATCGTCCTCTCCGTCTGTCCGTCTGTAGCGGGGTGAAAAGCGGTGCTAAACTTGAGTTCGGTGCCCATAGCTTTCTGTAGTTCCCTCCAAAAGTGTGATAAGAAGTTCGGATCCCTATCAGAAATAATTGAGCTGGGTACTCCATGTAGTCTCACCACATCCTTGATGTATGCATTTGCTCTCTTTTCCATATCCCACGTATCCTTCATAGGGATGAATCTGGCCGTCTTCGTCAGCCGATCAACCACGACCCATATCTGGTTTAGGCCATTAGTCGACGTTGGCAATGCTGTGACGAAGTCCATTGAGATGGAGTCCCATTTCCATACTGGCACCTCCAACGGTTGCAGCATCCCTCCTGGTCTTTTGTTTTCAAACTTGACCTTTTGACACGTAAGGCACCGGGACACATAGTCTGCTACTTCTTTCTTCATGCCCTTCCACCAGAAGTTCTTCTTCAAGTCTTTATACAGCTTGTCTCCCCCTGGGTGTACTGAGTATGGCGTGTAATGAGCTTCTTTCATAATCTTCTCCTTCACTTCCGCACATTTCAATGGTATGCACCATCTTCCCTTGAACTTTACGCTACCGTCTTCGTCGATCTTGAAATCACGAGCTTCACCCTTACTGATCTTGTCCTTAATCTTCTGCAGAAAAGCGTCTTCCTTCTGGCCTTCCTTAATCTCCTCAAAGATGCTTGGCACAATCGTCAATTTGCACAACATACTACTGGCGGTTCCCTTCGTACACACTTCAATCTCCAACTTTTGAAAGTCCTCGCAGAGCTTGCGTGGCAAAACCCACATAGTATTCACCGTGTGCTCCGTCTTCCGACTCAATGCATCTGCCACCACATTGGCCTTCCCTTCATGATACAAGATCTGGAGATCATAATCCTTCACCAACTCTAACCATCTCCTTTGCCGCATGTTCAGCTCCTTCTGCGTGAATATGTACTTCAGACTCTTGTGATCAGTGAAGATCTTGCAAGTCGTACCGTACAGATAATGCCTCCATATCTTTAGAGCAAACACTATAGCAGCCAACTCCAAGTCATGAGTGGGGTAGTTCTCTTCGTATGGCTTTAGCTGCCTGGAAGCATAAGCAATCACCTTCCCATTTTGCATCAGAACACATCCCAGGCCGTGCTTCGACGCGTCACTGTAAACTTCAAACTCTCCCCCTTCTGTGGGTAAGGTCAACACTGGTGCTGAGGTCAACCTATCCTTGAGTGTTTGGAATGCCTCCTCGCACTTGCTGTCCCACACATACTTCGTCGTCTTCTTTATCAAGTTGGTCAGGGGTTTTGCGATCTTTGAGAAATCTTTCACGAATCTTCGGTAGTATCCTGCCAGTCCCAAGAAGCTTCGTATCTCGGTTACGTTTTTCGGTGTTGGCCAATCTCTCACTGCTGCCACTTTCCCTGGGTCCACTGACACACCTTCCTTGGATATGATATGGCCCAGGAAAGGCACTTGATCGAGCCAAAACTCGCACTTCGACAACTTCCCATACAACTTTTCTTCCCTGAGAGCTCCCAACACCTCTCTCAAGTGTTGTTCGTGCTCTTCCCTTCCCTTGGAGTAGATCAGGATGTCGTCGATGAACACCACAACAAATCTATCCAAGTACTTCTGTAATACGCGGTTCATCAACTCCATGAATGCTGATGGTGCATTCGTCAAGCCGAACGGCATCACTGTGTACTCGTAATGACCGTATCGGGTTCGGAATGCTGTCTTCGGAATATCCTTCTCTGCAATCCTGAGCTGGTGGTACCCTGACCTCAAGTCAACCTTCGAGAACGTATCGGCTCCTTGCAATTGATCAAACAGGTCGTCGATCCTGGGAAGCGGATACTTGTTCTTTATGGTTACATTGTTCAGCTCCCGGTAGTCTATGCAAAGCCTGAGACTTCCGTCCTTCTTCTTTACAAACAAGACTGGCGCTCCCCACGGCGAAACACTAGGCTGGATGAAGCCCTTGTCTAGCAACTCTTTGAGCTGCTCCTTCAACTCCTTCAACTCTGCTGGTGCCATCCTGTATGGTGCCTTGGAGATTGGCCCAGTCCCTGGTACTAGGTCGATCGTAAAGTCCACTGCCCTCTTTGGTGGCATTCCTGGAAGTTCTTCTGGGAACACGTCTGGGAACTCGTTTACTACTGGGATGTTCTCCAACTTCTCCTCTTCTTTTGCCTGGTCATGGATCGTACAGAGATATGCCTTATGCCCTTTCTTCACTTCTGAGAGGATGGTTAAGGCTGACACAATTTGGATTCGGGGTCCACTGGTTACACCTCTATAGGATAGACGCTCACCATTCGGTCCACGGAACCTAACTTTTTGTGTGGCACATTCTATGGTTGCTTTGTACTTGCTAAGCCAATCCATACCTAAGATGACATCTAGGTTACCGAGACTGTAGAGGATCAGGTCTGAGGGTAGTTCCGTACCAAGGATTTCTAGTTTGATTTCAGGGTACATGGCTTTACAAGTTACGATTTCTCCGTTAGGGGTAGATATGGCAGTAGATATGGGTGTGGGAGCAGGTAAATCTAGTTTCTTAACAAATGTGGATGATATGAAAGAAAATGTGGCTCCTGAATCAAATAGGACCAATGCAGGGATAGAATGGATAAGGAATGTACCAGTCACCACGTTGGCCTGTTCTGCTTGTGTCTGGTTCATGACATTAATGGTCCCAGTTGCAGTGCGGGCGACGGCTGCTGGTGCTGCTGCATTGTTCCCTTGAGGTCGGTTGTTTCCACCTTGCCAGTTGTTTCCTCGGTTTAAGCCTCCTCCGTTGTTGTTGTTTCTCCCAGTGTTGTAGCCCACGTTGTTGTATCCTCCTTCCTGCTGATAGTTCCGCTGGTTCCCTCCAAACTGGTTGTTGCCTCCCTGGTTGTACCCGTAGTTTCCACCTTGGCAAAAAGCACCACTTCCTCCTCCGCGGTTGATGAAGTTTCCTCCACTGTTACTTCCTTGTGGTTTGGATCTGCACTCGAACTTCCGATGTCCCAACTTCCCACAGGCAAGACAGTTAACCTTGTTCCCATTGCAGTCTCTCCCTGGGTGATTGTTGCCACATCGCCTGCAATGGTAAACTCGAACCGGACCTTGTCCACCAACATGCTGATTGTTTGGGTTGGGCCGGTTCCTCTTATCTCCACCATTGTTCCAATTGCCGCGGTTCTGAAAAGTTGGTGCTGCTTGGGTTTCAGATTTCCTCTTTCTGTTTTCCTCGAGGTTATCATCTAGCATCCTCTGCACATCCTGTGCTGCTCCGTAAGCGTCATGGAGTGTCTCGAAGCGGGTTACACCTAAAGTACTCCGAATTGGGAAGTTTAGACCCTCCACAAATCTCTTGACTGCCCTTGCTTCTGTCGGTACGATTTCTGCTCCAAACCTCATAAGTTCTGTGAAGCGATCGTAGTAGACTGCGAGGCTGTCATTCCTTTGTTTCAGGTCCAAGAACTCCTTAAGCTTCCGAGACTTGACGTGGTCAGGGTAAAACCGTTCACGTAGTGCTGTCTTCAGCTGTTCCCAGCCGAATCCCGGCTGAGCGAGGAGTTCTTCTCCCTTGGCAGACCACCATTTGTCAGCTTCCTTCTTGAAGTAGTACACAACTATTTCTACCCGTCTGTCCTCCGGGCAGCGCACCGATTTTAGCGTCTTTCCGAAGTCGCGGATCCAGTCCTCCAAGATCGTCGGGTCATCGGTTCCATAGAAGTAGTCGGGACGAAGTTCAGCAATCCTTCGCATTACATCTTCTCCTCCAGCCTGAGTGTTCTGCATGATTTGTGTCAGAGCTAGGGTCGCTTGTTCCATGTTCTGGAATCGGATGGGGTCGTATTCTGGGGCTGGTTCTCCTCGATTCATTGTTACTTGTTGAGTTCTGCGACTCCTGGTATAGTAGCGAGGAGGGTTGGAATATCGCATGGTATCCTATGGATATAATCTCTTTCAAAATAATATCTAACTTATGCGCACACATACAGTACTCGTGTATGAGGTCATAATACCACCGAGATGTTCTAAAGTCCATATATAATGCATATATCTCAACAATAACCAAATAGTAATCACACCACAAATAATCTCATCAAAGCAAATAATCCGCCTTACAGTAAGGCATATCAAATACATCAGGCAATTAGGGATCATGCTACCCCGTAAACCCCGGCTTGTCAAATTTTATTCCTTATTTTTGTTTTCCTATGTTGATTTTAATTCTGAAAATATTTTTAAACTTAGTTTAGTGGATATCGTAGGTTCGTACTAACTTAGAACCGTCGGCTCTGATACCATCTGAAACACCCCCAAATCATACGGCCGGCCGAACCGTATTTTTGGAAAGATGCCTCCGTCCGAGGAGATAAACCCCACTGGATACGGAGCAGGATCGCCGGTTCTTAGTTAATACAACCATCGATAATCCAAATATAACTTATGATACATTCATAATAAACCAGTGACAATGTCTGAAAAACAGAAGTACATTACATTCGATATGAAAATTACTAGATGATGTACTATACAGCCTGATACTTTAGCCATCCGCGTTGTGAACGTCCCCCACCTTACTCGTAACCTGCGGGTTTTGAAATAGCACAAGCCGACCGCAGGAAAATTTTAATCTGGCTAACCACGGGGTAGGGTATGTAATCTCGTGGATTAGCACCCTAGGAGGATCGACTCACATGCGCCTCCGGCCTTAGCCTCCACACACATCCTCTGTACATCGCCCCAATTATGTTATAGTGCATTATTCACTGTCGTTTCATAATAATCACAACCGGTTCCAAATCATCATTTCTCAAGAGTATCATTTGATTCCAACTTGTCATCACATAAAAATATCATTGGTTCAAAATTCATATTTTCCAACCGAATATTCAAAAGAGGATTCTCAAAACTCATTTCTCAAACATTCGATTTAATTCCAAGTATCGGGAGTTATATAACGAGATCATTTTATACGCACACAAAATCACATTTGATAGTTAAAGTATTGCACATATGAACTTACCGGTAGCAAGCAGCACGACAAGAGAAGTCCTAGTACTCGTACTCGTTCTCGACAAATTCGTCGTCTACGAATTGAGTGTCTACAAATACGCAATAAGTTCTTATCAACACATAGCTTAATTACATAACGACTCCAGTCGTGACTTATATGCAATGCGTGTCCTTGATTAATCTCCCAACCCCTTGTATTTATAAAAGCTTATTACTTATTATTTATTATTATTATTATTATCATTATTATTGTTATTGTTATTACTATTATTATTATTAAGCAATTATTTTAGAGCAAAGTAAATATGGGAACATGCTTATGATCCTTATTTTTTTATAATTTGAGTGCTTACCTATTACTTGGAGGCTTTATTGTTTTTGTTTTTGTTTTGTTTACACAACACCAATTAACATATATACCCCTTTTTTTTTGTACATAGTTATAATTACAAATAGTTATATATACTAATATTTACTTGGACTTCTTGTTATAGAAAAATATTTTACTTATTTAATCATAGTGTAATTACATTCTTTCTACTATTTATAAAAGGTGATTTATAAACATGTTTTAATAACTTATAAAGAAGGTACTACGAGTGTTCTTCAAGTGATTTTAATATTATTATTATTTTCAGAAAAACAATAATTTATTTAATATTATTATTATTTTCAGAAAAATAATTTATTAGATAAAACTATTAGTTGATTTAGGGTATTTTTAAAACTACAACTAGTGTCCAAATCAGTTTACAGAAAAGACACTTTCACCCCCACCTTCTAAAATTCAGTTTGTATGTAAAAATTAGTCACCCCCAACACTTTCGGAAAAGACACTTTCACCCCCCGATTTGTTTTTCACGTATAGCCATCAACCCACTTCAACCAAATCGATCTTTAGCTAACACAACTCGATTTTGATCATTGTAATGGAACTAGGAGGCGATTTAGAGCTTACCCGCGCGAAGAATCACGAAAAACGGTCAACGGGCGAAGCGGGTCGAGTCTCCGACCGTCGGGTTCGGAGGTGGAGATCGCCGATGATGGGTTCGGCGTTTCTGGGTTCGTTCGAGGCCTTCACTGGTCTCGCCGGACCTCCTGGAGGTGAGGGAGATGATTCTCAAGCGACGGGTGTGTTGGTGGTGGTTGGGCCGAGCTCCACGCCGTCGTTCATGGCGGCGGCGGCGTCGGACGTGGTCCGGCCAGGTTGTTACTGCTGCTACTGTTCTGTTTTCGAACAGAGGTGGGTAGCAGAGAGGTTTGAGAGCTTTTGAGGGGGGTTTGGAGAAGGTGGGTTCGGTGGTGATGATGGTGGTTTTAATGGAGGAGGTGGTGGTTGGTCGGGGAAGGCAGCGGCAAGGCCGCTGCCGCTGCTCTGTTCTTCGTCGGTAAAACAGAGAGAAAGAGGGAGAGACAGGGGTGAGAGAGAGATGGGTGTGCAGCGAAGTCTCTTGGTGGTTGAGAGAGAGGGACGTGGTGGCGGTGATGTGTTGTCGGGTTGAGTTTCCGGCGGGTTTTCCGGTGGGTTGCTGGCTGGGCAGAGACAACCCGAGAGAGAGAGAGAGAGCAGAGAAGATGGAGGAGGTGTTGTGGTGGGTTTGTTATTGCCGAAGGCAAAAAAAAGAGAAGAAGAGAGGGGATGGGGAATGGTGTGTTGTAGTTGGGGTTGTTGTTGTAGTTGTCTGCTTGTGATGAGAAGGCAGGGAAGGGTTAATGTGGGTGGTGGTTTTAGGAGGAGAGGAGAAGAGAATGGTGGTGGTGGTTTTGCCGAGAGGGAAGGGAAAGTGTTGTGTTGTTTGTTGTTGTTTGTTGTTGATGAAGAGGGTGTAGGGTATATATAGAGGGGAGTAACATTTGAGGGAGGTTTTGTGAGGGTGAGGGGTTTGTTGTGTTGCAGTGAGGGGAAGAAAAATGAGAGAGAGAAGGGGGTGCATTTTGGTGTTGTGAGGGTGTGTTTTTCTTTTGTTGGGTGAGTTATGTGAGAGAGAGAGAGAGAAAAATGGGTTAGGGGATGAAATTTGTGTGTGTGTTTGTGTGCTTCCCGTGGAGGAAGGAGAGAATGAGAGAGAGAGAGAGAGATGGTTGTGACGGGGAGAGAGAAAGAGAAGGGAGGAGGGTTTGTGATGGATGAAGAAGAAAACAACAAAAGTGTGTGTGTGTGTGTTGTCCGGGAGAGAAGAGAGGAAAAGATGGAGAGTTGTTTGTGTGAGAGGAGAAAAAAGGTGGGAAGTGGATGGTGATGTAGGGGAAGGAGAGAGATTGTGTTGTAGTAGAATTATTAATAGAGATTGGGATTGTTTGTATTGTTATTGTTAATATTATTTATTTATTATTAATTTATTAATATTATTTTACTATTATTTTATTATAGTATGTATACGTATATAAGCCTCGTATTATACGGTATAAGAATACGGTATTGTTATACAGTATAAATACACTATTATTTATATTTGTTTATGAAAAAGACAACTACTCCCCCCTTAGTTTTCTAAAATGCATGGTTTAGCCCCCGTATTTATAGTAAACGTTTTAAAGAAATTGCACAATCGCCCCCATTAGTTAAATTCGGGTATTTCACCAGCAGCAGCACGTACGCTGCTGAGACAACCCAGAGCTTCGCCGCCGCCGACGACTCCATTAACGCCGGCGAAAGCTCGGCGACGTCAAATCCGACGCACCCACCCCACTAAAACGGTACCAGACACCTCCTTGAGGTCCGATGACTTCATAAACACCAACAATCGACGCCAAGAACGCCTAAATTGCCGGATTCGTTCATCACCGCCGGCCACCTTGACGGCGAACTCAATCGGACCCGAAACTCGACCGTTTTTCGCGATTTTTGGTGTGGGTAACTTCTAAATCACCCTCTAGTTCGTTTTGATCATCTAAACTTGATTTTGTTAACTCTAAATCGAATCGGGTTGTTGGGTGGTGAGGATTGTACGTGTGTTCATGCTTGGGGGTTAGTTTTTGTATTTTCAGAAAAGTTAGGGGTTCATGTGTAGCATATTGAAACTGTTTTTGTTAGTAGGAGGTCATTGCATGTCATTTATAAAAAGTTGGGGTAACTAGTTGTTGATTACATAAACTGCCTATAAAATATAAAATTTAAATTTGCAATTTTGTATTAGAATTTATTTCTAATATTTCTAGTTATTGTTTTAATTATATAAAAGATGTTTTTGCTATTAAAATTATGCATGTATTATTTAATATAAAATATTGTTGGTTTTCTTGAAAAATAAGCAAAGATAAATTATATAGTTGATTTAATCATATAAATTTAGTGTAATTAAATAAATATCTCAAGTATTTATAAATTAGTGTTTTGAGTACAATAAATTATTTTCTTAATGTTGATAAAATAGAATAAGTTAGAAAGCTAAATAGGAAAATATCTTTTAAGGAAACTCCTCCATTTATAAATGTCTTTTTACATAAACAAATATAAATAATAGTGTATTTATACTGTATAATAATACCGTATTCCTATACCCGTATAATACACGTATAATACTATAATAAAATAATAATAAAACAATAATAATAATTAAAATAAAATATATAATAATAACAATACTAAAATAATACTCCTACAACATTTTTTTTCTCCTTCCCCCTACATCACCTACCACCTCCCTTATTTTTCTCCTCCCACAAACAACTCATCTATTTCTCTCTTTCTCTCTCTCCCCGTCACCACATTCTTCCCTCTCTCTCTCTTTTGTTTCTCTTCTGACACACAAACACACACACCCTCTCATTTTTTTTTCCATCACAAAACACCTCCCCTCATTTCTCTCTCTCCCCGTAACAACACACCTCCCCCTTCTATCTCTCTCACTCTCTCTCTTGTTTCTTTCTTTTCCCCCCTCACGGCAACACACACACACACCACACACACTCACAAAACTCTCATTGTCTCTCTCTCATCCCTCACCCAAAACATAACCCTCCCCATATCTCTCTCTCATTCCCACGGCACACACACACACAAACTCGCAAACACTCTCCCAACTCACCCCTTCAACCCTCATCCCTCTCTATATAAACACCCTACATTACCACATCACACAACATCAACAACACCATCACCCTCCTCTTATTCTTTGCCCTCGGCAAACACCCAAAACCACCAACATCACCATCATCTTCTTCTTCCCTCCCTCACAAACAATACCACTGCCACCACTCTTCTCTTCTCTTCACCATCATAACAGCCACCACCTTCACCATCGCCACCACCACTGCCGACACCACCACCACCGTCCCACCTTCGTCACTCTCCCTCCTCCTCTTCTTCTCCCTCGTCTCTCTCCCCGACCCCTCTCTCTGGGCTTACCTCTGCCCAGCCAGCAACCCACCGGAAAACCCGCCGGAAACTCAACCCGACAACACATCACCGCCACCACTTCCCTCTCTCTCAACCACCAAGAGAAACCGCTGCACACCCATCTCTCTCTCTCACCCCCCCCCCCTGTTCTCTCTCTCTCCGCTGGGTCGTCTCTGCCCAGCCAAGACCGTCGGAAAATCCGTCGGGAAACCCAACAGAGAACAACTCGCCACCACCACCGAACCCACCTTCTCCAAACCCCCCTCAAAGCCCTCAAACCTCTCTGTTACCCACCTCTGTTCGAAAACAGAACAGTAGCAGCAGCAACAACCTGGCCGGACCACGTCCGACGTCGCCGCCGCCATGAACGCCGGCGTGGAACTCGGCCCAACCACCACCGACACACCCATCGCCTGAAACTCGTCTCCCTCACCTCCAGGAGGTCCGACGAGACCAGTGAAGGCCTCGAACGAACCCAGAAACGCCGAACCCATCACCGGCGATCTCCACCTCCGAACCCGACGGTCGGAGGCTCGACCCGCTTCGCCCGTTGACCGTTTTTCGTGATTCTTCGCGTGGGTAAGCTCTAAATCGCCTCCTAGTTCCATTACAATGATCAAAATCGAGTTGTGTTAGCTAAAGATCGATTTGGTTGAAGTGGGTTGATGACGATACGTGAAAAAACAAATCGGGGGGTGAAAGTGTCTTTTTCCGAAACTGTTGGGGGGTGACTATTTTTACATACAAACTGAATTTTTAGAGGGTGGGGGTGAAAGTGTCTTTTTCTAAAACTGTGGGAGATGATTGTCTTTACATGCAAACTGAATTATTTGGGATAGGAGGGTGAAAGTGTCTTTTCTGTAAACTGGTTCGGGACACTAGTTGTAGTTTTAAATGTCCTAAATCAAGTAATAGATTAATCTAATAAATTATTTTTCTGAAAATAATAATAATATTAAATAAATTTTTGTTTTTCTGAAAATAATAATAATATTAAATCACTTGAAGAACACTCGTAGTACCTTCTTTATAAGTTATTAAAACATATTTATAAATCACCTTTTATAAATAGTAGAAAGAATGTAATTACACTATGATTAAATAAGTAAAATATTTTGTCTATAACAAGAAGTCCAAGTAAATATTAGTATATTTGTAATTATAACTATGTACAAAAAAAGAAAATGTGTGTTAATTGGTGTTGTGTAAACAAAAAAAAAAAAAAAAAAACAATAAAGCCTCCAAGTAATATGTTAGCACTCAAATTATAAAAATAAGGATCATAAGCATGTTTCCATATTTACTTTGCTTTAAAATAAATACTTAATAATAATAATAATAATAATAATAATAATAATAATAATAATAATAATAATAATAATAATAATAATAAACTCATTTAATAACCCATTTTATCAATACTTGAAATAAAATTTTAGATATCTTTCTCAAATAAAGTAACTTAATCCATGTTTATATATATACATATATATATATATATATATCTTTTAAAAATAGTAGGCATAATACAAAAGGATACCGATTTGTATATAATAATAAGAAAGCCGAAGAGAGTATTAGTTTATCTACCTAAAATATGTATATATATATATATATATATATATAGATATACATAAAAATAAATACATGCTTAATCGAATGGTGTTGTGCATAGTTGAAGTAATAATAATAATAATAATAATAATAATAATAATAATAATAATAATAATAATAATAATAATAATACTAATAAATAAGCTTTTATAAATACAAGGGGTTGGGAAATAAATCAAGGACACGCATTGCATATAGGTCATGACTAGAGTCGTTATGCAACTAAGCTATGTGTTGATAAGAACTTATTGCGTATTTATAGACACTCAATTCGTAGACGACGAGTTTGTCGAGAACGAGTACGAGTACTAGGACTTCTCTTGTCGTGCTGCTTGCTACCGGTAAGTTCATATGTGCAATACTTTAACTATCAAATGTGATTTTGTGTGCGTAGAAAATGATCTCGTTATAACTCCCGATACTTGGAATTAATCGACTGTTTGTGAAATGAGTTTTGAGAATCCTCTTTTGAATATTCGGTTGGGAAATATGAATCTTGAACGAATGATATTTTATGTGTTAACAAGTTGGAATCAAATGATACTCTTGAGAAATGATGGTTTGGAACCAGTTGTGATTATTATAAAACGACAGTGAATAATGCACTATAACATAATTGGGGCGATGTACAGAGGATGTGTGTGGAGGCTAAGGCCGGAGGCGCATGTGAGTCGATCCTCCTAGGGTGCTAATCCACGAGATTACATACCCTACTCCGTGGTTAGCCTGCGTGCACCCGGATATTTATTTATGTGTGAAAACTATGGAGTACTACTTATACTAGTACGGGTCATTACGGTATAGGGGTGTCGACACTTAAGGTCTCATAGTTATGATTACGAGCGGGGATTGACGTAGGGCTCCCATAACGCTCGGGTGAATTGGGAATCACGTCATCCCGAGAGGAACCCTATTGTGATATATATTGCATCTTGACCCCTCTGTGGACATTCGTTACCCGCTGGGCTATAATACGTCTCAGCCAAATTGATGACGAGAACGAAAAAAAAAAATATTTTGAATTATGATAACAACTACTGCGGATTTCTGCTACATATCACGTGTCTATAAATGCTTTGTGCCAAAAACTCGTTTTACTTATTGCAGTATGAATTTACTCAGTTTTTACTGATTAAAATTTTCCTGCGGTCGGCTTGTGCTATGTCAAAACCCGCAGGTTACGAGTAAGGTGGGGGACGTTCACAACGTCGGATGGCTAAAGTATCAGGCTGTATAGTACATCACCTAGTAATTTTCATATCGAATGTAATGTACTTCTGTTTTTCCGACAATGTCACTGGTTTATTATGAATGTATAATAACTTATATTTGGATTATCGATGGTTGTATTAACTAAGAACCGGCGATCCTGCTCCGTATCCAGTGGGGTTTATCTCCTCGGACGGAGGCATCTTTCCAAAATACGGTTCGGCCGGCCGTATGATTTGGGGGTGTTGCACTATATGTATATGTGTATGTATATTTGTACACATATGTATATATATGTGTGTATTTGTACATATATGTATATATATTTATAAATATACATATATAAATATCCAGACTGTAATTTAAGTGAATACTATATATATTGATACATACACATGTATATATATATATATATACATGTGTATGTATCTATATGTATAATATACACTTAAATTAAACACACACACATGTACATGTATATATATCTATATGTATAATTACACTTAATTTAAATGTTGGACACGCACATATGTGCGGTTGTGTTTTCTTATGTGTGTGTGTTATATCTATAAATGTTTTGTATATACACTTTTATTTAAGTGTACAATGGAACACAAAATAATTTTAAGAGTAAGTTTTAAATAATAAGGACAATGTGGTCATTTGCACACATATCCTTCATCTTGTCATGCACAACCCAAACATGTTATTACATCCATGCAGCTTATCTATCTCATATCATGCTCTATCCAATCACTCAGAATCAGTACAATCTTATCATGCCTTATTCCAGTACGACCATATCATACCTCATATCCCAGTGCAACTCTTATCCCCATTATTTGTGTACCTCACCCAAACGAGACCTTATCCTGCCATGTTCTACCTCGTGCACTATGTCACTTTGACGTGGTGGTTTATTTAACAAAACGATGCAAGAATGTTTCAATCTTTTCACATTGTCGTAGAGTAAGTACGCACAATTAAAAAAATTCAGATTCTTGTATCATTTTGCAAATCAAATCACCATGTCAAAGTAAACCTCAAAGGTCAAAGGAGGAAGAACATGGCAAAATGGAGCTAGTGCTAATTACTTAATGGGTTGTTTGGCTACAAAATTGGGTTGGAATTTTATTTAAGGTTAGTTGCATTTTACCCCCATGTCCTTAGGAGATTGTGTGAACACCTCCCCCCCCCTCGTGTTCCAAATGTTGCAAAATACCCTCTTAATTTCATTTTTGTGCAGTTCTCTTAAACTAACGGAATCCATAAAAACCCAACATATCTTACCCATTGTACTGCCGGTAATTTTAAACTATAAAAGAAAAAAATAGAGAACCAGATCTGAAGAAGAAGAAGAAGAAGAAGAAGAAAAATAAGATGTGGAGGTGGATTACAAAGACGGCGCCGCCAAAGGAGCAAAACGGCGATAACGATGAAGCATGTGAATGACGACACAATTGCAGCTGCTGCCAAAGGAGGTACAAGACGATGACGACGGCGCAACAACTAGCGACCTCTGTGCGCTGCACCGGCTCACACAGTGGCAATTTCCGCTCCCACCGTGGCCACTACCGCTTTTGCACGGTGTTGATGAATGGAAATTGCATGTTTCAGTAGGTTAATAAGTCTCTCATAACTTGTTTTGGTGTGTAATTTATGTAGTTTATCCTATTTCTAGACTTATGCGCGTTCTTGTAGTTTTGGTTGTTTGCCTCTTGTTTTGTAGGCAAAACATACTTTAGAGGGCAAGAGGCTAGCTTGGGGGAGTTTGAAAGGTGAACTTACAAGATTTGTCTAGGGTTTTTATATGTATTGCACAACGGAATAACAATAAATATTTTCCGTTCAAGACCCTCCATGAATCGCAGATCATGCATCATAACAATGGTAATGGATAAAAGCATTGTGTACCTTGTTTGTCTGAATTTATCACTTTACGTAGAATATCGTTCACGTCTCTATGAATATTCACACCTAGGATTGCTACAGATCCTTCTCACGCATTTGTGCTAGCAACGGAAGAAGGAGGATGAAGAAGATCACGCAAAACGAGGACCAAGAGGTTGCGCCTCTTGGTGGCCGACGGGTAGGGGGATGGGCGGACGCCTAGGGTTCGCCCTAGTCTCCTTTCTTTCTTCTCTCACTCAATAATGAATGCAACTTATGAGAAAATAAGCTAGGAGTTCCCTTATATAGTTAATAACTCCTTATTAACTACATATTTCCCCCAATACTAATCCTGTCCATACACGGATTAGTCCACTTTGCAAATTAGTCCGACTAAGTTTGCATGTGGTTGCGTATTGATCCTTCTATTTAGTTAGTCCTACTAATTAATATTAAACTCCAGTTTAATCCATAGGGTATGTGAACCTATAGGTTTCTACTTAGTTCCTAGTAAAAATTACTAACATAGAGCGGTGTCTAGCAACACATCTATGCCACCCAACCAATAGTGAATGATCTGACAAACCTTGTGACCAATGTTACCGCATTGTATTATCTTTTTGTCTCCAATATCCTGATTGAACACGAGACATACAAGTCACACTCGTAGACCCAATCCATAGTTTCTCGATTTTGGGAATAGTCTTATCCATGCAGATAACATCAATATCCTATATTGATTTATCTGAGTCTGGCCAGACATTCTATAAGCACTACCCCTCGAGTGGTTGTGAATATCCGCTCCCTTATGTGGGAGGGACAAATGCTTTCTACATCACTACCACCTCTAAGCTTGTTTTCTATCATGCCCGATAAATGCGTTTATTGCTACCCAGTCACGACGTAGTGTTTGACGATATCAAAGCATAATATTACACAACTAGAGAATCTAGTGACTGTCAAGTCTAAGGACCACAATACCATTGTCATAACAAGAAGCACTTGTGACTTTAACATAATTAATGTGGTCTTCTCGTGGTGTGTCAATCCAGTATGTCATTACCCCTAATGCATACCCATGTGCTAGACTTGATATCTCCATATCAATCTACCCACATACTAGTCTATAGTTGATCGTCATGTTAATCAATATAAGCGACTAGGGAAATTTAAGATAAACAACAATTGTAATCTAAGGACTTCATTACATTAATTATCTCCATAAATAATACAATGATTATTCTAGCCAAAAATAATGTTCATACTAAATAAGATTGCCTATAGGGCATCTATTCCAACAGTCTTCCACTTGCACTAGAGCCAATCTGGTGCATCTTGTATGCCAAAAGATCTAGTGTGTCCTTCATGCTTGCGCTGAACAAGCGACTTTTTAAGTGGATCTGATAGATTCTCATATGTAGGAATCTTGCATATCTGCACATATGCTCTATCGGTTATTTCACGAATAAGATGGAATTTCCTGAGTATGTACTCGGATTTCTGGTGTGACCTGGGTTCCTTGGATTGTGCGATCGCCCCAGCGTTGTCACAATACAACTCAACCGGATCCACAATACTAGGAACCACACCAAGCTCAGTGATGAACTTTCTAATCCAAACAGCCTCCTTTGCTGCACCATTCACAACAATGTACTCAACCACAGTTGTTGAATCAGCAACCATCTCTTGCTTGGAACTTTTCCAGCTCACAGCTCCTCCACTCAGGCAAAACACGAATTCCAATTGCGATATGAAATCATCTATGTCGGTTTTGAAGCTTGTGTCAATATAACCCCTTACACACAACTCTTCCTCCCCTCCATATATCAAGAACGTATCCTTAGTTCTTCTTAAGTACTTAAGGATGTTCTTAACAGCTATCCAGTGACTCTCACCCGGATTGGACTGAAATCTACTTGCCATACTCAACTACGACACATCTGATCTAGTACATAACATAGCGTACGTGATGGACCCTATGGCCGACGCATAGGGAACCCTACTCATGCGGTCCTTCTCAATCTCATTGGAGGGACAGTCAGCCTTCGAAAGGGTGACTCCATACGACATGGGCAAGAATCCCTTCTTGGAGTCTTGCATGTTTGTTCGACAAAAATAATCCCCAGTATAGGATATCGTCTCAAGTAATAATATCCGGTAAGTCCGGAGTCGAATCCACTAGGAAAGGAGGGTTTAGGCAATAACTTGTTAAACTATGATAGAAAGTAGCAAACGACTAACTAAAGCAAGTAACAAATTCCCAATGGCTTTAGAGTTTGCCAAGCTATCTAATCCACCACTAGTGATGGAGCAAGTTTGAGAATTCAAGTAAGAAACAAAGGAAACGAATACTAATACTACTACGATTCAAAAGAGCTAGTCGATATGAAATTGAAGTTGGGTCAATTGATTTCACTAAAGAACTTGTAAATGAAGTTCAACACCCAAAACTTATATCAATTGAAGAAACATGGATTCTAAAGCAAAGATGAATGTTTAGTTCATGAATTCAAGAGCGAAACCCAAAATCAAGTTATGTCAAGCATCAAGGATATGTACTCATCTAATTGAGTCCACATACAAGATCAAGCCACAATTCGGATTTGTCTTTCGGCACACAAATTCAATGAACTCGACATCCAAACTTGTGACAACTTGAAGAATAATTGAAAACTTCACAACAAGCCATCCAACTTCATCAAGTAACCCAACAAATGAACTAGCTAAGTGTGCACAAGAGAATCCTGCAGAGAGAACTTCGTGTACACCAAAGGCAGAGAATAGAAAATGGCACAGGGAGTGTTGGGTTGTGTGTAGGGAGAGAGTAAGGCAGTAGTAATGTCTGAGAGAGAGACAGGAGTTTGGCAGAGCTTCCACTTATGTCTGGTGTGTCTCCTTGTATGGAAGGATTAACGTCCTATATATAACGGAGAATGTGACCGTTGTAGTGTGGTTAATGCGCCCATCAATGGCGGCTTAATTAGCTTAACCACAACGGCACGTTCGTCCGCGTATATAGGGACCGTTACAGCGCGTTATGCGCGAATATCGGAACCGTTATGGGGTTGACCGGGTTTGACCGGATTGACCGGGTTTATGGAGCTCGTGCCATAAATCTCTCAAAAGAAGTTACTAAAGGTCGCGCGCGAGCTTGGCTCGCACGCGACAGGACTTACTCTAGCCTCCAAACCACTAAGTCCCTACAAGTCCCGTGCAGTGGTATGCGAGGGCCCTGTCTCGCATCCCCCACGCGGATCAGCGCGGCTCGTGATCCAGTGTGTGTGGAGCACAATATGGTGTGCTAGATGATTGCCACGTGGCCAAGATCTGTCTGCTCAGAAAGCACTATCTACATTAACCCCCTTTCTGCGCGTGAAGACTCATAGCCGGATAGGCTTCCATGCGCAGGAACCAACGTAGCGTCGCCGCCACGCACCAATTCAAATATGTGCAGGTTCAGTCCCCGTGCGTGCCATTATGACCTAAACCCCTAGAGTCGTGCCGTCTGGCCTTTTAGGGTTTTAGGCGTGACTTCAGCTCGTCCTGTGATTGCGCGATTCGACGGTGACGGTTGCGATTCGACTACTGAAAGGACGCAACCCTTAACGTCGGGTTCACCAAAATGTGCACAAGAGAATCCTGCAGAGAGAACTTCGTGTACACCAAAGGCAGAGAATAGAAAATGGCACAGGGAGTGTTGGGTTGTGTGTAGGGAGAGAGTAAGGCAGTAGTAATGTCTGAGAGAGAGACAGGAGTTTGGCAGAGCTTCCGCGTATGTCTGGTGTGTCTCCTTGTATGGAAGGATTAACGTCCTATATATAACGGAGAATGTGACCGTTGTAGTGTGGTTAATGCGCGCCCATCAATGGCGGATTAATTAGCTTAACCAAAATGGCACGTTCGTCCGCGTATATAGGGACCGTTACAGCACGTTATGCGCGAATACCGAAACCGTTATGGGGTTGACCGGGTTTGACCGGATTGACCAGGTTTTTGGAGCTCGTGCCATAAATCTCTCAAAAGCAGTTACTAAAGGTCGCGCGCGAGCTTGGCTCGCACGCGACAGGACTTACTCTAACCTCCAAACCACTAAGTCCCTACAAGTCCCGTGCAGTGGTATGCGAGGGCCCTGTCTCGCAGCCCCCACGCGGATCAGCATGGCTTGTGATCCAGTGTGTGTGGAGCACAATATGGTGTGCTAGATGATTGCCACGTGGACAAGATCTGTCTGCTCAGAAAGCACTATCTACATTATCCCCCTTTCTGCGCGTGAAGACTCATAGCCGGATAGGCTTCCATGCGCAGGAACCAACGTAGCGTCGCCGCCACGCACCAATTCAAATATGTGCAGGTTCAGTCCCCGTGCGTGCCATTATGACCTAAACCCCTAGAGTCGTGCCGTCTGGACTTTTATGGTTTTAGGCGTGACGTCAGCTTGTCCTGTGATTGCGCGATTCGACGGTGACGGTTGCGATTCGACTACTGAAAGGACGCAACCCTTCACGTCGGGTTCACCAAAATGTGCACAAGAGAATGCTGCAGAGAGAACTTCGTGTACACCAAAGGCAGAGAATAGAAAATGGCACAGGGAGTGTTGGGTTGTGTGTAGGGAGAGAGTAAGGCAGTAGTAATGTCTGAGAGAGAGACAGGAGTCTGGCAGAGCTTCCGCGTATGTCTGGTGTGTCTCCTTGTATGGAAGGATTAACGTCCTATATATAACGGAGAATGTGACCGTTGTAGTGTGGTTAATGCGCGCCCATCAATGGCGGATTAATTAGCTTAACCAAAACGGCACGTTCGTCCGCGTATATAGGGACCGTTACAGCACGTTATGCGCGAATACCGAAACCGTTATGGGGTTGACCGAGTTTGACCGGATTGACCGGGTTTATGGAGCTCGTGCCATAAATCTCTCAAAAGCAGTTACTAAAGGTCGCGCGCGAGCTTGGCTCGCACGCGACAGGACTTACTCTAGCCTCCAAACCACTAAGTCCCTACAAGTCCCGTGCAGTGGTATGCGAGGGCCCTGTCTCGCTGCCCCCACGCGGATCAGCATGGCTGGTGATCCAGTGTGTGTGGAGCACAATATGGTGTGCTAGATGATTGCCACGTGGCCAAGATCTGTCTGCTCAGAAAGCACTATCTACATAATCCCCCTTTCTGCGCGTGAAGACTCATAGCCGGATAGGCTTCCATGCGCAGGAACCAACGTACGCGTCGCCGCCACGCACCAATTCAAATATGTGCAGGTTCAGTCCCCGTGCGTGCCATTATGACCTAAACCCCTAGAGTCGTGCCGTCTGGCCTTTTAGGGTTTTAGGCGTGACGTCAGCTTGTCCTGTGATTGCGCGATTCGACGGTGACGGTTGCGATTCGACTACTGAAAGGACGCAACCCTTCACGTCGGGTTCACCAAAATGTGCACAAGAGAATCCTGCAGAGAGAACTTCGTGTACACCAAAGGCAGAGAATAGAAAATGGCACAGGGAGTGTTGGGTTGTGTGTAGGGAGAGGGTAAGGCAGTAGTACTGTCTGAGAGAGAGACAGGAGTTTGGCAAAGCTTCCGCGTATGTCTGGTGTGTCTCCTTGTATGGAAGGATTAACGTCCTATATATAACGGATAATGTGACCGTTGTAGTGTGGTTAATGCGCCCATCAATGGCGGCTTAATTAGCTTAACCACAACGGCACGTTCGTCCGCGTATATAGGGACCGTTACAGCACGTTATGCGCGAATACCGGAACCGTTATGGGGTTGACCGGGTTTGACCGGATTGGCCGGGTTTATGGAGCTCGTGCCATAAATCTCTCAAAAGCAGTTACTAAAGGTCGTGCGCGAGCTTGGCACGCACGCGACAGGACTTACTCTAGCTTCCAAACCACTAAGTCCCTACAAGTCCCGTGCAGTGGTATGCGAGGGCCCTGTCTCGCATCCCCCACGCGGATCAGCGCGGCTCGTGATCCAGTGTGTGTGGAGCACAATATGGTGTGCTAGATGATTGCCACGTGGCCAAGATCTGTCTGCTCAGAAAGCACTATCTACACTAAGCATGTTAGATTTAAGAGAGTAAGAGAGAAATGATATTTTCATTATCAATACTTGAATCAAACACTTGTAATCACCAATTCAAACTCTCAAACACTTGAAACTACAAATTACTAATCAAAATCACTCCTAAACACAATTTAGCCTTCAAATTGGAGAAAACAAAGCTATGAATCAGCTTCAACTACGCAAAATGATATCATCTAGCTATTAAACAGCTGCTACTGCTGCTGTTGCTACAGGAACGGACCCAGAACAGAGCACAGAAGTTCACAAAGAGAACCAGAACAAAACAGAGCACTGAATATGGCTCAAACCGACTGAAAAGGCTTCAATCGATGCTTATCTCTCCCTCTCGTCCTCTTTATTTGTTCTTGGCACTTAGATAGCTCTAGAACAACCCAAATCTGGGCGAAATCGGAGAGAGAGAGAGGAGAAAACAGAGCACTGTGGACCATATGGGTCTGGAAGAGAGCCAGAAAATTTCTTCAATTTTTGGTTTATATAGATGCTAGGGCTGGTTTTGTAACCTCCAAGGATCAATATTCACCCTTTGATTCACCTATTTCAACCTCCATCGTCGATTTTCATCTTGTCTTCATGAACACTAGAAATTAGGGCTTTCTCGGTTGCTTCGTTTTGGGCCGAATTGATAAGTGCAGTAGAAAGGTCTTGGGATGGGGAGCATTTTGGTACCAATTTAGAGCCATATGGTGAAGGAAGGAAGCCGGGGTGAGGGCTGGACAAAGCTTCGTTGAGCTTCCATGGCGTTGCTGCGCTGTTCTGCGTGTTCCAGCGACGGGGGAGAGAGAATGAGACACGCTTGTCTCATATGTTTTGGCCGAAATGCAAAAAGGCCCCCCTAGGTTTGTTGATATCTTTTAAAATACCCCCGGTTCATCTTCAAACGGTTGGAAAATAGCAAATCCACCCCGATTCCGTTAAAAACTCTACATAACAGCCCATGAAGCTTTAAGGAATCATCACGTAGCACCCCCTCTCCGTTAAAATGACTTCAAATAAGCCCTCCGATGTAACTTTTGCCTTATGAATTGGTCCCTTGACTTCTTAAACTTCACCTTTTGGCCTCTATCTTCAAATATTATTCCAATTAAGTCCTCAAAGTCTTCTTAATTCATCGTTTAAGATCCCACTAGCTAGCGTCTTTCATTCCAAAACACGTCTTTGCCTACAAAACAAGATAAAAACAACCAAAACTACGAAAACAAGCATAAGTCTAGAAAGAGAGATAAAATAGCTAAATTACACATATTAGCAAGTTATGAAGAGTTCATTAACATACTAAAACATGAAGTTCTAAGTCATTAACAATGTTGAACCGTTTCAACACCTTGGCTATATATGTAGTTTGGCTTAGGCCGAGCAGCTTCCTAGGTCTATTTCTATAGATCTTGATACAAAGTATATTAGTTGCATCCCCTAAGTCCTACATTGAGAAACATTTTCCAAGCCAATCTTTAACATATTGCAAGGTAGGAATGTCGTTTCCAATGAGTAGTATGTCATCCACATACAAGACCAGAAACACAACAAAGCTCCCACTAACCTTCTTGAAAACACAAGGTTCATCTTCGTTCTTGATGAAGCCAAATTCTTTGACAACTTCATCAAAACGTCGATTCCAACTCCTGGAATCTTGCTTCAACTCATAAATGGATCGCTGTAACTTACACACTTTATGGGCATGCTATGGATCTTCAAAACCCTCCGGCTGTGTCATGTAAACATCCTCAATGAAGTTTCGTAATACCCCATTTTTATCAGGATGATAGGTGACTTTTCGTATAATTTATATGTTAATTATATGACGAGAGGGGAGGTAGTGGTCGTTTCAAAAAGTATTTGCTAGTTAATTAGGGGGTGGTGATTGTAGTTTGAAGAAGCCCTAAAGCCTAGTGGGTAATTTAGTAAAACATAATAAAATAATACAAAAAAACGGAGCAAATCTTCTCCCACTCTCACGCAAGCATCTGACGGGTTTCCTCCCAAAAAACAAGAAAATTTTGTTCTTTCTCTCTTCCCCTTCTTCTTCTTATACTTCCTCATCTCTTTCTATTTCGTCGGCAACATCACCCGACCACCACAACCAGCGCAGCAACCACCTCCTCCACCATCTACCTCTTTTTCTCTCTCCCTCCTCTCTGTTCTCTCCGGCCAAACAGGAACAGAAGCAGCAGCAACAGTGGCCATAGGCCACGCCACCGCCGCCGCCTGTGAAGACTGACGAGAACTCACCAAAACCCCCACCATCTCTCTCACTCTCCATAATCCTGATCTCTCTTTGCCTCCCTTCTCTCACGGGCGACCAGGAACCAAGAAGAAACAGAGGAATCAGAGCCGCCACCGTCACCGGCCAACTCCATTAACGCCGGCGACGAAGCTCGACCCAAGCAAACCGGAGCTACCCACCCCTCTTTTTTGACACCGATCGACTCCTGGAGACCGTTATGAGATCAGCCGCATTGATGGGACACGTAAGCCTAGGATCTCTCAGTCAGTTACAAGAGGTCGCGCGCAAGCTTGGTTGTCGCATGCGCCCGACGGACCTTACTCTAGCCTCCAAACCACTATGTCCCTACAGCTCCCGTGTTATGGTGCGCGGGGGCTTTGTCTCGCAGCCCCCACGGGGATCAGCACGGGTGGTGATCCGGTGTGGATGGAGCACAGCTAGGTGTGCTGGATGGCTGCCACGTGGCAATGATCTGTCTGTCTGGAAAGCAGTATCTACACCTCTGCTATGAGTTGGAGCATTATAAAGAAAAATTGTATTGACAATAAAGTTTTTTGTCATTATAAAGGAAAAGTGTTTCTCCGTCTATTTTTATAGTATGCATTATTGTAATGCTCTTTTTTTCTAATGGATTGTATATCCTTGATCTAGATATTTCCGTCTATAACAAATAAACCAAGAGGATTAAAACTAACGATTTAGATCCTTATTATCTATGCCATTATCGTTTAGGCCATATAAACGAGAAATACATTTCTAGGCTCCATAATGATGGATTCATGGACTCATTTGATTACGAATCAAATGAGACATGTGAAGCTTGTTTATTGGAAAAAATGACTACGTCTCTTTTCAAGAAGAAAGGTGAGAGGAATAGTGAGCTATTGACACTCACACATACTGTTGTGTGTGGTCCGTTTGCCATGTCTGCCAGAGGTGGTTATCTTTATTTCATTACATTTCCTGATGACTTCATTAGATATGGATTTGTGTGTCTTATGAAGAAGAAATCTGAATCCTTTGAAAAGTTCAAACAATTCAAGAATGAAGTAGAGAAGCAACTTGGCAAGAGTATTAAGGCTCTACGATCGGATTGTGGAGGAGAATACTTAAGCCAAGAGTTTGACCGCTATCTTAGAGAGTGTGGGATCTTGTCCCAACTCACTACAACCGGAACACCACAATGGAATGGTGTGTCTGAGAGGAGGAATCGAACACTGTTTGACATGGTTCGATCTACGATGAGTAAGAGTGATATTCCGATATCATTTTGGGACCATGCACTTTTAACTGCTATCTTTACCCTTAACTGTGTTCCATCAAAATCGGTCATGAAGACACCATATGAGATATGGCCTGGGAGACATCCTATAGTGTCATTTATGAGGATTTGGGGTTGCGAGGTCTATGTAAAGCGTTTACAATGAAATAAACTCGGACCCAAGTCGGACAAGTGTAAATCTGTGGGATATCCTAAGGAAACGAAAGGATATTACTTCTACAATCCAACCGAGAACGAAATGCTTGTTGATCGGACCGGTGTGTTTCTAGAAAGAGAGTTTGTCTCTGAATAAGCCAGTGGGAGGACTGTAGAACTTGAAGAGATTCAAGAACCACAAATCGCTAATCCTACAATGGAACATGAGGAGGAACCACAAGCTGTTATTTATAAATCCTTAATTGGAGTCGTATTTCGTATGTGAAACATTTCTAATTGTGTGCGTTTCGCTGCAAAGTGATGAGATTCGGGCTTAATTGGGAAGAAAATGAGATTTTGGATGTTTTTGAGCTCAAACGTACAATCCGGGCGTTCCTTGAATATTTTTACGTATGATTTGAATGCTTTTATGACATTTGATCTTTGCGGTAATGTTCGTGTTGTGATTTATAGGAACATTGCATGAGGAGAGAAAGTGGAGAGAAGAAACGAGATTCTGAAACAAAGCAAGCTCAAGAGGAAGCACGAGAAGTAAAGTGGGAGGAGAAAAAGTGACCAATCTTCACTATTTAGAGAGTATCTTGAGCTTTACGATGAATTTTGGAGAGAGACTAGTGGCAAATGAAAGAAGACTCAAAGGGCTTTCCAACGATAGGTCACTGAGCTTAAACAGATCGGACGAGAAAGTTATGGTTCGTCGAAGAGACTGAAAATCTGAGCTCATCTCCAGGGGTGTTCGTGCGAACACTTATTGTGTTCGTGCGAACAGAAATGTTGAAAAATCTTTGAAAATTTGTAGGAACACCCAAACTGTGTTCGTGTGAACAGGTGTTCATGCAAACAACTTTGTGCTTGTGCGAACAAAAGGCCGGGATGCAAATTTCAGGGTTGTTTTGCGATTTTTGGAAAGTTTAAAGCTTTGGGGACTTGTTTTAGACCTAGAAGTTCATGATTTTGAACTACTCGATGTACGGGGAGCAATTGGACGACGTTGACATAATGAAGTCCTTAGAATAAATGTTGTATTCTTAAATGTAAGTTCAGCGTTTTTCAAAGGCTTGAAACAGCTTGTCAGTTTCAAGGCCTTTAAACTGCTTTCAAGGGTTTGAAACAAACACTGCAGAATACAACATGAACTTAGGGGGAGATTTTGATTTCAGTCAAACTCCTGATCTCCTATGATTGATTATATGTTACTTGATGATGAAAGATAAATTATTCTACTACTCTAAACTGTGATTAATCTATCTGTTTGACTAAGTTTTGCATAGATATACACTTGCCTATTTTGCAAGAATTAGTTCCTAAACTGTATGTTGCAGAAAAGGAAACTGAGTTGTTGATTTGATTATGTGTTGGTTTAAATCTGACCTGGACCTTCGTAACTTACTCCCAAACAAATTCAAGACAGTATCCTTGAAGATACTTAGCAACTAGGTGTTGGAGGAAGCTGTTAGAAGAGTCAAGATTTGAAGCTACTATTTAGGAAAGTTTGTTGAGAAGATCCTGAAGATTTTCAATTCAAACAGGCTGCTTAAAAGAGGGAATTGAAGAAGAATTCATTGAGACAACAGAGCACAATACACAAAGACATTCGAACACTACAGAGGATTGCCAAGCAACAAAGAAGCAGATCTTCATCACTCAATCCAATCATCTGAAGAACACTGCATTCTCACTGAAGACTTAGTTCTTAGTGTTCTTCTCTTCTGATCATCATTTGTATATCATTTAGATACTACTTCTAGTTCTTATTCACGTGGATTGTTCAAGGGGAACAATAGATAATTCTTAGTTAATCAGTTAGCTAGAGCAGGTACTAGACAGATTGAAAGAACCACAAGTTGTAACAGAGTAAGGCATCTCTCTGTGCTTGAGATCTAGGGCTTAGCTTTTGATTAATAAGGATTGAGTTGAAAATCCTGCTGGGATTTAGTCCCTGAGGTATAGACGTATGTCCAAGTGGACTGAACTCTATAAATCACTGTGTCTCTTGCATTTACTTTACTGCTTTTTACTTAGCTCATACACTGCACAGAACAAGTTTCTGCTCAAGGGCTTGAAACCCATTTCAAGGCCTTGAAAACAATCAGCTTTTTTTTTTTTTTTTTTTTTTTTTTTTTTTTTTTTTTTACTTTCTGTTTTGAATCCAAGGACTTGAAACTCATTTCAAGGCCTTGAAATACTTGCTGCCTTCACAAACATCTTTGAAACCATGCTTTTAGTTAAAGTTGTAAAAGTTGTCATACTCTATTCAACCCCCCTTCTAGAGTATTGATCATGTAATTATTTCTACATTACTATCCTTCAATTGGTATCAGAGCTTGTATCACTTCATAGATCTAACAATTTTGTGATTATGAGTACTCTAAGAGAATGTGGTTTCTCACAGGGAAGAGCTGCTAATAGACCTCCCTTGTTTAAGCATGAGCTGACATGACTTCTGAAACACCATATGATAACGAGACATACCCAATGGTGTCGTGTGTGTTGTCCTATATGCCCACAGACTGTCATCAAGCTTTCAATGAACAATCTTTTATCCCTGGATTCATGTTTTCTTTGGGATCCCTTAGTTTCTCTATTGAACACATCTGCTAATCATTTGATTGAGGATGATATGTCAGTGCCACCTTGTGTATTTGTACCACATATCTACTCAAGTCTCTTGCGAAGACTTGATTGATGAGGAAGACTTCAAAACTAATTATGCCCAGTGGAGCACGAAACCTTGTAAATATATTTTTGCGAAAAAATATATCCACTATAGCATCATCATTCTTTGAGCTAGCTAATGTCTCTACCAACTTTTATTTGTTTTTGTATTGCCGGCAGCAGTAGCCTCGCGCTCATGATTTTCAGCAAAGAATTTGGTCTGTTTCATCATCTTTCCTTGTGTTAGTGTAATTAATGAATTTTCTTATGTTCTCCAAGAAATAAAAGTTCATAAATTTACAAGGACGTCTTGTACAACTCTCACAATAATCAAATTGAAATATAATTTGTAATATGTAAATGCAGGTCTTTTTAATGTTTTCATTTTGACTGCATTAAAGAAAAAAACGCGAGTCTCCTGTAAATTATTAAGGCCATTGTGAGTCTTATCTATGTTATCGCTGAAATGCTAGGGCACCATCTCTTATCCTTGTTGGTACCACTTTGTCTAAACTCTTTCTTTCCATTCTGACTTCCACCACTATTCATTGAGTCACTTTAACTCGATAATTTGAATAGTAATATTATGCAATTTTCTAATAATTTTTTAATGGTGTTGTAGAATAAAAATTACAATTTTTTGGTAGAAAAAATACTTTACAACACGACGAACAAATTATCAAAAAGCCGCATAATTTTGCTATCAGAATCACCAGGTCAAAGTGACCCAGATACGAGTCAAAAAGTCAGAAAAAGAGGAAGAACGGAGGAGTGGTACTGTGTAGTGTCTACACTGATGTAACAATAATATTTTATTTTTACACTTGTATAAAGTACCGTATGGGAGAGAAATAAGAATGAGTTCTCTATGACAAAAAACAATAATATTTTATTTTTACACTTGTATAAAGTACCGTATGGGAGAGAAATAAGAATGAGTTCTCTATTAGTTAATGTGTGAATTACACCCTATAATTGCATCATCTTTTAAGGAAAACTACAAAACCAGTTTGTGAATAAATTACCGGGCCCCATAACAAAATCATTACTTGTTTAAAAAAAAAAAAACATTACTAGAGCTCTTCTAGAACGTTATTGGTGAAAAAATACAAGTGGAAAAGTTGAAGAATACAAGTGGATGGTGACTGTCAAGGCCAGTTGGAGGGCATGGGGGTGAGGAAGGAAGTATCTGGCCTTAGCAAGATGTAGCCAATCAAAGCCTTACTTTCTGTTTGTCCATGATTTCCCTCTTATTATTCACCCATTCCTTATCTCTCTCCCACAAAACAAAACACTCTCTCTCACTCACTCTCTCCCTCTCTCCATCCATCTCTCCAAGTCTCTCTCTGCATCATCTCTCTGGAGAGATGGCAACCAACTCTCTCCAGTCTCTCAATCACCACCACAACCATAGACACCACCCTAGACGCCACTCTTCCATAGACACCACCACCCTCCCTTCCTCTGTATTCCTCAAGCCCACCACCAAAACCACTCTCTCCCAATCTCTCTCCTTCACTCCCCACTCTCTCTCTCCCTCCTCCACCTCCACCACCACACCCTCCACCTCCAAAGTGGGGTCCACCTCACTGGACCTCCTCAAACAGCTCCTGTCCTCCCAAGACTTCCGGCAGGCCGATGACGAGACGCGCCGTCTCCTCATCGCCCTAGCCGGGGAACCAGCCCAGAAGAGGGGCTACGTCTTCTTCTCCGAGGTCCAGTTCATCTCAGAATCCTCCCTCAAGGCCATAGATGAGCTCTGGAAGCAGCACAGCAATGGGAGATTTGGTTACAGTGTGCAGAAGAAGGTGTGGAAGAAGGCCAAGAGAGACTTCTCAAAGTTCTTCATCAAAGTTGGTTGGATGAAGAAGCTGGACACTGAGATATTGCAGTACAATTACAGGGCATTCCCTGGTGAGTTCATATGGGTGCTTGAAGATGACACACCACCTGAGGGTCACTTGCCATTGACAAATGCTCTGAGGGGGACACAGTTGCTCAATAGCATCCTCAACCACCCTGCATTTGAAGATGGTGAAAATGATGATGAAGATGAGGATAGAGAGAGTGGGCTTGGTGGGGGATTGGGAGGTCTGAAAGGGATTAGCTCAAAGCCAATGGGCAGCAAAACAGGAGGAGGGTTCAAACCAGACTACAGTTTTTGAATTTTGAAAACTCTCCCTGGTTTAGGTTTTGTGCACTTTGGAGACTTGCCCAAAAGACAAAACAACAAAAGCGGGATCAATTTGTAGTTTTCGTATTTTTAACATTGATGATTGTAACAAAATATTGGGAAGTGTGTTTCATTGGCTGGAATATTATGTATATCTTTCACCTAATACTGTCATTTTTTCAAGCTCCCATTCTGTTTGTTCTTCAAAACACCATTTTTTTCATGTGGGCATGGGAAGATTAATCACTACCACTGCCACTTTGATTCTTCGTTTTTCTAATCACCATGTTATGGCGCGATGTTTGACCACATCAAAACATGATAATTCACATATAGATGATGTAGTGACTTCAAGTCTAAGGATCACGACAACATTGTCACTATGAGAATCTCTTGTAACATTCGAATAACTCTCATGTATCCTTCTCATGTTGGGTCATCCAGTACGTCATTACTCCTAATGCGTACCCATATGTTAAACTTGATATCTCCTTATCAATCTACCAACATATTAGTCTTGATGCATCGTCATACTTAACTGTAATACTTGGTTATGGATATTTAAGAACACAACATTTATATTCTAAAAACTTCATCATATTAATATATCTCCATATCGAAAATACAATGAATCGAAAGTCTTATAATGTCACGATAAATAGATTACCTCTATGATATACTGCAACACAAATATCTCGAAACTTTTCAAAACTATAAAATGACCCATAACGAGATACTAGACAATCATAACGTCAAGTGACACCCTTATACTTAAAACCTAGCAATAGCTCAAGAATAAGTTTGAAACAGAAAGTTCTTGAAATTCTCAATTTTTTCCAGAAATTACGAAATATCGCCCAACTAAAATACTGGGTATTTCACAATCTTCGTTTGATTTTCTCCATATGTTCTTTCCTTACCTTGGTCTCCATTAGGAAGACCACGTTGGGCCCTTCTTGCTTCAATGCGTCTTGAAGCAATAGGAACCTCCACAGGTTCCCAAGCCCCCGGACGTTACAACTAAGGCAACTCATTATTCCCACCATAGGTTCTCATCACCCTCCGCCGATTCAATCAGAGGGAATTCATCTGGGTACTCCTCTGAAAGGAATCAAACGATTACAGAAAAGATGAAATCAAACAAAATAAGGAAAGAACAATTTCATTGAGTTTCCAGAAACAAATTGACAGAGCTTCGCTACATTTTCTGAAGAACGAAAAAGATAATGAAACCCTAAAGCCACCGAGAGGGTTTTATACCCCAGAACGCCAACGGTCTTATTTCAGACCGCTGGATCTCAACACTTCATCACAATCGTTCATGGCTTATGAGAAATTACACTAAGGCCCAAAGAATTTGGCCTGAGTTACAAGTAAGTTTAACAAATTTCATGAGAGCCACAAAAATCTTGGAAAAGGCAAAAAAGACACAAGAGACAATTCTGGGAGTTTAACATCTTCTGGAAAAAGGCATAAAAAACTCCTTTTTGACTGGATTTGTTTTGCTTGAGTAATAACTTGATCTTGTCTTGATTTTCTGCAACATTTTGGCTTCAACAATTCATTTTGAGCTGGAACTTCTTCTTGTCTTGATCAATTCTGCTAATACCCTCCCTCAAGTTAATGGTGCTGGTGAGACCATTAACTTGGACTTCAAATACCCAAATGCAGCAGCAGCTAGCCCTTTGGTGAATAAATCTCCTAGCTGATCTGCAGAATAAACAAATTCAACTAGTAACTGTTTTCTCAACACTTTTTCTCTAATGAAATAGTAATCTAATTCTATATGTTTTGTTTTTTAATGCATAATGGGATTTGCAGTCATGTGAATTGCAGATTCATTGTCACAAAAAAGAAGAGGAGGTTGTTTTAAGAAAATATGCAAATCTTGAAATAGATATTGAAACCAAGTGATTTCTGCAGCAGTTGTTGCCAAAGCTCTATACTCTGCCTCAGATGAAGATCTAGAGACAGTTGGCTGTTTCTTTGCAGCCCAGTAAATTGGGTTGTTGCCCAGAAATAAGACAAAACCAGTAGTGCTTCTTCTGTCAGATGGGTTACCAGCCCAATCTGCATCATAAAATCACAAAAATTTAATTCACTGTGCTTGTACAGAATTCCATCATTTGTGGTGCCTCTTAGATATCTAAGAATTCTTTTGGAACCTAACATGTATTGTGTAGTAGGACAATGCATAAATGGACACAAATAATTAACAGCAAAACATATCAGGTCTAGTAAAAACTAAGTATTGAAGTGCACCAAGCAGCTGTCTAAATGGAGTAGGATCAGGTAACAGTTCACCATCATTGAAAGTGTATTTAATTCCGGAAATGGTAGGTGTATGACAAGGAGTACATTGATGCATATTAAATCTAGTGAGCAAGTCATTGACATATTTGGATTGATGCACAAATATTCCTTTTTCATTTCTGTCAATTTGTAATCCCAGAAAATAAGTCAAAGGACCCAGATCATTCATATTGAACTCACATTTTAACTTAGAAATAAGATGAGTAGTATAAATATGATCATTTCCAGTCAAAATGATGTCATCAACATATAAGAGTAAAACAGTGATGGTGGAGGAGTTTGAATTGTGTCTTACAAACATGGAGGTGTCAGCTTTAGATTGAGTGAATCCAAGAGACAAAATAAATTCTGTAAATCTCTCAAACCAAGCTCTAGATCTTGTTTGAGACCATATATGGCTTTGTTAAGTCCGAAAACATAATCAGGAAATTGAGGATTTTTAAATCCAGGAGGTTGTTGCATATAAACAGTTTCTTTGAGATATCCATGAAGAAAAGAATTTTTGACATCAAATTGATGGAGAGGCCAATTAAAAGTGGCTGCTAAGGACAAAATTGTTCTAACAGTAGCATGTTTGACCACAGGACTAAATATTTCTTTAAAGTCAATGCCAGGGGTTTGACTAAACCTCTTAGCCAGTAATCTGGCTTTATGTCTGGAAATTGAACCATCAGGGTTATATTTGGTTCTAAAAACCCATTTGTTCCTTACAATATTTGAATTGTAGGGTCTGTTGGGAATTGTATTCAGAAAGCCATATTTATGGTTGAATTAATAATTCTTAATAGATAACTGTTTGCATCTTAATTTAGCAAACACGTGAGTATGCAAACGCTATTTATTATTTGCCATATAAATATGCATTATAAAGTCTAATGTTCCATACCTAAGAAAATTGGACGTGCAGACGAGTTCGGGCATGTGCGAGATTGATTGTCAGTTATTTATGGAATATAAGTAAGGGTTCACACTCTAGATGATTTTGGACAAACCATCGGAACGACTGTAGTGTAACATTATACTGACACATCTCGGTCAAGGAAACAGTATAGTTTCAATTTGTTACACTAGCATACTTTGTGTATGTTGAACATGACCGCCATATGAAATATAATTATCTCGGACTGACCGAAGTGAGATAATAAAATATTTCATTGTTATTGGTAATATTGGAAACTCTTAATCTATGATTTTTTATGTGGACCCAAATCTTGATTAATCATTATTTTGATATATTGAGTGAGACTCAAATGCGAGTCAACAATCCTGGTATATTGGATAATGATTGTTATGATTTGGTGAAAGCTAAACGAATCATGGAATCCACGTCTCGTATGAGAATGATGTACCCTCCTGGGAGCTCACTAGGTTTTGTTATGTCAAGTCTGGCCAGCTGGTTATTTGTAACCAGACATAACAAATAAAGGTTGAGCGGTATAGATCAGGGAATACATAAGATGTTGATGAGATCGAAATTGTCAGTAAGAGTAGATCAGCATTAACGAGTATCTGTAATCTTAACGTGGGGAGTTGTCTGATATTAATAACAGGAGCTCATACATAATGATGAGAATAAATGTCGGAGTTCAACTATAGTTTTATGGTGGAGTAAACTATAATTAATAATTAGTTTTGAATTTAATTCGGGTTGAATTATGATTTCAAATATATTATTGGAAGCCGATTCATTTATTTTCTCCAGAGGTCCCCGACGTAGTCCAACATAAGCGTGATCATGTGACTCACAAGTGTTTTTGAGTCTCAAGTGTGTGGAATGTAAATTGAGATTATGTTTGGTATTTTATAGTTGATGGGTATTACTACAAACCATATGATTAGGAATTGATTGCAAGCTACACTAAAGTTTGTAGGGAGGGACTTGCTATGTAAAATTTTCCTACAAGGGACTTGTGTGCAATTATGGGTATTCCTAATATTAGGGTTAGTAATATGTCTCTATAAATAGTACACCATAGTTCTTAAGTGATGATGATTTGGATACACATCTTTTCTACACAAGAGAGAAAACCCAGCTGTGCATCCATGAGCTTTTCATGTTCGAATCACCATTGAACTTGAATCGGAGCTTGGATCATACGTCGGAAGGCTTCCGGACATACCAGATTCCGTTTTTGGGTGTTTAGGCCTAGATAACGATCTCGGATCACTTTTGATAAAACACGAAAGTTGTAGATCTCGAAAAAACGAAGAGAAAGGAAGAAATGGCGCGTTGATCGGAGTTTTAGAACTCTAGATATCGCTGGTCAAAGTTTCTGGTCCGCAGTTGATTTTCAGCAAGATCTGAATTTGGTTTTTGGAGCTTAACCGGAGCTACAGATGTCAGATGAAGACGAGCCATATATGAAAATCGTGTATCTCGACGAGAAGGACGCAATGGCATAGGTCCCGGTGTCAGATTCAGAACAGAGCTTCGACAGTGGCTGGTCAAAGTCTTGGGATTCGTGTCGTCCCAGTCCGGATGGACTGTGGTAAGTTTATTCCGCAAGCTAACTTCCCACAGTAATTTTTTTGAATGCCTGTGATTAATTCTCTGCATAAATCACGTGGTCCGGGACAAATCTCATCGAATTTTCCCTTCAAGTGGTATCAGAGCCAAAGTTGATTTTATGCTTAGATTAATCAAACCATGTTGTCCAATTAAAATACGGTAATTGTGTGAATGGACTGCATTGTGCTAACACTGTTTTGCAGATTCACTATTATTATGGCCATATTAAAATTTTATTTTATGTTTGTGGTTGTTATTTTATTGCCGTGTTTTTGGCACTATTTTGGGTTGTAATTAATTGTAAAGTCTCCGGTTTGTGGAGAATAGTAAATTAATTAGTAGCTTGTTTTTCAATTTTATGTAGTCTAGATCCATGTAGTAGGATAGGACTATGTAATAGAAATTGAAGGAACATGTTGGATCCAAAAAGATCGGACGAAGATGATGGAGCATTCAAGTATTGGAACCGACTATCGAGACGATGAAGACATGGCCATAATAACAGTTTATGTGTTGTTTTTTGTTACTATGGGTGGATGTTTTATTATGTTGTGTTGATTGGTTTGTTATTTGTTAATAGTCACTAATCAAGATATCACGGACAACATGAGTATTAAAACGGTTATATGCATGTCTATATCAATCTAATTGTGTTTGAATTTAATTTTATTAATGAAAAATTATTCGCTCATTTGAGATCAAAATTGGTCACAAAATAATTGTTTGTTTAAACTAGATATTATTTTGTAAATTTTGGTCAAGTCAAATAAGGAGCATATTTTTCAAAATTAATAAAATAAGTATTTCAAACAAAAACATTAAGTGGATAAAGGGTTTTCTTTGGCAAAGTAATGAAGCCCGAGGCGTCCATTACTGATTTGGAAATAATGTAATTGATATGAGTGCCTCATCGGTACCATGGTTAATTACAGATTGTTTGGCAAATCTCCTTACAAGGATAGTTGTTGAATCTAGTTTGTTGGACAAGTCTCCCCATCGGAGCTGTTCTTTAAAACTAAGAGATTCAGTTCAGTACGAAGTAATGGTTGAATCACTTAACAATAAGGTTGGTAATATCCTCCCATCGAGTTCTTGTTACTAATTTTGTTGGGCCTAAGAATCGGCTATTTGGTTTTATTGGACAGGTAAATGTCCAGATAATAAATCTAAAGTGACGTTGTCTGTTTGATTTATTTCAAAGTCGAGTGCCCCATCGTCGCAGGCAGTTGAAATGGAAATCGAATTGCCGATGATTTCTATTATTAGTTGAATTCAAAGGTTAAGCATACTCAGGGACATAATTTTTTTTATCGTGTTTGTCATATAATTAAAGATGCTAGGTTTTAAACCCAGGATGTGATTCTCAAATAATATAAATTAACTAGAATTACTATAGTTGGAAGAGAATTTTAAAAGTTGTCTTAACTGCTAAGGAATGCAAGTGTGTGTTGACCAAGTGTTGCACTTAAGAACCTAGTGATGAGGCGGGTGGTATAAATACCCCGGGCCTATCAAAGGTAGGATAAGGTTGGTGAGATGTCACTGGTTACATCTTGGCATATGTCAAATGTAGTGCAACATCAACATCAACCGGTGTCAAATGCATACGATATGGTGCAAACATGTAAAGATGTTTGGGCATCAATATCGGGTTGCAATGTAAGTGGCAATAAGGGCGTTAATGAACACATAGATGAGATAGAGCCCCAGCACGCAATCATGTACTGAGGATATTACATCCTTTCAGTGAACATGTGATTAAGGGATCTCAGATCGATAGTGAAAACTAGGTCGGTCAGATAAAGAGGTCCCATATAATTCTTTTAAGAGTTTTTGAATGAATACAACATTGATATGTTGAGTTATTCATTGGCAAAAAAATGCTAATTGAATTATTTGTGGGAAAAAGACTCATCAGGAGTACAACTAGTATATTGGTGAATGAAAATTGGTTCTACTTCTAAACCATCTGGTAGTAGGAAGTAGAAATATATTCATAAATCCAATTAAGGTTGTTGTTTTTATTCCCCAGACGTGTTGCTAATAAAAGCCGAAAGGCAAGAATTTTTATTTGCTATCAGAAAAGACACTACGAAGAAACAACTTAATAATTTAAGCTAAGGATGAACAACTCACTCGTGTCTACTGCACTATTCGTCAAATCATGTTTAGTTACTCGTTCAGCCATTCCTGGTTTGTAGATACTAGAGAAACTAATCATGTTTGGAATTCCTTATGAGGATTCAGGAAAAGTAGACGATATGGTAGTGTAGAGATAGACATGATGACAAGAGATGCTCTGAGAGTAGGTACTCTTGCAGTGGGAGAATTTTATGGTAGAACTTTAGTATCGAGAGATTGTCTTATGTGCTAAATTTGAGGTAAGTTTTTTTGCCTAAGGTATTTTTAGCATAGTGGTGACAATTGTATATTAAAGTACCATAATATTTCCTAATACAAAAAGATTGGTCGAATAACATTACTGATAGAAGAAACATATGTTTTATTGATATGATCGGATCAGTGAAGTAAAGTGATATTCAACTATTTTGTTATCGTCCTAAGATTATTCATTAGAGACTGTTTGATAATTTTGAATGTAGCGCACTCTAAATTGATCATGACTACATCCATGGAATTGTAGAAAAGGGTAAAATCTTTTCTAGACACTTTCGGGTATGGAGAAGTCATTTCGATAAGTTAGAAGCTAAATTAGAAGTATGTCTCTTGGTTGAATATTAGAAGGATAAGAATGTTACTTGTTTATGATCTTAAGGATCAGAAGGTTATTGTCGGCACAATACCTGATTCTTGAAAAAGGGAATCATATGAATAAGAAACTGTAACATAGAGTTGTTTTAAAGGAGCTTAAGGAATATGTTCAAGTTGTTAGTTTTGAGATAACACACACACAAGGAGTATAAATTTATGTTGTTTTGAATACACGAGAAACGGGAGATCTTTGTTGTAGTGGGAGAGTTATATGACAACCTCATAGGTTGAGCTATTTGGGATAAGTTGAACCCCGGATAAGTTTTAACTCAGTCCTAATACTATGAAGAGACAATGAATGTTGAATATGCAGAGTCATGACATTAGTCTGTAGCATCTGAGATAACATTCATGTAGTATAACTACCTTTTGGACATTGTAGATTTGCAAGATGAGATAAAAATCATCGGTTGCAAATGGACCTACAAGAGAAAGAGAAGATTAGACGGAAAGGTGAAAACCTTAAAGCTAGGCTGATTGTGCCGGTAGCTATATATAGGTCTATTCAGATTCTCATTCGTATTTGCTGCTCATTTCAGTCATGAGATATGAAAGATGTATGTCAGGATGGATTTCTTCATTGGAATTCTTGATGGATGCATCTACATGATGCGACCAAAAGAGTTAGTTGTGCAAGATAACGTGAAATACAAACTTAAGATGTCAATTGACATGGGGATTAAGCTAGTATTCAGATCTTGCAGCATTCGTTTTGACCAGGCAATCAAATATCACAGTTTGATTTGTGTCATAACGAATCTCGTGTGTAGAAGAGATGCACTGAAAATTGGTAATATTTCTTGTGCTCCATGTTGAGTATGGCTCATTGGAAACAATATTGGATATACATCTTCAGTGAATGTATATATCTAGTAAACGTGATATGTGGGATTTAGGTGAAACCATTCAGATTCTTGGTTTGAGCTCTCGCGTGATCGGCAGAATAGAATGATGGTTGTTTCCAAAGTCACGTATATCAGTAAAGTTCTTTCATCTTTCAAGTATGCAAAGACTCCAAGAGAACGTTATTGCTTATGGCGTGTGGAGTTTCTCTGTCTAAGAATCAGTGTTTAGAACACTTGATTAGATGGGAGAGGAAAAAGGCAGTTCCTCATGCTTTAGCAGGTGGAGCCTCATGTATTCTATGTATAGTATTTGACAGGATAACTATTTTTCTTTTAGCATGGATAATAGTTTTAAGTCACTTACAAGGAAAGAACACTAGTGGACTGTAATAATAGCATACTCGGGTATCTGAGAAGATTTAGAGTAGATATGCTAGTTTATCACATATAGTCTACACATAGATTCAGACTTCCGATTATGAAAGGTTTCTAGATTGTTAATTTATGGCTTTGAGAATAAGTGGGAGATTGTTGGGAATTGTATTCAGAAAGCCATATTTATGGTTGAATTAATAATTCTTAATAGATAACTGTTTGCATCTTAATTTAGCAAGCACGTGAGTATGCAAACGCTATTTATTATTTGCCATATAAATATGCATTATAAAGTCTAATGTTCCATACCTAAGACAATTGGACGTGCAGACGAGTTCGGGGATGTGCGAGATTGATTGTCAGTTATTTATGGAATATAAGTATTGGGTTCACAGTCTAGATGATTTTGGACAAACCATCGGAACGACTGTAGTGTAACATTATACTGACACATCTCGGTCAAGGAAACAGTATAGTTTCAACTTGTTACACTAGCATACTTTGTGTATGTTGAACATGACCGCCATATGAAATATAATTATCTCGGACTGACCGAAGTGAGATAATAAAATATTTCATTGTTATTGGTAATATTAGAAACTCTTAATCTATGATTTTTTATGTGGACACAAATCTTGATTAATCATTATTTTGATATATTGAGTGAGACTCAAATGCGAGTCAACAGTCCTGGTATATTGGATAATGATTGTTATGATTTGGTGAAAGCTAAACGAATCATGGAATCCACGTCTCGTATGAGAATGATGTACCCTCCTGGGAGCTCACTAGGTTTTGTTATGTCAAGTCTGGCCAGCTGGTTATTTGTAACCAGACATAACAAATAAAGGTTGAGCGGTATAGATCAGGGAATACATAAGATGTTGATGAGATCGAAATTGTCAGTAAGAGTAGATCAGCATTAACGGGTATCTGTAATCTTAACGTGGGGAGTTGTCTGATATTAATAACAGGAGCTCATACATAATGATGAGAATAAATGTCGGAGTTCAATTATAGTTTTATGGTGGTGTAAACTATAATTAATAATTAGTTTTGAATTTAATTCGGGTTGAATTATGAGTTCAAATATATTATTGGGAGCCGATTCATTTATTTTCTCCAGAGGTCCCCGACGTAGTCCAACATAAGCGTGATCATGTGACTCACAAGTGTTTTTGAGTCTCAAGTGTGTGGAATGTAAATTGAGATTATGTTTGGTATTTTATAGTTGATGGGTATTACTACAAACCATATGATTAGGAATTGATTGCAAGCTACACTAAAGTTTGTAGGGAGGGACTTGCTATGTAAAATTTTCCTACAAGGGACTTGTGTGCAATTATGGGTATTCCTAATATTAGGGATAGTAATATGTCTCTATAAATAGTACACCATAGTTCTTAAGTGATGATGATTTGGATACACATCTTTTCCACACAAGAGAGAAAACCCAGCTGTGCTGAGCTTTTCATGTTCGAATCGCCATTGAACTTGAATCGGAGCTTGGATCATACGTCGGAAGGCTTCCGGACATACCAGATTCCGTTTTTGGGTGTTTAGGCCTATATAACGATCTCGGATCACTTTTGATAAAACACGAAAGTTGTAGATCTCGAAAAAACGAAGAGAAAGGAAGAAATGGCGCGTTGATCGAAGTTGTAGAACTCCAGATATCGCTGGTCAAAGTTTCTTGTCCGCAGTTGATTTTCAGCAGGATCTGAATTTGGTTTTTGGAGCTTAACCGGAGCTACAGATGTCAGATGAAGACGAGCCATATATGAAAATCGTGTATCTCGACGAGAAGGACGCAATGGCATAGGTCCCTGTGTCAGATTCAGAACAGAGCTTCGATAGTGGCTGGTCAAAGTCTTGGGATTCGTGTCGTCCCAGTCCGGATGGACTGTGGTAAGTTTATTCCGCAAGCTAACTTCCCACAGTAATTTTTTTGAATGCCTATGATTAATTCTCTGCATAAATCACGTGGTCTGGGACAAATCTCATCGAATTTTCCCTTCAGGGTCTTGGAACTAAAGTCCAAGTGTTTTGTTGTGTGAGGCTAGAGAACTCTTCAGTCATAGCTTGTAGCCACTGAGAGTGTTTTCTAGCCTCTGTGAAACAAGTTGGATCATTTAAGAAAGGAGATATATCAGAGTTACCACATATAGCATTGAACCCAAATGTGTTTTTCTTAAAAAATCCAGACTTGCTCCTTGTCTGTATGGGGTGACTCCCAGCTGGATGAGGCCTTTCTACATCACTGTCTGCCATGCCAGTACTGTTTGTGGGTTGATCATCAGTATTGTGATCATCATGTGAAGTAGGCTGCTGAGACTGTGTGAGAGGGACATCCTGAGTCTGAGAGTCTCCAGCAGATGTGTATTGTCTGTTCTCATCAGTGTGTTGTGATCTGTTCTCATCAATGGTGTTAGGAAAGATCATGGGAGTATCATGTTCAGATTGTGGCCTTTGATCTTGTGTAGCATTGTTCTCATCAGAAATATCTGAAACATGACCATCATTAACAATGTGAGGAGATGGTACATTTGCAGAAGACAAGTAATCAAAAGGCAAAGAAATGGGAATGTCACCAATGTGAAATGTATCAGAAGAACTTGAATTATCAGATATAGAATTTGAACAACTTTTATCAAAAGGGGAAGTATGCTCATCAAATATAACATCTCTACTGATAAAGAACTTGTGAGAGTCTTTATCAAAGCAAACATATCCTTTATAATTATGAGCATAACCAAGAAACACGCATTGTTTAGTTTATGGATCTAATTTGGAGTTGTTGTAATGTCTCAAGTAAGGATAACAAGCACATCCAAAAACTTTAAGTTTATTATAATCATGTTTGGTATTATAAAGCAACTCCCAAGGAGATTTGTTTTGAGTGTTTTTACTTGGCATGTAGTTAATCAAGTAAACAGCAGCACTAAAAGCATGATACCAAAAATGTCTAGGTAGTTTGGCATGAACAAGAAGTGTTACAGTAGTTTCTACTATGTGCCTATGTTTTCTTTCATCTACACCATTTTTTTGTGGTGTGTAAGGACATGATTGGTGATGAACAATTCCTTGTGAATGTAAAAAAGTTTGAAATGTATAAGACATGTATTCACCACCTCCATCAGATCTCAAAATTTTAATTGGAGTGTTCAACTGTTTTTCAATTTCAAGTTTGAATTTTGGAAAGACCATAGCAACTTCTGATTTATGATGCAAAGGAAAAATCCAGGTTAACTTAGAATAATCATCCACAAATAAAACATAGAATCTATATCCATGATAAGATTTCACAGTTGCAGGTCCCCAAACATCACTATGAAGAAGATCAAGAGGTGTTTAGTGTGTGTGGTGGAAGACTTATAAGGCAGTTTAGTCATTTTACCCAGCAAGAAATGTTCACAAACAGAATGAGAAGAAATATCAGAAAATTTAAGGTCTTTACACATATGACAATTAGAAATAAATGTAAGTCTTAAAATGTCTTCAGAAGGGTGTCCCAGTCTAGCATGCCAGAGTTGAGACTTCACTGTTTTTCCTAAATAAGCTTGTTTTGTATCTTTGTCTTGAAGAGCTGTAGAGAAAGGTTGTGTGTGTATAGGGTATAGACCATGTTCACTCAATCCTTGGTAGAGGATTGTGCCCTGAAGTTTGTCCGGAATATAAAATTTATCAGCATCAAAGTAAAAGAAGCAATTATGTTGCTTGCAAAGTTGATAAACAGAAATGAGGTTTGTTGAAAGATTTGGGACATGTAATGTGTTATGTAAAGTAAAATAATGAGAAGGGGTGTTAAGAATGGCTGTACCAGAATGAGATATGGGAAGAGTGTTTCCATTTCCAACAGCAACCTTGTCATTACCATAATAAGGAGAGGCCATAGAGAGATTACTAAATTCAGCAGTCATATGATTGTTTGCACCAGAGTCAGTCAACCAATAATTTGGATTGATGCTAGGTGTTGGACCAAGAAGACTAGCATTGAAGGCATTGATTTGAGGTTGATAACCAACTATAGGTGCAGACACATTGTTCTGAGACTGTTGGTCTTGATTGACATTCATAGTAGGAGCAACAACATTGTCCATAGCAGACAACTGGGGTGGAGGTTTCTTACCTTGGTAAGCAAAGTCCAATCTATGCCAACAGTCAACAGCAGAATGATAGTCCATACCACAGATTTGGAAATTGATAGGGTTCCCATTGCTATCAAAGCTAGGACCCTTGTTCTTAGATCGGCCACCCCCTCTATTGTAACCTCTACCACCTCTAGAGGAGTCATGAGTTCTTCCTCCATTGGTGTTACCTCTTCCAGAGGGGTAATTTGAGGTATAAGTTTGACCTTGATAATTAGGGTTTTGACTTGGATTTTGACTTTGATAACCAGAGACTTAATTGAACTTTGAGTTTTGATCATTATAGGTAGTTCCTTGACCTCTACCATAACCATTTCCTTGATTTTTGTTATTATCATACCCATTTCCTTTTCCTATTCCACCATTAAACATGTTAGAGACATAAGCATCAGACCCAGTTAACTCATTTCCCATAATAGATTGAGACTCAATCATTTGTTCTTCAGCCTTTAACAGAAACATGTAGCTCTTCAAAATTAATCTTATCAGGAGAAACAGACATAGTGACTCTCACTCCAGATCTAAAATAGTTATACTCAGGAGGAAGACCATGTAGAGCATACAGAATCATGTCTTGATCATCAGTATTCACCATGGAAGAAGACAATTTATCTCTTAGGGTTTTTAACTTTTGCATATAAACATCAATAGAATCATATTTCTTCCTAATCGTTTGCAACTCAGATCTCAGTTGAATAATATTAGATCTAGTGAGAGACGAACACCTGTTCTCCAAAGAAACCCAAACGTCTCGAGAGAAAGTCTTACCCACTACCTGAACCAGAGCTTCTTGAGAGAGAGTTGCTGTGAGCAGAGAGAGAACAATCTGATCCTGAGTAATCCATGCATCATATTCTGGGTTTCGATTGACCGTCACAGTTCCATTACCATCAACCTGGAATTCGGAGGGACAAACCCTAGATCCATCAACATAACCGAATAGAGACTGTGTTCTGAGGAGAGTGGAGATTTGATATCGCCAGATAACATAGTTTGTGTTATCTATCTTGAAGGAAACAACATTATGAACTTGTAAGAGAAGATAGAAGGGATTTGAGTTCTCCTGAGACTGATTTGTAGAGAGAGCCATAGCTCTGATACCATGAAAGGAATCAAACGATTCCAGAAAAGATGAAATCAAACAAAACAAGGAAAGAACAATTTCATTGAGTTTCTGGAAACAAATTGATAGAGCTTCGCTACATTTTCTGAAGAACGAAGAAGATAATGAAACCCTAAAGCCACCGAGAGGGTTTTATACCCCAGAACGCCAACGGTCTTATTTCAGACCGTTGGATCTCAACACTTCATCACAGTCGTTCATGGCTTATGAGAAATTACACTAAGGCCCAAAGAATTTGGCCTGAGTTACAAGTAAGTTTAACAAATTTCACGAGAGCCACAAAAATCTTGGAAAAAGCAAAAAAGACACAAGAGACAATTTTGGGAGTTTAACATCTTCTGGAAAAAGGCATAAAAAACCCCTTTTTGACTGGATTTGTTTTGCTTGAGTAATAACTTGATATTGTCTTGATTTTCTGCAACATTTTGGCTTCAACACTTCATTTTGAGCTGGAACTTCTTCTTGTCTTGATCAATTCTGCTAATATCCTCATCCCGCAATTGGTATTTTGGAACCACTCCTTCCTTCTTCGTGCGAATTTTTGCCAAAGGGGTGTAGTACTTCTTCGATTCAATATAGTCATCCTAATTAACTGTGGTACCCGACTAGAGATATTTAAGAATTCAATATTTATATTCTAAGGACTTCATTTATGTTAACATATTTCCATATGGATAACACAATGAATAGTAAGTTCATATAAATGTCACGATAAATAGAGTGCCTCTAAGGCATATTCTAACAGTCTTCCACTTTAACTACGGTTAATATGGTGCATCTCGTATTCCTATTGATCTAGCGCGACCTCATGCTTTCACTGAGCAATAGGCTTGGTAAGCGGGTCTACTGAGTAACTGTCGGTACTTTGCATATATTCCATCACTCGAACGAGATGGAATCTACTGAGTATGTGCATATGATGCAGTAATAAACTCATTCTATGTGGTAGAATCGGCAACTGAATCTTGCCTGGAACCCTTACAGCTCACAGCTTCTCCATTAAAGCATAACACAAAACTTGACTACGATCTGAAGTCATCTTTGTCGGTTAGGAAGCGCGCATTAGTGTAGCCCCTTACAGTGAGGCCTTCCTTTCATCCATATATAAAAAATTCATCCCTAGTTCTTTCAAGTACAAAGGGACGTTCTTGATTGTTATCCAGTGACTCTCACCTGGATACGGCTGGAATCTACTTGTCATGCTAAAAGCATATGACATGTCTGGCATAGTACATAACATGGCGTATCTTGTGAATCTTATTCACAAGGTCCTTCCCAATCTGATTGGAATGACTCCATGTGACAAAGGTATGAATCCCCTCTTGGATTCTTGCATGTTGAACCGCTTCAACACATTGTCAATATATGTACTTTGATTTAGAAACTTTCTTGATCGATCTATATAGATCTGTATACCAAGTATATAGGTTGCTTTGCCTGAGTCTTTCGTTGAAAAACAATTCCCTAAAAAATCTTTGATATATTGCAGAGTAGGGACATCATTCCCAATGAGTAGTATGTCATCAACATACAACACCAGAAATACTAATGTGCTTCCACTAACCTTCTTGTAAACACAAGGTTCATCTTCCTTTTTAATGAAATCAAACTCTTTAATTGCATCATTAAATCGAAGATTTCAACTTCAAAAGCTTGCTTCAATCTGTAGATTGATCGTTGTAACTTATACACCTTTTGTGCATGCTCTAGATCGACAAAACTCTCTAGCTGTATCAAGTACACATACTGAAGGTGGTTTCCATAAGGAAATGCTGTTTTGACATCCATCTGCCAAATTATGGTAAGCTGCAATTACAAGCAAGATGCGAATGAATTTATGCATCGCATCTAGGGAAAGATTTTCGGCATAGTCTATACCATAGTTTGAAATACCGTACAAAATATTTTTTTTGTTTTTATTACTGGAATGAAACATTTCGGTACCGGTATGTTTTGGTGATTCGTTTCGAACCAATTTTTTAAATAATATAATTGCCCAAAAGTTATTATATTTTCAGAATTACCCAACTTTTATTCAGAGTTTTTTCAAAATAAGCATAAAACATGTATTTTTTTTTACTAACTTTAATTTTAATCTTATTTATTGCTAAAGAATAGTATGCAGTGAGCGAACGAAATGAAAAATAGTTAGAGAACTATTTCTTTAGAAGATCAATATAAATGTATGATCTTTTAACTTTTATATGAAGCCCCCAAAACTTATTTAAATGCAAATTCAGCTCCAACCGAAATCTACCTGAAATTCGATAAATCGTCTGAAACACACCGAAACATCCGAAATCGGCCGAAACACACCGGTACGCACCAAATTTCAGCCCAGTATTTACCGGTACCGATTATACTTCGTTTTAAGACCAAAACGGTACTAATTGGCTGAAACTGGCCGAAACAGAACAAAATTTCAAACTATGGTCTATACTATGAACTTGTCTGAAATACTTACCCACCAATCTTCCCTTAAAAGTAATAATATTACCATCCATGTCAAAAGCCCACTTGCACCCTATGAGTTTTACCCCTTCAGGTGGTTCCACCAAAGTCCATACTTTGTTGGTATACATGGATTCCATTTCGGATATTATGGCTCCAAGCCACTTATGAGAGTCTGGCCCATTCGCGGTCTCGTCATAGGTTGTAGGCTCATCTTGATCCATGAAAATGATAATTTGTTGGAATAGATGCCCTAGAAGCAATCGTGGATTTAGTATGAACATCGTTTTGGCTAGAATATTCATTTATTATATATTGTGATATTTAATATAATGAAGTCCTTAGATAAAATGTGTTGTTTATCTTAAATATCCCTAATCCACTATATTGATTAATGGGACAATCAAATATAGACTAGTATGTGGTTAGACTGATATGGAGATATCAAGTCTAGCACATGGGTATGCATTATGAGTAATGGCATACTGGATTGACCCACAACGAGAAGGATACATTAGATTATGTCAAGTCACAATTGCTTTTCGTAGTGCTAATATAATTGCAATCCTTAGACTTGAAGTCACTAGATATTCTAGTTGTGGAATATTGTGCTTTGATGTTATCAAACGTTACACCGTAACTGGGTAATCATAAAGATGGCTATCGGGCATGATAGGAAGCAAGCTTAGAGATTGTAGTGATGTAGATAGGATTTGTCCCTCCCACATAATGGAGGTAAAAATCCAAGGCCACTCGAGGGATGAGGCTTATTGAATGTCTGGCCAGACTCAGATAAATCAATATGGAGATATTGATGTTATCTGCAAGCATAAGCATATTTCCAGAGGAACTATGGATTGGATATACGAGTGTGACTATTTATGTCTCGTGTCCAATCCGGATATGGAGACAAAGGGATAGTGCAATATAAGATATTGGGCAGATAGGTTTGTCGGGATCACTGACTATTTCTATTGGTTGGGTAGCATGGATGTGTTGCTAGACACCGCTCCATGTTAGTAAGAGTTACTACCAACTATATAGAAACCTATGGGTCACACGTCAAATAGAGTGGAGCTAGATTTGGGATTAATATCGATTAATTAATAGAAGGATCATTGTGCAACACATTGAAAACTTAGTAGGACTAATTTGCAAGGAATGGAATAATTCTAGTTCATCTAGAATTAGGAAACTCTTTTAAGGAAACAACAAGGAGTTTTTGGAGTATATAAAGAGGCTCTAGCTTCCATCCCACTAAATGTTATTAGACATAACAAAGTGAGTGGGAGAGAGCAAAAGAGAGAGAGAGCAAGACAAGCTAGGCCGAAGCCTAGCCCGTCCGCCCCCCTCCCTTCGGCTCAAAGAGGAGGCTGAAACCTCCTCTTGTCCTTTGTTGCTTTGATCTTCTTCCCTCTTACTCCGGGTTCAAGCTAGCACTTGTTTGAAGGAAGAATCTAGATCTCACCTCTTGACGTGGATCAAACGTAGAGACGAGGACATCATTCTTCGTGTGATCTCAAAAATCAAAAGGTACACAATACTATGTCTCTTATCATGTTATGATGTCTCCTCCTGACGATCCGTGGTGGGATTTGAAGTAGGAATTAAATTTTTGTTATTCCGCTGCGTTACCTACGTCAAAACCCAACAGTGGTATCAGAGCCACAGGTTGTAGAGCATAACATGATTTTATGTGTTACGATTTCAGTTTATACACCGTATTATTGTTTATTACGCGAAAACTGAAAATAATTGGCATAGTAGATGCAAAATTGAATTTGATTCAATAAAACAAGATCCAATTTAACATTGGATGTTAGAATTGGTGAGTTTAATCACATAAGATGTGAATAATTGGGTTCTTGGAAAATTAGGGTTCATGGGCACATGATTGAAAAGGGGTTTTCAATTATGGAAACAAATTTATGGAATTAATTCCATAGGGAAACAACCTTTCTTGGGAAACAAGGAAGAGGGAAGGAGACTAGGGCCGAAACCCTAGCCGTCCGCCCCCTCCCTTGCGTGCCAAGCAAAGGCCGCGGGCCACATGGGGCGGCCGGCCTTGGGCCGGGCCTTGTGGCGGGCGGCGGTCCTAAGGGTTCGGGCCTCTTGTTGGCTTGAACTCTTTGGACCGTTGTAACCCTAATTACCCAATATAATTAAAATTAAACAAGCGCGTTAAAATTTGGTTTTAATTGTATTATGTGCTTTGTTGAATGGTGTATGGATATGGCCTAGGATTATGGATGTTTATTGCTTTGTGGTTTGGTTTACGGACTGCGAGCTGATCAAATTAATGTAATACTTACTTAGGTTTTACGGCCTGCGAGTCGTCTTTTTCTCCTCCACATGTGAGGCTTTTGTTATTTATTTATTCTAAATGTTAGGCTAGAATTAGAATTATTTAGATGATAGCCAAGAGCATGGAGAAGAAGACCGGAGAACCAAAGGAGCCAAAAGACAAAGATGACGTCCCCTAGGCGCACGACTATGGTGGAGCACATGGAGATGAGCTCGGCACTTTAGGGAAATTGGATATTATCATTGACTTGATAATATCATTAGTCTAGGGTCCATATCCATGCCACGTTTCTTTTATTTTGTTGATGTTTATTATTCATGCCTTGTTATTTATTTTTGTGTGTATGGCGATGCTAACGAAAACAATAACAAGATAATAATAAACAAGGTTGGTATTTTATTGTGGATTGCCCAATCCAAATAAGTAGACCATGTTGATGAGATCCACCAAACAAATGAAGAAAGAAAATACCTCAATTAATTATTGCGTTTTGCCTTCTCTTGCCAAAACACCCTTCATGATCAGGGTTCATTAAAATTCGGGCTTGCCAAAGCAAGACGATTTTAATTTACCATGGTGTGTTGCGGACGACACAAGCTAGTAATGTGTGTATGTTGAAGCAAGAGGTTGGATGCAATTAGGCAAGAATTAATTGGATTGATGAGCCTAGAGGCATGACAATTAGGGGTTATCCATGGGATAAAGAATATAAGAGTTATTCCCCTAATTGGACCAAGAGTTGCATAGGATGCAATTGGAATGGTTCCTACCTAAATAACCTATTCTTGGGTGACTTGCCAAAGCAACCTCAAGAAGAAGTAAAAAAAGGATCTTGGACCCACTAGAAAATATAATGATATTTTCCGCATTAATGGTGAGGGCTATTAATCCGAGAAAAATAGTGGGAGATATATTTGATGATCTAGCCATTGCTTAATACAGTTAAATTGTTCAAAATACTAAAATTGCACATTTCTCGTTTTGTAGAATTCCAAATGGCAAACAACAACGCATCGACTTCATCCTTACGATCTGTCCTTGAGAAGGATAAACTGTTTGGAACAAATTTCCTTGACTGGTACAGAAACTTAAGGATTGTCCTTAAGCAAGAAAAGAAACTGTACGTCTTGGACAGCCAAATTCCAGAACCACCACAAGACGAGTCTCTTCCAGCGGATGTAAGGGCACGTCAGAAACATATTGATGATTCTATTGACGTGACTTGCGTCATGATTTGTACCATGACTCCTGAGCTTCAGAAGCAGCATGAGAATATGGAAGCCTATGATATGATCATACACTTGAAACAATTGTTTCAGGAACAGGCTAGGCATGAGCGCTATGAGGTATCTAAAGCATTATTCAAGAGTATTCTTGCATAGGGGAATCCAGTAGGGCCTCATGTACTCCGAATGATCGGGTACATTGAGAACCTTGAGAGACTAGGATTCCCATTGGGCCAAGATTTGGCTACTGATCTTGTCTTGCAATCGTTGTCTGACAATTATAATCAGTTCATCATGAACTATAATATGAACGAGATCAGTAAGACTCTGCCTGACTTATTGAATTTGCTAAAGACAGCGGAACAGAGCGTCAAAAAAGGCAAGGTCAAAGCCATAATGATGGTGCATATGAAGAAGGGCAAGTCAGTTGCCTCTACTTCAAAAGGAAAGCGCAAGAAAGTTGCGAATCCAAAGAAGCCCTAAAGCCTAGTGGAGGCGTGGCTAAGGGTGAGTGTCACTACTGCAGCCAGCGTGGTCACTGGAGGAGGAATTTCCCTAAATATCTGGAGGATAAGAAGCTTGGAATAGTGATTCCACCACCACCAGGTATTTATGTTATAGACGTCAATCTTTCTATTTCTTCGTCTTGGGTATTGGATACCGGATGTGCTTCTCACATTTGTCGTAATGTGCATGATTTGAAAAGAAGTAGAAGATTGAGTAAAGGGGAGATAGATCTACGCGTCGTGAATGGAGCAAGAGTTGCTGCATTAGCTGTAGGCGTTTATGAGCTATCTTTGCCTTCTGGACTTATTTTAGAATTAGATAATTTCTATTATGTGCCTGCTATGAGCAAAACATTATTTCCATTTCTTGTTTGGACGAGAAGGGTTTTTCTATTTCAATAAAGGACAAGTGTTGCTCCATTTATTTTTATAGTATGCACTATTGTAGTGCACATTTGTCTAATGGATTGTATATCCTTGATCTAAATAGTCCAATCTATAACATAAATACTAAAAGGATTAAAACTAATGATTTAAATCCTACATATCTATGGCACTGTCGTTTAGTCCATGTAAATGAGAAACGCATATCAAGACTCTATAAGGATGGAATTCTAGACTCATTTGATTTGGAATCATATGAGACATGTGAATCTTGTTTATTGGGAAAAATGACAAAGTCCTCTTTCAATAAGAAAGGTGAAAGGACTAGTGAGTTATTGGCACTCATACATACCGATGTATGTGGACCATTCCCAACGCCATCCAGAGGTGGTTACACCTACTTCATCACATTTAGTGATGATTTAAGTAGATATGGATTTGTATACCTTATGAAGGCCAAATACGAATCCTTTGAATTGTTCAAAGAATTCAAGATTGAAGTATAGAAGCAACTTGGCAAAAGTATTAAGGCTACGATCGAATCGTGGAGGAGAATACTTGAGCCAAGAGTTTGATGAGTATCTTAGAGAGTGTGGGATAGTATCCCATCTCACTCCACCCGGAATGCCACAATGGAATGGCGTTTCCGAGAGGAGGAATCGCACTCTATTAGATATGGTGCGATCTATGATGTCTCAAACAGATCTTCCGATATCCTTTTGGGGACATGCTCTAATGACGGCAGCTTTTACCATTAACCGCGTTCCATCCAAATCAGTCATGAAGACACCATATGAGGTATGGACTGGGAAGGGTCCCATAGTGTCGTTTATGAGGATTTGGGGCTGCGATGTCTATGTAAAACGTTTACAAACAGACAAGCTCGGGCCCAAAGCGGATAAGTGTAAATTTGTGGGATATCCCAAGGAAACTAAAGGATATTATTTCTACAATCCCATCGAGAACAAAGTGTTTGTTGCTCGGACCGGCGTGTTTCTAGAAAGAGAGTTTGTCTCTAAAGAAGCAAGTGGGAGGGCTGTAGAACTTGAAGAGATTCAAGAACCACAAAACACTGAACCGATGATGGAACATGAACAGGAACCGCAAGTAGTTGTGGAAGAACCTGTTCAGGTGACACAGGAACTCCGTAGATCAGGAAGAGTGCGTCATGAGCCAGAGAGGTATGGACTTCTCGTGACTGAGCCCGATGACGTACCACTCATAGATGACGAGCTTGCAACCTACGGAGAGGCCATGAAAGGCCCAGAATCTAAGAAGTGGCTGGAAGCCATGAGATCCGAAATGGATTCCATGTACATCAATAAAGTACGGACTTTGGTGGAACCACCCAAAGGGGCTCGGCCCATAGGGTGCAAGTGGGTCTTCAAGAAGAAGACTGACATGGATGGCAAGGTAGTTTCCTATAAGGGGCGATTGGTAGCCAAAGGGTATAGACAGATTTATGGTATTGACTATGATGAGACATTTTCACCAGTCGCCATGACCAAATCCATTCGAATCCTACTTGCTATTGCAGCATACTACGACTATGAGATTTGGCAAATGGATGTCAAAACAGCGTTCCTTTATGGGAACCTCCTCGAGGATGTGTACATGACACAACCGGAGGGTTTTGAGGATCCAGAGAATGCCAATAAAGTCTGTAAACTGCAAAGATCCATTTATGGATTAAAGCAAGCTTCTAGGAGTTGGAATCGACGTTTTGATGACGCAGTCAAAGAGTTTGGCTTCATCAAGAACGAAGATGAGCCTTGTGTTTATAAGAAGGTTAGTGGGAGCTCTGTAGTATTTCTGGTCTTTTATGTGGATGACATACTAATCACTGGCAACAACATTCCTACTTTGCAATCTTTTAAAGATTGGCTAGCAAAGTGATTTGCAATGAAGGACTTAGGAGACGCATCCTATATACTTGGTATAAGGATCTATAGGGATAGATCTAAAAGGCTGCTCGGCCTAAGTCAAAGTACATATATAGACAAGGTGTTGAAGAGGTTCAACATGCAAGGTTCCAAGAAGGGATTCTTGCCCATGTCGCATGGAGTCACTCTTTCTAAGAATGACTGTCCTCCAATGAGATTGAGAAGGACCGCATGAGTAGGATACCCTATGCTTCGGCCATAGGATCCATCATGTACGCCATGTCATGTACTAGACCAGACGTATCATATGCGTTGATTATGGTGAGAAGATACCAGTCCAATCCGGGTGAGAGTCACTGGATTGCTGTCAAGAACATCTTGAAGTACTTGAGAAGAACTAAGGATGTGTTCTTGATATTTGGAGGTAAGGAAGAGCTAAGTGTAAAGGGTTACACTGATGCAAGCTTCCAAACAAATAAAGATGACTACAGATCGCAGTCTGGATACGTGTTTTGCCTGAATGGAGGAGCTGTGAGCTGGAAGAGTTCCAAGCAAGGGACAGTTGCTGATTCTACAACAGAAGCTGAGTACATTGCTGCTGCGGAAGTAGCAAAAGAGGCAGTTTGGATAAAGAAGTTTATCACTGAGCTTTGTGTGGTCCCTAGCATCGTGGATCCCATTGAGTTGTACTGTGACAACTCTGGGGCGATCGCACAAGCCAAGGAACCAAGATCACACCAGAAATCAAAGCATGTACTTAGGAGATTCCATCTTATTCGTGATATGATCGATCGAGGAGATGTGAAGATGTGCAAGATTCCAACGGATGACATTGTTTCATATCCACTCACAAAACCTCTTGCGCAGCGAAAGCATGAAGGGCACGCCAGATCTATAGGCATACGAGATGCGCCAGATTGGCTCTAGTGCAAGTGGGAGACTGTTGGAATAGATTCCCTAGAGGCAATCGTGGATTTAGTGTGAACATCGTTTTGGCTAGAATATTCATTTATTATATATTGTGATATTTAATATAATGAAGTCCTTAGATAAAATATGTTGTTTATCTTAAATATCCCTAGTCCACTATATTGATTAATGGGACGATCAAATATAGACTAGTATGTGGTTAGATTGATATGGAGATATCAAGTCTAACACATGGGTATGCATTAGGAGTAATGGCATACTGGATTGACCCACAACGAGAAGGATACATTAGATTATGTCAAGTCACAATTGCTTTTCGTAGTTCTATAATTGCAATCCTTAGACTTGAAGTCACTGGATACTCTAGTTGTGGAATATTGTGCTTTGAGGTTATCAAACGTTACACCGTAACTGGGTAATCGTAAAGATGGCTATCGGGCATGATAGGAAGCAAGCTTAGAGATCGTAGTGATGTAGATAGGATTTTTCCCTCCCACATAATGGGGGTAAATATCTACGGCCACTCGAGGGATGAGGCTTATTGAATGTCTGGCCAGACTCAAATAAATCAATATGGAGATATTGATGTTATCTGCAAGCATAAGCATATTCCCAGAATCGAGGAACTATGGATTGGATATACGAGTGTGACTTTTTATGTCTCGTGTCCAATCCGGATATGGAGACAATGGGATAGTGCAATATAAGATATTGGGCACAAGAGGTTTTTCGGGATCACTGACTATTTCTATTGGTTGGGTAGCATGGATGTGTTTCTAGACACCGCTCCATGTTAGTAAGAGTTACTACCAACTATATAGAAACCTATGGGGTCACACGTCAAATAGAGTAGAGCTAGATTTGGGATTAATATTGATTAATTAATAGAAGGATCATTGTGCAACACCTTGCAAACTTAGTAGGACTAATTTGCAAGGAAGGGAATAATTCTAGTTCATCTAGAATTAGGAAACTCTTTTAAGGAAACAACAAGGAGTTGTTGGAGTATATAAAGAGGCTCTAGCTTCCTTCCCACTAAATGTTATTAGACATAACAAAGTGAGTGGGAGAGAGCAAAGAGAGAGAGAGAGAGAGAGAGAGAGAGAGAGAGAGAGAGAAAGCAAGACAAGCTAGGCCGAAGCCTAGCCCGTCCGCCCCCCCTCCCTTCGGCTCAAAGAGGAGGCTGAAACCTCCTCTTGTCCTTTGTTGCTTTGATCTTCTTCCCTCTTCCTCCGGGTTCAATCTAGCACTTGTTTGAAGGAAGAATCTAGATCTCACCTCTAGACGTGGATCAACCGTAGAGACGAGGACATCATTCTTCGTGTGATCTCACAAATTAAAAGGTACACAATACTATGTCTCTTATCATGTTATGATGTCTCCTCCTGACGATCCGTGGTGGGCTTTGAAGTAGGAATTAAACTTTTGTTATTCCACTGCGTTACCTACGTCAAACCAAACATAATTCACATAACTCACACCTAGAGAAAGTAGTGACTTCAAGTCTAAGGATCACAACACCATTGTCACTATGAGAAGCACTTGTGAAACTCACATAACTCCCATGTAGCCTTCTCATATTGGGTCAATCCAGTACGTCATTAATCCTAATGCTTAACCATGTGTTAGACTTGATATCCCCATTATCAATCTACCCACATACTAGTCTTGATACATTATAGCCGTCATAATTAACTGTAATACTTGGTTATTGATATTTTGGAACACAACATTTATATTCTAAGAACTTCATCATATTAACATATCTCCATATCGAAAATACAATGAATAGAAAGCCTTATAAATGTCACGATAAATATATTGCCTCTAGGGTATACTCCAACACAAATATCTTGAAACTTTTCAAAACTATAAAACCCATAACGAGATGCTAGACAATCATAACGGAAAGTGACACCCTTATACTTAAAACCTAGGAATAGCTCAAGAATAAGTTTGAAACAGAAATTTCTTGAAATTCTCAATTTTGTTCCAAAAATTACAAAATATCGCCTTACTAAAATACTGGGTATTTCACAATCTTCATTTGATATTATCCATATGTTCTTTATTTACCTTGGTCGCCATTAGGAAGACCATGTTGGGTCCTTCTTGCTTCACCGCGTCTTGAAGCAATAGGAACCTCTATAGGTTCCCAAGCCCCCGGACGTTACAACTGAGGCAACTCGATATTCCCAGCAGAGGTTCTCATCACTCTCCGTCGATCCAATCAGAGGAAATTCATCTGGGGTACTCCTCATCCCACAATTGGTATTTTGGAACCACTCCTTCCTTCTTCGTGCGAATTTTTGCCCAAGGGGTGTGTTGAGAAGTCTTGGTAGGCATAGCCGAGAGCTCCCATATTATGATAAAGTTCACCACCTCCGAGTGTTTCTTCCATCCTTGCTTGCCATTATGCAAGCCCTTCTTCTTCGTCTCCACACTCTTGGCTTTTAATGCTTCTACTTCACAATGTCTCATGTCTATACATAGGGGTCCATTCTTTGTTAAATTGGTTTTGACATCTAGTTCTCTTTGGCTTTCTCAGATAGAAAAACCCTTCCCTTTGTCACCAATCTTAAGTTCTTTTGTTTGTTATCCAAAATCTCCTTATTTTGAAAGGCCTTGTAGACTTTGACAATCATCGATTGGTTTGCGATCTTCTCTGTATTTGTAGAAGCAACCTCCATTTATCAACTCCTTGATCAATGCTATTCACAGCTTTCGTGATTGATAGGGGAGCATTTACTTTCCCGCTTTCAAATCCCACTGATCGTGGACTTGCCACCATTGCAAGTTCCTGACCTGATCGCCAAATACCCAAACCGGGAGAAACCGGATCTTATTGGCCGGTGCTGCCCTATTCGTTTTCTAGTCGCCACCACCCGCTCCACTTGTGAGCAACCACGTCCCGTAGGGTAGGACCTGTGGTATTTTCCGAAGGGACATATTTTGTAATAGAGCACCTTTAAAGTGAGACGATCAATCATACCGCAATTGAGGCAGACACTTGGAATCCGTTCACATTTCGCATCAATGGTGGCTATCTGTCCTCTACCCACACCATTTTTTTAGACTCTCCGAAGGGGTTTATTCACAGGCATAGTCACCCTTATATGTAGGAATCGGGCTTCATTTCCTCATCAAATGGCCACCTCGTGGACTCTCACAATGGGTTTACCCACCATATGACCCTTCCCCACATGCACCAAATGAGGAGGTAGATTCAGAACTCGTATCCATACCCCAATAGTGCTAAATTCAGCTGTAACACCCCCAAAATGACCAAGCCGGAAACCTGGGGGTGTCACTCCGTACCCGAGATTAAACCCGGTTACAAGGAGGTTTAAATACAGAAGATCCAAGCATATCCATAAAGTATTTAAATATTACTTAATAAAATTCAAAGTATTGTGCCACAAACATGGGCATTATCCGCACTACAATTCAAAGGTACTAAAGAAATTCCCAACAACTAAATGTGAAATTATCAATCGTCTAAGTGATGATTTGCGTCCCCGCTAAGCCAAGCTCCCACCCTCTAGACCTGTGGTGCAGAAAATAGAAGAGAACACCACAGTTTCCAAAAATCAGCAGAAATGCTGAGTAAATAAACACCCAGACATGTCAACAGATTATGAGGCATTTTGCAAAACAGGAAGCATTTTATAGTAGTTTATAGCGAAAACAAAGTGGAAATAGAAGCTTGACACTTATAAGAAAACAAGAGAGATTTCAATTTTATTATTTGAATTAGGAAATTCAAAAAACAACATGTTCATCCATTTTCCATCAAATCTAAAATCACATTGTTAACTTGTTGATACGGGGAAAAAGAACCAACCATCTCGCAAGCATCCATGACCTTAAGTGTCGATACTCCCTTAAGACTCTTGCGGCCAGAAGAGTGAGTACAAGGAGCTATCCGGGGAATTGCAACCGGATTAAATAAAATAAATTGGTCAAGAGACGAAATTCAGCTCGACCAAGCCAATAGTAACCAAGTAACAACCCCGCACAACTCCTCCACTTTTGTGTTATCATCGATTATTAAATTATTTGATGTTTTTCAGAGAAACGATACAGCAAGTGGAAACTGAACGTTCAAATAACACATATTTCACATAAATTCATTTTGAGACAAGTAGGAAAAAAAATAATTCGACACGGAACACACTAGGCCTGACATGTTTACTATATCAAATAAAAGCAATTATAGCAACTCAGTCGTAGTACGCAACGTATCCCTAGTCTGAGAACTCGTTTCCTACAATTTAATAATACTCTAATCAACATATTGCTAACACACATACACAAACAAAGCCCTATATGCAATGTATACAACCCCTTATTACGTTTACCAGAGTAAGAATACGACTTCTACTAACAAAACATGATTTATAAGGATTAACGTTTATCATCATAGAATATAGCTATAGTTATATAAATATAACTTATAAGGTTGTATAACTTTTACTATTAATTTTATCATTATTTAGAATAAATAAAATAAAATGTTTAATTAACAAAGAGTGTTATTTTTTTATTCAAAAACTTGATAATGTAAAACATATAACCATTATAGTATCCCAAAACAGTAATGTTTATTATAATTGTAAAAACATATTATACTATTCTCGATTTTTATAACCTTATAAGGTAGCATAAATTTGTTTTAAGAATAAATAAACCAATACTAAAACTTGTTAAATGAAAGATATAACCCCTTGATTATGTAAAAACTCATAACTACATATGAGTAGTAAATAGGATTTCAGAAGATACAACCACAACCCCCAAGATTCTAGATCATGCAAAAACATACCCCCAACTTTTACCATCAAAGCAAACTAGTTTCTTCCTCTTAAACGCACTTTGAACTTCTTCCAACCCACAACCCAAAGCCTTTGAACTAACAATGAAGAGAAATTAGAGACTTGGGCTTACCAGAAGAAGGACGGGGGAGATGGTGACGCCAGCGACGAGCGACGACGGAGGCTGGCAGCGGCGACCGACCCATCTGGGTCTTCTCGGAAGTCCGGTCGAGAGAGAGAGAGAGAGAGAGAGAGAGAGAGAGAGAGAGAGAGAGAGAGAGAGAGAGAGAGAGAGAGAGAGAGAGAGAGAGAGAGAGAGAGAGAGAGAGAGAGAGAGAGAATGTGATTGAGAGGGAGAGATTATTGGGTTTTTGTGCGAGTTTTTCTCTGATTTCACTGGGGGTTTTTGAGATACCCCGTTTTGTAGATACAAGTATTTTATGAAATTATTGAGTGTTTATATAATATTATTATAAGTATTGGGTGTTAATATACTACTATTAAATTTTATGATATTATTTGGTGTCAATATGACATTAGTATAAGTGTTGGGAGTTAATTTTATTGGTAGGAAGTTAATTTTTTATTACTAGTAACTACTTGGGGGTTATTATGTATTTTCTCAACTTTATAAAGAGTCTTTTATTTAACTCAGGGGGGTGCTAGTGACTTTTATCCAAAACATTGGGGGTGAAAGTGCCTTTAACCCTAAAAGAAGTCATCTTCTTCCTCAAACACTTCCATGGAAGGGAGACTCAATCTCCAACCTGAACACCACCATTACCACTCCGAATCTTCACCAAATTCGTTGATGTTTGTCCCAAATCACTCCCTATTTGATTTAAACTCATCAAGGTTCGATAATTTAGCATCAAGCAACCCAATTTCGCCAATTTTGGGTCCCGATTCAAAATCGAAGATTTCGTAGTGGGTCTCCTCTTTCCGATTAAATTTCTCACCTATCTACCTATATAAACCCATCAATCTCAGAGAGAATTCACACCCACTCAAGCATTTAATCTATCTTGCTCTCATTCTCTCTCTCTCATTATCTCTCTCTCTTTCACGTCGGCTGTCTAGAGGACCCAACCGCCACCACTGCCGCTTCCTGCCGCCGTGTGCCGCCCAGCTGCCGGCGTCGTCCGTCACCGGCGTCGTCCCCGCCGGTGTTCGCCTCCATCCCGTCGTCCTCTCTCTCTCTTCGGGTTTGAAACCTGTATGTTCTTCTTCTTCTTTTCTTTTGTTTTATTATTTTTATACGGAACCATGTTGTTGTTGAATTAACTACTTTGGATATTTCGGTATATTAATTTGTTATAGAGATTGTTTGAGAGTTTTAATGTGCTGGGAAATACAAAAGTATTGACATTATACTTGGAGCACTATTGATCGCTAATGTACATGAAGAGTTTAATTTTCTTTCATTGATGACAGTTTCTCACAATCGTCTCATTGGAGTCTTGTTTTTCGGGATATAGTTTGAGGGGTTTTACCATTTATGATTGACTTAGACTTGGGCTTCAGAGTTCTATTTTTGAACAAGTTTTAGGATCTTAATACATTTCTTAAAAGTTGATCTCCAATGTTGGGTCATATCTTATAAATGTTACGTAGTTTTGGAAAATTCTTGAGCAAATTCTTAGTTGACAACTATTGAGGGTGTAATTGTTTGGAAGTCAACATTGGAATACGATTAAGAGACAATATAATGCTTTGGTTGATGAGGAAGGATGGTACCTTCCCACTCAAAAATATTTACATCAAGGCCAATGTATGATAACGCCGCATTTCATGAAGTGTACATTGCTGTTAGCTCACAAGCCTTGGGAGGAACCTATGGAAGACCCAAGAGAAGTGATAAACTAAAGAGTTAGCATAGACGATAGCAATTTCCCACCCACCCTCGCCTGGAAAGCGTTTTGAGACTCGTGTCTTTAGGTTTCTTCGAATATTATAATTCATTTTAGAGCCAACTTTAAAGTGGTTAGGAAAATGTAATCTTGGGATTCTAGTTGAAATGTCTATCAAATAATATTGGAGTTTCCCTTTTGGTTGGAGTATTTTTACCTAGTCTTGATGGATCACATTGTTGTACTAGTGTTTGCGTCTCTTCTTATCTTGTCTCGTCTATAGTTAGTGGAGGATTATATTTATATTGTTTCTTTCCATTATTTTTTGTAGATGACCTTAGAAGGGTAAGGAAAAGGAGGGGTATCGCTCATGTAAAATTCAAGTTGAGGGTGAGGGGCTAGGACTTGTTTGTTATTTTTTTTAAACAATTGGACTTACGGGGTGCGGTATCTTGGGTCACTAGAATGTTAAATTTTTCATTGGGTGTCTATGCTTGAAGTCTTGTTACTTAGCTATTATTTTAGGAACGACCTGTTTCTTTGTTCGTGGTTTGCCCCTGAAGTTACGATAGTCGTTGGGTTGTATCATCATTTTCATGTAAGAGAAATATAGTTTATTAATTCGTTTATTCTTAAATCTCATTAGGAGCTCCGATATCAACCTTGGCTGATTTGCGGACCTTGTTTCTCGTGACAAATAGTTTATGATGTTGCAACCGTTATCATTGGAGTTATTGATTTAAATTTAGAAGCTTTCTAATACCTTGGTTCTAGCAATGAGATAAACTTTTATTGAAGTTTAACTTATTTTAGTATGGTCTCACGTTGGAATAGTTAGCTTATAACGTTGTTTGGCGTATATGATTGGAGCATTGTCACCAAACTACTATTAGGGATAATGGAATGATTATTAACCTCTAAAAGATTTGTCGAGTTTTATGCTTATATTGAATTCCTTGGAGTTACATAAATCGTTGGTGTATCGGGATAAATGGGTCCGCTCAGTTGTTGTAATCTTCTCGGGCGATGTACTTGGAGCTTTGTTAATAGAAATATGTTTGTAAGGATTTATCACCAAAGGTGAATTCGAATACTTGCTTGCGGGTCTCGTTATTGTTGAACCTATTTGAATATGAATAAGTTGCTTGGAGCATGTGCCTCAGTATCGTATTCTTTTGGTTACACATGGTTTAGTTATTTTACTTCCTTAATTTCGAGGCAAAGTTTTATCACTGATGTCAATAGGAAAGCAAAGGAAAAATGGAATCATGCCGCTTTAGAGTCCTGTACACTATTTCTTCGATTTTCCGTCTTGATTAGATGAGACGTTTTGTACCATTCGAATGACAGTCCTGACCTTGGGAAGTTAGTTTTGGATTTTGGAGTTTCAGCTATCGTTAGGGGAACGAGATTTTTTTTGCTTATTTATGAATCGTCTTTAGAGTTATATGATTCATTTTGACGCGTTTTTATTTTGAGAGAATCGTAATCTAGAATCTTTGATTTGGTTTATGCTTAGGTTCACGAAGAGTACTTACTTTCAAACTTGGGAGATTTTATGACCTTACTCTCTGTGAAGAACAGCTTATGGACAATATCAATAGTTATTTGGGTAAATGACTGAAGCAATGTGGGTACTTTCTTTGGCACTGATCAAGTTGTGAGCGTGATCTCCCTAGTCATGTTATAATCTAAATCTTGGTGTAAATGAGGAACTTTCTCATTGGATGTGTATGATTAGAGTCTTGTCACCAAAATCATTGTTGAGTCATGGGATGCTGTTCACGGTCGAGCTAATCTGAGAGTTATATGCTTTTATTGGTTTGATAGAGGTTCTATCTCTTGTTGAGTGGTTGTAAGAGTGTGAACTTATTTTATTTTGACGTTGTTGTCTTATACTTGGAATGCTTGAACGAGTAAAATCGTGTTATAATCTTAACTTGGATCATTGCGGTTGCTATTTTGGACTAAGATATTACTCCTATATGGAGAACACTAATATGTTTGTGAGACCTACTATGGGGATGTAAGCCCAAGAGCAATATTGTCCTTGGAACATTGGTTATAAATGACCAATGATGATCAAACTTGTTGAGTTGCATTGTATGATATATGTGATATTATTGCATCTTTGTAGTGCTGCCTGATAAGATAGAAAATGATCAATAGGCGATAGTTGTGATCCCTACACCATAGCCTTATCACCTGATAAGATGATCACGTACGACTATGTCTTGAAGAGAAAGGTGAAAATTTCGGGGAATACATTGTCCCATGTGTCGCAATTTAGGAAGTGTATTCCATACCATTTCATGTATTGGATCCCGTACCAGAAGTTTTGACCATGTTAAGTTTCTAGATATCATGACAAGGGGCACGTGTACGAAGAGTGTTAGGATTGTAAAGGTATTATGGACAAATTACCTCACAAGGGAGGCAACATGTGAAGCAGGGGATGGTACGAGGAAGAAGTATCCTCACCTTTTAGATGAGGTATTTTGAGTTCCGAGGACGTCATTTATTTAAGGGGGGAAGGATGAAATACTCCGTTTTGTAGATACAGGTATTTTAATAAATTATTGAGTGTTAATATAATATTATTATAAGTATTGGGTGTTAATATACTACTATTAAATTTTATGATATTATTTGGTGTCAATATGACATTAGTATAAGTGTTGGGAGTTAATTTTATTGGTAGGAAGTTAATTTTTTATTACTAGTAACTACCTGGGGGCTATTATGTATTTTCCCAACTTTATAAAGAGTCTTTTATTTAACTCAGGGGGGTGCTAGTGACTTTTATCCAAAACAGGGAGTGAAAGTGTCTTTAACCCTAAAAGAAGTCATCTTCTTCCTCAAACACTTCCATGCAAGGGAGACTCCATCTCCAACCCGAACACCACCATTACCACTCCGAATCTTCACCAAATTCGTTGATGTTTGTCCCAAATCACTCGCTATTCGATTTAAACTCATCAAGGCTCGATAATTTAGCATCAAGCAAACCAATTTCGCCAATGTTTTGTCCCGATTCAAAATCGAAGTTTTCAAAGTGGGTCTCCTCTTTCCGGTTAAATTTCTCACCTCTCTACCTATATAAACCCATCAATCTCCGAGAGAATTCACACCCACTCAAGCATTCAATCTCTCTTACTCTCAATCTCTCTCTCTCTCTCTCATTATCTCTCTCTCTTTCCCGTCGGTTGCCTAGAGGACCCAACCGCCGCCACTGCCGCTTCCCGCCGCCGTGTGCCGCCCAGCCGCCGCCGTCGTCGTCCCCGCCGGCGTTCCCCTCCATCCCGTCGTCCTCTCTCTCTCTTCAGGTTTGAAACCCGTATGCTCTTCTTTTCTTTTGTTTTTTTTATTATTATTCAAAGATAGGTTAATTGTTATTAGTTGGGAAGAAGACAACATTGTGGGCTTGGCCCAGTGGTTAAATGCTAACACTTAAGGCTTGGTGGGTAGGTGGAAGTGGGGTTCTAGGTTTGAATCTTACAAAAGACAATTCATTTTATACAAGTTTAAAGTAATATTTTTGTTCTCATCTTCACTCCAAAATAAAAGTGTAGAATAAGTTTAAAGTAATTTGTTATAAGTCTCTAACAAATTAGAATAAGTTATTTTCTATAAATAAATTTGTTATTTCTTTTAAACGAAAGTTAGTTAGTTTATAACTTATATTCTCTACTAAGACTTGTTTGGATTGGGAGAAACTACTATTTGAATTAAAAGTGTTTTGGGGTAAAAATAATATGCTTCCTTACTCTATATAATAAAACGGGTAGTTTATCTAATCTTATAAGTTATATTTATAATTATAGCTTAGTATGTTTTTACAAATAATAAACGTTAGATTTATAAAGCGTATTTATTATAAAAGAGGTTGTTCACGTTAGCAAGATTGGGGAGAGTTAGTAAGGGATTTATTTCACAGGACTTCGTGTGCAATATGTTGATTAGGATATTATTTAAATTTGTAGGCGATAAATTTCGTTGACGAAGGATACGTCAAGTATTATTAGGAAGTGAATTGCTTGGGCTTGAGATTCAAGGTAAGTAAACATGCCAGGCCTAGCGCCCTATCCTTCTTTCGTGTCAAATGTTTTTCATTCCTAATTGTTTCAAAGTGATTTTTATCTGGAGTAAGGACTACTTGAATACTTGTTTCAAATTGTTGAAATGTTCTCTGAAAATCTCACTGCAATCTAATAATTGACGATAACGTAAAGTGGAAGAGTTGTGCGGGGATTGTTGTTGTATGGTTACTATTGGCATTGGGCGTATTGACTTCTGTCTCTCGCCTAATTTATTTTATTTAATCCGGTTGCAAGTCCCTGGATAGCTCCTTGTACTCACTCTTCTGGCCGCAAGAAGTCTATAAGGGGGTGTCGACACTTAAGGTCTTGGATGCTTGCGAAGTGGTTGGTTTTCCCCGTATCAACAAATTAACAAATTGATTTTGGACTGGATGTTGTTAATGGAAAATGGAATATCATGAGTTTTGGAATCCCATTATTTGGATAATGGATGTGATTTGGAAAATATAAATGAACTTGGAATCTCTCATCTTATTTCTTTTATAAAAGTGTCAAAACTTTTATTTTCACTTTGTTTTAGCAAAACTACTACAAACTGGTTTGCAAATTACTTCTTCATCATTTTACATGCTTGGGTGTTACTTACTCAGTATTTCTGCTGACTTTTGGAACTGTGGTGTTCTCTTTTTGTTTTCTGCACCACATGTTAGATGGGAGCTTGGTCCGAGGGGGAAAACGCGACTCGTGATATTAGTAACATTCATATTTAGTTTCATTTGAACATTAGTTGGTAGTTTGAATTTTAGATTGGAATAATGTCCACATTTGTGGCAAGACGAGTTTTAAAGTTTTAAATAATTATTTTATGGATTTTGGTTTGGATATTCGTCAAATCTCCTTGTATTCGGGTTTAATCTCGGGTACGGAGTGACATCCCCGGGCTTCCAGCTTGGTCGTTTTGGGGGTGTTACAGTTTTTATAGGTTCCAATTGAAGAATCCAACGAAGAGTTGGAGAGATTTCGGGTTTATCGATTCCGAATTGGGTCTTGATTTTGGACGAAATTGATTTCTTGAAGCTAAAGTTTAGGTATTCGGTGAATTTGTGGTGGTTTGGGAGTGAATTGGGACGATTTTGGTGGTTGGAGGCGGTGTTGGTGTTGGAGGTGGAGTGGTGGTCGGTGGAGAAGTCATCTTCCGTTGGGAGATGGACATTGGAGGAAGAAGATGATATAATTAATGTTAAAAGACACCTTCCCCCCTTTAAGTTTAGGTAAAAGACAACCCCCACCCCCTAACTTAGATAAAAGACATCACTTAAGTTAGGAAAAAGACATAAAAACCCTAAATTATTAATAACAATAAAAATTAACTTTCACACAATAAAATTTAACACCCAACACTTATACTAATGTCATATTAACACCCAATAATATATGAAAATACCCGTATCTACATAATGGAGTATTCATCATTCCCCCTTAAAGAGAGCTTCGTCCTCGAAGCTTAAACCAAGTTCTCAACAATCACTAAGGTATGAGTCTCCATTCTAGGGTATAACTACTAAATGTAAATCTAAGGTCATGCATGATATGTAATATACTATAAGGAGCACGAAAATGACGTATTTCAAAACGAAGGATTACATCCTCTCCCCCTTAAAGGAGTAACGTCTTCGGAACTCACAATACCTTGACAAAAAGGTGAGGATACTTCTTCCTCATAATATCCTCCGCTTCCCATGTTGCTTCTTCTGTGAGGTGATAAACCCACGATATCTCTACAAGCTTAACACTCTTGTTATACGTGCCCCTTTGTCATGGTATCTAGAATCTTAACATGGTCAATTCTTCTGGTTCGGGATCCGATACATGTAATGGTATGGAACACTCTTCTTAAGTTGCTACACATGGAACAAGGTATTCCCCGAGATTTTCACCTTTCTCCTCAAGACATAGTCGTATGTGACCACATGATCATATGGTAAGGCTATGGGGTAGGGATCGTAGATGATTGATCCAACACAATTCCTTCAACAAATGTCGATTTCGTGAGTGAAAAATGGTGCTCCTGGTAATGTGAAAGACATCCTAGTCCCACAAGTTTCTACCGTTCTCTCTTGTCCTATTTTTCTTGGTACCGTAGTTGTGTTGTGACTAATTAATTGTGATTCTTTCACTATCGCCTATTGATCATTTTCTATCCTATCATGCAGCACTACGAAGATGCAATAATGTCACATATATCGTACAATTAGAATTAGAAACTTGGATCGTCATTGACCATTCACCACCAGCTTTCAAAGAATAACTTTGCTCGGACGCATTTATTCCCAAGGTAGGTCTCACATAAAATATTAGTGTTCTACACATAGGAGTAACCCCTTGGTCCAAAATAGCAGCCACAATAATTTGAGTCAGAGCCAAGATTATAACACAAATTCATTCGTTCAAGTATTCCAAGTATAAAACAACAATATCAAAAACAAAAATAAGTTCACGTGCCGAAGTGTCTTTTAATTGTTGGTGCTAGCCATCAATTCACGGTCTTGGGCGACATATAGAAAGCCTTCATTATAATCTCCCTTCCTAACGAGTACAAGCACCCTCTTACAGATGAAATTTCTATTGTATCATAAGTTGTTTTCCCACGGAGAGTAAGGTCATAAGATTTCCCAAGTTTGAAATTAAGAACCCCTTGCTAACGTGAGCATAAACCAATAAAGCATACAACTCTCAGATTACCTCATCCCTGAAAAACCATCCCACGACTCAAACAACAATTTTGGTGACAGGACTCTAATCATACACATCCAACAATAAAGTGTCTGAATTACATCAAGATTTAGATTGTATCATAACTAGCTAGATTACGCCCACAACATGATCAATGCCAAATAAATTACCCCGATTGCTTCAGTCATCTACCCAAATAACAATTGATATTGTATCAGGAGCTCTAAGGCCGATTCCTAAACAAGGAAATGCCTCGTTCTCCTAATGGTACCAAAACGCCTCATCTAACAAGACAGAGAATCAAAGAGATAGTGTACTGGACTCTAAAGTGACATGGTTCTTCCGACGCTCAGGCACTTAACCATCTGATGCGCAAACTAACGTGCTGTCGCAAGTGTACGAATCTTGTAATACCGGGTGCAATTAGACTCGGGTGATCGTTCCCACGAGGACTATTTCGGGTTTACTCACGTTGTCAGTTTCGGTTAACCGAGTGTAGTAACAAGGAGGAGTACGTTGTGATTGCAGTTTACTTAAACTAAAAACAGAAATTAAAAACGTAAACGTAAATATTTTTTGTAACGTTTTCTGAAATAAGTTGAATCGATTGTTACGATAATAGATGAGAACTAGGCTCCGGGATCCCCTAGGGTTTCTACAGATTTTACGTTTTTCGGTTTGATATGAAAACACTCAGCAGTCTCGTTATCTGTGCAACGTACCAGTTGTGCAGTGACCTTTCAGATTCCACACGTAATCCCGATCCTGCAGACGTTCGGATTCCTGTTAAGCTGCCTAAGTCTGCAGTCTCGTTCTAAGCCTGTTAGGGCTTCTAACCTGTCCTAATGGCCCGGGTCAGATTCTCCAACAGTTGGTCTCACGTTTTTCTATGCTAGCCCTATCTCCCTTTCTCTGTTCGGTCCATCAGGGTGAGGTACTAAATCCTGTCTTTTCTTCCTAACCCTAACCTGACGTTTTCACCTACAGGCTCGGATCTATAGCAATTCTGGTTCGCGACTCCGATCATGCATATACGATAACAGTCAAAGACAGAATAACAGATGAAGCTGCTGAATTTAAGATAACAATCATGAATCCATAATCAAACGTCTATAATAAAATCTGGATACGAAACCCTAGGTTCACCGAGAACCTAGGTAAAAGGTTTAGCTACTAAGTGACATAATTAAATAACAACGTTTCTGAATAAGAGAGATAGTGAAATCAAACGCGTGCTGTAGAGTCTGAATTCCTGCTTCCGTGCTCACCGAGAGTGCTCTGCGATCTCCTTTCGGTTGTGCTGAGAATTGTGTTGTGTCCCGTGATGAGCACTGGACGAGTCTTTATATAGTGCTGAAGACGTTTCTGGAAACTGCCGAAATTACAAAACTGCCACTGGGCCGAAACCGCCTCGGGAAACGGGACGTCTGCCACCGCCTCGGGAAACGGGCCAACTGCGCAAGATAGCTGCGTAGCTACCTGCATCGTTGGCTGCGTAGCTAGCTGCGTAGCTAGCTGCGTAGGTAGCTGCGTAGCTACCTGCGTAGCTACCTGCGGAGTTAGCTGCGTAGCTGACTGCGTAGGTAGCTGCGTAGCTACCTGCGTAGCTAGCAGCGTAGGTAGCTGCCTCCTCGGTTTGCGCGCCAAACTCCTCGGGATGCCTCGGGATGCGTACCTGGGTCCTCGGGATGTCTCGGGATGCGTACCAGGCTCCTCGGGATGACTGCTGATTTTCTCGGACTTGTGTTTCGTCCGTCTCGGGATGCGTGCCAAACTGCTCGGGATGCCTCGGGATGCAAGCCAGGCTCCTCGGGATGCGTGCCAATCTTCCTCGGGAAACGTGCCAATCTTCTTGACTTGCATGCTCGGCTTCTCCGCCTCCTTGGATCCTTCACCCGCATGCCTGCTTCATTTCCGGCTCCTGCACAAGTCCTGTCCATGCATCAACGACATGAAACAAAACCCGTGATCATATCTCAATATGCGTGAAATAAAGCAGTTTATGCGTCTAGGCGATAAAAACAGCAAACCGTGAATTCCCGAGTCAGACGGGGCAGAAATCGACTAAAACGCTCATTTAGGACGAAAATACCCCTCAAATTGGGTAGACCGATAACTCCTAGTGAGGAGCTATCAAATTACCCCCACACTAACCTTTGCTCGTCCCGAGCAAACATCCTGAATACTTCCCTGAAATGCATACATATCTGTCTTGCAAATACCCCCTGCAAGTTCGAATCAAGACCTTTTCCTTTCCATCAGTTTGCATACTCTTCCTACCCGTCCATATAAACCAGACGACTCGATCAGAAACTGACTCAGAAAGAATATACACAGACTCAATACACACGACTCAAAAGTACTAAACAATTTATTTTTTGTGAGATTGGGCAATCTCAAAAACATAACCGAGTGTCCTCAAAACCTCATCCTTTTTCCAGAAAATACTTCCCTGCAATCGATCGGTAAGTCTGAACAGATTTCTTTGGTGGATTTAAGCACTGGACCCGAGTACTATTACTTTTGCTATCAACCTGAGCGAATCCCTAATTAACCGACCATCCGAGCTATTTCCGAATCAAGGTTCTAAGTCTAACAGGTGGGATATATATATGTATAAAGGTAACGCATGATCCTACTTGTTATGACATTCTCACAATTTCCCCAAACTCACACCCCTCACCGAGTTCCCGAAAAACTGCCTGAAACACCTAAGTTCCTGCCATATCAATCTTCCTGTCCCCCGGTGTGTCTTCGCCGTTCTCGCGGCCACAAATGTGAAGCGGTGTAACTGTCTTGAAAATTGTGCTACTCACTCAGCTTTTTGACTCAATAACAAAAACAACATAAATAACTGAAAAACTGCAAAACTAGATCATTTTCTTCTTTTTTCTCTTTTTTTTTCTTTTCATTCATTTTTTTTTTTTTATTTTCTTTCTTTCCTCTTTTTTTCTGTTTTTTTTTATAATACAACTCTATATACACATAAATACACGAATAAAAATAAATAAACTGACTAAAGCTGAGTGAGTAAAAATAAACTGTCGTCGTGGGGTATGAAAAATGTCCTCATATGGAATACCCCCACACTAATCCTGAAGCGCTGATCCTGTAGTCGAAATAATACTGTGCAGTCCCACCGAACCTCCTCATCACCAAAGATGTAGAAACCCGGCACAACCACCAATTAATCTCACAACCCCCCGGACCCCATTGTGTGCGGAAAGATGTCTCGCACGCGACTAACTCCTCCTGTGGTCACTATGTAATGCAGTGATCCACCTCCGCAAAGTAATGCACTGTCGCCTCTCACTCACCCTGTCCTTCCCTCGAAAAACGTGTCAATGTCAAAACTGTCAAAAACCGATATCTCATGACGCTCTCCCATCCAAAGACCCACTCTACTCACTCCCTCCGTCATAACACGTAGAATAGCCAACTATCGACTGATGAGGTCTCAAAGAAGGCTGCCTAGGCTAAAGTGGCTACGAAGAAAGAGGGTAAATGGCTTCAAACGGTTTGACTAATTGGACCTAGGGGTAAGAAACAGGACGTGAGGTCCCTTGATAGCCAGTCACTCCACCGAAAGATGCGATGACCGTGACGGCGCCCGTGGGCGGGTTGTCGACTACCTAGATGACGGCGGTGTGGCAACTAGTCGGATCCTTAGCTCAGATGATAACTACTTGCGGTTTCCAAGGGTCACTGGCTCTCACCTATCTACTATACCTCGGTGCAAGCTTTCTTTTCTGTCAAAGGATTTAACCTCGATTTCTTCCCAGTTTCTGTTCTCTTGATTGCCCGTTCTCAAATTTTATGATTTTTAATTTTTTTGGATTTTCTGAAAATTTTCGATTTTTTTTTTTTTTTTTAGATATACACAATGCAAGGCCAGAAATTTGTGGTGGGTAGACTCAAAAATAAAAACGTGTTGACTCAATAAATAAACTCAAAACTGCAAATGAAGATGAAAAAACGTGCAAACCTGGTTAATGCAGACACGACCACCACCCCCACACTAAAGAAGTGGCATGCCCTCATGGCACTCACTCGGACTCGTCTGGAACATAGGGAGGGTCTGACCCGGTCTCGGAGGTACCGGACATGCTACTGACAGAACTGCTGGTAGACCGATACCTACGACTGCTAGGCCCAGTGGGTCTCGGTCCACGGCCCCCTCGGCGCGCTGGCGCTGGCGGCGTCTGGTATGACTGAGTGTCCGGGGGTGGGCAGTATGGCCCGGAGTCGGACCAACTATCAGAATGTGCCGGGGCCGAAGCCGGGGCATCGTCATGGTGACTCGAATCCGCCTCTCCAGACCAACTGGTATCGAACTCACTGGAGTAAGTCGAGGGAAAGAATAACGGTAGCTGGACCTGTCGGCCCGCGCTCCGGGCTGCCTCTCTCTGCTCCTCGCGAATCGCGGCCAACGGAGCAGCCTGATCCTTTCCCCTCTTGTCGTTGGTCCTCTGGTTGTGTTTTATCAGTCTCCACATCTTACCAAACTGTTTCTTGCACATGTCCTTAATGGACTTTCTTCCAGACTCGGCCCTCTCATCAATCTGGGTCAGTTTCTGCTCAAAGGCAGTCCACGGAGGAATGGTAGTGTCAGGAGCTCTGGTCGACCGACTACGGTCAGGGGCAGCAGCCCGGGATGGTCTAGAAGGCTCGGGAGCATTGGCCCGAAATGACCTGCTACGCTCAGGGGCAGCTGCCCTCGATGGCCGGGGAGGCTCGGGAACCGCGGTCCGGGGTGGCCGAGTAGGCCGGCTAGGCGCATGCTCGGGAACACGGATCCTGGTCGGGCGAGTGGGCCGGCTAGGCTCAGGCTCGACGGGCTCACTAGACTGACCGTTCTCATAAGTCGACCGAGACCGATGTAGTCGGGTCGGAAACTCTCTCATGACAGGACGCTCCTGTGTGGAACGCCTCGCCGGGACAGGGGTAGGATCTGGAGCCATGTACTCCTGGGGCGGCTGGTAACTAGAGAGCGGGGTGGGGTCATGGACAAGGCCCCCCCCTCGGTCGAGCAGCGCGCCTTCTGGGCGCGGGGGCGGGGGGCGGTCCAATGTCAGGGTCCGAGGAAGGGGTCTGCCCATCCTCGTCCATCGGGTCATCACCCGGCTCATCCTCATCTAAGTCCACAAACGCATCGGCCGGCTCGGGTGCCCTACGGTTTCCCATGGCCCGTCTACCTACTCGCCAAAATGGCCGGAAAGAGGCGGGGTCTAAATCTCGCTCACCCTCGATGACAATCTCATTCAGGGCAGCCAATCGGGTAATCAGGCTGCAAAACCCGAAACCTCGCCGGCTATGCGTGTTGGCTCTCTCTCTAATGTTCGCCCAAATCCGGGCCGCTATGTCGACCCGGCGTCGGGTCATGAAGCAGTACACCAGAAGTACCACTTCGTAGGGCAGCTTTGTGATATGCTGAATCCCTACTACGCGGTTCACTCCAAACTCAAACCACCACCGGGCTGGCGGACTAAAAAACGTGCCATGTAGCCTCCCGTTGGTCTCCCAGCGGGCCTCATCCGCCCCCTCACAGAGAGTCCTCAAGAGCTCCTTTTGCGGAGGAGAGTCCTGAACAAGCATATCGTACGCACACTGTCCCTCGAATTCGCCAGGTATGCCATACGCCCAGCGGATTGCGAGGGGCGTCAACTAAATAAACCCCCTACGACAGTATACCCAGTTCGGGTACAACTCTGTCTCCCCGAACTCCTGATAGATTAGGTTACAGAAAAATTCCCTAGTGACCGCGGAACTAGCCCTCTCAGGGAAGTTCTCTAAGGCACAGCCAAAGAGATCGGGCCGTCTAGCATAATTTCTCATAGCTAACGGCATCCTCTCATCATCTACCTCGAACCTATAATCCGGTGTCAACCCTCTGTCTAAAGTCTCTAGATAGTGCAGATGGGCCAGGTAACTCACAAACCGAAAACTATCAAAGTTGGTCTCGGTAATCTGCTCATACGGGATGTCAATGGCAAAAGGCAAACGAAAATCAAACGCCACGGGTCTCTCAAGCTAGTCCATAACAGCAGAAAATTCAGAAATTTAAAAAAAATTAATTTTTTTTTCTTTAAAACGCAGAAAACGGTGTCTAAATGCAGGTACGCAGTCAAAACAGTCAATTACGCATTTTTTTTATATTGCAGATAACAATGTCAAAATGCAGGTACGCAGTCCAAACAGCTAAATACGCAACTTAAACAGTTAATTACGCTACCCTATGCTAATTTGCAGTTTAATGGTCAATTACGTAAAAATTGTGTTAAATACGCAAGTAACAGTAAAAAATGCAGAAAAGCAGCTAAAAACGCAGTAACAGTCAAAAACAGTCAAGTATGCAGCATGCTAAACCCGGGTAAGGGTTGGTACCGAAAACTGAAAAAATAGCGAAAGAAGAAATTTTTGAACCTGAGCACTCGGAGCGAGTCAACGAGTGCAAACAAACTGTCGCCGGAAAAAGTCGCCGGAAAATTTTTTCCGCCGGAAAAAAAAATTCTGACTTGGGCACCTTGTAGGCCTCGCCCTCCTCTTCGACGTTTCTCCTTTGTGTTTTCTCAAATTTCGACCCGAAGCCAACGAATATGGAGCTTTTCTTCAAACTTTTCACAAACTTTGACTTGACCCCCACACCAATTCGGACACTGTTTTGCAGCTTCAACTACACCAAAATGATCCAGTTCTCACGAGGATCCCAAAAACGTGCTCGGTTTTTGATTTGGTGAAATTTGAACTTTTGAAGGTGGAGAGAAAATGAGGAAAGATGAAGCTTCAAAACACCAACAATGGAGGACAATGGTATGGTGCCGTCCATATAGTTGTGCTAAATAATTGGCACTTTTCAAAAATTGCAAAAAACTCCCCCCAAGTTTGGTAAAATGGCATTTTGGCCCCCTAAGGTTTCGGAAGCTGCACTTGCCTCCCCTGCTGCGTGGCATTCTAGCTGGGCTGCGTAACTGGGCCGGCTGCGTGGCTGGGCTGCGTGTTTGGGCCGGCTGCGTGGCTGGTCCACTTCAATTTTTTTTTTCTTCTGGCCTGCGTATTTGGCCTTGTGGGCTGCGTAATTGGCCTTTGGGCCAGCGTATCTGGCCTTTTGGGCCAGCGTAGTTATAATTTTTTTTTTTATTTCTGCGTAATTGGCCTGCTGGGCTGCGTAACTGGCCTTCTGGGCCAGTTTTTTTCTGTACTTCTTTGAATGCGTGTCGGACCTCTCGGTTTTGACCCGCACATTTTTCTGCTTTAAAATTTCCTGCACAAACTTGTCTACCCATTAACACACACTCATCTCGCCTCTCTCAAAATTCCGAACGAAAACTAAAAACTGTAATAAATAAATAATTAACGTAATCCGATGGGTTGCCTCCCACCAAGCGCTTGTGATTTACGGTCGACGGCCCGACCCGGTTACCTCTCACGGGTCGTCAAAGTAGACGGGGTCTACTTTGGCGACCTCAAGTGTCTCGAGATATGGCTTGATCCGGTTCCCGTTCACCCTGAAACTGGACTCGTCTTTTGGATTCTCCGGCTCAAATGCTCCCCATGAAAATATCTTCTTGATGATGAACGGTCCCGACCATCGAGACCTCAACTTGCCCGGAAAGAACCGCATCCTCGTGTTGTAGAGAAGCACTTTGTCGCCTTCGTTGAACTGCTTCGGCGTGATCCGCTGATCATGCCACTTTTTCGTCTTCTCTTTGTAGATTTTAGCGCTCTCGAATGCTGTTCTGCGGAATTCCTCTAATTCCAGCAACCCCATTTTCCTCTTATCTCCTGCTAGATTCTGGTCCATGTTGAGCAGTTTGATGGCCCAGTATGCTTTGTGCTCCAACTCAACCGGCAAGTGGCACGCTTTTCCAAACACGAGCTGGTATGGCGACATTCCCAGCGGTGTCTTGAAAGCTGTCCTGTAGGCCCAGAGTGCATCGTCCAGTCTTATGGACCAATCCTTTCGGCCAAGATTCACTGTTTTCTCGAGTATGCTCTTGATCTCTCGATTCGAGACCTCAGCTTGCCCGTTTGTCTGCGGATGGTAGGGTAGTGACACTTTGTGAACCGACACACCGTACTGTTTCAGAACTTTGGCGAAAACTCGATTAATGAAGTGTGATCCCTCGTCACTGATCATCGCCCTGGGCGTCCCGAACCGGGTAAAGATGTTGCGTTTCAGAAAACGCTCAACCGTAGCTGCATCGTTTTTCTGACACGCAATCGCCTCAATCCACTTCGTCACATAATCCACTGCCAGCAGAATGTAAAGATTTCCCATCAAAGACGGGAACGGACCCATGAAGTCAATCCCCCATACATCAAACGGCTCTACCTCCTGCCACACGGTCATGGCATCTCGTCCCGGTGTGACGTGTTTCCTGTCCTCTGGCATCTATCACATCCCTGCACATAGTCGTGACAGTCTTTGAAGATTGTCGGCCAGAAAAAACCGGACTGCAGTATTTTATGCGCCGTGCGCGTTCCCCCAAAATGACCCCCACACTGTGATGAGTGGCAGTGTCGGATCACGTTCCATGCCTCGTGGGTCGGGATACACCTTCTCAGGATGTTATCGGCCCCCTGTTTGAATAAGTACGGGTCATCCCAGAAATACTGTCGACTTTCGGACACGAACTTTTTCCGCTGAGACGGGGTGAGATCCTCGGGAAGCGTGCCAGTTACCAAGTAATTGGCTATGGCATAGTACCACGGTCTCCCGATTTTCACTGCCATGATGTGTTCGTTAGGGAAGTTTTCCTTGATCGGTACCGGGTCCACCTTCACGTTCTCGAGTCTGGATAGGTGATCCGCCACCACGTTCTCATCTCCCTTCTTGTCCCGGATTTCCACGTCGAATTCCTGCATCAGTAGTACCCACCTCAACAGTCTCGGTTTCGCGTCCTTCTTGTCCAGCAGGTATTTCAGGGCACTATGGTCAGTAAAGACGATAACTTTTGACCCGACCAAATAGGGCCTGAATTTGTCCAGGGCATACACCACGGCCAGCAGTTCCTTTTCTGTCGTGCCATAGTTGAGCTGGGCGTCGTTAAGTACCCGGCTCGCATAATAAATGACGTGGCAGACTTTATCCTTTCGCTGCCTCAAAACTGCCCCGACTGCGTAGTCGCTGGCGTCACACATCAGCTCAAACGGGAGTGACCAATCCGGCGTGGTTATAACCTGGGCTGTGGTCAGCTTCTCTTTCAAATGGTCAAAAGCCTGCCGACATGCTGCATCGAAATCAAAGGGTACGTCTTTTCCGAGTAAAGCGCAGAGTGGCTTTGTGATCTTAGAAAAGTCTTTGATGAACCTTCGGTAAAATCCTGCATGTCCCAAAAAACTTTTGATCGCCCTTACGTTCGTCGGATAGGGGAGCTGCTTTATCACCTCGATCTTAGCCCGGTCCACCTCGAGTCCCTTGCTGGAAATTCTGTGACCCAGCACGATCCCCTCGGTGACCATAAAGTGACACTTTTCCCAATTGAGCACCAAATTCGCCTTCTTGCATCGGATCAGAACTTGACCCAGATGGAACAGGCAGTCTTCGAAACTGTCCCCGAATAGTGAAAAGTCGTCCATGAAGACCTCCAGATTTTTCTCGATCATGTCGGAAAAAATCGCCATCATACATCTCTGGAATGTGGCAGGAGCATTACACAACCGAACGGCATGCGCCGAAACGCGAACGTACCGTATGGGCAGGTAAACGTTGTCTTTTCCTGATCTTCTGGGGCTATGCAAATCTGGTTGTACCCGGAGTACCCGTCCAGAAAACAGTAATACGCGTGGTGGGCGAGCCGGTCCAGCATCTGGTCCATGAATGGTAGCGGGAAGTGGTCTTTCAGTGCTGCGTCGTTTAGCCTCCGATAGTCCATGCAGATCCGCCAGCCTGTAACGGTGCGCTGCGCAATCTGCTCCTGGTCTTTATTCTGCACCACCGTAATACCCCCCTTTTTGGGCACGCACTGGACCGGGCTGATCCACGTGCTGTCCGATATGGGGTATATGATTCCCGCTTCCAGCCACTTCATAACCTCTTTTCGCACAACGTCCTTCATGTTCGGATTCAGTCTCCGCTGGGGCTGAATCACCGGTTTCTTGCCTTCTTCAATTCGGATCTTGTGCATGCAGTAGGAGGGGCTGATCCCCTTGATATCTGCAATCGTCCAGGCGATTGCTTCCTTATGCTCTCGCAATACTTCCAGCAGTTTCTGTTCCTGTTCCTGAGATAAACGTGACGAAATAATTACTGGCAGAGTACTATTTTCACCAATATACGCATACCTGAGATGGCTCGGGAGCGGTTTCAGCTCCAGTGCGGGTGGCTCCTTAAGTGACGGGACCAGAATCATCTTTCGTCCGCCGTCTTCGTCCCGGTGCAGAGTGGTCCAGTCCTCGGCTCGCATGGCGTGCTCGCACCGAGTCTTCTCCTTTTCTTCCCCGTACATGCTGTCGATCTCTTCCCACAATTGGTCCATCTCCTCGTTTTCCCAACCTTCATCAACCACGTCTATAGCAAAGATATCCTCGTGGTCGTAGTAATTTGGCAGTTGCATATTTTTGAAAACGTTATTTCACCTTTTCCTCGTTAATCTGTATGGTCAGCTCCCCGCTCTTGTAGTTTATCATTGCTTCGCCTGTGGCCAAAAACGGCCTGCCAAGTATGAGCGGTACTTTCCCTGCCTCCATGTCCAGGATGACGAAATCTGCCGGAAAAATCAGCTCGCCGACTTTGACAAGAATATCCTCGATAACCCCATAGGCCTGTTTTACGGACCTGTCTGCCATCTGCAGCATGATTCTGGTGGGTCGGGGTTCACTGACTTTCAAACTCTTGAAAATCGTCAACGGCATCAGATTGATGCTGGCCCCTAGGTCACACAGAGCCTTTCCTGTGTAAGCGTTACCTAGGGTGACCGGTATGATGAAACTGCCAGGATCCTTTCTCTTCCTCGGTAGCCCATTCTTCACACAATTGCTCACTTCTGTCGTCAGGTTTATGGTCTCGAAATCGCTCATCCGCCTCCTCCCATACAAGATGTCCTTGAGGAATTTGGCGTAAGTGGGCATCTTAGCCAAAGCCTCGGCAAAAGGTATGTTAATCTGCAGCTGCTTGAACATCTCGAGAAACCTGGCGTAGTCCTTGCTGTCATCCCTCTTTCGTGTTCACAAGGGGTACGGGACCTCCTTGGAGACTGGTACAGTTTCTGCTCCTGTCTCGTTCTGTACTGCATCCTGCTCCACCGAGCCCTTCGGCTGGGGGCGTTCGACTGTGCTGTTATCCTGGCCCGACAAGTTGCGTTCTATTTCTTTCGAATTTTCTGCACGTGCGTGGCTGGGATACGGTGGATCCTGCAGTGCCAATCCACTCCGAGTGGAGATAGCATTGATCTGAGCCCGTGGATTATTTACTGTATTCGAGGGTAGGTTTCCTGGCTGTCTCTCTGTTAGCTGATGTGCTAACTGCCCTACTTGTACTTCCAAAGCGCGCAATGACGTTTTGGTTGTCTGCGTATCTGCCGTCAGGGTGTCCATGTGCTTAAAACGGGACTCCATGGTCTGGAACATGGACTTGATCTCTTTCATCTGGGCGTCGTACTGCTGCGCAGATGGGACTGACTGAGCCTGCTGGGCCGGGGCAGCCTGCTGAGCTGGTGGCCTGTGCTGGAATCCCGGTGCATAAACTGCTGCGTTCGGGTTTCCGTACCGAAACCCGGGATGGTCTCTCGTACCCGGTCGGTACCGGCTCGGGTCCCACTGCTGCTGTACGTAATTGGTGTCTTCGGTCCTTAGCTCCTCAATGGCTGTGTCCAGATCAGGTTCTTCGACTGCTGCAACAGTCTTCTTATCCGAGTAGACTTTCTTGACCAAGTCGTGAACAATCTTGGCCAGGTTGTCTATCCGGTCATCCTCTGCGGGTTCGGCTCTAGCCGCCATCCTGCGATCGTCAAACAGTCGGGTGTCCTGCTTGGCCAACTGCTTCATCAGGTCATACGCACCTTCTTTGTCCACGTGATACAGGAAGTTTCCCCCGGCCTCTCTGTCAATCCTGTCGGCGTTCTCCCTGTCTAGGGCATGGTAGAAAACCTGCAGAATTTTTGCGTCTCCAAAGCCGTGGTTTGGGCACCGTTTGACCAATCTCATGAGCCTGTCCCATGCGTCCACCACCGTCTCCCCCATCTTCTGCCTGAATGACAGGATCTCGCTATGTAACTGTATGACTCGGGAGGCGGGATAGAACTTTGCCAGAAAATCTGCGACACACTCCTCCCATGTGGTGATAGATCGGGGTGGTCGGGATTCGAGCCAGTCTTTGGCTACTCCGTAAAGACAATATGGAAATAAGATCAGCATGAGTGCCTCTGCTTCTACCCCCTTGTATCTGAACTTGTTGCAGTAATCTTCGAATTTCTCGATAAAATCGTTCGGGTCTTCGTCGGCCCTGCCATGAAACGGGCAGAGAGTTTGTACCGTCTGGATGGTGGATGGTTTGATGTCAAAGTGCTCGGCGGTGATCTCGGGCACCACAATAGCTCGCTCATGCCCCCCGGTGGGGACTTCGAAATTTTCCACCAACGCCTTCCCAGATCGGTTATATGTTCTCTGGTTGCTTCGGGCAGCAAGTCCCGCCGTGACAAGTTCCTCAATGTACCGAGCCATCTGGGCTGGGGTACGTGTCTCTCGTTCCTGTCCACCGGCTTCGGTGTTCTCGGGCGTATCTCTCTGGTTGGTTGCCATCCTGCTTTCTCGGTTTCTGCGGTTCTGTTCGGTATACAGTTTTTCCGGGTTGTCGAGGGGTGACACCAAATCGCGAGGCAACCTGGGCATCAACTGAACAGTCCTGAAAACGCAGATTCAAAAACGCAGTGAGATAAACGGAAAAATAACAAAACTGAAAAATAAACAAAGACTCAGAAAACTAATTCTGACTACTAAATGGACCCTAAAAAGTCCCCGGCAACGGCGCCAAAAACTTGATGCGCAAACTAACGTGCTGTCGCAAGTGTACGAATCTTGTAATACCGGGTGCAATTAGACTCGGGTGATCGTTCCCACGAGGACTATTTCGGGTTTACTCACGTTGTCAGTTTCGGTTAACCGAGTGTAGTAACAAGGAGGAGTACGTTGTGATTGCAGTTTACTTAAACTAAAAACAGAAATTAAAAACGTAAACGTAAATATTTTTTGTAACGTTTTCTGAAATAAGTTGAATCGGTTGTTACGATAATAGATGAGAACTAGGCTCCGGGATCCCCTAGGGTTTCTGCAGATTTTACGTTTTTCGGTTTGATATGAAAACACTCAGCAGTCTCGTTATCTGTGCAACGTACCAGTTGTGCAGTGACCTTTCAGATTCCACACGTAATCCCGATCCTGCAGACGTTCGGATTCTTGTTAAGCTGCCTAAGTCTGCAGTCTCGTTCTAAGCCTGTTAGGGCTTCTAACCTGTCCTAATGGCCCGGGTCAGATTCTCCAACAGTTGGTCTCACGTTTTTCAATGCTAGCCCTATCTCCCTTTCTCTGTTCGGTCCATCAGGGTGAGGTACTAAATCCTGTCTTTTCTTCCTAACCCTAACCTGACGTTTTCACCTACAGGCTCGGATCTATAGCAATTCTGGTTCGCGACTCCGATCATGCATATACGATAACAGTCAAAGACAGAATAACATATGAAGCTGCTGAATTTAAGATAACAATCATGAATCCATAATCAAACGGCTATAATAAAATCTGGATACGAAACCCTAGGTTCACCGAGAACCTAGGTAAAAGGTTTAGCTACTAAGTGACATAATTAAATAACAACGTTTCTGAATAAGAGAGATAGTGAAATCAAACGCGTGCTGTAGAGTCTGAATTCCTGCTTCCGTGCTCACCGAGAGTGCTCTGCGATCTCCTTTCGGTTGTGCTGAGAATTGTGTTGTGTCCCGTGATGAGCACTGGACGAGTCTTTATATAGTGCTGAAGACGTTTCTGGAAACTGCCGAAATTACGAAACTGCCACTGGGCCGAAACCGCCTCGGGAAACGGGCCGTCTGCCACCGCCTCGGGAAACGGGCCAACTGCGCAAGATAGCTGCGTAGCTACCTGCATCGTTGGCTGCGTAGCTAGCTGCGTAGGTAGCTGCGTAGCTAGCTGCGTAGCTAACTGCGTAGCTAACTGCATAGGTAGCTGCGTAGCTACCTGCGTAGTTAGCTGCGTAGCTAACTGCGGAGGTAGCTGCGTAGCTACCTGCGTAGCTAGCAGCGTAGGTAGCTGCCTCCTCGGTTTGCGCGCCAAACTCCTCGGGATGCCTCGGGATGCGTACCTGGGTCCTCGGGATGTCTCGGGATGCGTACCGGGCTCCTCGGGATGACTGCTAATTTTCTCGGAGTGTGTTTCGTCCGTCTCGGGATGCGTGCCAGGCTCCTCGGGATGCGTGCCAGGCTCCTCGGGATGCGTGCCAATCTTCCTCGGGAAACGTGCCAATCTTCTTGACTTGCATGCTCGGCTTCTCAGCCTCCTTGGATCCTTCACCCGTATGCCTGCTTCATTTCCGGCTCCTGCACAAGTCCTGTCCCTGCATCAACAACATGAAACAAAACCCGTGATCATATCTCGATATGCGTGAAATAATGCAGTTTATGCGTCTAGGCGATAAAAACAGCAAACCGTGAATTCCCGAGTCAGACGGGGCAGAAATCGACTAAAACGCTCATTTAGGACGAAAATACCCCTCAAATTGGGTAAACCGATAACTCCTAGTGAGGAGCTATCACCATCACCCATGATATTTGATGTTACCCGGTGGTTCCCTTTTCCGTTGCTTTCCTACCGACATCTACTGATAAAGCTGTGGAAATACGATACTGGGGCACACTCTCCAAGAAATTTATACATATTAAAAATTGGTTCAAAACGAGACTCGCAAACTAATATCCAAAGTAACCTTTAGTGATGAAACCTCATAAACATATCTCTATTAACAAAGCTCCAAGTACAACATCGTTAAGATTACTTCAATTCAGAAAACCCTAACTACTCAGGTACACCAACGATTTATATAACTCTAAGCAATCAATATAAGCATAAAATTTGACAAATACCTCATAGGTGAATAACCTTCACATTGTCCGAATATTAGTTAGTGATAATGCTCCAATCATACACGCCAAACGACAATATGTGCTAACTTCCCCAAAAGTGAGAGTATACCATAATAAGTTAGGAGATGTTTCTTACAGAGCAGAGAGTGATCCTTACAGAGCCACTAACTAGTCTTATGTCTAGAATGACAAATTTAACCCTCTTACTATTTGTTATGTTATCAACAACCATGGCTAATTAAACTTTATATGTTCAATGTTTAACCACCTTTTCTTTTTTATCACCTTATCTTTCTATTTTTTTTCATTTCTAAACAATGTGAATAACAATAATTTTTCATTAGAGGGTGCAAATTTGCATCTTGTTGATCTCCTGTGGTTCATCACGGCTTGGTAAATTATGTCTTTTACATAAGTTTTTGTCTACTTTTATATACTATGTTTTCTTTCATTCTTGTTTAACTTCGAAAATTTACCAACTTCTTGGACCTTTTTTACATTCTAGGACAGACTTCGGGCGAAGTTCATAAAATTTGATGATCTTACTTCACATAGTTTTACATAGTGTCGTTGTAAATAACATAATTTTTTTGAGTTACTGATGTACAAAAAGAAACTTAATAACATGGAATCTAGCTTTGCCAATTTGCCTCAAACTATTTATGGACCTTTCCAAACTCCATCCACGCAGTTAAATAAACATGGCCACCACTTGATTATCTTGTAAAGCTTATTTAGCTCCCTGACAAAGATGAGGCCGCAAAATTATAAAACAACATGAATTTTTATTTTTGTTTTTTGCTTGTGGTTGTGGTTCTGCTAGTTTAACAGAATTATCATATAATCATCATATTTTTTTCAGGGAAGCGCTTTCATATTTCTAATACAAAGATAAAACGTTATTTCGAGTTTCTAGTGTTAGATAAATTTAATCCCATTTTTATAGTTCAATTCGTACTACTTCTTTTCTGCCAAGTTCTTCCTAGTGCATTATTCACCGGGTTACTTTGACTCGGTGATTTGTTTCGCAAAATGATGCAAGAATCCTGTAAAATTGTCACGACGGAATCTACGCCAACATGAAAAAATTACCGGATTCTTGCATCATTTTACTAACCAAATCACCAGCCAAAGTAAATGTCAAAAATCATAGTAAGAAAAACTTGACGAAACAGAGGTCGTACAACGTTTTACAATACAGTTCTTTTGAGCCAACAACATAATTTTTCTTAGCGTACTCTCGGACTAAATTTTCCTAAAGTTCTTGCTAAAGGGGTTGTCAAATATATGTATATTACTTTCAAGAATTTATCAGTAGAGTTATGTGCATTGAGAAGTTACGAATAAGTTTTCTAAAAAAAGGAGGTTACGAATAGGTTGGCTGATGTGAGTTAATTTAAGACACAATGAGTATATTCTTTTCCGGTATCAAGACACAATGAGTATAAAACAGACATAAATAACTACATATGCTTCAATTTCTAGATTTCTTTTAGAAAACTATCTATAAAAGTTTTGGCATTCTTTCCCCGCATGGCAATGTGGTCTGAAGATTTCCCTAGCATCACCAAGAACTTGATCAACAAGATAAAAATAAATTGATACTCACTAATGCTAATAGATTGTTATTAAAATTGTTTAAGAATTATAAAAATCTTGAAAATATAAGGTGATAAGAAAGAGTGCTTCAGCATTGGAAATATAAGACTTCAATTAGTAAATGGTCCCTTGTTGATAACATAACAAATAGTAAGAGGGTTAAATTTGTCATTCTAGACTTGAAACTAGTTAGTGTCTCTGTAAGGATCAATCAAGCTCTGTAAGAATCAGATCCCTAATAAGTTAGACTGCAACACAAATTTGTCTGATTTCTAGTACTAAGGTAAGAGAAAGTATTCCCAAAATCTCAATCAATAACTAAAATGATTTCTGCCACCACATCATAAAATTTTTGTTACGAGGAACAAGGTCTTCAGACCGTTCAAGGCTGAACATCAGAACTCTCAGTCAGGTTAAAAATAAACAATTGAATAAATTATATCACACTTGCGCCATAATGATGATACAACCCAATGACTTATGTAACTCCAAAGGCAAACGATGAACAAAGAGACGTCTCGTTCCTCGAATAATAGCTCAGTAACAAGGCTCCAAACATAAACACCCCATGCAAATGTTAACGTTCTAGTGACCGAAAACACCACATTTAGCAGGTCAGATAGTCTAAAAGATAACCTCAAAAACTTAGCCACTCACCCTCAACTTTAGTTTCACATGAGTCATTCTCCCATTTTACCTTACTCCTTTATGGTCATCGATAGACGAGAATGGAGAGAAACAAGTTAAATATAAACTCCACAAAATATAGACGAGACAAGATAAGAACAGCCGCAAGCACTAGTAAAACAATATGTATCCATCAAGACTAGGTACTAATACTCCAACCCAAAAGAGAAACTCCAATATTATTTGATAGACTATTCCAATTAGAATCCCAAAATTATATTTTTGCTAACTAATTCAAAGTAGGTTCTAAAATAAATTATAATATTCGAAGAAACCAAAAGAAACAACTCTCAAAATTCTTTCTAGGTGAGGGTGGGCAGGAAACCGCTATTGTCCACGCTAAATCTTTTAGTATACCACTTCTCCTGGATCCTCCATAGGTTCTTCCCAAGTCTTGTGAGCTAACAACAATGCACACTTGATGAATTGTTGCGTTATCATCCATTGACCTTGATGTAAATATTTTTGATTGGGAAGGTACCATCCTCCCTCATCAACCAAATCGTTATAATGTCTCTTAATCGGAATCTCATGATGCTCATTAGGTAAATACTCCACAATGCAATGACATTGAACTAGGAGGTTGTTGAATATCCATCCTCCAACAAAAGTGAAAACCCAATGCTCACACCTAACTAAGACTTCTCTGATAAACTCCCCAATTAACATCCCTTCCAGGAAAGATGTTCTTGTTGGGTGGCTTAGTTGAAAATCCTCCGCTGTTGGATTCACTAGGTTGACGACCATATCTACAAGAGTCAAAGAATACTACAGACATAAAGATTATTCTACCATGAGGTTATTCTAAGGCTAACTTCCAAACAATTACACACTTAGCAGCAGCCAACTAAGAATTTGTTCAAGAATTCCCAAAACTCCGTGACATTTATAAGAGATAGCATAAGGTTGGAGATCAAACTCTTAAGCAATTTATTAAGATCCCAAAACAGATTCTGCAACCATGAAGTTCCAAAGCCCTAATCAAAATCAAGCATATATGGTAAATGCTCAAAACTATAGACCTGAAAACAAGTCTCTACATGAGATGCTTGTGACAATCTGTCATCAATGAGATAGAATTAAACTCCCCAGGTATAACAACGATCTATACAACTCCAAGTATTATGTCAATATTTTAGTATTTCCCACCACATTAAAACTCTCAAATTATCTCCATGACAAATATGATTCCATACAAACACCCAAAAGTCTAAACTCCTACCAACTAGCTAAGAAGCATCTAAAACCGCAAATTTGAAATCACGTCCCAAACATCTCCCAAACACCTTCTTCTTGAACATAATATAAGTATACCTTGCTCTTCCTACATTATTGCAAAACTCGTAACCAACAAAATACGCAGATACTTCACAATTCCTTGCTATGAGGTCATTTATCCTCTTTGCTTGTTCATACAGACCTTGCTTGAAGGGTTTGCTTAGCTACTTCGTACCTAAAAAATTTTTGGTCCCTCATTCGTCGGGTTTGAATACGTAAGTAGCTTTATCCTTCTCTGTGCAAAGACCCTTTCTACTGTTGTATGGATGTAGTCTATCAGTCATAATCTCTACACTATAACCTATTCTATCATTATCATGGAGTACAAGTAACATAAATACATGGCATATAATACGCAGTTAGGCATGATATATCACACATTGATCATCATACAATCAATTACACATGCAATTTCTTTTTTCACATAGGCTGAACACAAACTATTTTTCATCCTTCTTTGAAAATTAGAAAAGTGATCAATCGAGCAAGTAAAAATTATGAATTTTGGTTTACAATAACCTCTCTGAGTCTTCTTTCATAATCAAGAAGACTCAAGTTATGCAGAGAATTGCACAGCTGCTGTCACAGGCCATCAGAACAGAAATTTCAACTTTACTACGTCTTAAACTGAATTTAACTTTTTTCAAAATGGGCTAGGCTTTCACTCAGATTTAGTCCAACGTGTCAACTAATCACCATAAAAAATTGAGACTTATCCAAGATCTAGAAGATAGACTAAAAGCAAAAATACTACAGCTAGTCACTTTGTAATTCTGCTACTGAACAACGAACTTTGGAAACTTGCATCTAAGTCTCACGAACTCATTTGGGTCTGAAATTTTTATGGCAAATACCTGCTTGTCTACTACATGGGAAAAATTCAGGGAAAAATAATACAAAATTTAAACACGTTTGCTGCATCAAATCCAACTGCTGCACAGATTCAAACGCCACAAACTTTATGTTATCACGTTCTAACTCTATGAACGCTTTGTATACACCAATCAACAAAAACGAAACACAAGACATCCTTAATTTTTCATCTCATGCTCCAATTAATAAAACATAAATTTATGAAATTCCAAAATGGATCATCAAAACGTGAGTATTATCCTTCATCGAAAAAGCAAAATTAACCTACGCAACTTACTAACAAATCATCTCTAGCCCAAAAGTGGCTATGCAAAATCATTCTAAGAAGCCTCAAAGTAATGTTTGGTTTGGTCATGACCTTATTCAAAAATAAAACTTCAAAATGCAAATAAGCAAATTTGGATGAGAACGGGTTAACAACCTCCAATTGTCAGTTATAATTGACAACCACGGGAGGGTTCCATCCTAGCCATAGTTTTAAAAGTCGTACAGACCGGCCAGTTCAACCGGTTGAACCGGTGAACCAGAACTTGATCGGTCCGGTTTGATAATTGGACCGTATATGCAAGAACCGTTCAATGCTTGAACTAGTGAACCGGTTTGCCGGCTTCGTTTTTTAGTTTGAAATTTTTAAAGTAATTGTAGGTATAAGGTGAAATACCCCGTTTTGTGACTACGGGTATTTTGTGATATTATTATAAGTGTTGGGAAGTTAATGTAATTATAGAGAGTTAATTATAGTGCTTTGAGAGTTTGGGGGGAACTTTGTGACTTTAATCAAAGGTTTTAGTGTCTTTTACTTGAGTTGGGGGAGGTGTTTGTCTCTTGGCAAAACTAAGGGGAAATAAGTGTCTTTTGACCTAAATGTTCTTCCTACATAAAAGTTTCCTAATCCAAGAGGATTTCCTACTTATGAAGTTAATTTTAATTCTAACTCTCATAAAAACCCTCACTCTCCTATTTTTCCTAATCTCTCTCACGTCTCCCTACTCTACCCGTCCCTCTCTCACTCTCTCTCTCCCTTGTGACCGACGGCCACCCCACCGCCGCCGCTCTCTCTCTTTTCCGGCAAGGTAACTCTCTCTCTCTCTCTCTCTCTCTCTCTCTCTCTCTCTCTTTTTATCTTTTCTTTCTTTCTTTTCTTCTTTCTCTCTTTCTTTCTCCCTATACCCGTCCGCCTCTCTCTCTCCGTCCGCCTCCATGGGCGGCGGGTTTGAGCGGGGTTGGGTTGTTTCGTTTCTTCTTCTCTTTTCTTTTGTTGATCTCTTGATCTTGTGATCACTTGTTCATGATTCATGTACGTTGCATGTAATCTCTAAATTTCAGTTTGTTATTGTTAGGATCATTGTTCATGGATTCGTAAGATTTATTATCAAGTTTTAGGGTTTATCATGTTCTTGAGTGTTGGGAAGAAACCCTAGTTTGAAAGGGAAGTTTGTTTGAGTGATTTGGGAGTTTGAATGATCATATTAGGTGGATAACAATCTGATTTGAATTTGGGAATCATGTTATATTAGGTTTAGTATGATTATAGGATGAACTAGATGCTTGGGAGAAAAGTTTCATGAAGATTGACAATTCCCGTATGGATATTTTGAATGAAGTTGGAAACTTGAAACTAGTGTAACTTTTGATTCAGGAATCGAAATTAAGATCCGTTTGAGGCTAAACTTATTATTTCGGACGTTTTGAATCCAATGGAACTGTTTCTAGACCATGATCTGTTTGGGAAACTGGAGTAATAGAATTGGTGGAGTTATGATGGATTATGCATACTTTAGGATAAGGGATTTTGAAGCAAAGCTTTAAGCTTATTTTGGAGCATGAATTGAATGGGATGTTTGGGAAGTGTTAGAACCCTAAGCCATGGACTATCATATGCATGTAATTAGTATAGCAAGTATATTGCTAGAATATTGGTTTGATTAGCATATTGTTATGTGTAGGTAACGAGTTCGTCGACGACGAGTACGTAGAGTACGTTGATTGATTGCTATTGTTGGAATTTGCTTTGAGGTAAGTAAATGTGCCAAGCCTAGTGTGCTTATCTCCTTCGTGTCAAACGAATATTTGATTTGTTACGTCTCAAAATGTGTTTACATGATACATGACTTGGAATATGTGATTTCTACTTGTTAAATGTTTTTGACGAAAACATCACCATGATAATGAATGAACTATAACGTAAAGTGGAAGATGTTGTGCGGGACTTTATTATTCTTTGGGCGGTGTTGGCTGCGGTCCCGTCTCTTTTTAATCCGGTTGCAAGTCCCCGGACAATAACATGTACTCACTCCTCTGACCGGCGTAGTCTTTGGGGGGTGTCGACACTTAAGGTCATGCACGCTGTAGTATTTGGTTTTCCCCGTCACAACAAAGTAATAATGGATTTGTTTGGTTTTGTTAACGGAACGAAGTTAACACTGGATTTGGATTTTCCTAATAATATGGAAATTGATTTGGAAATATATTATGGAATTGGGAACTCTTATATTTTAAAACAAGAGTCAACTTTATTACCGCTGTGTTTGCGAAAAACTCTTACTTACAAATGAGTCTTGTTTTATAACTATCCATCATCGTTTTACATGTTTGGATGTTTGCTTACCAGTATTTCAATGCTGATTTTGTACTGTGGTGTTTCTTTTTCATTCCGCACCACAGGTTTAGAGGAAGGTTATCGGGCGTAGAAGGGGACGCGCATCACATGGAACGTCATTAGTAGTATTGTTTTATTTGAATTGAACTCTCTAGTAGTTTAAACGCTTTAGTTGTTTTTGCCGGTTTGTGGCTAGGACGAAGGTTTATGATAATACATTATTTTAATTGGATTTAATTTATTATTGTGGATGTTTGTGCTTGCGAACCATGTTATAAAATCTCCTTGTATCCGGGCTCCTCTCGGGTACGGAGTGACATCCCCGGGTCTCCGGCTTGGGCCATTTGGGGGTGTTACAGGTGGTATCAGAGCCTGGTTTTCTAAAAAGAAATTTGAAACTTGTTAGGGCAACTAAAATGAATATAGGAGAAAATAACTTAAAATTTGACAAGCCGTGGGAATTTGGGTAATATGGATAGGATTGTTATGTGTAAGTGTTTAGAAAATAGGATAGAAAGCAAGTGCCCCATCCACCCAATCGAATATTTGAAGTATTCCAATTGGATTCTAAGTTAAGCCTACTTTAAGAGACTTCGTTGGGAGATTTCTTCAAAAGTCTTGTAACCATCGATTTGGAGTCTTGGGAATAATTATTGGTCTGCGAAGAGTAGTTATTTGGATTACGGTTTATGCCTTTTAAATTAGAGATTTATTAAGTTGTTTCCTCTTGTAGATGGCTAGAACTAAGCATACAGCAAGGAAGCGTGTGTTGCCAGTAGAGAAGCATCCTGTTGTGACACGTTGGGTCGAAGGTGAAGATTTTCCAGATTTTCGTGACCGCGTGGTTCAATATTGTGAAGATAGATTCCGAGCCTTAGAATTCCCTCGATATAGAAATTCAGCTTTTCAGGCTTACTGTATGGTGAAGGCATTACCTATGAAACCGATGTTTGGGGATATTATTACAAAATATAGCAACATCATGGGCAGGATGAATCGTTTGAATGATAGGGATTATCGTTGCCAAGGTGAATGGACGGTAAGTGCAGATTTTATATGCAAGTTATTGATGGAGACTTACCTTAAGTGGCAAAGTTATACAGTTATTGAGATAAAGTCCAGTGATGAAGAAGACGTGATCTACATAAGCTCTAGTGATGAAAAAGAGGTGATTATTATAGATTCTAGTGACGATGAAGAAGTTGAAGAAGATCCAATGGAAGATGTCGATGAATACCCCGAGATTGAAGAAGATCCCATGGAATATGAAGAAAGTGAAGAAGACCCTAGTGAAGATGAAGAGCACGAGTATGATTCCGATGAGGAGGAAGAGATGGACGAAAGCGATGAGGACGACGATTAAGCTTATTAGAGTTCTTTAGATTTCTTAGACTAGATGCTTTAAGTTTTATTTATTGGTTTGAATAAGGCTCCATAGCCAAGCAACATTTGAAGTATTAGAACGATTCTTGAATAGTCACTTTGGAACTAGAGTTAAATTCTTAGCGTTTTGCTTTGGGACGAATAATGTTTATGTTTTGAAGAACCGATTTGGGAAGTTTTATAAACTTAGTTTTCTGAATTTTGGAGTACGATTGGATGAATTAAGGTTGTGTTATGCTTGCTATCATTGATTATGGGCTTAGAAAGTGTTCATGGAGTTAGAACGCGAAAGCTTTGATTTTTGGTGCTGTTGAATCTGCGCAGCAGTGAGTTTTTGTTGTAGCAGACGTATTTAACTTTGGAGTTATTTTTCCCTAAATTTTTCCCAGAAAGTAGAAATACCCAGGTATCTCCCATAAACATTTCAACCCCATATGAGTTCTGGAGAATTAGTTACGAATTTCCAAAGTTGACGGTTCAGTAGCAGAATTGCAAGGTGACTAGCTGTAGCATTTTTGATTGTTACCTATCTTCCAGATCTTGTTTTGACCTCAAAATTTTATGGCGACTATTAGACACGTTTGGCTAACTCTGAGAGAAAGCCTAGCTCATTTTGAGAATTTTAAAGTCAGTTTAAAGCTTTTCAAAGTCAACGTTTCTGTTCTGGTGGGCTGTGACAACAGCTGTAGAGTTTCCTTTATATCTTGAGTTTTACAATTGATTTTGAATTGATTCTTCTTGATTATGAAAGTAGACTCAGAGAGGGTGTGGCACACCAAAATTCGAAATTTTTGCTTGATTGATTGATCCTTTTTCCAATTTTGGAAGTAGATGAAAAGTTGAGACGTGATCAGTCTATGTGGAAATACATGAGTAATTGAGTTAAATGATGATCAATGTGTAACATTACTTGTTTAAATTGTGCACTACATGCCGTATATGCGTGATTGTTTGTACTTTTGGTACTTTATAAGTAATACAATAGGCTATAGTGTAGGGATTATGACTGATAGACCACATCGATACCACACTAGGAATAGTCAAGTCCCTATGGCAACCACCAACAACAACAACGACATGGACCAATTCTTTGCCCAATTAGCGTAGATGGCTCAGAATATGAACAATGGAGAACAGAGTGCAACTAGTTGTGCCAAGAAAGTGGCAGATATGAAGCCAGGGAACTTCATAGGCAATGAGGACCCTGTTGAGCTCGAGAATTGGATCGATGAGATGGATAAGATCCTTGAGCTAGTTGAGTGTCCCGAAGACCGCAAGGTGGTTTGCGCGGCATTTTACTTGAAAAACGAAGCTAATACATGGTGGAGGAGTACGCGCCAGAACTTTTTGGCGCAACCCAATTTCAATTGGGAGGCTCTTCAAACCGCACTTCGCACTCGCTTTTACCCGGACCATGTCCAGGATCAAAAGTACTTAGACTTTGTGAATCTGACACAAGGGAACGGTTCCGTGACAGAGTACTTCAAGAAATTCATGGAATTATCCCGATTCGCAGGTCAGCTAATGCCTGATGAAGCGACTAAAGTCAGGAAGTTCATGTCTGGTCTCGAACTTCATCTACAGAAAGACTTGATGTGCAGGACGTACGATACTCTACAGGAAGCTTATGATAGGGCTGCAGCCGTTTGGCGTATTCAAGAGGCACAAGATGAGAAGCGTGGGAAACGCAAGGTTGAGAACGCCGTGGGCTATGGAAACAATCAGAGTAGGACTAACCAAGGTAGTCAGGACAAAAGGTTTAAGCCTAACCACGGAGGAAGTAATTTAGGACAGTATCGTGGTAACAAGCAGAATAATGGAGATGAGCAATCTCGCCGTTATATCTGCAAGAAGTGCCAACAGAATCATCCAGGAAAGGACTGTCAAGGAAACCTTGTCACTTGCTACCACTATGGCAAGAAGGGTCATCGTTCGTTTGAGTGTCGAGTAAAACCAAATGGAAACCAACTAGGGAATCAAGGAGGCAATTACCAAGGAACCCGACAGTTCAACAACAACAATCAGGGCGGAAACCAGAACTATGGGAACTACAACAACAATAATGGAGGCAACAATTTTGGTAGACAACAAGTGAACAACCAAGGCAATGGAAGGAACAATGGAGTTCAGAACGGGAATAGGAACAACAACACTCCAGCTAACGCCAACAACAATGGGACTGGTACGACAGGAACTACCGCACAGAATGGGAATATCGCAAGGATCGCTGTCACGAGCAGGACTGAATCGGAAGCAGCAAACGGAGTAGTCACTGGTACATTTCTTGTTCATGATCAACCAGCTTTTACTTTATTTGATTCCGGAGCTTCGTATTCGTTTATTTCGTCATCGTTTGTGGAAAAATTGAGTCTCAATAAGCCGTCTAGAATATCCATCCCCGTAGCTACCCCAACCGGTCATGTAACAGTATGTGACGCCATTTTGAAGGAGTAGAAGTTAAGATTTCGGCTAGTACCCTACCAGCGAACCTGATACAGTTTGATCTTGGAGGGATAGATGTTATATTGGGAATGGATTGGCTGGGAAAACATCGTGCAGTGATAGACTGCCACGATCAGAAGATAAGGCTTAAAGGTCCAAAAGGAGAAAAAGTTTCTTACCGTGGTATCACAAAAGAACCATGTATCCGACTAGTGTCAGCTTTGACCATAGTCAACCAAGTGAAGAAGGGGAATGGTGCTTATTTGTGCTATATTCAAGACATATCTAAGAAGGAGAATGTGCTAGAAGAAATACCAATCGTTAGAGATTTTCCCGATGTGTTCCCGGACGAAATTTCCAGGAATGCCACCTAGAAGAGAGATCGAATTCACTATGGACTTAGCACCTGGAACAGCTCCAATTTCAAAGGCACCGTACAGAATGGCGCCAGTAGAGTTGAAAGAACTAAAGGATCAGCTGCAAGAGTTACTCCAAAAGGGTTATATAAGACCGAGTGTTTCCCCTTGGGGCGCACCGGTACTGTTTGTGAAGAAGAAAGACGGAAGCTTGAGATTGTGCATTGATTATAGGGAGTTGAATAGCGCAACAATCAAGAACAAATACCCTTTACCCCGAATTGACGATTTGTTTGATCAGTTACAAGGGGCGAGTGTTTTCTCAAAGATATACTTGAGATCAGGTTATCACCAGCTTCGAGTAGCCGAGAAGGACATACCGAAAACAGCCTTTAGAACGAGGTATGGACACTACGAGTTTACCGTTATGCCTTTTGGTCTAACCAATGCTCCAGCAGTATTTATGGATCTAATGAATCGTGTTATGAGAACGTTTCTAGATCGCTTCGTGGTCGTCTTTATTGATGACATCCTTGTTTATTCAAAGAGCGAGGAAGAACACGAAGAACATCTCAAAGAAGTGTTAGAAACTTTGAGACATGAGAAGTTATATGCTAAACTCTCGAAGTGTGAGTTTTGGCTAAAACATGTTCCATTTTTGGGTCACATAATTTCCAAGGAAGGAATATCCGTGGATCCAGGAAAGATATCAGCAGTTAAAGATTGGCCTACTCCGAAGAATGTGTCTGAAGTAAGAAGTTTTCTCGGATTAGCAGGATATTACAGACGTTTCGTGAAAGATTTCTTGAAGATCGCTAGACCGCTTACTACACTAACCAAGAAGACGGTAAGGTATAAGTGGAGCGAAGATTGTGAAGAAGCATTCCAAACACTGAAGGAGAAGTTAACGACCGCACCTGTCTTAGCTTTACCCAATGATTCTGGCGAGTTTGATGTTTACAGTGATGCATCAAAGAAGGGCTTAGGATGCGTGCTTATGCAAGATCGAAGAGTTATTGCTTATGCTTCAAGACAACTGAAAACTCATGAAGAGAACTATGCTACGCATGACTTAGAGCTTGCAGCTATAGTATTTGCATTGAAGATATGGAGACATCACTTGTATGGATCTGTGTGTAGATTGTATACGGATCATAGCAGTCTCAAATACATTTTCACGCAGAAAGAGCTAAACAACAGGCAAAGACGTTGGTTAGAAGTCATAAAGGATTATGATTTGCGTATCGAATACCATGAAGGGAAGGCAAACGTAGTAGCTGATGCGTTAAGCCGAAAGTCGAGCCATACTTTGGATACTATGCTAGTTTTGCCAGATCGGCTATGCCGAGAGTTCCGAAAACTTGGAATTGAAGTAGTGAAACAAGGAGGAGTAAAGAATATCCTTGGGAATATGAGAGTTGTGCCAGATGTCTTAGAAGAAATAAGGAGTAACCAGCCAGGAGATGTGAAACTGGAAAGGATAAAGAAGAAGATTGCAGAAGGCCAAGCAAAAGATTTCAAAATCCATGAAGATGGAAGTATCCGTTACAAAGGAAGATGGTGTGTACCACATAAGTGTACGGAAACTAAGGAGAAGTTGATGCGAGAAGCGCACAACACACCCTACTCAGTACATCCAGGAGGTGACAAACTCTATAAGGACATGAAGAAGATGTTTTGGTGGCCTAACATGAAGAAAGAAGTGGCAGAATTTGTGGCAAAATGTCTGACTTGTCAGAAGGTGAAGTTTGAACATAAAAGAATGGGAGGCTTAGTACAACCATTAGACGTCCCAGTTTGGAAGTGGGATTCTATTTCAATGGATTTCGTGACTGCGTTACCGACATCGAAAAACGTTTGGATTGTTCTCTCAACAGGCCATTGAAATTCAAACGTTGGAAGATATGCTAAGATCGTGTGTTATGGATTTTCAAGGTTCATGGGTTGATAGATTACCTTTGATAGAATTCTCCTACAACAACAATTATCATGCCAGTATTGGAATGGCACCACATGAAGCGTTGTATGGAAGGAAGTGTAGAACACCGTTGTGTTGGAACGACATAAGTGAAACGATAGTAATTGGTCCACAACTTATTGAAGAGATGACAGATCAAGTGAGACTTATACAACAGCGAATGAAGGCAGCGCAGGATAGACAGAAATCTTACGCGGATCAGAAGAGAAGACCGTTGGAATTTCAAGTTGGAGAAAAAGCATTTCTTAAAGTATCACCGACTAAGGGAGTCATGAGGTTCAATCAGAAAGGGAAGTTGAGCCCGAAATTCATTGGACCATATGATGTTATAGAAAATATTGAAGAAGTGGCTTATCGATTGGATTTACCGTCGAATTTAGGTCGTGTTCATAACGTATTCCACGTATCGCAACTGAAGAAGTATGTGCCTGACGCATCTCATGTATTAGATCCCGAACCAGTAGAACTGGACCCGTCTTTGAGTTATGAAGAACAGCCTGTCAAGATTTTAGACACCAAGACAAGGAACACCCGTAACAAGAGTGTCAAGATTGTAAAAGTCTTATGGACTAACCACCTCACTGAAGAGGCAACTTGGGAAGCGGAAGATGATATGAGGAAGAAGTACCCTCACTTGTTTGACGACGTACTTTGAGTTACGAGGACGTCACTCCTCTAAGGGGGAGAGGATGTAATCCTTCGTTTTTCTTTAATACAATACTACTTATAGTATATTGCATATCATTCATGACCTTAGGTTGCATTTAGTAGTCGTACTAGTGAGGGAAGGTGTATACCTTTGTGTGGTTAAAGTTTAGTTTAAACTTCAAGGACAGTTTCTCTTTTAGGAGGGAGGTTTTTGTTTAAACTTCGAGGACGAAGTTCTCTTCAAGGAGGGAAGGATGAAATACCCCGTTTTGTGACTACGGGTATTTTGTGATATTATTATAAGTGTTGGGAAGTTAATGTAATTATAGAGAGTTAATTATAGTGCTTTGAGAGTTTGGGGGGAACTTTGTGACTTTAATCAAAGGTTTTAGTGTCTTTTACTTGAGTTGGGGGAGGTGTTTGTCTCTTGGCAAAACTAAGGGGAAATAAGTGTCTTTTGACCTAAATGTTCTTCCTACATAAAAGTTTCCTAATCCAAGAGGGTTTCCTACTTATGAAGTTAATTTTAATTCTAACTCTCATAAAAACCCTCACTCTCCTATTTTTCCTAATCTCTCTCACGTCTCCCTACTCTACCCGTCCCTCTCTCACTCTCTCTCTCCCTTGTGACCGACGGCCACCCCACCGCCGCCGCTCTCTCTCTTTTCCGGCAAGGTAACTCTCTCTCTCTCTCTCTCTCTCTCTTTTTCTCTTTTCTTTCTTTCTTTTCTTCTTTCTCTCTTTCTTTCTCCCTATACCCGTCCGCCTCTCTCTCTCCGTCCGCCTCCATGGGCGGCGGGTTTGAGCGGGGTTGGGTTGTTTCGTTTCTTCTTCTCTTTTCTTTTGTTGATCTCTTGATCTTGTGATCACTTGTTCATGATTCATGTACGTTGCATGTAATCTCTAAATTTCAGTTTGTTATTGTTAGGATCATTGTTCATGGATTCGTAAGATTTATTATCAAGTTTTAGGGTTTATCATGTTCTTGAGTGTTGGGAAGAAACCCTAGTTTGAAAGGGAAGTTTGTTTGAGTGATTTGGGAGTTTGAATGATCATATTAGGTGGATAACAATCTGATTTGAATTTGGGAATCATGTTATATTAGGTTTAGTATGATTATAGGATGAACTAGATGCTTGGGAGAAAAGTTTCATGAAGATTGACAATTCCCGTATGGATATTTTGAATGAAGTTGGAAACTTGAAACTAGTGTAACTTTTGATTCAGGAATCGAAATTAAGATCCGTTTGAGGCTAAACTTATTATTTCGGACGTTTTGAATCCAATGGAACTGTTTCTAGACCATGATCTGTTTGGGAAACTGGAGTAATAGAATTGGTGGAGTTATGATGGATTATGCATACTTTAGGATAAGGGATTTTGAAGCAAAGCTTTAAGCTTATTTTGGAGCATGAATTGAATGGGATGTTTGGGAAGTGTTAGAACCCTAAGCCATGGACTATCATATGCATGTAATTAGTATAGCAAGTATATTGCTAGAATATTGGTTTGATTAGCATATTGTTATGTGTAGGTAACGAGTTCGTCGACGACGAGTACGTAGAGTACGTTGATTGATTGCTATTGTTGGAATTTGCTTTGAGGTAAGTAAATGTGCCAAGCCTAGTGTGCTTATCTCCTTCGTGTCAAACGAATATTTGATTTGTTACGTCTCAAAATGTGTTTACATGATACATGACTTGGAATATGTGATTTCTACTTGTTAAATGTTTTTGACGAAAACATCACCATGATAATGAATGAACTATAACGTAAAGTGGAAGATGTTGTGCGGGACTTTATTATTCTTTGGGCGGTGTTGGCTGCGGTCCCGTCTCTTTTTAATCCGGTTGCAAGTCCCCGGACAATAACATGTACTCACTCCTCTGACCGGCGTAGTCTTTGGGGGGTGTCGACACTTAAGGTCATGCACGCTGTAGTATTTGGTTTTTCCCGTCACAACAAAGTAATAATGGATTTGTTTGGTTTTGTTAACGGAACGAAGATAACACTGGATTTGGATTTTCCTAATAATATGGAAATTGATTTGGAAATACATTATGGAATTGGGAACTCTTATGTTTTAAAACAAGAGTCAACTTTATTACCGCTGTGTTTGCGAAAAACTCTTACTTACAAATGAGTCTTGTTTTATAACTATCCATCATCGTTTTATATGTTTGGATGTTTGCTTACCAGTATTTCAATGCTGATTTTGTACTGTGGTGTTTCTTTTTCATTCCGCACCACAAGTTTAGAGGAAGGTTATCGGGCGTAGAAGGGGACGCGCATCACATGGAACGTCATTAGTAGTATTGTTTTATTTGAATTGAACTCTCTAGTAGTTTAAACGCTTTAGTTGTTTTTGCCGGTTTGTGGCTAGGACGAAGGTTTATGATAATACATTATTTTAATTGGATTTAATTTATTATTGTGGATGTTTGTGCTTGCGAACCATGTTATAAAATCTCCTTGTATCCGGGCTCCTCTCGGGTACGGAGTGACATCCCCGGGTCTCCGGCTTGGGCCATTTGGGGGTGTTACATAAGGAATTGAACCCATGACCACCCACATATTTCACTATGATCTTAACCTCTTGAGCACAACATGTTTCATAATGAAAATGCAAATAAGATATATATACAAACTCTTCACTTTTACTTATAAATTTTATCTATTTAAAATAAAAAAATATTAATATATATTTAAAAAAAAACATGTCGTCTAACCAGTTGAACCATCTGTCCACCGGTCTAACCGTAAACCAGTGCCTGCCAGTAAGATGACCGGTCCGCTTTTTAAAACTTTGATCCCACAATTCAAGGCATGGTTGAGACACATGTCACCTATATTGTTTAAGTGAGAATATTCAATTCATAGTATCCAGTTCCTACAGAAATTCATACACACACAAACTCCTTAGGATAACGAGGTATTAGCGTGACTTTACGTTTTTCATAAAACACGTGATTCAACTTGGTAGTTACATAATTTTGCAGGTGATGGGTGAGGGTTGGTATATGATATACCATCATCCTGACATATATTTTGGGCATGGAGGTTACGATAACATCGCCATCATGAATACTTCATTCCGAAAGGGCTTCGTCAACGTCTCAAAAACAATAGAATACTGCAAAAAATTGAGACAATATCTCAAAGGGAACATGCCACTGAGAGGGATCAATTTGAAACAACGCAACGTGATATAAATCGCTTGGAAGTTGGCATCAAGATGGTCTCCTTACAATAAGCTTGGAGGGCGCATTGAACGTGTTGTATACGACATGAGATCATGGTTCATTAAAGGGACAGTGTAAGATAAGGACAAACAGTACCAGGGACTAAATTGGTTCCTTAACAAATTTCCCATGGTACTGATATCATGGGGTTTGTGTATGAATCGGGATAAAAAAAAGGCCATATGCACAAGTTTCCCTTAGTTCTGTACAAGTGAACAAAATATGGGATAATCGTCCCATGCTGTTCACTCCTAATGAAGAATACTCTGGGGTTTCGCTACTCGGGTGATGGAGAAGCTCATATCTGTATCAAAACTCCTTCTTTAATGAAAACAATGCCTGCGAATGCCACTCATTGGAGGAAAAACTATGCCATAAAGTTGTAGGAGTTGGCTTTTTAGTTTCACGAAATACTTTAACCCAATTGTTAGGAAATATTGTATGTTTTTGTAATCGATCAGTTCATTTGCTTTTTGTAAACGATTTTGTTTTCGACGATATTGACTCGTAATGTCTTAAAACAAATAATTATTTAATGTTTTTTACTTACTTAACATTTAAAATTGAACATTAGAAGAACTGCATAATTTAAATGATACAACCCTACTTCATTGACACAATATATAATGCCAAAATAATTGCCACAACCGCGACTACAATTGTGATTTTCTTTGTGTTGGCGGTGCCATGAACTTCCTTCATTCCCTCCAAACGTTCGATTTTGTCGTGTTGGGCTTGGATCTTTATCACTGCCAAGTCCATCTGCTTAGACATCCATTCCATATCACCGCAAACTCTCTCTACTTCACCCTAACCAATAGGGTTGCATCAATCCCACGAAGAAATTGATTGTTCCTACTAGCCAAGGGAAGTCGGCCTTTGTTCCCGTGTTTATATTTTCAGTTACCCGTATTTTAGTTGGAATAAGACCCTCGCAAAGACTGAAGATCCGTCGTACCGCCAGAACTCCCAGTCCCGTTTCGTTAATTTTCTTGAGCTTGTCGTTGCTCCTTAATAAATAACAGTAAAAGTTCTTGTTACAAACCAGCAACAAAAAATGCAATGAAAGTTGGATCCAATAAACAAATCATGTTTACCTTGTTTTGTTGTTTTAATGTTGAACTTGATGCATGAACTAGAGACAGGGGCAAAAATGGATGGAAGTATTAGAAATGGAGGGAATTGAAGGATGTTAAAGGGTATTTTTTGAGGGAAATGCGGGAGGGAGTTGACATAAATGGAGGGAAAAGTTCACCCCTCAATTATTGAGAGAAGGAGTATGCAGGGACACATGTAAGGTTGCCACGTACTTTAACTACACACGCCCGTGCTTGTGTGCTCCTTGATATCAATTACCGAGTCATTTGGTGTGTTTAGCCAAGGGCGTGCATAGGTAAGGTACTTGGCGCCCTTTGTCTCCGATTCTGAGATAGAGGGGCACCCTTATTCGTGCGCCCCTAAATAGTAGAATGGGTCCACATAAAAACATTATGCTCCCCACTTGTAGTGTGTACGTTGGAATTGACTTTTGTTGGTTTTGAGTTGACTTTTGACTTTAATTGACCTAAACTAGTAGATTGACTTGGTGCTGACCACAAAGTGGACCGTTGTTTGACCACAACGTTGATCGTCGACGTTTGACTTTAATTGATACATATTAAGTAGTTTGAATATAATGTTACAAACTACATCACAAAACAAGGCACGACACGACATAAGTCAATGCATATCACATTCTCGTTATAGATCTTGTTGGGGGCATTTTTCACGTTATCCCCTTCTTGACTAAAAAAAGATCACTTCTACTTCTTCCTTCTAGGCAATCGTCTCCCTTCTGCCAATATCCTTGCTGTATGTGGGGCTCAACATTTCACATCTGTATCTGGTGGATGAGCGACAAAGTTGCGTATAACTGGTGGGATGGTACGTCTGTCCGAATCTTAATGATTAGGCACCATAATGATCTCGGTATAAGCTTTCCTATAGTGCGCATCACTATAGGTTTTGTGTGAAGTTGAATATAACAAGTCCATATGAATTAGGCATACACACTTCCTTCCCCAAATAAGAATATTGTTCTTCCAACTTTGGAGCGCACGCACAAGCGTGGACACACGGTTATCAGTCCAGCTGAAAATTTCCACAATCACAAGTCCAACAGTCCGGCAAGAAATACACTTTAGTAGAGCCATGTAACTCACATTCGGCCTTGAAACTAGATGGCTTAGAATCCACCTTCCATTAAAGTCACTAACAGATTCTTTGTTCCAAATATGTTGGAGCGCTCCCCTTTCAAGCACCCTCCTAGCCGCAATGATAGCTCACCACGTCTATGATGGAGTACGACTCAATCGTTCCTCGGAGAAGTCTGAATCCGAGAAGTACTTTGCCTTCATTAGTCTTGCCATTAATGAATCTGGCTTTGTGATAATTTTCCATCACTGCTTCGCCAGGAGAGCTAGATTAAAGGAATGGAAATCTAAGAATTCAACCCCTTCTTTGCCTTTGGAGTGTTTCACCTTGTTCCAATCCACCAGTTCCCCTGCCATCATCCTTTCGGTTCCACCAATAATTGCACACCAACTTCTCAATTTTTTCACACAATGATCTTGGTAACAGAAAGCATGGCATAGTATAGTTGGGGAGTGCTTGTACCACGGTCTTGGTCAGAGTCTCCTTTCCTGCCACTAAAAAATAGTTTTCGTTCCACCCGTTCATCCTTGAGCTAATCCGTTCCAAGATAAGCGCAAAAGTGATGGCCTTTGATCGACCCACCTTTGACAGTAATCTGAAGTACTTATCGAAAACGGGTACAAGATGGACACCCGCAACTTTGCAAAGTTTCTCTTGGATAGGAATCTCGACATTGCTGGAGAACATTTCCGCTGACTTTTGTAGGTTGATTTTTCGGCCAAAAGCTGCCTCGTACTCTTGTAATATCCTTTGAAGTGTCCGAATTTAAGTAACATCTCCTCTGGTAAAGAAGATGCTATCATTGCAAACAAAAGATGAGAAACCGGAGGGTCTCATCTGGAGGCTTTCATAGCCGTAATGGATTTATTCCAGCTAGCCAACAAGAGAGTTAGATAGTCGTTCCGTGCGTAAGAGAAATAAGTAAAGGAAAAGAGGGCATCCCTATACGAGTCCTCACCGCGGAGTAACATTACCAACCACGTCCCTGTTGCGCAAAAACGAGTAGCGAACCAACTACACCCCATAATCAGAGAAATAAATATGCAGCCAAACCCCATCTTGACAAGCACAGCCTGCAGATAATCCCATTCTACCCTGTCGTCCGCCTTACTTAAATCAGCTTTAAAATCTACCATTCCCTTCTTAACTTTCATGCGACTATCCATAGTGTGAATAAGTTCATAGGCTACAATAACATTATGGGTAATAAAGCGCCCTGGGACAAAAGCAACATGGTTATTGAAATTGAGGCCATCCATGAATCGCTATAGACTATTGGCAATTGCTTTCGCAACAATTTTATAAATCACTAATGGGTCTACAATCGGACGGACAAGCCATATACTTGATACATTTTCAGTCTTGGATGAGCCATATATGCATATGCTACTAAATTAATCACCTAATAGATAAACGTAAATATTAATGAGATACTACTAAATCAAGTGGCACAACCGTTCAAGAGTGAGACAAGATCAGAAGTTCGAGTGCTGATAAATGTTCAATTCCCACAGAGTTGCCTCTGCCAACTGCACCTTGAGAACAAATTTAACCTCTATCTATACTGAGAAAGAAATATATAATTGCACACCTTTGGGACGAGCCGCTTCCCTAGAGATAATGTTTTACATATTTCTCGATATTCTCTAATCTACACGGCTTTTGACAGTAATAGAACATTTGGAACCCTATATGTTATTTTGTAATCTCAATAACTAACCAACTTGAATAATAAATACATGGACAACACACAGTCGATCTTTCCAAGCCATCTTACAAGTACAGAACTTAATGACAAACAAATCCGCCATCGCCTTCAACCCATGTCCCGATTCCTACACGCCGATTTGAGTGCAAGTCAGCTCCAAGAACTTTTTGTAGATCAAAATACCCTCTGATTAGACACAAGCTAACAATTCAAATATACTAAAACAGACCAGGAGCAGGTGTAAAACAAATATTACCCTTAATCAAAAAGTTTCAATCGATTTTGGCGAAGCCAAAAAAAGGTAGTATCTGCGCGAGTTTTTATTCTTTGGATGTCAAAAAAAAAGGGGGGGGGGGGGGGGGGGGGGACAATACTTCCGAACGGTAAAATGGCTATTTCTTTCAAAACCGGTATAAAATCTTATATATCCGTACTACATGGGCACAATCTTCTAAAACTGAGGTTTCCATCACATTAACATTGATGCTGCCGCAAGTACGGGAAAACTTACCATATTGCACTATGCACAGGGGCAAAGCCTCCTCGTATGACGATGAAAACCATCACAAGTAAGCATCGATTCTGTTTTAGTGTATAAGCATGCTCCTGGATTCTGAAAAACAAAGCGAACAGTTGAGAATCACTATAAGACATATCAACTGTTTCGCTAACAGAAAAGTTCCCGAAATTTTATAATGTAAAAAACCACCACATCACCAGTCAACACTGAAATTTTTCACACTGCTTAAACTACAGTAGTTGAAACACAGGGCTGTCTTGTACCAATTAATTTTGGCAACCATTAATTTTCTGCTCCCGGAATGGGCAGTGAAGCGTGTTACTATTTTCTGTAGAACCTGATGATGATGATGACGATGATGATGAAAACTTCGGAGGCTAAGCATTGAATTAGAGAGGACAGATAAAAAAAGGTTAAAGATTTATCTCAGCTGCCATGAGCGAGGCCTGATATGATAATGGAGATTGTTGCCGGATATGGAGAGAACACCCTAGCAATTTGGGTACATTCATCTAGTAGCTATACTGAAGATTGAGTTGGACTGGAAGATAACTGACATTTTCAAATTCGTTGCCAAAATATGCCACATCCAGGTTCATGGGTGCATGAAAATACAGAACAATGGGAGTCTAAAGTTGCCTAAGAGACCACACCACCAACCCTATCATGGCATGGATCAAGAACAAACCTACTGAGCACATAAAAGCTTTTTGGATTTCCTAGCTTAAAAGTTAATATACTGAATCTAGTAGGCAAGACAAATGGTCTTGCATAAGGATATATACACGTGTTAATTAGGCCGTCGCTAGTTATTTGATTGTCGAGAGGGACAAAGGACATTTGTAAGAAGGATGTCATTGTTTTCTTTTTGTAGTGATTAAGGCATTATTATCTATTTTAGATGCCTCAAGAACTGAAGTAAACAAAGGAGAAAGGGTTAATTATTTTTTTTATATGATAGAAGTGACCCTTTTAATAAATAAACCCACCAAGAGCATTGGGTCTAAGAAGTATCCATGATTTAAGAATGGTTTTTTGGAATAAACCAACACCAGGGTACAGCCAGCCAACAAGAAAAATGATGAACTTCACTATGAGAAACATAGGAGAATAAGGTGGTAGAGGTCTAAAAATGCCCATACATATAAGGTAAAATTGGTGACCAACGATATTCTGTGTGGAGACAAGAGGGTTCCCCAGTTTCATAGGGAAAAGGTTAAACAACATTGAATGACTCCATGTGCGGCCAAACAAACACCTCAAACAAGTTAGTTTGCATGCTACTTTGACACGTTACGTAACTTGAAGACGTGTTGGTGGCACGCAGTAGACTTCTGTGGGGTCGAAACTCCGCAGATGATTCTTTTTGAATGGTGTACCATCACGTAGCTCTGACTAATAGTGAAATTATGTACCTTCTCTCGGAAAGTCTTGATGGGGTCAGACTACTGCTGGATGGATAAGTGACATCAACAATCCTCTAAAATCAGTTCTATCTCCCCCCCCCCCCCCCCCCCCCCCCAAATTCCACTAGAAAGGAATTTCGGTTTACCAAATCAGATCCTAAATGCCAATGTTGGTCTACATTGTACAGCTGATCGCGCATAAGTGTCAGGACTTCTCCGTAAGGATGACCTCCGTGTGCTCTTTGAGCGATGGACTGGCTCGTTCGAGAAGGACTAGCTTCTCTCCAACAAAATGCATTAAAAAAATTATATAGTCCTTGAGTTTTAGCCAAGTTTTGGATGAAGCTATAAAAGAAGACTTCAGAAACCAAAGTCGTGCCTTGGTATTTGCTCATTGGCGAAGGTTTGAGGGAAACAGAGAGAATATGGGTTATTTATGTAACGTTGACCAAATAGGAGTGCCTGAATTGGTCCCTAAAAGGCTAAAAGCCTAAAACACTCTCATCCGTCTGAAATCCTTCCATATCACTCACAGATACCACCTATTTTCTATGTACAAAAGAAACACATAGAACAAGCGAGCAGAAAGACAAGTTGCCATAATGGCACTGGAAATCAGATTACGTGATGTTATATATCCCACAAATTATGTCCCAAAAGTGTCCCAAACTTGCCACTTCTCCTATACTGACCAATATCTTGAAACTTACTTTAAGTAGTGGTGGGCCATGTAGATGATGTGGGTGTTTTGGGATATTATTGGGATGTTTTTTTTGGTACGTATAGCATTGCTCTTTCGAAAAGTTATCCTTTGCTTCATTTTCTTAAGACAGCTATAATGGTTTTTCTCTGGAGAAATGAGAAATTCTCAATTTCAAACCACTTAATGTAAGTTGTTCAATACAAACTAGAGTCATGAGGTTCAGTGCATTGAGTATCTCTTAGAAGGTTGGTTCACGGGAATATTGATGTGGGCAAAAGAAGCTTAAGAATCACTTAAGGAGATCGAGGTCGCGTGACTCAGCTCAAGTGTAACACTCCCCACATTTCTCCAATGTGTTTGTAATGACAACCATACCCATTACTCCGTTTCCATTACGTTGTCCTTCAGGGACGAAAAGCATTGAGAGGCACTACCCGATGAGATGGTAAACGTCGCCAAAAAGAGACATTCACAACTTACACGAGTCAAGCAGTTAACATGACAGGGATCAAACTCAACAAATCAAGTATATTTCAATGCAAAATGAGGTGTTCCTCAGATTTGCTCTCTCTACATGGGAAGGATTAATTAAGAAGAAACACCACCTGTCTGTTCACCAACTTAAAACAGGTGTCTATAGAAATTATCCTCCTAATGATAGATGGTAGCAACTAACATGTCCAAATTTCTGGTATAATGGTATTCCATCTTGCCATCTCAAAACAAATACTTCACATGCACATTTTCCATTATAATATGGTTGACCTTGCCTAATTGTCACCCTGGAACAAGAAATATATTCCCTTGATGGGGGAAACAAATAATCCATTCTCTGGATGAGGTTGTAAATCATTACAACTCTTTGTAAGACCTTCATAATCCTGTAACTTGCTACCTTAACATCGTGAATAATTAACAGTCACTATTCAACCGTCGAAGCCATTTCTTTCTGCTTTTCGAAATCCTACATGTTATTGAATCCTCTACTTACTACGAGTTGTCAAGCGAATTTAAAAAGAAAAGGTAGCACTAATACACTCAACAGTGGCGGCATAGCAGATTTAATTTCAAATCTCTGGAAATCATTGTATGTATCAAAGCTAATATATTTCAAGAAATGTATGCAAGCTTTGAAAGGACATCCACTGGTATGAGAGAGAGAGTACCATATGTCTAGGGGCATCGTCGATAACTTCAGCCGGTTGGTCTGCTCCAACACTTGCCAAACACGCTCCTTTACAGTTCATATACTTCTGCATACTATTTGTAGGAAGAGCAACAGGTAAAGATAATGAAAACAAGATAAACGATACTTGAATATTACCTAGTAAGAACACTAAAAAAAAAGAAAATGATGCAGAAAATAGCATAAAAAGTGCAAAAATATCATAAATTGGCATGCAAGTAACTATGCATTTTATCTGTCCATACTTAGTATATCCAAGGCATCAGAATCCTAAAAAAACAACCTTTTACAGTCAATTTTTCACCCCAGTCATGCCTATTTGGCAATTCAGGGGTACTTTTATACCGTTTGAGAGTAGGAAGGGTTTAAGGGAGAGCATCCAATAGTTTACAGATGATATGTTCATGTTTTTGTGCAAGGATATGAATTATTTGGTGTGTACCGTGTATCAGATATTCTAATATCTGATATTCGAATACGCCGAAACAAAACGATTTTGAGAGAAGGAGCAGCTTGATGTTCTAAGAAGATCAAGCCATATGGGTGCAGTTTGTTGAAGTAATCAGGGAAGTGAAGTTATCTAGACTCTTAGAGGAAATGATAACATTGCGAAACAAAAGTAGCTTCTTTCTTCCATCCAGACAAGATTTCATTTTGGTCGAGTGGTTCCTGCACATAATTCACCACACACTGGATATCGATGTATATCCAGAATTCCGGATTTGAGAGTTCACTATTTGCTAAATCCAGCTTTGAGCAAGTGCTCACATGCTTGGAAGAAACTCTTTAAATACATTAGTAGATAAAACACGTGATAGTAAGTGAGGGTTCAAATGAGATTTGATTGTTTACACACACTGTTATGTTTTTAATCTACGGTTTCGAGGATATTTGTGTGGTCAGGGAAGTGGGCTACAGTTATGGATCACAACTACAATTATATTTGTGTTCATTCAAGCAACTCTTATTCAAATTCCATCAACCACAGATCTCCACATTCATAATCTAGTACAAAATAATTGATGAAAACAAAAAAAAAAAAAAGAAAAAAAATGGAAGGACATGAAAGTCAAAGTGAAAGTGAAAGCTTACACTTCACATTTATTAAGAAGTGACAGTTTGTTTGGAACGCATAGCTGCTCATTCGACTTGCAAGCAGAATTGCACGACTCTCCTTGCCTTTCTCCCATGTGATTCAAAGAGCAAATACTAAGACCAAATGCAGCTTAAAGTTTCAACAGATAACAACAATGACGAACACATCTCACCTTCCAATAATAATACTAATGCCGGCTAGCCTGGCTTCCAAATTTGTATTAGCAATTTCTGTTGTATAAGAAACTGAGAGTTAGATGCTTAATGATAGGCATCATACATGAAATATATGATAACAAGTTAAATTATCCTTCATGTGAAAAACAATCAGATTATATATTCTTGCTGCCAGATATTGCATGCTCACCGGATGAATTTGATGGAATAGAAAAGCAATGATGGAAATCGCTACTATAAGCATTTTCATGAACCTGTAACATTCAAAAGGATATCAGACATGTGAAGTAAAGCTACAAAAATCCAACTGAAATCATTTATATAGTTGCAACAACTAAATGGAAGAAGACGCTTAAAGAAGTTGGACCAATAGGGGGCTAAGAGTAGCAGTAACACCATTTTTCATCTTCCACTCAAACAAAGGCAAAAAACATTCATCTCAAGCAACAAGGCTGGCTATTTTTATAACATGTGTATCAATGTCAAGATTGAACAAAGAAATAACCAGGCATTTGTATGCATCCCGATGCTGTGGCTTCTTTAAAATCTACTTTTCTTTAAGGAGAAACACTGTAAAGCCCAGCCTTAAAAGTTATAACAATTCACTCCTTGTAGCTCCTGCTCACTGTTGCTTTCAGCTAGCTCATACTTGAATTAGTCAATCTTAGTATGAACTTCTGGAAATATTGATAAGTCTCCTAAGGGAGTATATATTAAGCGTGATTGGAATGTGTTTTGCAAAGTTTGACTTGCATATAGTGTAAATACTGCATGTTCTAGCTTGTAATTGCATGAAATAATGGAGCGGGTGAAGTGGGAGCTTTTGCGCATGAAATGCTATGTTTCCCTCGACAGTTACAATAATTGCACCTGAGGTATACTTGATTGCAGGTCTAAAAGGAGATTTGGGGGAGTAGGAGAGGGATTTGAGATGGCCGCCAAGCAAGAACTGGAAGCTCAAGTGGATGAAGTAAGAAGGAGAAATGCAAACAAGGCAACTACAAGGAAGTAGGAGAACCACACTCTCAGAATTGATACAGAAGAATGACTTCGATAATGTAATCTATTAAGCAACTAACTTCTACTACAAATAGAAAATAATGAAAATATAAAAGATTTGACACATACCACACTGTCAGAATTATGGCGACATCTTCCAGCACAGAATTCAAAAACACTTAAATAAGTCCCTGACCAAAAAAATGATAAAAATGCTCATTATATTGTGTCCTCCCATAGGGTAAAAGTCAAAAGTAACTACAACTCACCCTATAAGAACCAACAAAAAGAGAAGGAAATATGTCGACAAAAACAAAACTACTAGTAAATAATGAAATAGATGAAAGACCAGTTTAGCCAAGGTTTTGAAGGCCATGTACTTTAAAGTTCAAATGAAGCAAGGACAAGGACCATAGCACATGGTTAAAGGTCCTTCGGTTTCTTTCCCCAATCCACAAAAGAATATGACTACATGATGTTAGGCTCTCAGAATCCTTTTTCTTGCTCACGTACAATCAAGATACTGTCCTGGTCCTATGAAGGTTCCCTACATTGATTCCAAGCAGTCACCTCCAAACAAATGGACAAATTCATGAGTGGGCTAATTAGTGGCAAACAGCGATAAAAACCTCCAAAATGATGAGTCGGCTCTATCGAACTCTGCAGCAGAGGACCTTAAAATCATCCAGATTTGAGGAGAAATCAAAGCCATTTTTCAACTCAAAACATTCTATTTAATGTATTGAAGGCCATTTTATACCAAACTTTTGCTTCAGAGTGAACAAAGACCATTTTATGGGTACTGTTACTCAACAGAGTATAATCGTATCCCCTACCAGATGCTCTCAGCCCGACTAAAGCTTACAGACTTGCTTTATGATTGACAGTGTAAGAGATGAAATCCTTTTAATGTTTTTTCGGAAATCGAGTAATGGAAGAAAGTCCTGTACTAAGGCGATTTCTGTTTGAACTTGGGTAGAGACAAGAGTACAAGATTAACCAAATCAAACCCAAGTGAGCTAATGGCTCTGAAAAGATGAAACTGGGGGAGATTGCTCCATGTAGTCGACCCCACTTAAGGTGGAAAATAAACATGATGATCAGAGTTGTATGCGAAAAGGATCAAACTCGACAATGCAAAAGCTATATCTCAGTTCTATAAAACTAGTTTTCAACAGATACCCCACTTTTTACAGGAAAAACAGACTTCCAGTGGCATGACCATGCAGAATCAAGTTTTGATTTCCATACACAGCACCCAGAAGAAAAATGTTACTCTTATTTCAGGCACTAGTTTCTGAAGGAAAAAAAATGAATTGGGACAGTTGGACAGAACAGATTGAAGGGATCAAACCAAAAGATCCAAGATAAGTCCTCGTGTTTAATGACATCCTCCCCTCTCCACTAATGAAGAAATGGGAGTCCATAGACAACCCAGCATCGAAATCGCTTGAAACACCCTCCATAACAATATCCTGATTACTCATATCACCCCAGAACCAGAAGTAACTACTCATCCAGTGGTTCTCATCTGTGGCAGAAACAAAAGGTTTGGAGAAGATTGAGACAAGGTTAGACCCCCAACCACGACATTTGTTTCCAAATATTCAGTTCAGTTAAGATTCATATGTTTGTAAGAAACTAAGGTACCAACCATTTTCCCCACGTATACTCCATATTATACTTTTCTCCAATACTTCTCTCTAACAGTCAAAAGCATCGATAAAAACTTTCCTAATAAAACCTAATTTTGAAAGGGCTTACAAACCTCACTAATGGCTTTCTATTAAAAATTTTAGAACACTTATTCAATTATTTTACCTACCAAACTGGAGAGCGAATAGAAATTGAACATAAACAAGAAAACCGGCTTCACTAGTCAGCCTTGACCAGAAGCTAAATTTTCAGTTTCTTCAACCATGCTGGCAGGATACAAAATGCAGGGTTGAAATTCTAAGATACTAAATAACTCTTCATCGGACACCCGAAAATTCATAGTATCCTGATGTCATCCACGAAAAACAGCGTAATGTGAATCACCACACCCCTACCATCTCCTTCCATGAAGTTTGATTTTTCAGCCTTCTACTTCTCTCATCGCTATCGGTCACCCAGGAGTATTTAGCTTTTGATTTAGGACACGCAAGAAATAGGCCAATTCCAGGAGTTCCTCTAATTTTATGAATTTTTCAAGAATATTTTTTTCTTGAATATCATAACTTTCCACTGGATGTAGCTTCTATTAAAGCTCCAGCTACGAAAAAGGGTTGTGATAAAAAAACGCTCAATATTCGTGCTCTTGCTACGGTTAAATGATCCTCTTCAGATAATTCGTCCAAACCATAGACGATTGAAAACCAAAAAGGTGAAAATGCATCTGGTGTAGAACCGGTTGGGTAAACACACGGTACTACCAAAGGGAAACACACGGTACTACCAAAGGGAAACACACGGTAATCAAATATTATCACTCACTCAAATGTTGAGGATAATTCATTTTATTCAATAATCATAGGGAGAAAAATAATGGAATACTGTTTCCCTATGATAGGCAATAGTAACAGACTCCTAACTGAGCTGACACTCCTAAACAACATAAACTCTAAAAAGAAAAACCCCAAGAAGATAAATGACAGAAAATCCTAATCTGTATGATCTCCTAAATAAATCTACTCATCATATCTCCTCCTTAATCCCCATCATTCTCCTCCGCTGAGAAAACTATACTCCAGAGAGATTAAGAAAATAACCATGGGAAGGGACAACCTTTCCTGAGCAAGTACTTCCATACTTCACATATTGAGTTGAGTATTTATTGCAGTTTTTTTTGTTTCTTCTCAGTGCATCCTGTATCAAGTTTGGTATCAGAGCCAAACTTCGACCGCCATTGATGCCGCAGCCCTCCATCACCAGTCTCACGGTTCCCTGCCAGCCACAACAACAAGCAAGTCAACCAAGATGAAACTCAACTTGGCCGTTGCTCAAAGCCAGCATCTCCCTCGCTGAACTGAACCAGATCTCAAGGAGCTCTCCTAGCTACTGGTCTACCAAGTTGGCTAAACCGCAGACTCTGAGGACCACCGGAGACACTAACCCTGTCAATCGTTCACACAGAGGCCAGAAAAACCAGACCAACCTCTCCGAATCAACAGACACGAACCAGCCACGTCAGTCCCATCCATCACTGACGGATACCTTCTCTGACTTTGTCGTCTTCTCAGACGCCGGTGTGACCAGATTCCACCCACAGATTTGAACCAGAGACCCATTTTGCTGTCAGCAATCAATCCCCTTTCAGTCACCATTGCCGAAGAAACTTCCTGCTCCATCAAGTACTCTGAAACAAATCCGAATCAGAAACCCACAACCATCTGAACTAGCTCTGATAGCAAAGTGATGTAGAACCGGTTGGGGAACACACACACAGAGTACTTAATCCAATTTTATCATCACTCAAATATTGAGGAAAATTCAATACATAAGCTGGAAAATAATGGTATACCGGAGCCCAATAAATAGGCAACAGTAACAGACTGCTAACTTAGCTAAAACTCCTAAACAATGTAAACACTAGACAAAATGAACCCCAATATTCTCTAAGATCTCCTAAATGCATCTACTTATCATATCTACTCCTTAATCCGCGTCAGCATCTCCCTGCTGTGAATAGTTGGTACCAAAGGAGCAAACTTAGCCAGAAAATCAAAATAAATCTCGTCACGAATATGAAAATTTTGATGCCACTCCTCATTACCCAATTTAACACCAGAGAAAAATAAAACTATTAAAATCTCATCCAAAGATACATTGAATAAGCAAAAACGGATGCATACGGCCGGCACCAGGTCTTACGTGAACAACAAAAGGGATTTTCATCCTTGCTTTACTTCCACCTTTCGTGTATGAGACCTTCACCAATCACAACAATTTTTTGGTGTCTAATATTCTTAAAATCTAAAAATCTTTTGCCCCTCGAGTATGTATGTCTGTACATGTAGCACAAAGAATTGAGCATATTCTGCAACAGAAACAAATGTAAAACTATGTATTGCTAAAATCAGAAGACTCGGATTGTTAGTTACCAGCGGTGGCAGCCTTAGCTATCTTTACTTTCAGGGCTTGCTCCTTCTGGGTCTGTGCAAGAGGGTCGCAATGAGCAGTATTTTCTCAAAGTTCCATACATGACAATTTGGCAATCCAATTATTCTGGAAGTTCTATTAAGCAGTCGTACACACATAGGAACAAGAGAAATTAAATCAATTTGACATGTGATAGTATACCTGCTCAGGGTTCTGGCAACATGACACACAATATTCATATGAGTTGCAGCAACGCGTTACAGGATTGCATCCTCTGCAAGCAAGAGTATTAGTTTCACCATATACATGAGATCTCTCTCAAGGTGCTATTTAAAGAAATCAAATCATAGATGACTCACTGGCAAGAAAATTGTTCTCTTCTTCTAAGGCAGCAACCAGAGTTCGGATCTACTGATAATGCATCACAAACACGACCTACAAAATTTACTTTTTATGAGAAGTGCAACAAAGACAGTCAAGAACATAATAAATTCTTGCTCAAAATGCAAAATGATTTAAGAAGGAAGCTACAAAAACGTAATCTAGATGAAAGAACAGCAGCCAAGAACACACCACTGGCGACAGGCTGACAGCCTTATTGACGCCTATGACTAGTAAATTGTATTTATAAGTTCTAGGGAAATAACACAAATAAACAAGGTACACATTCACCCAGGTATAAAATTGACTAGCACGATATAAAGGTGGATGGGCTAACGTGAACTATTTATATCCGTACACCTCAAGCCACACAATCAGGGGTTTGAACATGCCAAGTGGAATGTCCAAATGTTTTCATCTTGTTGATTTATTGACAGAGCAGGTTCATGGGTCATCACAAGATCGGCAGTCTGTTCATGATTACAGAACTATCAGAACAATTAGGGGCCCAACAGATAATAGAACAATTTCCTCAAAAAAAACCAAACAGTTAATGAAAAATCCGCTAAGGAAAAGTCCTATACAAAAAGGAAATATATGACAGAGAGGACGGGTTTGAGATGATCTGAAAATCTTTGCCAGAGGCACCTGCCCCTCTCCCTCCCTCCCTTCCTTTCTCTAGTAAACCTTAATAAATAATTCTACCAAATATTTTGTATAAAAATATTGGAGTTGATAAGTAGCAAGACCAGGAACCTGAAGGAAAAAAGATAAAACTTGTAGACATACAAGTTGAAAACAGATATTAGAAACATATTTTTTCTTGCATATAAGAACGGAAAGCTTTTTATTCTTAATAAGGTATGCGTTCGCGTGGATTTTTTATTTATTTTTAAAATTAAAATAAACGCACTAATTCTGCTATAGTGCTTTGTATGTGCCCTTGTGTTACGCAATTATAGCTTATGTACCTGTATTCTCGTTTGTCCGTTACAGGCTTATTAACTTCCCCTCCATTTGAAAATATTCCCCCTTCATTCACACCCAATCAACACACACGAGAAGAAATCAAAGGATATCATTCCTTCAACAGAGCCATTATATTCTTGAATTACAACTTCCTATTATATCTTCACAAGGAATGCACATCTTTGTAAAGTTGAGGGGTCCTAGAAAATATGATGTTGCAGAGTTTGAGGACTACTTGATAATGCTTACACCCCGTTCTCAAATTTTTCTAATTAAGCAACTAATTTAATTATTTGATATTCGAGTTAGTGGATCTTCCTATTGTTGGAGTGAGTTGCACCCAGTTTGGGGGAATTCTCAGTCACCCATTGATCATTTTAGTGTCAGCAAATTGGGAAGAGAAAATCATTAGTGTGGGTCAGTCTAAGTATGTTACACTGACTCAGGTGCGGGTATCGGATCTGATATGGATCCGGAGATCGGATTCGCAAACTTGCTTAAAAGTACGATACATGGACTCGGCTAAAAAGTACCCAACTTTTGGACGCGGGTGCTGGGCTATGGTAGAAAAGTATTTGTTTCTATTTATAATTATAAAATGTCATACTCTTATTTGTCTTATACCCAAATGTGATAATCCTAAAAACATTAAGCAGTTCAGACCCATTAGTTTGTGTAATGTCAATTACAAAGATTTAACCAAGTGCAGCCGAGGGGGCTTGTACCACAAAAGAAAGAGTCTCTATCTACGATCAGATCCTTTCTCCCCTATTACCGCCGGATGAATTGCCGAGTCCCCATCCAGCCACGCCACAAGTTATCCTAGGCAACCGCGCCACCTTCCGTGATCTCCGGTCTCGATCTTGATGAGTTCGAGACTCGGTTAGGACCTAAGCTTCCTAGGACCGTGGTTGCTTGGTGTAGCTTGCTACATGGGGCGTGAGTGGGAACTTAGTTTCCGTTTGGGTATGCGACCTTGGATTGCTGTTGCATATTCAGCTCCTGAGTGTTAAAACGGTCGATTTTTAATTATCCGTACTTAAAGGTAGCAGCTGTTCCCATTGGGGCAGTAATTGACTTTCGTTCATCAACTCGAAACTCATAATCGATACACTTGTAAGAAAAAAAAAAAGTTTCTTAAAACTGGGTTGCCATTTCGCAGGAAATTCCCCCCGAAGCAAGTGAATTGCTTTGACCTAATAAGTAAGAATGTCCTTATCGAAGGGCTAAATAAGGTTCCTTCTATTCCTAGTATTGTGCAGGCTTAGCCGGGAAGGGCTGCTACCGAACCTCTAACTGCTTACTGCGGTAGGAGTCCAACTTCAATTGATCGGGTACTCTCCCAAGGGTAGTTGTATTCCCCCATAAAAGGGGTTGGATTACTATATTATGGCTTCTGCATCTGAATCTTCTCTGCTATCTGCCTCCGATTTCCCCATAAGGTTAACGAGCTTAACCAACAACATCAAATTCGTCGAGACCCCTAGCACCGGTCTTTCTCTAAGGGAAGATGGTTACCTACGCCACATAATAGAGAAGCCCGAAAAAGAAGAAGTTCCGATCCTTTTGTTCACCGTCTTTTGTGAAGAATGCAAGATTGAAATCCTGTTACGTGGGTTGGGGAGCAGAAGTGAGTTGAGTCCCGGGGCAATTGTTATTCGTATTAGACCTTTGCTGGATTTGATTGTGGGCCCTTACCACAGCAGCTTTATCCCAGGTAGATCAACCAAAGATAATATTATCATTACCCAGGAAATCATTCACCCTCTTAGAAAAAAGGAAGACAAAGCTGGAGGTACGATTATCAAATTGATCTAGAAAAGGCCTATGATAAATTGTCTTGGACTTTCATCAGGAAACGCTGATTATGTTTAATTCCCCCCTAACCTTACTCAGCTGATTATGAGCTGTATTTCCAGTGTTAGAACTGTTGTTCTGTGGAATGGAAATCCTCTCCCTGAATTCAAAACTGGTGGAGGATTAAGACAAGGAGACCCCCTCTCACCGTACATTTTTGTTCATGTATGAGAGACTTTCCCACAAGATTATTGAGTTAGTTAATCAAAATAAGTGGATTGGTAAGCTTCCCGCAATGGTCCGGTTATTTCACATTTGTTTTATGCGGATGACCTCATGTTTTTTTTGGTAAGTGTGATAAAAGTACTTGTATGGTTATGAGAGACGTGCTGAATGATTTTGCTGCCCTTTCAGATCTTACTGTGAATGCTAGTAAGTCAAAGATTTTCTTTTCTAATAACACGAAAAGAGATATTAGGACTTTTCTCAAAAGTAACATTAAGATGCCTGAAACTAAGGACCTGGGAAAGTACATGGGGACCAATTTGGTTCATGGTAGGTTTAATAAAGACAGTGTAACTGATATTTTGACTAAGATGAACAACAAGTGGTGTGGCTGGACCAGCAAATGCTTTCGTTTTTTTAGCAGAGTGACTCTTTGCAAAAGTGTGTTGTCTACTCTTCCATCGTATAGCATGCAGATCCTTCCCCTTCCCATCAATGTTTGTAATAAAATTGATAAAATTTGTAGAGACTTCATATGGGGTGATTCGGTGGATAAGCAAAAAAATTCATCTTGTTAATTGAGCCATCCTTTGCCTCCCCAAAGTAAAAGGTGGTCTGGGTATCAGAAAAGCGAGAAACCAAAATTCTGCTCTTCTGGCTAAACTTGGTTGGGGTGTCTGTTTTGACAACAATATATAGTGTAACATTTTGAGGACATAGTATCTCAGAAATGATAACTTAGGTGTTACTAAGAGGCCAGGTTGTTCTTCTCCTAAATGGAGAGGCATTTTGGGAACAAAATCTTACATTTGTGAAAATCTCAAATGGAGCAATGTTAACGGTAGAAACACTTCAATTTGGTTTGATTGGTGGTGTGGTGATAAAGCTCTCGGTCCTCCTCTTGACCAAAGGCTCATTCACATGAAAGTGGCAAATATTATTAATGTTGACAAAACTTGGAATGCTATCAGGTCCGAGCTTGATGATGAAGCTAAAAATAATATTCTTAGTACCTTGATCCCATCTTTAAGTCCTGTGGAGGACTACCCTTTCTGGAAAGGATCCAACTCTGGAACCTTTACTGTCTCAGCTGCTTGACTCCATGAAAGTTGACTGTGATCAACTTAATGGAGTCACCAGTAGTGACTGTATAAAAATTTGGAAACTTAGAGTTCCAAACAGACTTATCCATTTTGTGTGGACTTTGCTTCATGAGAAAATTCTTACTAATTCTGATGTGTGCAATCTTTGTGGCATGCATGTGGAAGATTTGGATCATTTATTTAGAGGATGCTCTAAAGTGACTAATATCTAGAACTTGTTGTTGGGAAACCAATGGATTAGCAATGGAAACAGGGATAATTTCAAGAGTGGATCCTGAAGAATATTAAGAAAAAAGATGAGTTGGATGGTTTCGACCATTGTACTCTTTTTATTACTTCCCTTTGGATCATTTGGCTTAGAAGGAACAATTTCATTTTTAACAATATTCTGGATACTGACGTGACTTATTTGCAGAGAATCAGAACGCAGACGCAGCTCATTCAGGGAGCATTTCTTAACTGTAGTAACCATTTCTATTTCAATTTACCTGCTTCTAGTTCTCATTGGGGTTCACCTGTGACAGGTCAATTTAAGCTGAATGTGGATGGCTGTGTGAGGATGGATAATGACAAGGCTGGAATTGGAGGGGTTTTCAGAAACAGCAATGGGGAATGGAAGCTGGGATTCATTGGAAGGATCAGAGGATGTACCAGTCTGGAAAGCAAAATCTGGAGCATCTACAGAGGTCTCACAGTCGCTTACAACAAGAATTCGATCAATCTTGCAGATCGAAAGCGATTGTATGGAAGCCCTTAACAATTTTCAAGAAAGCATTATCGGACCGGCATCCGTGAATGCGCAGGTGAATGATGGAAAGGTGCTGTTCAGTAGGATTGTGGGAAGAATTAAACATGTTGGTCGTGATGCCAATGAGTTGGCCAATGCCCTTGCGAACCTTGGAGCCGAGCAGATCGAGCATATCCAGATCCTTGAGGAAGCGCCCGATGTGGTGAAAGGGCTTCTCATTGCTGATAGATTGGGACTTGGGAGTGGGAATGTTTCTTTAAGTTTAGGGTGTTGTTTTCCATGTTAAGTGTTGTTTTTCAATTTCCGTTGTAGCCCAGAAAAAATACATGAGAATGCAGAAGATAAAGAATTGCATTTTTTTAGGCAAGTTTTCGTCTATATAACTGTTATATAGCTAAACAACGACTATATTGAAATTTCGTACTAGAGCTTATTCCTCTTTTGAAAGCCTGCTGAAATATAATTAAACTGTTGGCCCAGTCGAATGTTTTGAGTAAGCCCAAAAGTAACATAATTGACCCTTCATTTTTCTATGACCGAAACCTAACTGCCTCTGCAACAACTTCTTTCATTGCACTGCTGCTTCTGATATATAACAATGATAGACTCAGCCGCGCTGGAGATGAGGGCGGATCCAGAATACGACGGTGAGATATGACGACCCAAGCCTTCATCAGAACGAGAGGTCGCCCAAGTCAACGCATCCGGTTAGATTCAGCCACATCCGACACACATCCCATACCAACACCCATCGGATCGACGGGTACGGCAGCGATTTAGAGTCTGGGTAACGTAGGGTCAGTCAATTCTTCCTCGTCCTGTGTCTGACCATTGCTCTTAGCTTTTGGATTCAGGGGTTATTCAGAGGGGGCCTAACCCGTTTAGGACTTTCGGTTCGAGAATATGTGGTTGCAAATCAAGGGTATTAGGATCCTATTACGAACTGGTGGTAAGGTTATGGGATTCAGGGGTATAGGAGTTATGTTCTTGCTAGAAAACTCACTCTGTTGAAGGATGATGTGAGTTGGTGGAATAAAGGAAGAGTTCTGCTATTTAGAGGTACAAAGGGTTAAAGTGTTGGCTGAGTTAGCTTTGTTAGATCAGGGGGATGGGGAGAGGTATGGTGGTGAGAGTGAGAGTATGAGGCGCTTTTTTGAGGGGGGGAGCTTGCTCAGATTGCCAATCTTTAGTCAATTAGTTGACCCAAAAGTCCAGGGCTTTGTGGCTAAAAGAGCGTGATAGGTGCATTAAGTTCTTCCATACATTAGCTAATTCCTATAAACGTTCTGACTCCGTTGCTAAAGTGGAGGTGGGTGATTCAGCTTTTGAGGGTGAAGAGGAGGTGGCATAGGCATTTGCTGGGTTTTATCAAGGAGCGTGAAGCACATAGACCTAAGTCTGGAACTTTGCAGAAGGGTTCAGTCATGATGCCCCGTTTGAGGAAGAAGAGGCAAGGGGGCATTGCTTTCGTTGAGAGGTGATATAGGGCTAGGGAGATGGGTTGACAATTGCCCTCTGTCAGCAGAAATGGGATGTGATTAAACATGAGGTTATGGCTATGATGCATGAGTTTCGTCTTTTAGGGAGTTTGAGAGAAGCTCAAATGCTATGTTTGTAGCTTTGTCACCTCAAAAACCTAGGGTGGTGAAAGCTGGTGATTTTTGGCCAATTAGCCTGTAGAGTTGCTCCTTTAAAATTTTGGCTAAGGTGCTTGCGTTGAGTTAAAGCGAGTCCATACTCTCGTGGCAAGGGGGAAGGTTTTGGAAAAAATGAGGTGAGTCGGGAGTTCTCAGCGTCGGATAGGGTGGATTGCGTCTAGCATTTCTACAGTTCGTCTTTCCATCCTTATTAATGGGAAGCCCAAAGGTTTCTTCCAACCTTCTCGGGGGCATAGGCAAGGAGATCCACTTTCTCTGTTATTATTCATCAATGTTACGGAGGCCTTCAGTAGAATGATGAATAGAGCGGTGCAGTGCAAGTTTTCAGGTGGGGCAGGAGGCTCTCATATCCATATATCACATGTTTGTAGATGATACCTAGGTTCTAATGGAGGCGAAGTTGAGTGGCATAGGCTACCTCTTGGGTGTGTTTTCAGGTGCAATCCGGATTGAGAATTAATCTAGGGAAATTCGAGATGATTCCAATTGGTAATGTTCCTAGTATAGCTGAATGTTCTAGTATTTTGGGTTGTCAGGTCACTAAACTTCCGGTTACATACTTGGTTTGCCCTTGGGATTTCTTACGAGGATGCGAAGACGTGGGACCACATTGTGGAGTATCATCACTGTAGGTTAGTCGGCTAGAAGAGGCAGTACCTTTCAAAAGGTGGGTGGGTTACCCTTCTAACGAGCACTTCGTCGAGTCTCCTACCTACTTTACGCCTATTTTTTTCATACCTAAGTCCGTGGTGAGGAGGTATACGGGACGAGTTCAAATACCATCTGGTAGATTGTGATACTGTGTCAGCCGGCTGAGAGTGGGTGATTAAGGTTGGCCCTTTTTCATCAGGGGAGTGGTTGACGCAGTTCGCTCTGGAGCGAGAGTCTTTGGAGGAGGCTGATTGATGCTAGGTTTGCTTTAGGAAGGGGGGATGGTGTCTTTTGGGTGTGGTTTGTGGAAACGGTTCCTTTGTGAGGATATGGAGGGGGGGGGGGGGGGGGGGGGGGGGGGATATAACCTTCTGCCTACTCTTTATCATATAGCTCAGCACTAAGGATTCAGTGAGTTGGTGTTTTTTTCAGGAGGCAAGGAGGGAGAGGGGTGGGAGTGTCTCTAGGGATATTAGGTTTAGACAAAACTTACATGATTAGGTCATCCAAGATTTACTAACTTTTTGCAGTAACCTTTATCGTATTGGAACTCCGCCAAGGAGACTAGATTTTCCCGAGTGGCTCTTGTCTCCACATGGCTTGTTTAATGTTCGATCATACTTTTTTCTTTGTGTGCGACATTTGTTGTATCCTTTATTCCATCTCATTTGATCTGAAATGTAAGGGCTCCGTTAAGGGTCTCCTTTTTCATTTGGTGTGCGGCTCAAAACAGGATTTTGACGATTGGCAAGTTGGTCCAGCATAGTCTGCTATAGGTGTAAGGCTTATGCTTCAGCTGTTGGTGGATTCGCGGACATGCACGCCGATTACTTTGCTTGATCACCTATTGGATTTTATGGATTCCTTAGCACAGTTCGGTTTAGTAGTCTTACGGTCAGCTGTGCAGGTTATGAAAGTATTACCTACCGGTTCCTATACAAACATATCTTTTCCAGTTCAATACATTTTATTACCTATCAAAACAAAGAGTAGCTTGGCCCCCAGTCTCCACTCTCCACTAAGACCAGAGACATAGGTGAGAGGGAGTTTAACTTCAATTGCCTTGAAGTAAGATGCCCTTGCATATAAGAACACCCTTGCAAATAAATCCAAGTTATCATATGTTCCTCTTCAATATATCCTCTTCAATATATCCTTACGAAACTGGTTTTCCTATTAGTCCATATGATACTTGGAGTTTGTTTAGGAATGTTGTAGTGATGGAGCATGGAAACAACCACTTAAATGTTATGCGAGATGCAAGAAGACAGGTTTTAAGGGTCAAGCTTTAATCTGGCATGCAACTTGGGAATTAGATTGAGTTAATTATGCGATTATTATTTTCAGACTTAGGTAAATTGCTAAGTCTGCATATGGATTATAAACTCTTAATTACAAAAAGTTTTTTTTTTGGAGAATTATACAGCTTTACAGCAGCTATGGGATATGTGATGTAACCCTAACCCTAGGTGTGATGCCAAGGGAATGCTAAAAGTGATTCCTAGTTACCAAGCTCCACACAAACCCTGCCCAAAGCATTCACACAAGGGTGCAAGGTAATTATTAATTTAATATCATCGTCAGTTGTGTTTCCTTACTATTTCACATCACATAGGTTTCTAGAAAGTTGTCTACGAAAGTTATGTTTGGTCAAATTTACACAGGTTTCTGTGGGAAAGCAAACATAGTATTTTGTGTCTGGTGATTCATCTCTTAGAAATGGTGCAAGTGTATATTCAATTTTCCATAAAACTTTTCTTTATTAATTAAAAAAATCTTTAAGTAATAATCTCTCCATATTTCAAACACATTATTCTAAAAATAAAGTTATGGAGAGAATATTCAAAATCAATTAAGAAAATAGAAATTTCAATTAGATTAATACTAAAACTCTTCCAATTTACTTTAAATAGAAAACTTATTTAATGTTAATAGAATTTTGATAGAAAAAATTATTCTTAATAAAACGTGTGACAATGATGTTATTCAACACGAAACAGTATCCAATGTTATTATAGCATTGATAAAATTGTCTATTAACAAAAATATCAAGAAGCATGTCTTCAAAAGCAACTCATCCCCTTCTCTGTGGGACAGTAATCAATGTCAAGAAAGCAGGACCATAACATTTCACCAAAAACAGTAAACAATTGGCACCTCAAAGCAGCTATTTAAGAAACAGACGCATTACTAAACGGGGTCTTAATGGGGGTAGCATAAAGATGGCATCAACGAGTGACTCAAGGAAATGACTCAGCTTATATTGGCCCTGTTTGGATGAGTTAGATACTTAGATTAAGATCATGAGATTTAGATTATTAAAATGAGTGGTAGAGGTTAAAACAGTACACTCTCTCTCCTCACCTCAACCACACATTCCAATAATCTACAATCTCATAATCTTAATCTAGCTCATCCAAACAGAGCCATTATGTTCAGGGATCCGAGAGATGACCAACTACTGATAACACTGTTTATGAGACTTCACATGATATCAAATTTCAATGAAGCAAAAAAATATGATTACGTTCAACAAGCAGAAAATCTAATTTTATGGACATGAATGAATGATGCAAAGAAGCAAAAAACTAACCATTATCATCTGATAGTAAGTATCGTCCTTGAGCTGTAGTTCTACAGATGTGTGTATCTTGAAGACTCACATCCTTCCTGGAACACAAGGCAAACCAATCAAGAAAATAAATTAGGCAATGTGTCTACAGAAACAAAAGCAACCACACTCAAGGATACATCGCTTTCTTTCAGAAGGATACCACTTTAAAAAATAATCAGTCTAGAGTCATGAGAGCCAATAGACCCATATGTATTGATATCAAGATACTTAACGAATTAGGTAGATTCAGTTGACCAACAAACATAAGTAACATCCCCTCCTGAATGCGTGCATAATTTTCCCATTTCTTTTTCACCAATGAAAATGTCTCTGAGAGTTAACTCCCCTAGGAAGATTTTCACAATCTCATATAGTGTAGACTTTGGAAGTGTCTGTTCCTCCTTTCCTCCCTGGTTACAATTTTGCGTGTCAATATTGATATCAATAATCATCCATTAATGTTGTTTCATGTGACACCAATGTAATATAGATGCTGCAGACAACTAGAAATCATCCAACAATGAACCAGGCGTCATATCATTTTCCTAACACGGAGATTAGGTGCCCTTCACACAACCATACCATGCCCAACTAATCTCTTTGGCCTCTTTTAAATTAATGGAAAAACTATTACCTACTCTTTGTCCCCCATGATTTAACGTCACAGGGTATAACCGTGAATGGCCCATCTCAATCAGACCTCCGCTACTAAATCACCCATATGTTATCAGTATGAGACAGTTACACACTTGAACCATCATAATGTTAAAGGAAGAGGAGAAACAAACCCAACAAGAAAAGGTAAAAGTCAAAACTATACAGCCCCAACCATGTCAACAAAAATACCTTAGAATCACATTAATCTTCAAACATCACACAAAAGAAGCCTCTCAAAGCTTAACATACACCTACTTACAAAAGAAAAGCTTAACATACTCCCCCCCCCCTCTCTTTCACAAATCAAGCTTAGATGATCTTCCAAAAACTATACCTATATTGAGCTTTCACAATTAAAAAAAAAAAAAAAAAAACTCTTAGAGTAGACTGAATGATCATTCTGCGTAGTGAGGATTTAGGCATGAGGCATATGTGCTAACAAGTTTGGCTAGTTATATTACTTCTGCATCTCTCTCAAGGTAACAATAACACTCTCTGATACAACTGTGGACTCAATTAGCCAGAATGCTTGTAAGTACGGAAGAAATAAGTTAAGGGGTAACTGAGTAGTTATATTATTTGTATTCTTACATAGGCTGCTATGTCAGTGGAGTTAGCAGTAAGGCAGAGCATGAAATAAAAGGTCAGGGGCAGAAGGATTCTGCAGTGATCGAAACTCTACTAGGAATCCAATGTACCATCAAGCTCAAAGATCATACTTAGTTTTTGCCAATTCATGCAAATATTGCACAGAGAATGCAACTAGGCTCTTCTCAAAGCTCAACAAATAGGAGGCCTTTGAGGAATAAACTCAAAATGTGACACAGCATTCTTTCAAGGTTTAATACGATTAACAGCATATAGGTAGTGACAACCTGCATTCTTAATAATGAATAATTCTAGGGCTTTTCATTGGTTGCACTTTTAAACAACTCCTTCCTCTTTCTTTAGTCTCTATCATCCTCATTCTTTATCAACTTCGCACATCATTAAGCATATATAGGGTGAGTTTGGTATAACTTATTTGCAACTTAAGTTGACTTTTAAGTTGATGTAAAAAAAGTCTACGGCAAAAAAGATTAACAAAAAAGCCATGTGTGTTTGGTGAGAAAGTTGCTTAAGTCCAAACGTTCAAAAAAAAAGCTTCAAGAACCCAACTTTTTTCAGACTCAATTTTAACACTGTGGACTTATAAGTCGAACCCAAACTTCTCAGCTTATGAGTCCGTACTAAACACCACTTATAAGTTGGCTTCAACTTATAATCTAAAACTGACTTATAAGCTGCTTATAAGTCATACCAACCCCCCCCCCCCCCCCCCATATTACTATCGAATCTCGATTTTTTCCTCTATTTCCTTCAAATTTTGAACTCCGACAAAACAATCAGAAACTTTCACCTTCACCCAAATAATTTCCTTGGTACTGCCTCCGCTTCTTTTCTTTCATCATATTGACTTTTTAACCCGTAACTGGGTCACTTTGACTCGGCGATTTGGATAGCAAAACGATGTTCATTTTTGAAATTTTTTCCATAGTGTTGTAGAGTTAAGTTTATTCTACAAGACCATGCAAAAATTACCAAAATTCTTGAACATTTTACTAATCAAATGAAGTATGCTGAGAGAGAGAAACATAGGTAGTAGTACATTAGGTCATAATTGGTACAAGTGTACAAATCAACAATCCAATTCTTATTCTATTTTAGAGTAAAAGTGTATGGGGAATTAGTATTACCTTATTCCTGATGTTCTGTGTGTGAATTGAGAGAACAACAGATGCACCAACAGTAGGACGAAGCTGAATCGCGGTTTCCGCATCACAAAGACCACAACTGGTCAAACCCTTCAATTCAACTTTGAAGTTTATTCAAGGGCATTGGATCATCGGCGCCGGAGTGGGCAGTTCCCGATCCCGAATACGGTATCAGTGACGTCGTACTTTCCGAAGGCGTCTTGAAGATATGCTCCCAACCGTTGGGCTATGTTTGGTTCTTGGTCTCTTTTTTTTTTGGAGGAAAGTTTCTTGGACTTGGGTGTGGGATGGGGAGAAAGTATTCATTGGGGCTTGCCCCACCACTGTGGCATGCCTGCGTGGTGGGGCGCGTCATTCACCTTCTGACAAATATGCATTAGTCAGATGGAACCCACCAAATTTTGCATTCTTGTCAAAAGGTGAATGGCGCGTCCCACCACGCAGGCATGCCACAGTGGTGGGGCAAGCCCCAATGAATACCTTCTCGTGGGATGGGACTAATATTGAAGGAATTTAAGCTAAGGTGGTGTTTGATGACGAAATCCCCATGTGGATTATGAAGTCTGAAGTACTCACTCCAAACACAAAGAATTGGGTCTTAACCCGTATGGTGAATTCGAATTAGGGATCTACCCTCAGGCAATGTTTTGAGGATAAGTTTTTTTTATTTATTTTTTTAGAAACATGTTTGAGGATAAGTTAAGTCATGTTTTTATGCTGATGGAGCTTTTTGTGAACAAATTTTATACCACCTAGTACGAGGTATAAACTCGGATAAAAAAAGTGGAGCATAAGACTAGTATAAACTCGGATAAAAAAGTGGAGCATATGACTCTTAGGAGAATGACAAATTTACCCCCCACACAATACCCATATCCGTTTTTTATTTTTATTTTTGAGAAAATGTTTTTGTCGTCAATTTTGGATGCTTTTTTGTAAGATATATGTATTCCAAGCTAAATTGTAAAAAAAAAAAAAAAAAAAAAAAAAAAAAAGTTGTAATATTGCATACTCATACCTCCACGTAAACTAGATCTCGTTTCAGAAAAATACTCTAGTGTTCTAGGTGTCAAATTCGAGCAATCCATTGACATAATTTTTGTCACTTTATATGCTCGTCTCATTTGATTATCCTTCTCCTTCATCCGAAGTACATCGGCATCCAGCTGCAATTTTATTGTTTGACTCGATCAGTGCTTTTACCTTATCGGCCATTATGTTGCTCGAAGAGTTTGCAGTAGCCTTTCCTTTTCGCTTAGTTTGATCTATCCATTTGGGTCTTGAACTCGTCTCTCCGGAATTAGTGTTTGGAACTGTACTTGAGAGTCTATTCCTAAATCTTGTGAGGGGAAAGTTGAAGAGGATTCAAAACCAGTTTTCCACGGCTGCACATCTGATGTATGGGGGGATTGGCCATGGACATGGTGGTGGGGTCGTCTCTTCAGCCGCAGTAGGTGCTACCACATGCCTAGACCGTTGCGACTCCATATTAGAGCACGGTTGAAAAGCAACAGTATGTTGCAAAATTTCCCAACAGTGAAACAGCTAGAACAATTTATTTCCTCTATCTTTCTTCTTAAATAGTCGTTGCTCCATGTTATACTGTTGACAAAATAATATTAATAATTATAGTTGTTAGAATAATATGATAACAAAATACAACTAATTTTTACTTACTTCTGTTGGAATAGGTGCCCTAGAGGCAATCTAGTTTAGTATGAATTTATTTGTGGCTAGAAATTCATTATTATTTATTGGATATTTAATATAATGAAGTCCTTAGATTTACAATTGTGTTGTTTATCTTAAATATCTCTAGTCCAATATAATGATTAATGGGACAATCATCTATAGACTAGTATGGGGTTGGATTGATATGGAGATATCATGATCCAACACATAGGTGTGCATTAGGGGTAATGGCGCACTGGATTGACCCATCTCCGAGAAGGCTACATACACGTTATGTTGAGTCACAAGCGCTTCTCCCGGTGCAATGGTATTGTCATCCTTAGACTTGAAGTCACTAGATATTCTAGTTGTGGATCATTGTAATTTTGGTAGCGTTAAACGCTACACCGTAACTGGGTAGTTATAAAGGCGTGTACCGGATACAATAAGAAGCAAGCTTAGAGATCGTAGTGGACGTAGATAGAATTTGTCCCTCCCACATAACGGGAGCAGATATCCTAGGCCACTCGAGGGATAGTGCTTATAGAATGTCTGGCCAGACTCAAATAAATCAATATAGGATATTGATGTTATTTGCACGAATAAGGCTATTCCCATGGATCGAGAAACTGTGGATTGAATATACGAGTGTGACTTGTATGTCTCGTGTCCAATCCGGATATAGAGACAAAGGGATGAGACAATTACTTGTACAAAGGTTGTCAAGATGACTATTCTATTAGTTGGCTAGAATGGATGTTTTGCTAGAAACCGCTCCATATTAGCAAATAGTTGCTACCAACTAGATAGAACCTATGGGGTCACACGCTAGATAGAGTTGAGCTAGATTTGGGAATTAATTAATTGGATTAATTAATTAGAAGGATCACTTTGCAAAACCTTGCAAACTTAGTAGGTACTAATTTGCAAGGAAGGGACTAAATTGAATTCTAGTAGGACTAGAATAAGTCCTTTAGGTAGTTGGCAAGGATTTGTTGGACTATATAAAGGACTTTCCTTCCTTCCTCCCCACACTTATGTTCATAATTGATCATAACTAGAGTGGGAGAGAACAAAAGGAGAGAGAGCAAGCAAGCTAGAGGAGCTCGCCGCCCCCCAAGCCCGCCGCCCGTCCCCGTCGGCCCCAAGGAGGCCGAACCTCCTTGGTTTGGTCTCGTTTTGCGTGATTCTTCTTCCTCTTCCTCTTTTCGGGCTAGCACCAAAGGAGTGGGAGATCTAGAAATCAACTCTAGGCGTGGATCAACTATAGAGAACGTGACACAATTCGCGTTTGAAGTCATCAAAGGAGAACCCTAAGGTGTGTTAATTGATTTCTTCCTTTACCATCGTTATGTCTCTTAACTTTTGATCCTTGGAGGGTTTTGCATGGTTAATTATTATTTCTGTTGCGCATCCATGAATCAAAACCCTACAGTGGTATCAGAGCCACAGGTCGTAGAGCATAAACGTGGTTTATGTGTTACGTTTTGATAGTTTTACACCTTAAATTGATTGTTTATCGCGTAAAACAAGACAAATCAAGCATGGGATGCAATTTGTCAATAATCAATCATAACAAGATCTAATTTTTGCATTAGATGCATGAATTGGTGAGTTTGAGAAATTTTAGGATCTTAGATCTAGGGTTTGGGCATCCTTGGGGAAGAAGGAGTTCTTCCAAAACAAGGAAACAACCAAACTTGGGCACCAAGCAAGGGGAAACAACCCCCTAAGAGGTTCGGCCCCCCTAAAGGGACCGCCCCTCTTGCTTGTCGCCCAAGCTAGGCCGCCCTAGGGGCCAGGGCAGCCCTTGCCCACGGCCTAGGGGCCGGCCTGTAATACCCCGTCCTAATATGAAGGGTAAATTAGTAACTGGGACAAGAAATTATATTTTATTTGCGAATGACAAGTTTGATAATTTTTGGGTTCAAAATATAGTCGAAGAGTTCATATAGTAATTTTATAGAAAGCGATATTTTGTTGTGTATTTGATTTAGCACTTTATGTAGTTTATTTAAATATACCAAAGTGTGTACCCAACCCACTATATGACACACCCATTTGGTGCTCCTAAAGCATCCAAACTTAATTAACTAGAAGACAAAAAAAAAATGTCAAGGTCGGTGAAGCAAGTTCACCTCTCCAAGTAACTAGTTATTATTTAAATGTCATTTTCACCTTTTTCTCTCTCTCAAATCAGATTTCTCTCTCTCTCTCTCTCTCTCTCTCTCTCTCTCTCTCTCTCTCTCTCTCTTCCTCACAAAACAAAACAATTAAAACAAAAACAATTCTCTATCTCTCTCTTTTTCTTGCAAACCCACGGCAACAACAACACTAAACCCACCACCACCGTAGCCTCCATCACCACCACCCGAAACACCCTCGCCACCACGACCTCCTCCTCACATCTCCCTCACTCTGTCTTCTCCCTCTCTGTCCGAAGGGGGAGCTAGGCATCCCCGCCAAGGAAGCCGCCGGCCACCCATGGCACCGGCGAAATGCTCGACGGGAAGCCACCACCCTCACCTACCTTCTTCTTCTTCTCTCTCTCTCTCTCTCTCTCTCTCTCCCTCTTGATAGCTAGCTCCCTTCCTCTGTTTTGAGCAAGGAAGAAGCAACACCAGCAGCAGCTAGCTGCAGAACAACCCAGAACCACCACCATCGCCGCTGCCACCATATTTTCTGGCGAGAAGCTCAACGGAGCTAACTGGAGCGACCCATTCTCTCCCCTTGGTACCAAAATACTCCTGGAGGTCCGAGGAGTGAATTAGAAACATCAAGCAGCAGCCATAACATCGGATTCATCGCCAGCGTTCATCACCGCCGACCACCATCTTCGAAGACGAGACCCACTTCGTCTCTTGACCATTTCTCGCGATTTTTCGCATGGTTAAACTCTAAATCACCCTCTAGTTCATTTAATATCATCAAAATCTGAGCTTGATAGCTTAAAATCGAATCGGGTATGTTGGGTTGAAGTTGCATGTGTATGTTCTTGAAGGGGGGTTGTTTATGTAGTTTCTGAAAAGTTAAGGGTGAGATGTGCACTGCATGTATAGTTTCTGAAAAGTTGGGGGTGATTTGTGTACAAAGTAAAACTGCATGTTGTGGGGGTGTAACTAATTGTCTTTTATCATAAGTTTGGGGGACCTAGTTGTTGTTTATATAAACTGCATATAATATATGAAATTAAAATTGTGATTTATGGATTAAAGTTATATCCTAATATTTCTAGATGTTAATTTGGCTATATAAAGGTAAATTGGTTATTAAAATTATATGGGAATTTGTTTATTGTTGTTTTTGAAAATAAGCAAGATAAAAATGTACGATTTGGTTTAACTATATAATTTCGGGTTGTTTAACTAAATATTTAAAGTGCTTGTAAACTAGTGTTTTGAGTAAAATAAATTATTTTGGGTATATTGATAAAATAAATAATTTGGAAGTTAATTTGTGAAATAGCTAATAAAATGGACTTTTTAAATAAAAATCCATATTACTATTGTTTGATATTACATGATTATTTTCCTAGATACTTGAAATTATTTATCCAACATCAATTTATAGACATATATGACTTATTTTATTGAAATAAACATTTTGTCAATTTTATTTAAGTATTTAGTTCTTTAATAGTATATGTACTTGCTGATAAATAAATAGCTATAATTGAATTAGTTTGAATTAAATTTTATAGTCATTTGAAAGATAATTATGTTTTCTAATAAATTACTATTTACTAAGTAGAAAGAGTGTATGAAATTAATATTGGTTTTATTACTCAATAATTTTACGAATTTGTATGTATATAAGTTGTAATATTTTTATGAGAAAAATATAAGTGTTAATTAAATAATTGTTGCATACTAATAATTAGTGGGGTTAAGGGGATAATTTAAAATGATACATTAGGAGTTAAAGCATTTTCCATATCATACTTGCACGATTAAGCTTGTAATTAGTTTAGGAATTATAAATTGTAGGTGACGAATTCGTAGACGAAGGCTACGTGTATCTGTAGGAGATTTATCGTGATAATTGTCGTGCTACTTGAGGTGAGTAAATATGCCTAACCTAGTATGCCCGTCCTCCTTTCGTGTCCAAATGTTTTTATGAATTTTACGTCTCAAATGTGATTTGTGATTTACGTGTTTAACTTGATATTTCAATTACGCGTCCAACTATTTTCGTGATATATACGTCTCAAATGTGATTTGTGATATATGTGCATGACATGGAATTTTAAATACTTGTCTAAACAATTCTTTTGGAAACTATCACTTGTAATTAATAATACGTAATAACGTAAAGTGGAAACAGTTGTGCGGTGGAATCATATGCGGATTATTATTTATTGTGGTTACGATATTTTGCTCGGTTGCTATTGCCCCGGGCTGCTCCATGTACTCACCTCTCTGGCCGCAAGAAGTCTTAGAGGGGTGCTGGCACTTAAGGTCTTGGATGCATGGGATATGGTTGGATCTATATTGTTGGATTGGTTCGTTCCTCGCTACAACTAAATAAAAATGTGGATTTGAGATGTGGGTGATGGAAGGAATTGTTTTATTTTGGAAAAATATTGAAATGGGTTGGCAATGCTAAATAATGAGTTGGATAATTTATATTTGGTCATTTGAAATAATATGTAACATTATGGATTTGAAATGTTTACTTTGGATAAATGCCTATTTGTACTGTGATGATTTGTGATCACGTTTCTAGAAACCAAAGATTTAAATGTTGGAAAATATATTTCTTTTCTTACATGAGAACATATTATTTACTTTTTACATATCATCCTTATTTCTTAAAACAAAAATATGCCTCTTTCAGTTTTACACGTTGGGGTGTTTACTTACTCAGCAATTTTTGTGCTGACTTTGGAAAAACTGCGGTCTTTGTTTCTTTCCCCCGCAGGTCTAGGTGAAGGGAACTCGGCTTAAGGGGAAACGCAGACTCATCTAGTTGAGCTAGTAGAACACTTAGATAATGTTCATCTTGTTTAATAGTATGTATTATTTCACTGTTGAAGACTCATGGGTTGTAATAAATAACTATGGCGATGTTTGTTTTGTTTACCATTCTTTCCCCTCGCACCCGGGAGCGATCTCGGGCGCGGGTCGGCATTCCCGCATTTCTCCCCAAGGCGAAGTGAGGGGTGTCACAAGGCCGGCCCTAGGGCCTTGCGGTTCACCTTTTGGGCCCGGGCAATTGGATTGTTGGGCCCATGGACCGTTTTAACCCTAGAATATCCTAAAATCAATTAAATTTGACCAAGCGCGTTAAAATTGGATTTTAACTGTTTATGTGCAATTCGCATGGTGATTGGATATGGCCTTAGGATGTGGTTTGTTGTGGATGTTTAATTTTTGTGGTTTGGTTTACGGCCTGCGAGCTGATCAATTAATTGTAATAATTAATTAGGGTTTCATGGCCTGCGAGCCATTTTTTTTTCTCAACTTGTGAGATTTATTTTATTTAGTATAGAAGTTAGCTAGTGCTAGATAAAGTAGATTGTTAGCCAAGATTTATGAAGAGAAGCCCAAAGCCAAAAGGAGCCACAAAATATGGAGCATGGAGCATTCCACATGACTATGAAGGATGGACCAAAAGATCAAGATGCATGGAGATGTGTTTGCTTTAGGGTTCATAGATAATTCCATTGGCTTGGAATTATCTTAGTCTAGAAAAGGCCATATCCACATCACGTTTTATTTATGTTTGTAATTGTTTATTTTATTGTCTTATTATTTTGTGGTTGGTGTATGGATGATGCATGCAATTAGGATAATAAGATAATTAGGCAACCCGAATCTATTATTTGGAGTTGTGCCCAAACTGAAATAGATAGATTAGTTGATATTGATCAACAAAACAATTAAAAATTGAATTTAAAATCCCTCAAAATTCAAATATTGTGTTCTTGCCTTCTCGTTATTTAAACACTCATTATCATCATGATTTATCAAGTTCGTGCGTGCCAAAGCATGGCGACTTGGTTCATAATGATAGAATGCGATGGCACAAGCTAGTAATGTGCAATTGTTTAAATAAGAGGTTGAACACAACTAGGCTATTAATATGATTAAGAAACCTAGAGGCAATCAATTGGGATTATCCATATGGATGGATAAATAAGGAGTTATTTGCCCAATTGAACCAAGAGTTGCATAAGGGATGCAATTGGAAATTGTTCCTACCTAAAGTAGTCAAATTATGGGTGACTTGCCAAAGCAAGCTCATAAGGAGATGAAACATGGATCTTGGCCCACTAGAAAATATAAGGATATTTTCCGCATTAATATCTTGAGGGCTATTAATCCGTAGAAAAATAGTGGGAGCTATATTTGATAAACTAGCCATTATTGAATATAGTAAAAAATTCAAAAATACTAAAACTTGCGTATTTTCTTTTTGTAGAATTCCAAATGGCAAACAACTCATCGAGTTCACAACATTCCCTACGATCTGTCGTTGAGAAGGACAAGCTCTCTGGAACCAACTTCCTTGATTGGTACAGAAACTTGAGAATTGTTTTCAAGCAAGAGAAGAAACTGTACGCAATAGAGGAGCAAGTTCCAGAAGGTCCAGAGAACCAAACACCTGCTGCCCTAAAGGCGTATCAAAAGCGTGTTGATGACACTAATGATGCGGCCTGCCTTATGCTATGCACCATGACTTCTGAGCTTCAGAAGCAACACGAAAACATGAATGATGTCGATATGATCGAGCATCTGAAGCAGCTCTTCCAAGAGCAGGCAAGGGTAGAGAGGTATGAGGTCTCTAAGGCACTGTTCAAGTTTCATCTGGCAGAAGGGAACCTGGTGGGACCCCATGTACTCCGTATGATCGGGTACTTGGAGAATCTCGCCCGAATTGGGTTCCCGGTCGGCCAAGAGTTGGCAACCGATCTCGTGTTGCAATAGTTGCCCGAGAGTTATGGACAGTATATCATGAACTATAACATGAACGAGATCGTGAAACCACTGCCAGATTTACTCAATATGTTGAGGACAGCTGAACAGAGCATCAACAAAGGTAAGCGCAAGGCCATTATGATGGTGCAGAAAGGAAATGGCGAAAGGTTTGCCTCATCCTCCACGGGCAAAGGCAAGTCAGTTGCCAAGTCCAAGTAACCTGCCCTTAAGCCTGTTGGTGGCATTGCCAAATGTGTGACTAAAGGTGAGTGTCACTACTGCAGTCAGCCTGGACACTGGAGGAGGAACTGCCCAAAATATCTGGAGGACAAGAGGATTGGAATAGTGATTCCACCACCACCAGGTATTTTTGTTGTAGATGTCAATTTAACTGTCTCTACATCATGGGTATTAGATACTGGATGTGGATCTCACATTCGTCGAAATGTGCAGAATCTAAAGAGAAGTAGAAGATTGGCTAAAGGGGAGATAGATCTGCGCGTTGGGAATGGAGCAAAAGTTGCTGCGTTGGCCGTAGGCGTGTGCGAGCTATCTCTGCCTTCATGATTAGTTTTAGAAATAAATAATTGCTATTTTGTGTCTGCTATGAGCAGAAACATTATTTCTATTTCTTGTTTGGACAAGGATGGTTTTATTAGTTCAATAAAGAACAATTGTTGTTCCTTTTATTTGAATAATATTCACTATTTTAGTGCGCAATTATTTAATGGACTATATGTCCTTGATCTAAGCAATCATGTATACAACATTAATACCAAGCGAATTAAAATAAATGATTTAAATCCCGCTTATTTATGGCACTGTCGTTAAGGCCACATAAACGAGAAGCGTGTATCTAGACTCCATAAGGATGGACTACTAGACTCATTTGATTTTGAATCATATGAGACATGTGAGGCTTGTTTATTGGGAAATATGACAAAGTCCCCTTTCAACAAGAAAGGTGATAGGACTAGTGAGCAATTGGCGCTCATACATACTGATGTGTGTGGGCCATTTGCCACGCCTGCCAGGGGTGGTTACGTCTACTTCATTACATTTACGGATGATTACAGTAGATATGGATTTGTGTACCTCATGAGGGCAAAATCCGAATCCTTTGAAGTGTTCAAAGAATTCAAGAATGAAGTAGAGAAGCAACTTGGCAAAAGTATCAAGGCTCTACGATCAGATCGTGGAGGAGAATACTTGAGCCAAGAGTTTGAAGACTATCTTAGAGAGTGTGGGATCGTGTCCCAACTCACTCCACCCGGAACGCCACAATGGAATGGCGTGTCTGAGAGGAGGAATCGAACCCTATTGGATATGGTTCGATCTATGATGTGTCAAACCGATCTTCCATTATCATTTTGGGGCCACACTCTATTAAGTGAAGCTTTCACCATTAACCGTGTTCCATCTAAATCAGTCATGAAGACACCATATGAGATGTGGAGTGGGAGGCGTCCCACACTGTCGTTCATGAGGATTTGGGGCTGCGATGTCTATGTAAAACGTTTAAAATCAGACAAGCTAGGGCCGAAATCGGATAAATGTAAATTTGTGGGGTACCATAAGGAAATTAAGGGTTACTACTGTTGGAATTGTGCCCTAGAGGCAATCAATTAATTGGGACATTTATGGATTTACGATTCATTATGTTATCGATATGGAGATATGTTAACATGAATGAAGTCCTTAGAATATAAGTGTTCTATTCTTAAATATCCCTAGTCGATTATAATGATTAATAGGACAATCATCTATAGACTAGTATGGGGTTGGATTGATATGGAGATATCATGATCCAACACTTGGGTATGCATTAGGAGTAATGGCATACTGGATTGACCCATCTCCGAGAAGGCTACATACACGTTATGTTAAGTCACAAGCGCTTCTCGCGGTGCAACGGTATTGTCATCCTTAGACTTGAAGTCACTAGATATTCTAGTTGTGGATTATTGTGATTTTGGTAGCGTCAAACGCTACACCGTAACTAGGTAGTTATAAAGGCGTGTACTGGATACAATAAGAAGCAAGCTTAGAGATCGTAGTGGACGTATATAGAATTTGTCCCTCCCACATAACGAGAAAAAATATCCTAGGCCACTCGAGGGATAGTGCTTATAAAATGTCTGGCCAGACTCAAATAAATCAATATGGGATATTGATGTTATTTGCACGAATAAGGCTATTCCCAGGATCGAGAAACTATGGATTGGATATACGAGTGTGACTTGTATGTCTCGTGTCCAATCCGGATATTGGGACAAAGGGATGAGGCAATTACTTGCACAAAGGTTTGTCTTGATGACTATTCTATTTGTTGGCTAGAATGGATGTCTTGCTAGAGGCCGCTCCATATTAGTAAATAGTTACTACCAACTAAATAGAGCCTATGGGGTCACACGTTATATAGGGGTGAACTAGACTTGGGAAATAATTAATTAATATGATTAATTAATTAGAAGGATCAAATCGCAACAACTTGCTAACTTAGTAGGACTAATATGCAAGTTGGACTAATCCATGTATAGACATGATTAGGATTTGCCAAGGTGGCCTAATTCATGTAGAGACATGATTAGGATTAATTTGTAAATAGAACTAATCCATGTATTGACATGATAAGGACTATTTTTGCAAAAGGGACTAATCCGAACTTGAGTAGGATTAGGAGAGGGGTTCTTTATGTAGTAGGACAAGGAGTTGTTGGACTATATAAAGAACACTCCTAGCTTATTTTTCTCTCTACACACAACACACATCTAAATGATAGAAGTAAAGAGAGAACAAAGCAAGGAGAAGAGAGCAAGTCCCAAAAAGAGGGCCGAACCCCCTTTATGGGACCGCCCCCTACCCGTCGGCCTACAAGGAGGAGCCGCCCCACCTTGGTGCTCCATTGTTGCGTGATTCTTCTTCCTCTTCCTCTTTCCGGGATAGCACCAAGGATTGGAAGATCTAGATCTCACCTCTAGGCGTGGATCAACCGTAGAGACGTGACACTATTCGCGTTTGAAGTCATCAAAGGAGAACCCTAAGGTGTGTTATTGGTTTTTTCCTTTACCATCGTTATGTCTCTTGACTTGTGATCCTTGGAGGGTTTTGCATGGTTAATTATTGTTTCCGTTGCGCATCCATGAATCAAAACCCTACAGTGGTATCAGAGCCACATGTCGTAGAGCATAAACGTGGTTTATGTGTTACGTTTTAGTTGTTTTACACCTTAAATTGATTGTTTATCGCGTAAAACAAGACAAATCAAGCATGGGATGCAATTTGTCAATAATCTATCATAACAAGATCTAATTTTTGCATTGGATGCATGAATTAGTGAGTTTGAGAAATTTTTGGATGTTAGATCTAGGGTTTGGGCATCCTTGGGGAAGAAGGAGTTCTCCCAAAACAAGGAAACAACCAAACTTGGGCACCAAGCAAGGGAGTTGTTTTTAAACAACTCCCTCAAGGAGGTTCGGCCCCCCTAAGGGACCGCCCCTTTTGCTTGCCGCCCAAGATTGGCCGCCCTAGGGGCCGGGCGGCCCAAACCCGCGGCCTAGGCGTGTGGGTTATGGGCCGGGCCGGCCCTAGGGCCTTGTGGTTCATCTTTTTGGGCCCGGGCAATTTGATTGTTGGGCCCATGGACCAATTTAACCCTAGAAATCCTAAAATCAATTAAAATTGACCAAGCGCGTTAAAATTGGATTTTAACTGTTTATGTGCAATTCGCATGGTGATTGGATATGGCCTTACGATGTGGTTTGATGTGGATGTTTAATTTTGTGGTTTGGTTTTACGGCCTGCGAGCTGATCAATTAATTGTAATAATCAATTAGGGTTTTATGGCCTGCGTGCCATTTTTTTTCTCAACTTGTGAGATTTATTTTATTTAGTATAGAAGTTAGCTAGTGCTAGATAAAGTAGATTGTTAGTCAAGATTGAAGAAAAGAAGCCCAAAGCCAAAAGGAGCCACAAAAGATGGAGCATGGAGCATGGAGGATTTCACAAGACTACGAAGGATGGACCAAAAGATCAAGACGCATGGAGATGTGTTTGCTTTTAGGGTTCATAGATAATTCCATTGGCTTGGAATTATCTTAGTCTAGAAAAGGCCATATCCACATCACGTTTAATTTCTGTTTTGTGGTTGTTTACTTTATTGTCTTATTATTGTGTGGTTGGTGTATGGTTGATGCATGCAACTAGGATAATAAGATAATTAGACAACCCGGATCTATTATTTGGAGTTATGCCCAAACTCAAATAGATAGATTAGTTGATTTTGATCAACAAAATAATTAAAATTGAATTTAAAATCCCTCAAAATTCAAATATTGTGTTCTTGCCTTCTCGTTATTTAAACACTCATTATCATCATTATTTATCAAGTTCGTGCGTGCCAAAGCATGGCGACTTGGTTCATAATGATGGAATGCGATGGCACGTAACAATGTGCAATTGTTTAAATAAGAGGTTGAACACAACTGGGCTATTAATATGATTAAGAAACCTAGAGGCAATCAATTTGGATTATCCATACAGATGGATAAATAAGGAGTTATTTGCCCAATTGAACCAAGAGTTGCATAGAGATGCAATTGGAATTGTTCCTACCTAAAGTAGTCAAATTATGGGTGACTTGCCAAAGCAAGCTCATAAGGAGATGAAACATGGATCTTGGCCCACTAGAAAATATAAGGATATTTTCCGCATTTATATCTTGAGGGTTATTAATCCGTAGTAAAATAGTGGGAGCTATGTTTAACAATTTAAATCCTTGTTGAATATAGTTAAAACGTCACAAACCTTGCATAATCCTTTTGGTGTTAAATACCCATGGCATTAAACAAACAAAACACGACTAGATGTCCATAAGATGGACAAGTTGTCTGGAATCTAGATTGGTATAAAATTGAGAATTGTTCTCAAATAAAAGAGAATTTGTTGTACTTCGTAGAACATAAAGTTCTCTTCCACCGACTACCAAAACACACTAAAACCTATGAAAGGAACACCAAAGAATGGTTCTTTGGTTATGACTTGCCCCATGTTAGCTGCCATGAACTCTGAGCTTTGGAAGCAAGAAGAGAGACATGTAGAAGTATGATATGATCATACATTTAAAGAAGCTCTTTCAAAAAGGGCGAGCTAGACATGAAAGGTTTGAAGTGTTGCTCCACTTTGGGTTATGCAAATATACTAATTCAATATGATTGAAACATTAGTGAATATGCATTATCTATGAGATAGATTAAGAATAAACGGTTATTCACCCAAGTGGACCAAGAATTGCATTGGATGCAATTGTAGTTTTGTTTTAAAAGTTGATTTACTCAACATGATTGAAAAATCACTAAACAAAACACTAATAATGGGCATGGGCAAAGCTGTTAATGGTTAGCAGCATGGGTAAGGGCAAATGGTTTGCGCCGACCCCATGAGTATAAAGCAAGCCTGTTGCTAAAACCAAGGTGCCTTGGAGTCCCATAGGTGGTGTAGAGGAAGAGAGGCTATCCAAAGTACCTGGAAGTAAGTAATAAAGGAATTATGAATTCCGATTTGGGTATCTTGCTATAGAAATCAATGCGTCTATCTCATCATCATAAGTATATGATACTAGATGAGGATCTCACATTTATGGAAGTGTGGAGGATCTCAAGAGACAAAGACAATTGGATAAGGAAGAAATAATCCTACACGTGGGGCTATGAAGCAAAGGGTTGCTGAAATAGCCGTAGGGAATTATTTCTACCTCTATGAATTTGTTCATGAATTAGACAAAAGGGATAATGTCCCTGCTATGAGTAGGACCATTATCATAGTTTCTTGTTTGGACAAGAAAGCTCCTTATCATAATAAAAGGACAAATGTTGTTCCATTTATTATGGTATGCATTATTGTAATGCAATTTTGTCTAAGTGGATTCTATATCCATGATCATGATAATTTCATCTATAACATTAATACCTAGAGGTTTGCATATAATGATATGAACTTCACTTATCTTTAGTATTATCGTTTAGGCCCCATAAATAATAAATACATATCTAGAACTCCATGAGGATGGATTTCTGGGACTCATTTGATTATTGAATCATATGAGACATGTAAGACTTATTAGGCAAAGATATGATCTTTTGTGAATCATACATATTAATGTATGAAGGCCGCTAAGCACAAATACTAAAGATGGTTTTCAGTACTTCATCATATTTACTGATAGGATCAGAGAAATATGGATTTGTGAATCTTATGAAGAAACAAATCAGAATCCTTTGAATTTTTCAAAATATCCAGGAATGAAGTAGAGAACCAGCTTGGCAAAAGTATTAGGACTCTACGATTGGATCATAGAGGAGAGTACTTGAACCAAGAGTTTGACAAGAATCTATGGAAGTGTTGGATATGATCCAAAACTCGCTCCACCTAACACGCCACATGGGTTTGGCGTGTCTAAGAGGAGATTTCGGACCTTGTAGGACATGGTTCGGTCCATGATGAGTCAAACAGAACTTCGAGTTTTTCCTTTTGGGACTATGTTCTAATTACAGCAAATTTCGCCCTTAACCTTGTTCCATCAAAACAGATTATGAAAAACACCATATGAGATATGGACTAGGAAGTGTCCTAGTATGTCATTCATAAAGATTTGGGGTTATGAAGTTTATGTAAAAGAGTTTACAAATAAACTTCGACCCAAGTCGGATAAATGTTTTGTGGGATATCCTGAAAAGGATATTATTTCTACAACCCGATCGAGAACAAACTGTTTGTTGCTCGAACTACAGTGTTTCTAGGTAGAGATTGTCTCTAAGAGAAACAGTGGGAGGGCAGTAGAACTTGAATAAGTTCAAGAACCACAACAGAACATTGATCCTTTTTGATGGAACATGAGCAGGATCACAAGGTGTTGTGGAGTAATCTACTCAGAAAACACAAGAACCTCGTAAGTTAGGTAGGATATATCAAGGGACTAGAGAAATAAGGATTTCTCATAACCCATGATATATTGCTCATAAAGATGAGCCTACAACCTACGAGATGGTCACGAATGGGCCATACTCACAGAAATGGCTTGAAGCCATGGGATACAAAATGGAATCCATGTATACCAACAAAGTATGGACCTTGGTGGAACCACCTGAAAGGTGCAAGTGGGTTATGAGGAAACCAACATGGATGGTAATATGATTACCTTTAAGGGACAATTGGTTGGGTAAGGATTTCCTGTGAGTTCATAGTATAGACTATGACGAAATCTTTCCCAGTTGTGATGCTTAAATCTATTAGTATCTTGCTTGTAGCAATCTATTTATAGATTGGATCAAGCTTCTAGGATTTGGACTCTTCAATAGATGATGAAATCAAAGGAGTTTGGTTCCATCAAAATTGAAGATGAGACTTGTGTCTACAAGAAGGTTAGTGGGAGCACATATATTTTTCTGGTCTTGTATGTGGATACATACTTAATCATTGGAAATGTTGCCCCTACTTGGCAGTCTTGCGCAGATTGACTAGGGAATTGACTTTCTAATGGTAGACTTAAGCGAAGCAACTTGTAAAGATCTATTGAGGTAGATCAAGATGGTTGTATAGCTTAGGTCATAGTACATAAATTGACAAAGGTGTTGAAATGGTTCAACGTGAAAAGAATATTGATTCTTACCCATGTCACATGGAATTAGTCTTTAGAGGGCTAATTGTCTTTCCAATTAGATTGGGAATGGACCGTATGAATAAGATTCATGAGATACGCCATGTTATGTACTAGGCCAGATGTGTCATATGGTATGACACAAAGATACCAGTAAAATCCGGGTGAGAGTCACTGGATAAATTATCAAGATTATCCTTTAGTACTTGAGAAGCACTAAGGATGAATTTTTGATAAATAGAGGATACGAAGAGTTTACTGTAAGCGGTTACAATGATGCGAACTTCAAATATGAAAAAAAAAGATTCAGATTATAAGTCGAGTTTTGAGTTTTACCCTAGTGGGAGCGACTGTGAGCTGGAAAGGTTCCAGGCAAGATTCAGTCACTGATTCAAACATAGAGGACTGAGTAAATTAATGCATAAGATGCATTTACTCAGAATGTTCAATCTCAATCAAATTGTTGATGGAGGAGATGTGAATATATGCAAGGTAACAGCAGATGTCTCGCCCCTACGCAGTGTAAGCATGGAGGGCCACGCTAGATCAATAGGCATATGATGCAGGAGATTGACTCTAGTGCAAGTGGGAGACTGTTGGAATTGTGCCCTAGAGGCAATAAATTAATTGTGACATTTATGGATTTACGATTCATTATGTTATCGATATGGAGATATGTTAACATGAATGAAGTCCTTAGAATATAAGTGTTCTATTCTTAAATATCCCTAGTCGATTATAATGATTAATAGGAAAATCATCTATAGACTAGTATGGGGTTGGATTGATATGGAGATATCATGATCCAACACATGGGTATGCATTAGGAGTAATTGCATACTGGATTGACCCATCTCCGAGAAGGCTACATACACGTTATGTTAAGTCACAAGCGCTTCTCGCGGTGCAACGGTATTGTCATCCTTAGACTTGAAGTCACTAGATATTCTAGTTGTGGATTATTGTGATTTTGGTAGCGTCAAACGCTACACCGTAACTGGGTAGTTATAAAGGCGTGTACTGGATACAATAAGAAGCAAGATTAGAGATCGTAGTGGACGTAGATAGAATTTGTCCCTCCCACATAACGGGAGAAAATATCCTAGGCCACTCGAGGGATAGTGCTTATAAAATGTCTGGCCATACTCAAATAAATCAATATGGGATATTGAAGTTATTTGCACGAATAAGGCTATTCCCAGGATCGAGAAACTATGAATTGGATATACGAGTGTGACTTGTATGTCTCGTGTCCAATCCGGATATTGGGACAAAGGGATGAGACAATTACTTGCACAAAGGTTTGTCATGATGACTATTCTATTTGTTGGCTAGAATGGATGTCTTGCTAGAGGCCGCTCCATATTAGTAAATAGTTACCACCAACTAAATAGAGCCTATGGTGTCACACGCCATATAGGGGTGAACTAGACTTGGGAAATAATTAATTAATATGATTAATTAATTAGAAGGATCAAATCGCAACAACTTGCTAACTTAGTAGGACTAATATGCAAGTTGGACTAATCCATGTATAGACATGATTAGGATTTGCCAAGGTGGTCTAATTCATGTAGAGACATGATTAGGATTAATTTGTAAATATAATTAATCCATGTATTGACATGATAAGGACTATTTTTGCAAAAGGGACTAATCCGAACTTGAGTAGGATTAGGAGAGGGGTTCTTTATGTAGTAGGACAAGGAGTTGTTGGACTATATAAAGAACACTCCTAGCTTATTTTTCTCTCTACAGACATCACACATCTATATGATAGAATTAAAGAGAGAACAAAGCAAGGAGAAGAGAGCAAGTCCCAAAAAGAGGGCCGAACCCCCTTTATGGGACCGCCCCCTACCCGTCGGCCTACAAGGAGGAGCCGCCCCACCTTGGTGATCCATTGTTGCGTGATTATTCTTCCTCTTCCTCTTTCCGGTCTAGCACCAAGGATTGGAAGATCTAGATCTCACCTCTAGGCGTGGATCAACCGTAGAGACGTGACACTATTCGCGTTTGAAGTCATCAAAGGAGAACCCTAAGGTGTGTTATTGATTTCTTCCTTTACCATCGTTATGTCTCTTGACTTGTGATCCTTGGAGGGTTTTGCATGGTTAATTATTGTTTCCGTTGCGCATCCATGAATCAAAACCCTACAACTACTTCTACAATCCATCCGAGAACAAAGTGTTTGTTGCTCGGACCGGCGTGTTTCTAGAAAGAGAGTTTGTCTCTAAATAAGCAAGTGGGAGGACTGTAGAACTTGAAGAAGTTCAAGAACCACAAATCACTGAACCGATTATGGAACATGAACATGAACCACAAACAATTGTGGAGCAGCCTGTTCAGGTAACACAAGAGCTTCGTAGATCTAGTAGAGTGCGCCAGGAACCCCAGAGGTATGGACTTCTCGTAGCCGATTCCGGTGACACGATGCTCATAGATGATGAGCCTGCTACCTATGAAGAGGCCATGAAGGGCCCTGACTCTCAGAAATGGCTAGATGCCATGAGATCCGAGATGGAATCCATGTATACCAACAAAGTATGGACTTTGGTGGAACCACCCGAAGGGGCGCGACCCATAGGGTGCAAGTGGGTCTTCAAGAAGAAGATCGACATGGATGGTAATGTGATTACCTATAAGGGCCGATTGGTGGCTAAAGGATTCAGACAGATTCATGGTGTTGACTATTATGAAACCTTTTCACCAGTCGCCATGACCAAATCCATCCGAATCCTACTTGCGATTGCAGCATACCACGACTATGACATTTGGCAGATGGATGTCAAAACAGCATTCCTTTATGGGAATCTCCTCGAGGTCGTGTATATGATACAGTCGGAAGGTTTTGAGGATCCAAAGTAAGCCAACAAAGTCTGTAAGCTGCAACGATCCATTTATAGATTGAAGCAAGCTTCTAGGAGTTGGAATCGACGTTTTGATGAAGTAGTCAAAGAGTTTGGCTTCATCAGGAACGAAGATGAGTCTTGTGTCTACAAGAAGGTTAATGGGAGCTCTGTAGCTTTTTCTGGTCTTGTATGTGGATGACATACTACTCATTGTAAACGACGTTCCCATGCTGCAATCTGTTAAAGATTGGCTAGGGAAGTGTTTCTCAATGAAGGACTTAGGGGAAGCAGCCTATATACTCGGTATAAAGATCTATTGAGATAGATCTAAGAGACTGCTAGGCCTAAGTCAAAGTACATATATTGACAAGGTGTTGAAGCGGTTCAACATGCAAGATTCCAAGAAGGGATTCTTGCCCATGTCGCATGGAATCACTCTTTCGAAGGGTGGTTGTCCTTTGAGAAGGAACGCATGAGTATAATTCCATATGCCTCGGCCATAGGATCTATCATGTACGCCATATTATGTACTAGACCAGATGTGTCATATGCCTTGAGTATGAAAAGCAGATACCAATCCAATCCAGGTGAGAGTCACTGGATTGCAGTCAAGAACATCCTAAAGTACTTGAGAAGAACTAAGGATGCTTTCTTGATATTTGGCGGTGAGGAAGAGTTGCGTGTAAGGGGTTACACTGATGCAAGCTTCCAAACCGACAGAGATGACTTTAGATCACAATCGGGATATGTGTTTTGCCTAAATGGAGCAGCGGTGAGCTGGAAGAGTTCCAAGCAAGAGACGGTGGCTGATTCTACAACAGAGGCTGAGTACATTGCTGCAAATGGCGCAGCAAAGGAAGCTGTTTGGATCAGAAAATTTGTTTCTAAACTTGGTGTGGTTCCTAGCATTGCGGATCTAGTTAAGTTGTACTGTGACAACACTGGGGCGATCGCGCAATCAAAGGAACCCAGGTCACACCAGAAATCCAAGAACGTGCTCAGGAAGTTTCATCTGATTCAAGATATTATCGATAGATGAGACGTTCGGATATGCAAGATTCCTACATATGAGAATCTGTCAGACCCGCTTACAAAGCCACTCACGCAGTGGAAGCATGAAGGGCACACTAGGAGTATGGGCATACGAGATGCGCCATATTGGCTCTATTGCAAGTGGGAGACTGTTGGAATAGATACCCTAGAGGCAATCTAGTTTAGTATGAATTTATTTGTGGCTAGAAATTCATTTATTATTTATTGGATATTTAATATAATGAAGTCCTTAGATTTACAATTGTGTTGTTTATCTTAAATATCCCGAGTCCAATATAATGATTAATGGGACAATCATCTATAGACTAGTATGGGGTTGGATTGATATGGAGATATCATGATCCAACACATAGGTGTGCATTAGGGGTAATGGCGCACTGGATTGACCCATTTCCGAGAAGGCTACATACACGTTATGTTGAGTCACAAGCGCTTCTCGCGGTGCAATGGTATTGTCATCCTTAGACTTGAAGTCACTAGATATTCTAGTTGTGGGTTATTGTGATTTTGGTAGCGTTAGACGCTACACCGTAACTGGGTAGTTATAAAGGCGTGTACCGGATACAATAAGAAGCAAGCTTAGAGATCGTAGTGGACGTAGATAGAATTTGTCCCTCCCACATAACGGGAGCAGATATCCTAGGCCACTCGAGAGATAGTGCTTATAGAATGTCTGGCCAGACTCAAATAAATCAATATAGGATATTGATGTTATTTGCACGAATAAGGCTATTCCCATGTATCGAGAAACTGTGGATTGGATATACGAGTGTGACTTGTATGTCTCGTGTCCAATCCGGATATAGAGACAAAGGGATGAGACAATTACTTGTACAAAGGTTGTCAAGATGACTATTCTATTAGTTGGCTAGAATGGATGTTTTGCTAGAAATCGCTCCATATTAGCAAATAGTTGCTACCAACTAGATAGAACCTATGGGGTCACACGCTAGATAGAGTTGAGCTAGATTTGGGAATTAATTAATTGGATTAATTAATTAGAATGATCACTTTGCAAAACCTTGCAAACTTAGTAGGTACTAATTTGCAAGGAAGGGACAAAATTGAATTCTAGTAGGACTAGAATAAGTCCTTTAGGTAGTTGGCAATGATTTGTTGGACTATATAAAGGACCTTCCTTCCTTCCTTCCCACACTTATGTTCATAATTGATCATAACTAGAGTGGGAGAGAACAAAAGGAGAGAGAGCAAGCAAGCTAGAGGAGCTCGCCGCCCCCCCTAGCCCGCCGCCCGTCCCCGTCGGCCCCAAGGAGGCCGAACCTCCTTGGTTTGGTCTCGTTTTGCGTGATTCTTTTTCTTCTTCCTCTTTTCGGGCTAGCACCAAAGGAGTGGGAGATCTAGAAATCAACTCTAGGCGTGGATCAACTATAGAGAACGTGACACAATTCACGTTTGAAGTCATCAAAGGAGAACCCTAAGGTGTGTTAATTGATTTCTTCCTTTACCATCTTTATGTCTCTTGACTTGTGATCCTTGGAGGGTTTTGCATGGTTAATCATTGTTTCCGTTGCGCATCCATGAATCAAAACCCTACAACTTTGTCTAACAGATTTGTACCGGTTGCTTCAATTATGCGAGCATCTTCAAGAGATCGCTTCTAATGCATACACTGGCTTCTGATCTGTCTCTTCCGTCGTGCCATGCAGGCTTGTTCTGTTCCACGAACACTTCGCCTGCGTACACCACTGGTATCGAGCATCTCATACATGGCTATGTGGATTCTTTTCCAAAATACTCCTTCGTCTTGGTTTGTGCCTAAAATTGCATCATAAGAAATATGAGTGTGAGCATGACATATAACTTTATCTTCAGCTACAGACCACGAATTGTCCTTCTCAGTAGACATTGTCTTAAAATACAATGATGAATAAACAAATAGGTATTGTAATCAGTGAGTGGCAAGTGTAATATTTAGTCTCGTCCTTCTACTCTATTTATAGTTCTTACATGCTAGTAGTACCTCAATCGTTCACTGAGATTCATCAAACCAATGCACATTTTCATTCAGTGAGTTATCCTGACATTTGTTTTTTCAATGCACATTTGCATTTCCAAGGGCAATAACTTCTAGTGAAAGTTATGGAAACAATAACTTATCCTGAAATTCATCACCCCAATACTTTCCACATCCGTCCAATATCAAAAAAGATTAATTAAGGTACCGCTATTCATCATTTGGACTTTTACCACTATGCACTGGGTCATTTTGACCGGCTTATTTGGATAGAAAAACTTTTCCACGTTTAGATAATTTTTTCATAGTGTTATAGAGTAGCTATTATTGTAATACCCCGGTATTGGGGGGGGGGGTATTTTTAGAATTTTAGTGAATATTTTGGGTCATTATTTGAAATTATAAAAATAATTTCCTCTTTATTAAATAGTTTTTATATTATTATTATTATTTTATTCTTAATCAATTTTTTTTAGGAATACCTTATTTTAATAGTTAGTTATCTGTATAATAGTTGGTGAAGTGTGAAGTGTCGTTTAACGTTTATAACGGGACCAAAATGTGACTTTTAATTAATGTTTACGTAGCGGACCACCGCGTCATGTGGTACTCCAGCAACATTCTGGACTTCCTCTTTTCATCTTCTTCATTTCCATACTCGTTAGGGCAGAGCACAGACCGGGTTGGGCGGGTGAGGGCTTTGTTTCCTACCCAACTCAATGATTTCGGGTTGGTCATATCGATACCCAAACGCAATCAAGTAGTCGACTAACCCAAACCCGATCAAGCCTTTCGACTCGGACCGGTTCGGACGGGTACGGACGGTTTCAAAATATTGCAAACCGTTAGCAAACTTACGTCTATTAACAAGACATATTTAGTACAAATCGGAAAAAATAAATAAATTTAAATCTTACTAATACATAAAAAAGCTGAATCTGACATTCTAGTCGATGAAGAAAATCATATTAATACATAAGTTGAGGAAAATCAACTAAAACTATTGTTCGGTCTTATAAAATTTAACTCGGATGGTATTATCTAACTAAAAAATATGTAAATTTTTCATATAAAATTTTAATCGAACCGGACCGGCCCTAATCGGGTTTTCCAACTACAAACCCATGATCAATCAAAGTTAATTCGGGTTCACAATTCTATACCCATACCCAATCAAGTAGCATAAACGGGTGTTGAATTCAGACCAGTTTGATGCGGATCGGTTTGGGGCGGCCGGTTTGGGGGAGTTTTGCTCACCCCTAATACTCGTACAGGGATCTTCTTCCCGATTTTTCCGGCGAATCCTCCCACGGAAATATCAAAATTCTGACTGTAATACCCCGTATTTAAGTAAGGGGTTATTTGGTCATTTCGGAAAAATATGTGAAAATTTAGAGAAATTAGTATTTCAAACATATCAACGACTTTTCTCAATTTTAAAGTATAATGGTGTTAATTGACATCTATGATGATATCAATTTTTAATTTGGGGTTATTTTGTAGTTTTTGAAACTTGGATGATACTATACGAAACTTATTTTGTATACGTGGGAGATACTTGTAAATTTTATAAAAAAATGGATTTTGACATCTATTTACAAAGTGGTTTATTTGAAATTATTTGACAATTTTGTAATTTATGAAAACTAACTTGTATGTGATAGCTAGTAATTAAAAATTATATTTTCACCATCTTTACTCTTGGATTTTATACTTCAACACCATCCATCAACTCATGTAATTGATACTTTCACCCAAGTACTCTCACCAATATTTTGGTCAATACCAATAAAATAATGTCTCTTCATGACTACGCATACACACACACACACACACACACATATCCCTCAATAATTCACTACTACCTAGCATCTTGTATGTGAATCTTCTTGTGGAATTCTTCACCACCAACCCCCACCATCAACCTCATTTCATCCACCCTCATTTCATTTCACTTTCTCTCTTCAAGAATAGTCAAATACTCTCTCTTCTCTCTCCAAAAACTCCATTCCCGTTTTTGGAGGAAGACCTTCACAAAACACCATCAAATCTTCATTTTCTAGCCTCCAAAATATGAAAAACTTGATTCCAAGCTAGGTATAACCATGGAGGGAGTTATTCTACCATTCTACTCATGGATTGATGGCTAATTTCCCCCATTTCCTCACAATCTTCTTGAATATTGGGGTAACATCTCTTCTAGTCTTCAATTCATTCATGCATGTCCATCTTTTGCTTTGATTGATGAAATTTCATCTTAGTTTCCTTCATATCCATGCTTGATTCTTCATTCCCATGGTTAGATCATGTGATTGACTCCAAAATTTTGACTATTTCATGAAACTCACACTAAACCCATATGCACTTTGTAAATTTCTTGGTAGTTGCACTTGCATGTCATGAATATTTGATTATTTGTGTCAAGAGCATGTAAAAATCTTACTTAATGCCTAAAATGATGTAATTTGGGTGAAAATCAAGTCTCCATAAGTTTCATGTGTCATATAATTGATTTGATCATGTTTTAAGTGCTTTAGGTGAAAATTGCACATTTTTACAATCTGACCAGTTTGTGAAAAACGTAAACTATCTCTAAATTTTGTCTCTGTAGAATTTTTAAATCTTTCATATTCTGAAACTAGACTCATAGAGGGTCATTTTGAAAGAAAATTCAACTCCATAGCCTTTTTCTTATGGCTAAGACCATTGAAGCAATGCTTCTTATTATTGGATAGAACGTTAATGTTCACAAATCCGCCCCCGATGAGCCAAAATGTATCAAGATATTGAGGCCAAGGGGTTTATAGAGCTATAGAGTGCTACTTATACTTGTAAGGGTCACTACGGTATAGGGGTGTCGACACTTAAGGCCTTTTAGCTAATGTTGTGAGCGGGGTTGACGAATGGGCTCCCTTAACGCTCAGGTGAAATAGGGTTTGATAGACCCTAGAAGGAACCCTTAGTGATTATTTCGTGATCCCTCTGTTTACATCGATCCTGCTGGTGGCTCTTGACACGCCTCAGCTAAATTAAACTGTTGATTGAAGTCGAAATTAAAAATTGACTACTTATTAATGTTGTTTGTGGCTCTTTATATGCCCTAATCGATTGAAATGAATTGTAAATCTTGGCTACTCATGAACTACTATCGTTATCAGTTCAAATGAACTTGTTTACTCTGGATATTTTACCAACTACTCGTGGTTTCTTAATGTTATTAAATTGAGAGGTTTTTGTTACTCGGTTACTTCAAGTTGATCCAAATTCTCCAATATGATAGTTTTACTGTTTAAATCTTCTGATTTGTTTCAACTCATGCTTCCGTGCCACTCGTTGCTTTACATGTCGTAGTGTGTATTTACTCAGTTTTTACTGATCAATTTCTTCAAAACTGCGTCGGCTTTTGCCATTTTAAAACCGCAGGTCATCAATCAAGGTTGGGGAATGGGAACGCGAATCGAGACGAAGCTGCGTGCTTATGTTAGATCATTTAGAATATCACGCACTTTCTATTTATTTATTTTTTTTGGAGAATTATTTCGACAAGATTTGTTGTATACACTAAGCGAAATGTAATCTTAATAGTTAATATTCTACTTTTGGTTATCGATTGTCTCTTTAACCATGAACCGAGATCCCGGGTCGTTTCAGATGGTATCAGAGCATCGGTTCTCCGGTTAAAGTGACTTTTCGATTTCCATTAGTAGAGAATAAGAAAGATAAAACGTTTTCAAAGCTTAAAATTGACTAGGATAACTCAATTGCGAAATAAATAAGGTAATCAAACCGTCGGGGAGTTTTGGTACTTAAGTATTCTTGAACTCGATTTGTACGTTACGTGTTAAGTGACTGTTAACTGCTTATGTGATCAATGCGAAACGACTTGCTTATTTATATGTTTGTTATCCTATGAGCATGTTTGCTTACTATATAGAAATGATTTTTCATTGTCGTGTGATGTGTATGCACGTTCCCTTAATTGGTTATGTTATTTTATCGACATGAGAGTATCGCCGTTTTGACTTAGAAGACCTTGAGACCATTCCTTTCATACCTTTGAGTGTGACTTTTAAGATAATACTATGTTTTTGTTTCATTTTGAGTAAAATCGACTTGGTCGTTTCCAAAATTAGAAAGTTTTGACCCAAAAAAAAATTAATATTTTAAAAAAAATAGTTTTGGAAAAAAAAATGTTGGGTGTCGAGATACCAAATGCCAAGTGATGTGGACCACTTTGTTTAGCAGTCCGCTGGCGTGACTCTTAGTACGACGGTACTATGAGTTATACCCGCTGTGTAGACTAAGTTGGAACATTTGAAACACATTCGAGTTGTGATGGATAGACACATTGTGTGACGACACATAGTGTTCTTTTCTCCCTCGTATGCGTGGAACACTTTAGGTGATTGGTATATCTTATCCTATAAAGGTAAGACAATATTTTTAACGCGGATGAGCCAAGTAAAATGACATGTTAGTTGCGTTCAAAGTATTTTGTATCTAAAACTTTCGAAACGCTTTGTAAACATGAGAACTTGTATGTTGCTTTAGACCTTTCAGAATTTGGTGTCGACCTTTTTACTTGAGCTAATTGTATTTGAACCCCTACTAAGATACAAGTGAGAAGAGACTCTACCGACCGAGAGCGCGATTCCCGTTAATTAAAGTGTTGCATGTGTATTAGCATTGCATACAAGCTTCATGTGCATTATTTGCATTCTCTTGAAGTATGTTCGTAATTTCATTCAAAAAGTTTCTTAAGCTTCGGGGACGAAGCTTCATTTTAAGGGGGATATAATGTAATACCCCGTATTTAAGTAAGGGGTTATTTGGTCATTTCCGAAAAATATGTGAAAATTTAGAGAAATTAGTATTTCAAACATATCAATGACTTTTCTCAATTTTAAAGTATAATGGTGTTAATTGACATATATGATGATATCAATTTTTAATTTGGGGTTATTTTGTAGTTTTTGAAACTTGGATGATACTATACGAAACTTATTTTGTATACGTGGGAGATACTTGTAAATTTTATAAAAAAATGGATTTTGACATCTATTTACAAAGTGGTTTATTTGAAATTATTTGACAATTTTGTAATTTATGAAAACTAACTTGTATGTGATAGCTAGTAATTGAAAATTATATTTTCACCATCTTTACTCTTGGATTTTATACTTCAACACCATTCATCAACTCATGTAATTGATACTTTCACCCAAGTACTCTCACCAATATTTTGGTCAATACCAATAAAATTATGTCTCTTCATGACTACACACACACACACACACACACACACACACACACATATCCCTCAATAATTCACTACTATCTAGCATCTTGTATGTGAATCTTCTTGTGGAATTCTTCACCACCAACCCCCACCATCAACCTCATTTAATCCACCCTCATTTCATTTCACTTTCTCTCTTCAAGAATAGTCAAATACTCTCTCTTCTCTCTCCAAAAACTCCATTCCCGTTTTTGGAGGAAGACCTTCACAAAACACCATCAAATCTTCATTTTCTAGCCTCCAAAATATGAAAAACTTGATTCCAAGCTAGGTATAACCATGGAGGGAGTTATTCTACCATTCCACTCATGGATTGATGGCTAATTTCCCCCATTTTCTCACAATCTTCTTGAATATTGGGGTAACATCTCTTCTAGTCTTCAATTCATTCATGCATGTCCATCTTTTGCTTTGATTGATGAAATTTCATCTTAGTTTCCTTCATATCCATGCTTGATTCTTCATTCCCATGGTAAGATCATGTGATTGACTCCAAAATTTTGACTATTTCATGAAACTCACACTAAAACCCATATGCACTTTGTAAATTTCTTGGTAGTTGCACTTGCATGTCATGAATATTTGATTATTTGTGTCAAGAGCATGTAAAAATCTTACTTAATGCCTAAAATGATGTAATTTGGGTGAAAATCAAGTCTCCATAAGTTTCATGTGTCATATAATTGATTTGATCATGTTTTAAGTGCTTTAGGTGAAAATTGCACATTTTTACAATCTGACCAGTTTGTGAAAAATGTAAACTATCTCTAAATTTTGTCTCTGTAGAATTTTTAAATCTTTCATATTCTGAAACTAGACTCATAGAGGGTCATTTTGAAAGAAAATTAAACTCCATAGCCTTTTTGGTTAGGGAGATATGCTCATTCTAAGTTGCAAGTTTTCTGAAACTCTGTTTTTGGACAAGTTTTACCATTTTTGTTAAAAATCTCATTTCCAGAAACTTATGGCACCCAATCTTTCTTGTTATGAAACTAGACACATAAGGGATTGATTCTGGAGAATATGGCCATTTTTCATATTCTTCAAATAGTATTAATTGTTATTCAAAGTTGAAACTTTCTTCCAAACTTGTCTCTGCATAGCAGTGTTTGTTATTTTTGTAACTTGAGTTTTATGATAGCTATTCATGATTTTCTTGATGTTTCTGAAAGTAGACACATATATGTTCATCATACATTAATTATAAGATTTTAGGAGATGATTTGATATGGTAAATATGGCTCCAAAGTTAGAGCTACAATTCTGCCCAGAATTGTAGTTTCACATTTTTTAGATAACTTGAATTTTTGAACTTCTAGGTGTTTTGTTGGACTTATTTTGATAATTAAACATCATTATATGTGCATTAGTGAAATTTAGGACTATGTACATGTAGATTTGCATTTTTATTATGCATGTGTAAATTGGTTATAACGGGTACGTCATACGTGTGATTGTAGACATCGACCCCGTAGGAGAGAGAGGTTGTCGTCGGAGTGCTAGGCTTAGTTTCTTGATTTTGATTGTGCTTCATCTCAGTGGTAAGTACATATGTACGGCCTTTTCATATCAAAATGTGCGTTTGTGTTTGATATTTCAAATGAATGCTTGTTATATGACATAGTATGAGAATGCATGTTTTCCACTCGAATGTTGTTAAACTATTTTATTCATCTCCTTTGAGAACTCTCGGAAATTACTTGTGAAATGTTGATATTCTGATTTTGGTTATGTGAAAGAGAAGAAATAAAATACATCTAATAGACTTAGGACGATGTACAGAGTACTGTTATTAATGGGAGGCGTCAAGCGATCCTCTATTTTCTTATGGCTAAGACCATTGAAGCAATGCTTCTTATTATTGGATAGAACGTTAATGTTCACAAATCCGCCCCCGATGAGCCAAAATGTATCAAGATATTGAGGCCACGGGGTTTATAGAGCTATAGAGTGCTACTTATACTTGTAAGGGTCACTACGGTATAGGGGTGTCGACACTTAAGGCCTTTTAGCTAATGTTGTGAGCGGGGTTGACGAATGGGCTCCCTTAACGCTCAGGTGAAATAGGGTTTGATAGACCCTAGAAGGAACCCTTAGTGATTATTTCGTGATCCCTCTGTTTACATCGATCCTGCTGGTGGCTCTTGACACGCCTCAACTAAATTAAACTGTTGATTGAAGTCGAAATTAAAAATTGACTACTTATTAATGTTGTTTGTGGCTCTTTATATGCCCTAATCGATTGAAATGAATTGTAAATCTTGGCTACTCATGAACTACTATCGTTATCAGTTCAAATGAACTTGTTTACTCTGGATATTTTACCAACTACTCGTGGTTTCTTAATGTTATTAAATTGAGAGGTTTTTGTTACTCGGTTACTTCAAGTTGATCCAAATTCTCCAATATGATAGTTTTACTGTTTAAATCTTCTGATTTGTTTCAACTCATGCTTCCGTGCCACTCGTTGCTTTACATGTCGTAGTGTGTATTTACTCAGTTTTTACTGATCAATTTCTTCAAAACTGCGTCGGCTTTTGCCATTTTAAAACCGCAGGTCATCAATCAAGGTTGGGGAATGGGAACGCGAATCGAGACGAAGCTGCGTGCTTATGTTAGATCATTTAGAATATCACGCACTTTCTATTTATTTATTTTTTTTGGAGAATTATTTCGACAAGATTTGTTGTATACACTAAGCGAAATGTAATCTTAATAGTTAATATTCTACTTTTGGTTATCGATTGTCTCTTTAACCATGAACCGAGATCCCGGGTCGTTTCAGATGGTATCAGAGCATCGGTTCTCCGGTTAAAGTGACTTTTCGATTTCCATTAGTAGAGAATAAGAAAGATAAAACGTTTTCAAAGCTTAAAATTGACTAGGATAACTCAATTGCGAAATAAATAAGGTAATCAAACCGTCGGGGAGTTTTGGTACTTAAGTATTCTTGAACTCGATTTGTACCTTACGTGTTAAGTGACTGTTAACTGCTTATATGATCAATGCGAAACGACTTGCTTATTTATATGTTTGTTATCCTATGAGCATGTTTGCTTACTATATAGAAATGATTTTTCATTGTCGTGTGATGTGTATGCACGTTCCCTTAATTGGTTATGTTATTTTATCGACATGAGAGTATCGCCGTTTTGACTTAGAAGACCTTGAGACCATTCCTTTCATACCTTTGAGTGTGACTTTTAAGATAATACTATGTTTTTGTTTCATTTTGAGTAAAATCGACTTGGTCGTTTCCAAAATTAGAAAGTTTTGACCCAAAAAAAAATTAATATTTAAAAAAAAATAGTTTTGGAAAAAAAAATGTTGGGTGTCGAGATACCAAATGCCAAGTGATGTGGACCACTTTGTTTAGCAGTCCGCTGGCGTGACTCTTAGTACGACGGTACTATGAGTTATACCCGCTGTGTAGACTAAGTTGGAACATTTGAAACACATTCGAGTTGTGATGGATAGACACATTGTGTGACGACACATAGTGTTCTTTTCTCCCTCGTATGCGTGGAACACTTTAGGTGATTGGTATATCTTATCCTATAAAGGTAAGACAATATTTTTAACGCGGATGAGCCAAGTAAAATGACATGTTAGTTGCGTTCAAAGTATTTTGTATCTAAAACTTTCGAAACGCTTTGTAAACATGAGAACTTGTATGTTGCTTTAGACCTTTCAGAATTTGGTGTCGACCTTTTTACTTGAGCTAATTGTATTTGAACCCCTACTAAGATACAAGTGAGAAGAGACTCTACCGACCGAGAGCGCGATTCCCGTTAATTAAAGTGTTGCATGTGTATTAGCATTGCATACAAGCTTCATGTGCATTATTTGCATTCTCTTGAAGTATGTTCGTAATTTCATTCAAAAAGTTTCTTAAGCTTCGGGGACGAAGCTTCATTTTAAGGGGGATATAATGTAATACCCCGTATTTAAGTAAGGGGTTATTTGGTCATTTCCGAAAAATATGTGAAAATTTAGAGAAATTAGTATTTCAAACATATCAATGACTTTTCTCAATTTTAAAGTATAATGGTGTTAATTGACATATATGATGATATCAATTTTTAATTTGGGGTTATTTTGTAGTTTTTGAAACTTGGATGATACTATACGAAACTTATTTTGTATACGTGGGAGATACTTGTAAATTTTATAAAAAAATGGATTTTGACATCTATTTCCAAAGTGGTTTATTTGAAATTATTTAACAATTTTGTAATTTATGAAAACTAACTTGTATGTGATAGCTAGTAATTGAAAATTATATTTTCACCATCTTTACTCTTGGATTTTATACTTCAACACCATTCATCAACTCATGTAATTGATACTTTCACCCAAGTACTCTCACCAATATTTTGGTCAATACCAATAAAATTATGTCTCTTCATGACTACGCATATACACACACACACACACACACACACACACACACACACACACACACATATCCCTCAATAATTCACTACTACCTAGCATCTTGTATGTGAATCTTCTTGTGGAATTCTTCACCACCAACCCCCACCATCAACCTCATTTAATCCACCCTCATTTCATTTCACTTTCTCTCTTCAAGAATAGTCAAATACTCTCTCTTCTCTCTCCAAAAACTCCATTCCCGTTTTTGGAGGAAGACCGTCACAAAACACCATCAAATCTTCATTTTCTGGCCTCCAAAATATGAAAAACTTGATTCCAAGCTAGGTATAACCATGGAGGGAGTTATTCTACCATTCCACTCATGGATTGATGGCTAATTTCCCCCATTTCCTCACAATCTTCTTGAATATTGGGGTAACATCTCTTCTAGTCTTCAATTCATTCATGCATGTCCATCTTTTGCTTTGATTGATGAAATTTCATCTTAGTTTCCTTCATATCCATGCTTGATTCTTCATTCCCATGGTAAGATCATGTGATTGACTCCAAAATTTTGACTATTTCATGAAACTCACACTAAAACCCATATGCACTTTGTAAATTTCTTGGTAGTTGCACTTGCATGTCATGAATATTTGATTATTTGTGTCAAGAGCATGTAAAAATCTTACTTAATGCCTAAAATGATGTAATTTGGGTGAAAATCAAGTCTCCATAAGTTTCATGTGTCATATAATTGATTTGATCATGTTTTAAGTGCTTTAGGTGAAAATTGCACATTTTTACAATCTGACCAGTTTGTGAAAAATGTAAACTATCTCTAAATTTTGTCTCTGTAGAATTTTTAAATCTTTCATATTCTGAAACTAGACTCATAGAGGGTCATTTTGAAAGAAAATTAAACTCCATAGCCTTTTTGGTTAGGGAGATATGCTCATTCTAAGTTGCAAGTTTTCTGAAACTCTGTTTTTGGACAAGTTTTACCATTTTTGTTAAAAATCTCATTTCCAGAAACTTATGGCACCCAATCTTTCTTGTTATGAAACTAGACACATAAGGGATTGATTCTGGAGAAGATGGCCATTTTTCATATTCTTCAAATAGTATTAATTGTTATTCAAAGTTGAAACTTTCTTCCAAACTTGTCTCTGCATAGCAGTGTTTGTTATTTTTGTAACTTGAGTTTTATGATAGCTATTCATGATTTTCTTGATGTTTCTGAAATTAGACACATATATGTTCATCATACATTAATTATAAGATTTTAGGAGATGATTTGATATGGTAAATATGGCTCCAAAGTTAGAGCTACAATTCTGCCCAGAATTGTAGTTTCACATTTTTTAGATAACTTGAATTTTTGAACTTCTAGGTGTTTTGTTGGACTTATTTTGATAATTAAACATCATTATATGTGCATTAGTGAAATTTAGGACTATGTACATGTAGATTTGCATTTTTATTATGCATGTGTAAATTGGTTATAACGGGTACGTCATACGTGTGATTGTAGACATCGACCCCGTAGGAGAGAGAGGTTGTCGTCGGAGTGCTAGGCTTAGTTTCTTGATTTTGATTGTGCTTCATCTCAGTGGTAAGTACATATGTACGGCCTTTTCATATCAAAATGTGCGTTTGTGTTTGATATTTCAAATGAATGCTTGTTATATGACATAGTATGAGAATGCATGTTTTCCACTCGAATGTTGTTAAACTATTTTATTCATCTCCTTTGAGAACTCTCGGAAATTACTTGTGAAATGTTGATATTCTGATTTTGGTTATGTGAAAGAGAAGAAATAAAATACATCTAATAGACTTAGGACGATGTACAGAGTACTGTTATTAATGGGAGGCGTCAAGCGATCCTCTATTTTCTTATGGCTAAGACCATTGAAGCAATGCTTCTTATTATTGGATAGAACGTTAATGTTCACAAATCCGCCCCCGATGAGCCAAAATGTATCAAGATATTGAGGCCAAGGGGTTTATAGAGCTATAGAGTGCTACTTATACTTGTAAGGGTCACTACGGTATAGGGGTGTCGACACTTAAGGCCTTTTAGCTAATGTTGTGAGCGGGGTTGACGAATGGGCTCCCTTAACGCTCGGGTGAAATAGGGTTTGATAGACCCTAGAAGGAACCCTTAGTGATTATTTCGTGATCCCTCTGTTTACATCGATCCTGCTGGTGGCTCTTGACACGCCTCAGCTAAATTAAGCTGTTGATTGAAGTCGAAATTAAAAATTAACTACTTATTAATGTTGTTTGTGGTTCTTGATATGCCCTAATCGATTGAAATGAATTGTAAATCTTGGCTACTCATGAACTACTATCGTTATCAGTTCAAATGAACTTGTTTACTCTGGATATTTTACCAACTACTCGTGGTTTCTCAATGTTATTAAATTGAGAGGTTTTTGTTACTCGGTTACTTCAAGTTGATCCAAATTCTCCAATATGATAGTTTTACTATTTAAATCTTCTGATTTGTTTCAACTCATGCTTCCGTGCCACTCGTTGCTTTACATGTCGTAGTGTGTATTTACTCAGTTTTTACTGATCAATTTCTTCAAAACTGCGTCGGCTTTTGCCATTTTAAAACCGCAGGTCATCAATCAAGGTTGGGGAATGGGAACGCGAATCGAGACGAAGCTGCGTGCTTATGTTAGATCATTTAGAATATCACGCACTTTCTATTTATTTTTTTTTGTAGAATTATTTCGACAAGATTTGTTGTATACACTAAGCGAAATGTAATCTTAATAGTTAATATTCTACTTTTGGTTATCGATTGTCTCTTTAACCATGAACCGAGATCCCGGGTCGTTTCACTGACCCCATTTTCTTCTAAATTTTGTCCCAATTTTTCCCAAACCCGTCAAAGACCGAAATTTTTCGCTCCATGAAATCAATTTCATCCAATTTGACATTCCAAATTAAACCCGAGAATTTATCTCATCGGAATTCAATTTCCAATCGAGATATAATCCATCCAAATATTTGAAAACCCACACCCAAATCTCACTCCCTCTCGCTCGCCCTCAATTCCTCGCTCTTTCTCTCTCTCTCTGCCCTGTTGCGCCGAAGCTAACCCTGCCGGAAAACCAGCCGGGTCCGACGAACCCAGCGCTGCCGACTCTGTCCCGCCTTGCGACGCCATCACCGCCCTCTGTTCCGTCTCTCTCGCAGCACCGGAAGCAGTGACTTCCGTCGTCGCCGTCGTCCTCGCCCTTCCGTTTCTTCGTTCGGTAAAACTACATAACCCCCGTTATGAAGTCCAATTCAATTTTTATCGTTTACTGGTCAATTAATTTGGGTTTTGTTTTTCTTGGAATTGTATGAAGTAGTTACAGTGGGTTATAGTGATGTTTACTGGGTCGGGGTTGTTGGTTTTGAAATTTTGAAGAAGGTGACCCGTGGGTGTATGTGCACGTACACAGTTTTCACAACATCTATTCTATAAATTAGAACGGTTGACATTATTTCCACCGCTAGATTGAATCAACCCCAGCCCTAGATCTCACCTACCACCATCACTTTTGTAACTTCTCCCCACTATCTCCACACATCTTTAACTTCCCCCATTTTTGTAATGGTTGAGCAAACCAAAATTTCTCATTTTTCTCTCTTGCAAGAGTTAATATTTCGGCAAGTATATGTGTCGATGCATATTTTCATTCTATGTCTTATCATTTTTTTAAGATTTTTTGATTGGGATAGTGCCATCTGGCACGGGTAATCCCCTAGTACAATTAATACCCCTATGTTTTTGTAAATGTTATCAGATACCCCTGCATATTAGTAGAAGACATTTTGTTATATTGTATTTACTATTGTGCACAAGAGATTCCGGCGGGGAGACCTCCGTGTACACCGTACGTAGTGGATCAGGGATCGCACAGGAAGAATAGGGGTGTGTGTAGGGAGAGAGCAAGTCAGTAGCAATGTCTGAGAGAGAGACAGAGGTTTGGCAGAGCTTCCGCGTATGGCAGTGTGTCCTCCTTTGTATGGAAAGGTTAACGATATATATATACTGGAGAACGTGGCCGTTGTAGTGTGGTTAATGCGCCCATTGATGGCGGCTTAATTAGCTTAACCATAACGGCACGTTCGTCCGAGTATATAGGAACCGTTAGAGCACGTGGTGCGCGAGTACCGGAACCGTTACGAGGTTGACCGGGTTTGACCGGATTGACCGGGTTTGACCGGATTGACCGGGTTTATGGAGCTCGTGCCATAAATCTCTCAAAACAGTTACTAAAGGTCGCGCGCGGGCTTGGCTCGCACGCGACAGGGCTTACTCTAGCCTCCAGACCACAAAGTCCCTACAAGTCCCGTGCAGTGGTATGCGAGGGCTCTGTCTCGCAGCCCCCACATGGATCAGCTCGGCTGGTGATCCTGTGTGTGTGGAGCACAATATGGTGTGCCGGATGGTTGCCACGTGGCCTAGATCTGCCATGTCATAAAGCAGTATCTACATTAGCCCCCTTTCTGCGCGTGAAGGCTCATAGCTGTATAGGCTTCCATGCGCGGAAACCAACATGCGCGTCGTCGTCACGCACCAATTCAAATACGGGTAGATTCAGCCCCCGTGCGTGTCATTATGACCTAAAACCCCTAGAGTCGTGCCGTCTGACCTTTAGGGTTCTAGGCGTGACGTCAGCCCGTCCTGTGATTGCGCGACACGACGGTGACGGTTGCGATTCGACTACTGAAGGGACGCAACCCTTCATTCTTCTGGATAAATACCTTGTATCCCATCATTGCAAAGCATTACTTCTTTCTCTTAAAGTGAATGGTACCCGGAGATCTTCGAGAGCAGATCCAAATAATCAATCATCAGTTCAAGACTGCAAATCGTATTCTCCAATTGTGCATATCCAAGCAAGCTTCGAGGAAACAAGGTTGGCCTCGTTTACTTTTGATTTAAACTACCAGTGTTTGCCTTGAATCGCATTGAATCTGTAAATCCATGAAATTTGTGAAGAGGCTTTTGATCTCTGAACCCGCTTCGTTTTAATCTTTCAACAATATCAACTCCCCAATTTCTGAAATTGGCACCGGAACTGTTTGCTTTGGTTTGCATAGATCTCAAATTCCAAAATTCAAACTGAAGTGTGGTGTGGTATTTCTCCCCCCTTTTTCTTGCCCTTTCGCAGGAATGGCCAAGACAAGAGTAACCAGACCCGTCAAGGAAGACGAAGAGATGCCGGAGCTTCCGCAGGCTCTGTGGCGTAAAGCCCCCTTTCTGGGTGGGAAGGATTTTTATCATGCGAGGGTGAAGGCGAAGAGGATGCCTGATCCTGTCCCTGCTGAGCAATTGCTGACGTTGACTCGCCCAGTTAACTCAGCCCTGCTCGAGTGGGTTGATTCCGAGGATGTAGTCCGATTGGGGATCGAGAACGGGCACTTCCCGTACACTGCGATTTCTACTCAAGCGTTCGTCCAGAAATTGGACTACATGGATGAGTGGATTGACCACGTTTTGGATCATCATGCCGAGACTCTTGATAAAGCCGGCATTTTCTTTGCTATCCGTGCTATGAAGGGTGCTGCCGTGAAGCTGGATCAGTCCATGCTTCTAGACCTTCTGTCCCGTTATTCGCCCGCGACTCACACGTTTCATTTTGCTGAGTTCGAGGCTGCCCCCACGCTCGAGGACGTTCAAATGCTGTATGAGCTTTCCCCCATGGGCGAGGTGGACCCCTTGAGCCACTTGAGGACATCTGCCGAAATGGCCTTGTACGCGCAGATGGAGGAGTGCCTAGCAGAGGTGAAGAAAATCTCCACTCGGTGGACCACTACAAAGCCTCTTCCGAATTGGCAGCTAGTGGATACGTCCGCGAAGAATACCTGGAACAAGTGGTTGCAGTACTTCTTCCGAGACTATGCGAGCAGCAGCATCACCAAGAAGCTTTTGAGCGAGGACCCGGAGGCCGAGAATTATGTAGAGGGCAAGGGCTATCATTTAACCCTTTGTGCCTTTCTCTGTGCTTGGCTATCGAGGTATCTGATCGATGGTCATCCCCATGACAGGGTCTTCTACCATGTGCTGCCACTTGCTGTGAGGCTCGCTCTTGGCCAGAGAGTCGCACTCGGACCCTTGGTCCTAGGGACGCTATATTACAGGCTGGATCAGCTAGTTCTGGCGATGAAAGAATCGCGTGGCCGCCTCGATGTCCTGACCTTTGTCAATATCAGCTTTTTGACAATGTGGGTTTTCGAGCGCTGGCCGTCTTATGCTCCAACTCCCCTCCCACTTGAGAAGTGGTGTCCCCCAGGCGAGACGGAAGCGCGCAACAGCGGAAGGGCTGCGAGATGGTTTGGAGCAAGCAACACCAAGTGCACTTGGAGTTTGATATGCGACAAACGAAAGGAGTTTACCGCTAGGCCCTATGCCACACGTGTTGAGAATGTGCGGTGGTTTTCAAAGCTATACCCTTCCAGAGGTATGGTCTTGTCAGAAGACCTTCTCTTTGAAAAGGGGCCGCATTTCCACGAACGCTATCGTGACTTCTTCTGTTGGTGTCTGCGAGGTTCTCTTCCTGCCCTTGCAGAGCATATTCGTGAGCTCGCGCCACGGTATGAAAGACTTACAGTGGATGTTGACCCTACTCGGGTCTCTCCTCAGTTTGGTTTTGATGCGGTGGCCCCATCGATCTGGCCCCAGTCCATTATCAGAGGGTGCTACAAGCGCTTGCTGACAAAGGAGTGCAAGACAGTCCTCATGAGCAATCTTCCCTTTGAGCAGCCTGCGGGAACTCGCAAGGGTGGTTGTTCCCAGAACTGGATCGCATACTGGGTTGCCCAGCAAACGAGGATTGAGACGGAGGCGGCGGCGCAGCCAGGAAAGGCCCCCTTGATCAAGAGAAACTCTTTTCCGTTTCGCCCCAATTGCAGTTTGAGCGAGTCTGAGTATGGTTGCTACTCGCTGTGGGACCGCGAGAATCATTTGTGCCCCGATTTCATTCTGAAGGAGCAAGTCGACGCAATCAAGAAGGGTGACACGCAGGTCATCAAATATAGCAAGGCGTTTGCTGAGGTAAGCAATTTCCTTATGTGCTTTGAGCCTTTTGATTTCCTCGCGCTGATGCTTTTCGTCCTGTATTGTTTAGTGTCACGTGCGGAGGTTCGCAGCTGGTGATCGTTCCAAATCGCTGGTGGACACCATTGTTGCCACCAGAAGGAGGGGGGAGTCGTACCGTCTAGCATGGAGGATGGATGCCGAGGTCGAAACAAAGGTTCGCAGAGCAATGAACACTTTTGCTGACTCGCTGATAGATAACCCTCCGGCTCCGTCTCTTCCTAGAGACGACCCGTCCCCTCCAGCGACTGCGGCGCCGAGAGCGAAGAGACCTAGTCAAAAGGGAATTACGATTTCTTCCCCTAGGAGTGCTCCAGCTTCTCCCCCAGTGAGGTCCCTTTCCATCAAGGACAAAGGCAAGGGTCGCATGCCCAGCAAAGTGCGAAAAGATCTCGCAGTTGAGACTTTCGTTCCATTCAACCAAGAGGAGGAAGAGAGACAGGAGCCCCAGGCAAGTGATGAAGAAGCAACAGTTGTGATGTGCGAGGAAGAATCAGGAGGTACTTCCGTCGCCTCTCCTTGCTCTTTATCTACACTTATTTGGAGTTCTTTTTCTTTGAACCAAGTATGTATTCGCAGATGATGATGATGAAGCCGTCGGTGGCCTTGTGGCCAAGAGGCAAAAGAAAGATGCCCATTCTGGCATTTCAGATGATCCTATAAACGAGGATGTTCTTGCTGAATCCCGGAAGACAGCCGCGGAGGCTGCTGAAAGAAGAAGGCAGCGAGAGGAAGAGGAGCTCGAGCTTGTGAAACAGCGGAGCCTCGAGGAGCTGCATGTTGACGACTTAGTGCGTCCAGCTGGCGAGGAAGACGAGCTTCCCGAAGAAGTGGCTCCTCATGTGGAGGAGGAAGATGAGGTTCCCGGAGAGGACGCAGCAGAGCTAGAGCAAGTCCAAGCGGACTTCGCAGAGATCGCAGGTGGCGATAAAGGTGAGATCTTCAATCTCGCAGTTACTTATAGAGATGTAATTGTGGGTGCGTTAAAGCACGGTGTGTCAAAGCCTGACATTCGCCGTTGGTTGGTAAGCAAATGTGGAGAACCCTCAGGTAATTATTTTGAGTGATATGCGCATACTAGGCTGTAGCCACTTGAGGCAAAATCATGACTGGTTTGCTCGCGTCCCAGGTCACGCTTCTCTTAAAGATTTGCTTAGTGAGGATACACTGATAGGGCACGGTTCCACGTCCCTAGTGTACGATGAGGATACCTCAATCCCACCTTCGCGTGGAGGTGCTTATTCTTAGCTTTAGTAAAGATAGTGAAATAACTTATAACACAAGTTACCTCATATTATCGCATTTGGTATCGCAGGTCATGCTGAGGAACCTGAGCTGGAGCAGAGAAGTCAGCCTTCTGCATCCCATGTTCCAATTTCGAGCTCCCATACCGAGAGGCCCGTCGCAGCTGCTGGACACGTAAGTGAGCGTCTCGAGGATGTCATCGAACTTTCCGATGATGTCGAAGCTGATGCTGTGCCGATGGACGAAGGTGTCCGTATTGGCGGTGAGGAAGAAAGGACAAGTGATGCTAACATTTTCGCATCTGGGAGTGTCCGTCCAGCGACTTCGGCTGTCCCTTTGCCTCCGGCGATGACTGAACCGGAAGCACCTATTCCTGCGTGGAGCATTTGGGGCTCGCAGGTTGGGAATGTAGTCGCAGCTGGTGCGGCCTACACTCTTCCTCCTGACTATGAGAGGTTGGAGCTTGCAGCTGATAGGAGAGCCATGGAGCGAGGGCAGTCTTCGAACAACCCGGTGGCCCGCATCCCTTCTCTTCATGAAATTCTGGAAGGCACTGGTAAGTAAAGATTTACCGTTCGCACGTCGCATTATTTGCTTGCGAGTTCTGGCATTATAACCATTTTTGATGTCTCAGGTCTGAAGCAAACCGATGTAGACTGGGTGGTTCGAATGCGTCTCAGATACCCCCGATCGTTCGTGAGATCTCTGGAGATCGGACCTTTTGACAGGAGGCTATTCCTTACTGAAGCCATCTGGATACTGGAGCAGCTGTCTGCGGCTACACCTGCGACCATTTCGGCCCAGAGTGCTGAATTGCTGTGTGGCATGTGCCAAAATCTCTTGTTCAAAGTCCAAGGCAGACTTGGTTTCAAATTCCTCAAGGACAGAGTTACACTGATTCGCGCAGCTGTAACTTTGAATCTCGGTCACCAGAATCTCGCAGCTGAGATGCAGAAGGTGGAGCAGCAAAAGCAAAAGGTTGATGAAGCTGTAAAGCTGTATCAGGAAATGAATGCCAAGTGCGAGCAACTGAAGCAAGAAGTGAAACAGGTGGAGAAGCTGAGCGAGCAGTTCGCGCCCCAAGACTCCTTAATCAAGAATTTGTTTTGACTTTTCGAATTTTGAAAAGAAAACAAGAAAATGGCTGAGACATTAATGTAATGTTTTGAAACATTAATGTGATATTGCTAGGGTTTCTCCACCCTTTTTTTTTAACAACAAACACTGAGTTTGCCCGTTTTGCCCTTTTCGGGATTTGATTGGACATTTCTGTGCATATCCAATTATGACATCAGCAATTGATCTTCTGCTTGATTTTCGCGCTAATTTCTCGGCAGATAAGCACGCTTCCGTTGGGAAGTCCATCCGAATCATGACTATCCGTCATTTATTAGGATACGCAACTGAATCGTCGTAGCCTTTAGTAGGGTAATTGATTGTTACCGCTTTTCAAGGCGTAAGTGATTGAACTTACCCTCTTTTTGAATTTTGCTGACTCATCTTAGGCGACCGAAGAGTCTCCACAGGGTCTATATAAACCCTGTCTTTGCCATTTGGGTTCTTCATCCCAAACATGTGCTTTGCCGTGAGTCCTTACGACTGCTGGCTTCAACGCTTGTTTTTCGTTGATTCATGGCAACTTCAAGCTTTGAATCCTGAGTTTGCGCTTTGTGCCATAGAAATAGTTTCCAAGATCCACTTTATGAGGCTTACTGCTGTTTATAACCGTCATAAAGAGGATGCAGATAATACCTCATGTGTATTCGAAGAAATTTCTTCGTGTATTATGTGTGCAGGTCATGTTTCCGGCCGCCTCGTGGCGAGGTGCAGCGCCGAAGTGACCGTGCTACCATCTCGTAATGAACGGCGTGATTCTTCTTCAGCATCTCCCAAGAAGAATCCGTCACTTTCATGTTTGTGATCCCGGAGTGACGAACCGTCGCGTTCATCCCCGTCTACAAGGAGCCCTTGCCCTTTGGAGCTTCTGCTTGCCTGTAGATCGCCGGAACCGGTGGCTCCTTGGGCAAATGTTATGGGGAGCCTATCTGACAACGGTCTTGTCGGATAGCGGAGTGTCGAGCGTACGGCTTCATGTGGCTCTTTTTAGAGCAAGATCCCCCTCGCTACAGATGTTCACCCACAGATCTGGGCATCGTGTAGCCGGCGTTTGAAGCCAGGGCGGTTCATTCTTTGCAGTCCGGGTTTCCGTACCGTTTCTCTGCTGGCTTATCAGCCATTTTTCGAGTGTATTGTGAGCCGTGTTGGCTGTGTAGTTAGATTCGAGCTTTTCGCTTGTAAGCTGCTATCTAGATAGATAAATTGTAAGTCATTTGACTCATGATGATATATAGCTTTTGTACTATTTGCTCTCTTTGCAACAAAATACAATTTCGCATGCGTTTCGGCTTGTTTTGCCTTGCATAATGCCATGTAATGATTTCACATATGCGACGTCAATGCGCAGATGTTTCGCTAGATCATTCGAGATCATAATTTCGCAGTTGTGCCATCTTGACAAATGGGCTTGCAAGTGGTCGTATGAGATCACGTTCACAACTTTGCTATCATAACAGATAGTTTTTTTTTAACAGATCGATTGAGATCATTGAGCGGTGTGAATTGCTACCATAGAAGATAGGCTTTATTAGAGGATTGCTTGAGATAATTTCTCGCATGAATTGCTATCGCAGCAGATAGACCTTTAGAAGATCTAGCAAGATGGTTCTGCAGTTACGTTATCATTGTAACATACGGACTTGGGTGATCAACTAAAATCACTTTGCGTATAAATTGCTACCGTAACAGATAGGCTCGAGAAGATCATATAAGATCGCATTTGAGTAAACCGCTATCGTGAGAGATAGGTTTTTGATGATCGATTGAGATTGGCTTAAAAAGATCATACAAGATCGCATTTGCATCGGCTGCCATCATAAGGGATGGGCTTTAGGTGATCAATTAAGATTACGTTTACGTTGAGTGCTATCGTGAGAGATAGGCTTTAGATGATCATTTAAGATCGCATTTGCATTGGTTGCCATCGTAAGAGATGGGCTTTTAGATGATCAGTTAAGATCGCGTTTAGGTTGACTGCTATCGTAAGAGATAGGCTTTGGATGATCACTTAAGATCGCATTTGCATTGGTTGCCATCGTAAGAGATGGGCTTTTAGATGATCAGTTAAGATCACGTTTAGGTTGACTGCTATCGTAAGAGATAGGCTTTGGATGATCACTTAAGATCGCATTTGCATTGGTTGCCATTGTAAGAGATGGGCTTTTAGATGATCAATTAAGATCACGTTTATGTTGACTGCTATCGTAAGAGATAGGCTTTGGATGATCACTCAAGATCGCATTTGCTATCGTATGAGATAGGCTTTGATGATCAATTAAGATCGCATTTGCGTTTGCTGCTATCGTAAGAGATAGGCTTTGATGATCAGTTAAGATCGCGTTTGCGTTTGGCTGCTATCGTAAAAGATAGGCTTTAGATGATCGATTGAGATCGCGTTTGCTATCGTATGAGATAGGCTTTAATGATCAATTAAGATCGCGTTCGCTATCGTAAGAGATAGGCTTTAATGATCAATCAAGATCGCGTTTGCTATCGTAAGAGATAGGCTTTGATGATCAATTAAGATCGCATTTGCGTTTGCTGCTATCGTAAGAGATAGGCTTTGATGATCAGTTAAGATCGCGTTTGCTATCGTAAAAGATAGGCTTTGATGATCATTTAAGATCGCGTTCGCTATCGTAAGAGATAGGCTTTGATGATCAGTTAAGATCGCGTTTGCTATCGTAAAAGATAGGCTTTGATGATCATTTAAGATCGTGTTTGTATTTGTTACTATTGCAGCGAATAAAACATTGCTAAAAGTAATATCAAATTAAATATAGCGATATAAACAGCTAGAAATATGAATTTCTCATTTGGGAGAATTCTTTTATTATGACATTCTCATACGGGAGAGATAGGCTTACAATCCTCTCATATGGGAGAGGAGATTGCGAATATCGTAGCCACATGAGACATTAAGCAACGTTATCATAAAACGTATGAAATAAGAGGAGTCAAGGATAGTACTTCTTGATCCAGCGCATGTTGACTGAGCTTGGAGTTGAGGTTGTGCCATGCAACCTTCGTATGCTGCAGTAGCCGCTATCGAAGACTTCTGTGACTTCGAAGGGTCCCTCCCAATTGGCTGCGAACTTTGGGTGAGTTGCTTCTCGCATGCAGTGATCAGATGCGCGCAAGACCAGGTCGCCAACTGCGAAATCCCGTCGCTGGACTGTCTTGTTATAGGCGCGAGCGATTCTCTCTTGGTACCGCTTGTTAGTCCTTTGGGCTTGTTCTCGCTTTTCTTCCAGCAAGACTAAATCATGATCGCGTTGATTTTCATAGAGTGCATGGAAGGCCAGCCTTGCCGAATTGACTCTGACCTCCGCAGGTACCACAGCTTCGGCCCCATAACATAGTAGAAATGGCGAGGCCCCTGTAGGTGTCCTTGGAGAAGTTCTGTAGGCCCACAGAGCTGTGTTAAGGGAGTCGGCCCACTTCTTGTGGTCATCTGCGACCATCTTGCTCAGAATTCGCAACAGCGTTTTGTTAGTCGCTTCAGCTTGTCCATTTCCCTTTGGATAATAGGGGGTGGAGCATATTTGCCTGATATTGTACTCCGCGAGTTTCGTAGCCACCTGACGATTAACAAAAGGAGTACCGTTATCTGAAAGAATAGTGTTTGGGATACCAAACCTGCATACGATGTTTTCCTGGATGAAGTTAACCACAGCCAGCGCGTTTGCCGTCTTTAGTGGTACTGCTTCCACCCATTTGGTGAACAGCTCGGTTGCAGTGAGAATGAAGTGGTTCCCATGTGACGTTGGTCGGATGGGGCCAATGAAGTCCAGAGCCCATGTATGAAATGGCCATGGCGTCCCTAATGCATGTAGATCCACGGCAGGAGCGTGCACTAGGTTCCCTTTGAATTGGCATTCTTGGCAGCGTCGCACCTTGGTGCGGCAATCGACTTCCATCGTGGGCCAGAAGTATCCGATTGAGAGGAGTTGTCTGCATAATTTCGCACCTCCCTGGTGTTCCACCTGATGAGAAAGGTCCATGACTTCTTGTGCTTCCCTGCCGTCTAGGCATCGCAGCAAGTTACCTTCGTGACCTTTTCGCCAAAGCAGGTTTTCCTGAACCAGGTATCGAGAGGCTTTCCTCTTCAATTTGTCGGCTTCTTTTCTCGATTCGGGTACGGTGCCCTGGGTGAGGAATTCAAACAATGGCTTCCTCCTGTCTGTGTCGTCATCGGTTAGAGCGACGAGTAGAGAATCTTTGATTAGCGCGCAACTCTCGCACTTCCCTTGTATCAGGGCTGCAGCTGTTGACATGCCTGGCCAATGAATGCCATATCTCTGAGCTTTCCTGTAGATTGACACCTCGCTTTCTCCGCAAGCGTGTTGGTGAATCTTTTCTAACAGCTGTTGTCCCTCTTGCTCGGAGACACATCGCATGAGTATTCCTCCAGGACCCTTGTAGTAAAGGGTGTTGTCGTGGATGCAGTATCCTTTCGTGAGCACCCAGCTTTCGCTACTGGTGCCTTTCGCAATAGCTTGCAAGATTGCTTTTCGCCAGTCTGCGCCATCCATGTGTTCATCGTCGCACGCATCCTCTGTTAATGCCGACGATGTTCGCACTCCGATGGAAATCCTTGCGGGGCATTTGTCTATGCTGACCTTAGATCCCAGAGTTGCTAAGGCGTCTGCATGCCTGTTGTCCGCTCGGGGCTTGTGCTCGTATTTCACGTCGCAGAATTGCTGCATCAGCTTTTGCACTAGGGTACGGTATGGCAGGAGGTTGATCTCCTTTAAACCATATTCGCCCGAGGCCTGCTTAACAATCAGCTTGGAATCTCCCATGACTGTTAAGTTGCTCACTTCCAAAGCTTTCGCCGCACGGAGCCCCGCGATCAGAGCCTCGTATTCCGCCTCATTGTTCGTGACTGCGAAGTTAAGTTTTGCGGACATCTGTATGACTTCACCGTCCGGCTTTGTCAAGACTATCCCAATGCCTCCACCTTTTCTGGTTGACGAACCGTCGAAGTGGAGGGTCCAATAGGGCACGTCAATCGCGTAGATTTCAGGGCCTTCGAGCTCTTCCTCGATCACAGGTTCGTGACTGTTGTCGGGGAACTGTGCCAACAGATCTGCTACCGCCTGCGACTTGATCGCTCTTGGTTTCACGCATGTGATATCGTATTGAGAGATGGTCATGTACCATTTCGCCAATCTTCCGCCCGGAGTAGTGTGAGTTAGCAGGTATCTTATGGGGTCGCTTTTGGTGACCACCACTACTTTGTGCGATGCAAAATAGTGTCTCAACTTCTCTATTACGAAGAATAAAGCAAGGCAATGACGTTCGATGTCCGTGTACCTTGATTCAGCAGGCTGCACAATGCGAGAGATGTAATAGATAGGCCTCTCTTGTCCCTCATAGATCTGAGCCAAGAGCGCTCCTATAGACTTCCTTGTCGATGTAAGGTATAGCAGAAGCGGCGATCCCAGTTGAGGCGCGATCATTATCTTTGGGGATGTGAGTAGCTCCTTTAGCTTTTCGAATGCGGCTTCGTGATCAGGAGCCCAGTTGTACGCGGCGTCCTTCTTGAGGAGAGCGCTGAAGCAGCACGTGATTTCGGCGATTGCTGGGATGAATCTCCGCAGATATGACAATTTTCCCAAGAATGTTTTCAAGGTACTTTGGTCGTGAGGTGGCGTCATGCTGGTGATGGCTGACACTTTCGCAGGGTCAGGCTCGATCCCTTGGCGATGAACTACACATCCCAAAAACTTCCCCGAAGTCACGCCGAATGCGCATTTCATGGGGTTCATTTTCAGTTGAAAGCTCCTGCATCTGTTGAACACCTTTCGCAGGTCTGCAAGGTGATCTGCTTCATGCTTGGATTTGACTACCAAGTCATCCACATAAAATTCCACTTCTTTGTGCATCATGTCGTGGAATAGAGCCATCATGGCCCGCTGATAGGTTGCGCCTGCGTTCTTAAGACCGAATGGCATTACCGTATAGTTGAATACCCCCACGGGAGTGATGAATGCAGTTTTCCTTGCATCTTCGGGGTCATCTTGATTTGGTTGTACCCGCTGAAGCCGTCCATGAAACTGAACATGCGATGGCCTGCCGTTGAATCAATGAGCAAGTCGATGTTAGGCAGTGGGAAATCGTCCTTAGGACAGAAGCGATTGAGATCTCGGAAGTCCACACAGATGCGGAGCTGTCCGTTCTTCTTCACCACTGGCACGATGTTGGCCAATCATGTGGGGTGGTGATTTGGCTCTATGAACTTGGCGTCTAGGAGTTTGACGATCTCCTGTTTGATCTTCACGTTGAGTTCTGGCCTGAAACTTCTGGTGCTTTGCTTGACCGGTTTAGACCCTGGGATGATGTCTAAACGGTGCATGGTGATGCTCGTGTCCAGACCCGGCATTTCGTCATATTCCCATGCGAACACGTCCTTGTATTCGGTTAGGAGCTGCAGCAGTCCTTGTTCCTCTTCGCTTGTGAGGTCCGCACTCAGGAAGACTGGTCTTTTCTTTTCCTCGTTCGGGCTGAGGAACACTTCCTTAAGCTCTTGCTTTTGCGGTCTTGGCCTGTCTTCCATGCATTCGGGCGCTTCTTTGAGTTTCTCCTCTGGAGTGCCCTGTGTTGGCTCTTCTGTCAGCGCAACTTGCTCGATTTGATTGATTTGCCCAGGGACATCCCCATGCCCGTGTGAGGACGTCCCCGCGCACCTTCATATGCGGTAGCATTTCTTCCCGTTGGCGTAGAAGCTCTCTATCTCCTTGCCCTCGGGGTCATGCTTTGCGATCCTCTTCAGAGTGTAGACACTCTTGCGATGATATGCGATGCGCGGCGCCTCTTCGTGAGTAGGCGGCTTTTCTTTGGCATCTCCCCTTGTCACCATCACGCCTGCAGGTGACTGGTCCTTGATGTCCTCCCAGAGAGGTAAAGGAGTAGGGTTGAATGGTCCGGGTGTTTGCTCATTCGCCATCTCGGTGAACCACACCGCCTCGCTGAGATGCGCTTCGTCCAGGTTGAACGGGTTAGTTGAGGCCGGTATCTCGACAATCCTGTCGTTCCAGATAGCTTTCATCACTTGGTGAGCCGTTGAAGGGATTGCGTCAAAGCGATGAATCCAGGCCCGACCTATGATCATGTGATATGTGGTGTTCGCGTCTATGACATAGAACTTCGCCGAGCACTTGATTTTGCCGATCTGAACGCCCAGGCGGATCCATCCGATCGTCATTCTAGAATCGCTCCCGAATCCCACCAGCGGGGATGGACGTTTGACTACCTTGTGCTCGGGGATCCCTGCTAGCTTCAGTGTATGGAGTGGAACAACATTGACCGCTGCTCCTCCATCGACGAATGCTCGCTTGAATTCGACGCCGTTGATGATGGCGGTCACGTACAGGGGCCTCTGGTGGCTCGCATCTGTCTTCTTGTCGCTGGCAGAAAAGGTCATAATCTTTTCTGTGGAACGGGATGCCCTGACGACTTTCCCGTTGGAGACCACAAGGTCCTCCTCGTAGTCCTCTGCTACCCTTAAGATTGCTTTTGTCATGTCCGCTCGACATTTTTCGGAGAAATTCATCTCGTTGAAGAATTTGTCGAAGCCGTGCGACCCTTTCATGCGGTCGGCACGCTCATCTTCTGTGTCCATGCTGTAGTCTTCATCTTCATGGACTTCAGCAACGATGGGCAGACCATCCTCTGCGACTTCTTCCAAGTCAACTATCGAGATCATGGCGACCTCTTTGCCTTTTGAGCCCGAATCTGTATGGGTAGGCAGCGGGTTGTTGCGCACATCCTTCCGATGGTCGCTGACGATGAGTTCGCCGCTCTTCATCTTCTGATCGAGCGTGAATCTGAGCTTCTTGCACTCGGCTGTGGGGTGCATGACCTTGCCGTGGTATTCGCACCACTTAGGGTCCCTCGTCATCTCCTTGGAGGGTGCTTTCTCGAGCGGTGGGAGGACGCCGTCCTTACGCCACTGTCTGCAGAGATCGCTTGCTTCCCCCACCGAGCATGGTAGAGGCGGTGCATCGAAGTTTGCAGCCTTCGCTTGCTTCTGGGGCGAAACTGTATTTACTTCAGCTTCGCGTCCCCGCTTGTAGCCAAATCTGCCGATCTTATAGGTGGTGCCGCTCGCAGGTCGTTCTGGAGCGCTCTTCTTTCTCTGTCTCTCAACAATGGGCTCGATGTTCATCGTGCATTCGATGAGCTTTGAAAACGTCGGTGTTTGCAAATTGATCAGCATGCTTTTGTATTCGTCTCGCATGCACTGCAGGCATATCTCTACGAGCCGACTTTCGAGCATTGGATCCTTGCATTCCAAGGATTTCGCTCTGAATTTCTTGATGAAAGTGATTCCATCTTCCTCGCGTTTCTGATACATCCGTGAGAGATGGATCATCGTCACCTTTTCTTCCATCTGGAAGAACTTGGTATAGAACTTCTGGACCATGTCGTCCCAAGTTTTCACAGATCCGGCCTCCAATGTTCGGTACCATTTGTATGCTACATTCCCAAGAGTTTTTGGGAATTCCCGCATCAGCAGTTTGGGATCGGCTCCGTATGGACCCATGACATCGATGAAACGCATGACATGCTCATGAGCGTTTCCATTGACGTCCTCGAACTTGTCCCATTTGGGAGCCTTGTACCCCGCCGGGTTAGGCATGAGATAGATCTCTCGTGGGATGGGTGGATCGTTGTCTAGCTTCGGGATGATGGTATCCGCGAACGACTGATGAGCCAAGATGGAGTCCACGCGCTTCTGCAAAGACGTCATGCATTCTGGAATGCTTCCCTCGGTAGTTGACGGAGGGGTTGCCGTAGGCGGTGGCGACACATATGCTGCCGGAGGATTGGGAGTGTATTGGCTACCCGCGTTTCCCCAGATTGTCGCTGGTGGAGGCAGAGTGTACTGCAGAGCTGAGTTGGACGCCAAAGCCGGGGGCTGAGAGGCGTGAGCAGCAGGGGGCAGCATTTGTGCCGTTGACCCTTGGACCGAAGGCAGCTGCGTGGCCGACGGTGGAGTTTGCAGATGAGGGTTGGGAGGCGTGGCCGACACTCCCAATCCTGGAGCGGAGGGGGTTCCTCCTCCCTGGGGGATAGCGGTGGCAGGTGGAGGATTTGGCGCAAGAGTGCCCAGAACGGCCAAGATCCGTTCTAACTGCGCGGACTGAGACTTGAGAGCTTTTGCCTGACTTTGGACAGTGGCGTCCAAAGACTCTAAAGTTGGCGCCTCGCCGGGAGTCGTCGGAGTACGGCGAGCCTCGTTTCCCGAGGGAGTTTCAGTGGAAGGAGATCGGTTGCTGACATCGTCCTCCTGAGACATGGTTGCTTTTGCTGGTAAGTTTCACGTCGGGTTCACCAAAATGTGCACAAGAGATTCCGGCGGGGAGACCTCCGTGTACACCGTACGTAGTGGATCAGGGATCGCACAGGAAGAATAGGGGTGTGTGTAGGGAGAGAGCAAGTCAGTAGCAATGTCTGAGAGAGAGACAGAGGTTTGGCAGAGCTTCCGCGTATGGCAGTGTGTCCTCCTTTGTATGGAAAGGTTAACGATATATATATACTGGAGAACGTGGCCGTTGTAGTGTGGTTAATGCGCCCATTGATGGCGGCTTAATTAGCTTAACCATAACGGCACGTTCGTCCGAGTATATAGGAACCGTTAGAGCACGTGGTGCGCGAGTACCGGAACCGTTACGAGGTTGACCGGGTTTGACCGGATTGACCGGGTTTGACCGGATTGACCGGGTTTATGGAGCTCGTGCCATAAATCTCTCAAAACAGTTACTAAAGGTCGCGCGCGGGCTTGGCTCGCACGCGACAGGGCTTACTCTAGCCTCCAGACCACAAAGTCCCTACAAGTCCCGTGCAGTGGTATGCGAGGGCTCTGTCTCGCAGCCCCCACATGGATCAGCTCGGCTGGTGATCCTGTGTGTGTGGAGCACAATATGGTGTGCCGGATGGTTGCCACGTGGCCTAGATCTGCCATGTCATAAAGCAGTATCTACAACTATCTAATATTTTGGCATATGTAATTATGTTTATATTGTAGTAAGTTTATATTTTTAGAAAATAGTTTTATTGATATTTAGGATTAATTATTTTCTCTATAAATAACATTTTACTACCTCATAAGTTAATAGTAGAGGTTATAAGTATTATTATATAAATGGTTCTTGTACTTTTTCTTAATAATAATAAGCTAGTTTTATATGTATGTATGTACCATTTTTTGTGTCTGTGTGTGTGTGTGTGGGGGGGGGGGGGGGTTAATATGGGATTGTATGCATTGCATATAGGACCTTATATGTGTATTGACGTTTTTAGCAATATATTGATTAGGGATACTTGCTATTGTAGATCCCAAGTTCGTAGGAGGTGAGTTCGTTGAGGACCCCTATTGCTAGTTTTCATGCCTGCTTGTGTGTGAAGCCCTCTCCATTACCAAGTAAGTTAATATGCACAACACTTTTAACTATCAAATGTGTTGTTTTTGTGTGAGTTATCTCAAACTGCACATTCGATTTCCGCTTTTCAATACTTTGAGTTTTTTAGCGATTTATTATGAAAGCATGTGGTTTATTCAAACTTGTGGCGTATTAATCTCGTGAATTAATGAAGAATAAATGTATGATAATGGAATTGGGAACGATGTGCAAAGGATGCGCGTGAAGGCTACTGCCAGGGACACACATGTGATGATTCCCCTAGGGTACATACCCTATTATTTATTGTGAAAACTATGAGTACTACCTATGCATGTTTAGGTAACAACTGTATAGAGGTGTCGACACTTATGATCTCATAAGTTATTTTAGAGAGAATTGGGATCTGTGATATTCCAAGAAGCACCCTACTATATTATTTATTCCATCGTGGCCTCTCTGTCCACATCGTACCTGTTGGGGCTCGTGTTCTACACCTCAACCAAATAAATGAATAAAATGTGGTTACTGCCTATCTTACTGCTTATCTCCTCGCGTTAGCCGAAAACTCTATTTTTACATGTTGTGGTATATTCTTACCCAGTTTTACTTATAAAATGTTTTTCTGCATCATCTTTTTCTATTTTAATACCGCATGTCAAGAATAAGCTATCGGGGGTGGAAACGCGTGCACAAGTAAAAGTTAAGGATCATGGCTAGCAACACTTTCCTTTTTTAGTAATTTCATTTGAATTTTAGACAATGTTTCATCTCTACTTTAAATAATGTAAGGAGGGTTTATCCTTTACTTTTTTAATAAATTCTTTTGAATACCGTTAAGTTGTACTAGCAAGGAACAATAGGTTCATGGGATGTTTCACTTATTACAAGACCATAAAAAAATGATCGAAAAATTGCATCTTTTTACGATCGAAATCACCGGGTCAAAGTGACCCAGTTACGGGTGAAAAAGTCCAAATGGTGCAAAAGATGTGGGTAATGATGTGTTTTGATGATGGCCATGACGTAGGATAGTGGACATTCTTCATTTCATTGTAGCTGACAATGTCCATCATCTTTTTTTTGTCCTGTAGTGTATAATTTTCAACTATTTGATGGTGCCATGGACGTAAACAAATTGGCCATTCTTCTTTTCTCTTTTTTCTCACTTACTAGCAATACATTTTCTCATCTTTCCCACTTCTAGCTATACAACTTTCATCTCATTTACATGGCCACAAATTGGAATGATGTTTATGATAATTGTTTTAATTATGACAAGGAATTGATAGATACAGTTACAGCAAATATAGCGGCTGATAACGCCTAAATAGGGGTTATCTTGTAGCCCGATTTGACGTACCTTTGTGCCGGAAAGTCATGTTTTAGCCAGAATTCACCCTCTTAAGGCCTCGATTTTAGGAATGAGTCGTTTATTTGCTCTTCATAAAATTTTGCATTTTCAGTACTTTTATTGGATATTATCGCGGGTGTGTTCATGTTGCCTATGCAGGAACAGGGCTCGGGAATGCAACATGATTTGTTCGGGAATGCAGCAGGAGGAAAAAGAGGCAGTAAAAGAGCATAGAGGCTTGCTGTGTGCGTATTTTACGCACAGTCCTGCGTATTATTCGCACACAGGAAGACAGAGGGGCATTTTTAGCAGCTTCTTAGCCCCTGTCTGCGTATTTTACGCACAGTCCTGCGTATTATACGCAGACAGGGAAGAAATATACGCACAAAGGAGGAGAGAAGGCACAAATTGGCTACTGTGTGCGTAATTTACGCACACTTGTGCGTATCATATGCACATAGCAGGAAAAATGCGCAGAAATCAGCATAAGTCAGGCTGCTGTCTGCGTATTATACGTACAGGAGACAACACAAATTTTGAGGCGGTTTCGGTCAGTGGCAATTTTGTAAATAAAGGCAAGTTCCAGAAACGTTTTCAGCATTATATAAAGACTCGTCCTGCCTTGGTTTTAAGACAGTATACATCCTAGGAGAAGTCTGAGCATCCCTGGAGAGCACAGAAGCGCAAATCTAGATCCGAAGACTTAGTTTGATCTTATTCTCTCTCTTAATTTCAGAAACTTTGTTAATTAATTATGTCGTTTAGTAGCTAAACCTTTTACCTAGGTTCTCGGTGAACCTAGGGTTTCGTTTTCAGACATTACTCTGCAGTTTGATTATGAATTCATGATTACGTTATCTTAATTCAGCAGTATGATCAGTTATTCTGTCTTTGTTATTATCGTTTATGCATGATCGGTGTCGCGAACCAGAATTGCTACAGACCCGAGCCTGTAGGCGAAAACGGCAGGTTAGAGTTAGGAAGAAAAGGCAGGATTTAGTACCTTACCCTGATAGACCGACCAGAGAAAGGGAGATAGGGCTAGCCAAAACGTATAGACCAACTGTTAGAGAATTTGACTCGGGCCATCAGGACAGGTTAGAACGAGACTGTAGACTTAGGCAGCTTAACAGGAATCCGAAAGTCTGCAGGATCGTGACAGCGGTGGAATCTGAAAGGTTACTGCACAATCGGTACGTGGCACAGGTAATTAAAATTGTTGAGTGTTTTCATATCAAACAAAGAACGAAAATCTGAAGAAACCCTAGGGGATCCTAGGACCTAGTATTCAAACCCTAGATTTTACAAACCTCAAGATTTTCAAAAAACCGACACAAAAAGTATTTACGTTTATTTGTTTATTTTTAGTTCTTAGCTAGTAATCACACCTTACACTACTCCTCCTTTTACACTCTGCAAGTTAAATCTGATTGCTCGACTCAAAGCAGTCCTCGTGGGAACAATTACCCGAGTTGAAATACACCCGACATTACTCGATTCGTACACTTGCGAATAGCACGTTAGTTTGCACATCAAGTTTTTGGCGCCGTTTCCGGGGACTATTTAGGGTTAATTTAGTTATCAGAATTAGCTTTCAGAGTTTTCATTTTTCAGTTTCGTTACTTTTCTTTTATCTCACTGCTTATTGAATCACTGTTTAGTTGATGCCCAGATTGCCTCCCGATTTGGTACCACCACTCGATAATCCAGAGAATCTTTACACCGAGCAGAACTGCAGAAATCGAGAAAGCAGAATGGCAAACAACCAAGGAGACCGTCATGAAAACCCAGCAACCGACCGAGAGGAACCAGATACACGTACCCCAGCCCAGATGGCTCGGTACATCGAAGAGCTTATAACGACAGGCTTTGCGGCCCGTAACAACCAGAGGACATATAACCGGTCTGGGAAGGCGTTAGTGGAGAACTTCGAAGTCTCCACGGAGGGGGGGGGCATGAACGAGCTATTGTGGTGCCCGAGATCACCGCTTAACACTTTGATATAAAACCCTCCACCATCCAGACTGTGCAGACCCTCTGCCCGTTTTATGGCAAAGCCGACGAAGACCCGAACGACTTTATTGGGAAGTTCGAGGATTACTGCAACAAGGTCCGATACAAGGGAGTAGACGCAGGGGAACTTATGCTAATTCTGTTCCCTTATTGCCTATATGGAGTAGCCAAAGACTGGCTCGAATCCCGACCACCCTGATTCATCACTACATGGGAGGGGTGCGTCACGAATTTTCTAGCAAAATTTTACCCCGCCTCCCGGGTCATTCAGTTGCAAAGCGAGATTCTGTCATTCAAGCAGAAGATGGGGGAGATGGTGGTAGACGCATGGGACATATTGATGAGATTGGTGAAAAGATGCCCAAACCACAGTTTTGGAGACGCAAAGATCCTTCAGGTATTCTACCATTCCTTAGACAGGGAGAGTGTTGACAGGATTGACAGAGAAGCCGGGGGAAACTTCCTGTACCATGTGGACAAAGATGGTGCATACGACCTCATGAAGCAGTTAGCCAAGGAGGACACTCGACTGTTTGACGATCGCAGGATGACGGCTAGAGCCGAGCCAGCGGAAGACGACCAGATAGATAATTTGGCCAAGATCGTTCAATACTTGGTTAAGAAAGTCTACTCGGACATGAAAGTTGTTGCGGCAATAGGAGAACCTGAATTGGACACAGCCATTGAGGAGCTCAGAACCGAAGATAACAATTACGTACATCAGCAGTGGGACTTGAGCCGATACAAACCGGGTACGAGAGATCATCCCTGGTTCCGGTATGGAAACCCGAATTCTGCAGTTTATGCACCGGGATTCCAGCACAGGCCACCGGCTCAGCAGCTGCACCGACACAGCACGTTCTGCCAGGACCATCTGCACAGCAGTACGATGCTCAGATGAAGAAAATCGAGTCCATGTTTCCGGCCATGGAGTCCCGGTTCGCGCATATGGACGCCCTGACAGCCAACGTGCAGACCACCAAAACGTCATTGCGCGCTTTGGAGGTACAAGTTGGGCAGTTAGCACAGCAGCTAACGGAGAGACAGCCAGGATACTTGCCCTCGAATACAGTAAATAATCCACGTGCTCGGATCAATGCCATCACCACTCGGAGTGGATTAGCACTATCCACAATATCATAGCCACGCTCGTGCAGAAAAATCGAAAGAAGTTGAACGCAAACTGTCTGGCCAGGATAACAGCTCAGTCGACCGCCACCAGCCGAAGGGCTCGGTTGAGCCCGATGCAGTGCAGAACGAGAAGGATGCAGAAACGGTACCTGTCTCGAAGGAGGTGCCATACCCCTTGAGGACATGAAAGAGGGAAGATAGCAACGACTACGCCAGATTTCTCGAGATGTTCAAGCAGCTACAGATCAACATACCCTTTGGTGAGGCTTTGGCAAAGATGCCCACTTACGCAAAATTCCTTAAAAACATTCTGTATGGTAGGAGGCGAATGAGCGATTTCGAGACTATAAACCTGACGAGAGAAGTGAGCAATTGTGTGAAGAATGGGCTACCGAGGAAGAGGAAGGATCCTGCCAGTTTTGTGATACCGGTCACCCTAGGTAATGCTTACACACGAAAGGCTTTGTGTGACCTAGGGGCCAGCATCAACCAAGTGCCGTTAACGATTTTCAAGAGTTTGAAAGTCGGTGAACCCCGACCCACCATAATTATGCTGCAGATGGCAGACAGATCCGTAAAACAGGCATACGAAGTTATCGAGGATATTTTGGTGAAAGTCGGAGAGTTGATTTTTCCGGCAGATTTCGTGATCGTGGACATGGAGGCAGGGGAGGTACCGCTCATACTGGGCAGGCCGTTTTTGGCCACTGGAGAAGCTATGATAAATTGCAAGAGCGGAGAACTGACCATGCAGATTAACGAAGACAAGGTTAAATTTAACGTCTTTAAAAATCTGCAACTGCCAAATTATTATGAGCACGAAGATATCTTTGCCATAGACGTGATTGACGAAGGCTGGGAAAACGAGGATATGGATCAGCTATGGGAAGAGATTGATAGCATGTACGGAGAAGAAAAATAGATGACTCGGTCCGAGCAGGCCATGAGAGCCGAAGACTGGATCGCTTTGCACTGGGACGAAGATGGCGGGCATAAGATGATCTTGGTTCTGTCACTCCAGGAGCCACCCGCACTCGAGCTTAAACCGCTCCCAAACCATCTCAGGTATGCGTACATTGGTAATAATAGTACTCTGCCCGTAATTGTTTCTTCTTTATTATCTCAGAAACAGGAGGAGAAACCGCTGGGAGTATTGTGAGAGCACAAGGATGCAATCGCCTGGACGATTGCGGATATTAAGGGGATCAGCTGACACGCTCCAACTGCAAGTGCACAGTTGTCGGTGCAGTAATAATCGGAAAAGTCCGGATTGTCGAACCCAAGGGACTTCGTGTAACTAACTATTAAGTTTGTTCTTTATGTGGGCAAAACGCAATTGTTTTGTGGTTCCTAATTCTACTAAAAATTCAAATAACAATTATCTCAAATAATTCAAAGAATTATTTCAAGATTAACGAGCACGAGTTGATATTGTTGTGTATCAAGTTTGATTAAATTCAGGATATCTCTACGGATCACTAGGAATGTCACACTACGTTGGATTTATGTTTTACTAACACGATAATTTCTTATTCTAGTTAAACGAGCAATTGTATATTGAAGATGTCTCAACCAATAACTATGCCTAAACTATCGTAACTGATTCCTCTAGCTTACTCAAGTTCAAACACGCATTACGATACTGATTTCTACTCTTGTTCTTAGCTAACTAGCAAGATTCCTCAACCCTAGATACGGCTAGTGTGTATTTCAATTTTCCGGGCAACGAACGTAGATTCCTCTATCGTTCATAACCTAGCACAATCCTATTAACACGTCTATCAATAGAAAAGATAAATTAGAAACATAAAATACACATAACTAAAGAAGAAATCATCAATTAAGCTCAAAAGCATGAGAGTAAATCCATAAACCACAAGTTGTAGTGATCAAACCCTAGTTTCCTACGAGATATCCCAAAATAAGGGTTTAGCTACTCATAATCATGTTCATAATACAAAGTTTCATGATCAAGTATCAAAAACTAGAGAAGAAACGAAGAAGAGAAGCCAAACGGATGATCCAAGCTCTCGACCTAGCTCCAAAGCACTCCAAGCACGACTCCCAAGGTGTGTTCTGATGTTGAATGTCGTTCCCCAATGTTTCCTAAGTCTTTTGTGGCTTCAAACTCCCAAAACTATGCCAAAATAGCGAAAACAGCCCAAAATTTCAGTTCTGGCCGCAGAGGTAATCGTACGATTACCTTGATGTAATCGTACGATTACTTGCCTCATAGGTAATCGTACGTTTACATCTAAGTAATCGTACGATTACTTCTGGATGAAGGTAACCGTACGATTACCTTTAGGTAAACGTACGATTACTTTTCATCTTCCACCTTTCAAACTCCATCTTCTTGCTCTTTTTCCTTTCGTCTCCACTTCCCGAGCATCCTTTGAGCCTCCAACCTTTCCGAAGTTCACTTTTGCTCCAATGTCACGTCCCGAGCTCCCGGTTCCTGAAAACCACAACACGAGAAACATACCGGAAGATCAAACGTGATAAAATATAGCCAAAATCAATGCAAAAAGTGCCCGGACTCATCATTAACGTGCAAAGACTCAACATGCTCAACTTTAGCAAGAAATGATCCAAAATCTATCAAAACGCATCGGAATACACGCAAAACGGTAAGGAAACATATAAGAATATAACTCCAAATATGGAGTTATCATCAGCCCCTCCTATTGCATGCACAAGATCAGGATTGAAGAAGGCAAGAAACCGGTGATTCATCCCCAGCGGAGACTGAATCCGAACATGAAGGAAGTTGTGCGCAAAGAGGTCATGAAGTGGCTGGAGGCAGGAATCATATACCCCATATCAGACAACACTTGGATCAGCCCGGTCCAGTGCGTGCCCATAAAGGGGTGTATTACTGTGGTATACAATGAGGACCAGGAACAGATTGCGCAGCGCACCGTTACAGGCTGGCGGATCTGTATGGACTATCGGAGGCTAAACGATGCGATATTGAAAGATCACTTCCCGCTACCGTTCATGGACCAGATGTTGGACAGACTAGCCCATCACGCCTATTACTGTTTTCTGAACGGGTGCTCCGGGTACAACCAGATTTGCATAGCCCCGGAAGATCAGGAGAAGACAATGTTTACCTGCCCGTACGGTATGTTTGCTTTCTGGCGCATGCCGTTCGGGTTGTGTAACGCTCCAACTACATTCCCGAGATGCATGACGGCGATATTTTCCGATATGATCGAGAAAAATCTGGAGGTCTTTATGGACGATTTTTCACTGTTCGGGGACAGTTTCGACGACTGCCTGCATCACATGGTCTAGGTTCTGATCCGATGCAAGAAGGCGAATTTAGTACTGAACTGGGAAAAGTGTCACTTTATGGTCACCGAAGGGATAGTGCTGGGTCACAAAATTTCCAGCAAAGGACTCGAGGTGGACAGAGCCAAGATCGAGGTGATAAAACAGCTTCCGTACCCAACAACCGTAAAGGCGATCAAGAGTTTTCTGGGACATGCAGGATTTTACCGTAGGTTCATCAAAGACTTTTCCAAGATCACAAAGCCACTATGATCTTTGCTCGGAAAATATGTGCCCTTTGACTTTGATGCAACATGTTAGCAGGCCTTTGACCATTTAAAGGAGAAGCTGACCACAACCCCGGTCATAACTACACCGGGCTGGTCACTTCCGTTTGAGCTGATGTGTGACGCCAGCGACTATGCAATTGATGCAGTTTTGGGGAAACGGAAGGACAAGGTCTTCCATGTGATATATTATGCAAGTCGGGTGCTCAACGATGCCCAGGTCAACTATGGCACTACAGACAAGGAACTGCTTGCTGTGGTGTATGCCCTGGACAAATTCATGTCGTACTTGGTCGGGTCAAAAGTGGTCGTTTTTACCGACCATAGTGCCCTGAAATATCTGCTGGACAAGAAGGACGCAAAACCGAGGTTGCTGAGGTGGGTATTATTGATGCTGGAATTTGATGTGGAGATCCGGACAAGAAGGGAGTTGAGTACGTAGTTGCGGGACACCTGTCCAGGCTTGAGAATGCTAAGGTGGACCCGATACCGATCAAAGAAAATTTTCCGGACGAGCACATCATGGCGGTCAAACTGGGGAGACCATGGTACTATGCTATAGCCAATTATCTGGTGAGTGGTACGCTTCCCGAGGACCTAACCCCGTCACAGCGGAAACGGTTTATTTCTGAGAGCCGGCAGTATTTCTGGGACGACCCGTATCTGTTCAAGAAGGGAGACGACAATATCCTGAGAAGGTGTGTTCCGACTCACGAGGCCTGGAACGTGATCAAACACTGCCACTCGGCTCAGTGTGGGGGTCACTTCGGAGGGACCCGCACAGCACACAAGGTACTGTAGTCAGGTTTCTTTTGGCCGACACTTTTCAAGGACTGTCATGATTATGTTCAGGGATGTGATAGATGCCAGAGGACAGAGAGTACGTCACAGAGGGACGAGATGCCTTTGCCTATTTGGCAGGAAGTTGAACCCTTTGATGTATGGGGAATCGACTTCATGGGGTCGTTCCTGTCTTCTATGGGAAATCTGTACATACTGGTGGCAGTGGAGACGAAGTGGATTGAGGCGATAGCGTGTCAGAAAAACGATGCAGCGACAGTTGAGCATTTTCTGAAATGCAATATATTTACACGGTTTGGGACCCCCAGAGCAATGATCAGCGATGAAGGGTCACACTTCATTAACAAAATGTTTGCCAGGGTGCTGAAGCAGTACGGGGTGTCTATCCATAAGGTATCGTTGCCTTATCACCCCCAGACTAACGGACAAGCTGATGTGTCAAACAGAGAGATCAAGGGCATTCTAAAAGAACCGTAAATCTGGGCCGAAAGGATTGGTCGATGAGACTGGATGATGCGCTGTGGGCATACAGGACATCCTTCAAAACACCGCTGGGAATGTCACCGTACCAGCTCGTATTTGGGAAAGCGTGTCACCTTCCGGTTGAGCTGGAGCACAAGGCCTATTGGGCCATTAAACTGCTCAATATGGATCAGAGTCTGGCCGGAGATAAGAGAAAGATGGCGCTGCTGGAATTACAAGAGTTCCACAGAATGGCATTTGAGAGCGCCGAAATTTACAAAAAGAAGACAAAGAAGTGGCATGATCATTGTATCACGCCAAAGCAGTTCAACGAAGGGGACAAAGTCCTTCTCTACAATACAAGAATGAGGTTCTTTCCGGGAAAGTTGAGATCTCGTTGGTCGGGGTCGTTCATCATCAAGAAGACATTCGCATGGGGGGCATTTGAGCTGGAGAATCCAAAAGATAACTCAAGTTTTAGGGTGAACGAAAATCGGATCTACTTTGACGACTCGTGATCGAACTGGAGGTAACTGGGTCGGGCCGTCGACCGTAAATTACAAGCGCTGGTTGGGAGGCAACCCAACGTAGTAAGTTTAATTTATTTTCAGCTTTTATTTTAAGTTTTGAATTTTGAGAGAGGTGAGATGAGTGTGTATTTAATGTGAACTAAGCATGTGCAGGCACAGCAGAGCAGACAAAGCAAACAAAAAGGAACAGAAAACTGCTGTGTGCGTAAAATACGCACACTTCTGCGTATAATACGCACACAGAGAGGAGAGAGAGAAAAATGACCCCCTAAACCCACGGTGTGCGTATTTTACGCACTAGTCGTGCCACTGAGGCCAAAATAACCAAAAGTTTGAAAATTTTGAAAACAAAAAAATTGAAATTTTGCTCCTGTCTGCGTATTATACACACACTGTGCGTAAAATACGCAGCCAGCAGCAAAATTTCGATTTTTTTTTTGCATTCTTTTCACTTCCAATGGCACTGTGTGCGTAAAATACGCACAATATGCGTATAATACGCACAAATACTCAATTTTTTACCATTTATATAGAGGGGCATTTTGGTCAGTTTAGCACTTAGGGTTATTAGAGGGGGAGGCCGGCCATGGAAAGCCATTTTTGGCTTCTTTCTTTCTCTCTCTACCTCCATTAATCTCAGCTCCAAGAACACCAATTCTCAAACGTGCCCGGATAAAAAATTGAAGGCATATTTGGAATCCCCTCGTTGCAAGGAGCACAGAACTAGCCTCGGTTTTCAGAAATCGACACCGAGCTAGTGTGGGGGTTGAAGGAAACCGAAGAGTGTTCTTGATGAAAATCTCAGATTCGTAGAGTTTGAATAAAAAACAGACAAATTCGTAGAAGGAAAGGTTGACGAGGAGGAAGAAAGCTACGTGTGGGTGGGCTCGGATTTTCAATCCGGCAAAGTTGATTTTCTGGTGTCTTTTCCGGCGACGTCCTTGCCGGATTCTGCACTTCACCCCCTTCGTCCACATGAGGAGTTAGTCGCATGCGAGACATCTTTCAGCACAAAATGGGTTCCGGGGGTTATGGGGTTTAATTGGTGGTTGTGCCGTTTTTCTACATCTTTGGTGATGAGGACGTTCGGTGGGACTGCACAGTATCATTTCGACTACAGGATCAGGGCTTCAGGATTAGTGTGGGGGTACTTCACATGAGGACATCTTTCGTACCCCACGACAGCAGTTTATTTTTACTCACTCAGCTTTAGTCAGTTTATTTATTATTATTCGTGTACTTATGTATGTATATGTAGCGTCTTATTATCTAGTAAAACAAAATATTTGAAAAAAAAAATAAAAAAAATAAGCAAGAAGGAAAAGAGAGAAATGTTCTAGTTTTGCAGTTTTTCAGTTGTTTATATTATTGAGTCAAAAAGCTGAGTGGGTAGCACGATTTTCGAGACTTTTACACCGCTTCACATTTGTGGCCGCGAGTACGGCGAAGACACACCGGGGGCCAGGGAGATTGAGAAGGCATGAACTTAAGTGTTTCGGGCAATTTTTCGGGAACTCGGTAAGGGGTGTGAGTTTGGAGAATTGTGAGAATGTCATAACGAGTAGGATTATGCCTTACCTATACATATACACATATATATATACTACCTGTTAGACTTAGAACCTTGATTCGGAAATATCTCGGATGGTAGGTTAACTAGGGATTTGCTCAGGTTGATAGAGAAAGTAACAGTACTTGGGTCGAGTGCTTAAATCCACCTAAGAAATCTGTTCAGACATACCGATCGCTTGCAGGGAAGTACTTTCTGGAAAAAGGGTGAGGTCTTGAGGACACACCAGTTACGTTTTGGAGATTGCCCGATCTCGCCAAAAATAGTTTGTCTTTAGTACGTTTTGAGTCTTTGTTTATTGAGTCTGTGTATATTCGGTCTTTCTATCGATTCGTCTGGTTATACGGTTCGGGTTGACAGAGTATGCAATTACAGGGAGTATGCAAATGTAGTGTATGCACAACAGGGTCGTTTTGCAAAGACAGAGTTGTATGCAATCAGGGAAGTATGGGATTGCTTGGGGGGAGCAATGTTTAGTGCGGGGGTATTTGATAACGCCCAAATGGGGGTTATCTTGTAGCCCGATTTGACGTACCTTTGTGCCGGAAAGTCATGTTTTAGCCATAATTCACCCTCAGAAAGCCTCGGTTTTAGGAATGGGTCGTTTATTTGCTCTTCATAAAATTCTGCATTTTCCGTACTTTTATTGGATATGATCGCGGGTGTGTTCGTGTTGTCTATGCAGGAACAGGGCTAGGAAATGCAACAGGATTTGTTCGGGAATGCAGCAGGAGGCAAAAGAGGCAAGAAAAGAGCAGAGAGGCTTGCTTTGTGCATATTTTACGCACAGTCCTGTGTATTATACGCACACAGCAAGACAAAGGGGCATTTTTGACAGCTTCTTAGCCCCTGTCTGCGTATTTTACGCATAGTCCTGCGTATTATACGCAGACATGGAAGAAATATAAGCACAAAGGAGGAGAGAAGGCACATAATTGGCTACGGTGTGCGTATAATACGCACAAGTTGTGCGTATTATACGCACACAGCAGAATAAATACGCAGAAATCTGCATAAGTCAGGTTGCTGTCTGCGTATTATACGCACAACTCTGTGTATTTTACGCAGTCAACACAAATTTTGAGGCGGTTTCGGTCAGTGGCAGTTTCGTAAATAAAGGAAAGTTCCAGAAACGTCTGAGCATCCCCGGAGAGCACGAAAGCACAAATCCAGATCCGAAGACTTAGTTTGATCTTATTCTTTCTCTTAATTTCAGAAACTTTGTTAGTTAATTATGTCGTTTAGTAACTAAACCTTTTACCTAGGTTCTCGGTGAACCTAGGGTTTTGTTTTCAGACATTGTTCTCCAGTTTGATTATGAATTCATGATTACGTTATCTTAATTCAGCAGTATGATCAGTTATTCTGTCTTTGATTATTATCGTTTATGCATGATCGGAGTCGCGAACCAGAATTGCTACAGACCCGAGACTGTAGGTGAAAACGTCAGGTTAGGGTTAGGAAGAAAATACAGGATTTAGTACCATACCCTGATAGTCCGACCAGAGAAAGGGAGATAAGGCTAGCCAAAACGTATAGACCAACTGTTAGAGAATTTGACCCGGGCCATCAGGACAGGTTAGAAACCCTAGCAGACTTAGAACGAGACTGCAGACTTAGCAGCTCCGAAAGTCTGCAGATCGTGACAGCGTGTGAAATCTGAAAAGTTACTGCACAATCGGTACGTGGCACGGGTAATTAAAACTGCTGAGTGTTTTTACATCAAACAAAGAAGGAAGATCTGAAGAAACCCTAGGGGATCCTGGGACCTAGTATTCAAACCCTAGATTTTACAAACCTCAAGATTTTTAGAAAACCGACACGAAAAATATTTACATTTTTATTTGTTTATTTTTAGTTTGTAGCTAGTAATCACACTCTTACACTACTCCTCCTTTTACACTCTGCAAGTTAAATCTGATTGCTCGAAAAACTAAAAGTAGTCCTCGTGGAATTACCCGAGTTGAAATACACCCGGTATTACTCGATTCGTACACTTGCGAACAGCATGTTAGTTTGCACATCAGCGGCCGCAATGACGACTATCGTATCGGGACTCGAAAATGAAGATAGTGGTTGGGCTTCATCATCTCGTCAATCCGGGTGTACACGGCAAACAAAGGAGCGTCACCGTGAATTCGGGAATGCACAGTTAACGAATATTTTGTTCGTAATCCTGTGTACTCGGACATGAATTCAGATGACAGTTTAGGATGAAGCATCCAATGTTCCTACACATACTCGAAATTGTCAAACTACATAATCCTTACTTTGTGCAGCGTTCGAACTGTACTGAACGTATGGGTTTTTTCGCCCACCAAAAGTTGGCGTTTGCACTGATAATGTTGGCTTACGGGTCATCTGTAACACCGCATTTTATTTAGAGCGATGATTCAGCAATTTTATATATTTTAGGGGTCACTCGATGACTTTCGAAAGTGCTAAGGGTTAGTTTAGTATTAGTGTACTCACTACGGTCTATTATGGATATCCGAAACTGTAGGGGTAGATGAGTAATTCATGTAAATTTATTACCACACTCTCTTTAAAATCTTGATAACTCCACACTAGGAGTTATCTTTGAGCCTAAAATGACATGTGTTTGGTGTCAGAAAACAGTGTTCTAGCCATAATTTACCCCTAAAAAGCCTCGGAAATTAGAACGAGATGTTTACTAGCTCTTCATGAATTCCTGCTTATTTTGCGCATTTCGAGATATGATCACGGGTTTTTGTTCCTGTTGTCTACGCAGGGACATGACTTGTGCAGGAGCCGAGATTGAAGCAGGATTGCAGGGGCGAGAGCCGGGAAAGCTGAAAACGCCAGAACCGAGAATGACCCGGATACGCTCGGTTGACAATATCTTGAGTTCTACTTGGAATTTTGAAGTGAAACATGCGGCAGAAGAAAGTAGACGTCAAGTGTTTTCAAAAACATGTCATAAAGCTAAAACGGAGTCTGGCCGAAAAATCGACCTTCCGCCAAGTGTGGGTCCCAGACAGGCCACACCCAAGTAGGAGTCTCGGGTCTCAGAGTCGTGATCAGTTATTCATGTTCATGTCGATTTCCGGGACAGTTTTAACCTATGAGTATTTTGGTAATTTTGAAACCGGGCCCGGGTTTCCGGAGTCGAGTTCAGATTTTGTCTCCCAAATTTAGTCAGCAGTTTTTCTATGACCAGATTCAGGATTGGGAGGAATTTGGAGCGGTTTTGACCCAGGGGTGTTTTGGTAATTTTGACAAGTTTCGGGTCAAAACGCAGGCCGAGGCAGAGGAGGCAAAACAGAGCTGAGAAGCTGCTGTGTGCGTATATAACCACAACACTGTTCACCATACGCATACAGCGAGCTGAGGGGACGATTCTGGCTAAGGCAGAGCTGTTGTGTGCGTATATACGCACAAGCAGTAGGTATATACGCACAACACTGTTCACCATACGCACACATGAAGAGTTTCAGGGAGCCAAAGAGGTGCTGTGTGCGTATATACGCACAAGCTGTAGGTATATACGCACAGTTCTGCGTATATACGCACAACATTGAGTTTTTTCTGAGGCGGTGGAGCAGTGGCAGTTTCATAATTTCAGACACGTCGTTTTAGGAACGTTCCAGCACTATATAAAGACATGTACAGAGCTCGGTTTGAGAGACAACACAATACAACACACCATAAGGAGAGCACGGAAGCGCTAATCCAGATTTCAAGACATTCGTTTGCTCTTCTTCTCTCTTGTATTCAAAAACTTTGTTATTTCGTTATGAATTTCAGTAGCTAAACTCTTTACCTAGGTTCTCGGTGAACCTAGGGTTTCATACTCAGTGATTAGTTCTACGTTTTGACTATGAATTCATGATTGCAATATCTTAATATCAGCAGTTTATTCGTTATTCTGTCTTTGAATTTTACTGTTCATGCATGCTCGACTTGATCACCCAGAATTGCTACAGACCCGAGCCTGTAGGTGAAAATGTCAGGTTAGGGTTAGGAAGAGAAGACAATATTTAGCACCTTACCCCGATGGGCCCGACTAGCGAAGGGGAGTTAAGACTAGCCTGAAATCGTTTGACCAACTGTTAGAGAATCTGGCCCGGGCTTTTAGGAAAGGTTAGAAACCCTAGCAGACTTAGAACGAGAGTGCAGAACTAAGCAGCTTAACAAGAATCCGAAAGTCTACAGAATCGTGATAACGTGCAGGAAAAGAAAAGATATTGCACAACTGGTACGTGACACGGATAAATAACTGCTATGTGTTTTCATGTCAAACAAAGAACGAAAATCTGTAGAGACCCTAGGGGATCCTGGAATCTAGTATCTCAAACTCTAGTTTTACAACCTTAATATTATTCAGAAAATTCTCACAAAAAGATTTACGTTTCAGTTATTTACTTTCAGTACTTAGTTAGTAAGCAAACTCTCAAAATATTCCTCCTTTTTACACTCTGTTCGTTAAAACTGATTACTAGAGAAACCTGCAAAGTCCCTGTGGGATCGATAATCCGAGTTGAAAATACTCTCTATATTACTTGATTCGTATACTTGCGAATAGAATGCTAGAAAGCTCATCACTTGTTCGGGTGGAGTGCATACTTAGCTTAGGGGCATACGCACCGTTCCTCGTGCATACCACATAGGGCGTTGGATTTATAGCACTTCGCATAGATGTACGTTGACTAGGAACTTGTAAAATGTAGGTGGAGATTATGTAGACGAGGACTACATCTGTCCATACGAGCTACTACTTGGTTTTGCTGTTTTGGTTCAGGGTAACGTACCAGGCCTAGAGCCATTCCTTAATTCATGTCAAAAATATTATGTGTTAAATTGTCTCCATATGAAATCCCTGTTTTACGTGCCTACTTGAGAAATTGGTTTTCTTCTTAAGAATCATGTTTTAAACTGTCACATGAAAATTATCAAATCGGTAATAACGTAAACTGGAAGAGTTGTTCGGGGAACACTTTATTGATCTTTTGGGTTTGACCGATGTTGACTACGATCTCTCGGCCCATTGTATTTAATGTTAATCGGTCGCAGTTAGCCCCGAGTCGCTCCTTGTACTTACCTCTCTGGCCGGAAGAAGTCTTAGGGAGGTTTCGACACAATGGTCTTGGTAGCTTGTGATGGTTGGTTCTTCCCCGTAACAACAATTAATAAATAGATTTTAGACTTAGACTTTCATTATATTAAATATGGATACTCAATGTTGGATTCCACTGATTCGGGGAAATAGTTTGGGAATGTTTCCCCAATTGAAATGCTAAAATGGAAAAACCTACTACCCTCTTGTTTACTTCAACAATATCTTTTCAAACTGTTTTTTTCTAAACAACTTGACTCATAATCTGTTTACATGCATGGATTTTACTCACTAAGTATTTCGTGCTGATTTTAGAAAATGTGGTGTCTTCTTTGTTTTAACCCACCAACTGTCTCGATGCTGGTAGCAGGGCTTAGCTAGGGATCGCGAGCGCTTACAACTCTGAATAAATATTTAGTTAATTTCACGCTTTAGTAATAAGGTTTGGTTTTGGTAGCTCGCGTTTGAGGCACATTTCATATTTATAATAATTTATGACTAAAAATTAATTTGAATGGTTTGTTTTGCTCCTCTATGATTAACCTTGTGTTCGGGCTACTTCGAACATGGAGTGGCATCCCGAATTTCCACTGATGGAAATTTGAGGGTGTTACATGTGGTATCAAACCGGACTTTCCAAATGGGATAAAACCTGTTAGGGGAACTCAAAATGAATGCATGATAAGAAATTTAAAATGTAAAGTAAAATTGGAACAAGCCGTTCGGATATACGGGTAGCTTAAGTCTCATTTTCTATCTTTACCTACTTGCTTTCTTACATGCTTCATTTTGTGAGAGAGTATCGACATATTGTTCTAAGGGCTACTAGAATTCCTTTGTTTTGGTAAATTGAGAGGTTGTGGAGACCACCCATTAAATAGCCTAGTCATGATCGATCAACTTTGAAGAGCTAAGTCCATTAGGGCCAGTCGATAAGTGTTCTCTCTGGTGATGTAGCTGGGATTATAACTATTGCAGAATGCTTAAGGGCCTAAGTTTTTGGATTTGAATGTTGGAGACATTAGTCGTAATAGGCGTGAGCTGGAGAACCATAATATTTCAGTCGTGAACCCTCGCTTTAAATATTCTACACTTGTTAAGGCTCTTGTGAAGAGTCTTGGGCACATTCTAGGTAGTGTTAGAGTCAAGGGTCAACCATGAGTTTCTATGAAGTCGTTTTAGGTGATCGATGAGGGATGTGGTTTAGGGATAGAGGTTTCCCACCCACCCTCACCTGAGCCAAGGGCCTGCAAGGTCAACCTAATTGCTCTTATGGTTTAGCCAATTTGTTACAATTTTAGGTTTCGAAAATAGGACATGTTGTACGGAGTTTATGGTTATATGCCTGCTAATCTGGAGATATTCCTAGTTTTATTTATTATGGAAAAAGGATTGATAGCTTTTTATGTTATTTCACTATCTATAATTTTGGATGCATTACTTAGAGTTCAGTTACTTAGATACTTCTTAAGAGTCAAGATGTTCGTTCAGTTATGTACTGTTTTGGAACATTATAATTCACTTGGGTGACTTTGAAAAATTAGAGTCTCGTTTGTATTGGGAAGAGTGCAATTTATGTCTATATCGGATGACGTTCAACTTATTAACCATGGCATGTCTTTGGTGGAATGAGTAACCGATGGAGGCTGTATCCTATCTTCGTAGATGCGAGGTTGTGCAAGACCCTGAGAGTTATGCTTAGGTGTAGGATGAGTCATCCCTTTGTGGCCCCGTTGAGATGAGGAGAATTATATGATGTGGCCCAAGATCAAGTTGAGGCAAAATTCAGAGCATGATTTTGTAGGTCCAGTGAAACTAGTTAGGTAAACCCTCTGTTGAAGGCGAATTGTATGCTGAGGACCTTGCCGGATGGACCAATGTTCGCGACGCTTACGAAGTGTTACCGTAACCTGATAGACTCGTATGGTACTCCAAACATCGTTGATTTTCTATACTAGGGACAGTGGATTATAGACCTATACTTCATCAGCAATAGGCTAATTGAAGATCATGAAGAGTGGCATCTTTTCCGTGCTCACCTAGAAGCTGTGATATCTGAAGCACCATGTCGGATGCCAGTGAGATAGGTGAAGAAGTTGAAAGAGCACTTGGAAAATGAATGCTCGGTCACGAGATCAAACCGATGAATTTTATATATTTTTTTAGCTAGTTCTTTGCTGCTTTAGAATTTTGAGGTATGAAGACGTTTTGGATGTTTATTTGGAGCTATGATGTTATTGAGCAGACTATTTCGGTGGGTTTAGAAACTGTGATTTATTATGAATATGATTTGAGGATTTGATCATTGTACAATTATTTAAATCGTAACATATACTTGGAGTTTAGCTATTAGTCTATCATATTTTCTTTTTGCACATTTCTGGATTTTGGGATCGTGTGCTAATTATTTTAAGTAGATTCCAGTAGGAAATTAAAGAGTAAAGGGGCTCACTTAAGGGACAATGGATATTGAGAGTTAGTGGCTAAGTGCCAACGAGTGAGAATAAGGGGTTTTGCTTCGCTTTGATGTTAATTTACATTTGATGTTTATATCTGGAGTTTTATTATAATCTACTATTTGGAGATGGTGATGGCTTTCAATCATGAATTGCCTTTGGAGTTATGTACTTTGATTGGTTGATTTTCGTTCTAGTATGAGCATATTCTACATTCTTTGTGATACCTCAATTATTTTATTAACCCTTTGGGATACTTACTAATATTGTAGTATTGGTGTTGTGCTCGACCGGACGATTTTTAGGCGTATTATAGCTAGTCTTAAACTTTGATGTTAGTTAGAATATTTTCTCGTTGGATTTTTAGTTTGGAGTATTGGCACTTTAGGGGCTACTATATCGAGGATTACGTTGTTTAGTTTTTCTTTGGTGGAGGTTTGGAGTTTGGGATCTCGCATGAATTGCTTAAATAGTAATGTTGTACTCGAGATATGGATAAACGACTGGATGACTACCTTTGAGTCGCGTATCATGAAGATTTCAAACTTGGGAGTAAGTTATGATATGGAACCTTTTTAATATCATAGATGTTTAAGAAGCATTATCGCTTAAAGGGAATGGAACACGTCTAGGTGTTGTCATGGATCGTAATTTAGTATCTAGTACCGACTAGCAAGAAACTCCTTTACGCATTGTGTTCTTCTCATTTAAACTTCGAACTTTCTGATGACCCCATCACATTTAGACTTAGATCATTAATTAGGCCGTGGGTACCTGTTTTGGATGAATTGATTACTCCTACGTGGAGAAAATTTGTGCATTCAAAACTCTCCTACGGGAATAAATGCCGTAGGGCAAATTTGTCTTTTTAAAATTTGATTGTTAATGGTCAAAGGCGATCCTAGTTGCTTGTGTGAATTTGATCTTATTTGTAAAGTTCTTGCATTTTACACATTACAACATGATAATATAGACAATGATCGATAGTTTGCAGTGTAGGAAACACGATTGTCAGATCATAACCACATTGGGATAAACTTACAAGGGAGAACGATGATAGCTGGTTTGATGAGGGAATTTATATTATTTGATTTAGAGGAACCACACTCGTTCGTAGCACCATCATTTATGGAAAATCAGGTTCAATCACAACCATCTAGGATATCAATCCCCATAACCACATTTACCAGCCAAGTGATCTTCTGATGTATTGTCTTTAGAAGAGAGTAAAGGAAAAGTATGTAGAGCATCTTAATCGCTAACTTGATTAGGTTTCACTTTGGGAGAAATGTGGCAAAGACATGGGGCATGCATACCAATAACGTTAAGTTCGTCAAGATCCTATGGATAAACCACCAAACATAATAGGTCACTTGAAGAACAAAAGAAGAGATGGGAATTACTATCGGCACCTGTTTGGCAGGGTGTATCGAGTTTCGCGGACGTCACTCCTCTAAGGGGGAGAGGACGTAACCTTTCGATTTTTCGAACCACACCCTTATTTGCATGATTATTGTTTTAGATTGTAGCATGACACGTCACAATTACATATTATTACCTCGTATTATGTATGTCATTATGTGTGTGTAAGTTCAGCTTGTTTCAAAGGATTGAAACAGCTTCAAGGCCTTGAAACTGGTTTCAAGGATTTGAAACAAGTACTGCAGATTTCTGCATGAACTTAGGGGGAGCTTTTGATTCTATTCTAACTCCTGATCTCCTATGTTTGATTATATGTTACTTCGTGATGAAAGACAAATCATGCTACTACTCTAAACTGTGATTCATCTATCTGTTTGACTAAGTTTTTGCAGGGATATATAGTTTCCTATTTTGCAGGATTATTTCCTAATCGATTTGAATGCAGGAAGGAAATCAATCTGTCAAAGTGATTGTGCACTTGATCTTCTGTACCTAAAGCTTCCCAGCCTTCTAACAAACAACATACAGAGACATTAAAACACCACAGAGGATTGACAAGCAACCAAGAAGAAGATCCACATCACTCAATCCAATCATCTGAAGAACACTACATTCTCACTGAAGAGTTAGTTCTCATTGTTCTTCTTTTCTGATCTTTAATTGCATTACATTTAGATAATACTTCCATATTTTAGGGAATTTCTTAAGGTAAACAATAGAGAATTCTTAGTTATTCAGTTAGCTAGAGCAGGTACTAGATAGGCTAGTGAGAATCACAAGCTGTAACATAGTAAGGCATCTTTCTGTGCTTGAGATCTAGTGCTTAGCTTTTGATTAATAGGCATTGAGTTGAAAATCCTGCATGGATTAATTCCCCGAGATAGAGACGTAGGTCCAAGTGGAATGAACTCTATAAATCACTGTGTCTCTTGCATTTACTTTGTTGCATTTTACTTATCTTATATACTGCTCAAAACATGTTTCAGTTCAAGGGCTTGAAACTCATTTCAAGGCCTTGCAAACTATCAGCTTTCTGTGGACTTTCGGTTTTGATTTTAAGGACTTGAAACTCATTTAAAGGCCTTGATATACTTGTTGCACTTTACAAACTTTTTTGAAACAAACTCTTTTAGCAAAAGTTTCAAAAGTTGCCATACACTATTCAACCCCCCTTCTAGAGTATTGATCATGTTGTCATTCCTACATTACTGTCTTTTAATTGGTATTAGAGCTTGTATCACTGCACACATCTAACAATCTTATGATTATGAGTCCTGTAGGAGATGGTGGTTCCTCATAGGGAAGAGCTGTTAATAGACCTCCCTTGTTATGTGGTGACAATTTTGTGCATTAGAAAGCCCTGATGAAAATGTTCATCATAGATCAAGATATGGAACTGTGGACTATCAGTCAGAAGGGTCCTCATATATTCTACACTGAGATATGGGATCAGAACTCATAAAACTGAGGATTCACTTTCTGCTTCTGAATTAGAGCAATTTTCCAAACATTACAGAGCTATGAATCTCTTATATTTTGCTTTGAGTGCAGATGAATTTAACATGATTTCAAGATGCAAGACTGCCAAGGAGATAAAGGATAAGCGTGTGGTAACCTTTGAAGGAACTAGCCAAGTCAACCTGACCAAGATCAACATACTTCTTAGGCAATATGAACTATTCAAGATGAATGGAGATGAATCAATCACAGAGATGTTCAAAAGGTTCACTGATATTGTTAACAACCTTGATTCATTGGGAAAACACATTTCCAATGAAGAAAATGTTAGAAAGATTCTGAGAAGTCTTCCTAAAGCAAAATGGGAACCGAAGACTACTGCCATTGAAGAAGCTCAAGATCTATCATCCCTTCAACTTGATGACCTGCAAGGAAAACTGCTTACACATGAGATCTCCATGAATGAAGCTGATGAAGATCTACCAGACAGTGTCAAGAACTTAGCTCTCAAGGCCAAGGAGAGTGAATCATCTCAATGACTTGATACAGAAGAAGATGTTGATGAAGATCCTTTTACTCTCATTTCCAAAGTCTTGACCAGGATTCTCAAGATGAAAAAGAACTTTGGAAACAAAGACTTCAGCAAGGGCGAACACAGATCCTCCAGTAGCAGAGACTACAAAGGTAACGCTATCTCTCATGGTAATAAAGCTAAAGTAATGAATTGCTTTGAGTGTGGTGATGCATTACATTTAATCAGAGATTGTCCACACAAGAAGAGCAAACAATTACAGAAGAAATACCATGATAGAAGAAAGAAAGCTATGGTAGCCTCATGGAGTGATTTTGATTCCTCTAGTGATTCTCAATCTGAAAAAGAACAAGCCAACCTCTGCCTTATGGCCAATCATGATGAAAGTTCTGAAAAGAACATTGAGGTAATGGTAAATTGTCTGATTTCTAAACCAACAGATTGATTATCTTATAACAATGCTTTTAAATGAGGAGGACTATCTTAAAGAAATTAGAACTTTGAAAGAAAAAGTTCATGAGAAAGCAAAAGAAAACTTGGAACTTGTTTGTAAAAATCAAAGTCTTGAAATTTATCAGAAAAACACTGACAGAGATTTCAAAGCCTTGAAAACCAGATTCAAGGCCTTGAAAACTCAAATCAAGAAAGTAGTCACTGTGAACTCTCTTTTGAGTGAAAGAATTATACTACTACCGGTTCTTTTCTATAGAACCGATATTTCAGAGATGGTATTCAACTTAAGCTTTTACCTGAGCTGCCAGAGGCAGTGAGAATGAGTGAAGAGACTCAGATGGATCGTGATTAGACCTTCGCCATGTCTGATCAGTTTGCCAGTGCGAGAAAACAAAACATTTCCTTCGATACCAACCAGGTGTTGGCCCAGCCACTCTACCAATCGCAACGAGAAAGATCGTCAATTGATCAGTAGATCACGAGAAACCCAATTGATTGAAGAACTGAAACCAAGGTGTGGAAGACAAGATCACACTGTGTCCCATTGCTTTGGATCAATCTGCAAATTTGGGTGTTTTTGGGCTGTTTTTATTGAGTTGGGTATGTGTATATAAGTGGGAATCAAAAGAGTTCATACCGCCCTCCGTTCACCAGCATGATGCAGAGATAAAGTTTGCCTAGGGTTAAAACCGACAATGCAATTGTCCGTTTTATAGCCTTATAACCGACATTACAATTGTTCGTTTTCATGAACTATTATTTTTACTATTAGTTCAGTTTAGGGCTTTCAAAACATAAAACCAAAACTCGGTATGTCGGATTTAACCCCAAGAACTGACAACTCCAGTGTCGGTTTCTAAACGAGCTCATTTCGTATTGTTCACTCGGTGGGGCTTATTTTCATGTTTGTCGGGGTGATCAAGTTTATTCGAGTGAAAAGTTCGTCAAATCAAGCTATTGTATATGATGATTCTATTTCAGATTTTCCAGTTTTTACTTTGTGATTCTGAAATGGCAAGCCGTAGCAGTTGTGTGTATGTTTCCCTGTGAATGTATTACATGTTATCTCTTATTCTCTTGTTCTTCATCCTGCTCATGACTCAAACATTTGGAAGGCTTTGGAATCTAAGTTTGTTTCTCCGTCACACTTTCTCGTATTCATAAAACTTCATTAAGGTACAATTCAGAAATATGAGTTTCTATGAAGATTGAAGGTAGGTACTAGTCTCTTTTTCGTATGGTTTGAAAGGATTGCCTCCCAATTATGACTCTATGATTTCAAGATTGTGGTTCTCGACAATTATGTTTTAATTTAATATGGCCTCTTGTATTTTATGAGGATCTATAACCTTAATTTGCTGACATCTATGAGGAGGAGAAAGTATTCTTTGGGGCTAGCCCCACCACCGTGGCATGCCTGCGTGGTGGGGCGCGCCATTCAACTTTTGACAAATATGCATTAGTCAGATGGAACCCACCAAATTTTGCTTGTTTGTCAAAAATTGAATGGTGCGCCCCACCACGCAGGCATGCCACAGTGGTGGGGCTAGCCCCAATGAATACTTTCTCCTATGAGGAGGGTGTTATCAATTATAATGACCCGAAAAAATTGTGTATAATCTAAACGGTACCCGAAAACAACAAAACATAAATAATAATTTACTGACTGTGAGTTTTCCGAATTGTGTGCAAAGATGGAAGACAATATTGTTCATGTAGAACGAGACTCCTTAAAAGCAGATTCGTCCCCCACACATGCTTGTTGCGGAATGACCGGACGACTGCTTCCCAGCAGGGGCGGACCCAAGGGGGGGGGGCTGGGGGTGGCCATGGCCCCTGCAAACTTTCTATTGCTTCGTATTATGTAGGTAGAAATTATAGAAAATTTTGGACCCTTTAATCTTGGCCGCCTCATATTTGGACAAAGTTCTATATGCCCATATAAATTATGAGTGAGGGAAGGCGTAAAAGTGCAAATTACTTCCTGTTATATAGGAAAACTTATGGCATTGTACATATCATCGTTGAGATCAATTTTTATTAGTAGGTAATCAACGATTTGGTAGGAGATTTTACAGTAAATTGAGTAAAAAAAGGAGACGTGACTCAATAACAGTTATTTCAAATTCTAACTAATCCCTATAATTGTGGATGCTAATTCTATTGAAGATCAAGGAATTCAGCATTGTTTCTTTCTCATTTCTGGTCTGGACCAATTTGCAATTGGTGCCAAAGTGATGACATGAAGCAGGAAGCTTCAGTAGCCGTTGGATGAAGAAATCGGTGCAATCCTAGTCGTTGGTTTCTTTTAAGTGTAACGCTGTCGTTTTATTTGTTATTTTGCAGCTCCTCTTGTACACGTGTCTCACACGGATTGGTTGTTTTGTTTAAGTGGCTAACGGTCACCTATATAAGTGACCGTTAGCTCCGTTTATCATTTTTTGAGGAGATTTTCACCATTTTCACTTTGATTTGTTTTCTCCTCCTTCATTGGTTTTCTCTTCTTCATCTTCTTCGTTTTCTTCTCACTTCAAAACCCTAGATCTGTGTTTTTTCAATATGGTATCAGAGCCTGGTTTGGCTAGATCGATTCACAGTTAGGTTTCGTTTGAAGATCAGCTTCATCATTTGAGTTTCATCAGAGTGGATCTGATATTTGCTGATTTCAATTTAAATGTCGACTCACGAATCAACCGGTCATGGTTCTCACTCGCGAGCTTCGCAGCAAGGTATTGAAGCTGCTTCACCTTACTTTCTTCATAGTTCTGATAATCCTGGTGCAATTCTGGTTTCTGAGAAATTAGATGGATCTAATTTTTACACATGGCACAAATCAATCATTGTTGCTCTTCGAGCTAAAAACAAGTTAGAATTTGTTGATGGAAGTATCACGGAGCCTCTTCCAACTTCTGATATGTATGTTTTGTGGAGGAGATGTGACAGTATGGTGATGTCTTGGCTTCTTAGTTCAATTTCAAAGGATATTGTGAGTAGTGTGGTTTGCAGGTCAAATTCTAGAGAAATTTGGTTAGATCTCATTGAACGTTTTTCACAAGGAAATCTACCAAGGATTTTTCAACTCACACAGATGATTTCAGCTCTAAGACAGGATAATAGATCAGTTACTACCGATTTTACACAGTTGAAGAGTTTGTGGGATGAGTTGGCAAATTATAGGCCTAATCCAAGTTGCAACTGTGGAATTCTATCTCAATGTCAGTGCAATATTGTTAGTCAGCTGAAGAATTATCAGGAACAAGAGAGGATTATGCAATTTTTGAATGGTCTAAATGCTCATTTTGCTTCTGTGAGAGATCAATTGTTATTAACAGATCCATTGCCACCTATAAACACTGTGTTTGCCAAGATTATTCAACAAGAAAGACAGATGGAGTTACAATCACAAAGTGGTTTTCAATCACAAAACTTGGCAATGTATGCACATGGTGGTGATTCATATATGCAAAATCCTTATCCACAATACAGGCCTTAACTTGTCAATGCAGTTCATAATCAACATGGTGGTGGTGGTGCCTTTATGCATAAACAAAGTGGAGTTCAGTCCAGTTCTGCACCTCCTAACAGAAATGGGAGATTGATATGTCATCATTGTGGACATGAGGGACATGTCAAAGCAAAATGTTACAGGTTACATGGATTTCCTCCAGACTTCAAATTCACAAAGTCTAAGTCTAGAGCAAATAATGTGAGCACTGAGGTTACTTCTGGAGCTACTGACACTTCAATTAGCAATATGTCAGGTACCATCAACTCTATGAATCAGCAATTGTCCAAGACTCAAATTCAACCACCTGCATCACACATTTATGGATCTCCTAGCTCTAGTCATGGAGGTTATATGGATTCCCCACTTCAATCACCTTCTAGTTCTTCTGGTTCAATCTATGGAGGTCACCCTTTTATGGCAGGTATCATCAGTACCTTTCAGTCTTGTTTAACTTCTGATCACATTGCACCAGATAGTTGGATAGTAGATACAGGTGCTACAGATCATATGTGTTCAAATTTGCAGTATTTTGATTCAATGCACACAGTCATTGACACATTTGTGCATCTTCCAAATGGAAAGACTTCTGAAGTGACTCATGTTGGCACAGTTAAATTGAATACTCATTTGACTTTGGAACATGTATTATTTGTACCATCTTTCAAATTCAATCTCATTTCTATTTCAAGATTGACAAATTCTCATGACTGCAACTTTCATTGTACCACTAATGGCTGTTGGATCAAGGACAAGTATGATAAGATTCTTGCAGAAGGAATAAGGCAAGGTGGTTTATATGTTTTAAAACATAGTTTCTTAAAAGTCAAAGCAGTTGTGTGTGCTGGAGAAGTTGCTATTAATCAGGTGAAGCTCTGGCACCAAAGATTAGGACATCTATCTCATTCAAAGTTGCACAGCATGTCAAGTTATTTGGATAAAAATTTGAAAACTAATGATGATTTTGTATGTGAAATTTGTCCACTGGCAAAACAAAAGAAGCTGCCATTTCCCAGTTTTGGACATATTACTCAAAATCTATTTGATTTGGTGCATTGTGATACATGGGGTCCCTACAAAACTCCTACTCACCAAGGACATAGATATTTCTTGACACTTGTTGAAGATTGTAGCAGAACTACCTGGATTTATTTGATGAATCACAAGTCAGATGTTGAACAAATTGTTCCTGCTTTCTGGAAGATGATTAGTACTCAGTTCAATGCTTCTATCAAGAGATTCAGAAGTGATAATGCACCAGAATTGGAATTTTCTAAATTTTTCCAAGAAAATGGTGTGGTTCATGAACATAGTTGTGTGGAAACTCCAGAGCAAAACTCAGTTGCAGAAAGGAAGCACCAACATTTGTTAAATGTGGCTAGAGCTATAAGATTTCAAAGTGGTTTGCCTATACAGTTTTGGGGAGATTGTGTCATGACAGCAGCATATTTGATCAATAGGACTCCACCAAAGTTGAAAGGAAAGTAACCATTTGAGATATTATACAAAGCACAACCAGACTATAATGTGCTAAGGGTGTTTGGTTGTTTGTGCTTTGCTAGCACTCTGATTCATGGGAGATCTAAATTTGATGAAAGAGCAGTAAAGTGTGTGTTTGTTGGATATGTTTTTGGTACAAAGGGGTACAAGGTCTATGATTTACAGCAACAAAAGTTTTTTGTTTCCAGGAATGTGGTATTTCATGAGCATCTATTTCCTTTTAAGGAAAGAGATGCCATTGTTCTTCCTCACAAAAATGCAGTTATCCCTTTGCCAGTGACTGATGAGACTATGTCTCTTTCTGATTCTACTGTATCCACCACCTCTATGCCTCCTCCAACAATAGAGTCAACACCATCTCCCAGCTATAGAAATGTTCTGCAGTCTCCTAGCTCAATTGTGCCAGCTAGAGCTTCTACAAGAGTTAGAAATCCACCAAAGTACTTGCAAGATTATGTCACAAAGCATCATCATGGAGGTAATGTAGTTCTCAGCTCTAACTACAATCTTGGTAGTTCTCTGGTCATGTCTGCAATCTCAGAAGTCAATCACCTTGATCTGGTCAATTTTCACAGTCAGATAGAACCTAACTCTTATTTGCAAGCAAAGCAATCACAAGAGTGGATAGTAGCTATGAAAGAGGAGCTTCATGCTTTGGAGCTAAACAAAACTTGGGAATTGACCACTTTGCCCTCAGGCCATAAAGTGATTGGATGTAAGTGGGTGTATAGAATCAAATATAAGTCAGATGGAACTGTGGACAGATACAAAGCAAGATTGGTAGCAAAAGGGTATACTCAGACTGAGGGTATTGATTATTTTGAAACCTTTTCTCCTGTGGCTAAGTTAGTTACATTCAGAACTATGTTGAGTTTGGCTGCTGTATATCAATGGCCCCTTCTTCAACTAGATATCAACAATGCATTTCTTCATGGAGACCTTGATGAGGAAGTGTATATGAAGCTTCCAGAAGGCTATTTTGAGTTGCAGAATGTCATACCAAATTCAGCTTCTCAGGTGTGCAAGCTCAATAAGTCACTTTATGGTTTAAAACAAGCTTCAAGACAATGGTTTTTGAAGTTTACAGAAACTTTATGCCAATTGGGTTTTCAGCATTGCAAATCTGACTACACTCTTTTTATGAAGCATGAAGGCAATTCTGTTGCTTTTCTGTTAGTATATGTGGATGACATCTTGTTAACAGGATCACACATTGATGTCCTTAATCAATTCAAGTCAGATTTGTCTCAACACTTCAAGCTCAAAGATTTGGGAGCTCTGTCTTATTTTCTTGGTTTTGAGATCACCAGAACTGAAGAAGGTATCTTCCTATCTCAGCAAAAATTTGCTATTGAAATTTTGACTACTGCTGGATATTTGGACTGCAAACCAGCCACTACACCCATGATAGCTTCTAGCAAGCTTAGTATTCACTCAGGTGTGGTTCTGGAAGATTCAGAAGCTCTTGATTACAAGAAGCTAGTTGGAAAACTTCTCTATCTTTGCAATTCTAGACCAGATTTGTGCTTCTCTGTACACAAGCTCAGCCAATTCATATCTCAACCTACCAAACAACATTTAGCTGCTGCACATCACATTTTGAGATATCTCAAAGGTTCAGCTACTCAAGGTTTATATTTCTCAGCTTCTTCTCCTTTAAAGTTGATTGGATATACTGATTCAGATTGGGCTGGATGCATAGATTCTAGAAGGTCTACTTCAGGTTATTTTGTCTTTTTGGGACATTCTCTTGTTTCTTGGAAATCTAAGAAGCAAACAGTGGTTGCTAGAAGTTCTGCAGAAGCTGAATACAGAAGCCTGGCATTGTTGGGATGTGAAATACAATGGCTTCTCTCATTGCTGCAAGAATTGCAAGTGTGTTTGGATTGCAAACCTGTTCTCTTCACTGACAGTTCTTCTGCTATTCAAATAGCCAGAAATCCCATCTATCATGAGAGAACCAAGCATATAGATCTTGACACACATCTCATTAGAGATTTGGTCACTTCTGGTGTGTATGAATTGCAATACATCTGTGCTGCAGAGCAATTGGCAGATATATTGACTAAACCCTTGGCAGCTCAGCAATTTCTTCATTACATGAGCAAGTTGACTGTAATGTGCACATTACATCAACTTGAGGGGGCATATTGAAGATCAAGGAATTCAGCATTGTTTCTTTCTCATTTCTGGTCTGGACCAATTTGCAATTGGTGCCAAAGTGATGACATGAAGCAGGAAGCTTCAGTAGCCGTTGGATGAAGAAATCGGTGCAATCCTAGTCGTTGGTTTCTTTTAAGTGTAACGCTGTCGTTTTATTTGTTATTTTGCAGCTCCTCTTGTACACGTGTCTCACACGGATTGGTTGTTTTGTTTAAGTGGCTAACGGTCACCTATATAAGTGACCGTTAGCTCCGTTTATCATTTTTTGAGGAGATTTTCACCATTTTCACTTTGATTTGTTTTCTCCTCCTTCACTGGTTTTCTCTTCTTCATCTTCTTCGTTTTCTTCTCACTTCAAAACCCTAGATCTGTGTTTTTTCAATAAATTCTATATGAATTGCATTAAAACAAATTCTAAAAAAGAGAAAAAATAGCATTAAACTAATCAAATTAGAGAAACGCTACTTAATAGTTCCTCAAAAGAAAACTCTACTATTCCTAAAAAAACCCTACTGAATACAATACAGAAGGCATTTGGGTTTGTGTAATCGAAAAAATTCAGAAGTCAGTTCTCAATTCATAAGTCTCCGCAAATCTTCAATCTAAAAATCTTCTTAGCAATTAAATTTTTACTTTCTTAAGTTTTGTTTTAGACTTTTTTCAACAATGTTAATGTTATGCTTCTTTTGCTGTATAGTTATTTTGACTGAAATTGGATATGACTCCATGAGAACTTCATTATTTGCTTGCTTTCTTGACAGCATTTTGTTATGGCTTTTGGTCGGTTGAGCATTATTTGCTGTTATTCATGATTTGTGTAATGAATGGTATTATTTTGGTTACTGATCGAAGTTAAAGGTTTAGTGACTTTGAATGTTACGTTTTGTTGCTATGCATCTTGGCCACCCCACTCTAGCCATCCTGCGTCCGCCACTGCTTCCCAGGATGAAAGTTTTCCTGTGCGGCGGTGGAAAGCACGGCGTACATCGGCACACATCGAATTGGAGACTACGACGAAGTTTTTGTTAGAGTTTGGAAAATATGTCCTTGAGAAATTCGTTGGTTTCAGATAGATCAAATGAGAAATTAAACTGTTAATTTACAGAGGGGCGGTTGGAGCATTTACTGTTCAAATGGAGCAGTTGCAACCGTTGAAACAGTTGCATCTGTTGATAATTAATTTCAACAGATTGTGAAACCGTTAGTGAAAATAATTAATAGTTATTTTTTGGCCCAAAAAATTAATACTTGACGAGGCCCACTAACTAGACAGCCCAACCCACACCCGTACCCGAGACCGAGCCAGCCTGACGACGGCGCGCGCGTGTGGTGGTTCGGACCACGGCTAGGTCCTCCCTCCTTAACAAAAGTGATTCGCCCAAAGTGCGGTCCCTTATAGTCTAAACTTTGAGTAGATATACTCTTCATTTCCTCCCTCAACTCATGTCGTGATATTCTTTTCCTCTCAAGGATCAAAAACTCATTTTGAGAGAGTAATTTATTTGATCATTCATTTCTTGACAGTTTTCACCAAGGTGCCTCCTTTACAAATACGTGTTTGGTGTTGACAACTCTTCGTTGAGCCGGGTTAGAACGAGCTCAAAGTCGGGTCAAAATCGGGTGTCGAAAACCTCTACTTCCAACAGAGGGCTCCAATGCTAGGTCCTCCCTCCTTAACAAAAGTGCTTTCCCCAAAGGGCATGCTTTTATAGTCTAAACTTTGAGTAGATATACTCTTCATTTCCTCCCTCAACTCATGGTGTGGTATTCTTTCCTCTCAAGGATCAAGAACTCATTTTGGGAGAGTAATTGGATCATTCATTTCTCTACGATTCGCGACGTGTGAGTATCAAAATGATCACCAAGGTGCCTGCTTTACAAAGACGCGTTTGGTGTTGACAACTCTTCGTTGATCAGGGTTAGAACTGAGCTCAAAGTCGGGTCAAAACCGGGTCTCGAAAACCTCTTCTTCCAACAGAGGGCTCCAATGCTGGTACTACTACAAACTTATATTTACTTACTATATGTGGCTCGCTATTCCCTTGCGATATTATGAACTTTTACTTGTGATATTTGGTCATTAGCTGTATTGCACTGTAATGGTGATGAATGCTTTGATTTTGACTGTAGCATTGACATTGCATATATCAGCATTACAGTGCAATAGTATGTATTTCTACAAATTTTATACATCGGTTCAGTTTGGCAGACAAATGAAGTGGAAGATGGTTGAAAATCTTACCACTCCCATATTTGCAGACTCGGGGCAAAGCTGTTATAAAATTCAAATATGAAACTCGTAGTGGGTTGGTGTGGAGTCATTCCATATTTAGCCAATGCAGCACCAATGGGCAACTGATGTGGGTTTATGTTGCCTTCTTATCAGTAGGAAATGAAACCTCTGCTCAAACAAATGTTAGATATGTTAGAGACTGGGTGGATATGTTATTCTGTAATAAAAAACATGTTATATATGCTCCACTGGTATAGCCAGTTAAGTTTCTCACGCCTTTACTTCCCGGAAAGCCTTGTTAACAGGGGTGGAGCCAACCTGCGGCCCGGGTAGGCACGTGCCCTACCCAAAACTTGGAAAAGCCACAATGTTACCTTCCGATGTATGAAAAGTTAAAATTGCAAAAGTTGCCCAAGTGGTTTGAATAACTGGCTCCGCCCTTGCTTGTCAACAAGAGAGGAATATATGTGGTCTCTTCTGCTTCACAGTCTGAGTCACTTCTAGAGTGTGACTCGGCAACTTAGGTCCTCAAATTTAGTGCCTGAATTTTGAGAACGTATTCTCATTTTCCATATTTCCCCTAGAGGTACTAGGAGCCTTCTTCCACAATCTCCAATTCTCATTAATTCTCTTGTTCTTTTTCTTGTCTTTCGGAACCCTCAATTGACAATTTGACATTGTATCTTGAGAGTTGCTGCTGTGGCTTTGTTTGATGCTGTTAAGAGCTCCCAAAGTTTTTCACTTGAGGGTTCTTTTTAGGGCACTTTGAGACGTGATGGCATATTGCCTGCGTTACAGCCAAAACAGAATTTGGGAACATTTTCATAGATAATTTTGTGTATTACTAACGATTTTGACTCGGATACTGCTTGAGTTGAGATCATGGTTTTAAATAACGGTATCGGGCGACATATCGGTTCCGGTCGCGGGTAACGGAATTGGTCCGTATCGCAAAAACTGTAACGTGAATCGGGAACCGAACGCGTGAGTGTTAAATAATCGTCATAAGATGCAAAAAGTATTTTTAAGAGAATGTTTTGTATATCTAATATATTTATAGTCATGTACTAGTTCTTTAGGCCATGCCTAACTAGTTTTTAGACAATTATACATTGTACACTTCATTATATAAAAAATTAATATAATGAAGATACAGCGTATTGGGTGTATCGCCAGGATAACGGTGCGTATCGGCCGTTATATCAGGATATCAGTGCGTATCGGCTGTGTCACTTGTGAATATAATTCACGTGAACCGTATCGGGTGTATCGGACTCGGCCACTACCTTTTCAGTTAAATATCGGCCGTAACGTAACGGTAACGGCCTTTATTTGAAACCCTGGTTGAGATAGTAACTCATACACACAGTGGGTATCCATCTTCACAAGATTTCAAATAGCATTTCCTCTTTTTCCATAAAAAAAAAAATAGCATTTCCTCTTCTTCAAAATATTTCCTCATATACATGTAATAGAGGTTTCATTGAGTATTAGAAATCATTCATTCTGAACTACTGAGGATGCAAGAAACAAAAATTGCCGCTTCAGAACTTCGATCTTTTCCATTACTTCTTAGACAAGAAACACAAATCAACCAACATAACCATACACATTGGCTGAAAAGAAAAACAGAAACACAACAACAACAACAACAACAACAACAACAACAACAACAACAACAACAACAACAACAACAAGGGGATAACTTTAATCGTCACGCTGATAGCACAATTACGCACCAAAAACCAGAATCAGTCACTGATTATCAAGAGGAAATGGATTGACCAACAAATTGGTGATGTGGTCTTTGGTGGAGTGGTACGGAAAACCATGCCCATCTCCAAACTGGTAGAAGCAATGAGAAGTCCGCCCAAGATTCGGATTAGCACTCAGGAAAGGTTCGCGAAAAGAATAATCCCCTTCAGCAGCCATCAATTCCTTGTTCATAGCCTTCCAAGTCTGGCGAACCAATTCCTCTATGCATTCTCTGGCTACTTCCTCAGAAACACCTGCTTCGTTCATGTAGCACTCCACTGCCTTCAAATTGTCTCCCCTTGCCAATTCAATCTGCACCCAAAATAACTTTGTTTTCAAAGAACACGAGGACGTCTAATTGGGGTATCAAATTGAAACTACAAAAAGAGAGTCGTACTGAAGAAGTTCCCAAATCGTCAGTTAGGCGAAGAATCATGGAGGACAAGTACATGATACGCGGTAGATTGGCCAACATCGTATCACAATCTTCTTCGCTTAATTTATCGGCTGTCATGAAGTAGGCGCTAAAGAGCATGAGAGGTCCCGAGACAGAAATCACTGCGTTGGCAAGGTACTCCTCCAAGGTTGGCTTATACCCACTATGGTACCACTTTGCCTCTACCAAGTATGCTTTGCATAGATCGCCCCACTAGTGAAAGAAATCGCCAAATTTAGTATGTGTTTATAACTTTATATACATAATGAAGAAGTTATGAACAAGATACCGAATACAGACCGCTTTACTTATGGAAGGAATGATATTGACCCCTCGCTCTTTCAGAAACCAATGTCCGATATCGTTCATATTATTATACATGGCGAGAACACATGCCTTAATGTCGTGAGGGAGCTTATCATCAATTCCATTCATGTCCCATCTGGAAAAAAAATCGCAGGTAAGGAAAATCAAATGGTTTAGTAAAGTGTTGGTGACCGAAATTGAGTAATTTCTGAATACCTGTCAACAACATTGGTGACTAGCTCTAGCTCCTCTAATGTTCCATAGACATCATACACGTCATCTATTGTGGTGATCAGCGATATGATTTTGGTTGCTATTTCTCTGAATTCTCCGTGTTGTGGCTCACAAATTATCCCACAACACCAAAAATAGTGTTCAACGAGCCTATCTCTGGCAAAGCTTATCTTGGACAAACCCGTGTCTACCCACCACCTAACAACACGATATATTTGTCGAATCTCATTATTTTGCTATGATATGCAAAACTAATTTATCAAAAAGAATGTGAAACATTTTGTAGTCTAATTTTTTTTCTTTAATTTGAAACCGTTTGATTTGGTTTTCCAATAGGCCAGGAAGCGGATTCCCCTCAAAAAGAAAAATAATAATAAAAAAAAAAACATGGAGTCAGATACGTTAGCTTACTTTGCTAGTCTAATGACCTCTTGCTGGTGAACAGATTGAACCATGTTGTAGTCTAATTTTGCGAATTCAATCAAAATAAGGTTTGGGAATTGATGATCTTCTTGACATGTCTCGATATACCATCTTGCCTCCACCCTTTGTAGAGTCCTGTGCAACGGCATGCCTAAGGCGTGACCAATCTTTTTGGTCACGCATGGTGAAACATGGCCTGTTTCACCATTCATAATTTCTTTCAAATTTTTAGTCGCAAAAATTCTAGCCTCGTCAAGGATAGTTTCACCCTCCAAGCCAAAGAACGAAGCTTCGTACAGATTCATGAACCCCTTCACGTCATCACATAGTGATTGTTTAAAGTTGCCAGTCTCGTCCTTGAACTTGCTAAAAATTTCTGCTCTCCAACAAAGTATTCAAATTAAATAATAATTAAGATTCACATTATGTATTTCTCTAAATAACACGTACCTGCGGGTACTTCAAGTCCATGTTGTCTGAAGAGCCTGAATGCAAGGGAGGTGGCATGTTGACTGTCAAACCTTAACGGTCCATTGTGCATCTCTTGATATAAGATAACTAGTTCTCCCTTGATCTCTGTCGAGAACTGATACTTCAATCCCAACCATTGAAGGGAATCAATCAGCTCAAGCTTTGCCAAGGGGGGCATATCGGAGCGGATAAGATTTCTCACCTCATCCTTTAACTGACCAGCTTCCTTTTTATATTTCTCTTCCTGCATGATGATATTAACACACAAGATTTAGAAAGAAAAAGAATATATGCAAAGTGTGACAAAATCTATGATTGAAAGTGAACTACGTACGGTGAAGCCGCTGTCAAGAGACTGGACGAAACTGTAGTCCCAGCAACTCGGAGGATAACTTGCAGATCTCCGGGTAATTGAATGACTGTCTTGACGATCAGTCGTTATGGTGCTCTTTGCGACACAGCAACGGATGGTTGATGATTTAACCGAAGAACTCCCAAAATGAGCAGCCAGCTTTGCAGGAGAGGGAAAATAAGCCATCCGGTGAAGGGCAAAAGGCAACATTAATACGCTTTGAAGGGCCATTTCTTTTGTTCTGATCGATTTATCTCTGGTGAATCACTTTTCATGTACCAACATAAGCTATGTATACTAGTTGCTGTCTTGAATACTACCCTTTCTAACACATAAATCACGAATCATGCATAGTGTTTTTTTATATGTTGATGGTGCATGCACGTACTAGTTATATTTCGTTTCTACCTCTTTGGCTCTTTCCATGTTGAAGTGTTTCATGATATTAATTTGGCGACATTACATTTTGGCCGAGCTGTGGGATCACGATTCTCACGTTATTTATCCTGACACTATTTATATGGAATTTTTTTGGGCGTGAAACAGGTTGTAATGTGTCTCACTACTTTTCTTGACAATAAGAGCAACCAAGCATAAAATAGAGTGATTTTTCTGTCATTTTCTCTCCTCTCCTACTCTTGTCAGTTGAAGACGCACCTACCGCAATATGAATTGTCGATTACAGTCATTCATTATTATTATTTTATAGCTCCTAGCGCTATATGAATCCTATCGTAATTGTATAGTTAATCGTAAGACTCAACAACTCATTAGAATTAGAAAATTCAATCTCATAGCTACTCAAACATCGTTCCTTAGCAATTTTTCACATAAGAAACATGTGAGTTCATTATTAGACTTGCTAATGAGGTGTTTTACTTAGAAAAAATAACAGTGTTCCTTAGCAATTTTATCTTATTGTAAATCATGTAGAAAAACGGTGTGTTTGATCAAAGAAACTTTGTAAGAGTTATTTGTCTTCTTTTACAACTATGCGGGTAATATAGTTTGTTTGCTCTTTAGCCTATATAAGGCCCATTTTCATTATTTGTAATATCTGACTATTATATTCTAATATATATATATATAATATATATATATCTGACTATTATTCGGTCATGTATAGTACAACATAACCCTAGGTTCCTTCTTCAACAATGAATCATTCTTCTCTTTCTTTCACATGGTATCAGAGTAGGTATTAATCGATACTTCAAAGCCAACTCGGCCCTAAGTGGGCTGGGGGTTCGCAGTGGCTAGCGCGCCCCTGGTCCCCCCCTCCCCCCGTCCTGAACTTCTTTTTTATGGGGTGTCTTTTCTAGGGCGCGATTTCTGTACAAGTTTTCAATCAGGTTGTAGATAGTGCATCTTATGTATATCGATCATCATCCTCCCCCCGTCCTGAAGCTTTATGGTACTCCACTATCATTACATATTTATCTTTATGTTCACATTTATCTATATGGGGGCTGTGAGACAGGGTCACCCTTTCATGTAAACCATATGGGAGTCAAGGGGTCTAAGTGGCTTGGAGGCTAGAGTAAGGATCTTCGCACGTGACTAGCTGTTATACACACATACGATCCTTGTCAGTTATCTGAGAGACTTGCGAATCACACGCCTATATATGCGGTCGACTGTACACGTGCGAGACAATTATATAACTGTCACATACGGTTATATAACTCCTTGTAACTGTTGTCCTAAGACCCTATATATAGGAATGTTATCTTCTGTTCTAAGTTCGGATCTTTTGGCTATTACCCTACACACTGTCTCTCTCTTATATTGCTAACAATGCTTACTATTATCCTTGCTTGCTTAACATCTTGTTCTTCATCTGTGTTGTGTTTGTTCTTGTCTATTATAGGTACACATCCAGATCTTCCCTTTCCCATCCCCTTGCATACATTGGTGAACCCAAGGCCAACACTACCTTCACGCAAGGCCGGCCCAACCATAAGGCAAGTGGGTAGCCCGCATTGGGCCCCTTGCCACGGTAGGGCCCCATTTTTATACGTACTTATATATTACATGTTAAAAATTACAATTAGTTAATAATAATTTGATATTTTTTTAGTAAAAATAAAGTTCACTTTTAGCTATTGGCGCATATATTACGAAATCAATACGATACAAATCATTTGTGACACAACAAATGTGTTAATATTTTACGTTGACAAAATTTAACTCACGATGTAGTAGTTTAGTGATATATAAACTTTTCAATAGAGTATTTTCAGTTTCTATTAGAGGGCCTCTGACTCTACATTTTCCGCAGGCCCCGAAAAGTCTAGGGCCGGCCCTGCCTTCACGCTTTACCTTGCAATCACGTCTCACAACGGCGACGACAGTTACTAGTCTCCCTCAAGAGGTGGAGCCCCAAGAGACGAAACTCCAATCAGTATCAACAACACTCCCCAGTCACAGACGGTTGCAGGTGATGCCCATAATTTGGATGCACTTAATGCAACAATCCAAAACCAGGCGAGAGTCATGCAGGCACAGTCTGTACAAATTTCCCAAATAATGGCGATTCTGAGAAATATTGCCACCAATTCCTCTCAGGGAAGTTCAGTTCCCTCTGGAGCAACAACAGTACCCACACAACATACCACCATGCCGCCACAACCACCATCTTCAACACAACCACCTCTCCCATTTGGCCCAGCGCCTCAAGCACCCAATTTACCACCACCACCACCACTCGCACTTGGAGTCCAACCACAACGACTACCAACTGGAAACCCTTCGGGAAATTACCCCGTTGGAATATCACCATCACCATACACACCAGGAGTACAAACCCAGTGTGCGAATACCATGCCTTATGATCCCACCAAGCCCTATATTCCAGGTTTCAAGGCTACCACCACACTTATCGCAAGAGGAAGCACTTCCACAAGCATGTCTACTCCTGAGCAGCACTTGGATAGTTTCCTTGCAAATCAAAGTCTCGCAGATGGAGTTATTCCAAAGGTCGAATGCGCGCCACCAGTCCCACGTGAAATATATCTGATGCCGAATTCTTCAGGTTACAAAGCACAGAAATGGGAGAAGTTTGATGAGATTAATGGAAATGCGCATGAACTTGTTATGCGATTTGTGGATATGATGGGTCCACATGGAGTCGATCAGAGGCTACTGATGCGCGAATTTCCTAAATCTTGGGTCATGTCAAGTACAAATGGTATAGAAAGTTAAAGGTTGGCTCCATCCGCACGTGGGAAGATATCGTGAATAATTTGTACACCAAGTTCTTCCAAGTGGAAGAAAAAGTGACAACAATCCATCTGCCGCGCATGCATCAGAAGTACAAGGAGGAAGGAGTCGCATTTATTAAGAAGTTCAGAACGAAGTCACTAGAATGTGTGGACGAAGTTGTCGAAAGTCGTCTAGTGGAGATATGTCTCCAAGGAAATATAAAGGTATGCTAATTAATTTGCAGATTCCTACTTTCTCCAAATTAATTGACTGTACCAGGAACATATAGCCCATCCTTGAGAAACAAAAGAGAAGATTCTTGACCGTGAGAGGATCAGGCTTCAAGATAGGGCGATTCAGCTATAAGAGAGGACGCGAAGTCGAAGTGAATGATGTTTCTTCACAAAAATCACAACGAGGTCCGCCGACGGAAGCCACGCCTTTGCCATGTTCCATTGGCGAACTCACAAAACTCTGTAATTAATGGAGAAAATATGGATTTTTACCTGCGCCCGAAAAGGCTCCCACAGGAGAACAATTGAGAGACCCAAAATGTGCAAGTGTCATGGCCAAGTTTTGCATCCAACAGTTGAATGCAGACAATTAAAATGGCTAGTAGAAAAGAAATTGAAGGAGGGCGAATTGATTATTAAAGAACTGGTAGAGGATGTTCGCAACAATCCTCTGCCATCTCATTCTACAGAGGATCCCAAAGAAAAAGAAGTCGTTGTTTTTTCGATTATAGACTAGGAAGAGTTGGGGGACGAAGATATGACGATTGTGACAACATTCCATGGAGAAGATGATTATGAAATCGACGCCGAAGATACTCGCACAACACTAGTGGTGAAGTCTCATAAATTTGAAAGATTCTACGACGAGATGGGTTTTTCAGACGCATGTCGCATTGAAATGACAAAGGTAACCTTAAGAGTCGTGGAAGAGTTCAAAGAGGATCTAGTGGTCTCCATTGGACAAGTTATCAAAGCTGTACGATCAGATGGTCCCATTATGTCATTTCAGAAGTTAACAAAATGGCAGATGCAAATCATCAAAGACCGTTGTACATATAGCCATCGTTAATGGCATTGAATTCAAGAGGGAACTTGTCGACGGAGGTGCAGCAGTAAACGTGATACCAGTCATCACTTTAGAGTTGGCTGGTATCTTAGAGAAGAAGATTGTGAAGTTACCATATCCTTTGCTAGGATTTGGAAGCGAGTCAAAGATGACAGTGGGTTGTATCCGTTTGGGGATATAGATTGGAGAAATCAAGTGTATTGCCAATTTCCATGTGATAAACACGACTTATCACACGGTAATTGGACGTGTTGGATACACCGTTTCGACGCGGTGCCCTTTACAGCACATCAAATCATGAAGGCGATTTGGAAGAACAGAGTGGTGGATATACCGGCCTCAGTTAATCTCTTCAATTTGAACGAAGCTCACTTAACAGAATCAGTTTGGTTCACAAAGATGGGAGATGAAGAAATGCTAGCTCCATTCAATCCCATACCGTTATCCAAATGGGAGGACATCAAAGATCAATCTCTGGAAGGAGTCATGCTAATGAGATAAATCCCAAAAGAAGATTACTCTGCAAAATTAGAAATTCCAAGGACGACTTATCACAAGATGAATATATATTCTATAAAGAGAGTTGTCGAACATGATACTGACGGAAATGAAGTCAATAGCTTTTAAAAAATGGGAAGAAATGCTATCGCATCTGAAGTTGCACAGGGTCGTCTTCAGGCACCTCTACTGAAGATATCCCTGAGAATATTGCATGTGAAGAAGATGAAGAAACGGAGAATGATTTAAAGTAAATGACAATTGAGAAGTTGAAAGAAGCTCCATAATGCATGGAAGATTCTCTAAATCCACAGAAACAAGATTGAAGGAAGTACTCTTAAGTCCTGTAAGTTCTGCTTGTTTCAAAGGCTTGAAACAACTTTCAAGGCCTTGAAACTGGTTTCAAAGGTTTGAAACACATGATGCAGTTTTTAGCTTGAACTTAGGGGGAGGAGCTTTTGATTTTATTCTAACTCCTGATCCTCTATGATTGATTATATGTTATTTTATGATGAAAGATAAATCATTCTGTTACTCTAAACTGTGATTAATTTATCTGTTTGACTAAGCTTTTGCTGGGATATACAGTTACCTATTTTGCAGGAATTAGTTCTTAAACTGAATGTTGCAGCTGTTGATCTGATTCAGTGCTGGCTCAATCTGACCTCGACCTTCCTAACACACTCTTAAACAAAGTCAAAGACTTTATCCTTGAAGATACTGATCAACTAGCTGTTGGAGGAAGCTGTTAGAAGAGTCAAGATTTGAAGATATTTTTTAGGGAAGTTTGTTAAGAAGATCCTCAAGATCTTCAATTCAAACTGGCTGCTAAAATGAGGGAATTGCTGAAGAATTTCGAGACGAGCAATACAGAGAGACATTCATACACTACAGAGGATTGACAAGCAACCAAGAAGCAGACCTACATCACTCAATCCAATCATCTGAAGAGCACTGCATTCTCACTGAAGTCTTAGTCGCTGTGTTCTTATTTTTTATCTTCATATTCGTATATTATTTAGATAATACTTCTAGTTCTTATTCTCGTGAATTGTGCAAAGTGAACAATAGAGAATTATTATTGAATCAGTTAGCTAGAGAAGGTACTAGAAAGGTTAGTGAGAACCACAAACTGTAACAGAGTAAGGAATCTCTCTGTGCTTAAGATCTAGGGCTTAGCTTTTGATTAATAAGAATTGAGTTGAAAATCCTGCAGGGATTAAGTCCCTGAGGTAGAGACGTAGGACCAAGTGGACTGGACTCTATAAATCACCATGTCTCTTGCTTATACTGTGCTGTTCTTTACTTAGCTTTTATACTGCACAAAGCAAGTTTCCTTTTCAAGGGCTTGAAATTCATTTCAAGGCCTTGAAAACTATGAGCTCTCTCTTTACCATTTGTTTTGACTATAAGAACTTGAAACTCTTTTCAAGGCCTTGAAATACTTTTGCACTTCAAAAACATATTTAAAACCACTCTTTTAGCAAAAGTTGCAAAAGTTGCCATACTCTATTCAAACCCCCTTCTAGAGTATTGAACCTGTAATTATTCCTACATTACAGCCTTTCAATTGGCATGAGAGCTTGAATCACTGCATAGATCTAACAATCTTGTGATTATGAGTACAGTAGGAGTGTAAGACCCCCAAAATGACCAAGCCGGAGGCCCGGGGGGTGTCAATCCGTACCCGAGATTAAACCCGGATACAAGGACATTTAAAGATGGTTCCCAAGCAAAACATCCATAAAGTAATTAAACTAAACATTATTGCAATTCAATTATTCGTGCCTCAAACTCGGGCATAAAACAAACTAAGGTATTAATCGCGTCCCCCGCTAAGCCAAAAATTCACCACCTAGACCTGTGGTGCAGAAATAAAAATAAACACCACAGTACAAAATAAGCATATAAATACTGGCAAGCAAACACCCAAGCATGTAAAATGATGATGAGACAGTTATAAAACAGTAACCAATTTTACAAGTAGGAGTTCTTTTCAAACACAGCGGAAGTAAAGTTTGACTCTTGTAAGAAAACATGTGAGTTCCCAATTCCATAATATTCCAAACCAATTCATTACCCATTAGAGGAAAAACCAAAACCACATATTAATTCCTTTTCCATTAATATGATCAAAACCAAAACCATCTTATTAATTTGTTGTGACGGGGGAAAACCAACCATCTCGCAAGCATCCAAGACCTTAAGTGTCAACACCCCCCCCCCCAAAGACTCTAGCGGCCAGAGGAGTGAGTACAGGGAGCTATCCGGGGCTAAGTGCGGCCGGATTAAATAAAATAAATTGAACGGAAGACCGAGATCAAAATGCCCAATGCCAATAGTAACCAATAATAAAATTCCCCGCACAACTCTTCCACTTTACGTTATCGTCCATTATTATCATCTTGGTGATATTTTCAAGTCAAGCATTTGGCAAGTAAAAACAGATATTTGAATTGCACGTAACACATAAAATCATTTTGAGACGTAAATCAATAAATCATTGGAAACGAAGGAAGTTAGGCACACTAGGCCTCACATGTTTACTTACCTCAAAGAAAATCAACTACAGCGACTCAATCGTAGTACTCAACGTACCCGTCGTCTGTGAACTCGTCGCCTACAAGTTAACAATACTCTAATTAAATTACATCACTTTAATAATACTAGTGATAACTATACTATATGCATATGACGCTCAACGGTTTAGGGTTCTAACACCATCCTAACATTACCAAGTAAACCCGATACACAAGTGGTTAGGATGATTGGTTCCAAGTCAACAACACTATTCTACTAGCCGGTTCAAGTTTCACATCTACTCGGCTAATTAATTTTAAATAAGGAGATTACTAAACAACTTAGACTTACATTACACTAGTCATAACTCACAAATCCTCTCAAACACATGTACTTATGCTCAAGACCACAAAACGAGTGTTAAAACTCCCAAAATCCAACTAATTTCCATGTCTAGACACTATATAATAAACCTGATGGGTTTTGACGTAGGTAACGCAATGGAATAACAAAAATTTAATCCCAATCAAAGCCCACCACGGATCGTCAGGAGGAGACATCATAACATGATAAAGGACATAGTATTGTGTACCTTTTGGTTTGAGAGATCACACGAAGAATGATGTCCTCGTATCTACGGTTGATCCAAGTCTAGAGGTGAGATCAATATTCTTCCTTCAACAAGTGCTAGCTTGAACCGGAGGAAGAGGGAAGAAGGAATCAAAGCAACAAGGTGACAAGCGGAGGATTCGGCCTCCTCTTTGGCGCCGACGGGAAGGGCGGACGACCTAGTGGCGGTCGGCCTCTAGGTTGTCTTGCTCTCTCTCTTTTGTTCTCTCCCACTCTCTTGTGTTATGTCTCAATAACATTCACTTAGTGGGAAGGAAGCTAGAGCCTCCTTTATATACTCCAACAACTCCTTGTTGTTTCCATAAAGGTCCTTCCTAGTTCGCCATGAACTTGGATTAGTCCCTTCCTGGCAAATTAGTCCTACTAAGTTTGCACGGTTTTGCACAATGACCCTTCTTATTAATTAATCATATTAATTAATCCCAAATCTAGCTCTACTCTATTTGACGTGTGACCCCATAGGTTTCTATTTAGTTGGTAGTAACTTATTACTAACATGGAGCGGTGTCTAGCAACACATCCATGCCACCCAACTAATAGAAATAGTCAGTGATCCCGACAAACCTCTTGTGCCCAATATCTTATATTGCACTTTCCCTTTGTCTCTATATCCGATTGGACACGAGACATAAATAGTCACACTCGTATATCTAATCCCTAGTTCCTCGATCATGGGGATATGCTTATGCTAGCAGATAACATCAATATCTCCATATTGATTTATCTGAGTCTGGCGAGACATTCAATCAGCCTCATCCCTCGAGTGGACGTGGATATTTACTCCCATTATGTGGGAGGGACAAATCCTATCTACATCACTACGATCTCTAAGCTTGCTTCCTATCATGCCCGATAGCTGTCTTTATGATTACCCAGTTACGGTATAACGTTTGATAACATCAAAGCACAATATTCCACAACTAGAGTATCTAGTGACTTCAAGTCTAAGGATTGCAATTATATTAGCACTACGAGAAGCGATTGTGACTTTAACATAATCTAATGTATCCTTCTCGTTGTGGGTCAATCCAGTATGCCATTAATCCTAATGCATACTCATGTGTTGGATCTTGATATCTCCATATCAATCAAACCACATACTAGTCTATATTTGATCGTCCTATTAATCAATATAGTGGACTAGGGATATTTAAGATAAACAAATCATTGTATCTAAGGACTTAATTATATTAAATATCACAATATATAATAAATGAATATTCTAGCCAAAACAATTTTCATACCAAATATACGATTGCCTCTAGGGAATCTATTCCAACAAAACCCATCAGCATTAGTGACAAATTCAGCATCTTTTTGGCGACTAAAAACATTCCTGTAGCGATAAATTCCAACCTTTTAACGACCGGACATATTGTATATCAACTCTAGATCATCACATTAAGTGTCTAACAGTCTCGTTTTCAACTCCAATTCAATTACCCGGCGATTAAAACTCGCCTTACCAACCCAACACATCCAACAAGTGATAAATTCTAGTTAATCCTATTGTTTCAACTTGCTTTACCTCCTACACAAGCTAGGGTTTATGGGTTATCATGAACAAGAATAAATCAAGTGCTTAATGATGAAATATGTGATAAAAATTGATGATTAAAGTGAATAAAATTCTGAAAATTGTTGAATGATTGATACTTACCTGAAACGTGAGAGATTCGAGAGATCGAATGACGAAGATGATGATCAAAGGCTGCCGGAAAAAGAACAAGAGAAAAGAGGAATGAAAGCATGAAGGAGAAGAAGAAAAAGATGAAGAAGAAGAAGAAGAAGAAACGGACGGGGAAGGAGGGGAAGAAGAGAAGAGAGAGAGAGAGATTACCTGCACGGGGAGAGAGAGATACGGCGGCGGCGGTGGCTGCCGCCGCTGCTGCTGCTTGCCGTCGGACAGAGAGGAGAGAGCCGAGAGAGAGGGACGGGAGAGTGAGAGAGATAGAGAAAAAAAGATTGAGGGTTTTTTATGAGAGTTGGAAAAAAATTAAAACTCGTAAGGAAGGACACCCTCTTGAATAGGAAACTTCATGTATGAATAAAATTGGGTCAAAATATGATACCAGTCTGTGGGAAAAGACACTTTCCCACCAAATGGTAAGAAGTATATGTTAGTTATTGTTGATGATTATTCTAGATACACTTGGGTTATGTTTCTTAGAGATAAATCGCTCTAAATGAATTTTTAATTCTTTGTAAAGAGATTTAAACTTTGAAAAACCTACAAATTGCTTCAGAAGTAATCATGGTAGAGAATTTGATCAGCTTGAGTTTGATTTATTTTGTGCTAAGCATGGTATCTCTCACAATTTTTTTCTCCAAGAACTCCTCAAAAGAATGGTGTTGTTGAAAGAAAGAACATGACTCTTGAAGATATGTCAAGGATAATCTTCTAGAAAACAAGTTACCAAAGTCATTCTGGGCAGAAGCTGTGAACATAGCCAACTACATTCTCAACGAGTGCCTGATTAGGCCAATTTTGAAGAAGAACCCCTATGAACTTTTTAAAGGAAGAAAGCCAAATATTTCATATTTTAAACCTTTTGGCTGCACTTGTTTTGTTCACAACAATGGTAAGGACAATCTTGGTAAGTTTGATGAAAGAAGTGATGAAGGTATTTTTCTTGGTTATTCTCTGACTAGCAAAGCTTATAGGGTCTACAATAAAAGAACAAAGGTTGTTGAAGAAAGTATTCATGTCATTTTTGATGAAAGCTATGACGGTACTTTATGTGAAAGTTTTGCAAACTTGAACTTGAACAAGCATGAGTCAGAAGATGAATCAGAGACTTCACATGGTTTCCAAGATAGCTTGCAGGAAAACCAGAAGAATTTTCAAAGTCTTCAAAATAGGTCTCAAAGCATTGAAAATGAGCAACAGAAGAATCAAAGTGATCAAGCCACTTCCTCAAGATCTCAAAGGATTGAAAAGTTACCTGGAGAACCTGAGCCATTGACTCCAAGAAAGAGATTCAAATATTTGTCATCTCATACAGTTGACAACATTATATCTGATCCATCAACCGGTACACATACAAGATCTCAATTGAAAAAATTGTGTGCTTTTAATGCTTTTGTTTCTCTTGTAGAAACCAAAAATGTGAAAGAAGCATTACAAGAAGCAGACCAGATCATTACAATGCAAAGTGAACTCAATTAATTTGAGAGAAACAAGGTGTGGAATCTAGTTCCTCCACCAAAAGATCAGTCTGTTATTGGCGTAAGGTGGGTGTTCAGAAACAAGTTAGATGAAAATGGCAAGGTAATCATAAACAAAGCCAGACTAGTAGCTCAAGGCTACAACCAAGAATAAGGTATTGATTATGAGGAGAATTTTGCTCCTGTTGCAAGTTTAGAAGCAATTAGAATGTTTTTTGCACTTTCATGTTACATGAACATTAAACTTTTTCAAATGATGTCAAGTGTGCATTTTTAAAAAGTTACTTGCAAGAAGAAGTTTATGTGGCTCAACGTCCTGGATTAGAAAGTGATGAGTTTCCAAATCATGTTTATAAACTTGACAAAGCTCTCTATGGTTTAAAACAAGCTCCAAGGGCTTGGTATGAAAGACTGTCAAAGTTTTTACTTGAAAATCGTGTCAAGAGAGGAATGGTTGACAAAACCTTTTTTATCAAGACTCATGAGAAAGACATTTTAGTAGTTCAAATATATGTTGATGACATTTTGTTTGATCTACTAATGATTCTCTTTGAAAGGATTTCTCAAGTATTATGAGCAGAAAATTTGAGATGAGCTTAATGGGAGAACTGAACTTCTTCCTTGGACTGCATGTACAACAGATGAAGAAATGAATCTTTCTGCATCAAAACAGGTATACTAAGTACTTGATTAACAAGTACAATATGTCTCAATCCAAAATTACAAAGACTCATATGAGTTCTACACTATCCTTAGATAAGGATCAAGCTAGTAAGAGTGTAAATTAGCAAGAGCATAGAGGTATGATTGTGTTCTTTGCTATATCTCACTGCTAGTAGACCAGACATTATGTTTATTGTCTGTATATGTGCAAGATTCCAATCTGATCCCAAAGAGTCACATTTAACTGCTGTTAAAAGGATATTCAAATATATAAATGGTACCAAAGACTTAGGGCTTTGGTATCCAAAATAGCCTAACTTCTCTCTCTGTGGATATTCAGATGCTGACTTTGCAGGATATATAGTTGACAGAAAGAGCACTTTGGGGTGTTTCCGATTCCTTGGTTCATCCCTAATCAGCTGACATTCAAAGAAACAAAACGTTGTGGCATTATTAACAGCTGACGCTGAATATATAGCACCTGGAGCATGCTGTTCTAAAGTGCTGTGGATTGCTCAACAAATGAGGGATCTTTGATTTGATTTCAAAGAAATACCTATTAAATGTGACAACAACAATGCTATTTCAATTACAAAGAATCCAGTTCAGCATTCCAGAACCAAGCACATAGATGTTAGACATTATTTCATCGAGATCATGCCGAGAAAGGTGATATTATTCTTGAATTTGTTTCTACTAACATGCAACATGCAGATATCTTCACTAAAACATTGCCAGAAGAAAGATTTACAACCCTCATATTAGAGCTGGGTATGCTTAATAAGGAAGTATTGGTTCAGGGAGAGTATCAGGTAAGTTTAACGTAAGGTATTATGTGTTTCAAAGTTTTGAACTGATTTTCAAAGCCTTGAAAATCATTTCAAATCCTTGATGTTACTTGTTTCAGCAGTATAGTTTTTCAAGGCCTTGAATTTTTTCAAAAGCCTTGAAAATAAGTCTGTCTGCTATTTAGTCAAAAAATTGGATCTTTCAATAATGGGTTTGTAGATACTGCTTTCTGACATGACAGATCTTGGCCACGTGGCAGCCATCCAACACACCATACTGTGCTCCACACACGCTGGATCACCAGCCGAGCTGATCCATGTGGGGGCTGCGAGACAGAGCCCTCGCATACCACTGCACGGGACTTGTAGGGACTTTGTGGTTTGGAGGCTAGAGTAAGCCCTGTCGCGTGCGAGCCAAGCCCGCACGCGACCTTTAGTAACTGTTTTGAGAGATTTATGGCACGAGCTCCATAAACCCGGTCAATCCGGTCAAACCCGGTCAACCTCGTAACGGTTCCGGTATTCGCGCACCACGTGCTGTAACGGTCCCTATATACTCGGACGAACGTGCCGTTATGGTTAAGCTAATTAAGCCGCCATCAATGGGCGCATTAACCACACTACAACGGTCATGTTCTCCACTATATATAGATCGTCAACCTTTCCATACAAAGGGAGGACACACTGCTATACGCGGAAGCTCTGCCAAACCTCTGTCTCTCTCTCAGACATTGCTACTGCCTTACTCTCTCCCTAAACACAACCTCACTCTTCCTGTGCGATCCTTGATCCACTACACACGGTGCACACGGAGGTCTCCCCGCCGGAATCTCTTGTGCACATTTTGGTGAACCCGACGTGAACTTACCAACAAAAGCAACCATGTCTCAGGAGGATGATGTCAGCAACCGATCGCCTTCCACCGAAAATCCCTCGGGAGACGAGACCCGCCGTACTCTAACGACTCCCGGCGAGGCACTGACGTTAGAGTCTTTGGATACCACTGTCCAAAGTCAGGCGAAAGCTCTCAAGGCTCAATCTGCGCAATTAGAACAAATCTTGGCCGTTCTGGGCACCCTTGCGCCAAACCCTTCATCAGCCGCCGCTGTCTCTCAGGGAGGAGGAACCCCTACCGCTCTAGGATTGGGAGTGTCAACCGCACCTCCCAACCCTCATCTGCAGACTCCACCGTCGGCTACGCAGCTGCCTTCGGTTCAGGGATCGACGGCACAGATGCTGCCTCCTGCCGCTCACACTCCTCAGCCCTCGGCTTTGGCGTCCAACCCAACTCTGCAGTACCCTTTACCTCCCCCAACGATGATCTGGGGAAATGCGGGTAGCCAGTATGCTCCCAATCCTCCGGCGGCGTATGTGTTGCCACCGCCTGCGGCAACCCCTCCGTCAGCTACCGAGGGGAGCATTCCAGAATGCATGACGTCTTTGCAGAAGCGCGTGGACACTATTCTGGCTCATCAGTCATTCGCGGATACCATTATCCCAAAGCTAGACAACGATCCACCCATTCCACGGGAAATCTATCTCATGCCTAACCCGGCGGGGTACAAGGCTCCTAAATGGGATAAGTTCGAAGATGTCAACGGAAACGCTCATGAGCATGTCATGCGTTTCATTGATGTCATGGGTCCGTACGGAGCTGATCCCAAACTGCTGATGCGAGAGTTCCCAAAATCTCTTGGGAACGTAGCATACAAATGGTACCGAACATTGGAGGCCGGATCCGTGAAGACTTGGGACGACATGGTCCAGAAGTTCTACACCAAGTTCTTCCAGATGGAAGAAAAGGTGACGATGATCCATCTCTCGCGGATGTACCAGAAGCGCGAAGAGGACGGAATCACTTTCATCAAGAAATTCAGGGCAAAATCCTTGGAGTGCAAAGATCCAATGCCCGAAAGCCGACTCGTAGAGATATGCCTGCAGTGCATGCGAGATGAATACAAAGGTATGCTAATCAATTTGCAAACACCTACGTTTTCAAAGCTAATCGAATGCACGAAGAATATCGAGCCTATAGTCGAGAGACAGAAAAAGAAGAGCGCTCCAGAGCGACCTGCGAGCAGCACCACTTACAAGATCGGGAGGTTTAGCTACAAGCGGGGACGCGAACCTGAGGTCAATACAGTTTCGCCCCAGAAACAAGCGAAGGTTGCGAACTTCGATGTACCGCCTCTGCCATGCTCGGTAGAGGAAGCGAGTGACCTCTGCAGGCAGTGGCGCAAGGACGGCGTCCTGCCACCGCTCGAGAAAACACCCTCCAAGGAGATGGTGAGGGACCCTAAGTGGTGCGAATACCACGGAAAGGTCATGCATCCCACCGCCGAGTGCAAGAAACTCAGGTTCACGTTCGATCAAAAGATGAAGAACGGCGAGCTCATCGTCAGCGATCACCGGAATGACGTGCGCAACAACCCGCTTCCCGCGCATACGGAACCGGGCTCGAAAGGCAAAGAGGTCGCCATGATCTCGATTGTCGACTTGGAAGAAGTCGCAGAGGATGGCCTGCCCATCGTCGCCGAGGTTCATGAAGACGAAGACTATAGCATGGACACAGAGGATGAAAGTGCCGACCGCATGAAAGGGTCGCATGGCTTCAACAAATTCTTCGACGAGATGAATTTCTCCGAGAAGTGCCGGACTGATATGACGAAAGCGATTTTGAGGATAGCAGAGGACTACGAGGAGGACCTTGTAGTCTCCAACGGGAAAGTCATCAGGGCATCCCGCTCTACGGAAAAGATTATGACCTTTTCTGCCAGCGACAAGAAGACGGATGCGAGCCACCAGAGACCTCTGTACGTGACCGCCATCATCAATGGCGTCGAGTTCAAACGAGCGTTCGTCGATGGAGGAGCAGCGGTCAACGTCGTTCCGCTCCACACACTGAGGCTAGCAGGGATCCCCGAACATAAGGTAGTCAGGCGTCCATCTCCGCTGGTGGGATTCGGAAGCGACTCTAGAATGACAATCGGATGGATCCGCCTGGGCGTTCAGATTGGCAAAATCAAGTGCTCAGCGAAGTTTTATGTCATAGACGCGAACACCACATACCACATGATTATAGGTCGAGCCTGGATTCATCGCTTCGACGCAGTCCCTTCGACGGCTCACCAGGTTATGAAAGCTATCTGGAACGACAGAATAGTCGAGATACCGGCTTCGACAAACCCGTTCAACTTGGACGAAGCACATCTCAGCGAGGCGGTGTGGTTCACTGAGATGGCAGATGAGCAAACACCCGGACCATTCAACCCTACTCCTTTGCCTCTCTCGGAGGACATCAAGGATCAGTCGCCTGCAGGGGTAATGGTGACGAGGGAAGATGCCAAGGAAAAGCCGCCTACACGCGAAGAGGCGCCGCGTATCGCATATCATCGAAAGAACGTGTACACTCTGAAGAGGATCGCAAAGCATGACCCCGAGGGCAAGGAGATAGAGAGCTTCTACGCCAATGGGAAGAAATGCTACCGCATATGAAGGTGCGCGGGGATGTCCTCACGCGGGCATGGGGATATCCCTGGGCAAATCGATCAAATCGAGCAAATTGCGCTGACGGAAGAGCCAACACAGGGCACTCCAGACGAGAAACTCAAAGAAGCGCCAGAATGCATGGAAGACAGGCCAAGACCGCAAAAGCAAGAGCTGAAAGAAGTGTTCCTCAGCCCGAACGAGGAAAAGAAAAGGCCAGTCTTCCTGAGCGTAGATCTCACGAGCGAAGAAGAACAAGGGCTGCTACAGCTCCTAACTGAATACAAGGATGTGTTCGCATGGGAGTATGATGAGATGCCAGGTCTGGATACAAGCATCACCATGCACCGTTTAGACATCATCCCTGGGTCTAAACCGGTCAAGCAGAGCACGAGAAGCTTCAGGCCGGAGCTTAACGTGAAGATCAAGCAGGAGATTGTCAAACTCCTAGATGCCAAGTTCATAGAGCTGAATCATCATCCCACATGGCTGGCCAACATCGTGCCAGTGGTGAAGAAGAACGGACAGCTCCGCATCTGCGTGGACTTCCGATACCTCAATCGCTTCTGCCCTAAGGACGATTTCCCACTGCCCAACATCGATTTGCTTATCGATTCAACAGCGGGTCATCGCATGTTCAGTTTCATGGACGGCTTCAGCGGATACAACCAAATCAAGATGGATCCCGAAGATGCGCGGAAAACAGCGTTCATTACTCCTGTAGGGGTATTCAACTACACAGTGATGCCGTTCGGTCTTAAGAACGCGGGCGCGACCTATCAGCGGGCCATGATGGCTCTATTCCACGACATGATGCACAAAGAAGTGGAATTCTATGTGGATGACCTGGTGGTTAAATCCAAGCACGAAGCAGACCACCTTGCAGATCTGCGAAAGGTGTTCAATAGATGCAGGCGCTTTCAACTGAAGATGAATCCCATGAAATGCGCGTTCGGAGTGACATCAGGGAAATTCTTGGGATGCGTGGTTCATCGCCAAGGGATCGAGCCCGACCCCGCGAAAGTATCAGCTATCACTGGCATGACGCCACCCCATGATCATAGTGCATTAAAGACATTTTTAGGAAAGCTATCCTATCTGCGGAGATTCATCCCAGCAATTGCCGAAATCACATGCTGTTTCAACACTCTTCTCAAAAAGGACGCCACGTACAACTGGGCTCCGGAGCACGAAGTCGCATTCAGAAAGCTGAAGGATTTACTCACGTCCTCAAAGATAATGATCGCGCCTCAACTGGGATCACCGCTTCTGCTATATCTGACATCTACGAGGAGATCTATAGGAGCGCTCTTGGCTCAGGAGTATGAAGGCCAGGAGAGGCCTATCTACTACATCTCTCGCATCGTGCAGCCTGCTGAATCAAGGTACACAGACATCGAACGTCATTGCCTTGCCTTATTCTTTGTGATAGAGAAGTTGAAACACTATTTTGCATCACACAAAGTAGTAGTGGTCACCAAGAGCGACCCCATAAGATACTTGCTAACTCACACTACTCCGGGAGGGAGGCTGGCGAAATGGTACATGACCATTTCCCAATACGATATCACATGCGTGCGACCGCGAGCGATCAAGTTGCAGGCGGTAGTGGATCTGTTGGCACAGTTTCCTGACGACAGCCACGAACCCGTGATCGAAGAAGAGCTCGAAGGCCCTGAAATCTACGCAATCGACGTGCCCTATTGGACTCTCCACTTCGACGGTTCTTCAACCCGGAAAGGCGGAGGCATTGGGATAGTCTTGACAAAGCCAGATGGGGAAGTCATACAGATGTCCGCAAAGCTCAACTTCGCAGTCACAAACAACGAAGCGGAATACGAGGCTCTCATTGTGGGGCTCCGTGCGGCGAAAGCCTTGGAAGTGAGCAACCTAACAGTCATGGGAGATTCCAAGCTGATTGTTAAGCAAGCCTCGGGCGAATATGGTTTGAAGGAGATCAACCTCCTGTCTTATCGCACCCTAGTACAGAAGCTGATGCAGCAATTCTGCGATGTGAAGTACGAGCACAAGCCCCGAGCAGACAACAGGCACGCAGACGCCTTAGAAACCTTGGGGTCTAAGGTCAGCATAGACAAATGCCCCGCAAGGATTTCCATCGAAGTGCGAACATCGTCGGCATTGACAGAAGATGCGTGCGACGACGAACACATGGATGATGCAGACTGGCGAAAACCAATCCTGCAAGCTATTTCGAAGGGCACCAGCAACGAAAGCTGGGCACTCACAAAAGGATACTGCATCCACGACAACACCCTTTACTACAAGGGTCCTGGGGGAATACTCATGCGATGCGTCTCCGAGCAGGAGGGACAACAGCTGTTAGAAAAGATTCACCAACACGCTTGTGGAGAAAGCGAGGTGTCAATCTACAGGAAGGCTCAGAGATATGGCATCCATTGGCCAGACATGTCAATAGCCGCAGCCCTGATACAAGGGAAGTGCGAAAGTTGCGCACTAATCAAAGATTCTCTACTCATCGCCCTGATCGATGACGACACGGACTGGAGGAAGCCACTATTTGATTTCCTCACCCAGGGCACCGTACCCGAGTCAAGAAAAGAAGCCGAAAAATTGAAACGGAAAGCGTCTCGATACGTGGTACAGGAAAACCTGCTTTGGCGAAGAGGTCACGAGGGCAACTTGCTGCGATGTCTAGACAACAGAGAAGCACAAGAAGTCATGGACCTTTCTCATCAGGTGGAACACCAAGGAGGTGCGAAATTATGTAGGCAACTCCTCTCAATCGGGTATTTCTGGCCCACGATGGAGGTCGATTGCCGCACCAAAGTACGACGCTGCCAGGAATGCCAATTCAAAGGGAACCTAGTGCACGCTCCCGCTGTGGATCTACATGCACTAGGGACGCCATGGCCATTTCACACATGGGCTCTAGACTTTATCGGTCCCATCCGACCGACGTCGCACGGGAATCATTTCATTCTCACCGCAACTGAGCTGTTCACCAAGTGGGTGGAAGCAATACCACTAAAGACGGCAAATGCGCTGGCTGTGGTCAACTTTATCCAGGAAAGCATCGTATGCAGGTTCGGAATCCCAAACACCATTCTTTCAGATAACGGTACTCCTTTTGTTAATCGCCAGGTAGCTGCGAAATTAGCGGAGTACAATATCAGGCAGATATGTTCTACCCCTTATTACCCAAAGGGAAATGGACAAGCTGAAGCGACTAACAAAACGCTGCTGAGAATTTTGAGCAAGATGGTCGCAGATGACCACAAGAAGTGGGCCGACTCTCTAAGCATAGCTCTGTGGGCTTACCGAACTTCTCCAAGGACACCCACAGGGGCCTCACCATTTCTGCTATGTTATGGAGCCGAAGCTGTAGTACCTGCGGAGGTTAGAGTCAACTCGGCAAGGCTGGCCTTCCATGCACTCTATGAAAATCAACGCGATCACAACTTAATCTTGCTGGAGGAAAAGCGAGAACAAGCCAAGAAAACCAATAAGCGATACCAGGAGAGAATCGCTCGCGCCTACAACAAGACGGTCCAGCGAAGAGATTTCGCAGTCGGAGACTTGGTCTTGCGCGCATCTGATCACTGCATGCGAGAAGCGACTCACCCGAAGTTCGCAGCCAACTGGGAAGGACCCTTCGAAGTCACAGAAGTCTTCGATAGTGGCTACTGCAGCATACGAAGGTTGCACGGCACAAACTCAACTCCGAGTTCAGTCAACATGCGCTGGATCAAGAAGTACTATCCCTGACTTCTCTCATTTCATACGTTCTATGATAACGTTGTTTAATGTCTCATGTGGCTACGATTTACGCAATCTCCTCTCCCATATGAGAGGATTGTAATCTCATCTCTCCCATATGAGAGCGTTGTAATAAAAGAATTCTCCCAAATGAGAAGTTCACATTTCTAGCTGTTTATGTTGCTCTATTCAGTTTGTTATTACTGTTAACGATGGTTTATTCGCCGCCATAGCAATCAATGCAAATGCGATCTTAAGTGATCATCTAAGCCTATCTCTAACGATAGCAGCCAATGCAAAAGCGATCTTAAGTGATCATCCAAGCCTATCTCTAACGATAGCAGCCAATGCAAATGCGATCTTAAGTGATCATCTAAGCCTATCTCTCACGATAGCAGCCAATGCAAATGCGATCTTAAGTGATCATCTAAGCCTATCTCTCACGATAGCAGCCAATGCAAATGCGATCTTAAGTGATCATCTCAGCCTATCTCTCACGATAGCAGCCAATGCAATGCGATCTTAATCGATCATACAAGTCTATCTGTTACGATAGCAGCCTATACAAGTGCGATCTTAATTGATCATAAAAGCCTATCTGTTATGATAGCAACCTATGCGATCATAATTGATCCTTTAAGCCTATCTCTTACGATAGCAGCCTATACAAATGCGGTCTCAATTGATCATATAAGCCTATCTCTTACGATAGCAGCCTATACAAATGCGATCTTAATTGATCATATAAGCCTATCTCTTACGATAGCAGCCTGTACAAATGCGATCTTAATTGATCATATAAGCCTATCTCTTACGATAGCAGCCTGTACAAATGCGATCTTAATTGATCACCCAAGCCTATCTGCTACGATAGCAACTTATATGCAAAGTGATTTTAGTTAATCATCTAAGACTATCTGTTACGATAGCAATTTATATGCAAAGCGATTGTAGTTGATCGCCCAAGCCTATCTGTACGATGGCAACGCATGCGCAAAATGATCTTATTAGATCTTCTAAAAGTCTATCTGTTGCGATAGCAGTTTATGTGAGAAATGATCTCAATCGATTCGCTAATAAAGCCTATCTGCCATGATAGCAATTCGCACCACTTAACGATCTTAATTGATCTGCTAAAGACTATCTGCCACGATATCAACTTGCAACATTGTGAAGATGATCTTAAACGATCCACAAAGGCCAACCACAAGCCCATCTGCCAGGATGACACAGCTGCGAAAATATGATCTCGAACGATCTAGCGAAGCATCAGCGAATTAATATATCGCAAATGCGAAACCATTACATAGCATTATGCAAGGCGAAATATGCCGAAACGCATGCGAAATTGTATTTTTGTTGTAAAGAGACAGCAGATAATACAAAAGGCTATTTATCATTACGAGTCAAATGACTTACAATTTATCTGTCTAGATAGCAGCTTACAAGTGAAAAGCTCGAATCTAACTACGCAGCCAACATGGCTTACAATACATGCGAAAAGTGGCTGACAAGCCAGAAACACACTACGGGAATTCCGACTAGAAAAGGATGAACCCACCGGTTTCAACACCGGCTGTGCAACACGCAGATCTGCGGGTGAACATCTGTAGCAGGGGGGATCTTGCTCTAAAAGAGCCACATGAAGCCATACGCTCAAGATCCCAATATTCGACAAGACCGTTGTCAGATCTGCACCCCATAACATTTGCCCAAGGAACCACCGGTTCCGGCGATCCACAGACAAGGAGAAGCTCCAAAGGGCAAGGGCTCCTTGTAGACGGGGATGAACGCGACAGTTCGCCACCCCGAGCTCACAAACATAAAGGCGATGGATTCTTCTCCAGGGATGCTGAAGAAGAATTCCGCCGTTCATTACGAGACGGTAGCACGGTCACTTCGGCGCTGCACCTCACCACGAGGCGGCCGGAAACATGACCTGCACACATAATACACGAAGAAATTTCTTCGAACACACATGAGGTATTATCTGCATCTTCTTTATGATGGTTATAAAGAGCAATAAGCCTCATAAAGTGGATCTTGGAAACTATTTCTATAGCACAAAGCGCAAACTCAGGATTTAAAACTTGAAGTTGCCATGAATCAACGAAAAACAAGCGTTGAAGCCAGCAGTCGTAAGGACTCACGGCAAAGCACATGTTTGGGATGAAGAACCCAAATAGCAAAGACAAGGTTTATATAGACCCTGTACAGACTCTTCGGTTGCCTAAGATGAGTCAGCAAAATTCAAAAAAGAGGGTAAGTTCAATCACTTACGCCTTGAAAAGCGGTAACAATCAATTACCCTACTAAAGGCTACGACGATTCAGTTGCGTATCCTAATAAATGACGGATGGTCATGATTCGGATGGACTTCCCAATGAAAGCGTGCTTATCTACCGAGAAATTAGCGCGAAAATCAAGCAGAGTATCAATTGCTGATGTCATAATTGGATATACACAGAAATATCCAATCAAATCCCGGAAAAAGGGTAAAACGGGAAATTTCATTGTTGTTGAAAAAAAAAAGGGGAAGAAACCCTAGCAACATTACATTAATGTTCAAGACATTACATTAATGTTTCAGCTATTTTTCTTGCTATTTTTGCAAAATTCGAAAAATCAAAGTAAATTCTTGATTAAGGAGTCTTGGGGCTCGAACTGCTCGCTCAGCTTCTCTACCTGTTCCACTTCTTGCTTCAGTAGCTCGCACCTAGCATTCATCCCATGATACAGCTTCAGAGCTTCATCAACCTTTTGCTTCTGCTGCTCCACCTTCTGCATCTCAGCTGCGAGATTCTGGTGACCGAGTTTCAAAGTTACGGCCGCGCGAATCAGCGTGACTCTGTCCTTAAGAAACTTGAAGCCCATTCTGCCTTGGACTTTGGTCACGAGGTTTTGGCACATGTCGCATAACAATTCAGCACTCTGGACCGAAATGGTCGCGGGCGTAGCCGCAGATAGCTGCTCCAAAATCCAAATGGCTTCAGTAAGGAACAGCCTCCTGTCAAAAGGCCCGATCTCCAGAGATCTCACAAACCAGCGGGGGTACCTGAGACGCATTCGAACCACCCAGTCTACATCGGTTTGCTTCAAACCTGAGGAGACGTCAAAAATAAGTTATGATGTCAAAACTCGCAAGCGAATAATGCGACGTGCGAACAGTAAAGCTCTACTTACCAGTTCCTTCCAGAATCTCATGAAGAGAAGGAATGCGGGCTGCCGGGTTGTTCAAAGATTGCCCTCGCTCCATAGCTCTCCTATCGGCTGCGAGCTCCAATCTCACGTAGTCAGGAGGAAGAGTGTAGGACGCACCAGCTGCGACTGCATTCCCAACCTGCGAGCCCCAAATGCTCCACGCAGGAATAGGTGCCTCGGGCTCAGTCGTCGCCGGAGGCGAAGGGACAGCCGAAGTCGCTTGGCGAAGGACACTCTCAGATGCGAAAGCATTAGCAGCACTTGTCCTCACTTCCTCAGCACTAGCATGGACATCTTCGTCCATCAGCACAGCATCAGCTCCAGCATCGTCGGAAAGCTCGATGATGTCCTCAAGAGGCCCACCCGCGTGGTCAGCAGCTGCGACGGGCTTCTCGGTATGGGAGCTCGGAATTGGAACATAAGACGCAGAAGGCTGACTTCTCTGCTCCAGCTCAGGCTCCTCAGCATGACATGCGACATTAAATGCGATGATATGAGGTAACTTGCGCTATAAGTTATTTTGCTATCTTTACTAAAGCTAAGAATAAGCACCTCCACGCGAAGGTGGGATTGAGGTATCTTCATCATACACTAAGGACGTGGAACCATGCCCTATCAGTGTGTCCTCACTAAGCAAGTCTGTAAGAGGAGCGTGACCTGGGATGCGAATAAACCAGTCATGATTCTGCCTCAAGTTGCTAAAGCCTAGCACATGCGTATCACTCAAATAATTACCTGAAGGTTCTCCGCATTTGTCTACTAACCAACGGCGAATGTCAGCCTTTGACACACCATGCTTTAACGCACCCACAATAACATCTCTATAAGTTACTGCGAGATTGAAGATCTCACCTTTATCGCCGCCTGTGATCTCCTCAAAATCCGCTTGGACTTGCTCCAAGGCTGCTGCATCCTCTCCGGGAACCTCATCTTCCTCCTCCGCATGAAGAGCCACTTCTTCAGGAAGCTCGTCTTCCTCGACAACTGGACGCGCTAAGTCGTCAACATGCCGCTCTTCGAGGCTCCGCTGTTTCACACGCTCAAGCTCCTTTTCTTCCCGCCGCCTTCTTCTCTCAGCAGCCTCCGCGGCTGTCTTCCGGGACTCAGCCAGAACGTCCTCGCTTATGGGATCGTCTGGGATGCCAGAATGGGCATCTCTCTTTTGTCTCTTGGTCGCGATTCCACCAATGGTCTCATCATCATCATCTGTGAATACACGATTGGTTTAAGAAAAGAAGTGCAAAGAAGTTACGATGACAGGAAAGGAAATGCGACGGAGGTACCTCCTGATTCTTCCTCATGCATCACAACTGTTACTTCTTCTTCATCACTTGCTTGGGACTCCTGCCTCTCTTCCTCTTCCTCTTGATTGAATGGAACAAAGGTCTCAACTGCGAGATCTTTCCGCACTTTGCTGGGGATGCGACCTTTGCCTTTGTCCTTGATAGAAAGGGACCTCACTGGAGGAGAAGCTGGAGCACTTCTAGGGGAAGAAATCGTAATTCCCTTTTGCCTAGGTCTCTTCACTCTCGGCGCCGCAGTCGCTGGAGGGGACGGGTCATCTCCGGGAGGAGACGGAGCCGGAGGATTATCTATCAGCGAGTCAGCAAAAGCATTCATGATTGCGCGAACCTTTGTTTCAACCTCAGCGTCTATCCTCCATGAAAGCCGGAACGGCTGCTTTTGTCTTCTGTTGGCAACAATGGTGTTGACCAGCGACTTGGAGCGATCACCAGCTGCGAATCTCCGCACATGACACTACAACAGTACAGAATAAAAAGTGTCAGCATAAGGAAATCGAGAAACTTAACACATGCGAAGAAATTGCTTACCTCAGCAAAAGCCTTGCTGTATCTGACGACTTGCGTGTCGCTCTTCTTGAATGCGGCGACTTGCTCCTTCAGAATGACGTCAGGACATAGATGGTTCTCACGATCCAACAGTGAGTAGCAACCATACTCAGACTCGCTCAGACTGCAAGTGGGGCGAAACGGAAATGAGTTTCTTTTGATCAAGGGAGCTCTACCCGGCTGCGCGGCCGACTCTGTCTCGATCCTCGTTTGCTGGGCAACCCAGTATGCGAGCCAGTTCTGGGAACAACCACCCTCGCGGGTTCCCGCAGGCTGCTCAAAAGGAAGATTGTTCATGAAAACCGTCTCGCACTCCTTTGTTAGCAAGCGCTTGTAGCATCCTCTGACAATAGACTGGGGCCAGATTGATGGGGCCACCGCATCAAAACCAAACTGAGGAGAAACTCGAGTGGGGTCAACGTCCACGGTAAGCTTCTCAAACCTCGGCGCGAGCTCACGAATATGCTTAGCAAGGGCAGGAAGGGAACCTCACAGACACCAGCAAAAGAACTCGCGGTAGCGCTCATGGAAATGAGGTCCCCTTTCAAAGAGAAGCTCTTCTGAAAAGACCATGCCTTTAGAGGGGTACAGCTTTGGAAACCATCGCACATTCTCAATGCGCGTGGCATAGGGCCTGGCAGTAAACTCCTTCCGTTTGTCGCATATCAAACTCCAAACGCACTTGGTGTTGCCTGTTCCGAACCATCTCGGAGCTCTTCCGCTGTTGCGCGCTTCTGTATCGCCTGGGGGACACCACTTGTCAAGTTGGAGAGCAGTTGGAGCATAAGACGGCCAGCGCTCGAAAACCCACATTGTCAAAAAGGAAATATTGACAAAAGTCAGTACATCGAGGCGGCCACGCGACTCCCTCATAGCCAGAACCAGCTGATCAAGCCTATAGTACAGCGTGCCCAAAACCAAGGGTCCGAGTGCGACTCTCTGGCCAAGAGCGAGCCTCACAGCAAGTGGCAACACATGGTAGAAGACTCCATCATGGGGGTGATCATCAATTAGATACCTTGACAGCCAGGCACAGAGAAAAGCACAAAGGGTCAAATGGTAGCCCTTGCCCTCTACGTAATACTCGGCCTCCGGATCTTCACTCAGAAGTTTCTTAGTAATGTTGCTGTTCGCATAGTCTCGAAAGAAGTACTGCAACCATTTGTTCCAGGTATTCTTCGCGGATGTATCAACCAGCTGCCAATTCGGAAGAGGCTTCGTAGTGGTCCACCGAGTGGAGATTTTCTTCACCTCTACTAGGCATTCCTCCATCTGCGTGTATAAAGCAATCTCCGCAGATGTCCTCAAGGGACTCAAAGGGTCCACTTCGCCCATGGGGGAAAGCTCATACAGCATTTGAACGTCCTCGAGTGTGGGGGCAGCCTCGAACTCGGCAAAATGGAACGTATGAGTCGCAGGCGAGTAACGGGACAGAAGGTCTAGAAGCATGGACTGATCCAGCTTCACGGCAGCACCCTTCATAGCACGGATAGCAAAGTATACGCCGGCTTCATTAAGAGTCACGGCGTGATGGTCCAACACGTGGTCAATCCACTCATCCATATAGTCCAATTTCTGGACGAACGCCTGAGTAGAAATCGCAGTATATGGGAAGTGGCCGTTCTCGATCCCCAATCGAACTACATCCTCGGAACCAACAAACTCGAGCAAGGCTGAGTTAACTGGGCGAGTCAGCGTCAGCAATCGCTCAACTGGGACAGGATAAGGCATCCTCTTCGCCTTTACCCTCGCATGGTAGAAATCTTTGCCGCCTAAAAAGGGGGCTTTTCGCCATAGGGCCTGCGGAAGGTCGGGTATCTCTTCATCTTCCTTGACGGGTCTGGTTACTCTTGTCTTGGCCATTCCTGCGGAAGAGCAAAAAAAAAAGGGGGGAGAAATACCACACTTCAGTTTGAATTTTGAAATTCAAGATCTATGCAAAGGAAGACGAACAGTTCTGGTATCAATTTCAGAAATCGGGGAGTTGCAAGATCTCGTATTGTTGAAGGACTAAAGCAAAGCAGGTTCAAAGACCAAATCCTCTTCACAAATTTCATGGGTTTACAGATTCAACGAAGTTCAAGACAAACACTGGTATCTTAAATCAAAAGTAAACAAGGCCAACCTTGTTTTCTTAAAGCCTGCTTGGATGAGCACAATTGAAGAGCACGGATTGCAGTTCTGAACTGGTGATTGATTATCTGGATCTGCTCTCGGAGATCTCCGGGTACCATTCACTTTAAGAGAAAGAAGTGATGCTTTGCAATAATAGGGGATACAAGGTATTTATCCAAAACAATGAAGGGTTGCGTCCTTTCGATAGTCGAATCGCAACCGTCACCGTCGAATCGCGCAATCACAGGACAACATGACGTCACGCCTAAAACCCTAAAGGTCAGACGGCACGACTCTAGGGGTTTTAGGTCATAATGGCACGCACGGGGGCTGAATTTACCCGTATTTGAATTGGTGCGTGGCGGCGACGCGTATGTTGGTTTCCGCGCATGGAAGTCTATACGGCTATGAGTCTTCACGCGCAGAAAGGGGGCTAATGTAGATACTGCTTTCTGACATGACAGATCTTGGCCACGTGGCAGCCATCCAGCACACCATACTGTGCTCCACACACGCTGGATCACCAGCCGAGCTGATCCACGTGGGGGCTGCGAGACAGAGCCCTCGCATACCACTGCACGGGACTTGTAGGGACTTTGTGGTTTGGAGGCTAGAGTAAGCCCTGTCGCGTGCGAGCCAAGCCCGCACGCGACCTTTAGTAACTGTTTTGAGAGATTTATGGCACGAGCTCCATAAACCCGGTCAATCCGGTCAAACCCGGTCAACCTCGTAACGGTTCCGGTATTCGCGCACCACGTGCTGTAACGGTCCCTATATACTCGGACGAACGTGCCGTTATGGTTAAGCTAATTAAGCCGCCATCAATGGGCGCATTAACCACACTACAACGGTCATGTTCTCCAGTATATATAGATCGTCAACCTTTCCATACAAAGGGAGGACACACTGCCATACGCGGAAGCTCTGCCAAACCTCTGTCTCTCTCTCAGACATTGCTACTGCCTTACTCTCTCCCTACACACAACCTCACTCTTCCTGTGCGATCCTTGATCCACTACACACGGTGCACACGGAGGTCTCCCCGCCGGAATCTCTTGTGCACAGGGTTCTATCTCTGTAGATAATTGCTCAATATTCTATTTAATTTTTAAAATTATTTTTGTATAAATCAGTATTATTTTATTTCCTTTCCCACGTCACACACACACAAATTTGAAATTCATTCAAACTGAAAAGATCTCAAGGAGATTTGGAAAAGTTTTGTTTCCTTATCTAACTTAAACTCTCAAGTATTTATCTTCCTTTGTCTCTCTATTCTTCGTATCACTCCTGCCTATCTATTCTCTACCCCAAACCCTAATGAGCACGAGAAGAGAATCCCAAAGAATTAAGATGGCTGGAGGTTCAAAGGTGGTTTCAGAAAAGAAGCGGAAGACTGCAGAAGATGTGATTCAAACTATCAGTTGTGATTCGAGTTCCAAAACTCCAATTGAAGAAAAGGCCCCTTCTCCTCCAAAGAATAAGAGCAATAAAGATCTAACACCAACTTCCAGCAAGAAGAGGAAGATGGTAGATCAGTCTGCTCTAGAGAAACAGCCAGAGGAACAAGTGGCTAGTCCAAAGAAGCTAAAGAAGAAGAAGCCTACAGTTGCTGACAAGGGAAAAGAAAAAGCTGTAGAGGTTGAACAAGAAAAAAGCACTGGCAAAGAATTGCAGATCTATTCAGAAAAGCCTCAATCCCCTGGTAAGAAACTTTCCAGCAAGTTTTCTCAAACTGCCAGAGGTCAGTGGTTAGATGGTTTGCTTCTAGACCAGTAGCCTATTGTAGCATTGCTAGTGTTAACATGATGAAAACCATGAATCTGGAGTGTGTTAAGAGGATGAAGAAAAGCTCTCTTTGGAAAGTTTTGAACCCCCCTAAAGTTGCCTACTCTAGGCTTACTAGGCTTTTCTACATGAATACGATGCAAATCAAAACAAATTTTAACCTGGTGATTCAATCCAAAGTTGCTGGGATTACAATGGAGTTCGATCACTATGAGTTTTCCAATGTCTTAGGATGTCCAAAAAGGTATAACATTGAAAACTATTCCAACAAAGTTGAAGCTTTGAAACAGGCTGGAGAGGAACATTCTTTCTACCTAATGTCTCTACCTCCTCTAAACAGTTAACACACTCTGTGCTAATTGTTGAATCCAAAGTTTTGTTCACAATCTTGATGAGGTGTGTAGTGCCTTGGGAGAATTCAAACGAGCTTCTAACTGACAGGGTACTATATTGATGTATTTGATCATGCATGGATATGAGATTAATCTTCCAACAATTGTGATGGAACACATGCTCTACTCTCAGACCAAAGAAAGAAAGCACCCTTTGCCTTATGCTAATTTTCTTTCTGCTTTCTTTCTTCTCCTTGACCTTCCTACTGATAGAGAAGAAACCATTACACTGGTTTTGGTATGCTTGATGAGAAAGCATTTGAGAGAATTGGTGTTGTGAAAACCAGTGATGGGATATGGAAGTTGTAATCTGATTTGTCTAAGAAGGATTTGCAATCCAAGAAGTTTCCTAAAACCAAGGCCTTGACCCCTTCTTCAAACCTACCCTCTCAACCTCAAGACCTTTCCATGGTGGTTCAAAGACTTGAAATTATTGAGAAGGATATGGATGAGCTGAAGGAAAATCAGCATGAGTTTCTCACTGATTTCAAGCAGGGAAAGTATATGCTTGAAAGCATCTTGAAAAGCATCAATGTACTTCATGTGGAAGAAGAGGTGTCTCAGGTTGCAGAAAGATCAAAAAGGGATGCATAAGGTTTAACAAAAGATCTGATCAGTGAGCATAAAACTTAAGATGAGACTACAGGGTTGGTGGACAAAGGAAAACAAGTCGTGCAGGAGCAGGGTGATGAAGAACATGAACAAGCTGATGCTGACAGTCCAGACTCTAGGATGCTGATCAAGGATCTCAAGAAGAAGAAGAAAGCTGTCATTCCAGAGATAGTGACTGAAGAACAACTGTATGAAGCAACTGGTGGTGCTAGTGGTCATGCAGATCAGGAAGAACAACAAGATGATGATGATGAGGAAGATAGTGGAGAAGAAGATGCTGAGCCCAAGGGATATGGAGACCCAACCCCCTAAATCGTGCCTCTTATTTCTTTCTTTTTCAAGGCCTTGAATTTATTTTTAAAGTCTTGAAAATTTCTATCTTTTCAAAACTTTTTACTCAGTTTTCCAAACTTCGATCCGACATTTTCTTAGTCTTTTTTGATGAAAGTCAAAAAAAGATGAGAAATTTAGGTGTTTTACTTGTTTATTTCTAGTACATTATCTTGCTTAGAGATGTGGTTTAGATCAATAGGGTTTGCTAGACTTTGCTACAGTTTTTGTTGCTAATAAGTTGGATCAGTTGGATATCTCGTGTTAACTTTTACTATAATGGATTTTGCTATGCTCTAATGATTTTTTTTTGCAGATAATCAATTCCCAAAAGGATTTTGGTTTTGTCAGATTGTAAGTTCAGCCTGTTTCAAAGGCTAGTCTGTTTCAAGGCCTTGAAACTGGTTTCAATGATTTGAAACAAACACTGCAGATTTTGGCATGGACTTATGGGGAGCTTTTGATTATATTCTAACTCCTGATCTCCTATGTTTGATTATATGTTACTTGATGATGAAAGACAAATCATTATACTACTCTAAACTGTGATTAATCTATCTGTTTGACTCAGTTTTTGCAGGGATATATAGTTTCCTATTTTGTAGGATTATTTCCTAATCGATTTGAATGTAGGATGGAAATCAATCTGTCAAAGTGATTGTGAACTTGATCTGCTCTACCTGAGCAACTAGCCTTTGGGAGAGCTGTTAGAAGAGTCAAAGACTTTCAGCTGAATTTTAGGAAAGGTTGTTAATGAATATCTTGCATATCTTCAATTCAAACAAGGTGCATAAAAGGGTTTTTGAATGAGGAATTTCGTAGAAGAACATACAGAGACATTCAAACACTAAAGAGGATTGACAAGCAACCAAGAAGCAAATTTACATTACCCAATCCAATCCTCTGAAGAACACTCCATTCTCACTGAAGACTTAGTTCTTAGTGTTCTTCTCTTTTGATATTCAATTGTATATCATTTAGATAATACTTCTAGTTTTTATTCTCGTCAATTGTTCAAGGTGAGCAATAGGGAATTATTAGTTAATCAGTTAGCTAGAGCAGGTACTAGATAGGTTAGTGAGAACCACAAGCTGTAACAGAGTAAGGCATTTCTCTGTGCTTGAGATCTAGGGCTTAGCTTTTGATTAACAAGAATTGAGTTGACAATCCTGCAGGGATTAATTCCCTGAGGTAGAAACGGAAGTCCAAGTGGACTGAACTCTATAAATCACTGTGTCTCTTGCATTTACTTTGCTGCATTTTACTTATCTTATATACTGCTCAAAACATGTTTCAGTTCAAGGGCTTGAAACTCATTTCAAGGCCTTGAAAACTATCAGCTTTCTCTTTACTTTCTATTTTGATTCTAAGGAATTGAAACTCTTTTCAAGGCCTTGAAATACTTGTTGCACTTACCAAACTTATTTGAAACCACTCTTTTTGAAAAAGTTGGAAAAGTTGCCATACTCTATTCAACCCCTTCTAGAGTATTGATCCTGTTGTCATTCCTACATTACTCATAGATACTCTACTGCATCGTTTCATTGAGCGTTTAGGTTGAGCTTCGAGGACGAAGCTTCGTCTAAGGGGGGAAGGATGTAACACCCCCATTTTATTTAGAGGAATGATTCAGCAGTTTCATATCCTTTAGGGGTCACTTGGTGACTTTCGAAACTGCTATGGTTTAATTTAGTATTAGTGTACTCGCTGCGGTCGATTATGGATATTCGAAACTTTTGGGGTAGATGAGTAATTCCGGGAAATTTATTATCAGACTCTTTAAAATCTCTTCCTAGTTTATTTTTCATTTAATTGGGTCATTTTAATTCTATATTAAACTCCTTAATATGGTTACCCGAATTATACCCTAAGTTAGTCTCTCTGATCAGTTACTTGTGCAAATTTTTCATTTGTCCTTCTTCAAATTTCCATGACCACCTCGGCACCTCCTAGCAGTATCAAAATCCTTCCCAAAATTTCTACTAGAAACATCCCCTTTTAATTAAATCCGTTTGACCCAAACTAAAACATAACCTAAAATTCTACTCACCCACTCCAACAAATCACGTAACTATTTAAGTGAGTTGTTTCCCTAAAATCAATCCTACTTTCAAAGCAAACCCCCTTAAGTCACTCACTGCATAGTTTTAACCATTCCCATTCATTTTCTATTCACCGGTATCATCGTCCCCCTCACCCCATCACTCTCTCGTTACTAATTAACCAGCGACCCAATCATCACCAACCCGTAAATCTCTCTCTCAGACCCTCGCTGCTTTGCTCGGAAGCCCCAAACAACCACGGTTATGCGACATAGCAAATCCAGACCACATCAGCCTCCCTTACGGCCGATTTCCAGCCTGTCACTCCAGTCGTACCCTTTTCGTCTTACCGCCTTGCACCCAGGCGGGTTAGTGACCGAACACCACCAACAAGAGCAGACACAGTTCAGCAACTGTCTGCTTCATCGCCGTCGCTACGAACTCTGTTCTCGCCTGTTTCGACGCCGTCTGACGCTTCATCTCCGTTATGTTTTGTTGGACTCCGTAAGTCATTCTCCAACGGTTATATTATTAGAAATCCCATCCTCCATTTCGATGAGCAAGAGCATGTTAGTTATCATCTTTCGTTCAACTTCTTTTTCTCCTCTTGTAGTGGATATATACACTGTGAGTATGCATATGTATATGTGTCATGAGTCTGATTATTTTTTTGAGTGTGTCTGCGATTCTTGTTGGAAAAATTGAAGAAGAGAAAGACAAAAGAAATGGTAAAAAAAAAGTAGTAGTAGTAGAAGAATAAGAAGAAGGGGTGAAAAAAGGACTGTAGAGGTATTAGGAGTGTACCTCCTTTTGACCATGGCTTTTATTTTTCTTTTCTTTTAATTTTGTTTCTTTCATTTTATTTAACGGGTGTACTTTATCGTTGCCCTCTGGGACTGTTATTTGTAACTTGGGCAATTCATTAAGCTGATGGATCGTTTCTCCAATAGGTTATTTATAAGGCGGTTATCTTCAAAATATAAATAAGATGAGAAAAATATTGTCTCCAATAGGCTCTCTACTACGCTCTTTATTTTAGCGGATAGTTATCCCGCTCACTACTTTTAACGAACCGGATAAATAACTTCATGTTTTGTTTACCCATGTTCTTAGCGGTTATGTCCTGAATTCTTTAAAATTCTCATACAAGAAATATTGAGAATGTGCCACGTGTTACTTAGCTAATAATTTAACTAACACTATTGGAGCACTAACTAAATTTTTACAGTATCTAAAATAGAAATGTTAAATTTTCATCAAATCATTGATAACTTTTAACTAGTATTATTAAGCTGATGGATCGTTTCTCTCTCTAACTTTTGCTCTGCAAAATTAGAGATGAAAATTCTGGGTTTTTCTTACTCATCGTCCTAGTTTTATCTAGGATTTGTCGTCCTCAGTGCGGCTCCTCTTTTGTTTATTTCGATTTCTTTGTGCTCCATTCACTTCTGTCTTCTTTCTTCTTTCCCTCGGGTCTTCTCTAATTTCTTCATCTTAGATTCAGGTCTCTGTTTTCCTCATTCACCTCCCTGATTTTTCCGGTGAGGAAGGATGGCGTCGGATCTAAATTCGGAGATCATTACTTTAGAGTTGGAGGAAGATCTTAAAGTTGCAAATCAAGTGTCTCAGCAAGTCTTGGTAGGTCATCTGCTTTCCCAGAAATCCTTCTCAGCTAATACGGTGGAAAAAATGGCAAAAGGGATCTGGGGTTTACGGGGTGAAATTCGGGTTGAGGCATGGGATCATAATAAATTTGTGTTCCGTTTTCAGAACGACATAGATTGCAAGAAGGTTACGAACAGAGTCCCATGGAATCTAAGTAACGATTTACTGGTTTTGAAGAAGTGGCCAGCGAAGAAAGCTCTAAAAGAAATTGATCTCTCTACCAGCCCTTTTTGGTTCCAGATTGGGGTTCCACCAGTGTTTAAGACGGAGGCTAATGCGAAGAAGATTGGAAAGATTGTTGGAACTCTGTTAGACATAGATGAGGATACTATTGGGGAAAACCAGAGGTATCCCTATTTGAGGATTCAAGTTCTGGTCGAGGTTGATGAACCTCTTGCCCAAGCTTTCTTTTAAAACAATGGAGAAAGAAGAATTAGGCAAGGCTTACACTATGAAAATATTGGGGATTATTGCTACGATTGTGGAAGGATAGGGCACAGTGGCAGGGATTGCCGCTTTCTTCCTAAAGCTAAGAGAGGCTGCCAAGATTATGGTATGTTTCTTAGGTGTGATGCGAAGAAGCATAGAGGACGCAAACCGGCGTGGCTAACCCCGGAGGCAGAACGTTTTCTGAAAATTTGGGGTTCGTCGGAGTTTGAGCTAGAGGAGTCTTCGCCGGAGCGTGAAAATGTGCCAAGGTCCGCGCGTGGGAAGGAGAGCACGAGTAAGGACGCTAATCCTACACGTCAGAAGGAGAATCTTGGCAATGCAATCGTGGTACAGCCTCTAACGGGAAATCGATCAAACGGTTCGATTATGAGACACCTGGCTCGTTCAGTGTCCTTCTCTGATACGCAGACAATTGTTGCTGAGGATTCGGAGGAGAATAATGACAGAGGATTACAACTTGATGATAACGATGAGCAGACTACAACTTTCATAGAAGAGATAGATACGAAACAGAAAAATTGGAGGAGGTGGATGCAATTATGGTATCAAGAAAGACTGGCGTGGACTAAAATTCAGGTTTGTTAAGGGATTTATATACAAATACGAAGTTGGATTCGTTTTCGGGTTTGGATCCATCTCCTGTTAATACTGGGGCAACTACTGGGCTTGCAAATAATATGGTGGACTTTTCAAGTCAGCCCAATAATCAATGTGTGATCCAGAATTCTCAAGCCCGACGTTTTAGACGTTTTAATAGACGAAGGGTAGAAGAGTCTTTTAGCGGACCAAGAAGAGGGAAGATTGGGGATACTGACGTTCCTAATTCACAGAGTCGGACGAATCCTATTACAGAATTTTCGCTTTCTAGGGTTTTCAATCGATTATCTGTGCTGAAGAGAAAAAATTGAGATGGTGTTGATGATCAGGTTGTTAATAAAAGATTGCGGGCTGATTTTGGTTCGGAGAAGTCGGCGGTATCCGGAAATGGTATTAATCTCACCAAAGATGAACAACACTATGTCAAAATGGTGTGTCTCTCCCAAGCTTCGCAAGCTGAAAATTCCTCATCCTCCGTCTATATGGAACAGAAAATTGAACAAAAGATATATCAATTTTCAGAAGCTGATGATAGTCTTTATGCAAATTATATGGAGGAGTTTGAAATTGAAATGGGTATTCTTACTAAGAAGGTGAATTCTGCAAATGATAAGGTGGTGGTGGCTGACCTTCAACAGCCACAAGATAGATGGTTAGCTTAAGCTGGAACTGTCAGGGTTTGGGGCGAACGCTCACAGTCCAAATATTGCGAGGTCTTGTGAGAGACCATCGTCCTAACATTGTCTTTCTTTCTAAAACAAAAAAAAAGAAAAAAACCAAAAATAGATCGAATAAGGAGGCAACTCCAATTTGCTAGAGCTGAGTATGTGGCTCCTCAGGGTCGTGCAGGGGGTCTGGCCTTATGGTAGGAGGAGGATTTGGATTTAACTGTTATGTGGTGCTCTCCTAACATGATTCAAGCTAAAATTTTAGATGGGAATGGATCAACTGAGATGTGGTTTGCATTTATGCTCCTTCTGTTGAGAAAGCTAGAAGAAGATTTTGGAAAGAGATGGAGGGTGTTGTTAAAACTTTATCCATCCCTTGGCTTGTTATTGGGGATTGCAATGATTATCTCTTGGAGTATGAAAAGCAAGGTGGTAGTCTCAGTAAACCTTGGAGATGTAATTTTTTTAGAGACTTCATCAATAATTGGAGACTGTTGGAATTGTATGCTCAAGGGTTGAATTACAGTTGGACTAACAACCGAAGTTTGGGAAATGTTAGAGAATTGTTAGAGTTTTCTTCAGTAGCAATTGGGGTTTGAAGAATCATAGAGCAAAGTTAAACAAAGATTTTATATTGGGTTCTGATCATACTCCTTTGGTGCTTGATACTGATTGGAAGTTAGCTAATTTCAGACATCAATTTCATTTCAGCAGTACTTGGCTTAAAGATGATTTATGCAGTCAAACAATTGAGCAGCTTTGGAAGGGAAAGGAGAATGATGAGGTGTATCCCAATTTTACCTCAAAGTAAGTTAAGTGCAGGAATGGTTTGAAGGAATGGAGTAAACAGAAGTGCAGAAATAACATCACTATTATCAAAAGGCTGGAACAACAGTTGTTAATGGTGCAGAACTCAAATTGGTCCCCTGAAAATGATGAGATGTAGAAGCTCTTGAAGAGGCAAATTAGTGAGCATTGGGATAAGGAAGAACAGTTTTGGAGGGAAAAATCAAGAATTCAATTCTTGAAAGAAGGTGATACTAATTCCAAATTCTTCTTTTATCTAATTTGAAAAGGATAAACATCAATAGAATAAATAAATTGAAGAATGAGAATGGATTGTGGATTGAGGATAAGGAGGAAATGAAGCAGCTGGCTAAAACTTATTTTGAGAAGATTTTTAGTGACAATTCTGAGGATGCTACTTGCAACTGTCTGGATGTTATTTCTCAAGAGATTCGCTTTGAAGAAAATGAAGCTTTGAGTGCTGTTCCAACAGATGATGAAATTGAAAAAGTGGTTTTTTCCATAAATCCTAATAAAGCCCCAGGCTTTGATGGATTTACTGGAGTTTTTTTCCATTCTCAATGTGAAGTGATCAAGGTAGATTTTTTTTCAAACAATCAAGAAGTTTTTCTCTACTCAAATATAACCTAAGAGCTTCAACAAAACAGTTATTGCTTTGATTCCCAAGCTTAAAAGACCTCAGAGTTTAAGTGACTTTAGACCTATAGCTTTGTGCACTTTCACTTACAAAGTTATAGCTAAATTATTGGCTAATAGATTGAAGGTGGTTCTGCCTAGACTTATAGCGCAAGAACAATCAGCGCTTGTCCAAGGGAGAGCAATCCAAGACAACATTTTTATCACTCAAGACGTTTTACATCACATAAAGAATAAGAAGCAAGGGAAAGCAGGAGTTATAGCTTTGAAGCTGGATTTGCAAAAAGCCTATGACAAGGTTAATTGGCAATTTCTTATGGAGATTTTAAGGAGATTTGGATTCTGCAGCAAGTTCATCAATCTCATTCAACAATGTATCAGCACAGTTTATATGGCTGTGAAGCTAAATGGGGAATATAGTGATTATTTTACGCCTAAAAAAGGGATTAGACAGGGAGACCCAATCTCTCCCTATCTCTTTGTGCTAGTAATGGAGGTGTTCTCTAGAAGATTGAGTTCTGCTGCTAGAGATGGAAATCTTCAGGGCATTAAAATCTACTGAAATGCTATGGCTATCAACCATTTTTTATTAGCAGATGATGCTATCATCTTCCTAGAAGCTTCTGTTAAGGAAATGCATTCCTTTTTGCTCATTTTACAAGATTTCTGCAGATGTTCAGGTATGGAGATTAATATTAATAAATCTGGAATTCTCTTTTCTCCTAATATCTCAGTTGAGTGTTCAAAAGAGATAGCTGATATGTGCAATATACCTGAGATTGATATAAGTTCTAAGTATTTGGGAATTCCTATGTTCAGGGGGCAATCAAAATCTCAATGCTTGAGATATATTATTGAAAGAATTGAAGCTATTCTGCAAGGTTGGAAATTGAGCACCTTATCATATGCAGGCAGGGAGCTTATTATAAAAGCTGTAGTTATGGCTTTGCCTAGTTTATTATTCCCTAAATCTCTTTGTTCTAAAATGGTGGATTTTATGAGAAGATTTGGTGGGGAGGAAATCCAACAAAAAATAAGCTTTGCTGGGTTGGTTGGCAACAATTAAGTGCTCCAAAAACAGAAGGAGGGTTAGCTTTTAGAGATTTGAAAGCATTTAATATGGCCATGCTAGCTAAGAGTGTTTGGAGATTTGTGCAAAATCCAGATTCATTGTGTGCTAAGATCTTAAAGGCTAAGTACTTTCCTAACATCACTATTTTGCATGCTAAAGCTGGGAACTCTCCTTCTTGGACCTGGAAAAGTCTAGTTGCTGGGCTGTCTATAATAAAAGAGGGTGCTGTTTGGAGGGTAGGTGATGGGAAGAAAATTAAAATCTTTGAAGATAATTGGATTCCGTTGTTGAATGGTAGAATTACTCACAGAAGAAATGAAAGTGCCAGTGGTGAAAGAGTGGAGGATTTAATTAATGAAAATGCTAGAAGATGGAAGCTGAGTTTGATCTACAACATTTTTGAACCTCCCATTGCTGATGCAATTATATCTATTCCTATTCCATGGAATAAGATTGAAGATTCTCTAGTATGGCCAGCTACATCTATTGGCCAATACTCAGTTAAATCAGGCACTAAATTGGCCAGACATGTCTTTGAAAGAGCAGCTATTCAGGGGAAGAAAGGTTTTGCTGAATATAAGAAGATGCATTCTTCTTCTTCCTTTAACTTCTCAAAAGAATATTGGCTTAGTTGCTGGCATTTGAAAATTCCTCCAAAGATTAAAATGTTCTGGTGGAGACTAAGTTCTAAAGCTATTTCCACTCAAGCAAATTTGCATCTTAGTAATTGTGCTCCTCTTGAGGTATGTCAGTTATGTTTTAATGCTAAATAAGATGAGAATCACCTATTTTGGGATGCAGCTGGACAAGACCTGTCTGGTTCAGCTTGGGTTATCATATTGGTGACTCTAATCATCAATCTATTTCTTTCCAAAGGTGGCAATTCAGTATGTGGGAATTACTTTCTAAAGACAAAAGTGAAAATTTTTTGTTTGAAAATTTAGTTATCATTTGCTGGTTTATTTGAAAGGCTAGAAATGCCCACATTTTTTAGAATAAACCAGTCAATCCTTTAGAAGTTACCGCTTTGGTGAAGCATAATATATCTTCCTATGAAGATGCTTTCTATAAGCCCAGAAAGGTAGTTAGCATAGCTGAGACAAGGGTTTCTGAAAGTGTGTCTTGGATCCCTCCTGGAGATGGATGGTGGAAGTGCAATATAGATGCCTGCTGGGACAAGAAGTCTTTGAAGATGACAGCAAGTTGGATTGTCAGAGATGAAAAAGGTGTATTGAAAGATTCTGGCTGGCTTAAAGATCTTGCTAATTCTGCTCTAATGGCTGAAGCAAAGGCGTGGAGGGAAGAAGTTTTTCAAACAAAGACTCCAGAAAGAAGATAATTTTTGAAGGTGATTGCAAGAACCTCACATATGCTGTTGAAGAAAATTCCTGTGAAGTGGGAGGTTTCTGCGGTAATTAATGATATTCTTCAGGTTATGAATGAAGAACTCACTAGTATTAGTTGGGTTAGAAGACAAGCTAATGCTTGTGCTGATTTGTTAGCCAGAAAGCTGCATTCTAGTGGTAGCAGTGATGGCAGTGAAGTGTTAAGTAGTTTAGATTTTGTTATGATTTTGTCTAAAGAAGGTTGTAATGGTGTTTAAGTTTCTTAATAAAATGTTTGTTGACAAAAAAAAATGTACTTTGTCATGAGAAGTAATATGTTTTGGATTTGTTAGTTGAACATAATTCTTTGCCTATAAAATAATTATTGGTGACTGGACATCAGCATTTAAAATAAAATTTTTTCGTTTCGTAAATATTAAAATCGGTTTCTTTACTTTTTTATTATTCCTCCTACGAATGCTGCAAATATCGATCCTTATATTTTCTGACTACAAAGTAAAATTTCAATCAAGAGTTTCATCCCATTTTTGTCAATTTAAGATAGAACGTCGTATTTAAGAGTTTATAATGTAAACCCTTTTATTCTTCAATATTATAACCAGTCTCCTATAAATTTAACATTTTCCTCTTTCGCTTTCTTGACTATATGTGGTACTTCCTTCTAATTTTACAGCGATGTAAAATACTATTATTATTGAAGTTAGGGTCCCCTTCTGAATGGTCGCTTTTTATTTGGTAGTATTGGTTAACTATACGATAATTTGAATAGTTGTTAATAACGACTGAGATGTGTAGTATCACTTGTTCGGGTGGAGTTCATACTTAGATTAGGGGCATACGCACCATTCCTCGTGCATAGTGTAGGGTTTTGTAACGGATTACGCAACGAAAATAAACAATAAAACATCCGCTCATGACCCTCCAAGGATCACAGGAAGAGAATTCATAACGATAGTAAATGATTCATAACAAGTACCTTGTGGTCTCCTGTTATGACTTCAAACACAAATAATTTTGTGTCTCTACGATTGATCCACGCCTAGGATTGAGATCGAGATCCTCCAACTCCTTGTGCTAGCTAGGAACGATGAAAGAGGAAGAAGAAATCACACAACGGAGACCAAAGAGGAGGTTCGGCCTCCTCTCTTTGGCCGACGGGTAGGGGGAGGACCATGGGGGTCGGTTCAGCCTCCTTGTGTCTTGCTCTCTCTCCTTGCTCTCTCTCATACTCAAATAATGTTATGAGAATTAGTATCTAGGAAGGAAGGTTGGAGCATGGAAGCTAGGAGCATCCTTTATATAGTCCAACAACTCCGTGTTTACTACATAAAGGCCCTCCCCTAATCCTACTCAAGTTCGGATTAGTCCCTCTTGCATATTAGTCCTACTAAGTTAGCAAGTTATTAGTTTTGATCCTTCTAATTAATTAATCATATTAATTAATTCCCAAGTCTAGTTCAATCCATATGGCGTGTGACCCCGTAGGTTTCTCCTTAGTTGGCAGTAACTCTTTATTAACATGGAGCGGTGTCTAGCAACATATCCATTCCACCCAACTAATAGAAATAGTCATCCGACAAACCTTGTGCAAGTATTGTCTCATCCCTTTGTCTCTATATCCGGATTGGACATGAGACATACAAGTCACACTCATATATCCAATCCATAGTTTCTCGATCCCGGGAATAGCCTTATTCGTGCAGATAAAATCAATATCCCATATTGATTTATCTGAGTCTAAACAAACATTCCATAAGCACTATCGCTCGAGTGGCCGCGGATATTTGCTCCCGTTATGTGGGAGGGACAAATTCTATCTACATTACTACGAAGCTTGCTTCATATTGGGTCCGATACGCGCCTTTATGACTACCCAATCACGGTGTAGCGTTTGACGCTACCAAAACACAATATTCCAAAACTAGATGATCTAGGTACTTCAAGTCTAAGGATGACAATACCGTTGTCATCGTGAGAAGCACTTGTGACTTTACATAACCAGCATGTAGCCTTCTTGGAGATGGGTTAATTTAGTTTGCCATTAACTCTAATGCATACCCATGTGTTGGATCACGATATCTCCATAAGTAGCCTCTGTTGTAGAATCAACCACCGTATCTTGCTTGGAACTCTTCCAGCTTACCGCTATTCCATTCAGGCAAAACAAAAATCCCGATTGTGATCTGAAATCATCTCTGTCGGTTTGGAAGCTTGCATCCGTGTAACCTCTTACACATAACTCTTCCTCACCTCCAAATATCAAGAACGCATCCTTAGTTCTTATCAAATACTTTAGATGTTCTTGACTGCAATCCAGTGGCTCTCACCTGGATTGGACTGATATCTGCTTGTCATACTCAACGCGTATGACACATCTGGTCTAGTAAATAACATGACATACATGATGGATCCTATGACCGAGGCATAGGGATCCCTACTCATGTGTTCCTTATCAATCTCATTGGAAGGACAATCACTCTTCGAAAGAGTGATTCCATGCGACATGGGAAAGAATCCCTTCTTGGGATCTTGCATGTTGAACCGCTTCAACACCTTGTCTACATATGTACTTTGACTTAGGCCGAGCAGCTTCCTAGATCTATCTCTATAGATCTTGATACAAAGTATATAAGCTGCTTCACCTAAGTCTTTCATTGATAAACACTTTCCCAGACAATCTTTAACTGAATGCAACATAGGAATGTCGTTTCCAATGAGTAGTATGTAATCCACATACAAGATCAGAAAAGTAACAGAGCTCCCACTAAAATTCTCATAGACACAAGATTCATATTCGTTTCTGATGAAGCCAAACTCTTTGACTACTTCATCAAAACGTCGATTCTAACTCCTAGAAGCCTTCTTCAATCCATAAATGGATCGTTACAATTTACAGACTTAGTTGGCTTTCTTTGGATCTTCAAAACCTTTAGGGTGTGTCATGTACACGTCCTTGAGGAGATTCCCATACATGAATGCTGTTTTGACATCCATCTGCCGAATCTCATAGTCATAGTAAGCTGCAATAGCAAGTAGGATTCGGATGGATTTGGTCATTACGACTGGTGAAAAGGTTTCATCATAGTCTATACCATGAATCTTTCTGAATCCTTTAGCCACCAATCGGCCCTTATAGGTAATCACATTACCATCCATGTCCATCTTCTTCTTGAAGACCCACTTTAACCCTATGGGCCGAGCCCCTTCGGGTGGTTCCACCAAAGTCCATACTTTATTGGTATACATGGATTCTATCTCGGATCTCATGGCCTCTAGCCACTTCTGAGATTCCGGGCCTTTTATGGCCTCTTCATAGGTAGTAGGCTTATCATCTATGAGCAACGTGTCACCAGACTCAGTCACGAGAAGTCCAAACCTCTATGGCTCCTGGCGCACTCTACTCGACCTACGAAGTTCCTGTGATACTTGAACAGGCTGTTCCACAACCTCTTGTGGTTCCTGTTCATGTTCCATAGTAAGATAAATGCTTTGTGGTTCTTGAAATTCTTCAAGTTCTACAGTCTTCCCACTTGCTTCTTTAGAGACGAATTCTCTTTCTAGAAACACGCCGGACCGAGAAACAAACACTTTGTTCTCAGTTAGATTGTAGAAATAATATCCCTTAGTTTCCTTAGGGTATCTCACAAACTTGCATTTTTCCGAATTATTCCCTAGCTTGTCTGATTGTAAACCCTTTACATAGACATCGTAGCCCCAAATCTTCATGATCAACGCATTTGTCCGACTTAGGCCCTAGCTTGTCTGATCTTGCTCTTATTTCTCTAAAAATGATACCTGGCGTCAATGTGCTTTGTTATTTCATGATGAACATGATACTTAGTCAAGCATATCGCACTCAAGCTATCACAATAAACTATTGTAGGCCAAGATCATTGACCATTCCTTTAAGCGAAATTACCTCCTAATGTAATCCGCTACCGTGGTATACAAAGTCACTGTTGGATGCAGTGTTGCCTTCCAACTCACAACATAATCACCTAGAGTAAACACATAACCAGTCATTGATCTTATACTGTCAACATCACCTGCATAGTCTGAATTCGAGAACACATCAACCAAGTTATCCTGATTTTCCACGTAGCATAGGCTAATGTCTGACGTACCCTTAAGGTGCCTTAATATGCACATCACCGCCTACCAGTGATCCGTGCTTTGTTGAACCATAAAACGACTTACCATACTAAGAGCGATGCCATGTCTGGTTGTATACGAAGGATACTGATGGATAAGTCCGGATCTGCACCTGTAACAGACAAGAAAACAGAACAAAATAGATAAAGAGTAAGAGATTAAGTGTTCAAGGGTATGAGCAAGCCTTATCAATGATCTGAGATAGATAAATTATATGATGATAGCCAAAAGAACTGAACATAGAACAGAAGACATAATTCCTATATATAGGGGTCTTAAGACAACATTTAAAAGGAGTTATATAACTGTCTGTGGCGGGTATATAACTGCCTCGCACGTGTACGGTTGACCGCATATATAGGCGTGTAATTTGCAAGTCCCTCCTGAAAAGGGTCGCATGTGAGTGTAATTTCCACTCATGTGCGGCCATCCTTACTCTAGCCTCCAAGCCACTTAGACCCCTTGACTCCCGTCCGGATCATACATGAGGGTACCCTGTCTCACAGCCCCCATATGACTGAGTATGAATATAAAGAAAAGTATAAAGTGATAGTGGAGTACGATAAAGTTTCATCACTAACTGACATGTGGACGACGATCGATGTACATAGAATGCATTATCTACATTAGCCGTGGTATTAGGCGCAAAACTGACCATGCTGTCTTCTACCCGGGCGTTCGAAGGATTCAAATTCATCTCAGAAACCCTAGCCCCCAAAACGAACGCCATCATTGCTTAGGTCTCTGTAGAGTCGTGCAGTAGGTCTAAATGGAATTCATAGCATGACGTGGTTAAAGCCCATATCGACACGTCCTTTCCGGTTACGGAGGTTCAAGCAAGCTGAGGGGTCGTGACCTCAAAGGTCTCTTCATAAATATCAAGTTATCTCTTCACTGTACGACATTGTTTCTGTTGGAGTCTATGTGCAGAGAGGTTGAACTCCCAAAGCAAATCTTAGAATTTAAACAACTTTTCAGCATTCTTAATCAAGCTTTCGAAGTTCACAAAGCAAGTCAAGGTATTTGATTTCATCAACCAATTCATCAAAATTCATAATAAAGCTTGTCGAAATAACTCTCTCTCATCTAATCTGGATTTACTTGAATGTTCTTCAAGAACCATTCTGAGTTTGCTTGAACATATCACAAACATAAATCTCCTTTTGATTGAATGTTCTTCCAATACCGTCAAAATATTTTCTTTCTCATCATGATTTTCTGCATTTGCATGTATTCTTGATATAACAGACATGGCCTCCTCAAAGAAATCAAAAGTACCAGAGGATTTAACATATCTCCAAAAAAATTATGGCGTGAGGCTCCCTATTTAAATAGTGAAGACTTTTATCTTGCGACTGTCAAAGGAACAACTCGTGATGAATCTCCAGAAAAGAATAATATGGAGTTAATATCTCAACCAGAAGGAGATGATTGGTATCTTTCCAATATCAACGCAATACACAAACATGGTCTTGAAGCTGGATTATATCGCTACACAAAAATCATTCACCAAAAATTCATGGAGAAGTTAGACTGGATGGAGGAATGGGCTGAACACATCCTCAAATAGTATGAACCTAATTTAACTTCAGGAGTGAATTATGATGCCATACGTGCGACAAAAGTACTCGACAACGATATGTTGATGAACCTTTTCTCAAGATATTCGAAGAAAACTCACACCTTCCATTTTGCGACTTTCGAGGCTGCGCCTACCCTCGAAGATGTAGTGATGTTGCTCAAACTTCCTTGTATGGGACCTGTTGATCCTTTATCTCCTCTGAAGAATTCTGATGAAATCGATCTTTTCGAGCAAATGAAAGAATGCATATCAGAAGTGAAGAAGGCAACAACGAGGTGGACTTTAAGTACTCCTTCTGAAACATAGGTTTTTGTAAAAACGGGTGCAAAAAACGTTTGGTCAAGGTGGATTTCGTTCTTTTTCCGTGACTATGCAAAAACAAAGATTGCCCAAGAAATTCAGCAAGATGATCCCAAGGCAAAGATCTCTTTAGAGGGGAAGAGTTCTGCATATACATTGTGTGGTTTCCTCTGTGTTTGGTTATCCAGATTTCTAATAGATGGACGTCCTCATGATGGAGTTTTCTGCCATGACTCGCGGTTGCAGTTTGTCTTGCTCTTGGTCAGAAGATAGCTTTAAAGCCTTTGGTTCTGGTTACTTTATATCATCGACTGGATTTGGCTATGAATCATGCTGAACAATCACGTGGTAGAGCTGACGTCTTAACTTATGTTAACGTCGCATTCCTATCAATGTGGGTATTTGAAAGATGGCCTCTGTATGCTCCAATTACAACAAGAGAAAAGTTGTGGAATGCACCCAAGGCTCCAAAAAAATCTTCTCTTTTCTCAAGCATTGCGTTGGTTCAAAATAAAAGGAATTCAACGCTCGTTTTCTTTGATCTGCGATGACATTAGTTACTTCGTGTCTAGACCCTATGTCGGTGGATTGGATGATATTGTCTCACACTCAGAGATGTATCCTGCTAAAGTCTCAAACTTCACTTATGCGCATAACCAAGGGAGGAAGGTGTTATTCCAGATTTCTGAACTGGTGTGCGAGAGGATCCTTGACCGATTTGTCTGAATTTGATGATGAATGTCCAAATGATGAACTCATAACGGTCGATTATGACCCGATCCGAGTAAACCCCAATTTGGTTTTGATGCTGTGGCGCCTTCCTTTTGGCCTGAATCTATAAAGCGAAATTATTACAAGAGGTTGCTTTATGGAAAATGCAATGATTCATTGATAGCCATGCTTCCTTTCACTCAACCAGCTGGAGATAGACAAGGAGAGATGACACCGAATCAGGTATCTTTTCGGAATGCACAAGTTCATTTTCATGCAAAATCTTTGCGTCGATTTCGAGTGCAGAACATAACATACATGAGGTTTCCAACTGCGCTAGCATATGAAAAGTTGGACATGTACTCCTTCTCCTCCATATTCTGAGTGGTGTACATCCCTATCTTGCTGTTAGTCGCCATAGGAGTATACATGGCCTCAGTTGATAACATATCAAATGTGCTCAAGATCTTCCGGATGTATCCCTGTTGGGAAAAGAACAACTTCTTCTTCTTCCTATCTCTATAGATCTCGACTCCTAAAATTTTCCGAGTAGCACTAGATCCTTCATCTCGAACTCCGCGCTGAAAGACCTCTTTAAATTCTCAATTCCTCCATATTCTGAGTTGCAATTAGATTACCATTCACATACAGATCTATATAGATATGTGACTCACGTCGCATCATCTTATGATACACGCAGCAATCATAGTCGCACTTCTGGTTACCAATGTTAACCATGAAGCTGTCAAACCTCTTGTACCATTGCCTCAGAGACTGCCAGGGGCAGAGCTATGTAGGGGAAAGGGATGGCAGTTGGCCCCCTGAATTTTGAATATTTCCATTAGCACCCGTATATTTTTTATATTTTTAATGAATAAATCCTATGAAATATACAATCTTGCCCCCCTGAAATTAATAAAGTTTATTTTTGCCCCTTCATATAAGTAACTATACAATCTTACCCCGACTGACTTGATTTCCTAGCTACGCCGCTAGAGACTAGTTATGTCCACAAAGAGATATTTTCAACTTGAGATAGTCTTCTTTATAGAAACTTAGAATCCTTCTGATTGGCTCATGTATATCTCCTCGTCCAACTACTCGTGTAGGAAAGTCGTTTTCACGTCTAGCTGCTCAATCTCTAAATTGTGGTGTGTGGCCAACGCTTGTAGCACCCTGATCAAAGTATGCTTGACCACCGGTGAGAAGATCTTGTTGTAGTCAAATCCATCTTTTTGGTTGAACCCTCTTGCAACTAGCCTCGCCTTATACTTGATGCCCTCTCCAGTTGTAGTTCCTTCCTCTATTTTGAAAACCGACTTGCAAGTAAATATCTTCAGTCCACTGGAAATATCGGAAGCTCTCGCTTGCAAATAGATTACATCTTTTCTCCCATTGCGGAAATCTAATGTGTTGACTAAAACTGGAAATCGTAGCTCTGTAGGTGGACGAATCATGATCCATCTCCTCAGCTACTTGCAATGTTTATCCCCCAATACTATCATCTATGTACCTTGATGGAGGCTTTATGACTCTCCTTGGTCTTCCTTCAGCAATACTCTGATGTATAGATTCTTCTAGTAGCGATGCATCCTCAACAGACTCTTCTTCTTCTTCCTCTTCTGTTTTCAGCGGCGATGGTGGCAATTTGGGCCCTTAGGATCATTAGGACCTTAACTTGCCTCCACACTCTTCTCTGCAGATCTAACCTATAACTCCACAGAACTTGACTTTAGTATTGAAATTTATCAAAGATTACACTTCTTTTAAGTATAATCTTGTTGAATGTCCAAAACTTGAATCCCTTCACACATGTCTCATAGCACACGAATACCCCATTCTTCTCCCTTGGTTCTAGCTTGCCAACGTCCACATGATAATATACAATGCAACCAAAAATCATCATATCCGAGTAATCCACTGCTTTTCCGAACCATACCTCAATCGGAATCTTGCATCCTATGTCTGTGTGTGTGCTCTAATTTACGAGATAACAAGAAATAGAAACTGCCACTCCCCAGAAATCTCTAGTGCTACGTACATTCGAAAGCATACACCTTGCCTTTGCTAAACGTGTCTGATTCATTCCTTTAGCTACACCATTTTAATGTGGTGCGTGTTAAACTGTGTGATGGAAAACAACTCCCTGATCCTTTCATAATTCATCAAACTCTGATAAACAAAACTCCAAGCCGGTGTCTGTGTGCAGCCTCTTCACCTTCTTTCCCACCTGATTCTCTACCAAGATCTTCTACTCCTTGAATTTTCTGAAGTCTTTACTTTTTTTCCTCATAACGAATATCTAAGTCATCCTTGAATAGTCGTCAAGGATACACAGAAAATACGTGTACCCGCCGATCGCTTCAACTCGTGATGGACCCCGCAATCCCAATGATGTAATCCAGAGTGCCTTTTGTTCTAGGACCCCCCTTAGGTAACTTGCTATGATATAGCTTCCCGTACATGCAATGCTAACAAAACTCTATTGTTTTGGGTGTGTGCCCAGTGAGATATCTTTTCTTGTAAAGTTCCTGCACTCCACGTTCACTCATATGACCGAGCCTCATATGCCATAGCTTGGTTTGATCAGCTTCCTTAATCTCGGATGAGATAATTCCGACAGAACCTATGACCGTCGAACCTCGTAGCATGTACAAAATACCACTCTTAACTCCCTTGAGAATCACCTTAGAACCCTTGCAGACATGTAGATCTCCACATCCACCTTTCAAATTATAGCCCTCGATGTCGAATAGACTCAATAAAATCAAATTATTCTTCATAATAGGTACATGCCTAACTTGCTCTAATACGTAACTGTACACACAAATTTTATGCTAATGGAAACAAAAGCGATAAATTCGAAGTATCAAATATTTTATTGATGAAATTGAAGTAGCGGATTACAATTTCTGTAACGAATTTCTAAACAGAAATTACAAATCCGCTGATTCTTCTCCTTGAACTTCGAACGAGGGCTTTGCAGCTTGATCTCGGATCGAACGAGTAGGCGTCCTTCGATTTCGACAAAGAACGCGTTGAAGGTCTTGAAGAATGCAAAGAACTTGCTTGAAGATCTTCGAATGTCTTGAAGAACCGGGCGACGATCTTGATGTTAGATGTATGAACGCTTCAGGGCTTTAGCAGCTTGATCTTCAGAGCTCTCTACTTCTTGCAAGATCGAATTGTATCTGGGTAGGATCTTCGATGGTCTCGAAGATCGTTGATGATCTTGTGGATGGACGAACTCTTCAGGGCTTTAGCAGCTTGATCTTCAGAGCTCTCTCCTTACAAGATATAATTGTATGTAATTGTGTTTCTTTGTGTGTGATTTATGCCTAGGGATGGCCCCTTTATATAGGCATGGGCTGGCTTGCTGGCCAAGGTAGAAAATAAATAATATTTATTTATTTATTTATTTACTTTCTGCATCAATTTGACAAGTGGCGCAGCATTATTGGCCGAGCTTGCTGACTTGTAGCGGTGTCATGTAGTGACGTGGCATCGCCATAAGCAGACCTAGGTTGTAAATAAGTTTAGTCTCATTTACAATCTAGTCCTCCTATTAGTTAATTAATGCTTAGGGGCATTAATTTGGAAGCGAGTGCTATTTGATCCCACCACTTAATTAGGTGATAATAGACACGTGGCAGTATTTTATTTGCCGCAAAATTTTGCGTGTCTACAACTGCCCCCTCGAGACTTGTTTGTCGACTTTTAAGCTTGTTGGCGTACGAGTCTCGATAAATATTTGACGCGTTTTTTGTTTTTTGTTTTTTTTTTTTTTTTCGTTGGTTTTTTTTTTTGTTTTTTTTTTGACTCAGATAAACTATGGATACTCTCATGGCAAGATTCTGTGGGATGGACCCATGAATTTTGGAAACATACACCGCAAATAAACCATATGTTTGCCATATATAGTCAGGGTGGTAAAAGGATCCAAAAGAACTACAATTTTGGAAATAATTTCAAAAAAGATTTGAAAGGGATTTTCCTCTGATTTTGAGCTGACTCTCTAGAATCTTCCTTGCCGCCTTATGTGTGGCTAGAAAAGCAAGATGAACACAACTCATCCAAAGCAACTCCGTTGTGCTCTTTTCTTGTTTGCTTTGATAATCATTGCATGCATATTATTCTTGTTTTCTTTGCTAGCTTCTCTTCTAATATTTTTTGGTTCACTCTTGCAGGAAACTAATTGTGACTACAATTGCCTAAGCCTCTGGTGGTTTGATTGGGCCGTCTCTTTTCTAATTTATGTGCTTGCACGTCGAACAACTAGAGCTATTGTTTTCATATTCACCGACTGAGTTGTCATCTTCTCTGAGGAGAAGCACGAATTGTCTTTTCCCTCATTCCATGGTGGCGTGGTTCTTTTGGTGGCTTATTAGCTGCTGCATTGAGGGCTTGTGGCTGGTTTTGTTTCTTTAGCCATGTCATAGTCACTTCTCTCATAACTCATGGACGTCGCTGGCGTCGTCCTCGTGTCGTGGCGGACCGAGTCAGTACTGCGCCAGCCGCCATGGAGTTCAACACTTATCCGGCTTCGTCGCTGGCGCCGTCCTCGTGTCGTGGCGGACCGAGTCAGTACTGCGCCAGCCGCCAGGGAGGCCAACACTTATCCAGATTCGTTTCTGGTGCCGTCCTCGTGTCGTGGCGGACCGAGTCAGTACTGCACCAGCCGCCATGGAGTCCAACACTTATCCGGATTCGTCGCTGGCGGCGTCCTCGTGTGTGGCGGACCGAGTCAGTACTGCGCCAGCCACCATGGAGGCCAACACTTATCCGGATTCGTTTCTGGCGCCGTCCTCGTGTCGTGGCGGACCGAGTCAGTACCGCGCCAGCCGCCATGGAGTCCAACACTTATCCGGATTTGTCGCTGACGCCTTCCTCGTGTTGTTGGGGCCGAATAGGGGCTGCGCTAGCTGCCATGATGTCTATTCAAGCAATGAGCCGCCATGACGCATTTTACACCGCCGTCAAAGAAGAAAGGTCCATGAGTGTTATGTTGCAGCCACAAGAAAGTCGCAACCATGTAGCCGACCTCGTGCTTTTCTCATCGTTTGTACTAATCGTTGCAGGGGCGAACGAACCCGTGCAACTTTTCCTTGGTGCGCCATCTTTCCAGTACCGCAGCGGCATGGCTATTTTGGATGTTGAGGAACACGTGTCGCTTCTTTGTTGCCCATATTTTGACGAAACGAGGCGGTACCGTTGCTGCAATTACTAGTTCTTTTACTGAACTACTGCTTATCCTGTGGTTCTTAACCTGTGCCTCTATCCATTTTTCGAAGCACTTTGTTTTCACTTTCTTTTGTACATGCATGGCTTTCATGAAAACAACCAAGTTATTGAAACTAACCTGACATGCCTTCATGAAAGCAAATAATAAGTTCATCATGTGATCCTTAATTGTACTGTTTTTGCCTTTGTGTAGCGTCAAGCATGTTGTTGCATGTTTTGCTCATATTATGTACTTATTATCCTTGACGAACAATCTCTACTCCAGTGACTGCAAAACTACTATATCCAATGGGATTTACCCATTATTGGGTGTCCTACGAATTCATGACAATTACATGGCATCAATTTAAGTTATGGAGTCAGCTCGCCTATTCACGCTACGAAGCCACGCATGACGTCCATTCAGGCGACGGAGCCACCATGCTCGCCAAGGTGACAAAGCCATGACGTCCATTCATGCGATGGTGCCATCATACTCGTCGAGGAGAACTTGCTACGATGTTTATTTGAGCATGATGTCCACCGAAGAGAAGAGGCTGCCAGGATTTTTATTTGAGCATGATGTCCACCCAAGTGCGAAAGCCGCAATGTCCATTAAACGAACAAGCATCGGAGCCACCTGAAGTCTCCACGTCCACTCACGAGACGTTATTCATTCCGGAAGTAGCTGCTATGATGTCCACCATGCGACGATTTCCATTAAAAGCAATGGAGATTGTGTCTTTTCAAGCATCGGAGCTACTGTGATGGAGCGTCTCTCGAGTTTCTATGTCAGCCATAATAACGACGTACCGTTGTTCATTGAGTCCATTCAAGCGACGGAGCTGAGTTCAAGAAACAAAGCCACTGTATCGCTGCCATGAGAGAAGAGCGAGGTCACGCGTATACATCCTGTTTTCGCAGAGGAACAAAGAACATTGTTCAATTTCTTGATGCCGCCATCATGTTAGTTCCGCCACCGCAGTACTGTTTTTGAGAATTGTTTGCAAAAATAATTCTCACTAATGTTATGTATTGCTTGTCTTTGCATATGTAGTGTATTGTGGCAACTTTTGTGTTGCTTAAGTTGTTGTAGCCACATCGGCCATCAAAAATTCAACTAGGCACAATTCTTGCATATCTCATAAATTCGTTTTATGACCAGTGGTCCTTTAGCCGTAAAATTCACTGTCCATCAGAGAGCTAAATGTCACAGTATGTGGATTATTCAATGGTTCTTGACCTCTTGAAACCAAACGCATCACTGATATTTCGCAGTTTCTCGAGTGTTCTTACTCTGTATAGTAAGTGATTTTGATGTGCATGCAATTCGAAAAAGGAAATCACTATATTCAAGTATTGGGACTCCGTAGTAAGGGTAACTCTTGGTGGTTACGCCACTGGATTAAATGAAGCGGGGACACGTTAAAAAAAATGGAGAAATACTTCGGATCCTTGAAGGACCTTCTATTTTATATTATTTTTTGGCATTCATAATCCCCGGGTTCCATCCTAGACGACATCATTCATTCCAATGTAGCATAAATTCCACTTTCTCCAAGGTGCGGGAGTGTGTTTCATGGTTACGACTGCACTTGAGGGGGGTACCCCAAGATGCCTACGTACCCTTTTGAGGATCAAGTCGAACGTAGTTCAATTGCGGTGCGTACACAATTTATACTCTTGTGTGCAAGGAGTAGCGAAGCGGTTTATGCTCATGCCTTAGGAGCTGTAAAGCAGTTTATGCTCGTACTAAAGGAGCGGTGGTGCGGTTTATGCTCGTGCCAGAGCTGTGAAGCAGTTTATGCTCGTACTAAAAGAGCAGTAAAGCAGTTTATGCTCGTACTAAAGGAGCGTTCAAGCGGTTTATGCTCGTGCCTTAGGAGCTGTAAACAATCTTCACATGCGAAGATCGAGAAAGTTTAGGCTCTTATCCAGGAGCTTTGACTAGTCTTCATATGAGAAGATGGAGAAAGTTTAGGCTCTATTCCAGGAGCTATGGATAATCTTCATATGCGAAGATCGAGAAAGTTTAGGCTCTTATCCAGGAGCTTTATAGTATCAATTTGTTGATTTTGGATAAGTGAAGTCCATGCCCTTCGCATCACCTCGTCCCATCCTCAATTTCCCGTGAATCTTTCGTGGCCATTGAACTAAAGAAAGAATTAGTGTCTGCACACTTGAGTTATTTCTTTTATGTGATTGGGTCGCTTTAGCTTCACTTGGAGAATCCATCTTTAGCTTCATGCCTTGGAGGACTCCTTCATATTGATTTTTCTCATGATTTGACTTGTCTGGAGAGAGCTTCGTTGACTGGCGTTTCTTCCTTTTCCATACCTTCTCCACCTCACGCATCTTTGAGTCATTACATGAACATATATGACGATGATTATATAGTGTTAGCTTACTTTGACGTTTGACCCACCTCTTCTTTTGAGTAACTGGCGTCCTTCCTTCGTCCTCGCGTTTGTTTAATTTCGTCTTTACGCAACGACTGCCCCCATTTTGAGAAGAGGCTCTTTGTGCATGACTTTGCTTCTTTCCTTCAATCTTGGCACCGATAGGTGATTCCCCTAGAAACATTCTGCAAGAGTTCTTTGCTACTTGCCATTCGAAGGGTTCAACCGAGATGGAGGTCACATTTGTTGTAGCATATCCGCTTTCTTCTTCCAGCAAGACCTTCCATTCCTTGACAAATTGCATGATATTATCCTTGAGTACGAAGCACTTCGTGGTGGGATGACCAAGGATACAATGGTACTTGCAGTACTTGGGATCGTTTACCTTGTCGGCTTCTTCAGGTCGTTTTGACTCCAAAGGCTCGAGGATCTTTAGTTCCACCAACTGTTCGAGCATCGCAGGAACTTCTTCGTCGGCAAATGGGTACACCTTTGATTGCAATTCTTTGAGTGTAGGTCGTGATGGTGTCTTTTCTGCATTAGAATTGACCATTAATTCTTCTTTGCCTTATCCGGTGGCTTTATTGGCGTGGTGGTGACAACCATGGACTCTTGATTGGCGGCCTTAAGCGTGAACTTCCCGCCTTTATGATAATCTTGTTTGCCTCCATCTTTCCACGCTTCAAAAGGCGGTGGTCCCTGACTTCCACTTGACGCAATACTAAGTTCCATGTCATGAGCGCGACTGGCAAGTTCCTCGAAGGAAGTTGGCCTTATTCCTTGAAGTATGTATCGGAGACCCCAATTCATGCCTTGGATGCACATATCAATAGCCGAACCTTCCGAGAGTCTATCCTTGCAATTAAGGCTGAGGTTTCTCCAACGATTTACGAAGCCAATTGCTTTCTCGCCTTTATATTGGCGAGTGTTAGTCAACTCGACCATGCTGACGGTTCGCCTTGTGCTGTAGAAACGGTTGAGAAACTCCTGCTCCATCTGACCCAGCTATCAATGGACCTTGGATCAAGCTGACCATACCACTCAAAGGCATCATCTTTAAGAGTCCTCACAAACTTCTTCACGAGAAGGTCTCCATCGGTCCCAGCGTTGTTACATGTCTCAACGAAGTGGGCAACATGTTGCCTAGGGTTTCCTTTACCTGAGAATTGCTGGAACTTAGGAGGATTGTAACCATCCGGCATGCTTAACTTCTTGATCCTGTCCGTGTACGGCTTGGTGTAGGACTTAGATGAAGCCAACTGTACTCCATGCCTCCCATTCATGGTTTTCATGATGATCTCTTGTAGTTGATCGAGAGGAATGGTGCCACTGCCTGACAATTGCACACTTGGTCGCGCTTCTTGTCCACTATCCGTCGTTCTAGCTTTTGGTGCGACTTTGGGAGCATGTTCAAACACTTGACTTGCTTCTTCGTGGGTGTCGAGTTTTGAAATCAGCTTTGCGAGTTGAACGTCACGAACTTCAACAATTTTCGTTAATTCTTCAAGGCCCCTGGTGAGGTTCGCTACTTGCTCTTCAAGAGGGACCACACTAGTAGTCATGACGTGCATGCTGATATCATCATCATGATCACATGTTGGATTATGCTGACTACCCTTAGTGTCGGACTTAGAGTTGCTTTCGCAACTTTCCTCCCAAGACTTGTTGCCAGCTTAAGACTCCTGAGGGGTGGGCACATGTGATTGTGGACTTCCTAAGGGCAGCAACATCTTCCTTGCCCCCGACAATTGACATAGCCTTAGACATACTGCGAGTTACTGGACGAGTGACTTGGATTCCGGAGTTGGTTTTTGAAGTTGAAGACTTGGTGTCTCCAACCTTGAGTGATGGAAGTTCGTTATCCTTCATAGGAGACATCACTAACACTTGTACTTGAGGAGAAGAGATCAGGGGTAGAGATGTCTCACTGGGCGTGCCAAAATTTGTACACGCAAATTTTATGCTAATGGAAACAAAAGCAATAAATTCGGAGTATCAAATATTTTATTGATGAAATTGAAGTAGCGGATTACAATCTCTGTAACGAATTTCTAAACAGAAATTACAAATCCTCTGATTCTTCTCCTTGAACTTCGAACGAGGGCTTTGCAGCTTGATCTCGGATCGAACGAGTAGGCGTCCTTCGATTTCGACGAAGAACGCGTTGAAGGTCTTGAAGAATGCGAAGAACTTGCTTGAAGATCTTCGAATGTCTTGAAGAACCGGGCGACGATCTTGATGTTAGATGTATGAACTCTTCAGTGTTTTGGCAGCTTGATCTTCAGAGCTCTCTACTTCTTGCAAGATCGAATTGTATCTGGGTAGGATCTTCGATTGTCTCGAATATCGTTGATGATCTTGTGGATGGACGAACTCTTCAGGGCTTTAGCAGCTTGATCTTCAGAGCTCTCTCCTGACAAGATATAATTGTATGTAATTGTGTGTCTTTGTGTGTGATTTATGCCTAGGGATGGCCCCTTTATATAGGCATGGGCTGGCTTGCTGGCCAAGGTAGAAAATAAATAATATTTATTTATTTATTTACTTTCTGCATCAATTTGACAAGTGGCGCAGCATTATTGGCCGAGCTTGCTGACTTGTAGCGATGTCATGTAGTGACGTGGCATCGCCATAAGCAGTCCTTGGTTGTAAATAAGTTTAGTCTCATTTACAATCTAGTCCTCCTATTAGTTAATTAATGCTTAGGGGCATTAATTTGAAAGCAAGTGCTATTTGATCCCACCACTTAATTAGGCGATAATAGACACGTGGCAGTATTTTATTTGCCGCAAATTTTGCATGTCTACAGTAACTTCCCTTCATTTGTCTTCAATCTAACTGATCCTCTTTCGATCACCTTGAAGACGGCTCTGTTTTCCATATAGACAGACCCTCAAAATGTTTGGTTGTACGTCGAGAACAAGTCCAAACTAGAGAAAATATGATAGGAAGCTCCAGAGTCAAGGACCCGCGCATCCCATGAATTCGTAACAACATTAGCCACTAGAAAGTAATCGTCCTCCGAAGAATTACCTTGTTCTACTGGTAAATCCTTAGTTGGATTTATATTTCTTAGTTAATACACTAATCTTTTGCGTGATTTCGATGAGTTCATATGAGCGCTAGGCCAATTCTTGTGAAGAATGAGGTTGTTGTGATTTATTGCATGTTCGGGCATTTTTATGCGTGTTTAGATGTTATTTGTCAAATAAAATTGCTTGGTATGCTTGTTCACGTTGTCATGATAGGAAATAATGCTAAACGATTTTTAGGAGGCATGAAACGAACTTCGGAAGATGAGAAATCTCGGGAATGGCCTTGGAGAATGAAGAGAAGAGAAGTTAAAGGAGAAAAATTGACCAACCTTCATTATTTGGATGATATCTTGAGTTCTACAATGACTTATGTAGTGATACCAATGTAAAATGAAATTAGACTCAAATAGCATTCTAGCGGTAGGTCACGGAGCTCAATCAAAGGCCGGACGAGAAATATATGGTCCGTCAAAGACGACGCAAGAACGAAGAAGAGCTGGTGAAGTTGCACTGGGCCAGTCTTCACTCTTCGGGAGACTTCTGAAGCTACGTAGGGAACTTTGAATCACGGCCTACTCCATTAAAAATTAGACATCCAGAGATTTCCGACGTTATAAGATCGGCCAAAACGGAGTCCAGATGAGGGAGCGTAGGCTGCTGAACGCAAAGAGCGAAGTTGGAGGAGCGAATTGGAGCCAGAGTTCGTCATGGAAGCGAGGATTCTACCATTTGATCTCTCTACTCTTATGTTTTACGTTTTTTTGATTATGATCATCATAATATTTTCATGTTTATCATGTATCGCAGTAGCTAAACTTAGTATAATGATTACTTAATGGTAGCTAGGGTTTGAAGCAGTTTTCGGGAATTATAAATTTGATTCACGTTTTGCCTAAACCTAATAGTTGACGTTCTTGTTTGCTTTGATAAATTCATTCTATTAATCTATCTTTGTATCGTCTGATTAGCAATATAAATATCACAGGCAAAACGTTAGTGGAAGCAACGAATTGCCTGAATAATTTGATTAAGCACTTCGTCGCACTTTGGTTAGAGGAATCAACCTAATTGACTAAGAACTTAAAATGTTCGTATTGCATGTCACCGAGTCGTAGATTAGTGGAAGAAACTTACGTTCATAGACATAGTTTCACTAGTAGAAGCAATAAATACCCCTGCTCGCTTGGCGAACTAATTCATTATCAGTGTTTCAAAACGTAATTCGTAATCGGTGGAAACCTAGTGATCCTAGAGAAAATCCTAATACTTGTCTCATCGTATTAACATAAGTTTTCATCATTAGCTTATTATTTAATTTCTAGCTTAGTAAACAATCAAACTGTTTCCCCACATAGGATTAATCATACTAACTAAATCATAACAATTCCTATGGGTTTCTACAACCCTTTCTTTTACATTATTACTAGAACAATAACTGTACTGTTACGGTGGATCGTGTCAATTTTTGGTGACGTTGCGGGGGACTTCAGTTGAATTTATTAGAATTATTAACTGAGGGGTCTTTGTTTATTTATTTGTTAAATCTCACGTGCTTCCTAGCGAATGACTATGCATGCATCTTGGTAATCATGTTGGGGCAGAATCTTTATGGGCAATCTCCATGATACTCGCCATACTGCCATGGAGATATGTACACCCTTCCTCCTTGAAATCAAGAAGATGAGCAGATTAAATCAATATTGGAGCTCATGTTAGCTAAATTAGACGGAATTGAGGAAGGGATGAATAAGACTGATGAACAATTGACATAATTTTCTCGTGAAGTGGAAGATGCATATAATGATAATGGTTCAAGCAGCATCATTCTGGACTTAGTTGGGGAGTGCAAAGAGGAAGATGAAGAACTCCCAGAGGTCTATAATATTGTTTATCATAAAGTAGTAGATCCTTGGGCCGCTTTAGACTCAGATTCCGATTGGGGTGACGTTGTGATGCCTATACAACTTGTGCCTCGTGTAATTCCTGAGTCACGACATGAATGGGAGAGTATTGTCATCGCAAGATTATGGCCTAATGACATTGAAGAGGATTTTAAGTGAAGAAAAAGTGCATTGAAAATGAGTTTTCTCCAATCACTGGAGATATTTTCTTTGCGGAAGAAAGTCATGAAGCTAAGGAATTATTGCATGGAGATGTTTGCAAGGAGAGGTATAAAGTAATTCCTCCTCCTAGTCCATATTTCTTGGAGATCACAAAAACAGAGAATCACTTGAGGAAGAAACATATCTCAGTTTTTTGAAATACATGATTTGCCACCTGGAATTCCAAGAAAAAAACTAGCAAAGGAAGCAGTAAAGACATAACTCCTTGCTATTACTGTTCCACTTGGGATTATATTTTCACATGACCGATCCTCGATAATATTGATTTTATAAAATTGGAGGAAGAAGAAGAATAAGAAGAGGAAAGGTACAACGTGTCATGAGGCGGTGAATGAATTCTCAAGAAGACCGGTGATCAAGGAGTGGAAGCACAAGAAGAAGAAATTATTTATGGTAGTCTTCTACAACATTGTTTTCACCATATGCTTCTCATGCATGCTCACTTGAGTAAAAAAGAGAAGTGATGGTCGAAGAAGAAAAGTGGAGAGAAAAACCTTCTTCACATATCTAAGGTAACTGGGCGGGTCGTTGACCTTAAATTACATTGCGCTTGTTGGGAGACAACCCAGCGTATTTTATGTTTTTAGTATAGTTTTGTTTATAATATATTTATTTGGAGAGATGAGACAGATGGACTAATGGTGATTTCCAAGTGACATATTTGAGCATGTTAAGAGAGAGTCTACCCCGGTGTGCCATTGCACACATGACCTTCACAGGAACTCGGGCATGCGAGTTGGGGACTTTCCAGACACAGATTCTAGAAAAAGAGGGCAGTGGACCCCGGTGTGCGAGTACACACTGACTTTATGGGAGCACAATGGCGCCATCACTAGTGCTTGGGGACTGATTGGCAGATATTTCGTCCCATCCATTGAGGAGGTTGTCAGTATCGTTTTCCTTTGTTTAGATTTGTGTATAATTTTTGTATGTCATATTCCATCTCATCTACTAACCTACGCTTTTGATTGCTGAGTTATCTTGCACGATCTCTAAATTCATTGAGGACAACAAAGAATTTAGTGTGTGGGTGGTTTATCTGCTTGCTAGCTGATTTATGCTTTGCATAGCCAGTTACATGTAGGATGTGTTTAGATTGTATTTTGTGTAGTGTTGTGGTTTATGTTATGTTTTACTTACATTTTCGTATTGTGTAGCATATATTTACATACAGTTTACACTTTTACATAATGGCGTCTACCCAACAAAAAGTTGAGTTGTATGGTGTCAATTTTTTTCCGAGTCAAAGCCTTTCATATAGAGTTAGGATATTATAAAAATATGCAAAAATTGAAAATCCATAAAAAATATAAAATTAGAAACTTGAGAAATGACAATTGAGACAGGCATACATTTGGTTAATTTAGCGAGATGTGAAAACTTTAGGCATAGGGTGTGAATTTTGACCGAGAATGTAAACCTTGAGTCCCCCCTAGTAAGTATAGAGAGAATCTCATTACGTGAATGCGTATCTATTTTTACATTAAAATAAACTTTTAAAAATATAATGTGTGTTGTTTTTCTCCTAAAAGAGTTGAGTTTGGTGTTTGTTAAAAAAGCCGAACGTTCATGTTGTCCGTCTTAGGTAGCCGCCAACCCGCCTCATAGTGGCACATAGAAAAGCTGTGCGGGGACGTGTATTTGAGCACTCACTGCTTTTAGATCTTACCTTGTAGGATCACTAGTAAACCCTAACTGAACTTTGAATTCATTGTAAGCCTCTTTGACCTAGGGAGACGATTCTTGGACTTCATCATATATCATTTAGAATCAACTTTCTGGAGCGTCACGAAGGATAAGTATTTGAGGGGGGCTCATTCAGGGAGTACTTCATTACATATTTGTGTGATTTCGATCATATGTGTTTCATTTGATACTTGCGAGGGATGCAAGGGTGAGTGAGTTGGCTTGCATACTACAGTGTGGAGGTGTTCCATGTCATTGTTGGAATTGTGCCCTAGAGGCAATCAATTAATTGTGACATTTATGGATTTACGATTCATTATGTTATCGATATATGGATATGTTAACATGAATGAAGTCCTTAGAATATAAGTGTTATATTCTTAAATATCCCTAGTCAATTATAATGATTAATAGGACAATCATCTATAGACTAGTATGGGGTTGGATTGATATGGAGATATCACGATCCAACACATAGGTGTGCATTAGGGAATGTTGCACTAGATTGACCCATCTCCGAGAAGGCTACATACACGTTATGTTAAGTCACAGGCGCTTCTCGCGGTGCAATGGTATTGTCATCCTTAGACTTGAAGTCACTAGATTACCTAGTTGTGGATTATTGTGATCTTGGTAGCGTTAAACGCTACACCGTAACTGGGTAGTTATAAAGGCGTGTACTGGATACAATAAGAAGCAAGCTTAGAGATCGTAGTGGACGTAGATAGAATTTGTCCTTCCCACATAACGGGAGAAAATATCCTAGGCCACTCGAGGGATAGTGCTTATAAAATGTCTGGCCAGACTCAAATAAATCAATATAGGATATTGATGTTATTTGCATGAATAAGGCTATTCCCAGGATCGAGAAACTATGGATTGGATATACGAGTGCGACTTGTATGTCTTGTGTCCAATCCGGATATTGGGACAAAGGGATGAGACAATTACTTGCACAAGGTTTGTCATGATGACTATTCTATTTGTTGGCTAGAATGGATGTCTTGCTAGAGGCCGCTCCATATTAGTAAATTGTTACTACCAACTAAATAGAACCTATGAGGTCACACGCCATATAGGGGTGAACTAGACATGGGAATTAATTAATTAATATGATTAATTAATTAAAAGGATCAAATCGCAACAACTTGCTAATTTAGTAGGACTAATATGCATGTTGGACTAATCCATGTATAGACATGATTAGGATTTGCCAAGGTGGCCTAAATCATGTAGAGACATGATTAGGATTACTTTGCAAATAGAACTAATCCATGTATTGATATGATAAGGACTATTTTGCAAAAGGGACTAATCCGAACTTGAGTAGGATTAGGAGGGGTTCTTTATGTAGTAGGACAAGGAGTTGTTGGACTATATAAAGAACACTCCTAGCTTATTTTTCTCTCTACACAACACACATCTATATGATAGAAGTAAGGAGAGAACAAAGCAAGGAGAGAGCAAGTCCCAATAGAGGGCCGAACCCCCTTTATGGGACCGCCCCCTACCCGTCGGCCAAAGGGAAAGCCGGCCCACCTTTGGCACTCCAATGTTGGCAATTTCTTCTTCCTCTTCCATTCTTCCTGGCTAGCACAAGGGAATTGGAAGGTCTAGATCTCACCTCTAGGCGTGGATCAATCGTAGAGACGTGACACTATTCGCGTTGGAAGTCATTAAGGAGAACCCAAAGGTGTGTTTATGATTTCTAACCCTTACCATCGTTATGTCTCTTGACTTGTGATCCTTGGAGGGTTTTGCATGGTTTTATGATTGTTTGTGTTTCCGTTGCGCATCCATGAATCAAAACCCTACAGTGGTATCAGAGCCACAGGTCGTAGAGCATAAACGTGGTTTATGTGTTATGTTTTAGTTGTTTTACACCTTAAATTGCTTGTTTATCGCGTAAAATAAGACAAATCAAGCATGGGATGCAATTTGTCAATAATCTATCATAACAAGATCTAATTTTTGCATTGGATGCATGAATTGATGAGTTTGAGAAATTTTAGGATCTTAGATCTAGGGTTTGGGCATCCTTGGGGAAGAAGGAGTTCTTCCAAAACAAGGAAACAACCAAACTTGGGCACCAAGCAAGGGAGTTGTTTTGGTTCGGCCCCCTTAGGGGACCGCCCCCTCTTGCTTGCCGCCCAAGCTTTGGCCGCCCTAGGGGCCGGGCGGCCCTAGCCCGCGGCCTAGCCGCGTGGGCTAGGGGCCGGGCCGGCCCTAGGGACTTGCGGTTCACCTTTTTGGGCCCGGGCAATTGGATTGTTGGGCCCATGGACCGTTTTAACCCTAGACATCCTAAAATCAATTGAAATTGACCAAGCGCGTTAAAATTGGATTTTAACTGTTTATGTGCAAATCGCATGGTGATTGGATATGGCCTTAGGATGTGGTTTGATGTGGATGCTTAATTTTTGTGGTTTGGTTTACGGCCTGGAGCTGATCAATTAATTGTAATAATTAATTAGGGTTTTATGGCCTGCGTGCCATTTTTTTCTCAACTTGTGAGATTTATTTTATTTAGTATAGAAGTTAGCTAGTGCTAGATAAAGTAGATTGTTAACCAAGATTGAAGAAAAGAAGCCCAAAGCCAAAAAGGAGCCACAAAAGATGGAGCATGGAGCATGGAGCATTCCACATGACTATGAAGGATGGACCAAAAGACGAAGACGCATGGAGATGTGTTTGCTTTTAGGGTTCATAGATAACTCCATTGGCTTGGAATTATCTTAGTCTAGAAAAGGCCATATCCACATCACGTTTAATTTCTGTTTTGTGGTTGTTTATTTTATTGTCTTATTATTGTATGGTTGGTGTATGGATGATGCATGCAATTAGGATAATAAGATAATTAGACAACCCGGATCTATTATTTGGTGTTGTGCCCAAACTCAAATAGATAGATTAGTTGATATTGATCAACAAAACAACTAAAATTGAATTTAAAATCCCTCAAAATTCAAATATTGTGTTCTTGCCTTCTCGTTGTTTAAACACTCATGATCATCATTATTTATCAAGTTCGTGCGTGCCAAAGCAGGGAGACTTGGTTCATAATGATGGAATGCGATGACACGTAACAATGTGCAATTGTTTAAATAAGAGGTTGAACACAACTAGGCTATTAATGTGATTAAGAAACCTAGAGGAAATCAATTGGGATCATCCATAAGGATGGATAAATAAGGAGTTATTTGCCCAATTGAACCAAGAGTTGCATAAGGGATGCAATTGGAATTGTTCCTACCTAAAGTAGTCGAATTATGGGTGACTTGCCAAAGCAAGCTCATAAGGAGATGAAAGATGGATCTTGGCCCACTAGAAAATATAAGGATATTTTCCGCATTAACATCTTGAGGGTTATTAATCCGTAGTAAAATAGTGGGAGCTATGTTTAACAAATTAAATCCTTGTTAAATATAGTTAAACGTCACAAACTTTGCATAATCCTATTATGTTGAATTCCCATGGCATTGAACAAATAAAAACGTGACTTTATCTTTTTTTAGACTGGTATAAAATTGAGAATTGTTCTCAAATAAAATAAAATTTGATGTACATGGTAGAACATAAAGTTCTCTTCCTACCAACTACCAAAACACGTTAAAACCTAATGGAAGGAACATCAAAGAATGGTTCTTTGGATGTTACTTGCCTCATGCTAGCTGCATGAACTCTGAGCTTTGGAAGCAAGAAGAGAAACATGGAGAAGTATGATATGATCATACATTGAAAGAAGCTCTTTCAAAAAGAGCGAGCTAGACATGAAAGGTTTGAAGTGTTGCTCCACTTTGGGTTATGCAAATATACTAATTCAATATGATTGAAAGATTAGTGAATATGCATTAGCTATGAGATAGATTAAGAATAAACAGTTATTCACCCAAGTGGACCAAGAATTTCATTGGATGCAATTATAGTTTTGTTTTAATTGGTTGATTTACTCAATATGATTGAAAAATCACTAAACAAAACACTCATAATGGGCATGGGCAAAGCTGTTAATGGTTAACAGCATGGGTTAGAGCAAATGGTTTGCACCGACCCCATGGGTATAAAGCAAGCCTGTTGCTAAAACCAAGTTGCCTTAGAGTCCCATAGGTGTTGGAATAGATGCCCTAGAGGCAATCATAGATTTAGTATGAACAATGTTTTGGCTAGAATATTCATATATTATTTATGGCGATATTTAATATAATGAAGTCCTTAGATAAATTGTGTTATTTATCTTAAATGTCCCTAGTCCATTATATTGATTAATAGGACAATCAAATATAGACAAGTATGTGGGTAGATTGATATGGAGATATCAAGTCTAACATATGGGTATGCATTAGGAGTAATGGCATCCTGGATTGACCCACGACGAAAAGGATACATTAGATTATGTGAAGTCACAATTGCTTTTCGTAGTGCTAATATTATTGCAATCCGTGGACTTGAAGTCACTAGATACTCTAGTTGTGAAATATTGCGCTTTGATGTTATCAAACGTTACACCGTAACTGGGTAATCATAAAGGTGGCTATCGGGCGTGATAGGAAGCAAGCTTGGAGATCGTAGTGATGTAGATAGGATTTGTCCCTCCCACATAATGGGGGTAAATATCCACGACCACTCGAGGGATGAGGCTTATTGAATGTCTGGCCAGACTCAGATAAATTAATATAGAGATATTAATGTTATCTTCAAGCATAAGCATATTCCCAGGATCGAGGAACTATGGATTGGATATACGAGTGTGACTATTTATGTCTCGTGTCCAATCTGGATATGGAGACAAACGGATAATGCAATATGACATATTGGGCACAAAGGTTTGTCGGGATCACTGACTATTTCTATTGGTTGGGTGGCATGCATGTGTTGCTAGACACCGCTGCATGTTAGTAATAGTTACTACCAACTATATAGAAACCTATGGGGTCACACGTCAAATAGAGTAGAGCTAGATTTGGGATTAATTAATAGAAGGATCATTGTGCAACACCTTGCAAACTTAGTAGGACTAATTTGCAAGGAAGGGAATAATTGTAGTTCATCTAGAATTAGGAAACTCTTTTATGGAAACAACAAGGAGTTGTTGGAGTATATAAAGGAGGCTCTAGCTTCCTTCCCACTACATGAGTTGTTATTAGACATAACATATAAAGAGTGGGAGAGAGCAAAAAGAGAGAGCAAGACAAAGAGCTAGGGCCGAAACCCTAGCCCCCGTCCGCCCCCTCTACCCGACGGCAAAAGGAAGCCGCCCCCTCCTTTTGTGCTTTGTTGCTTTGTTGCTTTGATCTTCTTCCCTCTTCCTCCGGGTTCAAGCTAGCACTTGTGGAGTAGGAAGAATCTATATCTCACCTCTAGACGTGGATCAACCGTAGAGACGAGGACATCATTCTTCGTGTGATCTCACAAATCAAAAGGTACACATCTTCTATGTCCTTAATCATGTTATGATGTCTCTTCCTGTGATCCTTGGTGGGCTTTGAGTAGGATTAATTTTGTTATCCGCTGCGTTACCTACGTCAAAACCCAACAGTGGTATCAGAGCCACAGGTCGTAGAGCATAACATGATATTATATGTTTACGATTTCAGTTCATACACCGTATTATTGTTTATTACGCGAAAACTGAAAAAATTGGCATAGTAGATGCAATATTGAATTTGATTCAATCAAACAAGACCCAAATTAACATTGGATGTTAGAATTGGTGAGTTTGATCACATAGGATGTGAATAATTGGGTTCTTGAAAAATTAGGGTTCATGGGCACATGATTGAAAAGGGGTTTTCAATTATGGAAACAAAATTATGGAAATAAATCCATATGGAAACAACCTTGCATGGGCAACAAGGAAGGAGGAAGGGGACTAGGGCCGAAACCCTAGCCGCCCGCCCCTCCCTTGCGCGCCAAGCAAGGCCGCGGCCCCCTAGGCGTGCGGCGGTCCTAGGGTTCGGGCCACTTGTTGGCTTGAGCCCTTTGGACCGTTGTAAAACCCTAGTTACCCAATTTTATTAAAATTAAACAAGCGCGTTAAAAATTGGTTTTAACTGTATTATGTGCTTTATTGCATGGTGGATGGATATGGCCTAGGATTGTGGATGTTTATTGTTTTGTGGTTTGGTTTACGGCCTGCGAGCTGATCAAATTAATGTAATAATTAATTAAGTTTTACGACCTGCGAGTCGTTCTTTTTCTCCTCAACATGTGAGGCTTTTATTATTTATTTATTCTAGATGTTAGGCTAGAATTAGAAATATTTAGATGATAGCCAAGAACATGGAGAAGAAGACCGGAGAACCAAAGGAGCCAAAAGACATCCCTAGGCGCGCAGCTATGGTGGAGCACATGGAGATGAGCTCGGCACTTTAGGGCAATTAGATATTATCATTGGCTTGATAATATCATTAGTCTAGAGGCCATATCCATGCCACGTTTTTTTTTTATTTTTGTGGATGTTTATTATTCATGCCTTGTTATTTATTTTGTGTATATGGCGCTACAAGCAAAACGATAACAAGATAATAATAAACAAGGTTGGTCTTTTATTGTGGATGGCCCAATCCAAATAAGTAGACCATGTTGATAAAGATCAACCAAACAAATTAAAAGAAATCCCTCAATTAAATATTGCATTTTGCCTTCTCTTGCCAAAACACCCTTCATGATCATGGCCTATTAAAATTCGGGCTTGCCAAAGCAAGGCGATTTTAATTTTTCATGATGTGTTGCGGACGACGCAAGCTAGTAATGCGTGTATGTTGAAAGCAAGAGGTTGGACGCAACTAGGCAAGAGTCAATTAAGATTGATGAGCTTAGAGGCATGACAATTAGGAGTTATCCAATTGGATAAAGAATAAAAGGAATCTATTCACCTAATTGGACCAAGAGTTGCATGGGTTGCAATTGGAATGGTTCCTACCTAAATAACCAATTCTTGGGTGACTTGCCAAAGCAAGCTCAAGAAGAAGTGAAAAGGGATCTTGGAACCACTAGAAAGTATAAAGATATTTTCCGCTTTAATAGTGAGGGCTATTAATCCGAGAAAAATAGTGGGAGCTATATTTGATGATCTAGCCATTGTTAAATATAGTCAAATTGTTCAAAATACTAAAATTGCATATTTCTCGTTTTGTAGAATTCCAAATGGCAAACAACAACGCATCGAGTTCATCCCTACGATCTGTCCTTGAGAAGGATAAATTGTCTGGAACAAATTTCCTTGACTGGTACAGAAACTTGAGGATTGTCCTCAAGCAAGAAAAGAAGCTGTACGTCTTGGACACTCCAATTCCAGACCCACCACAAGATGAGTCTCTATTAGCGGAAGTAAGGGCACGTCAGAAACATATTGATGATTCTAATGACGTGACTTGCCTCATGCTTTGTACCATGACTGGTGAGCTTCAGAAGCAACACGAGAACATGGAAGCCTATGATATGATCAGACACTTGAAACAATTGTTTCAGGAACAGGCAAGGCATGAGCGCTATGAGGTGTCTAAAGCATTGTTCAAAAGCAGTCTTGCAGAGGGGAATCCAGTAGGCCCTCATGTACTCCGAATGATCGGGTACATTGAGAACCTTGAGAGACTGGGATTCCCACTCGGCCAGGACTTGGCGACTGATCTCGTCTTGCAATCGTTGCCTGACAGTTATAATCAGTTCATTATGAACTATAATATGAATGAGATCAACAAGTCTTTGCCAGACCTATTGAACATGCTAAAGACAGCTGAGCAAAGCATCAATAAAGGCAAGGGCAAAGCCATAATGATGGTGCACAAGAAGAAGAGCAAGTCAGTTGCATCTACTTCAAATGGAAAACGCAAGAAAGTTGCGAAATCCAAGGAAGCCCTAAAGCCTAGTGGAGGCGTGGCTAAAGGTGAGTGTCACTACTGCAGCCAGCCGGGTCACTGGAGGAGGAATTGCCCTAAGTATCTGGAGGATAAGAAGCTTGGAATAGTGATTCCACCACCACCAGGTATTTATGTTATAGACGTCAATATTTCTATTTCATCATCCTGGGTATTAGATACCGGATGTGGTTCTCACATTTGTCGTAATGTGCAGGATTTGAAAAGAAGTAGAAGATTGCGAAAAGGGGAGATAGACTTGCGCGTCGGGAATGGAGCAAAGGTTGCTGCATTAGCTGTAGGCGTTTATGAGCTCTCTTTGCCTTCTGGACTTATTTTAGAATTAGACAATTGCTTTTATGTGCCTGCGATGAGAAGAAACATTATTTCTGTTTCTTGTTTGGACGAGAAAGGTTTTTCTATTTCAATAAAGGACAAGTGTTGCTCCATTTATTTTGATAGTATGCACTCTTGTAGTGCGCATTTGTCTAATGGATTGTATATCCTTGATCTAAATAATCCAATCTATAACATAAATACTAAAAGGATTAAAACTAATGATTTAAATCCTACATATCTATGGCACTGTCGTTTAGGCCATATAAATGAGAAACGCATATCTAGACTCCACAAGGATGGACTTCTAGACTCATTTGATTTGGAATCATATGAGACATGTGAATCTTGTTTATTGGGAAAAATGACAAAGTCCCCTTTCAATAAGAAAGGCGAGCGGACTAGTGAGTTATTGGCACTCATACATACTGATGTATGCAGACCATTCCCCACGCCTGCCAGAGGTGGTTATACCTACTTCATCACATTTACTGATGATTTCAGTAGATATGGATTTGTATACCTTATGAAGGCCAAATCTGAATCCTTTGAATTGTTCAAAGAATTCAAGAGTGAAGTAGAGAAGCAACTTGGCAAGAGTATTAAAGCCCTACGATCGGATCGTGGAGGAGAATACTTAAGCCAAGAGTTTGATGAGTATCTTAGAGAGTGTGGGATAGTATCCCATCTCACTCCACCCGGAACGCCACAATGGAATGGCGTGTCCGAGAGGAGAAATCGCACTCTATTAGATATGGTGCGATCTATGATGTCTCAAACAGATCTTCCGATATCCTTTTGGGGACATGCTCTAATGACGGCAGCTTTTACCATTAACCGTGTTCCATCCAAATCAGTCATGAAGACGCCATATGAGATATGGACTGGGAGGCGTCCCATAGTGTCGTTTATGAAGATTTGGGGCTGCGACGTCTATGTAAAGCGTTTACAAATAGACAAGCTCGGGCCTAAAGCGGATAAGTGTAAGTTTGTGGGATATCCTAAGGAGACTAAAGGATATTATTTCTATAACCCTACCGAGAACAAAGTGTTCGTTGCTCGGACCGGCGTGTTTCTAGAAAGAGAACTAGTCTCTAAAGAAGCAAGTGGGAGGGTTGTAGAACTTGAAGAAATTCATGAACCACAAACCACTGAACCGATGATGGAACATGAACAGGAACCACAAGAAGTTGTGGAAGAACCTGTTCAGGTAACACAGGAACTCCGTAGGTCAGGAAGAGTGCGTCATGAGCCAGAGAGGTATGGACTTCTCGTGACTGAGCCCGATGACGTGCCACTCATGGATGATGAGCCTGCAAACTATGGAGAAGCCATGAGTGGCCCAGACTCTAAGAAGTGGCTAGAAGCCATGAGATCCGAAATGGATTCCATGTACACCAACAAAGTATGGACTTTGGTGGAACCACCCGAAGGGGCTCGACCCATAGGGTGCAAGTGGGTCTTCAAGAAGAAGACCGACATGGATGGCAAGGTAGTTGCCTATAAGGGGCGATTGGTGGCCAAAGGTTATAGACAGATTCATGGTATTGACTATGATGAGACCTTTTCATCAGTCGCCATGACTAAATCCATTCGAATCTTACTTGCTATTGCAGCATACTACGACTATGAGATTTGGCAAATGGATGTCAAAACAGTGTTCCTCTATGGGAACCTCCTTGAGGATGTGTACATGACACAACCAGAGGGTTACGAGGATCCAGAGAATGCCAATAAAGTCTGTAAGCTGCAAAGGTCCATTTATGGATTAAAGCAAGCTTCTAGGAGCTGGAATCGACGTTTTGATGACGCGGTCAAAGAGTTTGGCTTCATCAAGAACGAAGATGAGCCTTGTGTTTAGAAGAAGGTTAGTGGGAGCTCTATAGTATTTCTGGTCTTGTATGTGGATGACATACTAATCATTGGAAATGATATTCCTACTCTGCAATCTGTTAAAGATTGGCTAGGAAAGTGCTTTGCGATGAAAGACTTAGGAGACGCAGCCTATATACTGGGTATAAAGATCTATAGAGATAGATCTAAAAGGTTGCTTGGCCTAAGTCTGAGTACATATATTGACAAGGTGTTGAAGAGGTTCAACATGCAAGATTCCAAGAAGGGATTCTTGCCCATGTCACATGGAGTCACTCTTTCCAAGAATGACTGTCCCTCCAACGAGATGGAGAAGGACCGCATGAGCAGGATACCCTATGCTTCGGCCATAGGATCCATCATGTACGCCATGCTATGTACTAGACCAGACGTATCATACGCGTTGAGTATGGTGAGCAGATATCAGTCCAATCTGGGTGAGAATCACTGGACTGCTGTCAAGAACATCCTAAAGTACTTGAGAAGAACTAAGGATGTATTCTTGATATTTGGAGGAATGGAAGAGCTGAGTGTAAAGGGTTACACTGACGCAAGCTTCCAAACCGACAAGGATGATTACAGATCGCAGTCTGGATACGTGTTTTGCCTGAATGGAGGAGCTGTGAGCTGGAAGAGTTCCAAGCAAGGCACAGTTGCTGATTCTACAACAGAAGCTGAGTACATTGCTGCTGCGGAAGCAGCAAAAGAGGCAGTATGGATAAAGAAGTTTATCACTGAGCTCGGTGTGGTCCCTAGCATAGTGGATCCCGTAGAGTTGTACTGTGACAACTCTGGGGCAATCGCACAGGCAAAGGAACCAAGATCGCACCAAAAGTCAAAGCATGTACTTAGGAGATTCCATCTTATTCGTGATATGATCGATCGAGGAGATGTGAAGATATGCAAGATTCCGACAGATGACAACGTGTCAGATCCGCTCACGAAACCTCTTGCGCAGCGAAAGCATGAAGGGCACGCCAGATCTATAGGCATACGAGATGCGCCAGATTGGCTCTAGTGCAAGTGGGAGACTGTTGGAAGAGATGCCCTAGAGGCAATCGTAGATTTAGTATGAACAATGTTTTGGCTAGAATATTCATTTATTATTTATTGCGATATTTAATATAATGAAGTCCTTAGATAAATTGTGTTATTTATCTTAAATGTCCCTAGTCCATTATATTGATTATTAGGACAATCAAATATAGACTAGTATATGGGTAGATTGATATGGAGATATCAAGTCTAACATATGGGTATGCATTAGGAGTAATGGCATACTGGATTGACCCACGACGAAAAGGATACATTAGATTATGTGAAGTCACAATCGCTTTTCGTAGTGCTAATATTATTGCAATCCTTGGACTTGAAGTCACTAGATACTCTAGTTGTGAAATATTGCGCTTTGATGTTATCAAACGTTACACCGTAACTGGGTAATCATAAAGGTGGCTATCGGGCGTGATAGGAAGCAAGCTTGGAGATCGTAGTGATGTAGATAGGATTTGTCCCTCCCACATAATGGGGGTAAATATCCACGGCCACTCGAGGGATGAGGCTTATTGAATGTCTGGCCAGACTCAGATAAATTAATATAGAGATATTAATGTTATCTGCAAGCATAAGCATATTCCCAGGATCGAGGAACTATGGATTGGATATACGAGTGTGACTATTTATGTCTCGTGTCCAATATCGATATGGAGACAAAGGGATAATGCAATATGACATATTGGGCACAAAGGTTTGTCGGGATCACTGACTATTTCTATTGGTTGGGTGGCATGGATGTGTTGCTAGACACCGCTCCATGTTAGTAATAGTTACTACCAACTATATAGAAACCTATGGGGTCACACGTCAAATAGAGTAGAGCTAGATTTGGGATTAATTAATATGGATTAATTAATAGAAGGATCATTGTGCAACACCTTGCAAATTTAGTAGGACTAATTTGCAAGGAAGGGAATAATTCTAGTTCACCTAGAATTAGGAAACTCTTTTATGGAAACAACAAGGAGTTGTTGGAGTATATAAAGGAGGCTCTAGCTTCCTTCCCACTACATGAGTTATTATTAGACATAACACATAAAGAGTGGGAGAGAGCAAAAAGAGAGAGCAAGACAAAGAGCTAGGGCCGAAACCCTAGCCCCCGTCCGCCCCCTCTACCCGACGGCAAAAGGAGGCCGCCCCCTCCTTTTGTGCTTTGTTGCTTTGATCTTCTTCCCTCTTCCTCCGGGTTCAAGCTAGCACTTGTGGAGTAGGAAGAATCTAGATCTCACCTCTAGACGTGGATCAACCGTAGAGACGAGGACATCATTCTTCGTGTGATCTCACAAATCAAAAGGTACACATCTTCTATGTCCTTAATCATGTTATGATGTCTCTTCCTGTGATCCTTGGTGGGCTTTGAGTAGGATTAATTTTGTTATTCCGATGCGTTACCTACGTCAAAACCCAACAATAGGTGGTGTAGAGGAAGAGAGGCTAGCCAAAGTACCTGGAAGTAAGTAATAAAGGAATTATGAATTACAATATGGGTATTTTGTTATAGAATTCAATGTGTCTATCTTATCATCATAAGTATATGATACTAGATGAGGATCTCACATTTATGGAAGTGTGGAGGATCTCAAGAGACGAAGACAATTGGATAAGGAAGAAATATTCCTACAAGTAGGGCTATGAAGCAAAGGGTTGCTGAAATAGCCGTAGGGAATTATTTCTACCTCTATGAATTTGTTCATGAATTAGACAAAAGTGATAATGTCCCTGCTATGAGTAGGACCATTATCATAGTTTCTTGTATGGACAAGAAAGCTCCTTATCATAATAAAGGACAAATGTTAATCCATTTATTATGATATGCGTTATTGTAATGCAATTTTGTCTAAAGTGGATTCTATATCCATGATCATGATAATTTCATCTATAACATCAATACCTAGAGGTTTGCATATAATGATATGAACTTCACTTATCTTTAGCATTATCGTTTAGGCCTCATAAATAAGAGATACATATCTAGAACTCCATGAGGATGGATTTCTGAAACTCATTTGATTATTGAAACATATGAGACATGTAAGACTTATTAGGAAAATATATGATCTTTTGGGAATCATACATATTGATGTATCAAGGCCGCTAAGCATAAATGCTAAAGATGGTTTTCAGTATTTCATCATATTTACTGATAGGATCAGAGAAATATGGATTTGTGTATCTTAGGAAGAAACAAATCAGAATCCTTTGAATTGTTCAAAGTATTCAGGAATGAAGTAGAGAACCAGCTTGGCAAAAGTATTGGGGCTCTACGATTGGATCATAGAGGAGAGTACTTGAGCCAAGAGTTTGACAAGAATCTATGGGAGTATTGGATATGATCCAAAACTCGCTCCACCTAGCACGCCACATGGGTTTGACGTGTCTAATAGGAGAGTTCAAACCGTGTAGGACACAGTTCGGTCCAAGATGAGTCAAAACAGAACTTCCAGTTTACTTTTGTGGCTATGTTCTAATTACAGCAAATTTCGCCCTTAACCTTGTTCCATCTAAAACGCAATATGAATAACGCCATATGAGATATGGACTAGGAAGTGTCCTAGTATGTCATTCATAAATATTTGGGGTTATGACGTTTATGTAAAAGAGTTTACAAAATAAACTTGAACCCAAGTCGGATAAATGTTTTGTGGGATATCCTGAAAAGGATATTATTTCTACAACCTAATCGAGAACAAACTGTTTTTTGCTCGAACCACAATGTTTCTAAGGTAGAGATTGTCTCTAAAAGAAATAGTGGGAGGACAGTAGAGCTTGAAGAAGTTCAAGAACCACAACAAAACATTGATCCTTTTGATGGGACATGAGCAGGATCACAAAGGTGTTGTGGAGCAACCTACTCAGAAAACACAAGAACCTCGTAGGTCAGGTAGGATAGATCGAGGGACTAGAGAAATAAGGATTTCTCATAACCAGTGATATATTGCTCATCGAGATGAGCCTACAATCTATGAGATGGCCACGTGTGGGCCATACTCTCAGAAATGGCTAGGAGCCATGGGATACAAAATGGAATCCATGTATACCAACAAAGTATGGACTTTGTTGGAACCACCAAAAAGGTGCAAGTGGGTTATGAGGAAACCAACATGGATGGTAATATGATTACCTTTAAGGGAAAATTGGTATGAAAGGGATTTCATGTGAGCTCATAGTATAGACTATGACAAAATCTTTCCCCGATTGTGATGCTTAAATCCATTCACATCTTGCTTGTAGCAATCTATTTATAGATTTGATCAAGCTTCTAGGAGTTGGAATCTTCGAATTGATGATGCAATCAAAGGAGTTTGATTCCATCAAAATTGAAGATGAGTCTTGTGTTCACAAGAAGGTTAGTGGGAGCACAGTTATTTTTTTCTGGTCTTGTATGTGGAGACATACTTAATCATTAGGAATGTTTCCCCTACTTGGTAGTCTTACATAGATTGACTAGGGAATTGACTTTCTAATGGTAGACTTAAGCGAAGCAAGTTGTGAAGATCTATTGAGGTAGATCAAGATTGTTGTATAGCTTAGGTCATAGTACATAAATTGAAAAGGTGTTGAAATGGTTCATCGTGAAAAGAATATTGATTCTTACCCATGTCACATGGAATTAGTCTTTGGAAGGCTAATTGTCTTTCAAATTAGATTGGGAATGGACCGTATGAATTAGATTCACGAGATACGCCATGGAATGTACTAGGCCAGACGATTCATTAGGCATGATACATAGATACCAGTCAAATCCGGGTGAGAGTCACTGGATAAATAATCAAGATTATCCTTTAGTACTTGAGAAGCACTAAGGATGAATTTTGATAAATGGAGGATATGAAGAGTTTACTGTAAGGGGTTACAGTGATGCGAACTTCAAATCTGACAAAGAAGATACAAATTATAAGTCGAGTTTTAAGTTTTGCCCTAGTGGGAGCGACTGTGAGCTGGAAAGGTTCCGGGCAAGATTTAGTCACTGATTCTAACATAGAGGACTGAGTAAATTAATACATAAGATGCATTTACTCAAAATATTCAATCTCAATCAAATTGTTGATAGAGGAGATGTGAATATTTGCAAGGTACCAACAGATGTCTCGCCCCAACGCAGCGGAAGCGTGGAGGGCCGCGCTAGACCAATAGGCATATGATGCAGGAGATTGACTCTAGTTCAAGTGGGAGACTGTTGGAATTGTGCCCTAGAGGCAATCAATTAATTGTGACATTTATGGATTTACGATTCATTATGTTATCGATATAGGGATATGTTAACATGAATGAAGTCCTTAGAATATAAGTGTTATATTCTTAAATATCCCTAGTCAATTATAATGATTAATAGGACAATCATCTATAGACAAGTATGGGGTTGGATTGATATGGAGATATCACGATCCAACACATAGGTGTGCATTAGGGAATGTTGCACTGGATTGACCCATCTCCGAGAAGGCTACATACACGTTATGTTAAGTCACAGGCGCTTCTCGCGGTGCAATGGTATTGTCATCCTTAGACTTGAAGTCACTAGATTACCTAGTTGTGGATTATTGTGATCTTGGTAGCGTTAAACGCTACACCGTAACTGGGTAGTTATAAAGGCGTGTACTGGATACAATAAGAAGCAAGCTTAGAGATCGTAGTGGACGTAGATAGAATTTGTCCCTCCCACATAAAGGGAGCAAATATCCTAGGCCACTCGAGGGATAGTGCTTATACAATGTCTGGCCAGACTCAAATAAATCAATATAGGATATTGATGTTATTTGCAGGAATAAGGCTATTCCCAGGATCGAGAAACTATGAATTGGATATACGAGTGTGACTTGTATGTCTCGTGTCCAATCCGGATATTGGGACAAAGGGATGAGACAATTACTTGCACAAGGTTTGTCATGATGACTATTCTATTTGTTGGCTAGAATGGATGTCTTGCTAGAGGCCGCTCCATATTAGTAAATTGTTACTACCAACTAAATAGAACCTATGGGGTCACACGCCATATAGGGGTGAACTAGACATGGGAATTAATTAATTAATATGATTAATTAATTAAAAGGATCAAATCGCAACAACTTGCTAACTTAGTAGGACTAATATGCAAGTTGGACTAATCCATGTATAGACATGATTAGGATTTGCCAAGGTGGCCTAAATCATGTAGAGACATGATTAGGATTAATTTGCAAATAGAACTAATCCATGTATTGACATGATAAGGACTATTTTGCAAAAGGGACTAATCCGAACTTGAGTAGGATTAGGAGGGGTTCTTTATGTTGTAGGACAAGGAGTTGTTGGACTATATAAAGAAAACTCCTATCTTATTTTTCTCTCTACACAACACACATCTATATGATAGAAGTAAGGAGAGAACAAAGCAAGGAGAGAGCAAGTCCCAATAGAGGGCCGAACCCCCTTTATGGGACCGCCCCCTACCCGTCGGCCAAAGGGAAAGCCGCCCCACCTTTGGCACTCCAATGTTGGCAATTTCTTCTTCCTCTTCCATTCTTCCTGGCTAGCACAAGGGAATTGGAGGTTCTAGATCTCACCTCTAGGCGTGGATCAACCGTAGAGACGTGACACTATTCGCGTTGGAAGTCATCAAGGAGAACCCAAAGGTGTGTTTATGATTTCTAACCCTTACCATCGTTATGTCTCTTGACTTGTGATCCTTGGAGGGTTTTGCATGGTTTTATGATTGTTTGTGTTTCCGTTGCGCATCCATGAATCAAAACCCTACAGTCATTATATTGTGGTCAAAGTAGAGGAGAGCGTGCGTGTGTCGCATCCAATCTGCACGAAAGTAGGGTTGGTGGTACTTAAAAGGGTGGAATGTGCTAGGTATTGGATTTCTATCGCTTCAGTGTAGGAGGTTTGGTTGGATTAGGCAAATGTAATGATATTTTCTTCGCTACTTGAGAGAGGATATGACTACATTCTAGTGTGGGTGTGTCGACATTTGACTACGGACATAGAGATTGTGGATTTCACGACTCCACCACCATACATGCTTTTACTTGTTTGTGGTATTGTTAGCATTTCTCGATTCTTGAAGGAGCATCACTCGTATATGCTTGTATTGATGATTTGATTGGGAGAAAAGAAAGAAGAGAGAAGATAAAAAAAAAGAAAAAAGGAAATGAATGAAAGTGAATAAACTGTGCTTATTGGAAACGAGTGGTGAAGTTTCTAGTTTCAGATTGAAGATAAAGATTGAGTTTCCCGCATTATTTGTCAAGATGGACACGGGATTGACATGATGCCAGGGTTTGAGGGGATTGAGGGCCGGAGTCGGCGAGATTCGGGTTGGGAGTTCCTATAATCATGTTGAGGGTGTGTGACATTTGGGGTTGGTGAGTTTATGTGATTCTTTATGATCAATTATTTCATATTTATCCTTTTTGTGCTTAAGCCTCATCATATTTAGACGTGTAACGGACTAGGAGCTCGAAATATGAATGTGACTTAGCCTTGGTTAGCCTCTTATTTTTTTCGGCACACATGAAGAGGTAGGTTATTATTGATAGTAAAGTTAAGCCTTCTATACTAACTATGGGGAATTACTTGTTGTCGAACTTAGTTGCGATTTACACCTTTCGCCTAACTTTTTCATCATCCATGAGCACACGTTTATGTGTATTGAAATTGTTTGATCTTACAAAAAGAACGAATCTAAACAAATTAATGTGTTTTGTGTGTTGAAGTTAAGATCAAGTCTAAAATTGGCTTTTGCATCATCTTGCTGCATTGTTGCATCATGGTCGTGTTGAGTCGTTTGTGTCTTGTCGGCTAGTAGACAGATGCAGTAGATGATACTTTTCTCGGGACGCGCAAATGGTAAGTGTGGGGGTATTTGATAACTCCTTAGTTGGAGTTATATTTCTTAGTTAATAGACTACCGTTTTGTGTGATTTCGATGAGTTGATATGAGTTTTAGGCCAATTCTTATGAAGAATGAGCTTGTTGTGACTTACTGCTAGTCCGGACGTTTTTATGCGTTTTAGATGTTATTTGTCAAATATAATCGATTGGTATGCTTTTTCATGTTGTCATGATAGGAAATGATGCTCAACAATCTCTAGGAGGTATGAAACGAACTTCGGATGATGAGAAAATCATTGACTGACCAAGGAGAATGAGGAGAAGGGAAGTTAAAAGAGTAAAACTGACCAACCTTCATTATTTGGATGATATCTAGAGTTATAAAATTAATTTTGTATTAATACCAGTGCCAAATGAAAGTAGACTCAAAGAGCTTTCCACCGATAGGTCACGAAGCTCAATCAAAGGCCAGACAAGAAAGATAGGGTCCGTCAAAGACGACGCAAAAACGAAGAAGATATGATGAAGTTGCACTGGACCAGTATTCACTCTTCCTGATAGTTCTGAAGCTACATAGGGAATTTTGGATCACGACCTACGTCATTAGAAAGTAGGCATCCAGGGTTTTCCAATGATATTAGATCGGGCCAAACCGGAGTCCAGATGAGGGAGAGTAGGCTGCTGCAGTCGCGGAGAACGAAGTTGGAGGAGCGAATTAGAGCTAGAGTTTGTCGTGGAAGGGAGGATTCTACCGTTTGATCTCTCTACTCTTATATTTACGTTGTTTAGATCATGATCATCATAAAAAATTTCGTGTTGATCATATCGCAGTAGCTAAGTTTAGTATAAGGATTTCTAAATGGTACCTAGGATTTGAAGCTATTTTGGCGAATTATGAATTTGATTCACATTTTTCTTAAACTTAATTGACGACGTTATTGTTTGCTATGTTTAATTCATGCTATTAATCTATCTTTGTATCATCTGATCGGCAATATAAAGATCATAGGCAATACGTTAGCGGAAGCAACGAATTGCCTTGATAATTGGATTAAGCACTTAGTCACACTAGATTAGAGGAATCAACCTAATTGACTAAGAACATTGAATAGATAAAATGTACGTAATGGATGTCACCGAACCGGGTTATTGGATGCAGTATATACCCTTTCTCGTTTGGCAAACTGAATCATTATCGGTGTTTCAAAACGTAATTCGTAATCGGTGGAAAACTATTAATCCTAGAGAAATCTTGATACTTCTCTCATCCTATTAAACTCAATTTTCATAGTTCACTTGTTGTTTAATTTCTAGCTTATTAAATATAACCACATAGATTTAATCATACTAATCAAGTAACAACAAGTCCTCAAGGATTTGACAACTCTATCTTTCACATTATTACTAGAACGATAACTGTACACTTGCGGTCAATCGTGTCATCTACCACATCTGCGGATCCGTTCAGCCCCTGGTAACCTCATTTCGAAAAAACTCTCTTATAATGCCCATTTTCATTGCACCAAGCATATACATCCTTGGGAAACTTAGAACCAGAAAACTACTTCTTCTTGCTCCGCACACCCCCCCGGTCGCCATCAATCTGCAAGCATGGTCCTTTGTACTTGTGTATGCGCCTTTATGGTGCAATTTCTTAGCATCGATAGCCGTTCTGACATCCTCTATGGTTATGTTGTACGTATTCACAATTAAGGACTGCACGAAGTTCTTGTATGATGGCCGTAACGAAACTAACAACAAGAGTGCAGCATCTTCATCATTCATATTCTTGTAAATTTTATGCAAAATAGTAAAGAATTGTTTTCATTTGATCAAAATGATCCTTGTGAGTATACCTTCGAGCATCCTTAGAGTGAACTACCGTTGCTTTAGTATCGACTTGCTGGTGAGTGACTTCGTCAAGTAGAAACTCCAACTTGAACCATAAAGGCGGATCCATTATTTGATATGCGACGTCGGTGATAACATCATCCCATAAGCATATCATGATATTTGAATGTGCCTTATCCTTCATAATCCTATACTCAAGTGATGAAACGTAAATGCCTCCCTTTTCCGTGGCCAAAGGCATCCAGATGCATTGCGACTTCAATAAGGTGCACATCTTGATCTTCCACATACTGGAGTTGTTTCCTACCCTAAACCTATCGGTCTTTATCATCGATCCATATATCGTTCTTGGTGGAGTGATCAAAACCTAAGCTCTTATACCATTTTGTTATAAAGCTCCTACCTCACGAAGAATGAAACGTAAGCAAAAAATCAAGAAAAACACAAGATTTAACGCGGTTCGCAAGAACTAATCGTGCTAACTACTTCCACGGCGAGGAACAACCTTTATTTAACAAGATGAATGTTTACAGTTTATTGCATAATGATCTAAGACCCCTTAGGGCCCTTCTATAGTGCTTTGGAACATCCTCAAATTGACCCAGATCTATTAGGAAACAATCCGAAAAACCCATACCGCGATACATGATCTGAGATGTCTTAATAAACATAAATCTACATGATATGATATATCTGACACAAAATTGACAATCAGTCAAAAAGTCAGATTACATAGACCTGCACTTTTTGTTTCAACTTGGTTTAGATTGTGGTTATGTAGGAAAGTTTCAAAGGGGATCGTATACCAAAGATCGGGTATCAGGAGATAGTTCGAGGAACCAACAAATGTCATCAAATAACTGACCAAGGGATATATATTTTACTATGACAAAATCATCCAAGGAGCTGATATATCCATTAAAAGAGGAAATTCAGAGATCACCGCCCTATATGAGCGGTGTTTCGGCAATAGTCAATCACCATTTATGGCGTGTTGGTTTTTATTTATTGCCATAGCTAGGGTGGAGTCTTGTTTGGAAAAGAAAGCTTGTTCTATTAATTATGTAAAATGCAATTATCAAACGTAACATAGTGTAATTAATAACAAAAAATATCATCACATGTAATTTAAAATATAAAAAATGTGATCAATTTTTTTTCCATTCTGGATGGTTATGGAAGGGGAAGCTCTTCCCCCCCCCCCCTAACCAAGCTTGAATATTTCTCGGTTCACCACTTCCCCCCAGTCCCCCTGTAGGGACTGAAAACCACCCATTTTTTCCTCCACCCCCTCCTCTCCCCCACCCCCATGGGGTTGGAGATTCCCCAACACGCTCCATGTTGTTATACGTTAGGGGTTGCGAGTATGATTTCATATTTTCAGCATTCTTATAAAATGTAGAGTAGGTTCCCTTTAGAAGAAAGGGGAACCTTCAAACAAAATCATTTTATACTCCATAATTAAACATTGTTGTATATCGGAAGTCTAAGTTATATCTCACAATTCATATGAACTTAAGTAGACTGCATGAGCAAAAAGATTTAGCCTTTAGGACCTACTTAAATTTTATTTTCCCCTCCTTGGAAGCTTGGAAAGTCCCCTCTTAACCCGTTCCCCTCCCCCTCTCGTGGAGGGACTGAAATGTTGGTGTATGCCCTCACGACAATCTTATCATGACATTTATTTATAAAGGTTTTTTTATTCGTTATGTTATCTATATAGAGATATATTGATGTAGTGAAGTCCTTAGAATAAATGTTGTATTCTTAAATATCCATTGTCTAGTATTATTGTTAATTATGAGGACTATAATGTATCTAGACTAGTATGCGGATAGACTAATATGAGATATCAAGTCTAACACATGGGTATGCATTAGGAAGAATGGCGTACTAGATTGACCCACCATGAGAACATTACATGGATGTATGTGAGTGTATCAAGTGCTTTCCATAGTAAAAATAGTGTAGTGATCATATGTGTTGAAGTCACTACATTCCCTAGATGTAGTGTGACATGTTTTAATACTGTTAAACATCACTCTATGAGAAATGTGATTATAAAGGCGGTAATTGGACATGTTATTAAACATGTTGAAGGGTGTGACTGGTGTAGATATGATTTGTCCCTCCTACATAAGGAGAGTAAATATCCATGACCACTCGATGAGTGAGACTTAAGAAATGCATGTCCATGCTCAAATGAATCCATATGATATATTGATGTGTACTCAGGAAATCAAGAAATCATGGATTGGATGTACAAGGGTGACACTCCATACCTTTCGTCTAATCTGGATATATGGAAAAATGGATTATACAATACGGCAAAATTGGTCATAAAGGTTAGTGAGAAAATTGGCATTCCTATTACTTGGGTATCATTGATGTATTGCATGCTACAGATCAATGTTTGTAATTTTTAGTGCCAACATAATAAGGAACCTATAGGGTCACACACAAGAATGGATCAAACTGGAATTAAACGCTTGTTAGTTGGACTAAAGAGCAATTATGAATTTCGAACTTTGGTAAAATTTAATCATATTATTAGGATTAAAGGGCAAGTCAAATTCTCTCATCCCTCTATATATCCTAGCAGCGTGACTAGGTTTCTTATACTTTTAGCACTATTCGTATCAGATATAGAATAGCTAGGGTTTCGAGAGAGAGAGAGAGAGAGAGAGAGAGAGAGAGAGAGAGAGAGAGATGGAGAGAGAGAGAGAGAGAGTATAGTTTGACCCGTCCGAGTCCAGCGAATTTTGTGAGACGAGATCGCTCATCCTACATCAAGAAGACTAGCATGGGCGAAGAGGAAGTCTAGTAAGATCCGTTCGTGTGGATACCGTAGAGGCGTTGCATCTTCACCGTTAGTGATCTTCACCAGTTAGTGCTACTGAGGTAATCCTTCATCCATCAGATTATGATCATTCACATGGGTCTTTTGTGGGTTTTTGACCAAAAAATATTTGTATTTACACTGAGTATCATTCCCTAAAACCCAACATGAACACGGCCCATTTTTTTCTTCCACCCCTCACCAACCGTTTTTTCGCTCTACCCTCCCCTCCATTTGGGGGTTGGAGACCCAATGTCGTCCATGTTGTATGTTAGGGGTCGTTCCCGAGAGGCCGAGACCTGATGATTTCATTCTATCATGTGCATACTGGGGGTCTCAAATTCGAGACATGATGAACTGTCTCACAAGGCTGTAACCACTGATTTATATGTTCTAATAAAATTTCAAGTAGGTCCCCTTAAAAGATATGCGAACTTTCAACAAAAATTATTTGTAATACTCCATAACTGGACATCGTATGAATATTTGGAGTCTTAAGTTATACTCCCTCCATCACATAGTTTAAGTCTCTTATTCTATTTTGGTCTGTTCCAAAAAATTTGTCAAATAATTAAAAAAACTATGAAATTAAGTAATCGACGTGGCAAAAAGTCAGTAAGATTGTAATGATCACATGTCTTCTTAAATAGTTAGATTTCCAAAAGAGACTAAAATTATGGGAGGGGGGAGTATCACAATCCACACGAACTTAAGTAGACTGAAGTGTATCAATCTCCCAATGTTCCCACACAAGGAGCTCAGCAACAAATTGAACACAAAATATCCAAGAAAGTAACTGTACAAACCAATTCTTGTTGCTCACTAACCGAACAAAGCTGACCCTAATGGAATCATTAGAAGTAGGACTTGTTAGATTTCTAGGACTATATGAAATCTTCCGAGTAAGACAAGGGGGAAGTGAATTCCACATACCTCCAGTCATTGCCGCAAGACACACAAAAATATATTTAGAATACTGAAAACCAAATTTATTGAGCAATAACTTTATGAAACCCTAAAACAAGTTGCCAAAACTCTAGTTACTGCTGTCCCAAAACCATTTAAATATTTCGTTACTTTTTGCTTTTTTTCTGAGGTCCGCTTCTTGTTTATACTTTAGCCTTTTTTTTATCTTCTCTTTTTTAGAAGCAGTACATTCGGTGATCGAATCCGGAGTGTTCAATCTTCTAGACGTTATAACGAAAGAAAAATTATCAGCGCGTCTAAACATCCACAGTGTGATCCAATCAATGTCCTCTTTGAAGTTGTTTTCTCTGCGAAACACTTTCCAACCACTAGTAAGCACCCGGGATTTGGTAGTCCATAACTTGAAAACCATGGGATACTCTTTACCGTTGACATCATAAACGCTCACGTTCAGACCGGTCATTTCTAGTTCGTAATTGGCTGGCAGTAATGGCTTCAAATAATTGTCGAAGTCGCTTTTGTTGATCAACAACCGGCTTTGGTTATCATCTATGTCGGTCTTGGTCAGCTGTTTCTCAAACGGGAAGCTACAGTGGTCTTCTTTTATTATGCCTTTCAGGGCCTTCACGGGCGGTAACCTTGGAAGACAACCTTGTGGAGCTGGTTTCGAGTTTTCGGGCTCAAAACTCATTAAACTGGTTATCTTTACACGGCTAGTTCCCTCTTCTTCATGCTTATCAAGCTCAATTAGGGCTTTTCTGGTTACGTGTTCACGCAATCCCATACAATGCTTTTCTAGTTACGTGTTCACGCAGTTCGCAAATTTGTTCTCAATTAAAACTCCACTCTCCCTCAATCAGACACTAAAAGAATTCATTTTTCTGATTTGTGCTCTTTACTTTATTCGGACTTTGTTTTTTTTTGTTTTTTTGAAAACGACTTTGTTTTTGTTGTTGTTGTTGTTGTTGTTGTTGTTGTTGTTGTTGTTGTTGTTGTTTTTGTTTATTTTATATATATATATATATATATATATATATATATATATATATATATATATATATATATATATATATATTTTTTTGGGTTTAACAAGGCAATAACATTTTTGTGCTGTGTTGGTACTAATGGGTGGGGAAGTAGTGGTCGGTGGTGACGGTGGGAGTTTACCCGTGGACGACGTTTGTGTGAAAAGTGAGAAGAGGACGGCAACTTGGAAAGAAAATTTATGTTTCTGCTGAGGGAACGCGTTGTTAAGAAAATAAAAAAAAGTTATTTGTCAGTTTTGAGAGCTCCGAGACTTTCGGAGAGAAAAACCGTAGGGATCAGTTTCTATGCGGCGGTGCATTCCCAAGGGTGAGATCCGATCGTTTTGATGATTCCTTTCAACAATGACTACGGCGGTCAGGATCCCGGCGTAGTATACGGCCAAAGAGAATTAAACAATCGTTTTTGATGATGAGTTTTGCGATGAGGCGGACAAAAAATTCTTGCATTGTCTATTGGGGACTTTTGTGGCGGAAGAACGTATCAACGCAGAAGCTATGAGAGGGCGTTTCAGAAGAATCTGGACAGAAGGTGAGAACATCAACATCCTTTAAGTATATTTCAATACCTTCTGATTTTGCTTCCCAGATCAAAACTCGTTGGATAGGGTTTATTCTGGGGGTCCATGGATCTTTCAAAGAATAATCTTGCTTCTCCAGCCTTGGAATCTTGGAGATCAGACAAATGATGTGAAGTTCAGTAAGTTTGACGTATGGATACAAATCTTGGGCCTCCCGGTTCAATTTGTAAACGAAAAAGGAGCCAGTAAGATAGTGTCAAGCGTGGGAGAAGTAGTAGATGTGGACAAGAGAATCTAGAGCGAACGAGAAGAAGACAATCACATCAGAGAAAGGGTCCGTTTCCCTATAAACGAACCTTTGATAAGAGGTGTCATGTAAGTGTTCGGAAAGAACGAATATGGATAGATTTCCGGTATGAGAGGATCCCTTCGCTATGCCACTGGTGTGGAAGAATTACTCATTAGAGTAAACATTGTGAGGAATTCTTGGCAGTGGAGAGGGAGAAGTTTGAGGAAGGATATGGTAATTTCTTGCTTTTTCATCCGGTCATCCAGAAGACCTCCCCAAAGACACGTGAAGAGGAGAACATAAGTGAAGGTGGAAAGATCATCAAGGATGAAGAGTTAAAAGATGGAACGAGTGAGGCAGGAGAGGATGGGATAAACTCGGAAGTGGATAATCCGGAATATGAACCCATAGAAAGTGAGCAGCAACAAGTCCCCCTAGACCAATCGGGAAAAGAGAACATCGAAGGAGTTGAGACAACAGAAAGCCAGAGGGCTCATATCGTGAACTTTGCGAATGCAGTAGTGGATGAATTCACAGCAAGGTAAGGCAATATGGTGAAGAGTCAAGTTTCAAAGCTAAATAAAGCCATAGCTCAAAAGCCTATGGTGGATCATACAAAGCGTAAGGACTCGACAACCTACTTTAGTCCTCCCCCAAATAGATCTACAGTTGAAGTTTTTACAAAAAAAGGACGACAACTAGATTTCAGCAACAGTGGATTACCAGAAACAGTGGACAGTGTAAGTGGTGCCACAAACCCAGAAAATCTTGATGAGGCAGAGACTGGGGACCGGTCCGCCGTAGATCAATGAGCCTAATTAGTTGGAACATACGGGGATCGGGAGACCCCTGTAATGTATTTGCTCTCCACAATATTGTGAAGAGCCATAGCCCCGGTCTAGTTTTTCGTGATGGAAACTAGGCTGTCTGTAGTGGAGATGGAAACAGTTAAAAGGAAGCTAGTGTCATACGAAGGGAGTTTTGTCAGTAGTCAGGGAAGAAGCGGAGGCTTAGGCCTCTTTTGGCGTGACAACTTGAAAGTTAAAATCCTATCTAGTTCCATTTGGTACATTGAATGCATGGTGTATAAAGAATCCACGCAAGTTGAATGGAATTAATGGGCTTTTATGGGAATCTAGACTCAAAGGAACGTCACCATTAGTGGGAGTTGTTGAAAAGGATTCGAGGTATGAAGGATCAACCTGGTGTGTAATTGAAGATTTTAACGCTATGACCAAGTCTTTTGAAAAATTGGGTGGAAGAAGATTCGACGAGCATGGATCTAGTTTGTTTCGTGAAGTACTTCAAGACCTGAATTTGTTTGATTTGGGTTATAGTGGAAAAAGATTTCACTTGGGATAGCAACCCTAGGAACGGGGAAATTATCGATGAAAGGTTGGATAGAGTTGTTTCAAGTCTAGATTGGACGGCTATCTACCAATCTAGTAGGGTTCATCTAGTATCTACAGTTTCAGACCACTGCCCGATACAGCTACAATGGGAGGCGAAGAAGTTAAGTAGAAGAGGTCCGATAATATTACAATTCGAAGCTATTTGGAATCAATATCCGAGTTGTGGAGATCTGATTGCGCAGGTCTGGGAAAGTATGCAGAGGAATTTACCCTTGATCACAAAACTGCATAATCTAGCCGGAAGGCTTAAAGATTGGGAAAGAAAAGAAGTGGGGAACATAACGAGCCAGCTGAAGAAGCTTCGAAACCAATTACAAACCCTTGAGAGCAGGGGGGTATCAAAAAAAGAGAAGCTATCGTTGAATTTAAAAGCAAGATTCATTCCTTGATGTTTAAAGAGGAAGAGATGTGGCTCCAAATAAGTAGAATTCAATGGTTAGAAAAGGGGAATCGGAATACAATTTTCTTTCATCGTAAAGCCACAATACGAAAGGCTCGCAATGCGCTAAAAGGTCTGGAAGACGAAGATGTTTGTTGGTGCACATCTGAGAACGAGGTAATCTCTATTTTAACGATGTACTTCACAAATATTTTTTCCTCCACTAAAGATATGGAGCCTTTTTAAATGAGTTACTAGGTCTGATAGGGGGACAATCGAGGATCATGCTTGACAGTCCTTATAGGGGTGTAGAAGTTCGAGAAGCGTTGAACTAGATGGGTCCGATTAAGGCCCCTGGATTTGACAGATGTTGAAGCATGCTGTTTAGAAGTGCTTAATGGTATGAAGTATGAAGGAATTCAATAAGACAGTCTTAGCCCTAATCCCAAAGGTGAACCATGTTTGTAAGCCAATTGACTTGAGACCAATTAGTTTGTGTTAGTGATTTACAAAGTGGTTACTAAGACTATGGAAAATAGACTGAAGAAGGTGTTTTCAGATATTATTTCTATCTATCAAAGTGCCTTTGTCCCGGGGAGGCTTATTATCGATAATATCTTGCTAGCTTACGAATTGCTTCGTCCAATGAAATATCGGAAAAAATATAAAACTGGCTGTTTTGCACTTAAGATAGACATGTATAAGGCATATGATCGAGTTGAGTGGGATTTTATTCGGGCTTGCATGGAGAAGTATGGGTTTGGCCCACTGTGGATTGAATTAGTGATGGGCTGTATTACGACTTCCAGTTTTAGTTTTGCATACGAAGGAAGGAGTTGTGGAGAAGTGTTACCTCAGAGGGGACTCCGTCAAGGATGTCCTCTTTCGCCGTATCTTTTCCTCTTGTGTGGGGATGAGTTGAGTAGAGCTCTCACGGCAGCAAACAGGGATGGTCGTTTTTCGGGTGTTTCAGCTTCTAGAAATGGTCCTACTCTAACACACCTATTTTTTGCAGATGATAGTATTCTTTTTTCTAAAGCTACTGAAGAATAGATGGAGGTGATTTTTTACAATTTTTACAAATTTACGAAAAGGCATCGGGGAAAAAAAAATAAATTTGGACAAGAGTGCAGTCGTCTTCTCGTCAAATCTGGATGAACAACATAAGCTCTACTTCAACAGTTTCCTTGGGGTTAACTTGGTTGACTCCCATGACCGGTACTTGGGTCTTCCCACCTAAACTGGCAAAAATAAAAACTTATATTTCAGTTTTGTCAACGAGAAGGTAGAATGCAAATTTAAAGTTTCGAAGAGGAACTCACTATATTTTGCAGGAAGGGAGACTTTGATAAAAGCAGTGGCACAGGCTGTCCCAACATAGACTATGAGTTGCTTTAAACTCCTAGTGCCTATCTGCAAGAATATAAAAGCAATGAGTATAATATTTTTCTGGGGGAAAGAAGATAACAGCTCGGGTATAACCTGGGCGGCGTGGGAGACCTTGAAGAGCAGTAAAGACAGTGGAGGTTTGAACTTTAAAGATCTTCAAGCCTTTAACCAATTTTGGAGAATCGTATAAATCCAAATTATGTCTGCGTGGGACTTTAGTGCCCACAATTTTGAAAGCCAGGTCTTTTCAGGAAGATAGGAACTTCTATTATCATGGGATTGGGAATCTAAAATCTTTACTGCAATTTGATATCCGGTTTTAACACTGTAATCTCCTGTATCAGTTGATTCCCACATCACTATGTCTTTTGTTTGCGATTTGGTTAGAGGAATTCTAATAATATCTTCGACATCCACAGGCCAAAATAGTGCATGAAGTTTCTGCAAATCCCACTCTCCTTTCGTATGATCTATCAAATCACTTACCAAAATTTGTTTCTGAGAATTTTGATGGGTTTGAAGGGAGATCCCTTTGGAATCCATCTGTCTGTATAAGCATTCACACTAGCACCATTACCAATTCTCCACCGGGAGCATGCGATTATTAAGTCCTTGCTGGACATTATACTCCTCTACGTATAGGAGCATTGAGATGAAGACTTAAAATCCTATATGTTGTTCTGATTGCAGTATTTCTATGTGGAGGCTATGCTAGTGTTTCTATGTGCATCTCGGGTTTATGGGCAAATAAAAATCATAAAATTTTCAATCAAAAAGATATGAAGGCCGAAGACATACTCAAATCAATTGTTGACAAGATTCAGAGCTTTGAAATTTGCAGATCTAGCCGAAAACCCTCGGTCATCCCGCCGTCTCACACCTGGAGACCACCGCAGAGAGGTGTGGCCAAGTTGATTGTTGATGGAGCATGGGATCCAAGAACATAAACCGCCGGCGCCGGAGGAGTCATCAGAGAGGACAATGGTAAGGCATCCGTGAAGGGATGAGGTTTGCTCTGAAGCTAGGTTGCAGAGAGATAAAAGTAGAAACCGATGCACTCACCATTGTTACGGAGATGAAAGAGGTTTTGATGGGAAAGGGAGAGAGCAGCTCGGAGATTGGAGCGGTCATTAATGAAGTGGTGGAGCTCTCTAGACACTTCAAAACTTTCAGATCAGATTCAATGGAAGGAAAATGAACCGAGTGGCTCACTTACACGCTAAGGAAAGTTTATTTACTCGGGTCTCTCAAGAATGGATCGGGTGTGAGCCCCACGGGGCATAAAAAGCTATACAAAGTGATTTAATAGGCCTCTCCATCCCAACTTTTGCTTGTTAGTTTAATCCAAGTCTTTTTCTCAAAAAAAAAAAGTTAAGGACATGGGGTATGATATGGCATTTGACGAAACACAAAGGTGTACGTTGGATCTATGTCAATATGTAGGGTACAAATTATTATTTAGCATAGTTTATGTTAGGTTTTGGTGATTCAAATACCTAGCATAGAAAATTTGACTTTTTCCAAGGCGGCTAAGGATTGTTTCCTGGTCCGTTTTGGAATTATTTCATTTTTCAGTTTTTGAATGCTTTCTCCGTTTCTTTGGCCACAAGTCAATAGTTTATGCCTACATATGGGTGTCGTGGCTATTGATGAGTGTGGTGTATCGTTGATTGTAATTGGATCTCTCATCAATATATTGGGATCGTTTGGCCGTGTACGTAGGTAGTATCAAAACTAGTGAACCACGTTAAATCGTTAGTGTTCTTCATCTTTTTCTTCGTCTCATCACTCTTCTTCATTCCTAACAAGTGGTATCGTGCTTCCGCATTCGTATTATAACAATTTAATCGTTTTAATGACCACATATGTTTTTCGAAAAACATAATGAAGATTGTATGCAGGTATGCAGTTATAGGATCATATACTCTAGAAGGGGGGGGGATTGAATAGAGTATGGCAACTTTTTAAAGATGTGGTTTTGAAATAAAATGAGAAGAGCTTAAAGTATTTCAAAACTTTGAACTCAGTTTCAAAGATCTGAAACCAAAATAGACCGTTTGAAAGAAACTTAGTATTTTCAAAGCTTTGAACTGAAACCTGTTTTGAAGCAGTTTTGAAGACAAGTAGAGAACAGTAAAGCAAGACAATGAACACAGTAATTTGTTATGAAGTTCGGTCACAAGTGACCTACTCTCCGCCTGAGGGATATAATCCCTCTAGGATTTCAACAACTTCTTATGTATCAAAAGCTAAGACCTAGATCTCAGGCCAAGAGAATTGCCTTACTCTTTTTCAGTCTGTGGTTCTTCCTAACCTATCTAGTAACAACTCTAGTTAGCTAATACAATAAGAATACCAGTTGTTCCTATTCAAAAACTTAACTCTAAAATATGATTAAGTAATATAATAGAATGATATGCAAATTAATCTCTGGATGAAGAACACTGTGAAGATAGTGAAGCAATGAAGCTTGAAGTGTTCTTCAGGAACCTGGAATGGATTGAATGGACGAATGATCTTCTTCGGTGATGTTTGTCAATCCGTGAGAGTGTATGAATCTCTGTGCAAAACTATGTACTTTCAATATCTCTGAATAGTCTCACTCGGTCAGTCAATTTGAATTGCATACTATCATTGAACTTTACCATCCCACCACGCACCACCCCTCCTCGACGGCCAAATCCTCGTCTAGTACGTGTTGTCAGTCTCGCCTCCCATGTATCCTTAGGATCCTGGTTCGACGAATTAGCTCTCATATAACCGATCCAGGGTTCAATAGGGCTTCAGATTAATGGGATTCGTGGACATGTTAAGGTTGAGTGTTGCAGTCTGTGAATTGATGGACTCTAGTTGATTCACCACTGCAGTGTCACTAGTCGACTTTTGATGTTCGCGAACCGATGATCCAGTTGTCTGACTCCTAGCAACATTATCAAGAATCTTCTTGGCCTATAGTGGACGATCCATAAAATAATCTCTTTCCAGTTGATCGAGCTCTTTTGTTGTGTCTCTATTGAGTACACAGTAAAAAGGTATTGAGGATCTTGAAAATTGGCTCCCCATTGTCGGGAATCCTCCTTAAAAATTTGAGAAGCTCCTCCATAATCTCTACTACTCGAGATGGCGGATGATACTTCCTCATAAACTCCTTAGTGAGTTGCTTCCATGTAGTGATAGATTGGCAAGGTATGGTCATAATTCGTGCCCTAGCTTTGCATGTAAGTGAAAAAAGGAACATCATAGCAATGGAAGTTGGTTCAAGTGGTAAGTAATGGAACTTGGTCCATGTTGTTTAATCTCTGGGTTCGAATCCTTGTGTTTAAAAAGAATTTCCCACTGGTAGACTCACCTGTCCTACTCAAGCATGCGACGCGGGTCGGACGTGATTAAGGAGCGAAGCCCCGGAACCGGTTGGGAAACCATAAAAGGGAACATCATGAGTTTCACTATAGATTCGTCGGCAGGTCGAACGCTCGTCGTTTTACGAATTTCAGTAAGCATCGCCAAGTGTGTATTTGTATTTTCGGCAGCGTCCCATTGAATTGACAATCCTTGTGAACCACGTTCATTAAAGAAACCTTCATAGAAACTTGTTGCACCATGTTAGGGTTCAAAATAGGTGACTAATAGCTTGCTTAAGTCGAAATCAAGTTGTCAACCATTGGATTTTCCCACTCTTGTTCTTGCGCCACTTGTTCCACTAAATTGCGAGTATCCAAAAGTGGTGGTCCTTGCAGTGGTTGTTGTGCCAACAATGAATTGAGATCTCGAACCATAGCTTCCAACACCCCCTACCTTTTTGATTTTGATCACGAAGAGAGCGTTCGACTGCTAACCCGGCTTGAACCCCTCTTCTTCAGTTGCTGCATAAGCCATAATAGAGATTTTCTGCCTCAACCGTTGACTTCTTTTGCTGATCAGTGATTCCCGATCCTCCAACTGTGGTATGATCTCGCCTTTGTCATGGGACATACAATGTCAAAGCACCTTATACGCATATTCTGTATGAAAAATAGAGAAATATAAAAGAAAAAGAAAAACAAAAACTAACGAAAAACTAAAACTACCCCTAAAAATTAAACTACGAATTGCTAGTCCCCGACAACGGTTCCAAGGTGACGTGTCGACATTATATGACTAGCGCGCTGCAGTAGGTGTAAAATATTATCTTAAAATATTCTCGAGTTAGCCGCAAGTGTGCGGTATCTATTGTAGCAAGGTTTCGGTAAGGATGATAACGCCCAAATAGGGGTTATCTTATAGCTCAGTTTTTGTGCGTTTGTGCCAGAAAAATCATGTTGTAGCCAATTTTCACCCTCGGAAGGCCTCGGTTTTAGGAACAAGACAGTTATTTGCTCTTTTTAAATTTCTGCGTTTTCCGTACTTTTATTGGATATGATCGCGGGTATGTTCGTGTTGTCTATGCAGGAACAGGGCTCGAGAATGCAGCAGCAAATGATCGGGGAATGCAGCAGGAGGCAAAAGAGTCAGAAAAGAGCACCCTGCCTTGCTGGCTGCGTATTTTACGCAGCTTTCTGCGTAAAATACGCAGACAGCAAGGTCAAGGGAGGGTTTTGGCCAGTTTTCTCCCCTGTCTGCGTATTTTACGCAGCCTCTTGCGTATTATACGCAGCCAGGGGGAGAAAATACGCAAAAAGAAGAAGAAGAAGAAGAAGAAGAAGAAGGCACAAGTGGCGTACGCAGACAGCAGCAACAAGAGGAGCAAACAGCACAGGAGAAGACCCTGGCTGCGTATTTTACGCAGCAGGTTGCGTATAATACGCAGACATCACAAAAATTGAGGCGGTTTCGGGCAGTGGCATTTTCGTAAATAAAGACAAGATCTAGAAACTTCTCCAGCACTATATAAAGACTCGTCCAGACTTGTTTTGAAGACAAAATTCATCCAAGGAGAAGTCTGAGCATCCCCGGAGAGCACGGAAGCACTCATCCAGATCCGACAACTTAGTTTGATCTTATTTTCTCTCTTAAATTCAGAAACTTCGTTAATTCGTTATGTCGTTTAGTAGCTAAACCTTTTACCAAGGTTCTCGGTGAACCTAGGGTTTCGTTTTCAGACATTGTTCTGCAGTTTGAATATGAATTCATGATTACGTTATCTTAACTCAGCAGTATTATCAGTTGTTCTGTCTTTGATTATATATATTTATGGATGATCGGAATCGCAAACCAGAATTGCTATAGACCCGAGCCTGTAGGTAAAAACGTCAGGTTAGGGTTAGGAAGAAAAGACAGGATTTAGTACCTTACCCTGATAGACCGACCAGAGAAAGGGAGAAAGGGCTAGCCAAAACGTATAGACCAACTGTTAGAGAATTTGACCCGGGCCATCAGGACAGGTTAGAAACCCTAGCAGACTTAGAACAAGACAGCAGACTTAGGCAGCTTAACAGGAACCCGAAAGTCTGCAGGATCGTGACAGCGTGTGGAATCTGAAAGGTTACTGCACAATCGGTACGTGGCACGGGTAATTAAAATTGCTGAGTGTTTTCATATCAAACAAAGAACATAACTCTGAAGAAACCCTAGGGGATCCTGGGACCTAGTATTCCAAATCCTAGATTTACAAACTTTACAGATTTTCAGAAAAACATCACAAAAATTATTTACATTTTATTCGTTTATTTTTAGTTTATAGTCAATCACAATCCTAAACTACTCCTCCTTTTACACTCTGCAAATTAAAACTGATTTCTCGAATAACTCAAAATAGTCCTCGTGGGAACGATCACCCGAGTTTAAATACACCCGGTATTATGAGATTCGTACACTTGCGAACAGCACTTAGTTTCCGCATCAAGTTTTTGGCGCCGTTGCCGGGGACTTTTTAGGGTTAAGTTAGCTATCATAATTAGTTTTCAGAGTTTTTATTTTTCAGTTTCGTTATTTTTTTTATCTCACTGCTTTTTGTATCTGCGTTTTTCAGGACTGTTCAGTTGATGCCCAGATTGCCTCGCTATTCGGTACCACCACTCAACAACCCAGAGAAGCTGTACACCGAACAGAACCGCAGAAACCGAGAAAGCAGAACGGCACCAACCAGAGAGACAATCCTGAAAAACCCAACAACCGGTGGGGAGGAACGAGAGACACGTACCCCAGCCCAGATGGCTTGTTACATCAAAGAGCTCGTCACAGCAGGTCTGGCTACCCGAAGCAACCAGAGAACTTATAACCGGTCTGGGAAGGCGTTGGTGGAGAATTTCGAAGTCCCCACGGGGGGGCATGAGCGAGCTATTGTGGTGCCCGAGATCACCGCAGAACACTTTGACATCAAACCCTCCACCATCCAGACGGTGCAGACCCTCTGCCTGTTTTATGGCAAGGCCGACGAAGACCCGAACGACTTTATCGGGAAAATGGAGGATTACTGCAACAAGGTCCGATACAAGGGGGTAGATGCAGAGGCACTTATGCTAATCCTGTTCCCATACTGCCTATTTGGAGTAGCCAAAGACTGGCTCGAATCCCGACCACCCAAATCCATCACTACATGGGAGGGGTGTGTCACAGATTTTCTGGCAAATTTTTATCCCGCTTCCCGGGTCATACAGTTGCAAAGCGAGATTCTGTCATTCAAGCAGAAGATGGGGGAGACGGTGGTAGACGCATGGGACAGATTGATGAGATTGGTGAAAAGATGCCCAAACCACGGTTTTGGAGATGCGAAGATCCTGCAGGTATTCTACCATGCCCTAGACAGGGAGAGCGCTGACAGGATTGACAGAGAAGTCGTGGGAAACTTCCTATATCATGTGGACAAAGATGGTGCATATGACCTGATGAAGCAGTTAGCAAGGCAGGACACCCAACTGTTTGACGATCGCATGATGACGGCTAGAGCTGAGCCAGCAGAAGACGACCGGATAGATAATCTGGCCAAGATCGTTCAGGACTTGGTCAAGAAAGTCTACTCGGACAAGAAGGTCGTTGCAGCAGTAGGAGAACCTGATTTGGACGCGGCCATTGAGGAGCTCAGAACCGAAGACACCAATTACGTACAGCAGCAGTGGGACCCGAGCCAGTACAGACCGGGTGAGAGAGTTCATCCCGGGTTTAGGTATGGAAACCCGAATTCCGCAGTTTATGCACCGGGATTCCCGCACAGGCCACCGGCCCAGCAAGCTGCACCGACACAGCAGGTTCAGCCAGGTCCATCTGCACAGCAATACGACGCCCAGATGAAGAAGATCGAGTCCATGTTTCAGACCATGGAGTCCCGGTTTCGCATATGGATGCCCTGACAGCCGACGTGCAGACGACCAAAACGTCACTGCGCACTTTGGAGGTACAAGTGGGGCAGTTAGCACATCAGCTAACGGAGAGACAGCCAGGAAACTTGCCCACGAATACATTGAATAATCCACGTGCTCAGATCAATGCCATCACCACTCGGAGTGGATTAGCACTCCAGGATCCACCGTATCCTAGCCACGCTCGCGCAGAAAAGTCGAAAGAAGTAGAACGCAAATTGTCTGGCCAGGATAACAGCTCAGTCGAGCGCCCCCAGCCAAAGTGCTCGGTTGAGCAGGATGCAGTGCAGAACGAGACAGATGCAGAAACGGTACCTGTCTCCAAGGAGGTACCATACCCCTTGAAGACACGAAAGAGGGATGATAGCAAATACTACGCCAGGTTTCTCGAGATGTTCAAGCAGCTGCATATTAACATACCCTTTGCTGAGGCTTTGGCAAAGATGCCCACTTACGCCAAATTCCTCAAAGACATTCTGTATGGGAGGAGGCCAATGTGCGATTTTGAGACCATAAACCTGACGGCAGAAGTGAGCAACTGTGTGAAGAATGGGCTACCGAGGAAGAGAAAAGATCCTGGCAGTTTTGTTATACCGGTCACCCTAGGTAATGCTTACACAGGAAAGGATTTGTGTGACCTAAGGGCCAGCATCAACCTGATTCCATTGACGATATTCAAGAGTTTGAAAGTCGGTGAATCCCGACCCACCAGAATCATGATGCAGATGGCAGACAGGTCCGTAAAATAGGCTTATGGAATTATCGAGGATATTTTGGTGAAGGTCGGCGAGCTGATTTTTCCAGCAGATTTCGTGATCCTGGACATGGAGGCAGGGGAGATACCGCTCATACTGGGCATGCCGTTTTTGGCCATTGGAGAATTTATGATAAACTTCAAGAGCGGAGAACTGACCATGCAGATTAACGAGGACAAGGTTAAATTTAACGTTTTCGAAAATCTGCAACTGCAAAATTATTATGACCACGATGATAGCAAATACTACGCCAGTTTCGCCATTGACGTAGTTGATGAAGGCTGGGAAAACGAGGAGATGGATCAGTTATGGGAAGAGATTGATAGCATGTACGGAGAAGAAAAGGAGATGACTCGGTGCGAGCAGGCCATGAGAGCCGAAGACTGGACCACTTTGCACCGGGACGAAGATGGCGGGCAGAAGATGATCCTGGTTCCGTCGCTCAAGGAGCCACCTGCACTCGAGCTTAAACCGCTCCCGAACCATCTCAGGTATGCGTACATGGGTAATAATAGTATTCTGCCCGTAATTGTTTCTTCTCTTTTATCTCAGGAACAGGAGGAGAAACTGCTGGAAGTATTGAGAGAGCACAAGGAAGCAATATCTGGACGATTGCAGATATTAAGGGGATCAACCCCACCTATTGCATGCACAAGATCAGGATTGAAGAAGGCAAGAAACCGGTGACTCAGCCCCAGCGGAGACTGAATCCGAGGATGTTGTGCGCAAGGAGGTCATGAAGTGGCTGGAAGCAGGAATCATATACCCCATATAAGACAGCACTTGGATCAGCCCGGTCTAGTGCGTGCTCAAAAAGGGGGGTATTACGGTGGTGCAAAATGAGGACCAGGAACAGATTGCACAACGCACTGTCACAGGCTGGGGGATCTGTATGGACTATTGGAGGCTAAACGATGCAACACTGAAAGATCACTTCCCGATACCATTCATGGACCAGATGTTGGACAGGCTAGCCCATCACGCCTACTACTGTTTTCTGGACGGGTACTCCGGATACAACCAGATTTGCATAGCCCTGGAAGATCAGGAAAAGACAATGTTTACCTGCCCATACGGTACGTTTGCGTTCCGGCGCATGCCGTTTGGGCTGTGTAACGCTCGAGCCACGTTCCAGAGATGCATGATGGCGATATTCTCCGACATGATCGAGAAAAATCTAGAGGTATTTATGGACGATTTTTCCCTATTCGGGGACAGTTTTGATGACTGCATGCATCACCTGGGCCAGGTTCTGATCCGATGCATGAAGGCGAATTTGGTACTCAACTGGGAAAAGTGTCACTTTATGGTCACCGAGGGGATCGTGATGGGTCATAAAATTTCCAGCAAGGGACTCGAGGTGGACAGGGCCAAGATCGAAGTGATGAAACAGCTCCCATACCCGACAACCGTAAAGGCGATCAAGAACTTTCTGGGACATGCAGGATTTGACCGGAGGTTCATCAAATACTTTTCCAAGATCACAAAGCCACTCTGCGCTTTACTTGGAAAAGACGTGCCCTTTGACTTTGATGCAGCATGTCAGCAGGCCTTTGACAATTTGAAGGATAAGCTGACCACAACCCCGGTTATTACTACACCGGACTGGTCACTTCCGTTTGAGCTAATGTGTGATGCAAGCGACTATGCAGTCAATGCAGTCTTAGGGAAGCGGAAGGACAAGGTCTGCCATGTGATATATTATGCAAGTTGGGTGCTCAACGATGCCCAGATAAACTATGGCACTACTGAGAAGGAACTGTTTGCTGTGGTATATCCCTGGACAAATTCAGGCCGTACTTGGTCGGGTCAAAAGTGATCGTTGTTACCGACCATAGTGCCCTGAAATATCTGCTGGACAAGAAGAACGCAAAACCGAGACTGCTGAGGTGGGTATTACTGATGCATTAATTTGATGTGGAAATCCGGGACAAGAAGGGAGTCGAGAACGTAGTAGCGGACCACCTGTGCAGGCTTGAGAATGCTGAGGTGGACCCAATACCAATCCAGGAAAACTTTACGGACGAACATATCATGGCAGTCAAACTGGGGAGACCATGGTACTATGATATAGCCAACTATCTGGTGAGTGGCACGCTTCCCGAGGACCTAACCCCGTCACAGCGGAAACGGTTTATTTCTGAGAGCCGGCAGTATTTCTGGGACGAACCGTATCTGTTCAAGCAGGGAGCCGACAACATTTCGAGAAGATGTGTTCCGACCCACGAGGCCTGGAACGTGATCCGGCACTGTAACTCGGCTCAGTGTGGGGGTCACTTCGGAGGGACCCGCACGGCACACAAGGTACTGCAGTCAGGTTTCTTTTGGCCAACACTTTTCAAGGACAGTCATGATTATGTACAGGGATGTGATAGATTCCACAGGACAGGGAGTACGTCACATAGGGACGAGATGCCTTTGACTATTTGGCAGGAAGTTGAACCCTTTGATGTATGGGGGATTGACTTCATGGGGCCGTTCCCGTCTTCTATGGGAAACCTGTACATACTGCTGGCAGTAGACTATGTTACAAAGTGGATCGAGGCGATAGCGTGTCAGAAAAACGATGCAGCGACAGTTGAGCGTTTTCTGAAACGCAACATATTTACAGGATTCGGGACCCCCAGAGCAATGATCAGCGATGAAGGGTCACACTTTATTAACAAAGTGTTTGATGGGATACTTAAGCAGTACGGGGTGTCTATCCATAAGGTATCACTGCCTTATCACCCCAGACTAACGGAAAGGCAGAGGTGTCAAACAGAGAGATCAAGGGAATTCTCGAGAAAACCGTAAATCTGGGCCGAAAGGATTGGTCAATGAGACTTGATGATGCACTGTGGGCATACAGAACAGCCTTCAAACACACCACTGGGAATGTTACCGTACCAGCTCGTGTTTGGGAAAGCGCGTCATCTTCCGGTTGAGCTAGAGCATAAGGCCTATTGCGCTATCAAACTGCTCAACATGGATGAGAGTTTGGACGGAGATAAGAGAAAGATGGCGCTGCTGGAATTAGAGGAGTTCGCAGAACGGCATTGAGAGCGCCAAGATTTACAAAGAGAAGACAAAGAAGTGGCATGATAAGCGTATCACGCCAAAGCAGTTTAACGAAGGGGACAAGTACTTCTCTACAACACAAGAATGAGGTTCTTTCCGGGAAAATTGAGATCTCGTTGGTCGAGGTCGTTCATCATCAAAATGATACTCGCATGGGGCGCATTTGAGCTGGAGAATCCAAAAGATAACTCAAGCTTCAGGGTGAACAGAAAACCGAATCAAGCCATATCTCGAGAACGCCGAAGTCGCGAGGGTAGATCCAATCTACTTCGACGACCCGCGATCGAACCTGAGGTAACTGGTTCGGGCCGTCGACCGTAAATTACAAGCGTTGGTTGGGAGGCAACCCAACGTAGTAAGTTTAAATTATTTTATTTACAGCTTTTATTTAAAGTTTTGAATTTTTGAGAGAGGTGAGATGAGTGGGTATTTAATGAAAACTAAGCATGTGCAGGCACAGAGGAAGCAGACAAAGAAAACGAAAAGGAACAGAAAGGAGAGAGAGAGAGAAAAATTTCCCCCCTCTACCCACGGTGTGTGTATTTTACGCACAAGTTGTGCGTGTTTTACGCACACCGATTCCAAAATAACCAAAGGTTGAAAAAAAATTGAAAAATTATTTTGCTACTGTCTGCGTATTTTACGCAGCTTTCTGCGTATTATACGCAGCCAGCAATGAAAATTGGATTTTTGAAAAAAAAAAATTGAAACATTATTTTGCTGCTTTCTGCGTATTTTACGCAGCTTTTTGCGTATTATACACAGCCAGCAATGAAAATTGGATTTTTGAAAAAAAAAATTGAAAAATTATTTTCATGATGTCTGCGTATGTTACGCAGCTTTCTGCGTATTATACGCCGCTAGAAGTGTAAAATGTGTTTTTCTGGAAAAAAAAATTGGATTTTTACCTGTTGTCTGCGTATTTTACGCAGCTTTGTGAGTATAAATACGCAGACAGCAGATAAAAATGCAATTTTTTTTAGTTTTTTGATCACCCCAGTACCCCTGTGTGCGTAAAATACACCCAATGTACGTATTATACGCACAAATAATAAGTTTTTGACCATTTTCAGATAGGGCATTTTGGTCATTTTGGCACTTAGGGTTTAAATGATGAGGAGGCCGGCCGTGGAGGCCATTGTTGGCCTTGAAGCTTTCTCTCTCTACCCCCATTCCTCTCTAGCACCAACTCACCAATTTTTCAAAAGTGCCCGAAATCAAAAGTCGAAGGCATATTTGGAATCCCTCGTCACAAGGAGTACGAAACTAGTCTCGGTTTTCAGAAATTTGAATCGAGCTAGTGTAGGGGTTGAAGGAAAGTGAAGGGTGTTCTTGAGGAAAAATCTCAGATTTGTAGAGTTTGAAGCAAAACCGGAAAAAATCGTAGAAGGAAAGGTTGAAGAGGAGGAAGAAAGCTACGTGTGGGTGTGCCCGGATTTTCATTCCGGCGAAGTCGAATTTTCGGCGACTTTTCCGGCGTTCGGCGACAACCTTTCCGGATTCTGCACTTCACCCCCTTTGTGGGAAGGTCCAAATTTCACTCCCTCTCTTTATTTTTCCGTTTTAAGCACGACCCGTATCCGGGTCATTATTTCTGCAATTTTTTCTCGGTTTTTGTGACGTGTGGACCTCTGGTAGATCTTAGGGGGCTTATTTGCAGAGACGCACGTTTTCACGCGCAAGTACTCTAGATTTATGTTTCTGCTCGTTTTTTCATATTTGTCATGACTTTGGTCAAACCTGTCGTGACCCCATAGGTTCTATTTAGTTGGTAGTAACTATTTACTAATATGGAGCGGCCTCTACCAAGACATCCATTCTAGCCAACAAATAGAATAGTCATCATGACAAACCTTGTGCAAGTAATTGTCTCATCCCTTTGTCCCAATATCCGGATTGGACACGAGACATACAAGTCACACTCGTATATCCAATCCATAGTTTCTCGATCCTGGGAATAGCCTTATTCGTGCAAATAACATCAATATCCTATATTGATTTATTTGAGTCTAGCCAGACATTTTATAAGCACTATCCCTCGAGTGGCCTAGGATATTTGCTCCCGTTATGTGGGAGGGACAAATTCTATCTACGTCCACTACGATTTCTAAGCTTGCTTCTTATTGTATCCAGTACACGCCTTTATAACTACCCAGTTACGGTGTAGCGTTTAACGCTACCAAGATCACAATAATCCACAACTAGAATATCTAGTGACTTCAAGTCTAAGGATGACAATACCGTTGCATCGCGAGAAGTGCTTGTGACTTAACGTAACGTGTATGTAGCCTTCTCGGAGATGGGTCAATCCAGTATGCCATTACTCCTAATGCATACCCATGTGTTGGATCATGACATCTCCATATCAATCCAACCCCATACTAGTCTATAGATGATTGTCCTATTAATCATTATAATTGACTAGGGATATTTAAGAATATAAGACTTATATTCTAAGGACTTCATTCATGTTAACATATCTCCATATCGATAACATAATGAATCGTAAATCCATAAATGTAGCAATTAATTGATTGCCTCTAGGGCACAATTCCAACAGTCTCCCACTTGCACTGGAGTCAATCTCCTGCATCATATGCCTATTGATCTAGGGCGGCCCTCCACGCTTACACTGCGTAGGGGCGAGACATATGCTGGCACCTTGCAAATATTCACATCTCCTCCATCAACAATTTTAATTGAGATTGAATAATCTGAGTAAATGCATCTTATGCATTAATTTACTCAGTCCTCTATGCTAGAATCGGTGACTGAATCTTGCCTGGAACCTTTCCAGCTCACAGTCGTTCACACTAGGGCTAAACTTAAAACTCGACTTATAATCTGTATCTTCTTTGTCAGATTTGAAGTTCGCATCACTGTAACCCCTTACAGTAAACTCTTCAAATCCTCCATTTATCAAAATTCATCCTTAGTGCTTCTCAAGTACTAAAGGATAATCTTGATAATTACCCAGTGACGCTCATCCGGATTTGACTGGTATCTTTGTGCCATACCATATGACACTTCTGGCCTAGTACATTCCATGGCGTATCTCGGGAATCTTATTCATACGGTCCATTCCCAATCTAATTGGAAAGACAATTAGCCTTTCAAAGACTAATTCCATGTGACATGGGTAAGAATCAATATTCTTTTCACGCTGAACCATTTCAACACCTTTGTCAATTTATGTACTATGACCTAAGCTATACAACCATCTTGATCTACCTCAATAGATCTTCACAAGTTGCTTCGCTTAAGTCTACCATAAGAAAGTCAACTCCCTAGTCAATCTACGTAAGACTGCCAAGTAGGGGCAACATTCCTAATGATTAAGTATGTCTCCACATACAAGACCAGAAAAATAACTGTGCTCCCACTAACCTTCTTGTAAACACAAGTCTCATCTTCAATTTTGATGGAATCAAACTCCTTTGATTGCATCATTAATTTGAAGAGTCCAACTCCTAGAAGCTTGTTTCAATCTATAAACAGATTGCTACAAGCAAGATACGAATGGATTTAAGCATCACAACTGGGAAAGATTTCGTCATAGTCTATACTATGAACTCACATGAAATTCCTTTCCTGCCAATTTTCCCTTATAGGTAATCATATTACCATCCATGTTGGTTTCCTCATAACCCACTTGCACCTTTTAGGTGGTTCCAACAAAGTTCATACTTCGTTGGTATACATGGATTCCATTTTGTATCCCATGGCTCCAAGCCATTTCTGAGAGTATGCCCATACGTGGCCATCTCATAGGTTGTAGGCTCATCTTGATGAGCAATATATCAGGGGTTATGAGAAATCCTTATTTCTTTAGTCCCTCGATATATCCTACCTGACCTACGAGGTTCTTGTGTTTTTCAGAGTAGGTTGCTCCACAACACCTTGTGATCCTGCTCATGTTCCATCAAACGGATCAATGTTCTATTGTGGTTCTTGAACTTCTTCAAGTTCTACTGTCCTCCCACTGTTTCTTTTAGAGACAATCTCTACCTTAGAAACATTGTGGTTCGAGCAACAAACAGTTCGTTCTTGATTGGGTTGTAGAAATAATATCCTTTTCAGGATGTCCCACATAAAATTTATCCGACTTGGGTCCAAGTTTGTTTGTAAACTCTTTTACATAAACTTCCTAACCCCAAATCTTTATGAATGACATACTAGGACACTTCCTAGTCCATATCTCATATGGCGTTATTCATAATACGTTTTTGATGGAACAAGGTTAAGGGCAAAATTTGCTGTAATTAGAACATAGCCCCAAAAGTAGACTGGAAGTTCTGTTTGACTCATCTTGGACCGAACTGTGTCCTACACGGTTTGAACTCTCCTCTTAGACACGCCAAACCCATGTGGCGTGCTAAGTGGAGCGAGTTTCGGATCATATCCAATACTCCCATAGATTCTTGTCAAATTCTTGGCTCAAGTACTTTGATCCAATCGTAGAGTCTAAATACTTTTGCCAAGCTGGTTCTCTACTTCATTTCTGAATACCTTGAACAATTCAAAGGATTCTTATTTGTTTCTTCATAAGATACACAAATTCATATTTCTCTGATCCCATCAGTAAATATGATGAAGTACTGAAAACCATCTTTAGCATTTGTGCTTAGTGGCCTTTATACATCGATATGTATGATTCCCAAAAGATCATATCTTTGCCTAATAAGTCTTACATGTCTCATATGATTCAATAATCAAATGAGTTCCAAAAATCCATCCTCATGGAGTTCTAGATATGTATCTCTTATTTATGAGGCCCAAACGATAATGCTAAAGATAAGTGAAGTTCATATCATTATATGCAAACCTCTAGGTATTAATGTTATAGATGAAATTATCATGATCATGGATATAGAATCCACTTAGACAAAATTGTATTACAATAATGCATACCATAATAAATGGAACAACATTTGTCCTTTTATTATGATAAGGAGCTTTCTTGTCCAAACAAGAAACTATGATAATGGTCCTACTCATAGTAGGGACATTATCGCTTTTGTCTAATTCATGAACAATTTCTTAAAGGTAGAAATAATTCCCTACGGCTTTTCAGCAACCCTTTGCTTCATAGCCCCACGTGTAGGATTATTTCTTCCTTATCCAATTGTCTTCGTCTCTTGAGATCCTCCACATTTATATAAATGTGAGATCCTCATCTAGTATCATATACTTATGATGATGAGATAGACACATTGATTTATATAAAAAATACCCAAATCGGAATTCATAATTCCTTTATTATTTACTTCCAGGTACTTTGGGTAGTTTCTCTTCCTCTACACCATCTATGGGACTTCAAGGCAACTTGGTTTTAGCAACAAGTTTGCTTTATACCCATGGGGTCGGCGCAAACTGTTTTTGCCCTTACCCATGTTGTTATCCATTAACAACTTTGCCCATGCCCATTATTAGTGTTTTGTTTAGTGATTTTTCAATCATATTGAGTAAATCAACTTTAAAACAAAAATATAATTGCATCCAATGCAATTCTTGGTCCACTTGGGTGAATAACCGTTTATTCTTATTCTATCTCATAGATCATGCATATTCACTAATCTTTCAATCATATTGAATTAGTAAATTTGCATAACCCAAAGTGGAGCAACACTTCAAACCTTTCATGTCTAGCTCGCTCTTTTGAAAGAGCTTCTTTCAATGTATGATCATATCATACTTTTCATGTTTCCCTTCTTGCTTCCAAAGCTCAGAGTTCATGCAGCTAGCATGAGGCAAGTAACATCCAAAAATCCATTCTTTGATGTTCCTTCCATTAGGTTTTAACGTGTTTTGGTAGTTGGTAGGAAGAGAATTTTATGTTCTACCATGTACAACAATTTTCTTTTATTTGAGAACAATTCTCAATTTTATACCAGTCTACGAAAAAGATAAAGTCGCGTTTTTGTTTGTTTAATGCCATGGGTATTCAACACAATAGGATTATGCAAAGTTTGTGACGTATAACTATATTCAACAAGGATTTAAATTGTCAAATATAGCTCCCACTATTTTACTTCGGATTAATAACCCTCAAGATATTAATGCGGAAAATATCCTTATATTTTCTAGTGGGCCAAGATCCATCTTTCATCTCCTTATGAGCTTGCTTTGGCAAGTCACCCATAATTCGACTACTTTAGGTAGGAACAATTCCAATTGCATCCCTTATGCAACTCTTGGTTCAATTGGGCAAATAACTCCTTATTTATCCATCCATATGGATAATCCCAATTGATTGCCTCTAGGTTTCTTAATCAAATTAATAGCCTAGTTGCGTTCAACCTCTTATCTAAACAATTGCACATTGTTACGTGCCACCACATTCCATCATTATGAACCAAGTCGCCATGCTTTGGCACGCACGAACTTGATAAATAATGATGATAATGAGTGTTTAAATAACGAGAAGGCAAGAACACAATATTTGAATTTTGAGGGATTTTAAAACTCAATTTTTTAATTGTTTTGTTGATCAATATCAACTAATCTATCTATTTGAGTTTGGGCACAACTCCAAATAATAGATCCGAGTTGTCTAATTATCTTATTATCCTAATTGCATGCATCATCCATACACCAACCACACAATAATAAGACAATAAAGTAAACAACCACAAAACAGAAATTTAAACGTGATGTGGATATGGCCTTTTCTAGACTAAGATAATTCCAAGCCAATGGAATTATCTATGAACCCTAAAGCAAACACATCTCCATGCGTCTTGATCTTTTGGTCCATCCTTCATAGTCTTGTGGAATGCTCCATGCTCCATGCTCCATCTTTGTGGCTTCTTTGGCTTTGGGCTTCTTTTCTCCAATCTTGGCTAACAATCTACTTTATCTAGCACTAGCTAACTCCTATACTAAATAAAATAAATCTCACAAGTTGAGAAAAAAAATGACACGCAGGCCATATAACCCTAATTAATTATTATAATTAATTGATCAGCTCGCAGGCCGTAAAACCAAACCACAAAATTAAACATCCACATCAAACCACATCCTAAGGCCATATCCAATCACCATGCGATTTGCACATAACAGTTAAAATACAATTTTAACGCGCTTGGTCAATTTTAATTGATTTTAGGACGCTCTAGGGTTAAGACGGTCCATGGGCCCAACAATCCAATTGCCCGGGCCCAAAAAGGTGTACCGCAAGGCCCCTAGGGCGGCCAAGACTTGGGCGGCAAGCAAGAGGGGCGGTCCCCTTAGGGGGCCGAACCTCTATGGGGAGTTGTTTCCAAAACAACTCCCTTGCTTGGTGCCCAAGTTTGGTTGTTTCCTTGTTTTGAAAGAACTCCTTCTTCCCCAAGGATGCCCAAACCCTAGATCTAAGATCCTAAAATTTCTCAAACTCACTAATTCATGCATCCAATGCAAATATTAGATCTTGTTATGAAATTTTATTGAGAAATTGCATCCCATGCTTGATTTTTCTTGTTTTACGCGATAAACAATCAATTTAAGGTGTAAAACAACTAAAACGTAACACATAAACCACGTTTATGCTCTACGACCTGTGGCTCTGATACCACTGTAGGGTTTTGATTCATGGATTGCACAACGGAAGCATAAACAAACATAAAACCATGCAAAACCCTCCAAGGATCACAAGTCAAGAGACATAACGATTGTATGGGTTAGAAATCATAAACACACCTTGGGGTTCTCCTTTGATGACTTCAAACGCGAATAGTGTCACGTCTCTACGGTTGATCCACGCCTAGATGTGAGATCTAGATCCTCCAAATCCATGTGCTAGCTAGGAAGAATGGAGGAGGAAGAAGGAATCAAGCAACAATGGAGTGCCAAGAGGTGGGGCGGCTCTCCTTTGGCCGACGGGTAGGGGCGGTCCCATAAAGGGGTTTCGGCCCTTTTTTGGGACTTGCTCTCTCCTTGCTTTGTTCTCTCATTTCTTCTATAAAATAGATGTGTAGTGTGTAGAGAGAAAAATAAGCTAGGAGTGTTCTTTATATAGTCCAACAACTCCTTGTCCTACTACATAAAGAACCCCTCTCCTAATCCTACTCAAGTTTGGATTAGTCCCTTTTGCAAAATAGTCCTTATCATGTCAATACATGGATTAGTTCTATTTCCAAATTAATCCTAATCATGTCCCTACATGTATTAGGCCACCTTGGCAAATCCTAATCATGTCTATACATGGATTAGTCCAACTTGCATATTAGTCGTACTAAGTTAGCAAGTTGTTGCGATTTGATCCTTTTAATTAATTAATTATATTAATTAATTAATTCCAAGTCTAGTTAACCCCTATATGGCGTGTGACCCCATAGGTTCTATTTAGTTGGTAGTAACTATTTACTAATATGGAGCGGCCTCTAGCAAGACATCCATTCTAGCCAACAAGTAGAATAGTCATCATGACAAACCTTGTGCAAGTAATTGTCTCATCCCTTTGTCCCAATATCCGGATTGGACACGAGACATACAAGTCACACTCGTATATCCAATCCATAGTTTCTCGATCCTGGGAATAGCCTTATTCGTGCAAATAACATCAATATCCTATATTGATTTATTTGAGTCTGGCCAGACATTTTATAAGCACTATCCCTCGAGTGGCCTAGGATATTTGCTCCCGTTATGTGGGAGGGACAAATTCTATCTACGTCCACTACGATTTCTAAGCTTGCTTCTTATTGTATCCAGTACACGCCTTTATAACTACCCAGTTACGGTGTAGCGTTTAACGCTACCAAGATCACAATAATCCACAACTAGAATATCTAGTGACTTCAAGTCTAAGGATGACAATACCGTTGCACCGCGAGAAGCGCTTGTGACTTAACATAACGTGTATGTAGCCTTCTCGGAGATGGGTCAATCCAGTATGCCATTACTCCTAATGCATACCCATGTGTTGGATCATGACATCTCCATATCAATCCAACCCCATACTAGTCTATAGATGATTGTCCTATTAATCATTATAATTGACTAGGGATATTTAAGAATATAACACTTATATTCTAAGGACTTCATTCATGTTAACATATCTCCATATCGATAACATAATGAATCGTAAATCCATAAATGTCACAATTAATTGATTGCCTCTAGGGCACAATTCCAACAGATTAGAGGTGGAGGTCCGAGACATCCCAGTCATTGACCTTGATGCAGACCCTATGGAGGAGGACTAGCCTGCCCCGTCCCCTGCCCCTGCCCCTAGGAGGAGATCGACCCAGGATAGACCTACTCGGGGGACAGGAGCGTCTAGAATTAGACGTTCTCAGTCCACCCATGACCACGGGGAGTCGAGAAAGAGAGTCGGGCCGAGCCAGAGAGCCAGACCTAGCACGAGAGGAACGACCGGTCCACCGCCACTTTCGGTCATGAACCGTAGGTTGGCCCGAGTTGAGGAGGGAGTTGAGGGATGTCGTGGTGGCCAGGAGTCCCTTGGTGAGAAGATGCTTAAGAAGTTAGGGAAAATTTTCCGATACCTAAAGCACACCAACAGGACCCAGAAGAAGATGGCAAAAGACCATGGCGATTACTGCCATCCGAGAGGAGCAGCGAGAGGCGGCACGCCATGCGGGCCGAGAGGTGCCCCTGCCCATTATTTTCCCTCCCTCCTATTCCAGTGACTACACTACCAGCTGGTTGGACGAGGAAGCTCGAGTGAGTTTGCCACAGATCCAGATCCACTGCCACCTAGCAGTCGGTCAGGATCCCGGACACAGTCCCGACAATCATCGCGCTCACTGTCCCGACAATCGTCGAGCTTGCACCCACGACCGTCCAGTAGTGCCAGATTCAGGCAGACCAGCAACTCACCCTGCAGCATGACCAGTTCATCCGAGACCGGTTCAGACCCGCTGTATAGTCCAGACGAGTCAGTGCCATGAGGGCATGCCACCTCTTATTGTGGGGATGGGAGTCGTGTCTGCATTTACCCGGTTTGCACGTTTTTTTCATATTTATTTGCAGTTTTTATTTTATTTTTGAGTCTGCATATTTTTGTTCTTTGAGTCAACCCACCACAAACATTCTGGCCTTGCATTGTGTCTAAAAAAAATCGAAAATTTTCAAAAAAAATCCTAAAAATTTAAAAATCAGAAAATTTGAGAAAGGGCAATCGAGATAACAGAAACTGGGAAGAAATCGAGGTTAAATCCTTTGACATAAAAGAAAACTTGCACCGAGGTATAGTAGATAGGTGAGAGCCAGAGACCCTTGGAATCCGCAAGTAGTTATCACCTGAGCAAAGGATCCGACTAGTTGCCACACTGCCGTCATCTAGGTAGTCGACAACCCGCCCACGGGAGCCATCACGGTCATCGCATCTTTCGGTGGAGTGACTGGCTATCAGGGGACCTCACAAACTGTTTCTTACCCTAGGTCCAACTAGTAAACCCGTTTGAAGCCATTTACCCCTTTATTGATAGCCACTGTAGCCTAGGAAGCCTTCTCTGAGACCTTCATCAGTTGTTAGTTGGCTATTCTACGCGTTATGACGGAGGGAGTGAGTTGGGGAGGGTTTTAGATGGGAGCACTTCATGGTGTATCAGTTTTGGACAGTTTTGAAATTGACACGTTTTCGAGGGAAGGACAGGGTGAGTTAGTGGCGACTGCGTTAATTTGCCGAGGTGGATCAATGCATTACATAGTGACCACATGTGGAGTTAGTCGCGTGCTAGACATCTTTCCGCACAAAATGGCGTCCGGGAGTTGTGAGATTAATTGGTGGTTGTGCCGTTTTTCTGCATCTTTGGTGATGAGGAGGTTCGGTGGGACTACACAGTATTATTCCGACTACAGGATCAGCGCTTCAGGATTAGTGTGGGGGTACTTCACATGAGGACATCTTTCATACCCCACGACGACAGTTTATTTTTACTCACTCAGCTTTATTCCGTTTATTTATTGTTATTCGTGTATTCATGTGTATATAGCGTCGTATTATTATTAGAAAAGAAAAAGAAAAAAAAAAAGAAACAAAGAAAGAAAAAAACAGAAAAAATATATATATAAAAAGGAAAAAAAAAGAGAAAAGAAAAAAAAAAGAAAAAAAAATAAATGTTATAGTTTTGGAGTTTTTTTGGTTATTTATATTATTGAGTCAAAAAGCTGAGTGAGTAGCACAATTTTCAAGACAGTTACACCGCTTCACATTTGTGGCCGCGAGTGAAAGTGTGTAATGTAGACTAATTACAGGACCTAAATACTCTAGAAGGGGGGGGGGGGGGCGGGGTTGAATAGAGTATGGAAACTTTTTGCAAAACCCAAAACTTAACAGATTAGCTTTGTGTGAAACTCAAATCTCAAGGCCTTGAGATTTTAGAAAACTGTCTGAAACTTTCAAAGGCAAAATAGAAAGCTTCAAGTCCTTGAACTATTACCAGTTCTAAGCAGCTTATAAACCCTAGTTTGATTTAAGTTGTGTGCAGCAGATAATAATAAAATTGTAAAGTAAGGAACACAAAGCAATTTGCAGAGTTCAGTCCCAATGGACCTAATCTCTGCCTGAGGGTTCTAATCCCACCAGGATCGGGCAAACACTTCTTATTACTCACACAGAAACAACCCTTGATCTTCAAGCCTAAGTGATTTTTCATACACCTATACAGCTTGTGGTTCCAAACCTATCTAGTTCCAGCTACTAACTGTTGAGCTAACAAGAACCTTTGTTGTTCACTTGAACAGCAATCCACTAGGTTTAGTGAGGTTTAAGATATTTAAGAGATACACAGATTACAAAACAAGTGAAGAACACAATAGAAGAAATAAGCTAGTAAAGCCTGGATGTGTTCTTCTGGAAACTGGAATGACTTGATCTTCTGAAATCTGGATTTGAAGCTTGAATCTTTGTGTGTGTTTTAATGAATGATCTCCCACAAATTTGTCACACCTCTCTGAGTATTCTGCAAGCCTCTGCTTTGAAAATTCAAACCAGTTTCTTTTATCCACCAGCTGCAACTGAATGAGAGATTTTAGGATCTCAGTTCCTACAAATCCTCATTCTGTTTTCAACTGAAATTCAAACAGCTCTAAGTGGATATCCGTTGGAGTTTGTTGAGATTGCTCTTGCACGTTTAACAAATCTGCAACAACATTAAAACACAGCAACAACAAAATCCAGAAATATAACAGTACTAAGACTGTTTTGTTTTCTTGTTTCTGATAAAATTGGTTAAAATATTAGAACAGTAATCTGTTTAACTTCTGACACATATAAATCATGAAAAACAAGTTTAAGAATCTTAGAAGTCAATGAATAATCAAAATAATAAGAATCACAACCTACAAGAAAGAATCAACTTAGTTCTGTAAAAACTGTCAGCAGCTCAAGGCACATCTCAAGGCATTGAAGCTCTGAACCTGCTTCACAGATATTCAAAGTTAAATCCAGAAAACTTTGATTCTCCCTGTACTGATCATCTGCAATTGTGTTAGATATGTGAATAATGTAAAACATGAGTATATGCAGCAAATCCCTGATCTGTATAATCAGATATCCAATCTGCAATACAAAACTTTAGAACATTTAGCAGGATAAGAACAACTCTCAAGGCTTTGAAGCTCTGTCAATTTTCTCAAGGCCTTGGAGTATCTGAAATTCATTGCTGCCTCTGTCTTTGTCTTTGTCTTTCATCACTCAAAACAATTACCATCCAAAACACATTCAAGGGTCTTTGAATCAACAATCTCCCCCTTGATGAAAGACAAAACCTACAGTCTTGTGTAGATTTTCCTGCCACACCTTATAAAAATTAGATAACCACATATTGCAGATAAAATAGACAATAATACCAGATAATCAGTAAACCACAGATAATCAGCAATATTTACATATAATCACAGTAATATAAGAACACAACTGATTAACCAAAACAACTTATTATTATTATTTTTATTATTCAAGTACTGCAAGTAACACAAAAACACATAATTTCTCCCCCTTTTTGACTTTCATCAAATAAGGATGAAGAAATGTGGGATCATTACTCAGTGTCTAAAAGAAAATCTTTAAAAAGAATATTGCTAGAAATTCAAGGCCTTGAGAACAGAAAAGAAGAAGAGAAAGAAATAGAAGGTCAAGGCTTTGGTCTTCTCTGATCTTCAATTCTTCTTCACTTGCACCATCTTCAGCAGACTGATTACCTTCTTGTTCAGCTTCCACTTCTGCAACAACTTCTTGAATTATCTCATCCACCTTCTTCTTAACCTCCACTGAATACCCCTCTGTAGCTGCATCTACACCTGTGTCTTCACCAGCATCTTCTTCATCAGTTTGTTCATACTGATCTTTTGAAGTAAGCACCACTGGAATTGGCTTCTTTTTCTTCTTTAGAAAATTTCCCAACCTTTCATCTGAATCCACACTGGTGTCATGACTAGTTGCAGAAGGTATCTTCTCCAAGTTCAAACCCTTGATGACAACATCAAGCTTTCCATTCATAACACTCATCAAGCCCTTGAACTGGTTAAATTCAGCTGACAGATCAAATAACCTTTGTCTGAGATCTTCAATCTCAACCTGCTGATCTTCAAACTTCTCAACCAACAAAGAATAATCCTCATTGGCTTTTCCTTTCCCTGTTGTAGCCCCCTTTGGCTTCACAAACTCCTTCTCTCCAAGTTCCTCCTTTGACAAATCTGAATAAAACTTCCAATGTCCTTTCCCAGTCTGAACTACCCCAATCCTCTGAAGTGCAGTCTCATCAATCAAACCAAGACCTCCAGTAATCTTTTCCTCTCCTTTCACAAGTACATAAAAATATTCAAGGAAAATAGGTAACAGGTTGGCATATAGAAGAGGATGGTTTCTAGTTCTGGTTGCACAATAAATCATATGCTCCATAACAACTGTTGGCAAGTCTATCTCAACCCCTTGAGATATCAGATACATCAAAATAAGAATCTTATCAGTCACCAACTCCCTTGAGTTCTCCCTAGGAACTACACTTCTCATCAGTAAATAGGATTTTGTCTTCACAGTTGAGCACAGAGTGTGTCAACTGCTTTGGACCAGAGGGTACACCATCAATGAGAAACATCTCTTTTGCCTTATCCAAACACTCCTTCCTATCAGGGTAATCTCCAAATTTATACTTCCTAGGAATGCCCAAGACTTTGGCAAAAGTCCTATGATCTAATCTCAAATCTATCACAGCCACTTTTGAATTTAATACCATCTTATCATCACCTTCAGAAACCAAATTCAGATAAAATAACCTAGTTAACCTAGGATAGGCTTTTGAACTAGGATTTAACACATTCCAAACTGCAGTTTCTCTTAATTTTCTCATAAAATCAATATCCAACTTGTCCAACAACTCCTCAGAAACCATAATACAGAAAAGCTACCTTAGATGAAGCATAACCTTGCATCCATACAGTTCTAACCTCAGAACTAACAAACCAATCTGTAGGAAGTACATTCTTACCTTGATAACCTTTCTTGGTTGCAGCACCAACCTGCTGAACCCTAGTTTTCTTTTTTGTGGGTTTGCTCTCCTCTTGTTCTCCTTTAGTTGGCTTCTTCTTTCTTTCTTGAACAAATTTCCCTTTCTCCTCTTCTCCAGGCTTTTTCTTCTCTCCTCCTTTCTTCTTTTCTGACCTAGGTTGATCGCCACCCTGAGCCTCAGTCTCCTTCTGTGGATCAATGCTTGAGCCTTCATCTCCTTTTTCTGTTCTGGACTTCTTTGCAGGAGGAGTGTCCGCATGCAAGCTCTGAGTGTTTTCTGAATCTGAATCCGAAATCACAATCTTTTCCTTTTTATTTGCCCTCTTCTTGGATCTGCCAGAAGGCTTCCCCTGTTGTTGAATTCTGGCTAATATGCGCTCCATTTGGGGTTTAGGGTTTTGAGAAGGGAATGTGATTGAGAGAAATTGGGAGAGAGAGAGAGGAGAGTCGTAGAGAATTGAGATAGAATGAAGAGGAATAAGCCCTGAATTTCAGCTTAAGTAGGTTGAAAGAGATGAGTCATAAAAGGACTCTGCTATATCAACATGAAAAAAGAATCTTGAAAAAAATATTTTTGACTATTTTAGAAAATTCTCTGAGTAATTCAAATATTATACAGTTATCTAAAGAGATAAGATATAATATTTGATGATCCATTTTTTTTTTAAAGTACCGATGTTTTCAAGACCTGAAGAACAATCTCAAGGCCTTGAGATTTTCTGCAGTTTTAGAAATTTCAAAGCTTTGAGCTATACTTTCAAGGCTTTGGAAAGTATAATATCAAGGCTTTGAGATTTCAACACATAATAACATATAAGTACTAATACTCCCCCTAAACCAGTGCATCCTTATTTAACATCCCCAATTCAAGCCTTAGAGATGAAAACCTATCATCTGGCAAAGGTTTAGTGAAAATATCAGCAATCTGCATAGAGGTAGAAATAAAAGTTAAAACAACATCACCTTGTTCTGCATGATCTCTAAGGAAATGATGTCTCACATCTATGTGATTGGTTCTTGAGTGCTGGACTGGATTCTAAGAGATTGAGATAGCACTTGTGTTGTCACAATGAATAGGCACATTTCTGAAATTTTAGCCAAGATCTCTAAGTTGCTGAGCAATCCATAACACTTGTGAACAGAAAGCTCCAGAGGCAATGTATTCAGCTTCTACAGTTGATAATGCTACAAAATTTTGCTTTTTGGAATGCCAACTAATCAATGAAGATCCAAGAAACTGGCAGCATCCAGAAGTACTTTTCCTGTCTACTTTATATCCTGCAAAATCTGCATCTGAATAGCCACTCAACATAAAATTATATCTTCTTGGATACCAAATCCCTAAGTCTCTGGTTCCATTCAAATATCTAATCATTCTTTTGACTGCAGTTAAATGACTTTCCTTAGGATCTGCTTGGAATCTAGCACACATACAGAAACTTAACATAATATCAGGTCTACTAGCAGTTAAATACAACAGTGATCCAATCATACCTCTGTATTCATTTTGATTCACACTCTTACCATTTGAATCCTTGTCTAAATAGAGTGATGAACTCATAGGGGATTTTAGCACCTTAGACTGTGACATATTCTACTTGTTCAATAAGTCCTTGGTATATTTTCCTTGATGTACAAAAATTACTTTCTTCATTTGTAAGATATGAAGTGCAAGAAAGAAATTCAGTTCACCCATTAAGCTCATTTCAAACTCCCTGCACATCAGACTAGAAAACTCTTTTGAAAGAGCATCATCAGTAGCACCAAATAGAATATCATCTACATAGATCTGAACTACGTCTGCCTTTTTTTTCTTGCTTCCTCTGCTGTCGTGTTGTGCGTCTGAACGCAGGGATCCTTCGTCTGAACGCACGGAGTTAATTTTTACGCGTCTTTTTCTGCTCAGCTTACTTGATACGCTGCCTCCAAATCCAAGCCAATTCCATGCATTTATCGGCACCTGTCACCTACACATAATAACATGTACCCGCGATCATATCCAATAGACACAATTATGCATGAAATTACTCAAATCTACCAATTATGTCCTCAAAGTCTCTGCCTCGTATCAAGTGGAAAATAGGCTGGAAATGGGCAAACTCAACTCTCACAGGGTTAGAACCGATGGTAAAAAGATGTCCCACACTAATTCCATTTTCAAGCTATCACTCAGCCTTCAGGGGAGGCCGGGCAGAGTTTCTTCTAGTTGGGTGGCTTTCTGGAATACCCAGGTTCGTCGTTTGATCAATCCTCAGACTCAGCTTCCGGTTGGTATGGCCCTCGCGCCTTTATCAAAAGATTATCCTTTCACTACTACTCTGACCCGAAGCACGGCCAATTACGGATATTACTCCTTGCTAGCTGAAGACCATATTTGCCCGGAGTTCATCCTGAAGGAGAAGACCACAGCCATTGGAAAAAACTCCCTTGATTCTAGGTCCCAGTACGGGCTAGACTTCCAATCGATATTATATAAACCTAGTTATCCCCTTGTTATTTAGCGTCTTGTGACTGAAAACATCGTTCCCTTTTTCTCTTATTAGTGCTGCTTGAGACTCTTTGCCTCGTGGGATCGCAACAATGATCTTATCGATCTTTTTCGCTCAACGAAAAGTCAACTCGACAGCCTCATTCTTCTAGATATGCCCATGGTTGAAGGAATCCTGCAGGCGGTTTCAGAGAATCTTGAACTTTTCCTTGCTCCGTACGTCGAAGCGACAAACAAGAGAAGTGCAGGTCCCTCTTCGGCATATGACTTGGTGATGCGGACATCGAAGCGTTGGCGAAATGAGCCAATAGCCAAGAAAACCTCTTCTGCCAAGAGATCTGTCTCGAAGATAAGGTCATCCCCGAATGCGAGGCGAGCTTTCTCGGCAGAGAGGAAGAAGAAGGTGAGATAAAGAAAAATATTAACTTGGCAAATTAACGTGCCAGTTCTTATTATTCATTCCTCTGTCGCAGATGATGAAAGCTTTATGAATGGACCGGCAATTATGATCGAGTAAGAGGCCATCAAGGAGTCGAGACGTACGGCTGAAGAAAGATCTTTGCAAGAAAAACTGTCGGAGGAGGAGCGAATCGAGATGGCCAAGAAGAAAAATCTCGAGGAGATTGCCAAAGGAAGTTCCTGAGAGTGAAGATCACGTGCGCGCTCAACTCGTTCGCGCGCTTCCCGTCCCTTTCCCGCAACGGTCAATGAAGTGCATCGAGCCCAACTAGACCTTCATGAGCTCATCGACGATGAAGATGAAGAAGGTACAATTTTCAAGTTTGCTTTATCCAATCATGAAATGGTGATTGGTGCATTGTACCATGGTGTGCCTATACGTGATATCCGTAGGTGGATAAGAGATCACTAGGGGGAATCCTCTGGTAACCCCTGACAGCACGCAACATACTCATCCCACTTCACCCTTCTTTGAGTCAGATTTTAATGTGTTATTATAAGCAGGTCACGCTAGGCTGAAAGGTGTCGATGATAACCGCATCATGCTTATCACGCGGATACTCCATTTAAGTGGGGAAACGCCTCTTTAAACAGCGGTAGAGGGTCTTAATTCCCATCGTTTGTTGTTTCGAGAGTAACTCTCTTGTTTTTGCTGAACCCGACCCTTTCCCCCTGAGGCCTTGTCGCCCTCTCAGTGCCATAGTGGTTCCTAAGCATGAAATTTCTATTGCAGGAGTTTCGGAGCGGGGCCCAGTGGAAAAGGCTTCAATTGTTGAAGGTGACGCTGATGCGGAGCGCCTCGAGTTCATTTCAGAGCAGGAACAGGAGGACCGGCGGAGACAAGCGGATGATGTTGTTCCCATCGTTCAAGCAATATCCCTTTCTTCGGATGAAGAGGATGTCGGGCGAGGGATAAGTGCTGAGCGAGTCCCCATGGTCGTGAATTCTGGACGGGATGCTTCTCCCAAGGAAAATGCTAGAAGGGTCAAATGGACCCTGCGTTGGGTGAACATGCAACCCCCATTACGGAAAATATTGCAGGGGCTTTCCCAGCTGAACGCGACGCTCTTGATGATAACGATCTTGGGTCAACTGGGCGTGATGCTCCTGTCGCGCCGAGTGTTTCAGGGAGTGCTGCTGTCACACAGGACATTGTTTTTGATTTGGATACTCTTTTCTCCGAGAATCCATGGAAGGTCTGGGGCTCACAGGTTGAAAACCCTGTTGTCGTGGCCCAAAGGAGTCTTTTGATCCCTGAGGCATACTTTGTGCGCGAAGTTCAGGCTGATCAGTGCATGGTCAAGGCATCTCATTCTAGCGCGCAAGCTGCGGCTCCTATTTCCACTCTTTGGCAAATTATTGAAGACACTGGTAAGGCAACTGAACCCTTTCTCATTATACTTAGTTGCTGAACTCACGCTTTTGCTAATTATTCCACTCTTGTTTTTCTCATGTACGGATGTCGACTAGGCCTGTCTTGAGTGGCTGATGAAGGTGCGTTTATCGTATCCAAGGACATTTGCAGGAGTGCTGGAGTCGCTGCCCGGGGACAGAGAGGTTCTACTCAAAGAGATGACTAACCTTTTGGAGAAGGTGTATAGGGCTACTCCCGCAGGCACCACAGTTGAAAGTGCCGAGAATCTCCTCTCAAGCACGGATGAGCTTCAGGTATCGCAGCAGGGAAATTGGATCTTGGTTTCCTCATAGAGAGATTAACCAGGATACGCAACTCTGCTCAACTCCGATCTGAGCGTTCTGGCTATAACGAAGAGAAGGCCTCCCTTCAAGTGCGCAAGGCAGAGCTGGATGAAGTCCTCAAAGAGTTTCAGGAGGATGATAAGCGTTATAGGGACATCAAGGCTCGCTTGGAGCATTTAGCTGCCAACTCTATTCACCTGTCGGTGGGAGATTCTCTCCTGAAAGACCTCTTCACGGATTGAAAACGATCTTTTGAAATACTTTTGATGTAAACTTTATGAAAGTTTGTAATTTAAACTAATTACAGGACCAAAATACTCTAGAAGGGGGGTTGAATATAGTATGGGAACTTTTTGCTAAAACACATAATTTAACTGAGTGATGCAAGTACAAGACAGAAATCTCAAGGCCTTGAGATTTTATAAGATTAGTCAGAAACTTCCTAAGTATAAAAGAAAGCTTCAAAGCCTTGAACTAGCCCAAGTTCAAAATAGTTTGTAAACCCTAGTTTTATTTAGATCATTTGCAAGAATAAATGGCTAAACTGTAAAGTGAAGAACACAGGACAATTTACAGAGTTTAGTCCCAATGAACCTAATCTCTGCCTGAGGGATCTAATCCCACCAGGATTGGGCAAACACTTCTTATTACTCACAAAGAAACAAACCTAGATCTTCAAGCCTAAGTGAACTTCCTTACACCTATACAGCTTGTGGTTCCAAACCTATCTAGTATCAGCTACTAACTGTTGAGCTAACAAGAACCTCTTGTTGTTCACTTGATCAACTAACCATTAGGTTTTGTGAGGTATAAGATATACAAAAGATAAGCAGATTAAGGTAAAAAATAGAAAAACCCAGTAGAAGAATCAGCTGAGAAAACCTGGATGTGTTCTTCAGGAAAACTGGAATGAATGATCTTCTGAAAGCACTGATGGAAGCTTGAAGTTGTGAGGATTGATAATCTGGTCTTCCACGAATGTACCTCTCCTTATTTTCACTTGATTTATGTTCTCTGTAAGCTTCTCCAGTCTTTCAAATTCAAACCAGTCTTTTATCTACTTCCAACAACTGAATATGAGATTTCAGAATCTCTGTTCCTGCAAATCCTCATCCTATTTAACTGCATTTCAAAACAGCTCTAAGTAGATATCCGTTGGAGTTTGTTGTGATGATATTGCACGTTTGAAAAACCTGCAACAACATTAAGCATAACAACAAACAAATCCAAATATATAATAGCACTAAGTCTGTTTGGACATTCAGTTTATGATAAAACTGAATCAAATAAATAAGTTGTTAACCTGATTACCCATCAATCATATAAACCAACACAAACCAGTTTAAGACTAGTAAAATTCATTAAACAATCATCATAACAATGATCAAATCCTGCAAGAAAGAATCAAGTTAGGTTTTGTGAAAACTGTTAGCAGATGAAGGCATATCTCAAGGCCTTGGAGCTATGAACATTCTCCATAGTTTTTTACAATTGTAACACCAACGTTCTTTGGTTCAATCTAATTATGATATCTGCATTATGTTAGACATACGAAGAAAAGATAACTAGAATATTTTCAACAAATATCTAATCTTAAACATCAGATTGAACACCTGCAACACAAGATTGTCAGATCACATATCATAAGAAAACAGTTGTCAAGGCTTTGAGGCTTTGATCAATATCTCAAGGCCTTGGAGCCTTGATGACTTAGAGAAGCTTTTTATTTCATCACTCTAAATGATTACTTCCAAAAACACACTTAGAAGTCTTGAATCAACAATCTCCGCCTTGATGAAAGACAAAACCCATAATCATGTGTAAATATCCATGCAACTAGTTTTGTAAGAATTAGATACCAGAATTTGCAGAATCTGAACGATAACACAATCTGAACAACTAACACATATAAACATATCACATAATATCACAAAATCAACGGATTAAACCTTAAAATGCAAAGCCAAAATCACACATAAAACCACAAAAACCTTCTCCCCCTTTTTGACTTTCATCAAATAAATGTAAAGAAATGTTGGATCATTACTCAAAGTCTTAAAAAAACTTATGTTTAAATGAACACAGTTCCTACTGAATGTCAAGGCCTTGAGATCAGATAGAAGAGAAGAAAAGAAAGATATAAAAGATTAAGGCTTTGGATTTCACAAGTCTTCACTTCTTCTTCGATGCTTGGCCTTTCTCTGAGCCTTCTCCAACATCTTCATCAGTTTCAGCTTCATCTGCAGAATGATACTCTTCCTTTTCAGCATCCACTTCAGCTATGACTTCATCAATGATTTCATCAACTTTTCTTGTCCTTGACTTGTACAGAAGCTTCCCCTGTAGCTGCATCAACACCTGTGTCTTCTTCAACTTCCTCATCAACAGTTTGCTCAAATAGATCCTTTAATGTGAGCACAACTGGTATAGGCTTCTTCTTCTTTTTCAAGAAATCTCCTAGCCTCTCATCTGAATCAACATTAGTGTCATGACTAGTAGCAGAAGGGATCTACTCCAGATTCAAACCTTTGATGACAACATCCAGCTTGCCATTCATCATACCCATCAAGACTTTGAACTGATTAAACTCAAAAGATAAGTCAAATAGCCTCTGTCTAAGATCTTCAATCTCAACTTGCAGTTCATTAAACTTATCAACCAATTGAGAATAATCCTCATTAGCTTGTTCCCTTCATGTTGTAGCCGCCTTAGGTTTGATAAAAAAATTCTCCTCAAGCTCAGCTTTAGACAACTCTGAATAAAACTTCCAATGTCCCTTTCTTGTTAGAACCACACAAATTCTTTGTAAAGCAGACTCATCAATCAATCCAAAACCACCTGTTATCTTCTCCTCTCCTTTCACAGGTACCTCAAATGTTGGAATAGATGCCCTAGAGGCAATCTAGTTTAGTATGAATTTGTATATGGCTAGAAAATTCATTTATTACTTATTGGATATTTAATGTTATGAAGTCCTTAGATTTACAATTGTGTTGTTTATCTTAAATATCCCTAGTCAAGTATAATGATTAATGGGACAATCATATATAGACTAGTATGGGGTTGGATTGATATGGAGATATCACGATCCAACACATAGGTTTGCATTAGGGAATGTTGCACTGGATTGACCCATCTCCGAGAAGGCTACATACACGTTATGTTGAGTCACAAGCTCTTCTCGCGGTGCAATGGTATTGTCATCCTTAGACTTGAAGTCACTAGATATTCTAGTTGTGGATCATTGTGATCTTGGTAGCGTTAAATGCTACACCGTAACTGGGTAGTTATAAAGGCGTGTACTGGATACAATGAGAAGAAAGCTTAGAGATCGTAGTCGACGTAGAGAGGATTTTCCCCTCCCACATAACGGGAGCAAATATCCTAGGCCACTCGAGGGATAGTGCTTATAGAATGTCTGGCCAGACTCAAATAAATCAATATGGGATATTGATGTTATTTGCACGAATAAGGCTATTCCCATGGATCGAGAAACTATAGATTGGATATACGAGTGTGACTTGTATGTCTCGTGTCCAATCCGTATATGGAGGCAAAGGGATGAGACAATTACTTGTACAAAGGTTGTCAAGATGACTATTCTATTAGTTGGCTAGAATGGATGTTTTGCTAGAGACCGCTCCATATTAGCAAATAGTTGCTACCAACTAGATAGAACCTATGGGGTCACACGCTATATAGATTTGAACTAGATTTGGGAATTAATTAATTGGATTAATTACTTAGAAGGATCACTTTGCAAACCCTTGCAAACTTAGTAGGGACTAATTTGCAAGGAAGGGACTAAATTGAATTCTAGTTGGACTAGAACAAGTCCTTTAGGTAGTTAACAAGGAGTTGTTGGACTATATAAAGGACCCTCCTTCCTTCCTTCCCATAAATTATGCTCATTAGTGAACATAACAAGAGTGAGAGAGAGCAAGCAACAAAGGAGGCCCGACGCCACCCTTGCCGCCGCCCTCGTCCCCGTCGGCCAAAAGAGGCCGAGACCCTCTTTTGGGTCTCGTTTTGCGTGATTTCTTCTTCCTCTTCCTATTACGGGCTAGCACCAAGGAGTTTGGGAGATCTAGGATCAACTCTAGGCGTGGATCAACTATAGAGAACGTGACATTATTCGCGTTTGAAGTCATCAAGGAGAACCCAAAGGTGTGTTTATGATTTCTAACCTTTACCATCGTTATGCATCTTGACTTGTGATCCTTGGAGGGTTTTGCATGGTTTTATATTTGATTATGCTTCCGTTGTGCGATCCATGAATCAAAACCCTACAGTGGTATCAGAGCCACAGGTCGTAGAGCATAAACGTGGTTTATGTGTTACTTTTTAGTTTTTTTACACCTTAATTTGATTGTTTATCGCGTAAAACAAGACAAATCAAGCATGGGATGCAATTTGTCAATAATTAGTCATAACAAGATCCAATTTTTGCATTGGATGCATGAATTGGTGAGTTTGAGAAATTTTAGGATCTTAGATCTAGGGTTTGGGCATCCTTGGGGAAGAAGGAGTTCTCCCAAAACAAGGAAACAACCAAACTTGGGCACCAAGCAAGGGAGTTGTTTTGGAAACAACTCCCATAAGGAGGTTTGGCCCCCCTAGGGACCGCCCCCCCCCCCTTGCTTGCCGCCCAAGCTTGGCCGCCCTAGGGGCCGGGCGGCCCTAAACCGCGGGCCTAGCCTTGTGGGTTTTGGGTCGGGCCGGCCCTAGGGCCTTGTGGTTCACTTTGATGGGCTCGGACGATTTGATTGTTGGGCCCATGGACCCTTGTAACCCTAGAAATCCTAAAATCAATTAAAATTGACCAAGCGCGTTAAAATTGGATTTTAACTGTTTATGTGCAAATCGCATGGTGATTGGATATGGCCTTAGGATGTGGTTTGATGTTGATGTTTAATTTTTTGGTTTGGTTTTACGGCCTGCGAGCTGATCAATTAATTGTAATAATTAATTAGGGTTTTATGGTCTGCGTTCCATTTTTTTTCTCAACTTGTGAGATTTATTTTATTTAGTATAGATATTAGCTAGTGCTAGATAAAGTAGATTGTTAGCCAAGATTGAAGAAAAGAAGCCCAAAGCCAAAGAAGCCACAAAAGATGGAGCATGGAGCATGGAGCATTCCACAAGACTATGGAGGATGGAGCAAAAGATCAAGACGCATGGAGATGTGTTTGCTTTAGGGTTCATAGATAATTCCATTGGCTTGGAATTATCTTAGTCTAGAAAAGGCCATATCCACATCACGTTTAATTTCTGTTTTGTGGTTGTTTAATTTTATTGTCTTATTATTTGTGTGGTTGGTGTATGGATGATGCATGCAATTAGGATAATAAGATAATTAGACAACCCGGATCTATTATTTGGAGTTGTGCCCAAACTCAAATAGATAGATTAGTTGATATTGATCAACAAAACAATTATAGAATTGAATTTAAAATCCCTCAAAATTCAAATATTGTGTTCTTGCCTTCTCGTTATTTAAACACTCATTATCATCATTATTTATCAAGCTCGTGCGTGTTAAAGCATGGCGACTTGGTTCATAATGATGGAATGCGATGGCACGTAACAGTGTGCAATTGTTTAGATAAGAGGTTGAACACAACTAGGCTATTAATTTGATTAAGAAACCTAGAGGCAATCAATTGGGATTATCCATATGGATGGATAAATAAGGAGTTATTTGCCCGATTGAACCAAGAGTTGCATATGGGATGTAATTGGAATTGTTCCTACCTAAAGTAGTCAAATTATGGGTGACTTGCCAAAGCAAGCTCATAAGGAGATGAAAGACGGATCTTGGCCCACTAGAAAATATAAGGATATTTTCCGCATTAATATCTTGAGGGTTATTAATCCGTAGAAAAATAGTGGGAACTATATTTAATAAACTAGCCATTATTAAATATAGTCAAGAATTCACAAATACTAAAACTTGCGTATTTTCCTTTTTGTAGAATTCCAAATGGCAAACAACTCATCGAGTTCACAACATTCCCTAGGATCTGTCCTTGAGAAGGACAAGCTCTCTGGAACCAACTTTCTTGATTGGTACAGAAACTTGAGAATTGTTCTCAAGCAAGAGAAGAAACTGTACGCAATAGAGGAGCATGTTCCACAAGGTCCAGAGAACCAAACACCTGCTGCCTTAAAGGCGTATCAAAAGCGTGTTGATGACGCTAGATGCGGCCTGCCTAATGCTTTGCACCATGACTTCTGAGCTTCAGAAGCAACACGAAAACATGAATGCCGTCGATATGATCTAACATCTAAAGCAGCTCTTCCAAGAGCAGGCGAGGGTAGAGAGGTATGAGGTCTCAAAGGCACTGTTCAAATGTCATCTGGCAGAAGGGAACCCGGTGGGACCCCATGTACTCCAATTGATCGGGTACTTGGAGAATCTCGCCCGACTGGGGTTCCCGGTCGGCCAAGAGTTGGCAACCGATCTCGTATTGCAATCGTTGCCCGAGAGTTATGGACAGTTCATTATGAACTATAACATGAACGAGATCGTTAAACCACTGCCAGATTTACTCAACATGTTGAGGACGGCTGAACAGAGCATCAACAAGGGTAAGGGCAAGGCCATAATGATGGTACAGAAAGGAAAGGGCAAAAGGTTTGCCTCTTCCTCCAAGGGCAAAGGCAAGTCAGTTGCCAAGTCCAAGGAACCCGCCCTTAAGCCTGTTGGTGGAATTGCCAAGGCCGTGACTAAAGGTGAGTGTCACTACTGCAGTCAGCCTGGACACTGGAGGAGGAACTACCCAAAATATCGGGAGGACAAGAGGCTTGGAATAGTGATTCCACCACCACCAGGTATTTTTGTTGTAGATGTCAATTTAACTGTCTCTACATCATGGGTATTAGATACTGGATGTGGATCTCATATTTGTTGAAATATGCAGGATCTAAAGAGAAGTAAAATATTGGCTAAAGGAGAGGTAGATCTACGCGTTGGGAATGGAGCAAAGGTTGCTGCGTTGGCCATAGGCGTGTGCGAGCTATCTCTGCCTTCAGGATTAGTTTTAGAATTAAATAATTGCTATTTTGTGCCTGCTATGAGCAGAAACATTATTTCTATTTCTTTTTTGGACAAGGATGGTTTTATTATTTCAATAAAGAACAATTGTTGTTCCTTTTATTTGAATAATATTCACTATTTTAGTGCGCAATTATTTAATGGACTTTATGTCCTTGATCTAAGCAATCCTGTCTACAACATTAATACCAAGCGGAATAAAATAAATGATTTAAATCCTGCTTATTTATGGCACTGTCATTTAGGCCACATAAATAAGAAACGTGTATCTAGACTCCATAAGGATGGATTACTAGACTCATTTGATTTTGAATCATATGAGACATGTGAGGCTTGTTTATTGGGAAAAATGACAAAGTCCCCTTTCAATAAGAAAGGCAAGAGGACTAGTGAGCAATTGGCGCTCATACATACCGATGTGTGTGGGCCATTTGCCACGCCTGCCAGGGGTGGTTATGTCTACTTCATTACATTTACTGATGATTACAGTAGATATGGATTTGTGTACCTTATGAGGGCAAAATCCGAATCCTTTGAAGTGTTCAAAGAATTCAAGAATGAAGTAGAGAAGCAACTTGGCAAAAGTATAAAGGCTCTACGATCGGATCGTGGAGGAGAGTACTTGAGCCAAGAGTTTGACGACTATCTTAGAGAGTGTGGGATCGTGTCCCAACTCACTCCACCCGGAACGCCACAGTGGAATGGCGTGTCCGAAAGGAGGAATCGAACCCTATTGGATATGGTTCGATCTATGATGTGTCAAACCGATCTTCCATTATCATTTTGGGGCTACGCTCTATTAAGTGCAGCTTTCACCATTAACCGTGTTCCATCCAAATCAGTCATGAAGACACCATATGAGATGTGGAGTGGGTGGCGTCCCACACTGTCGTTCATGAGGATTTGGGGCTGCGATGTCTATGTAAAACATTTACAATCAGACAAGCTGGGGCCTAAATCGGATAAGTGTAAGTTTGTGGGGTACCCTAAGGAAACTAAGGGATACTACTTCTACAATCCAACCGAGAACAAAGTGTTTGTTGCTCGGACCGAAGTGTTTCTAGAAAGAGAGTTTGTCTCTAAAGAAGCGAGTGGGAGGAATGTAGAACTTGAAGAAGTTCAAGAACCACAAATCACTGAACCGATTATGGAACATGAACAGGAACCACAAGCAGTTGTGGAGCCACCTGTTCAGGTAACACAAGAGCTTCGTAGATCTAGTAGAGTGCGCCAGGAACCCGAGAGGTATGGACTTCTCGTAACTGATTCCGGTGACACGATGCTCATAGATGATGAGCCTACTACCTATGAGGAGGCCATGAATGGCCCAAACTCTCAGAAGTGGCTGGAAGCCATGAGATCCGAGATGGAATCCATGTATACCAACAAAGTATGGACTTTGGTGGAACCACCCGATGGGGCGCGGCCCATAGGGTGCAAGTGGGTCTTCAAGAAGAAGATCGACATGGATGGTAATGTGATTACCTATAAGGGCCAATTGGTGGCTAAAGGATTCAGACAGATTCATGGTATTGACTATGATGAAACCTTTTCACCAGTCGCAATGACCAAATCCATCCGAATCCTACTTGCGATTGCAGCATACCACGACTATGAGATTTGGCAGATGGATGTCAAAACAGCATTCCTTTATGGGAATCTTTTCGAGGACATGTATATGATACAGCCGGAGGGTTTTGAGGATCCAAAGCAAGCCAACAAAGTCTTTAAGCTGCAACGGTCCATTTATGGATTAAAGCAAGCTTCTAGGAGTTGGAATCGACGTTTTGATGAAGTGGTCAAAGAGTTTGGCTTCATCATAAACGAAGATGAGTATTGTGTCTACAAGAAGTTTAGTGGGAGCTCTGTAGCTTTTCTGGTCTTGTATGTGGATGACATACTACTCATTGGAAACGACATTCCCATGCTGCAATCTGTGAAATATTGGCTAGGAAAGTGTTTCTCAATGAAGGACTTAGGGGAAGCAGCCTATATACTCGGTATAAAGATCTATAGAGATAGATCTAAAAGGTTGCTAGGCCTAAGTCAAAGTACATATATTGACAAGGTGTTTAAGCGGTTCAACATGCAAGATTCCAAGAAGGGATTCTTGCCCATGTCACATGGAATCACTCTTTCAAAGAGTGGTTGTCCTTCCAATGAGATTGAGAAGGAACGCATGAGTAGGATTCCCTATGCCTCGGCCATAGGATCTATCATGTACGCCATGTTATGTACTAGACCAGATGTGTCATATGCCTTGAGTATGACAAGCAGATACCAATCCAATCCGGGTAAGAGTCACTGGATTGCTGTCAAGAACATCCTAAAGTACTTGAGAAGAACTAAGGATGCTTTCTTGATATTTGGCGGTGAGGAAGAGTTGCGTGTAAGGGGTTACACTGATGCAAGCTTCCAAACCGACAGAGATGACTTTAGATCACAATCGGGATATGTGTTTTGCCTGAATGGAGCAGCGGTGAGCTGGAAGAGTTCCAAGCAAGAGACGGTAGCTGATTCTACAACAGAGGCTGAGTACATTGCTGCAAATGGCGCAGCAAAGGAGGCTGTTTGGATCAGAAAGTTTGAGTCTGAACTTGGTGTGGTCTCTAGCATTGCGGATCCAGTGGAGTTGTTCTGTGACAACAGTGGGGCGATCGCGCAACCAAAGGAACCCAGATCGCACCAGAAGTCCAAGCACGTGCTCAGGAAGTTTCATCTGATTCGAGATATTATCGATAGAGGAGACGTTCGGATATGCAAGATTCCTACAGATGATAATCTGTCAGACCCGCTTACGAAGCCTCTCACGCAGTGGAAGCATGAAGGGCACACTAGGAGTATGGGCATACGAGATGCGCCAGATTGGCTCTAGTGCATGTGGGAGACTGTTGGAATAGATGCCATAGAGGCAATCTAGTTTAGTATGAATTTGTATATGGCTAGAAAATTCATTTATTATTTATTGGATATTTAATATAATGAAGTCCTTAGATTTACAATTGTGTTGTTTATCTTAAATATCCCTAGTCAAGTATAATGATTAATGGGACAATAATATATAGACTAGTATGGGGTTGGATTGATATGGAGATATCACGGTCCAACACATAGGTGTGCATTACGGAATGTTGCACTGGATTGACCCATCTCCGAGAAGGCTACATACACGTTATGTTGAGTCACAAGCGCTTCTCGCGGTGCAATGGTATTGTCATCCTTAGACTTGAAGTCACTAGATATTCTAGTTGTGGATCATTGTGATCTTGGTAGCGTTAAACGCTACACCGTAACTTGGTAGTTATAAAGGCGTGTACTGGATACAATGAGAAGCAAGCTTAGAGATCGTAGTGGACGTAGAGAGGATTTGCCCCTCCCACATAACGGGAGCAAATATCCTAGGCCACTCGAGGGATAGTGCTTATAGAATGTCTGGCCAGACTCAAATAAATCAATATGGGATAATGATGTTATTTGCACGAATAAGGCTATTCCCATGGATCGAGAAACTATGGATTGGATATACGAGTGTGACTTTTATGTCTCATGTCCAATCCGGATATGGAGGCAAAGGGATGAGACAATTACTTGTACAAAGGTTGTCAAGATGACTATTCTATTAGTTGGCTAGAATGGATGTTTTGCTAGAGACCGCTCCATATTAGCAAATAGTTGCTACCAACTAGATAGAACCTATGGGGTCACACGCTATATAGAGTTGAACTAGATTTGGGAATTAATTAATTGGATTAATTAATTAGAAGGATCACTTTGCAAACCCTTGCAAACTTAGTAGGGACTAATTTGCAAGGAAGGGACTAAATTGAATTCTAGTTGGACTAGAACAAGTCATTTAGGTAGTTAACAAGGAGTTGTTGGACTATATAAAGGACCCTCCTTCCTTCCTTCCCATAAATTATGCTCATTAGTGAACATAACAAGAGTGGGAGAGAACAAAAGGAGAGAGAGCAAGCAACAAAGGAGGCCCGACGCCACCCTTGCCGCCGCCCTCGTCCCCGTCGGCCAAAAGAGGCCAACACCCTCTTTTGGGTCTCGTTTTGCGTGATTTCTTCTTCCTCTTCCTATTCCGGGCAAGCACCAAGGAGTTTGGGAGATCTAGGATCAACTCTAGGCGTGGATCAACAATAGAGAACGTGACATTATTCGCGTTTGAAGTCATCAAGGAGAACCCAAAGGTGTGTTTATGATTTCTAACCTTTACCGTCGTTATGCATCTTGACTTGTGATCCTTGGAGGGTTTTGGATGGTTTTATATTTCATTATGCTTCCGTTGTGCGATCCATGAATCAAAACCTTACATCAAAATTCTCAAAGAAAAGAAGTAGTAGGTTGGCATATGGAAGAGGATGGTTTCTTGTTCTGGTAGCACAGTAGATCATATGCTCCATAATCACTGTTGGTAGATCAATCTCAAACCCTTTACATATCAAGTACATCAGGATGAGAACCTTATCTATTACCAACTCCTTTGAATTTTCTCTAGGGACAACACTTCTCATCAAAATTGTGAATAAGATTTTAGCTTCACAGTTGAGCACAAAGTGTGTCAACTGTTAGGGACCTGTAGGAACATCATCCATGAAGAACATGGCTTTGGCTTTGTATAGACATTCCTTCCTATAAGGGTGATCAGAAACATTATACTTCCTAGGAATGCCCAAGACCTTGGCAAAAGCCCTATGGTCTAGCTTTAAATCTATTCCAGCTACCTTAGAGGTTAAAACCAACTTCTCTTCTCCTTCTTGGACCAAATTCAGGTAAAAACAACCTAGTTAGCCTAGGATAAGCTTTAGATCTAGGATTTAAATCCTTCCAAACTGCAAATTCCCTTAATTTCCTCATACAGTCAATATCCAACTTGTCTAGTAACTCTTTAAAAATTAAACTACAGAAAGCAACCTTAGATGATCCATACTCTTGCATCCAAACTCTCATAACATCTGAACTAATGAACCAATCAGAAGGTAGTGAATATTTACCTTGAAAACCCTTTTTGGTTGCAGCAGCAATATGCTTGACCCTTGATTTCTTCTCAGCAGGCTTATCTTTCTCTGGTTCTTCTTCAACATATTTCTTCTTGCCTTCCTTAGCAAATTTCCCCTTTTCTCCTTCATCTGGATTTTTCTTGTCTCCCCCTTTCTTCTTGTCTGAATTAGGCTGATCATCACCCTGTACTTTTGTCTCCTTCTATGGATCAACACTTGAACCTTCATCCCCTTTCTCTGTGTTAATCTTCTTTGCAGGAGGTGAATCTTCATGCAGACTCTGTGTCCCTTCTGAATCAGAGTCAGAAATTATGATCTTCTCCTTCTTGTTAGCCCACTTCTTAGATCTAGCAGAAGGCTTACCCTGTTGTTGAATCCTGGCTTATTTGCGCTCCATTGTGGAATTAGGGTTTTGGAAGAAGATTAGATTGGAAGAGAGAGAGCAGATAGACGTAGAAGACTAAGAGAGAATGAAGAGAATAGAGAGAAAATCCCTGACTTTCAGCTTAAGTAGGTTGAGAAAAGAGTTTAAAAAGGACTCTTCTAAAATCTACATGCAAAACATATCTAGCAGATATTTTAGGATATTTTAGAAAATTCTCTGAGTAATTCAAACATTATACAATTATCTAAAAAGATAAAATATAATATTTGGTGATCCATTTATTTAAGAAATTAACTACACAGATGTTTCAAGACCTTGGAGAACAATCTCAAGGCCTTGACATTTTTTGCAGTTTTAGAAATTTCAAAGCTTTGAACTATACTTTCAAGGCTTTGGAAAGTATAATCTCAAGGATTTGAGATTTCTATAAATAATCACAAGTAAGTACTAATACTCCCCCTAAACCAATGGATCCTTATTTAACATACCCACTTGAAGCCTTAGGGATGCAAACCTATCATCTGGCAAAGGTTTAGTGAAAAAATATCAGCAATCTGCATGGTAGTAGAAATAAAATATAGAACAACATCACCTTTTTCTGCATGATCTCTAAGGAAATGATGCCTTACATCTATATGCTTGGTTCTTGAGTGCTGTACTGGATTCATAGAGATTGAAATGGCACATGTATTGTCACAATTAATAGGCACATTTCTGAAATCATATCCAAGATCTCTAAGTTGTTGAGCAATCCACAACACATGTGAGCAACAAGCTCTAGCTGCAATATACTCAGCTTCTGCAGTTGATAATGCTACAGAGTTTTGCTTCTTGTAATGCCAACTAATTAGTTAGGAACCAAGAAACTGACAACATCCAGAAGTACTCTTCCTATCCACTTTGTATCCTGCAAAATCTGCATCTGAATATCCACTCAACATAAAGTTAGATCTTCTTGTATACCAAAGCCCCAAGTCTTTCGTTCCATTCAAATATCTAAAAATCCTCTTAAGAGTAGTTAAATGACTTTCCTTAGGATCTGCATGAGATCTTGCACACATGCAAACACTAATCATAATAGCAGGTCTACTAGCATTTAAGTACAGAAGTGATCCAATCATACCTCTATACTCCTTTTGATTTACACTCTTAGCATTTGAATCCTTGTCTAAGGATAGTGAAGAACTCATAGGAGTTTTGAGTGCCTTGGAATGTGTCACATTGTACTTGTTCAACAAGTCCTTGGTATATTTTCCTTGATGTACAAAGATTCCTTTCTTCATTTGTAAAACATGAAGTCCAAGAATGAAATTCAGTTCTCCCATTAGGCTCATCTCAAACTCCTGCACATTAGACTAGAGAACTCTTTTGAAAGAGCATCATTAGTAGCACGAAAAAGAATATAATCTACATAAATCTGAACTACTAACAAGTCAGTTTCAAGATGTTTTATGAAAAGAGTTTTATGTACAAGACCTATCTTGAAATTATTGTCAAGTAAAAACTTTGAGAGTCTGTCATACCAAGCCCTTGGATCTTTATTTAAGCCATAAAGAACTTTGTCTAATTTGTAAACATGATCAGGGAAGTTTCATCTTCAAAACGAGGAGGTTGAGCTACAAAAACATCTTTTTGTAAATAACCATTCAGAAAAGCACATTTGACATCCATTTGATAAAGCTTTATGTGTTTGTGAGATGAAAATGCAAAAAGTATTCTAATAGCTTCTAACCTGGAAACATGAGCAAATGTCTCCTCATAGTCTATACCTTCTTCTTGATTGTACCCTTGTGCCACAAGTCTGGCTTTGTTTCTTACCACTTTTCCATTCTCATCAAGCTTATTTCTGAACACCCATCTGGTTCCAATAACTGATTGCTCTTTTGTTCTAAGTATAGAATTCCATACCTTGTTTCTTTAAAATTCAGTCAGCTTACTTTGCATTGCAATGATCCAATCAGCATCTTCTAGTGATTCTTTCGCATTCTTGGGCTCAATCAGTGAAACAAAAGCACTAAAAGCACATAAGCTCTTTAACTGTCCTCTTTTCTGAGTTCCAGTAGTTGAATCAGATATGATATTGTCAGCTGGATGGTCTGCAAGATATTTAAACTTCTTTCTTGGTGACCAGGAATATGTTCCTTCAAGGCTTTGAGTTCTTAAAGCAGTAGAAGGAGCATCATAGAAAGTTTCAGTTTCAGTCTCAAGGCTTTGAGAGTTTGGCTCTGCAGGAGGTTCAAGGCCTTGAGATTCTACTGACTGATTATGTACTTCAGTTTTGCCTTTTTCTTCTTTCACAATGTCATCATCAGCCTCATGCTTGTTCAAATTAAGATCTGCAAACTTTCACTCAAAGAATCCTTAGTACTTTCATCAAAAAACACATGAATGATCTTTGCATCGCTTGTCACACGTAGTTATAAATTTTTGGTTATGTCCTTATTTTCCTCTTTGTTATTTATAATTTTGTTTGCACGTTTATTTTTATTGAGTCATCCCACCAACTTATCGAGAGACTCTCTTTACGGGAATGCGTTCCTATTTTACACACATACTTAATTTTCAAATCTAAAGTGTGTGCCTAGTTTTCTTACAAGAGTTGAGCTAGGTGTGAGCTAAACAAGCCGAACGTTCTTTTGTACGTCTTAGGTAGTCGCCAGCCCACCTCGTAGTGGCACACAGAACAACTGTGCGAGGATGCGTATGAGAGCACTCACTGCTTATAGATCTCACCCTGTAGGACAACTAGAAAACCCGTATTGAACCTTGGATTCTTTGATAACCTCTTGACTTAGGGTGACGATTCTTGGCCTTCATCATTGATTGTTTAGAATCACCGCCTTAGTGCGTCACGCGAGAGTTGTAGTTGAGGGGGTTCGATGATGGAGTGCTTCATGATACATTCTTGTGAGTCTTACACATCCCTTATGCTTCATTTGCTATTTACGAGGGAATGCGAGGGTGAGTGAGAGTAGGCTTTTACACTTCGGTGTGGCGGTGTTCCATGCCATTACAACATGGACACAGTTTTGGAGAGCCGTGAGTGCGTGACATCTAATACGCACGATTGGGTTGGAGGATTTATATTGGTGGATCGTGCTAGGTACCGTATTTCGTTCATCTTGGTGTAGGAGGTTTGGTTGGATTAAGCACGAGACTAATTTCTTTATCGACTACTTGAGAGGGGGCATGATTACAATCGAGTGTGGGGGTGTCGAGTTTTGATTGGGGACATCGAGATTGATCTTGCGAAGACTCCATCCCCACACATGTGCTTTGTTTGCGGCTTAGTTTGTGACACCATTGATTTCATCGAGTTAGGGGGAGATGAATTTACTTGTGATACGTATTCATCGGATTGATTATTTCCTCCCCCTTTCATCTTATTTTTGGCTTTTCTCTTGGAAGACCACTCGGGATTTGTGTTGCGGAAATTTTGGGAAATTTGAGAGATAAAAAAATTCAAAAAAAAAACGAGAAAGAAAATCAGAAAAAAAAAATGAGAGAAAAAAATGAGAGTTTAAATAAAGGAATAAATGGGAGCTTAATGGAAGAACGAGTGGAGGAGCAACTAGTTCACAACGGGAAGTTTCATCTTGTGCACTATTCACGACGGTGGCCGAGGAGATCGTTATTGTACTGGGGTTTGAGGGGATCGAGGGACGGAGATGGTGAGTTTCGGGTTCGGCTGCTATCATCGTGGTGAGGGTGTGCGAGATGTGGATTTATTGTGAGAATATGACGTCTTAGGACTTATACATGATTATTATCCTTTTGTCCCTAAGCCTCATTATTCTAACCCGTTAGCGGATTAGGAGCTCGAACCTTGAACGTGGCTTAGCCTAAAGTAGCCTCTTATTTTGTTGGCACACACGAAGAGCTAGTGCATTCTTGTACGTAGTAAGGCTAGGTTCTCTATACTAGCTAGGGGAGATTCTCGTTGTCGAATTTGGTTTCAATTCATGCCTTGTATCTAAATTTCTCATCTCTTCATGATAACCGGTTTAAGCTAACGGAGATTGCCCGAAATCGCAAAAGAAAAGTTTTTTTTTTTTTTTGTTATTTCAATACTTTCATTGTGAATATTGCATGTGCATATAGGTGCATTGTGAATAATCGAGTCATGTCGGCTAGTAAAAGGATGGTTTATGGTTTGGTATCTGACTCGGACTAGTATGCAATTGGTTTCGGACTTGTATGCAATGATTGGTGAAAGTATGCAATTGACGTAGGGAAGTTATGCAATGATGAATTGATTTTGTATGCAAAGTTGGATTGATTGTGTGATGTGAGAGGATTTTGGCTTGAGAGTTTGTTATGGCTTTGGGATTTTCTCGGGACGAGCAAAAGGTAGTGTGGGGTAGTTGATAACTCCGTTTTCGTAGTTATTTTATGCCTTATATTTCTACGTTTTGCGTGCTCAACATGGAGAATTTGGTGTATTTTGAGTGAATTATGCTAATATTTGATAACATGAGTTCATGAGCTTTACTTGTTGAATCCGGGCGTTCCTAATGATATTTTCAGCTTTTACTGTGATATGATCGCAGGTTGTATTTTTGTGTTGTGATTCACAGCAAAATAGGGCTTGGAGGTTCATGCGGGAGATGGAAACGAGCTTCGGAAGCACGGAACTCAGAGACAAAGTCCAAGAAAAAATGCAGGAAAAAGGAGTCTTCGTACGAAGACATCTTCGTACGAAGAGATTTTACTTGGACAATTTCCAGGGTGCTGAAATTCTCTTCCCAAACACAGCTGCAGTACTTACATAGAAAGACCTTCGTACAAAGAGGCAAAGTCTTCGCACGAAGAGAAAAGTCTTCGTACGAAGACATCGCAAAAAAGCAGGAATTTTTGGGGCTTTATGCAATTTGTCCCAACTTTGTAATATGATTATGGGAACGTATTTAAGAGTTTTAGGTCGTGATTTTCAATAGTTAGCAAGTATTTTGGGACGTCTTGGAGAGCTAGAAGCCATTGTCGGAGCTTAGGAGTGATTGGATCACTTCTTTTGATTCCTAAACTCTTTCTTCTTGCTATTTCTTGTTTATAAACATTAAACTCGTTGTTTTGAGTATGAGGTGTAGTAGCTAAACCCCTTTTTGCTGGGAATTCTCATGTGGTAGTTAGTCTTTGGTATGAACTTGATGTTTTGAGATCACGATTCACGTTTGGAACTTAATCGTTCTTGCGAGTATCTAACATAGGTTAGCTAAACTCCTTTATGTTTTTCTATTATTATGAGTAGTTTTTGTTAAATCTTTATTGTTCTTGCGAGTAGCTAACGTAGGTTCGATCTTAATTGGGATTCACGCGGTAACTCCGTGATTTCTAGTCGGTAAATCAAACTATTCACCTAGCTTATATCATTACTTGGTAACTCGGTAGTGTTGGTTAAACTACTCCGTGATCGTAAGTAGAATAATACACGTAATGCATGCTTAAAATTGGTTTAGGCTTGGTAACTCGGTTTACATTGAATTTAGGCATAGACAACTAGCTTGGTAACTCAGTGAGCTGTGTAGTGCTAGATTAATAATAGAAGACGTAATGGTGTTTCATGAATCAAATCATCACTCATATCATTCCTAGTGATCCCGAAGAGAATTCCCGGTATTTTGCCTCTTTATTAGTAAATTTATAAAACACTCTTTGTTAATCGTGAACCACTCCACTCGATTAATTAAGAATCTCGTTACTTTCAATTGAGTAGAATTTAGCAACACTAAATTGCGCTGTGCCCACATATGGTTAGAGTTAAAACTAATTCAGAACGAAGTCTCTAGGGTTCGATAACCCGGTTTTCCAGATTTTATTACTACACCGACAACTGTGCACTTGCAGTTGGAGCGTGTCAAAGGGGTAAGCGGGGGAAATGACATTACTAGTGATCCACAAGATAGTAGTGACATTCCGCCGCAACCGAGCAGTAGGGAAAATGTTACTGCTAGTGATTCACAAGTACAGGCTCGTCGTAGTGGGAAGGTTTCTCGTAAACCAGACATATATATGTACTTGAGAGAGTCTTTTGACAAGGTCTCTGATGAACATGATACTGATCCCAGTAACTATAATGAAGCTGTTGGAAGTACGGATGCAGAAAAGTGGAAAAAGGCTATGATTCATTAGATGGAGTCTATGTACTCCAATCAGGTCTCGGATCTTGTTGATCCAACAGATGGGGTAAAACCCATCAGGTGTAAGTGGATTTACGAGAAAAAGAGAGGGGTAGACGGGAAGGTTGAAACCTTCAAAGCAAGGCTTGTTTCGAAAGGTTTTACTCAGAAAGAAGGGATCGACTATGAGAAAACTTTTTCGCCAGTAGCCATGATTAAGTCTATCAGGATTCTCTTGTCCATTGCGGCTCATTTCGATTACGAAATTTGGAAACTGGATGTCAAGACAGCTTTCCTTAATGGAAGTTTTGATGAGTGCATTTATATAATGCAACAAGAAGGATTTGTAGCTAATGACCAGGAGCATAAGTTGTGCAAGCTTAAGAGGTCTATTTATGGACTTAAGCAGGCATCTAGGTCATGGAACATCCGTTTTGATCAGGAAATCAAATATGTTGGTTTTGATCAATGTCTGGATGAGCCGTGTGTGTACAAGAAGTGTAAGGAAAATGGGGTGGTATTCTTGATACTTTACGTTGATACATTGCTCATTGAAAATAATGTGGGTGCTAGTGTGCGGGTATAGTTATCAAGTAAAATATGGTATGAAAGACTTCAGAGAAGGAGCATACGTTCAAGGGATCAAGCTTATGGGAGATCGGAAAAATAGGATGTTGGTCTTTGATACTGTTCTTGCAAGGTTTAGCATGCAAGATTCCAAGAAAGGGTTGATCCCTTTCAGACATGGAATCAGTCTAACCCTGGCTGAGAACATTGGACTGCGGTAAAACATATATTGAAGTACCTAAAAAAGGACTCGAGACTATATGTTGGTTTACAATGAAAATAGTCTTGTACCCATCGATTACACAGACTCAGATTTTCAGTCAGATAGGGATTCCAGGAAGTCTACCTCTAAATATGTTTTCACATTAGGAGGTGAGCCATTAGTTGGAGGAGCATCAAGCAATCTTGCATTGCTGATTCCACCATGGAAGCTGAATATGTGGCTGCTTCGGAAGCTGCTAAGGAAGATGTTTGGCTCAGAAACTTTCTAATGGATCTTGGAGTGGTACCGAGTGCACAACCGGCTATGACACTTTATTGCGATAATAGCGATGAAGTTGCAAACCCAAGGGAACCAATAGCTCACAAGAAAGGAAAACACATAAAGCGTAAGTATCATTTGATTAGAGAATTCGTGCACGGAGGCGATGTGGTAGTGATGAAGATTGCATCAGCGGATAACCTGGCAGACCCATTTACGAAGAGTTTGACATGTAAGGCTTTTGATGGTCATGTAGAGGGAATTGGTTTGAGGTGTGTTGATGCATGGCTTTGAGTCTTAGTGGGAGATTGTTGGATTAAATACTAAAAGCCATGACTTTTGTATTGGATTATATGAATTTGATATTTATGAGAATGGTTTTGGGCAATGATTTTGCATTATATATAATTATTGTGAATAGTTCTCTATTGTTCTACATAGTAGAAGATCTGGTGTGTAGAGTCTAGCTTACACGCAGAAGATCTTATCTTCGGTTCTTGTGGAATGAAAGTTGGGAGTTCACAATCTAGATGGAATTAGACAAACCATCAGAACGATTGTAGCACATTTTTTTAGTAGGTCTGTCTTGGCTACAGGAAACAGTATAGTTCATATTATAGTTTCAACTCTATGTGCTAGTATACTTTGTGTATATTGAACAAGACCAAGTTGAGATCATTGTCTTTGTACTGACATAATAATACAAGCTAGGTCTCATGGTTATTATGATTACTTATGCTCTTAATCCTTAGATAGTAAATGTGCACATGTATTTAATAGTTATTGCTTTGACAAGTCAAGTGAGTGAGATTCCTATAGATTCAATAACCTCGATGAGTTGGGTGATACTATTGAGTCGATGGTGTCAATTGATATATCCAAGGAATCCATGTCCCGGTAATGAGATTGATGATATCCCCTTGATGAAGCTTATAAGTTTTGATTATGTCAAACCCTATGATAACTCCACATTATGAGTTATATTCGTCTAGGATTCACCACCGTTTTGCGTGTTCTTCGAGTGATTTACTTGAGAAATTGACCAATTCTTAGACATTTTGAGCATACTTGAGTATTTGGACTTCATCGTGTAATCCGAGCCTTTTCTGCATGTTTTATGCTTTATTTGTCGCACTTGATCTTCCGGTATTTTTTCGTGTTTTGGATTTCAAGAACCGAAAGCTTGTAGTGCGTATTTTGGAGCGGAAGCGAACTTCAGAACATAGGAAATTCAAGGAACGCATGAGAGAATGGAAGAAGAAGAGGAGAAAAAGACTTAGCCAAAATTTCAAGAGGACTGAAAAAGAAGCAACTCACTGGAAGTAGAGGATCACAAATTGTGATCACAAGATCAAGTGCAAGACCAAGTTGAGGATCAACGTGAACTCCAAAAGATGATCCTATGATCATAAAAGGTTATCCTAGGATCACAAATTCTGATCGCAAGACCACAATTGAATCTGAGGTGGGTAAAAAGGGGTTTTAAGTGTTATTTTTAAAAAGTTAAAAGAAGGGGAACGTGGGTTTCATTAAGAGACGACCTAGGGCTTTCTTCTTGGCCATTCACGCACCTTGGAGGAAGAAAAAAGATAGAGAGCAAGATTGAAGGCGAAGATCATCAATATTTGAAGATTATTCATATGATTTCTCATATCTCTTCCCCTCTTTGTTTGTTTTATGGAGATTTTGAGTTTGATAAACTATTTCATGTCTAGCTAAACTCTCTCTAAGCTAGGAAATTGATGGAGAAATAGGGTTTTGTTAGTATTTTTCCGGATTGATGACTTGATTCATGTTTATGCATAAATCTAGTTTATGTTCTAGTTAGCTCGTTTGTTCTTGTGCTTTATTCTTAGTATTCTTGGCTTGATCACCCTTAGGGTACTACATGTTGAGATAGTTGCACGAAAGGGAACTAATCGAGACGCGTTAAAGAACATAGTGAGTAATCTTGTAGTTCTTTGAGACCGAGAGGAGATAAGAACTTGATTAACCAAGTGGGGGTTGTTTCAGTTGGGATTGGCTAGGACTTAGTGAAAACGGTGGACCGATAGGACCCAGTGAGCGAGCTTAGCAAGCCAGCTAGAACGTAACAGTAGACGGAGGTGGACCGACAGGACCCAATGTCAACTGAAACGCAGATTCATGTGATATCGACAAAAGAGCGTGATGAGTGTAACCCTGTATAATTAGACATAAATAGAGTGTTTCAAGCGTAATCCACAAATTGCTAAGAACCCTAGGACCATTGATTGCCTAGTTCTCCTCCATAATCGTATTCAATTACAATCATTCTCTTAAAATAGAAAAATCATACAAAAACAGTTACCTTAGTTGTTATTTAATTTTAAGTCGCTTGTTTGTGGGCGACAAACTTTCGAAATCAAACCACCTTTTACCGGTTACTTAAGTATCTTCCAATTGATTCTTAATTAGCTAATAGTCGTCTATTTCCCTTGGGTTCGATACTGGGAGTCGTAAAATACTCCACTTACTACTTGACCGTATACTTGCGTTTAAGCGCATTAAGAATTCGCGTCAAGTTTTTTGCGCCGTTGTCGGGGACTTAAACGGTTTATTAGTTTGGTTAATAATTAATTTAGGATACTTCTTTTAATTTCTTTTTGTTACTATCAGTTTACCTCACGGGTGTGCTAGTGTTGTTTTCTCATGTAGCTATGGCGGAAGGTCAAGCGCAGACTAGCCTCACCACAGAGCAGCTACAACCTTTGGTGGCTGAAGCTGTAGAGAAAGCACTGGTAGCAGCATCTAGACCGCGCCCGACCTCAATGCCATATAATCCTTCAGGGAAAGAAATAATCCATGCATTTGAGGCGGATCTTAAAGGAAGGGAGCCAGCAATTGTGGTGCCACCAATTCAGGAAGAAACCTTCTGTCTCAAGCTGGGCACAATTTAATTTGCTTAGGACCAGTGCACTTTTTCTGGGACAGACAAGGAAGACCCACATGCATTCATTGGGACATTTCAGAGCCACTGTGGGCTAATCCGATATAGTGGGGTCACATCTGAAGCGCTCAAACTGATGCTCTTTCCTCATTGTCTCAAGGGAGTTTCTATGGATTGGCTGGACTCTATGCCATCTTGTTCAATCAAAACGTGGGAAGAGTGTGTCGCACAGTTCATTAGTAAGTTCTATCCTATCTCAAGTGTGATTTAGCTTCAGAATGAGATTTGGATGTTCAGGAAAAAGCAGGATGAATCACTTATCAAAGCATGGGAGCGCTTCAATAATTTGCTACGTAGATGTCCTAACCATGGTATTGACAAGCGGCAGTTAATCCAGGTCTTCTATGATTCACTTCGACAGCCCAATAGAGACAAGATGGATATAGAAGCTGGGGGAAACTTCTTATTTAATTGCGATCAGAAAGGGGCATATGCATTGATGAGATGCTTGGTTCAGCAAGAAGAGAGCATGGATTACCAGTACAGGCAAAGGGAAATGGTAAGAGATGAAAAAATGGATTATGACACTGTTCAGGTGAACGCAATGGAGGTAGTGCACGATATAAATGGTCCAGAGATGCATCATCATCAGCCATTACCATCTTCAGAGTTGACCGAGATGACAGGAATAATAAATACGATGTCCCATCACATGATGGACATGTCCACAAAGATCAACTCTATTGCAGTTTCACCACAGGTGGCTCAAGCAGAAATCAAGGATCTTAAGGAACAACTTGAACGAAGAGCACTGGGAAATTTTTTTGACACATCTGAGGGACATGCTCTAGCCATCACTACTCGTAGCGGTATTGCACTTAAGGAACCTCCATACCCGAGTCATGCTAGAGCATAAGCATCAAAAGCAAAAGAGCATGAGGTCTTCGATTCTGTGATGACTCCTGTCATGGTCCCCCAATCAAAGGGCATGACTCCACCAGACGAGGAGGATCATAGTGAGGTACCACTTTCATCTTCTCCTTCTTCTTCAGAACTTCCATACCCATTACGTACTAGGAAGAAGAAGGATGATTCAGAAGAATACAGACGCTTTTTGAATGTCTTCTCTAAACTGCATATCAATATCCAATTGATTGAGGCATTTCAAAAGATTTCTAAGTATGCTCGATTTATTAAGGATGTGGTCCTTGGAAAGAAATCAGTGGATGAGTTCCTGAGAGTGAACCTAAATGAACCGGTTAGTTCATGTGTTGTGCATGGGCTGCCTAAGAAGAAGAAGGATCCAGGTATTTTCTTCATTGAAGCTACATTGGGCGATGCCTACACTGGAAGAGCTCTCTGTCATCTAGGAGCGAGCGTGAATTTGATGCCGTTGTCGGTATCCAAAAAGTTAGGTGTGAGGGAGCCCCTGAAAACCTGGATAACTCTCCAGTTTGCAGCTAAATCGTCCAAGAGAGCATGTGGGATGATAAAAGATGTGCATGTGAGAGTTAAGAGCCTGATAATTCCAGCTGACTTCGTCATACTAGACATGCCAGTGGGTGATGTACCTATAATTCTCGGTAGGCTGTTCTTGGCGACTGGTTGTACTCTCATTGATGTAGAGAATGGGGAGCTGATAATGAGGGTACATGGAGACTTTTCGGGTCTTCAAACCGTCACCCCAGTGTTCATGGGAGTATCAGCCAGGGGTGCCATTTGCTGTACAAGTGACGCGCCAAATCCCAGATTTGTCGCAAGGGGATCCACCTGACTACTGGGAAAGAAATAAGCCATCAGCAGTGCACGCCCAAGAAGCAGTGCTTCAAATCCAACACAGCAAAGCTAAGCTGGAAACGGCACAATGTGCCAGACCACCCTCGTGAGGTGGAAGAGGTAAGAGGGTCGGACCGTCGACTGTAAATTACAAGCGCTTGTTGGGAGGCAACCCAACGTATTTTCATTCTTTAGTATAGGATGTGTGTTTTTGAATACTGCCGTGTGTGTTTTTAATACAGTTTTGTTATCTAAGGGGTGAGAGTGTGAGAATCTGACATTTTAATTGAGTCGTGGCAGAAATATAGGTTGGATCCGGACTCCCCTTCTTGATGCGTGCAAAGAGGAAACACAGACAAACCGATAAAGCGACATAATGATCACGAAATTTGAGGTCATGAATTCTAAAGTTTACTCCGGAAATTTTGAAGTCACTTTTGCGAAATCAGAACGTGCGCGAAACGAGCTTTCCGATGGTATATAATATGCGTGCATCGAAGTCCGGAGGCTTAAACTAGAAGAGAAAGAAGAAAAAGAAGAAGAAGAAAAGAAAAAGGAAAAAGAGCGGCTGATACTTAGAAAAAAAATTGGAGGAGCATTTTTGTGCACCCCACTGTAATTGCAAGATCAAAAAATGTGATCATGTGAGTACAATTATAAGCGCACGATCAGCTTCTCCCTCACCCTTTATTCATTTAAAAGGGGGAAGTTCTGTCTTTTGGCAATTAAGTGAAAAAAAAAGAAGATTAATACACTGAATCAGCGCATAGAGGCGGACGCCTCTGGTTTTCAGACCAACGCAACAAACTCAGAACGAAGAAGACCCACGCAGAGCCCTACTGATCGGAAAGTCACCATATTTAGACGGCGTTTGGTGGGTTTTGTTCGGCATAGCATCGCCGGCGACATAGAGGCAGAGGGATCTTTTGTTCAGACCCGCGACAGCGTCTCACGAACATAGGCGACCTTCAAGAATTTTATTGATCGGTAAGATCGTCGAAAATCTCCTGGTTTTCGGTGGGTTTTGTTCGGCGAATCAGCACCGACGAACTGGGGGGTGATTCTGAAATCTGGCAAGGTAAGCTTGGGGGATCTCCTCCTTTTTTTGCGGCACTGCCATGGCTTCTTTGTGGGTCACGGTTTCAAACTGAATCAGGGTAGATTCAAACTCTGTTCTTCGCTGCTTCTACTGGTTTGAGCTTCATGCCGAATTCAATGGCGGCCTTGTGGTGGATTGATTCGGTGTACTGTTGTTGCTGGTTTGTTTCAGTAATCGGGTCTGTTGGAGGTCGTGGCTGTGATGTTGGTCAGCAGGTGGGTTAATCGGTTTTCATGGAGGAAATGGTTGGATTTTTTAGCGAATTGTGGTGGTTGCTGGTCTGGTGATTAGGAGCAGTGGCGGACCTAGGGGGTGGCCGGCGGGGGCCGCGGCCCCTCCAAAGTCTGGAAATTTCACAAAATACCCTTGTGTTTTCTTGAATTGTTATACAAAAACTACATCTTAGCCCCTACCAAACATAAAATGTATGTTTACTTCTCTTTTAAATTAAAATTTTTAACTTTGAAACTCTCGTAATATAGGAGCATAACATATGTTGGCCGCCGCAAGGTCAAAATCCTGTGTCCGCCACTGATTAGGAGGGTAGGCTGGAGGTGTAATGGTGGTTATTGGGTCAGTTGTGTGAAAGGTGTAGGCAGTGGAGAAGCTAGGGTTTTACTCAAACAAAATTGCCAATTCGTTCTGAACCAGTTGGAATTAGAGCAAACTGTTTGCGGGATTGTAACGGGGACAACGTGGAGAAGCCGTTGAGCTAAAAATCTCACATCGCGAAAGTTATCGAAAAATCGGTCGACCGTACGACCCTTCTTGACTGATTTTGTCGATCAAGCTCGGTACAAATGGAACTCCAGGGCTTCAGGTATAACTAACTCTCTATTTTACTTGAGTTTAGGAACTTGCATAGGATTTGCTGAATTGCTTTCTGAATTTGTCTGAAATCTGTACGTAATTGCTCAATTTTGTCTACATGCCTTGTCACGTGCACGTAGCAAAGATAATCTCTAAATTTGAACTGCCACTTTCTTGTGCATTGACACCGTTTAGAAGAGAGAGGAGAAAGGCGCCTGAGTATGACTGTAGGACGAGACAGAAAGTAGTTGAGGCATAGGATGTCGATGATCCTGAGTAGATTCACCGCACCTTGCGTTAGAATTGCCGAGTCCTCTTGATTTATACCTAAATTCGTTGAGGACAACGACGCAGTCTAGTGTGGGGGGATTTTTAGTCTTGACTAGCCAGCCTGTGTCTGCATTAGCTTGTCACATGTAGATTGTTAGTTCGTATTGTGTCGTATTCGTGGTCCATGTCGTGTCTATTTGTAGTGTCGTATAGTGATGTATTAGTAGCGTATATATGTGTGAGTTGTTTTATTTTGCACGTTTATTTAATTGAGTCCACCTACCCCAAATGAGGCAGTTTCGAGTCTTCTTTCGCGTCTGGCCTTCATATAGAGTTGGAATTAGTGAAAACAAAAAATTTAAAAAATGAAAAATTCATAAAAATAAAAAATTAAAATTTTGAGGAAGGGCAAAGGAAAATAATTCGAATGTGGAGAGAGCTCAGTGATGAATGTGCGTGAATGACTATGTAGAACTGCGCGTAGGTGTGTGGAAACCAAGAAATCTAACCCGAAATTGAGAACCCCTTAGAATGCATAGAGAGAGTTCGTATTTTGGGTGGCGAAGCCATTTTAAACTTAACTGAAAATTTTGAATCGGAAAGTGTGTGTTGTTTTTGAGACATTCAAGTAGTTAGCCGATAGTGCATGACCACCGTCTTAGGTAGTCGACAACCCCTCCTCGTAGTGGAAACGGAACAGTCGTGCGAGTGAGTTTTATGGGGGCCTCACGTCCCGTCTCACAGCCAATGTCCACTTAGTTAGCCCCATTGATCCGTTCACCCCTTTATTCGTCACTTTTACGCCTAGGAGCCATTCATTGTGAATTCAATCACTTGTTAATTAGGCCTTTTCCTATGAGTCGTGACAGAGGGAGTGAGTGAGGGAGGTTCGATGAGGGAGTGCACTTCATTACTTATATTGTGGATTTGATATTCTGTCGTTCCACGAATTCACTTTCATCTTTTGGTGTTGCGGAGGATAGGATGGGTACTGGCACGCATTCACATTACATATTCGACTATTGTGAGAGAGATTGGGCTTCATTTAGTGTGGGGGATTGGTGATTTCTTCACAAAGTTCAGCATCTACTTCAGTTACCATCCCCACCAGATTTTACGAGATTCTAGACTACTCGGATTTACGTCTTTAGTGATATTTTGTTTTGTATTGTAGTTTGTTTATGTATATGAAAAAAAAGAAAAAATAAATAAAAATATAAAAAAAGAAAAATGAAAAAAAAAGAAAAAAAAAAGAAGAAGAGATGTGCTTGTTTTTGTTTTAGTTTGGTTCCTTTAGCTGAGTAGTTTCGTTGAATAAAAATCTGAGTACTAGCTTTGATCACTTGTGCTTCTTCACGATATTGGCCGCGAGAACGGCGTTACACCGGTGGTGAGGGAATCGAGGGCCGGAGTTGTGAGATATGAGCTTGATATTCATTCATCGTGGTGAGGGAGTGTGAGGATGGGGTTCTTGGTGAGAATTGTCACGACAAGTAGGACTGCGCTTCTAAAAAGCCTATCCTACCGTCCCTAAGCCTTCAACCGAATAAACCCTGTTGAGATTAAAAGCTCGGATGGTGCAATAGGCTAGGCTAGGATGTCTCTACGTTTTCGGCGCACATGAGAGGTTAGTCACTTGTAGAGAGAGACTTTAAACTTTCTATGCTTTCTAGGGGGGTTTCAAGTTGAGAAACATAAGTCTCACTCGGTTTGCGCATATTTACGTTGCGTGTTTTGTGATTTGATTTTACTGAGAGCTTGATGACACGCCCGTTCGAATGATTTGAGATTGCCCGATCTCACCCAAAAATATAAAAAGTTGATGTTTATGTATATTTGTGTTTGTGTAGGATTGAGTCATAGCTTGCATTTGCATCATATCGTTGCATTGTTGAGTCATATTTTGTTATTGAGTCGGCTACTAAAGATGTGTATGTAACGGTGTTTCGAAAAGTATGCAATTGGCTAGACTTGTATCATGTTGGTGGTGGAGGAAGATGTGAGAATATGGTTGGATTTTGATTTGTTGCTCGGGACGCGCAATAGGTGAGTGTGGGGGTATTTGAAAACTCCACATTGGGATTTATATTCGTCTAGGATTCACCACCGTTTTGCGTGTTCTTCGAGTGATTTACGTGATAGATTGACCAATTCGTAGACGTTTTGAGCATACTTGAGTATTTGGACTTCATTGTGTAATCCGCGCGTTTTCTGCATGTTTTATGCTTTATATGTCGCAGTTGATCTTCCGGTATTTTTTCGTGTTGTGGATTTCAGGAACCGGAAGCTTGTAGTGCGGATTTTGGAGCGGAAGTGAACTTCGGAACATAGGAAACTCAAGGAACGCATGAGAGAATGGAAGAAGAAAAGGAGAAAAAGGCTTAGCCAAAATTTCAGGAGGACTGAAAAGAACAACTCACTGGAAGGAGAGGATCACAAATTGTGATCACAAAATCAAGTGTAAGACCAAGTTGAGGATCAACGTGAACTCCAAAAGATTATCCTATGATCACAAAAGGTGATCCTAGAATCACAAATTGTGATCACAAGACCACAATTGAATATGACGTAGGTAAAAGGGGGTTCAAGTGTTATTTTTAAAAAGTTAAAAGAAGAGGAACGTGGGTTTCATTAAGAGACAACCTAGGGCTTTCTTCTTGGCCATTCACGCAACTTGGAGGAAGAAAAAAGCTAGAGAGCATGATTGAAGGCGAAGATCATCAAGATTTGAAGATTATTCGTTTGATTTCTCATCTATCTTCCCCTCTTTGTTTGATTACGGACATTTTGAGTTTGATAAACTATTTCATGTCTAGCTAAACTCTCTAAGCTAGGAAATTGATGGAGAACTAGGGTTTTATTAGTATTTTTCCGGATTGATGACTTGATTCATGTTTATGCTTAAATCTAGTTTATGTTCTAGTTAGCTCGTATGTTCTTGTGCTTTATTCTTTGTATTCTTGGCTTGATCACCCGTAGGGTACTACTTGTTGAGATAGTTGCACGAAAGTGAACTAATCGAGACACGTTAAAGAACATAGTGATTAATCTTGTAGTTCTTTGAGACCGAGAGGAGATAAGAACTTGATTAACCAAGTGGGGGTTGTTTCAGATGGGATTGGCTAGGACTTAGTGAAAACGGTGGACCGACAGGACCCAGTGAGCGAGCTTAGCATGCCAGCTAGAACGTAACTGTAGACGGAGGTGGACTGACAGGACCCAAAGTAAACTGAAACGCAGATTCATGTGATATCGATAGAAGAGCGTGATGAGTGTAACCCGGTATAATTAGACATAAATAGAGTGTTTCAAGCGTAATCCAGAAATTGCTAAGAACCCTAGGACCATTGATTGCCTAGTTCTCCTCCATAATCGTATTCAATTACAATCATTCTCTTAAAATAGAAAAATCATACAAAAACAGTTACCTTAATTGTTATTTAATTTTAAGTCGCTTGTTTGTGGGCGACAAACTTTCAAAATCAAATCACTTTTTAACGGTTACTTAAGTATCTTCCAATTGATTCTTAATTAGCTAATAGTCGTCTATTTCCCTTGGGTTCGATACTCAGACTCGTAAAATACTCCACTTACTACTTGATCGTATACTTGCGTTTAAGCGGTTTAAGAATTCGCGTCACCCTGCAGGTAGATTACTTGGTAATCTGGACATATCAAATAAGTTAAGTGGTAAGGATCAAGGAATTGGGAAGATGTCAATTAAATGAATTAGTCAGTAATTAATTTAATCGACGTATATTAATCTTAATATGGGGAGATAATAAGTATTTAATAACAGGAGCTCGAAATATTAGGTTTTTAGAAAATGGACAGGAGTGCAATAATAGTTATTTAGTGGTACTAACTGTTATTAACTTTATTCGGGCTAGGTTCGGGTGGAACCAGAAACCCTAATAAAGTTAGGAGCCTGATTCGTATTTTCTCCTACAGGTCCCTCCCGTAGCCTATATAAGTTTCCTTAGTCTTCTGAATTCGTATGCTTCAGATACACACTGAAATCTAGGGTTTCGAGAGTGAGAGCAATTCGTCTGGAGACCAAGAAGGATTCTGGAAGCAGCAAGCCCACACTTGCATCCAGGAGGAACTTCAGGAATACGAGAAAAGATCCGGAGTGATTTAGACCTACATCGACTAGCTAGGATGCAGATACGAATCCTAATTCCGCCTAGTAGGGTTATGGCGTTCTTGTTGATAAACAAACAAGTTTTTAATCGGTATAGCAGACATGCAATCGAACTGGTCCAAGTATTCGCCTCCCTCCATTTACATCACCCAATTTGTTACCGTTTTCTGTCTTATTTTACGTAGGATTTGCCTTAACTTTATAGCTTTTCTTCTCATTTTTGACCTATTTAGCATATTACGATAGTGGTAGTACGAGAGCGTTTTAGTGTTTTCACCTATTTGTGCTTTAAATGATTTATTTTATGTAAATTTCTTTCCACCGTGTAATCTCGGGTTGTGTTAATGTTTTTCAGGAATACAGGCGGAGAAAGGAGCATAATGGAGGAAGTGAAAGCATGGAAAGGTGCTTTGGAAAGCACAAGATGAGCAAAGAAATGAAGCAATAACTAAGAATCAAAACATGGAGTTAAGAAGAAGAAGAATTTTCGAAGCTAACACGTGACTACCCTGTTGAGCATGACGCCACCATGGTGAGAGAATTTTTAGCGCAAAACAGTAAAGAACCCTATCATGGCGAGCATAAAGCCACCACGACTTTCAACAATAAAACATTTTTTATATTCCATATAACTGAACATCGTATATGTATATATGGAGTCTGATACGGCTTAACCGTATCTTCGCGTCAGAGGGTGGAGCGGGCCGTGCTCGGGCAGTGTTTAGCCTTGTTCGATGCGGGCCGTGCCAATTTGACACGCAGGTCGGCCCGTATTGCCACCATGAAGTAGACAGCACTATATTAATCTCCCAATGTTCTCACACAAGCAACAAATTGAAAACAAAACTGCCAAGAAGTAATTGATCAAACCAATTCTTGTTGGTCACTAACCGAACAAATTAAGCTGACCCTAATGAAGTCATTAGAAGTAGGACTTGTTAGATTTCTTGGACTGCGTGAAATCTTCCGAGTAAGAAATTAATGAAGGGGAAGTGAATTCGACATACTTCCAGTCATTGCCACAAGAAACACAAAATTCAGTTAAGTTACAAACCAATGTTACTTAGCAGTAACCTTATAAAGCCTTAAAACTCTAGCTACTGCTGTCCGAACAACTTCAATATTCGTTATTTTTGCCTTTTCTCTGAGGTCGGCTTCTTGTTTAGCCCAATTGTTTATCTTTTTTTTTAGAAGCAGTCCTCTCAGTGATCCAAAAACACAAGATAAGCAAAGAAATGGAGCAAGAACTAAGAAGCAAAACATGGAGTTAAGGAGAAAGAAGAATTTTCGAAGCTAACACGCGACTACCCTGTTGAGCATGACGCCACCATGGTGAAAGAATTTTCAGCGTAAAACAGTAAAGAACCCTACCATGGTGAGCATCACGCCACCACGACCGTCAACAAAAAAACATTATACTCCATAACTGATTATCATATGTAGTCGAAGTAAACCCGGCCCGTTAAATTGAACTGTCTAGGATTAGTTTTCTATTTAATTAGTTTATTTTAATCATTTAAAGAAGAAATTAATCGTGTCGTGTTTTATTTTCGTTTTTAGCGTGTGTTAGCGTATTGTGTGTGCCCAAGTGATAGCAGTTGAGCTATCAGAGTTTAAGTTATATATCACACTCCACAGGAACTCAAGTAGACATCATGTAGACATCATGGTGAGAGCGGGCGGGGCCGGGCCGTTTTAAGGACGGGCTAAAGGAGAGCGGGCTGGGGGCGGGCCGTGTCGGAGGGCAGAGTGAGCCGGGTACGGGCTGGGTCCGGAATTCGAGAAGCTTGGCACTTGCTGCGTTGTATGGGGGCGAGTTGTGGACGGGCCGTGTCGGAAGGGCCGTTTTTGTGCGGGTCGTGTATCGTGTCGGAGGGTGGAGCAGGCCGTGCTCGGGCTGTGTTTAGCCTTGTTCGGTGCGGGCCGTGCCTATTTGACACGCCGGTCGCCCTTATTGCCACCATGAAGTAAACATCACTGTATCAATCTCCCAATGTTCCCACACAACGAGCTCGGCAACAAATTGAATACAAAATTGCCAAGAAGTAATTGATCAAACCAATTCTTGTTGCTCAATAACCGAACAAAGCCGACCCTAATGAAGTCGTTAGATGTAGAACTGTTAGATTTCTAGAGACTATATGAAATCTTCCAAGTAAGAAATTAACGAAGGGGGAATTGAATTAACCGTACATCCTTTCAAAATTATGGTTAAATTTTCTAAGACACTGGCAATTTTAGGTACTGAAGACCAAATTTATATAGTAATAACCTTATAAAACCCTAAAAACAAGTTGCCAAAATCTCTAGCTACTGCTGTCCGAACCACTACAATTTTCGTTATTCTTTACCTTTTTTGTTTTTTCTGAGGTCTACTTCTTGTTTGGCCTACTTTTTTATCTTCTTTTTTTAGAAGCAGTACTCTCGGTGATCGAATCCGGAGCGTTCAATCTTCTGGAAGTTATAACGAAAGAAAAATTCTCACCGCGTCTAAACATCCACAGTGTGATCCAATCTATTTCTGCTTTGAAGTTTTTTTCTGTGCAAAACGCCAGCAAACCACTAGTAAGCACCCGGGATTTGGTAGTCCATAACTTGAAAACCATGGGAAACACTTTACCGTTGACATCATAAACGCTCACGTTCAAACCGGTCATGTCTAGTTCGTAATTGGCTGGCAGTAATGGCTTCAAATAATTGTCGAAGTCGCTTTTGTGGATCATCAACCGGCGTTGGTTGTCATCTATGTCGCTCTTGGTCAGCTGTTTCTCAAACGGGAAGCTGCAGTACTCTTCTTTTATTATGCCTTCCAGGGCCTTCACGGGCGGTAACCTTGGAAGACAACCTCGTGGAGCTGGTTTTGAGTTTTCGGACTCAAAACTCATTAAACTGGTTACCTTTACACGGCTAGTTCCCTCTTCTTCATGCTTATCGAGCTCAATTATGGCTTTTTTGGTTATGTGTTCACGCAACCCCATACAATGTTTTGAGCAACGTTCAGAATATTGGTTAGGTTCTTCGGGTTTGTCGGCCCCAAACCTCTTTAAACGGGCTCTCCTTATCAGACGAGCAGAATCTGCTTCTTCCTTTTCGACCCCAACACGAGCTTTTCTGCATTCAGGTACAGGATAAGGGATTACAACACCTATTTCGGCTGCTCTTGTTGGATTAACTTGCTTTCGTCTTCTTACCCTCCTCGAATTGGCCACTTCCGAGACTGCTCGCGCATCAATTATCGTCGATGTTGCCGCTACAGCGGAATAAAGCTGCTGGTGGTCGTTCATGGTGGTGGTTTTTTTGCATCAAGAATGAGCAACAAAAACCTTTGCTATCTGTATTAGTTGTGATGAACTAATACCCTTCCTTGTTACTCATACTATATATATACAGGTTCATTACTGAGTGAAGTTGACCAAGAGTAGAAGACAAATTTGGAAACTTTAAGGATTGATTTTCCTAAATTTGATTCCCAGTAAATTTTAGAAATATATTTACGCCTGGTTTTGCTAGAATAAGTAAAACCCTTTTTCTCAAAAATAAATAAATAAAAAAGTAAAACCCTCGACACAAAACCCTCGACACACACTTGTGATTTCATTGTTTTATGTATGCCCTGGATACAGTACTGAAAAAGATATTCTGTTACATAAATCGTAAGAATAAAAGACTAAAATACCCCTATGTTTTAACATATTATCAATTTTCGTCGAGAATTTTCTGCTTTGCCCTCGAGTATGGGCACCACCACCCAAATCCTGCCACCACCGTTGCCGCCGCCACCAACACCCACCGTCATTCCACCTAACCTCTCTCTACAATTTCCGTATAGATGATCTGGAATCACTTAACCACCCAACTTACCACCCACGCCTCTTCTCTATCTATCATGCAACAATAAGAAGAGCCTTACTTCAACACCTCCACATTCAAATTAGACCCCGTTCATCAATCTGAGCCTTTCATCGGACTTAAAAATCGAACCATAATCTTTCGAGTGAAATCTGAAATATGAACTAACACCCAGACATTGAACAACATAAATTAAAGGGAAGTCCCTAAATGGAATAAACTAACCCTTAAAATGAACCCTCAAAAACTGAAAACAATCCCTCAAATTGAAAGAAGTCGAACCATAATCTCGCGATTCGCAATTATTTTCTCATTGATAACCATACTTCTCGTCAATCAGGTACAGGAAAAGGGATTACATCACCTATTTGTAATACTCCATAACTGAACATCGTATATGGAGTCTGAAGTTATACTCTCTCTGTCACATAGTTTTAGTCCCCTGATCTATTTTGGTATGTCCCAAAAACTTTGTCAACTTTACTTTTTTTAGCTCATAGTAGTGTAGTTTCTTTAGTTTACCTTCAAAAAGTAAACGTGATATCATCAAATAATTAAAAAGTCGATGAATTTGAGTAATTGACGTGGAAAATAGTTGGCGAGGTTGTAATGATTATATGTCCTGTTAAGGAAACTAGAATTATGGGATGGGAGAGTATTTCACAATCTACATGAACTTAAGTAGACTGCAGTATACGTTCCCACACAAGGAGCTCCGCAACAAATTGAAAACAAATTGATCAAACCAGTTCTTGTTTCTTACTAACCGGACAAAGCTTACCCTGATGATGTCATTAGAAGTAGCACTTGTTAGATTTATAGGACTATATGAAATCTACCGAGTATGAAATCAACCAAGGGGGAAGGGAATTCAACATATACCTCCTTTCAAAGACACGAGCAATTTAGGTTCTGAAAACCAAAATTATATAGCAATTTAGGTACTGAAAACAAGTTGCAAAACTCTAGCTACTGCTGTCCGAACCACTTGTATATTTGTTACTTCTTGTCTTTTTTCTGAGGTCGGCTTCTTGTTTGGCCTTCTTTTTTATCTTCTTTTTCTAGAAGCAGTACTCTCGATGATCGAATTTGGAGTGTTCAATCTTCTAGAAGTTATAACGAATGAAAAATTCTCACCGCGTCTAAACATCCACAGCGTGATCCAATCTATCTTCTCTTTGAAGTTTCTTGTTAGCATTATGTGCGCCCATGTGGGGTGCACAATGCAATTAACCTAAACTTATGAGTTTAGGTGAGACAAGCTCAAACCTTATGGGGTTAGTAGCAAGGACATCAACCCTAGGGGGAATGTTGCAATTAGGTATAAGTCTGTCTATATAAGGAGACAACCTCCTAGATTATAATATGTGCTAGAGACATAATAATATACAATACTGTAGAGATCATGTGCTGATCATAATACAGTAAACCCTAGACTCTCTCTTCAACTAGCCTCCATTGAGTGGAACTTGGTGTGGATCAGAGCTCTCGTCCTAGAGATTCGAGCCAGATTGTGGGAGCAAGAAGAGCACGTGAAAGCAAGCACCCTACGATCATCCGTTGCGCTTAGGAGCTAAGGAAGACAAGGTAAACACATGAATCTTCCGCTATAATTCATGTTGTAGATCTGTATGTGATAGATCTTGTACGTCCTTCATTGGTATCAGAGCCCTAGGCTTGTTTTTCGTGCCTAGTTATGCGTTCCCGAATCAGATAAAAAATTCGAGTTTTTGAAATTTCATAATCTGTTGGTTAAACCTATATGGTTAGATAGGGTTTTTCACAAGGATTCCAAAAATATAAATTTTGTAATTTTTGGACGAACAGAGAATTAGTTATGAATTTTCTAAGATTCGAAACAGTATAAATCTGGACTGATTGATCTGAGCAGTAAAAAAAGATTTTTTCAAAACATGTTAAAATTGGGTTTTGAATACATAATCTTGATCTACGTGAAACGACGATTCCAACGATGTAAAGATCGCCGGAAACGGAGGCCGGGAAGGCGGCGCGTGGGTCTCACGCGCCACCGACGCCGCCTCCAAGCGCGGCCACGCGGCGCCACGCGCCGCACGCGCCAAGGGGCTGGCGGCGGCTGCTGACGTGGCCCTAGGGCTGACGTGGCAGGTGACGTGGCAGATGACGTGGCAGCCACGCGGGCTGCTGACGTGGCATGGTGACGTGGAGGGTGACGTGGCAGGTGACGTCAACACGTGGCTGACGTGGCATGCCACGTGGCAGCTGACATGGCACACGGCCGACGTCGGCGCGTGACGGAGGCGGACTCGCCCACGCGCGGCGGCGCGTGTGGGCGCGTGAGCCCTCCTCCGGCCACTATTTTTCGCCAAATTTTTTTCTACATGCTCAGAATTAAGTTTCCTATTTTCTGGGATTTTTTCATAAACAGAAAATTTTATTTTTTTCCAGATTAATTAATTAGTGTTTAGCACACTTCCCGAGGCAATTAGACGTCCTTAAACAGACTGTTTTGAGCCCAAATTTTTTCTGGAGACTTAGGACATTTTTCCCTACCTTATGAGATAGGAGGTGAGATCCTAGGTAGTTGGGAGCGATTTTCGATCTTATTAGTTGATTGATTTATTTCTTATTAAATTCCAGTAATTATTCTTTAATTCTGGAAATTTCCAGAAAATTCCAGTATGTTTATTTTATTATTATACATGCTGTTGTGGGTTGAATGGATGTGTTTGATGCATGGATGTGGCTTAGATGGTTTTATATTTGGTTTTGGTTTTGAATATGTAATCAATTAAAATACGGCCTGCGTGTCGTGCCTCTCTACATACTCTATTGTTTTCTCTTCTCATCTAAATCGCCTATTAGAGGTTACTTCTTAGAAATAAGATATTTAGTGAAGATTGAAGAATAGAAGCTTCAAGAGAGGTGGCCAAACCAAAAGCTATGGCGCGAGGTGCATGGAGCAAAGAGACGAACAGGGAAGCTTCAAGGAGCACTCGAGATAAGGCGAGATCCATGAGGCGAGAGGTTCAAGACTTGCTCAAGACGTACTCTCAATAGTGGGAGTGCACCTTAGGGGCCACATCCATTGCATATTTATTTATGCTTATGCTTGATTTACGTTATAACTGCGTGTGATTGGATATATATGTATAACCTCGCATGCTAAGGAACTAAAACAAAAGAGCTCACATGGTTATACATGATTGAAACTAATAGGGAATCATAAGTGATGATATTTGATTCCTAGAATTGCCACTAGGTTTTGGTGGAGTCCTTATGATGAACTATGAAATTTTAATCATGTATCATGTTATTTCGGAGCTAAGAAAATGCTAGTATTAATTTCCTATGCAATGTCTCAAGATCAATCGTGTCTAAATCGAAACTGTAAAGGCTAAAATAATGACAATAAACGATATGACAAGTCATCGTACTATGTAACCAAGTCGTTGGACATAGTTTGTCAAACCACCTACAAGTATGGTCGAACCTGTGATGAATAGTTGTCACAGCAGCACATGAACATTATCTTTAGGCTAACCAATAAGTGGGAGGCAGTCAAGATAAATGTCATAGAGCGTGCTATGCCAAGGTGGGGAAATGACCTCATCAGCAAGTTCAAGACCACTTTGAGATTCAAAGATTGTAGGAATGAGCCAAAGAAGAATCTTGGATCCACCTTAGCCATTTGCCTCATTAAAAGTTGTGAGTAATGACTCATAAATCCCACCTTAAACTATCAAACTCAAATCATAGCACTCGACTATAGTCTATGAGATTAGTACTCAACTATAGATTCTGAGATTCATGCCGTTATGATGAGATGTTTAAGTTATCCGATTAGCAATTTGTTGCTATCTCTGCCACGTTTCATGAAAGTGCCATGAAAACGTTATATGACACACTTTGAGAGTGTCAAGATGTTTGGATAAGACCAAACATCGCTCCGTTCTAGGATCTAAGCAACCAAGTGCTTGCTTAGAATACTAGTTCAGCATACTTTTGAAGTCTAAGCAATATATGATTGCTAAAAGACTGTGAATGAAGTATGATAGGCATATGTAGTCCCTAGCCCGGTATTAGGACCGTGGAACAGGTGGGGCAAGGATAAGGGAATAAGGGCGAAATATTGGTACATGACCAATATCCCAAGACAGGCAAGTGCAAAGGAGGAAAAGGATGTTTCCCTATGACTAGAAGGCCAGACATGGCATTAACTTCTCGTCTAAAAGGATCCATAAGATTATCTTTGAGGGAATAGCCACCAAAATTTGTTTTGGTTACAGTTTTACTTTGGAATTGGTCATGTTATGTATGGTTATACACTCTTAATTTCTAGCATGAATAACGCCTCAGGATCTTCGGATATCAACTCTAGGGTTGTGCCTTAAGATTCTAATATGTGGCGCGCTAGATTGTGACACACTACATCAGGAAAGGATGTTCAGGCTAGCTATGGTAGGCCTGCTTGGAATATGCCCAAGGTACCCTTACCTGTGTGTGATTCTTGCCTTACACGAAAGGCGAAAGGCAAACCATCCAGTAAAGCAGTAAGGATTATTGGGTCTTTACATATTATTCATTCTGTTATTGTGATCCATTAAAAGTTAATAGCTAAAGACATGGTGCTTACTGATCCATCACATTCGTAGATTATTGTACGCATCTCAACTATGTGTGCTTGGGCCACATAAGTCTGAGGCACTAGGGTGCTTGAGACAGGTATCTACAAAAGGTAGAAAACCGTCTGGACAAAAGGATATGTCCTTAGCCAGAATGAGACTGCGAGTATCTATCTTAGCAAGAGCTATGTGATGGAGAGTAGTTAGGCAGTTGGCTATTCCCATGCCCCGCAGCAGATTGCTGTGGCGGATAGGAGGAATAGGATACAGCCTGAGATGGTTCGATGTATGATAGTACGTGCAAAGTGTAAGTTCCCTATCTTGAGGAGACGCTTTGTTTAACGTCTGTCGATTTACTCAACCAAGAACCCACCAAGTCTGTAGCCACCACGCCCTACGAGATGTGGACCAAAAGGCAACCTATATGAGGTCACCTTAGGCCATAGGGATCGGCAGCTTATGAGCTAACTAATTTTCCTAGTCAGAGAGAAGCTCGTGGAGATGGTATTCTCTACGAGTAAGAGGAACCACTAGATGACACTCAATTCACCACTACTCAAGAGGAATTTGTTCCTATGTATCTTGAGAACAGTGGGAGTGCCTTACCTAGTGAGCAGCCTATTGTATATGACGATAATGCTGAAGAGGAACGCTCTTTGGAGCGTACCCCGTCGACGATTTGACATCGAAGGGGAAGACATAATAGTCACCACGCAAGATGATTGCCCCAGGATATTTCATCGCCTGACAAGAAGGAATTTATACCCTAGATGGAAGAAATGTATCTTCATGGAGTAACATATCTTCCCATACTATTCGGAGTACTTTGGGGGGTTGCGTTTTCGAAACGCAACAGCCGGTTAGTAGTGTAACGCAAATGGATTCACAAGATATATGTTTTCTCTTAGGAGATACCCATAATTAAGGGAATGTTCGTAGAGATGATGATCTCCGCGAGCATGGAGGAACCGCTAGAATATACCCTGTTCCTTAGTCCATAATGAGGAATTAGTCCCTCAAGGATCCTTCGGACAGTGGGAGTGACTTTCTAAGCGAGGTGCCCATCCATAGGGGTGAGAGCAAATTATATGCAAAGGAATTGCTCATAGGAGCATACCCCATCGACTACTTGAAGATCGAAGGGATGATCTTAAGGATCACCTTGCATAAACGATAGGATAGAATACTATGCCTTATCGTTCCCTAATTACGAAGAATGAAAAGTAGCCTTTACAGGAAAAGTTGGAGTCTGTAAGAGACCAACCAAGTTTAAGGCTAGGTTGACTTTTCTGACTGGATGTTAGACTATTGGAAATAGATGGATTTCCAAGGTCAATTAGAGTGACACAGACGGAAGCGTAGTAAGGCATACGACTTGCAGAGATACCGGTAATAGTTGTGATGATGGAAATAAGGCTCCATTCTCGATAAACGTGACGACTGAATTTCTCAATAGAGAATCAGAGAGGTGATCTGTATGACTCGACCACAGGGTTTCGAGATGTATGGTCAAATGCACAAATAGGTGCAAGCTAATTAAGTCTATGTGTGATCTTAATTAGTCCTCTAAGTCAGCAGTATTTTATCAATGGATGAAAACCTCTGCATATCACTCTCGGTTGTAGAGAGTAGATGAACACGTCACTTATTATCGATGACACACTATTTCCAGGAGAGTTCAAGGACTATTTCACATCCACTATAGAGTGGTTATCCCTTCGATTTATGACGAAGGATATTGATAGGGCGAGATGCATTCTCGTTCGTTCAGAAGGACTTCTTATATTGACGCATAAGGCGGACAACAGGAAGATACTCTGAACGATTCCATGTAATGGACCCAAGGACATGTGATACTCCTATAGCTCGCTGCAGGATTCTACGAGCCTGAATATGTGCCCTAGAAGACACCATACAAGATTGACCAAATAACCAAAGTGCCCGATGCAGTGTGAGTCTGCTATATACTATGGTATATACTGAGACCCCACAAACCTCATGCAATCGGAAGAGTGGATTTCAGGAAATCTAACTTAAGACACCAGATTGCAACCAAAAGGATACTCTGTACGAAGGATCACGTGTTATAACTATCGGAGATGATGCTTCGACTAGCCAGCTATGCATGCTGACTAGAGTGGGGACCTAGATACACGTAGATCCACCTCAGGCTATATTCCATGCTAGATGACATCGCATGGAACAGCAGCATAAGTGTTGCACAATCGTATTAGACCGCTCCATCGATCTTGGAAGCGAAGCACGATTGCCTGTTCTGTCACCGGACAGAAATATGTTTGGATAAAAAGGTTTCTCATAAGCTTATGAGCTGTCAACCAACCTGTAGTACTAGCGAACGGCTATAGTACTTCTGATAAGGCCAAACATATAGAAAAGGTATTGTTTTCACAAAAGGTGAACTAACTACCTGAAGAGTAATCTAGGAGTAGGTCGACTACGGGCCAATAATGTAGGCACCTCCCATTCCTAAACCACATAAGAGTCGTCTTTGTGGATTGGTTTAGAAAATTGGGACTCGGTAGTCGATCACTAGCGATATGATTGATGAGCATATGAGACATTGATAATTGGATTTTAATTGGATTTGTTATGCTACATGTTGTTTACATATCCTGTACTAGCATAGAACATGTCGCGCGGACACTAGGTTGACTCTCTCACACGAGCAACCGCCTTTACAACATCCAAGATTGTCTAGGTGAGTAGGAGATGAGACAGAATCCCGACAAGCGCTAGAAGCCTATGATATGATGACTCCTGTCATATGAGGCGCATGGCCTATGACAAGAGCTGGACATCAATCAATAGTGCAAGACCCTGTCAGACGGATTCATTTGTCGCATTGGAATATGTTCCAAGGTGAGATTGGATTATGGCCATTCGAGCATGGTTACTACCCCGAACCATGTATAGTCTGCGTAGAGAAAGCCAGATGAGAGAACTGATTTCGATTGCATATGTGCAACACTCAGTACTCGGGTTAATAGTCATATGGGCTGTTGGACTTACATCTGTATAGTGGTCCCTATGGGATAGGACATGTGCTCTGATAGAGTCCAAACACTATGTAGCACATCTTATGAGATAACGCGTGCTTATGAGTGACATGAGGTGGCGAGTAGAACTAGTCCCTGAGTTTCCTCACCGTGTGAGCCTCGTCGATCATATAAAAATGATTGACACTGTATACCCTTAGTACTTTCATCCATGTCGGGGAGAGACGGTTCGGTGGTGCTACTTTAGCGTGACACCTCACGGCTATGAATGATTCGGCCTACCAGGACATTGCTAGGAAAGCAGCTGACTCCGAATCAAAGCGACAATGGATAGAAAGGAAGATTCTAATTGCATCGCTCTTTATCATATTCATTGGGCCCACCTACAAGATCTTATGGGATCATGCAGGATATGAATATAATAAAGGAGATATAGACTCATTGGTGCACGACCTTCGGGACAAGGTTGGTGCTCATGGTCTATGAGATGGCAATAGACAGAATCTGGGGAATACGAGAGATATATATATGTATTGCATTATTTCTTAAAGGGTTGAGTGCGCCTGCTGCTAGCTCGTCTCGTATGAGTTTAGAGTATGGATCTCCCGAAATGCAGGTTCTCTCACAGTCACACACCAAGGCCACATAACACTTTGGCAGATGATAATAGTTGGAGATTGAGGGAGACTAGAACTACTGTATTTATGCAACCCCACTGTGCGAGTGGGAGATGTTAGCATTATGTGCGCCCATGTGGGGTGCACAATGCAATTAACCTAAACTTATGGGTTTAGGTGAGACAAGCTCAAACCTTATGGGGTTAGTAGCAAGGACATCAACCCTAGGGGGAATGTTGCAATTAGGTATAAGTCTGTCTATATAAGGAGACAACCTCCTAGATTATAATATGTGCTAGAGACATAATAATATACAATACTGTAGAGATCATGTGCTGATCATAATACAGTAAACCCTAGACTCTCTCTTCAACTAGCCTCCATTGAGTGGAACTTGGTGTGGATCAGAGCTCTCGTCCTAGAGATTCGAGCCAGATTGTGGGAGCAAGAAGAGCACGTGAAAGCAAGCACCCTACGATCATCCGTTGCGCTTAGGAGCTAAGGAAGACAAGGTAAACACATGAATCTTCCGCTATAATTCATGTTGTAGATCTGTATGTGATAGATCTTGTACGTCCTTCATTTCTTTCTCTGCAAAACACCTTCCAACCACTAGTAAGCACCCGGGCTTTGGTAGTCCATAACTTGAAAACCATGGGATACTCTTTACCATGATATCATAAACGCTCAAGTTCAGACCGGTCATGTCTAGTTCGTAATTAGCTGGCAGTAATAATCGTCGAAGTCGCTTTTGTGGATCATCAACCGGCTTTGGCTCTCTTTTATGTCGCTCCCAGTCAGCTGTTTCTCAAACGGGAAGCTGCAGTACTCTTCTTTTATTATGTCTTCCAGGGCCTTCACGGGCGGTAACCTTGGAAGACAACCTTGTGGAGCTGGCTTCGAGTTGTCGGGCTCAAAACTCATTAAACTGGTTATCTTTACACGGCTAGTTCCCTCTTCTTCATGCTTATCGAGCTCAATTATGGCTTTTCTGGTTACGTGTTCACGTAACCCCATACAATGTTTTGAGCAACGTTCAGATTGGTTAGGTTCTTCGGGTATGTCGGGCCCAAAACTCTTTAAACGGGCTCTCCTTATCAGTCGAGTAGAATATGCTTCCTCCTTTTCGGCCACAACACGAGCTTTTCTACATTCAGGTACAGGAAAAGGGATTACAACACCTATTTCGGCTGCTCTTGCTAGATTAACCTGCTTTCGCCTTCTTACCCTCCTCGAATTAGCCACTTCGGACGCTGCTCGGGCATCAAGAATCGTCGATGTTGTCGCTAAAGCGGAATAAAGCTGCTGGTGGTCGTTCATGGTGGTCTTTTCTTTTTGCTTCAAGAATGAGCAACAAAAAGCTTTGCTGTCTATATTAGTTGTTATGAACTAATACCCTTCCTTGTTAATCACACTATATATATATATAGGTGGTGTTACAATGAGAGCGAAGTTGACCAAGACTAAACACAAATTTGGAAACGTTAAGGATTTCCTTAAATTTGATTCCTAGTCAATTTTTGAAATATATTTATGGTTGGTTCTACTACTAGAATAAGTAAAACCCTCTGCTAACACGAGTGATTTCATTGTTTTCTGTATCTCCTGGATACAGTACTGAAAAAAAGAAGTTGTGTTACACAGAGCGCAAGGATAAAAGACAACATAGGCCCCTAGGTTTTGACATATTATCAATGTACGCCCTTATATTTCAAAAAATGACACTTTATACCCTTAGTTGTGTCGAACTAGTGGCCAAAAGTTACCCCTTTGTAAAAGCCAATCCATTTTCATCGAGAATTTTCTACTTTGCCCTTGATTATGGGCACCACCACCCAAATCCCGCCACCACCGTTGCCGCCGCCACCCACACCCATCGTCACTTCACCCAGGGCTCTCTCTACAATTTCAGTATAGAGAATGTGGAATCACTTAACCACCCAACTTCACGAGTAGTTATTACGTATTCTAGAGTAAATGACATGTTTGTACTCTAGTCTATAAAGTATATGACATGTATTAATTTCATACTATGTGTCATGTGTTGTATGGATTGGGTACGAACATACCATTTATTTCGGAGTACCTATTTATTTTTATTTTTTTTTATGAGACGGAGTGCCTAATAATTAGTCCAACTTCATAACCCAACTTGGGAAAGTCTTGGGTGGTAGTATATGAATTAGTGAATGTGACAGCCATAAAGTGTGGCATATAATATGTTGATGTCTCTATATAATAATGAGGTATGTGGTCGGCAAAATACTTCTCCCATGATAAATGAGTTTTTTCCTCTTGTTTAAGGATTTATTTCAAATATTGTGTTTCCAAACCATCACAAAATTAATATTTTGAGCCATTAAATTCAAAACCGAACCCCGAACATCTCTGTATCCAAATAAACCACAAAGTTTACCCAACAGTAGCGGAGTTTCTCTGCCATTTTCAGTAGGAGTTAGACAAATTTATTTTTCCCCTAACAGAAGTTTAGAATCATCATTAATCCTCCAACATCTATTATGCAAAAACGATAGAATTGTTAAAAAATTATGAATTTTGGACATTTTAATCATGTAGAGTTTAATTTTCATTCCGAGAAGTTAATTCTACAATTCGTAATTGTTCAAAATAAGTAATTGGTGAATGAAAATTGTTGTTCAGTATGGGTGTATATATAGGTCCTTTGATGGACGCAACTTAACTTTTGGTGCAATATTGACTATAGTCCTAAACTAGTATGGGCTGCTGTGAAATTACTAAATAATTTATTAGTTACTAACTAAAGTTAGTTAACGGTAGTTACTAACTAAAGTTAGTTATCGGTAGTTACACCATGAAAGGTAGTGACTATTTGAAAATGAATAGACATATCTCTTCGTTTGCAAATATTTGAAGGGTCACCTACTCTATTATAAATAGAGGGCTACTCCACCCAATGAATTCATTCCAACACTCCCACTGATTTCCTACAATTGAAACCTACAACAAATTCGTTTGTTGTTACGACTCCCACCAAGTCCCTACAACAAAACCCCCCCAAACACGTTGCTCCAATTCCCACCGAATTCCTGCAAAATCGCCCCCTTGCGCGCCTCATACGCATTGTTTCCCTCGTCAGAGACTCCCCTATTCCATCCTCCGCCTCCTCGTCAAGATCACGGATTTCCCCTTTGCCCCCAACGGGGCCTAGATAACTAGACCATCCTCCGAAGTACCCTCCACCTGCAGCCATACCTGCAGATCCTGAGTTCATCCTTCGTCCAACGGTGTCTCGTTTTTCTACTGTTTGAACAGACGTCACCGTAGTTTCCCTTGGCCGCCATTATCGCGCCGGAAATCTGACTATCTGAACCCCCATATACAGCCCTGTGCCGCATCCCCTCATGCTGGGACTCAAACTCAGCGGTGGTGGTTGTAGAAGCACGTACCTTATCTTCCGCCAATGGAAACCACAGGCCTTGCTGCTTCAAAAAAGCACGTACATTGATCTGCCATAAGCTTAAGCTTTTTCTCTCCGTGAACTTGTCGATCTTGGTCATCCCCTCGGTCATCTTCTCTACAGCTCCTTTTCAAGATATGTAACCCCCAAACGCGTGCTCCACCTTGATCGCGAAACCATAGCTATGAATTTTCACAGATTGTGAAACCCTAGCTCTATAGCTCCACCTTGATCTTGGAACACCCAAACCAGGCTCCGATACGAGTTTGTTATGATCCGGGCAGAGCTTAGAGAACGATGAATAGATGAAAAACATGAACACAAGAACACACCCGATATAACGTGGTTTACTAGCACGATGCTAGCTACCTCCACAACCCGAAAACCCTTGTTATTAGAGAGAAACGATACGAATACAACCACAATGTTTAGACACGAGGTAGGTCCCTTATATAGACATATAGGACCGACTTACACTACAACAAATATGACTTTTGTTAACAGTTTTTTTATCGACAAACAATTTTGTGTAGCTTACCTGATTTATCTACAATATTTGTGTTTGTCGATATATGTGCTTTCGCTTGTCAACAATGTGACTAATTTTTTATTTTAAATTAAAAATTAGTCGATAATGTTCTGCACTTAATTTATCATCTCATACACTTAAATAAGGTGACAAACCTTATAGTTTGGTGACTTACATAATTTTCAACGATAAAAGTAAAAGCACAAAACTTTTGGAGGGTAAACTTAAAATATTTCAGTACTACCAATTATGGGAGGAGGCAAAATAAAAAATTAGAAAAATATCGATCATATCGATATACATCACTTGTACTCACACGACACTCATAAATATCCTCTTGGCTCTCTCCACGTTTCTCTCTCAAAATCCTCTCACAGTTGTTCCCTCAAGCGATTGGAAAAACTTCTCCAAGATCTGAACGACGCTGTGATAACCTCTGGACAAATTTCTTGTTACTCGATCCCGGCCATCATGTACGATACTCTTATCCCTTTGAACTTTTTTCTTATCCTTCAAAACTCATCGTGTATTCTATAAATCTCGATATTCAATCTTCAATCAGTTTCAAACACACTCTAAGAAGTTATTTCATTATCCGATTGATCGTAGCATTTAAAAAGTTGATGCAATTTCGTTTGAAATCGGAGGATTTGACATGTATTTGTTCCTGATTTAGATTAGTTTTCCAGTCACTGCTAAGATATTGATCGAACTTGAGTTTTCATTGTCATATTTGTCTGCTCATGTTCTAGGGTTTTCTGCAGATTCTATAAAAATTGGGCCTTTTGTGTTTTATTCCTTTTCGAGTGGTGTTTCTGGTTTTTGATTTCCGTAGGTTGAGTATTTTGAGGTTTCTGATTGTTCTAGGGGTTACTCCGTATTTGGCTCTCTTTTTTTTATAGAGTTTTGCTTGGAACTGAAATCTTGGATCAATTTCTTGCAATTTACAGAAGTTTTCTTGGATTAGGAGTTTTGCTGTTTAAGTTTATTGTTTGGCTCTTCGTATTTAGAGGTTTGTGATTTTTCTAGGGGTTCCCCAGATCAATGGTTGCTCTCCTTTTTGTTTTGTTGGATTGTTGCCTCCTATGCCTCAAAAGACATAATACCATGTGGGGCTTCCACCATATTCTCCCTAAATTTCACAAAATTGATGTCCTACCAGTGATCAACTCCCTTCTGACTGAAGCTCGAGATACTGCTCGACATTACTGAAGAATGTGATAAGTGATAACTTAACATCATCCTTCCTTATTTACATAGTGTGCTCATTTGTAGCTTTTAGTAATTAGATTTTAAGAAAAATGTTCAATTATTCTGTTTTTCTTATAGAGAAGCGAAAAATACTGATAACTATCGGTACATCTTGGTGCTCTGTGCTACCAAGTCGTCGTTTAGAGGTTAGGAAAGACTTGGAAGCTTATACTTGGATTGCCTCTCATTGTTATTGTCAACCACTCTGTTGAAACTGTGGATGTGGAGTATCTGTTATTTTATTTTTTGGAGTATCATGTCCTTGAATTAAAAGGTGACCGCCTACTTCCCTTCCCTTGATGGTATGTCATTAAGTTAATGATTGCAATATACGTCACTGATTCGCTGAATTGATCACTACAATTTGAGTTCTCATGATGTGATATAATGATGGCGTTATTTCTAGTTCATCTAATAGAATAGTTCAGATCTCTTAATGTAGCTAGGTTGGATATCTTTGGACCTTTGATTGAACACAGTGATGATGATTTGCTCAGTCATAGAGGTTTCTTCTTTACTGATGGTTGGATTGAGGTGATAACCTGGTCTGCTAATATATACTTATATAGCGAAATACCTCTATTCTTTGTTTTGTTTGATTGGTGCATGTGTTAGTGTCTCAGGGTTTGAGCTATTCTCTCTGTTGAAAATTTCTGAAAGAGACTATTAGTTCTAAGGAAACAGAAGTTGGAACTTCGGAAAATGATAGAACCATGGTACAATCCACACATGTACAGGCGGGCTTCATGATCCCAACCACCCTCATATATTTTTGTATTTCCAACCTAGTCTGCGGCGGATTTACGGATGTGCTTTGCTCTGCTCTTCTCTCAAGTTTTTGATGGTTTTGCTAGCATTTGGCTAACATGAGCGGTCCGTGCGCCTATGTTCATACCTACTCAGTTTAGTTTTTTCGTTATAGCTCCTCCCTGCTTGTATGGCATTCTTCTTGGTTCCATCTAAAGGCGTGACAGAAAACCAGTTTAGCAACTGGTGGAGAAGTAGTTACTGAAGCTTTAGGCACATTATGTGATGGTTACAATACTGTTTCATAGCGTCACCTTCATCATCAATCATTCAGAGTGGATGGCAACAACTCATATGTTTTTCATTGGTGATTCCCTTTTCTCTTTTATATCGAATGGATCTGCTTTGTCTAGTTATAGTATGTGAGCAACCAGTCTGAACATAACAACACAAATTATTAGATATTCAAATAAGTTTCCATGATGGAGTAGAGGCTTGAATGTTATGGAAACGGAACAGTCGTGCGAGTGAGTTTTATGGGGGCCTCACGTCCCGTCTCACAGCCTATGTCCACTTAGTTAGCCCCATTGATCCGTTCACCCCTTTATTCGTCACTTTTACGCCTAGGAGCCATTCATTGTGAATTCAATCACTTGTTAATTAGGCCTTTTCCTATGAGTCGTGACAGAGGGAGTGAGTGAGGGAGGTTCGATGAGGTAATTCACTTCATTACTTATCTTGTGGATTTTATATTCTGTCGTTCTACGAGGGGATGTGAGGGTGAGTGTGAGATGGCTAGGGCACTTCGGTGTGGCGCTGAGTCGTGTCCATACATCACGATAATGAGGAGGCGAAGCCATGTGCGTGACATTCTTTCCGCACTAATGGGGTGGGTTGATTGATTTACTTTGGAGGACGTGCCACGAATTCACTTTCATCTTTTGGTGTTGCGGAGGATAGGATGGGTACTGGCACGCATTCACATTACATATTCGGCTATTGTGAGAGAGATTGGGATTCATTTAGTGTGGGGGATTGGTGATTTCTTCACAAAGTTCAGCATCTACTTCAGTTACCATCCCCACCAGATTTTACGAGATCCTAGACTACTCGGATTTACGTCTTTAGTGATATTTTGTTTTGTATTGTAGTTTGTTTATGTATATGAAAAAAAAAAGAAAAAAAAATAAAAATATAAAAAAAGAAAAATGAAAAAAAAAAGAAAAAAAAAAGAAGAAGAGATGTGCTTGTTTTTGTTTTAGTTTGGTTCCTTTAGCTGGGTAGTTTCGTTGAATAAAAATCTGAGTACTAGCTTTGATCACTTGTGCTTCTTCACGATATTGGCCGCGAGAACGGCGTTACACCGGTGGTGAGGGAATCGAGGGCCGGAGTTGTGAGATATGAGCTTGATATTCATTCATCGTGGTGAGGGAGTGTGAGGATGGGGTTCTTGGTGAGATTTGTCACGAAAAGTAGGACTGCGCTTCTAAAAAGCCTATCCTACCGTCCCTAAGCCTTCAACCGAATAAACCCTGTTGAGATTAAAAGCTCGGATGGTGCACTAGGCTAGGCTAGGATGTCTCTACGTTTTCGGCGCACATGAGAGGTTAGTCACTTGTAGAGAGAGACGTGAAACTTTCTATGCTTTCTAGGGGGGTTTCAAGTTGAGAAACATAAGTCTCACTCGGTTTGCGCATATTTACGTTGCGTGTTTTGCGACTTGAGTTTACTGTGAGCTTGATGACACGCTTGTTCGAATGATTTGAGATTGCCCGATCTCACCCAAAAATATAAAAAGTTGATGTTTATGTATATTTGTGTTTGTGTAGGATTGAGTCATAGCTTGCATTTGCATCATATCGTTGCATTGTTAAGTCATATTCTTTTATTGAGTCGGCTACTAAAGATGTGTATGTAATGGTGTTTCGAAAAGTATGCAATTGGCTAGACTTGTATCATGTTGGTGGTGGAGGAAGATGTGAGAATATGGTTGGATTTTGATTTGTTGCTCGGGACGCGCAATAGGTGAGTGTGGGGGTATTTGAAAACTCCACATTAGGATTTATATTCGTCTAGGATTCACCACCGTTTTGCGTGTTCTTCGAGTGATTTACGTGATAAATTGACCAATTCTTAGACGTTTTGAGCATACTTGAGTATTTGGACTTCATTGTGTAATCCGCGTGTTTTCTGCATGTTTTATGCTTTATTTGTCGCAGTTGATCTTCCGGTATTTTTTCGTGTTGTGGATTTCAGGAACCGGAAGCTTGTAGTGCGGATTTTGGAGCGGAAGTGAACTTCGGAACATAGGAAACTCAAGGAACGCATGAGAGAATGGAAGAAGAAATGAGAAAAAGACTTGGCCAAAATTTCAAGAGGACTGAAAAGAAGCAACTCACTAGAAGGAGAGGATCACAAATTGTGATCACATAATCAAGTGCAAGACCAAGTTGAGGATCAACGTGAACTCCAAAAGATTATCCTATGATCACAAAAGGTGATCCTAGAATCACAAATTGTGATCACAAGACCACAATTGAATATGACGTAGGTAAAAGGGGGTTCAAGTGTTATTTTTAAAAAGTTAAAAGAAGAGGAACGTGGGTTTCATTAAGAGACAACCTAGGGCTTTCTTCTTGGCCATTCATGCACCTTGGAGGAAGAAAAAAGCTAGAGAGCAAGATTGAAGGCGAAGATCATCAAGATTTGAAGATTATTCGTTTGATTTCTCATCTCTCTTCCCCTCTTTTTTTGATTATGGACATTTTGAATTTGATAAACTATTTCATGTCTAGCTAAATTCTCTAAGCTAGGCAATTGATGGAGAACTAGGGTTTTATTAGTATTTTTCCGGATTGATGACTTGATTCATGTTTATGCTTAAATCTAGTTTATGTTCTAGTTAGCTCGTATGTTCTTGTGCTTTATTCTTTGTATTCTTGGCTTGATCACCCGTAGGGTACTACTTGTTGAGATAGTTGCACGAAAGTGAACTAATCGAGACACGTTAAAGAACATAGTGAGTAATCTTGTAGTTCTTTGAGACGGAGAGGAGATAAGAACTTGATTAACCAAGTGGGGGTTGTTTCAGATGGGATTGGCTAGGACTTAGTGAAAACGGTAGACCGACAGGACCCAGTGAGCGAGCTTAGCAAGCCAGCTAGAACGTAACTGTAGACGGAGGTGGACTGACAGGACCAAAAGTAAACTAAAACGCAGATTTATGTGATATCGATAGAAGAGCGTGATGAGTGTAACCCGGTATAATTAGACATAACTAGAGTGTTTCAAGCATAATCCAGAAATTGCTAAGAACCCTAGGACCATTGATTGCCTAGTTCTCCTCCATAATCGTATTCAATTACAATCATTCTCTTAAAATAGAAAAATCATACAAAAACAGTTACCTTAATTGTTATTTAATTTTAAGTCGCTTGTTTGTGGGCGACAAACTTTCAAAATCAAATCACTTTTTAACGGTTACTTAAGTATCTTCCAATTGATTCTTAATTAGCTAATAGTCGTCTATTTCCCTTGGGTTCGATACTCAGACTCGTAAAATACTCCACTTACTACTTGATCGTATACTTGCGTTTAAGCGGTCTAAGAATTCGCGTCACCCTGCAGGTAGATTACTTGGTAATCTGGACATATCAAATAAGTTAAGTGGTAAGGATCAAGGAATTGGGAAGATGTCAATTAAATGAATTAGTCAGTAATTAATTTAATCGACGGATATTAATCTTAATATGGGGAGATAATAAGTATTTAATAACAGGAGCTCGAAATATTAGGTTTTTAGAAAATGGACAGGAGTGCAATAATAGTTATTTAGTGGTACTAACTGTTATTAACTTTATTCGGGCTAGGTTCGGGTGGAACCAGAAACCCTAATAAAGTTAGGAGCCTGATTCGTATTTTCTCCTACAGGTCCCTCCCGTAGCCTATATAAGTTTCCTTAGTCTTCTGAATTCGTATGCTTCAGATAAACACTGAAATCTAGGGTTTCGAGAGTGAGAGCAATTCGTCTGGAGACCAAGAAGGATTCTGGAAGCAGCAAGCCCACACTTGCATCCAGGAGGAACTTCAGGAATACGAGAAAAGATCCGGAGTGATTTAGACCTACATCAACTAGCTAGGACGCAGATACGAATCCTAATTCCGCCTAGTAGGGTTATGGCGTTCTTGTTGATAAACGAACAAGTTTTTAATCGGTATAGCAGACATGCAATCGAACTGGTCCAAGTATTCGCCTCCCTCCATTTACATCACCCAATTTGTTACCGTTTTCTGTCTTATTTTACGTAGGATTTGCCTTAACTTTAGAGATTTTCTTCTCATTTTTGACCTATTTAGCATATTACGATAGTGGTAGTACGAGAGCGTTTTAGTGTTTTCACCTATTTGTGCTTTAAATGATTTATTTTATGTAAATTTCTTTCCACCGTGTAATCTCGGGTTGTGTTAATGTTTTTCAGGAATACAGGCGGAGAAAGGAGCATAATCGAGGAAGTGAAAGCATGGAAAGGTGCTTTGGAAAGCACAAGATGAGCAAAGAAATGAAGCAATAACTAAGAATCAAAACATGGAGTTAAGAAGAAGAAGAATTTTCGAAGCTCGCACGTGACTACCCTGTTGAGCATGACGCCACCATGGTGAGAGAATTTTTAGCGCAAAACAGTAAAGAACCCTATCATGGCGAGCATAAAGCCACCACGACTTTCAACAATAAAACATTTTCTATATTCCATATAACTGAACATCGTATATGTATATATGGAGTCTGATACGGCTTAACCGTATCTTCGCGTCAGAGGGTGGAGCGGGCCGTGCTCGGGCAGTGTTTAGCCTTGTTCGATGCGGGCCGTGCCAATTTGACACGCAGGTCGGCCCGTATTGCCACCATGAAGTAGACAGCACTATATTAATCTCCCAATGTTCTCACACAAGCAACAAATTGAAAACAAAACTGCCAAGAAGTAATTGATCAAACCAATTCTTGTTGGTCACTAACCGAACAAATTAAGCTGACCCTAATGAAGTCATTAGAAGTAGGACTTGTTAGATTTCTTGGACTGCGTGAAATCTTCCGAGTAAGAAACTAATGAAGGGGAAGTGAATTCGACATACTTCCAGTCATTGCCACAAGACACACAAAATTCAGTTAAGTTACAAACCAATGTTACTTAGCAGTAACCTTATAAAGCCTTAAAACTCTAGCTACTGCTGTCCGAACAACTTCAATATTCGTTATTTTTGCCTTTTCTCTGAGGTCGGCTTCTTGTTTAGCCCAATTGTTTATCTTTTTTTTTAGAAGCAGTCCTCTCAGTGATCCAAAAACACAAGACAAGCAAAGAAATGGAGCAAGAACTAAGAAGCAAAACATGGAGTTAAGGAGAAAGAAGAATTTTCGAAGGTAACGCGCGACTACCCTGTTGAGCATGACGCCACCATGGTGAAAGAATTTTCAGCGTAAAACAGTAAAGAACCCTACCATGGTGAGCATCACGCCACCACGACCGTCAACAAAAAAAAAATTATACTCCATAACTGATTATCATATGTAGTCGAAGTAAACCCGGCCCGTTAAATTGAACTGTCTAGGATTAGTTTTCTATTTAATTAGTTTATTTTAATCATTTAAAGAAGAAATTAAGCGTGTCGTGTTTTATTTTCGTGTTTAGCGTGTGTTAGCGTATTGTGTTTGCCCAAGTGATAGCAGTTGAGCTATCAGAGTCTAACTTATATATCACACTCCACATGAACTCAAGTAGACATCATGGTGAGAGCGGGCGGGGCCGGGCCGTTTTATGGACGGGCTGAAGGAGAGCGGGCTGGGGGGGGGGGGGGGGGGGGGCGTGTCGGAGGGCAGAGTGAGCCGGGTACGGGCTGGGTTCGGAATTCGAGAAGCTTGGCACGTGCTGCATTGTATGGGGGCGGGTTGTGGACGGGCCGTCTCGGAAGGGCCGTTTTTGTGCGGGTCGTGCACGACCCGGGGGCCGGGTTGGCTAGGGGAGGATCATGACCCGTGCGTGTCACAGGCTGGGCACGCCTTTGAGCGGGCTGTGTCGTGTCGGAGGGTGGAGCGGGCCGTGCTTGGGCTGTGTTTAGCCTTGTTCGGTGCGGGCCATGCCTATTTGACACGCGAGTCGGCCCGTATCGCCACCATGAAGTAGACATCACTGTATCAATCTCCCAATGTTCCCACACAAGGAGCTCAGCAACAAATTGAATACAAAATTGCCAGGAAGTAATTGATCAAACCAATTCTTGTTGCTCACAGCCGACCCTAATGAAGTCGTTAGATGTAGAACTGTTAGATTTCTAGAGACTATATGAAATCTTCCAAGTAAGAAATAAACGAAAGGGGAATTGAATTCAACATACCTCCTTTCAAAATTATGGTTAAATTTTGGAAGACACGGGCAATTTTAGGTACTGAAGACCAAATTTATATAGTAATAACCTTATAAAACCCTAAAAACAAGTTGCCAAAATATCTAGCTACTGCTGTCCGGACCACTAAGATTTTCGTTATTCTTTACCTTTTTTCAGAGGTCGGCTTCTTGTTTGGCCTTCTTTTTTATCTTCTTTTTTTAGAAGTAGTACTCTCGGTGATCGAATCCGGAGTGTTCAATCTTCTAGAAGTTATAACGAAAGAAAAATTCTCACCGCGTCTAAACATCCACAGTGTGATCCAATCTATTTCTGCTTTGAAGTTTTTTTCTGTGCAAAACGCCAGCCAACCACTAGTAAGCACCCGGGATTTGGTAGTCCATAACTTGAAAACCATAGGAAACACTTTACCGTTGACATCATAAACGCTCACGTTCAAACCGGTCATGTCTAGTTCGTAATTGGCTGGCAGTAATGGCTTCAAATAATTGTCGAAGTCGCTTTTGTGGATCATCAACCGGCGTTGGTTGTCATCTATGTCGCTTTTGGTCAGCTGTTTCTCAAACGGGAAGCTGCAGTACTCTTCTTTTATTATGCCTTCCAGGGCCTTCACGGGCGGTAACCTTGGAAGACAACCTCGTGGAGCTGGTTTTGAGTTTTCGGACTCAAAACTCATTAAACTGGTTATCTTTACACGGCTAGTTCCCTCTTCTTCATGCTTATCGAGCTCAATTATGGCTTTTTTGGTTACGTGTTCACGCAACCCCATACAATATTTTGAGCAACGTTCAGAATATTGGTTAGGTTCTTCGGGTTTGTCGGCCCCAAACCTCTTTAAACGGGCTCTCCTTATCAGACGAGCAGAATCTGCTTCTTCCTTTTCGGCCCCAACACGAGCTTTTCTGCATTCAGGTACAGGAAAAGGGATTACAACACCTATTTCGGCTGCTCTTGTTGGATTAACTTGCTTTCGTCTTCTTACCCTCCTCGAATTGGCCACTTCGGAGACTGCTCGCGCATCAATTATCGTCGATGTTGCCGCTACAGCGGAATAAAGCTGCTGGTGGCCGTTCATGTGGTGGTTTTTTTGCATCAAGAATGAGCAACAAAAACCTTTGCTATCTGTATTAGTTGTGATGAACTAATACCCTTCCTTGTTACTCATACTATATATATACAGGTTCTGTTACTGAGCGAAGTTGACCAAGAGTAGAAGACAAATTTGGAAACTTTAAGGATTGATTTTCCTAAATTTGATTCCAAGTAAATTTTAGAAATATATTTACGCCTGGTTCTGCTAGAATAAGTAAAACCCTTTTTCTCAAAAATAAATAAATAAATAAGTAAAACCCTCCAACAGAACCCTCGACTCACACTTGTGATTTCATTGTTTTATGTATGCCCTGGATACAGTACTAAAAAAATATTCTGTTACATAAATCGTAAGAATAAAAGACTAAAATACCCATATGTTTTAACATATTATCAATTTTCGTCGAGAATTTTCTGCTTTGCCCTCGAGTATGGGCACCACCACCCAAAACATGCCACCACCGTTGCCGCCGCCACCAACACCCACCGTCATTCCACCTCAACTCTCTCTACAATTTCCGTATAGATGATCTGGAATCACTTAACCACCCAACTTCACCACCCATGCCTCTTCTCTATCTATCATGCAACAATAAAAAGAGCCTTACTTCAACACCTCCACATTCAAATTAGACCCCGTTCATCAATCTGAGCCTTTCATCGGACTTAAAAATCGAACCATAATCTTTCGAGTGAAATCTGAAATATGAACTAACACCCAGACATTGAACAACATAAATTAAAGGGAAGTCCCCAAATTGAATAAACTAACCCTTAAAATGAACCCTCAAAAACTGAAAACAATCCCTCAAATTGAAAGAAGTCGAACCATAATCTCGCGATTCGCAATTATTTTCTCATTGATAACCATACTCCTCGTCAATCAGCTACAGGAAAAGGGATTACATCACCTATTTGTAATACTCCATAACTGAACATCGTATATGGAGTCTGAAGTTATACTCCCTCTGTCACATAGTTTTAGTCCCCTGATCTATTTTGGTATGTCCCAAAAACTTTGTCAACTTTACTTTTTTTAGCTCATAGTAGTGTAGTTTCTTTAGTTTACCTTCAAAAAGTAAACGTGATATCATCAAATAATTAAAAAGTCGATGAATTTGAGTAATTGACGTGGAAAATAGTTGGCGAGGTTGTAATGATTATATGTCCTGTTAAGGAGACTAGAATTATGGGATGGGAGAGTATTTCACAATCTACATGAACTTAAGTAGACTGCAGTATACGTTCCCACACAAGGAGCTCCGCAACAAATTGAAAACAAATTGATCAAACAAGTTCTTGTTGCTTACTAACCGGACAAAGCTTACCCTGATGATGTCATTAGAAGTAGCAATTGTTAGATTTATAGGACTATATGAAATCTACCGAGTATGAAATCAACCAAGGGGGAAGGGAATTCACCATATACCTCCTTTCAAAGACACGGGCAATTTAGGTTCTGAAAACCTTAAAAAACCCTAAAACAAGTTGCAAAACTATAGCTACTGCTGTCCGAACCACTTGTATATTTGTTACTTCTTGTCTTTTTTCTGAGGTCGGCTTCTTGTTTGGCCTTCTTTTTTATCTTCTTTTTTTAGAAGCAGTACTCTCGGTGATCGAATCCGGAGTGTTCAATCTTCTAGAAGTTATAACGAAAGAAAAATTCTCACCGCGTCTAAACATCCACAGTGTGATCCAATCTATTTCTGCTTTGTGTTGGGATTTATCACGTCAAAATCCCGCGCAACGGAAAATCAAACACGATCACTACACGAACACGCAATATAGAGAACGAGAAAATAAAGAACACGATATTTAACGTGCTTCGGCAAATTGCCTACGTGCACGGGGCAAGAAAGAATTTTCACTAGTACGAAAACCGTACACCCACAATTCTCTCTACAAGCCTCTCAACTCTCCTACACACTCAACTTGTGTGCCACTCTGAGTTGAACTTATAAAATAAAACAATAGCTAGCACCTCTATTTATACTAAAGTAGAGGAGGTGGAAAAGCCCACCAAGCCCAAGCTATCACCTCCTCAGAGATCACCTCCTCAGAAGAGAAATCAGACGCATCGGGTACACCGATGCGTCTTGCGGAATTCGAGACAAACCCAACAAACTCCACCTTGGCTTGAATTCTGCAAGCGCCAGCAAATTCCTCAGCCAACTCTGTTGTTGATGTCAACTCCGCCGCATTCGCCATGCTCGTCATGCACGGCCCCTCACAGCACCTCCACCGAGATGCTCCCATTCGCGCCCCCTCCCTGGGGCGCCTCCTCGCACCCCTGACACGGGTGCGTCCCAAAGTCTGCTACTTTGGGGAGCGGTGTGGCTCCACCTCTCCACCTGCTCGAACATCATTGGAGAGACCACCACCATCCAGGTCAAGTGCAAACGAGACTCGCTTCCTCTTCACTTCTGCAGAAGTTTTCTTCATCGATGTTCTCATCAACGGTGGATCGTCAACCTTCATATGCGTCTCGATCACTTTGGCTGGACAACCTCCTTGAACAACCTGCAACTCTTGTGTAGCCTGCACCTTCTCCGTCTTGCGCTTGAACGCCCTTGCACGTCCACCTCGTGCTCCTCCGCGTCCGTTCCCAGTGCATCTCCTTAGTTGCTTCCCTTGTTCATTCATACGCCCCGCATGCGTATCTCGCCGATCTATACACCTTGTCTCTCGTGTGACAGAAGATCCACATGTCACAACACTTCCTACAAGTTTGTATAGACCATCAACCAATTTCCCATGCAGCACAGTCTTGTCTGTTGTAGACAGAACCTCAATTTCTCCACCATGAATTGAGACTCTACAACCTTTACAGTCCAACATCCCCAATGAGATCAGATTCTTTCTCAAGTCTGGCACATGTCTCACCCCCGTCAGCGCCAAGATCCTCCCATCAAGCTTGCGAAACCTTACTGTACCTATACCAACAACTTTACTAGTCGAGTTGTTAGCCATCTTGACAGTACTCCCATCACAAGCTTGATAAGTTGCAAACTGCTCTCTGGCTGCACACATGTGAAACGAACATCCAGAATCTAAAATCCAATCCGACTTCTCATTACCTGAAGTGACTGTCATCACATCCACTGGATCTTCATCATTGTAGGACTTCTCAATGACTGCTGCCTCTGATGGTTGATTCATCTTCCTCGCCGCTTTGTACTTCTCACAATGCTTTCGAATATGGCCTTCCTGACTACAAAAGTAACATCGCGGCTTGTAGTCATCACCTCTGGATTTGGAACGTCCCCTCCTATGAGCCTCCTTCTCTTGTCTTCTTCCACGATCTTGACTTCCCTCGTATGTAGCCATGATTCCATCAAGTTGCGTCTTGTCGCTATCCTTTTTCCTTACCGACTCATGGGAAATAAGAGTAGCAACCACCTCATCTAACTTGATAGTCTCCTTCCCATACATCAACGTAGTCTTGATGTGCTCGTACGAAGGAGGTAGAGAAACTAACAAGAGAATTGCTTGATCTTCTTCTTCAATCTTCGCATCAACCGCATTCAACTCTGTTAGAACCCTGTTGAACTCATCCAAGTGTTCCATAAAATCCTTCCCTTCGGCCATATGCAGCGCATACAACTGTTGTTTCAAGAACAGTCGACTCGTCAAAGACTTGGACTTATACCTGCTCTCCAATTTCGTCCACAGCTCATAGGGGTCCGTCTCATTGATGACTTCTCGGAGTGTACTATTGCCGAGATATAGCTGAATCGTGCTATTCGCCATCTCTCGCATCTCCTCCCACTTGTCATCTGTCACACCCGCTGGCTTTTCGGACTTCTTCTTTGTGAGAGCCTTGATAAGGCCTTCCCGTGTCAATATATTTTTCACTCGTTGCTGCCATAGAGTGAAATCGTTGTGGCCGTTGAATTGTTCAATCACGAAACTAGAACTTTTCACCGCCATCACACCAATCTGCAAATTTTCGTTCACAATCTGCAGAATCCGACACCACCAATGCGTCTGGAACGTCCAAAAACCTAGGGTTTGACTCTTGTTTCAAGTCAAACGGGTCCCTGGAGCCAAAGATACGTCCAAAACAATTTGGACCAAACGTCGCGCTATTATTGCACGCGCCCAACCGTAGCCGCGAAACACCGGATAAATCCTCCTGGACAGCTTCTTCTTCCTCACGTGTTAACACCAAAAACCCAGTAGCTTGTTCCCTTTCTTTTGTTTTTGTCCGTAATAAATCAAAAGAAAAAAAACTGACCCCACAAAAACACCGACTTAGGGGTTACCTTACAGGTGCACACGGACTCCTTTTGTGATTGCCGACTCCTCACAACTAGACTTTGTCGCCAACCACAGCGCCGTCACTGTGTTATTTCCGCTGCCGCTAACTCGGTTCCTCACTGCCCTCTAGCCGCTACGGCTGCCCTTCGTCTTCTCAACCCAAGCGTGACACACCCCGTCGCCGTGGGTTCTTCAAGACCGCCGATCGCCGCCGCTAGAAACTTCGTCGTCGCTGGAAACTTTATAATCTCGTCTCCGTTCCCGTCGCGTGTATAACCCGAATCGTGAACCTGGCTCTGATACCACTTGTTGGGATTTATCACGTCAAAATCCCGCGCAACGGAAAATCAAACACGATCACTACACGAACACGCAATATAGAGAACGAGAAAATAAAGAACACGATATTTAACGTGCTTCGGCAAATTGCCTACGTGCACGGGGCAAGAAAGAATTTTCACTAGTACGAAAACCGTACACCCACAATTCTCTCTACAAGCCTCTCAACTCTCCTACACACTCAACTTGTGTGCCACTCTGAGTTGAACTTATAAAATAAAACAATAGCTAGCACCTCTATTTATACTAAAGTAGAGGAGGTGGAAAAGCCCACCAAGCCCAAGCTATCACCTCCTCAGAGATCACCTCCTCAGAAGAGAAATCAGACGCATCGGGTACACCGATGCGTCTTGCGGAATTCGAGACAAACCCAACACTTTGAAGTTTTTTTCTGTGCAAAACGCCAGCCAACCACTAGTAAGCACCCGGGGTTTGGTAGTCCATAACTTGAAAACCATGGGAAACACTTTACCGTTGACATCATAAACGCTCACTTTCAGACCGGTCATGTCTAGTTCGTAATTGGCTGGCAGTAATGGCTTCAAATAATTGTCGAAGTCGCTTTTGTGGATCATCAACCGGCGTTGGTTGTCATCTATGTCGCTCTTGGTCAGCTGTTTCTCAAACGGGAAGCTACAGTACTCTTCTTTTATTATGCCTTCCAAGGCCTTCACGGGCGGTAACCTTGGAAGACAACCTCGTGGAGCTGGTTTTGAGTTTTCGGACTCAAAACTCATTAAACTAGTTATCTTTACACTGCTAGTTCCCTCTTCTTCGTGCTTATCGAGCTCAATTATGGCTTTTTTGGTTACGTGTTCACGCAACTCCATACAATGTTTTGAGCAACGTTCAGAATATTGGTTAGGTTCTTCGGGTTTGTCGGCCCCAAACCTCTTTAAACGGTCTCTCCTTATCAGACGAGCAGAATCTGCTTCTTCCTTTTCGGCCCCAACACGAGCTTTTCTGCATTCAGGTACAGGAAAAGGGATTACAACACCTATTTCGGCTGCTCTTGTTGGATTAACTTGCTTTCGTCTTCTTATCCTCCTCGAATTGGCCACTTCGGAGACTGCTCGCGCATCAATTATCGTCGATGTTGCCGCTACAGCGGAATAAAGCTGCTGGCGGTCGTTCATGGTGGTGGTTTTTTTGCATCAAGAATGAGCAACAAAAACCTTTGCTATATGTATCAGTTGTGATGAACTAATACCCTTGTTGCTCATACTATATATATACAGGGTCTGTTACTGAGCGAAGTTGACCAAGAGTAGAAGACAAATTTGGAAACTTTAAGGATTGATTTGATTCCCAGTAAATTTTAGAAATATATTTACGCCTGGTTCTGCCAGAATAAGTAAAACCCTTTTTCTCAAAAATTAATAAATAAGTTAGTAAAACCCTCGACACACACAAACCCTCGACTCACACTTGTGATTTCATTGTTTTATGTATGCCCTGGATACATGTTACATAAATAGTAAGAATAAAAGACTAAAATACCCCTATGTTTTAACATATTATAAATTTTCGTCAAGAATTTTCTGCTTTGCCCTCGAGTATGGGCACCACCACCCAAATCCTGCCACCACCGTTGCCGCCGCCACCAACACCCACCGTCATTCCACCTCAACTCTCTCTACAGTTTCCATATAGATGATCTGGAATCACTTAACCACCCAGCTTCATCACCCATGCCTCTTCTCTATCTATCATGCAACAATAAGAAGAGCCTTACTTCAACACCTCCACATTCAAATTAGACCCCGTTCATCAATCTGTGCCTTTCATCGGACTTAAAAATCGAACCATAATCTTTCGAGTGAAATCTGAAATATGAACTAACACCCAGACATTGAACAACATAAATTGAAGGGAAGTCCCCAAATTGAATAAACTAACCCTTAAAATGAACCCTCAAAAAATGAAAACAATCCCTCAAATTGAAAGAAGTCGAACCATAATCTCGCGATTCGAATTATTTTCTCATTGATAACCATACTCCTCGTCAATCAGGTACAGGAAAAGGGATTACATCACCTATTTGTAATACTCCATAACTGAACATCGTATATGTATATTTGGAGTCTGAAGTTATACTCCCTCTGTCACATAGTTTTAGTCCCCTGATCTATTTTGGTATGTTCCAAAAACTTTGTCAACTTTACTTTTTTTAGCTCATAGTAGTGTAGTTTCTTTAGTTTACCTTCAAAAAGTAAACGTGATATCATCAAATAATTAAAAAGTCGATGTATTTGAGTAATTGACGTGGAAAATAGTTGGCGAGGTTGTAATGATTATATGTCCTGTTAAGGAGACTAGAATTATGGGATGGGAGAGTATTTCACAATCTACATGAACTTAAGTAGACTGCAGTATACGTTCCCACACAAGGAGCTCCGCAACAAATTGAAAACAAATTGATCAAACCAGTTCTTGTTGCTTACTAACCTGACAAAGCTTACCCTGATGATGTCATTAGAAGTAGCACTTGTTAGATTTATAGGACTATATGAAATCAACCAAGGGGGAAGGGAATTCAACATATACCTCCTTTCAAAGACACGGGCAATTTAGGTACTGAAAACCAAAATTATATAGCAATTTAGGTACTGAAAACCTTAAAAAACCCTAAAACAAGTTGCAAAACTCTAGCTACTGCTGTCCGAACCACTTGTATATTTGTTACTTCTTGTATTTTTTCTGAGGTCGGCTTCTTGTTTGGCCTTCTTTTTTATCTTCTTTTTTCAGAAGCAGTACTCTCGGTGATCAAATTCGGAGTGTTCAATCTTCTAGAAGTTATAACGAAAGAAAAATTCCCACCGCGTCTGAACATCCACAGCGTGATCCAATCTATCTTCTCTTTGAAGTTTTTTTCTCTGCAAAACACCTTCCAACCACTAGTAAGCACCCGGGCTTTGGTAGTCCATAACTTGAAAACCATGGGATACTCTTTACCATTGACATCATAAACGCTCACGTTCAGACCGGTCATGTCTAGTTCGTAATTAGCTGGCACTAATGGCTTCAAATAATTGTCGAAGTCGCTTTTGTGGATCATCAGCCGGCTTTGGCTCTCTTTTATGTCGCTCTCGGTCAGCTGTTTCTCAAACGGGAAGCTGCAGTACTCTTCTTTTATTATGCCTTCCAGGGCCTTCACGGGCGGTAACCTTGGAAGACAACCTTTTGGAGCTGGTTTCGAGTTGTCGGGCTCAAAACTCATTAAACTGGTTATCTTTACACGGCTAGTTCCCTCTTCTTCATGCTTATCGAGCTCAATTATGGCTTTTATGGACGTAACACCATACAATGTTTTGAGCAACGTTCAGATTGGTTAGGTTCTTCGGGTATGTCGGGCCCAAACCTCTTTATACGGGCTCTCCTTATCAGACGATTAGAATCTGCTTCCGCCTTTTCGGCCACAACACGAGCTTTTCTGCATTCAGGTACAGGAAAATGGATTACAACACCTATTTCAGCTGCTCTTGCTAGATTAACCGGCTTTCGCCTTCTTACCCTCCTCGAATTGGCCACTTCGGACGCTGCTCGGACATCAAGAATCGTCGATGTTGCCGCTACAGCGGAATAAAGCTGCTGGTGGTCGTTCATGGTGGTCTTTTCTTTTTGCTTCAAGAATGAGCAATAAAAAGCTTTGCTGTTTGTATTAGTTGGGATGAACTAATACCCTTCCTTGTTAATCACACTATATATATATATATAGGTGGTGTTTGAGAGCGAAGTTGACCAAGACTAAACACGAATTTGAAAACATTAAGGATTTCCTTAAATTTGATTCCTAGATAATTTTTGAAATATATTTACGGTTGGTTCTACTATTAGAATAAGTAAAACCCTCGACCACTAGTGATTTCATTGTTTTCTGTATCTCCTGGATACAGTACTGGAGAAAAAAAAAGTTGTGTTACACAGAGCGCAAAGATAAAAGACAACATATGCCCCTAGGTTTTGACATATTATCAATGTACGCCTTATATTTCAAAAAATGACACTTTGTACCCTTAGTTGTGCCGAACTAGTGGACAAAAGTTACCCCTTTTTAAAAGCCAATCCATTTTCATCGAGAATTTTCTACTTTTCCCTTGATTATGGGCACCACCACCCAAATCCCGCCACCACCGTTGCCGCCGCCACCCACACCCATCGTCACTTCACCCAGAGCTCTCTCTACAATTTCAGTATAGAGAATGTGGAATCACTTAACCACCCAACTTCACGAGTAGTTACGTACTCTAGAGTAAATGATTTGTTTGTTTGACATGTATTAAGTTCATATAATGTGTCATGTGTTGTATGAATTTAGTATGGACATATCATTTATTTCGGAGTACTTATTTTATTTTTATTTTTTTATGAGACGGAGTACCTAATAATTATTCCAACTTCATAACCCAACTTGGGAAAGTCTTGGGTGGTAGTATATGAATTAGTGAATGTGACTGGCATAAAGTGTGGCATATAATATGTTCATGTCTCTATATAATAACGAGGTATGTGGTCGGCAAAATACTTCTCCCATGATAAATGAGTTTTTTCCTCCTGTTTAAGGATTTATTTCAAATATGGTGTTTCCAAACCATCACAAAATTAATATTTTGAGCCATTAGTTTCAAAACCGAACCCACGGAAGAAAGATGCACATGAAAATTAAACGATAAAACAATGTCTTAAGAGTGAAACAAGGCCCGAGAATAAGGAATAATGAGCTTAAAGACCCCAAACATCTCTATACCCAAATAAACCACAAAGTTTACCCAACAGTATCGGAGTTTCTCTGCCATTTTCAGTAGGAGTTAGACAAATTTATTTTGCCCCTAACAGAAGTTAAGAATCATCATTAATCCTCCAACATCGATTATGCAAAACGATAGAATTGTTGGAAAATTATGAATTTTGGATATTTTAATCATGTGGAGTTTAATTCTCATTCCGAGAAGTTAATTCTACAATTAGTAATTGTTCAAAATAAGTAATTGGTGAATGAAAATTGCTGTTCAATATGGGTGTATATATAGGTCCTTTGATGGACGCAACTTAACTTTTGGTGCAATATTAACTATAGTCATAAACTAGTAGTTGTATAACCAGTATGGGCTGCTGTGAAATTACTAAATAATTTATTAGTTACTAACTAATGTTAGTTATCGGTAGTTACTAACTAAAGTTAGTTATCGGTAGTTACACCATGAAAGGTAGTGACTATTTGAAAATGAATAGTCACTATTTGAAAATGAAAGGTAGTGACTATTTGAAAATGAATAGTTCCACACTTGGTCTAATAGCTGGTTAAGTAAGTGAATGGTGTTTTCAGGTTGTCACTAAGAGCAAAGAGCATAAATAGTTTATGGATAGTGGTTGCTCCAAACACATGAGTGGAAAGAGATCTTTATTCTCAGAATTGAAAGATCAATCTAAAGGTTCAATCACACTTGATGACAAAGGAAAATGCAACATTCTAGGTATTGGTAAAGTTGGTAGAGATTCTGAAAACTCTATTTATGATGTGTATTTAGTTGATGGTTTGAAATTTAATTTGCTTAGTGTATCTCAGCTTTGTGATAATGGTAATAAATTTGTTTTTCATAAAGAGAAATGTGTGGTGCAAAATGAGAAATATGGCAATTGCATCCTCACATCCTATAGGTCAAACAATGTCTATACTTTTCAAACTAACAAAGTTGTAGGAGAAAACTTGAAGTGTCTCAAGGCCTTGAAAGAAGATTCAAAGCTTGGGTACAGAAAGTTAGGACACATTAGCTTGCGCACTTTGAACAAGCTAGTCTCTAAGAACTTAGTAGGAGGTCTACCCTCTATCAAGTTCAAATATGAAGAAGTATGCAAAGCCTTTGCACAAGTCAAGCAGACCAGAAGCTCATTCAAACCAAAGAACTTTATGATTTCTCTAAATTTACTTGGGTAATGTTTCTTATAGAAAAACATGAATCCCTCTCTGAATTTTCAAAGCTTTATAGAGAACTTAAAACCTTAAAAAACCTACATATTGCTTCAATTAGAAGTGATCATGGTAGAGAGTTTGATCAATTTGAGTTTGATTCATTTTGTTCTAAGCATGAAATCTCTCACAACCTTTCTGCTCCTACAACTCCAACAGAATGGAGTTGTTTAAAGAAAGAACATGACTCTTGAAGACATGTCAAGGACAATGCTTCAGGAAAACAGACTGCCAAAATAAAGCCTGGGTAGAAGCTGTGAATACTGCAAACTATATTCTCAGCATGTGCTTGATCAGACCTATATTGAAGAAGACTCCTTATGAGCTGTTCAAATGAAGAAAGCCAAAAATTTCTTACTTCAAGCCTTTTGGTTGTACCTGCTATGTTCATTATAATGGTAAGGATAATATTAGTAAGTTTGATGCAAGAAGTGATGAAGGCATTTTTCTTGGTTATTCACAAACAAGCAAAGGCATAGAGTTTACAATAAGAGAACCAAGCTTGTTGAAGAAAGTATCCATGTCATATTTGATGAAAGCTGTGATGGTTCTTTGAGTGATGGTTTTGCAGATCTTAATCTGAACAAGCTTGATTCAGATAATGAAGATTATTCTTCAAAAGGTTCCAAGGAAAACTTACAGGAACAAAGAAGACATTTCTAAGGCCTTGAAAATGAGTTTCAAAGCCTTGAAATAAATCCTCCAGAAAGACAGCTGATCAAGCTACTACTTCAAGTTCTCAAAGACTTGAAAAACAAATTGGAGAGCCTGAACCTTACCCACCAAGGAATAGATTTAAATATTTCTCATCTCATCCTGCTGATAACATTCTTTCTGATCTAACCACTGGTACACAAACAAGATCACAGTTAAAGAATTTTTGTGCTTTTAATGCTTTTATTTCTCTTGTAGAACATAAAACTGTGAAGGAAGCATTACAAGAAGCAGACTGGATCATAGCTATGCAAAGTGAACTCAATGAGTTTGAAAGGAACAAGGCTTGGAATCTAGTTCCTCCACCAAGAAATCATTCTGTTATTGGCACCTGATGGGTATTCAGAAACAAGTTAGATGAGACTGGGAAGGTAATCATAAACAAAGCTAGATAGCTCAAGGCTACAATCAAGAAGAAGGTATTGACTATGAGGAGACTTTTGCTCATGTTTCCAGGTTAGAAGCAATTAGAGGTCTACTTGCATTTGCATCCCACAAGAAAATGAAACTTTTTCAAATGGATGTAAAGTGTGCATTCTTAAATGGCTATTTTCAAGAGGAAGTTTATGTTGCTCAACCTCCAGAATTTGAAAATTACAAGTTTCCAGATCATGTTTATAAACTTGACAAGGCTCTTTATGGTTTGAAACAAGCTCGGAGAGCTTGGTATGAAAGATTATCAAAGTTCTTACAAAATAATTTCAAATTAAGATTAGTAGACAAAACCCTTTTCATAAGGACTCATGAGAAAGATATGCGTGTAGTTCAAATATATGTTGATGATATTTTGTTTGGAGCTACTAATGACCTTCTTTGCAAGGAATTCTCAAGTCTTATGAGCAGGGAATTTGAAATGAATTTGATGGGAGAGTTGAACTTCTTTCTTGGACTTCAAATACATCATATGAAGAAGGGCATATTTCTACATCAAAGCAAGTACACAAGAGACTTGCTAAGAAAATATAATATGTCTCAATCCAAAGAAATCAAGACCCCTTGAGCTCTACATTGTCATTAGACAAAGATGAATCTGGTAAGAGTTTGAATGTGAAAGAATATATAGGTATGATTGGATCATTGCTATATCTCACAGCTAGTAGACCATATATCATATTCAGTGTTTGTATGCGTGCTAGATTTCAAGCTGACCCTAAAGAATCACACTTGACTGCTGTAAAAAGAATCTTTAGATATCTCAATGGTACCAAAGACTTAGGGCTTTGGTATCCTAACCAATCTAATTTCTCTTTGTGTGGCGATTCAGATGCTGACTTTGCAGGATATAAAGTTGATAAAAAGAGTACGTCAGGATGCTGCCGATTCCTTGAATCATCATTAATCAGATGGCACTCAAAGAAGCAAAACTCAGTTGCACTATCGGCAGCAGAAGCTAAATACATAGCAGCTGGAGCATGCTTCTCACAAGGTTTATGGATAGCTCAACAAATGTGAGATATTGAATTTAATTTAAGAGAAATACATATTAAGTGTGACAACACAAGTGCAATATCAATCACAAAGAATCCAGTTCAGCATTCAAGAACCAAACACATTGATGTTAGAAATCATTTCATCAGAGATCATGCTGAGAAGGGTGATATTGTTCTTGAATTTATTTCTACTAACATGCAATTTGCAAATATTTTCACTAAACCACTGCCAGATGAAAGATTCTCAGCCTCGAGATTAGAATTGGGCATGCTAAATAAAGAAGCATTGGTTAAGGGGGAGTATCAGGTAAGTATAAGGTAAGTATTATGTGTTACAAAGATTTGAACTGATTTTCAAAGCCTTGAAGATCTTTTCAAAGCTTTGATTTTATGTGCTTTTCCAATACAGCTTTTCAAGGCCTTGAAATACTTTCCAAAGCCATGAAAATAATAATGTATGTTGTTTAGTCAATAATATAGATCTTTCAATGTTGGGTGTTATCTTTGTAGATAATGCTCAATGTTTCCCCATACTTGTCAAAAAACCCTTTTCAGCCAAAATAGTATAATATTATTTATTTCCAACGACACACACAACTTTGAATCTAATTGATTCAGCAAATCTTCAAAAGATTAGGGAAATATTCAGTTTCCTTTTCAAACTGAAACTCTTTAGTATTTATCTTCTTCTCTCTTTTACTCCTTCGTATCTCTCCTACCTTTCTCTTCAGTTCCCCAAACCCTAAAGAGCACTAGAAGACCCTCTGATAGAATCAAGATGGTTGGCGAATCGAAGGCTGCTACAGAAAAGAAAAGAAATACAGCTTAGGAAGAGGTCCAGACACTTAGTGGTGACTCAAGTTCAAGAACTCCAAGTGCAGAAGACATTGCTTCTCCTCCTCCCAAGAAGAAAGCAAAGAAATATCAGACACCCACTTGCAGCAAGAAGAAGAAGAAGGTAGTTGAGTCTGCTCCAAAGAAACAGATTGCTAGTCCTAAGAAGAGCTAAAGAAGAAGCCTACCAAAGAAGACAAGAGAAAAGGAAAAGTAACAGAAGATTAGCCAGAAGAGAACATTGAGAAGGCACTGCAGATCTATTCAGAAAAGAAGAAAGCCACTGGTAAGAAATATGGCCTTGATAACAAGTGGTTCACTACTAATGTTGCTAGAGTTCAATGGCTAGATGGATTTGCTTCTAGATCAGTTACTTACTACAGTATGGTTAGTGTTTCCATGTTGAATAGTATGAATCCAGAGTGTATTAAGATACGGAAGAAAGCTCTCTTTGGTTTTTTCTAAACCCTCCAGAGATAGCCTACCCCAGACTCACTAGATTCTTCTACCTATACATGAGAAAACTCAAGACAGTGAACCTTGTGAGTTTCAGGTATACTATGGAACTAGATCACTCTGAGTTGGCCAATGTTCTAGGTTGTCCAAAGAGGTTTGACACAAGCAATCACCCTCCTACAAGTGAAGCCCTGAAACTGGCCAAATAAGAGTTCTTTCTACCCAACACCTCTACCACATCCAAGCAGTTAACACACTCTATGCTAACTGTTGAAGCTAAAGTCTTGTTTACAATCTTAATGAGATGTGTGGTACCAAGGGATAACTCAAATGAGTTGATAATTGAAAGAGTGCTATACTTAATGTATTTGGTTATGCATGGATATGAGGTTGATCTTCCAAAAATTATGATGGACCACATGCTTTATTGCCAAACCAATCAGATAAAGCATCCTTTGCCATATGTCAATCTGCTTTCCTCATTCTTTCAACACCTTGATATTCCGAATGACAGGGAAGAAACTATTAGTACTGGTTTTGGTATGCTTGATGAGAAAGCATTTAAAAGAATTGGTGTAGTAAAAACCAGTGCTAATACTTGGAATTTATACTCTCAATTTCTTGAAGAAGAGCTTAAATCCAAGAAGTTTCTTGAACCCAAGGCATGAACCCTACCTCAAGCCAAACCACTCAGCCTCAAGACCTCTCCTTGGTTCTTCAGAACTTGATGAACTTGAGAAGGACATGGATGAATTGAAGGAGAATCGGCATGAGTTTGGAACTGATTTCAAACAAATGTAGTACATGGTTGAAAACATCTTCAAAAGCATGACCGTGTTTGATGTACCTGAAGAAGTTTCTCAAGCTGGAGAGGCAACCAAGAAGGCTGATCAACAAAAGAACTTTCATACAACTCGGGATGAGACTGTTGGAGTGAAGGATAAGGGTATGCAAGTGGTTGAGCAACAAGGAGATGAAGACCAAAAACAAGATGAAGCTGACAGTCCAGATTCAGGAATGTTTCTTAAAGATCTAAATAAGAAGCGTAAGAAGCCAACTATTCCATAAATAGTTACTCAAGCTGATCTGTTCGAGGGAAAAGGTGAAGTTGGTGATAAAGTGGCTCAAGAAGAAGAACATGATGATGAAAATGATGAAGAAGATAGTGAGAAAGAAGATGCAGAGCAGCAAGGAGATGGAGACCCAACCCATTAACTCTTGCCTATTTTTTCTATCTTTTTCAAGTCCTGGAAATCCGTTTCAAAGTCTTGAAAAAATTATATCTTTCAAACAATTGTTTAACTGATTTCCAAAACTTTGATCCCAGATTTTCTCGATATTTTTTATGAAAGTCAAAAAGGGGGAGAAATTTAGGTGTTTTTATGTATATTTGCTGGTTTAGAGACCTGGTTTTTGGTCAATAGGATTATCTGAAAACTTTGTTGTTACTTAGTTGCATAATAATTTGGATTGTTTTGATACCTTGTGTTACAGTTTATTCTTATAATTATATTGCTATGTTCTAATGAGTTTTTTTTTTTTTTTTTTTTTTGCAAAAACCTAGCCTTATAGTTTATGGTTTTTTCTTTCATCAAGGGGGAGATTGTATGTTCTACTTGGTTTCAAAGGATTGAAATAGTTAATATATTTCAAGGCCTTGAAGCATCTTCCAAAGTTTTGAAACAGACAGTGCATCTTAAGCATGAACTTAGGGGGAGTTTCTGATTCCATTCAAACTCCAAAACTCCTATACTTGTTTATATGTTATGTGATGATGAAAGACAAAGTATTTTTGACACTCTAAACTGTGACTAATCCATCTATTTGACTAAGCTTTTGCAGGGAAATTATGTTTCCTATTTTGCAGGATATATTTCATAAACTGTATTTTTGCAGGAAGGGAAACTGCTTGATGATTTGATTATGTTCTTGATTTTTCTTTTTTTTTTGAGGTAATGTTCTTGATTTTTCTTGATTGAAAGCTTCATAACATCTTCACAAACAAGATCAAGACAGTATCTTTGAAGATACTGAGCAACTATCCGTTGGGAGAAGTTGTTAAAGAAGTCAACAGATGAAGCTATAAAATAGGTAAGTTTATTATGAAGAGATCTTGAAGATCTGCAATTCAAACTGCTCCTTAAATGAGTGAAGAGAGGAATAAATTCAATGGGACAATCAACAGAGACACTAAAACACATTTAGGGATTGACAAGCAACACAAAAGCAGAATCATTCCTCTCAATCCAAGCATCTGAAGAACACTGCATACTCACTGCAGATTTAGTTCTACTGTTCTTCTATTCTAAGCTTTATTTGTATATCATTCTCATAATACTTCTAGTTCTTATTCTCGTGGATTGTTCAATGAGAACAATAGAGAACAATAGAGAACTCTTATTGAATCAGTTTGCTAGAGCAGGTACTAGATAGGTTAGTGAGAATCACAAGCTGTAACAGAACAGGAGAAGTCTATGTGCTTGAGATCTAGGGATTATCTTTTGATTAATAAGAATTGAGTTGAAAATCCTGCAGGGTTCAAGTCCCTGAGGTAGAGACTTAGGTCCAAGTGGACTGAATTCTATATATCTTGTGTCTCTTGCTTTTACTTTTCAGTTCTATAGTTAGCTTATTTGCAGAAAACAAAACAGGTTTTATTTCAAGGGTTTGAAACTCATTTCAAGGCCTTGAAATAGACTTAGCTTTTCTACAACAACAGTTTTGATTCCAAGGACTTGAAACTCATTTCAAGGACTTGAAATACTCTCTACTCTTTACAAATCGTTTGAAACCACTCTTCTTGCAAGTTTAGCAAAAGTTCCCATACTCTATTCACCCCCCCCCTTCTAGAGTATTGATCCTGTATTACTGCCTACATTACATTCCTTCAGAAACTTATTTCATCTTTTAAATGTTCAAATACAAATTAAAATGATAAATTACAAGAGGCAATAAAACAGTAACGGTAAAGTCAATGAACTAATCTCTAATGTTGAATGCCTAAAATTGTAGGACCGTTCCATAAGAGTAGAAGACTGTTGGATATGTTTTATGTACACCATGACACTAGACTTTCTTTTTTGAATAGTTCCCATGGACTACTTATGAACTACCTCTCAAGAAAATCATAGCATGTATATTTACTGTATGTGCGTTAAGACTTAATACTAAAGCATTCTATTTCTAAGAGTCGGCCAAGTCAGACCAGGATATCCTTTACCAACTCCTACCCTCAGGCATACACGTGATGTATATTTTGAAATTCAAACTCCCGACAGGCGGGAGACATGCAAGTAAAAAAAATCTAAAAGTTTTCTAAGTTTATTCGACCAACAAATAGTTCTCTATTCTCATGACATCTAATATCACATTTTAGGATTTGACATTAAAGCATCTCTGTACCCTGCAAAGGGAAAAAACTATGATTTCTAAATATCCTATGGAGCTTTAAGGCTGGATTACATTTTAACTAATGTGTTGTGCGGATTGGAAAATGGGTTTGGATTATTACAATGAGCAGAGTACATTAACTTGGGTACACAAGTTGATCACATCATATGGTAATACTTAAGCCTCGAGGATGGTCTTTTGAGTTGCATGGAAAGACATTCTTACACTGCTAATTAGGAAAGGGAAAAGAAGCTATATAGCTAGTCAAAATTGGATATATAGGTGTGAAGCGAGCCTGTAGAAGTTGTCGTCATTGTACTTGAAGCGGGGTGACTCCCCACCTCCTACACCGCGAACCAATCCTGAAGTACTGATAGCATAGCCAGTTGGACTAATAAGGTTTCCAAACCTTGTCGGATTTCCTGGAGGAACGGGCTTTGTTGAAAATATTCTTTGAAGTGAAGAAATCGAAAAAAGTAATTATGGGAATTCAGGACCTTTCATGCGAATGGAAAAGGTCTCTAAACGATTCTACATAATGTTTGTGCCTATCAAATGTTTTTATCACATTACTTGCAAACTAGACAATAGCATCAGCTTTATCACTTAAGTTGTAGTGTCTCTACATGAATAAGTCACTCACCAGCAAGTTGAAGTTAAAAAAGCGATTCTACATAACATCCGTGGTTAGTGTAGAGAGTCGTTTTATGGTTCAAAAGAGTTGGAAGGAGATGAAGTGCAGATTTAGGTGCCTTGCCAGACATTGGAATATGCTATGGGTCCAATCAGGAAGTCTTGCTCGCTGGATGTTCAAATTAATACTATGCAAGTGGTGTTGATAGTAAGAGATCCATGACATGTTCACTCTGGGAGGTTCTGTTGAGATATGAAAGACGATGCTACAGCTTACGTAACTTTGTATACAATGAAAGCATAGTACATGGCTCTGATGGAAGCAACAAAGGAGGGAATTTGTCTTAAAGGGATGGCCAGTGATTTAGGCCTACTTTAAGATCACGCAATAGTCTACTATGATAACTTGAGTGTGGTATGCTTAACTAAGGATCGAGGTGCTCATGACAAAACAAAGAAAAAACAAAGCACATCATCAGGTATCATTTTTTTGAGAAATAAGAGGAGAATAAAGGTCGAGAAGGTGTAGACCACTGAAAACAGTGGGGACATGTTCACCAAGCCGGTTCTAGAGAGCAAGTTCTAGCATTGCCTAGAATTGCTTAACATTTTGATCCATTGAAGCCATTTCGGGTCGTGAGACCCGGTGGGGGTCCGATGAGTCTCTTCGATGAGAGACGTTAGGTGCGGAGAAGACGTAGCTTTGTTTACGATAAGAGGATTAGTTTTTGTGGCGATAGAATTTAAGTCAAGGTGGACATTTCTTGGCCATGAAGTGAAGAAATCAAAAAAAGCAACTAAGGGGCTCCATGACCTTTTGCGTGAATGGAAAAGGTATTTGACACGTTCCAACTGCAAGTGCACAGTTGTCAGTGTATTAATAATTCTGGTAAGACCGGGTTTGTCGAACCCAAATGACTTCTTGTAAACTAGTTGAAAGCTCAGGTTGTTCAAGGATTGAAAGAGCTTGACTATTTCAAGGCCTTGAAACAAATTTCAAAGCCTTGATTCAGCTTCAGAGGCTTGAAAATAGTGTTAGCTATTTTCTAGGCCTTGAAACTGGATTCAAACCCTTGAAACTGTTAAACCTCAAAGCATGTTCTCAGGGGAAGTTTTTCTATTAACTCTCTGATCTAATTTATCATCTCTCTTGCTTATGTTTGATTATCTGTTGTTAGATGATGAAATACAAATTGTTAAACATGTTTTGAATCGTACTATATCAAATATTTGACGAATGATAATGCAGGAAATATTGTTTCGAAGTTTGCAGGATTGTTTCCTAAACTGGATTGCTTCAGATTTGGAAACACTTGAAGACTTTGATCATGTGATCAATCAGATGTGTTTGACAGCTTCTCATGATGGTTAAATGAAAGATTACAACAATATCTCAGAAGATTACAATCATCAACCGTTGGAGAAGATCTCAACATAGTCAAACTCTGTTACCTACAAAGTAGGAAGGTTGTTGCTGAAAATCAAGAGAGATTTGCAGAGCTGTTTGAAGTATTTAAAGAGCTCAAATTCGAAGCAACAAACACAATTCTCAACGGGCAAATACAGAGAAAGCATTCTGGATTTAAAATAGTCAAAGAAGTTCTTCATCTCTTCCAATCCATACACAGAAGTTCACTGCATTTCGATGCAGTTTTCTACGCTTAAGTGATCTTCTGTATAGAGTTATATTGGTAGATCATTTCTGTATTATTTTTACATTCATTCTCAAGGATTGTTCAAGGTGAACAATAGAGAATTCTTAGTTAATCAGTTAGCTAGAGCAGGTACTCGACAGGTTAGGCAAAACCACAAGCTGTAACAGAGTAAGGGAACTCTCTGTGCTTTAGTTCTAGGGCTTAGCTTTTGATTAATAAGAATTGAGTTTAAAATCCTGAAGGTATCTAATCCCTGAGGTAGAGACGTAGGTCCAAGTGGACTGAACTCTATAAATCACTTGTCTTGTGCCTTTTCAGTTCATCTACTTTCAAAGCTTTTGCAGCATACAAAAATTGTTTATTTTTCAAGGGTTTGAACTTGTTTTCAAGGCCTTGAAAAATGCTTACTTGTTCTAAAACTTTTTGCCACATTTCACAGGCTTCAATTTGTGTTCAAGGCCTTGAACTTCATTATTCACACTAGTTCTTCTACTTGCTAGCAAGATTTGCAGAAAGTTGGCATACTCTATTCAACCCCTCCCCCCCCCTTTCTAGAGTATCTTAGCTGCTTTTACATCTGCATACTCACACTTTCAATTGGTATCAGAGCTTGTATCACTGTATAAGATTTAACCATCTGGTGATCATGAGTACTGCAGGTGATGGTGGCTTCTCACAAGGAAGAGCTGCTAACAGACCTCCTATATTCTCTGGAGAAATTTTTGCTCACTGGAAAGCTCTCATGAAAATGTTTATCATTGATCAAGATCTAAAGCTTTGGACCATTATTCAAAATGAACCTCATACTTTCTTTATAGAAAAAGATGGGATCAGAACTCCTAAAACAGAAGACTTACTCTCCTCTTCTGAATTAGAGCAATTTTCTAAGAATTACAAGGCTATTAACATTTTGTATTGTGCTTTGAGTACAGATGAATTCAACAGGATCTATGGATGCACAACTGCTAAAGAAATCTGGGACAAACTTGTGGTTACCTTTGAAGGAACCAGCCAAGTTAAAAAGACCAAGATCAACATTTATATCAGATAGTATGAGCTGTTCAAATTAATGCAGATGAATCCATCAGAGACATGTTCAAGAGATTCACTGATATTGTCAACAACCTTGAATCACTGGGAAAACACTTTTCCAATGAGGAAAAGCTGAGGAAGATACTTATAAGTCTTCCAAAGGCAAAGTGGGAACCAAAAACCACAGCTATTGAAGAAGCTCATAATCTCTCAACTTTACAACTTGATGACCTCTAAGGGAATCTCCTAACACATGAGATATCCATGAATGAAGTTGATGGAGAACTCCCATAAGGTGTCAAAAATCTAGCCCTCAAAGCCAAAGAGAATGAGAGAATTGAAAGCCTTGAAACTGATGATGGTGATGATGAAGATCCAATTGCCTTGATTTCCAAAGCCTTGAAAAGGATCCTCAAAATGAAGATAAACTCTAGAAAAAAAGAGTTCAACAGAGAAAGGCATAGACCATCTAGCAGCAAGGACTACAAAGGACACTTGATAAGAGATTGTCCATACAAAAAGAGCAATAAATTTCAGAAGAAATATCATGACAGAAGAAAGAAATCCATGATAGCCTCATGGAGTGATTCAGAAAGTTCCAGTGAATCTGAATTTGAAGAAGAACATGCCAATATTTTCTTCATGGCCAAGCATGATTATAGTTCTGAAAAGAACATTGAGGTTGTCACCAAGGAACAGAAGTGGTTGCTCAAGACATATGAGTGGAAAGAGATCTCTATCTTAGAATTAAAATAGCAATCAGAAGGTTCAATAACACTTGGTGATAAAGGAAAGTGCAATATTCTTGTTATTGGAAAAGTTGGTACAAATTCTGAAAACTTTATTTCTGATGTTTATCTAGTTGAAGGTTTGAAGTTTAATTTACTTAGTGTATCCCAGCTTTGTGATAATGGTAACAAAGTTATCTTTGATAAAGAGAAGAGTGTGGTGCAAGATGAAAAGTCATGAGATTGCATTCTCACAGCCTCTAGATCAAACAATGTTTATACTTTCCAGACTAACAAAGTTGCAGGTGAAAGTTTGAAGTGTCTCAAGGCCTTGAAAGAAGATTCAAAGCTTTGGCATAGGAAACTTGGTCATATCAGTTTGCATACTCTGAACAAATTAATTTCCAAAGACTTGGTAAGAAGATTGCCATCCTCCAAGTTCAAAGAAGATGAGTTATGCAAAGCCTGTGCACAAGGAAAGCTGACCAGAAGCTCCTTCAAGCCAAAGAAGTTTGTAAGTACAACTAGACCCATTGAATTACTTCATATGGATCTCTGTGGTCCTATGAGGACTCCTACTCCAAAAGGTAAAAGGCATATGCTAGTTGTTGTAGATGATTTCTCTAGATACACTTGGGTTATGTTTCTCAAAGAAAAATCTGAAGCACTCTCTGAATTTTCAAAGCTCTGCAGAGAACTTCAAAACTTGAAAAACCTACCTGTAGCTTCAATCAGAAGTGATCATGGTAGAGAATTTGATCAGTTAGAATTTGATTTATTCTGTGATAAGCATGGTATTTCTCATAAATTTTGTTATCCAAGAACTCCTCAACACAATGGTGTTGTTGAAAGAAAGAATAGGACTCTGGAAGATATGTCAAGGACAATGCTTCTTGAGAACAAGTTGCCAAAACACTACTGGGCAGAAGCTGTTGTAGATAGTGCTTTCTGAGCTGACAGATCTTGGCCACGTGGCAACTATCCAGCACACCATATTCTGCTCCACACACACTGGATCACCTGCCGCGCTGATCCATGTGGGGGCTGCGAGACAGAGCCCTCGCATACCACTGCACGGGACTTGTAGGGACTTAGTGGTTTGGAGGCTAGAGTAAGTCCTGTCGCGTGCGAGCCAAGCCCGCGCGCGACCTTTAGTAACTGCTTTTGAGAGATCTATGGCACGAGCTCCATAAACCCGGTCAATCCGGTCAAACCCGGTCAACCCCGTAAAGGTTCTGGTATTCGCGCATAACGTGCTGTAACGGTCCCTATATACGCGGAAGAACGTGCCGTTGTGGTTAAGCTAATTAAGCCGCCATTGATGGGCGCATTAACCACACTACAACGGTCACATTCTCCGTTATATATAGGACGTTAACCTTTCCATACAAGGGAGAACACACTAGCCATACGCGGAAGCTCTGCCAAACCTCTGTCTCTCTCTCGGACATTACTACTGCCTTACTCTCTCCCTACACACAACCCAACTCTTCCTGTGCCATCTCTGATCCTCTACATACGGTGTACACGGAGGTCTCCCCGCCGGAATCTCTTGTGCACATTTTGGTGAACCCGACGTGAACTTACCAACAAAAGCAACCATGTCTCAGGAGGATGATGTCAGCAACAGATCGCCTTCCACCGAAGCTGCCTCAGGAGAGGAGACCCGCCGTACTCCTACGACCCCCGGCGAGGCACCGACGCTAGAATCCTTGGACGCCACCGTCCAAGGTCAGGCGAAAGCTCTCAAAGCTCAGTCTGCGCAGCTAGAATGGATCCTGGCCGTTCTGGGCACCCTGCGCCAAACTCTTCACCAGCCACTGCCGTCTCTCAAGGAGGAGGAGCCCCTACCGCTCCGGGACTGGGAGTGTCAACCACACCTCCCAACCCTAATCTGCAGACTCCACCGGCGACTACGCAGCTACCTTTAATTCAGGGGTCAACAGCTCAGATGTTGCCTCTCACTGCTCACACTCCTCAGCCTCCGGCTTTGGCTTCTAATCCGGCTTCGCAGTATCCCTTGCCTCCGCCAACGGCGATCTGGGGCAATGCAAACAGCCAATATGTCCCTAACCCTCCGGCGGCGTACGTGTCGCCTCCGCCTACAGCAACCCCTCCTCATGTTACTGAGGGAAGCATTCCAGAATGTATGACGTCTTTGCAGAAGCGCATGGACACTATTCTGGCTCACCAATCATTCGCGGATACCATCATCCCGAAGCTAGATAACGATCCACCCATCCCGCGGGAGATCTATCTCATGCCTAACCCGGTGGGGTATAAGGCTCCTAAATGGGACAAGTTCGAGGATGTCAATGGAAACGCTCATGAGCATGTCATGCGTTTCATCGATGTCATGGGGCCATACAGAGCCGATCCCAAGCTGCTGATGCGAGAGTTCCCAAAATCCTTGGGGAACGTAGCGTACAAGTGGTACCGAACGTTGGAGGCCGGATCCGTGAAGACTTGGGACGACATGGTCCAGAAGTTTTATACCAAGTTCTTCCAGATGGAAGAAAAGGTGACGATGATCCACCTCTCGCGGATGTATCAGAATCGCGAAGAGGATGGGATAACTTTCATCAAGAAGTTCAGGGCGAAGTCCTTGGAATGCAAAGATCCGATGCTCGAAAGTCGGCTCATAGAGATATGTCTACAGTGCATGCGAGATGAATACAAAGGTATGCTCATCAACCTGCAAACGCCCACTTTTTCAAAACTAATCGAATGCACGAAGAACATCGAGCCTATAGTTGATAGGTATAAAAAGAAGAACGCTCCGGAGCGATTTTCGAGCGGTACTACCTACAAGATCGGGAGATTTAGTTACAAGAGGGGACGCGAAGCTGAGGTCAATACAGTTTCACCCCAGAAGCAGGCGAAGATTGTGAATTTCGACGTACCACCTCTGCCATGTTCGGTGGAGGAGGCAAGCGACCTCTGCAGACAATGGCGCAAGGACGGTGTCCTACCGCCGCTCGAGAAAACACCCTCCAAGGAGATGGTAAGGGACCCGAAGTGGTGCGAGTACCACGGCAAGGTTATGCATCCCACAGCGGAATGTAAGAAGCTCAGGATTGTATTCAACCAGAAGATGAAGAACGGCGAGCTGATCGTCAGCGATCACAGGAAGGATGTGCGCAACAATCCACTTCCTGTCCATGCGGAACAAGACTCGAAAGGTAAAGAGGTCGCCATGATCTCGATTGTGGACTTCGAAGAAGTCGCGGAGGATGGTCTACCCATCATTGCCGAAGTCCATGATGACGAGGACTACAGCGTAGACACAAAGGACGAACGTGCCGACCGGATGAAGGGGTCGCACGGCTTTAGCAAATTCTTCGACGAGATGAACTTCTCCGAGAAGTGTCGGACAGAAATGACGAAAGCAATCTTGAGGATAGCAGAGGACTACGAGGAGGATCTCGTAGTCTCCAACGGGAAAGTCGTCAGGGCGTCTCACTCTACAGAAAAGATTATGACCTTTTCCGCCAGCGACAAAAAAGACAGATGCGAGCCACCAGAGGCCTCTGTACGTGACGGCCATCATCAATGGTGTTGATTTCAAACGAGCATTCGTCGACGGAGGAGCAACGGTCAACGTCGTTTCGCTCCACACACTGAAGCTAGCAGGGATCCCCGAGCACAAGATTGTCAGGCGTCCATCTCCGCTGATGGGATTTGGAAGCGACTCTAGAATGACGATTGGATGGATCCGCCTGGGCGTTCAGATCGGCAAAATCAAGTGCTCAGCGAAGTTCTATGTCATAGATGCAAACACTATGTATCACATGATCATAGGACAAGCCTGGATTCATCGCTTTGACGCGGTCCCTTCAACAGCCCACCAAGTCATGAAACCCATCTGGAACGACAGAATAGTCGAGATACCGGCTTCAACGAATCCATTCAACATGGATGAAGCACATCTCAGCGAGGCGGTGTGGTTCACCGAGATGGCGGACGAGCAAACACGGGGGCCGTTTAACCCTACTCCTTTACCTCTTTGGGAAGACATCAAGGATCAGTCACCTGCGGGAGTGATGGTGACAAGGGAGGATGCCAAGGAAAATCCGCCCACACGCGAAGAGGCGCCGCGAATCTCTTACCAGCGAAAGAACGTGTACACTCTGAAGAGAATAGCAAAGCATGACCCTGAGGGCAAGGAGATAGAGTGCTTCTACGCCAATCGGAAGAAGTGCTATCGCATATGAAGGTGCGCGGGGATGTCCTCACACGGGCATGGGGATATCCCTGGGCAAATCAACCAAATCGAGCAGATTGCGGTCACAGAAAGGCCAATGCAGAGCACTCCAGATGAGAAGCTCAAAGAAGCACCTGAATGCATGGAAGACAGATCCAGACCACAGAAGCAAGAGCTAAAGGAAGTGTTCCTCAGCCCGAACGAGGAAAAGAAGAGGCCAGTCTTTCTAAGTGCGGACCTCACAAGCGAGGAGGAGAATGGACTGCTGCAGCTCCTGACTGAGTACAAAGACGTGTTCGCATGGGAGTATGATGAGATGCCCGGGATGGACACAAGCATCACTATGCATCGTTTAGACATCATCCCGGGTTCTAAGCCGATAAAGCAGAGCACAAGAAGCTTCAGGCCGGAGCTTAATGTGAAGATCAAACAGGAGATTGTCAAACTCCTGGATGCCAAGTTCATAGAACCGAATCACCATCCAACATGGCTGGCCAACATTGTGCCAGTGGTAAAGAAGAACAGACAGCTTCGCATCTGCGTGGACTTCCGAGATCTCAATCGTTTCTGCCCCAAGGACGATTTTCCGCTCCCAAACATCGATTTGCGTATCGATTCGACAGCGGGTCATCGCATGTTCCGTTTCATGGACGGCATCAGCGGGTACAACCAAATCAAGATGGACCCCGAAGATGCACGAAAAACTGCATTCATCACCCCAGTAGGAGTGTTCAACTACACGGTGATGCCCTTTGGTCTCAAAAACGCAGGCGCAACCTACCAGCGGGCCATGATGGCCCTATTCCACGACATGATGCACAAGGAAGTGGAGTTTTACGTGGATGACCTCGTGGTTAAATCCAAGCAAGAGGCAGACCACCTGGCAGATTTGCGGAAGGTGTTCAACAGATGCAGACGCTTTCAGCTGAAAATGAACCCTATGAAATGCGCATTCAGGGTAACATCGGGAAAATTCTTGGGATGCGTGGTACATCGCCAAGGAATAGAGTCTGACCCTGCGAAGGTTTCAGCCATCGTCAGCATGACTCCGCCGCACGACCAGAGTGCCTTGAAAACATTCTTAGGGAAACTATCATATCTGCGAAGATTCATCCCAGCGATTGCCGAGGTTACTTTCTGCTTCAATAATCTTCTCAAAAAAGACGCCGCATACAACTGGACCCCGGAGCACGAAGCTGCGTTCGGGAAGCTGAAAGAACTGCTGACGTCTTCAAAATAATGATCGCACCTCAGTTGGGGTCACCGCTTTTACTGTATCTGACGTCAACCAGGAAATCCATAGGAGCACTTTTGGCTCAGGAGTACGAAGGCCAGGAAAGGCCCATCTACTACATCTCTCGCATTGTACAGCCCGCAGAATCAAGGTACACAGACATTGAGCGTCATTGCCTTGCCTTATTTTTCATAATAGAAAAGTTGAGACATTACTTTGCGTCGCACAAAGTGGTGGTGGTTACGAAAAGTGATCCCATACGATATCTGCTAACTCACACTACTCCTGGAGGAAGATTGGCAAAATGGTATATGACCATTTCCCAGTATGATATCACATGCGTTCGGCCGCGGGCGATTAAGTCGCAGGCGGTAGCAGATTTGTTGGCACAATTCCCCGACAACAGTCATGAGCCCGTAATCGAAGAAGAACTCGAGGGACCTGAAATCTATGCAATTGATGTACCCTATTGGACGCTCCATTTTGACGGGTCGTCAACAAGGAAATGCGGAGGCATTGGAATAGTCTTGACCAAGCCAGATGGGGAGGTCATACAGATGTCCGCAAAGCTCGACTTCGCAGTCACCAACAACGAGGCAGAATATGAAGCCCTCATAGCGGGGCTGCGTGCAGCGAAGGCTTTGGAAGTAAGCAATCTGACGGTCATGGGAGACTCCAAGTTGATCGTCAAGCAAGCCTCGGGCGAGTACGGTTTGAAGGAGATCAACCTTCTGTCCTACCGCACTCTAGTACAAAAGCTGGTGCAGCAATTCTGCGATGTGAGGTACGAGCACAAGCCCCTAGCAGACAACAGGCATGCAGATGCTTTGGCCACCTTGGGATCCAAGGTTAGTACAGACAAATGTCCCGCAAGGATCTCCATTGAAGTGTGAACATCGTCGGCGTTGACAGAAGACGCGTGCGACGATGAACACATGGATGATACGGACTGGAGAAAAGCAATTTTACGAGCTATTGCAGAAGGCACAAGCAGCGAAAGCTGGGCACTCACAAAGGGGTATTGCATACACGACAACACCCTTTACTACAAGGGCCCTGGCGGAATACTCATGCGATGTGTTTCCGAGCAAGAGGGACAATTGCTGCTAGAGAAGATTCACCAACATGCTTGCGGAGAAAGCGAGGTGCCAATCCATCGGAAGGCTCAGAGATATGGCATTCATTGGCCGGATATGTCAATAGCCGCCGCCATGATACAAGGGAAGTGCGCGAGTTGCGCACTGATTAAAGATTCCTTACTCATCGCTCTAACCGACGATGATGCGGATTGGAGGAAACCACTCTTCGATTTTCTCACCCAGGGCACCGTACTCGAATCGAGAAAAGAAGCGGAGAAGCTAAAAAGGAAAGCATCTCCATATGTGGTGCAAGAGAACTTGCTTTGGAGAAGAGGTCATGAGGGCAACTTGCTGCGATGTCTAGACGGCAGGGAAGCACAAGAAGTCATGGACCTTTCCCATCAGGTAGAACACCAAGGAGGTGCGAAACTATGCAGGCAGCTCCTCTCAATCGGATATTTCTGGCCCACTATGGAGGCTGATTGCCGCACCAAGGTACGACGTTGCCAGGAGTGCCAATTCAAGGGTAACCTAGTGCATGCTCCTGCTGTGGACCTACATGCATTGGGAACGCCATGGCCATTTCACACATGGGCATTGGATTTCATTGGTCCCATCCGACCAACTTCGCACGGGAATCATTTTATTCTCACCGCAATTGAGCTGTTCACCAAATGGGTGGAGGCGATACCATTAAAGACGGCAAATGCGCTAGCTGTGGTCAATTTCATCCAAGAAAACATTATATGCAGGTTCGGAATTCCCAACACCTTCCTTTCGGATAATGGTACTCCTTTTGTTAATCGCAAGGTGGCTGCAAAGCTAGCAGAGTACAATATCATGCAAATATGTTCCACCCCCTACTACCCGAAGGGGAACGGGCAAGCCGAAGCGACCAACAAAACGCTGTTGAGGATTTTGAGCAAGATGGTCGCAGATGACCACAAGAAGTGGGCTGATTCTCTAAACATAGCCCTGTGGGCTTATCGGACTTCTCCAAGGACACCCACGGGGGTCTCACCATTCCTCCTATGCTATGGAGCTGAGGCCGTGGTACCTACGGAGGTGAGAGTCAATTCGGCGAGATTGGCCTTCCATGCATTGTACGACAATCAACGCGATCATGACTTAGTCTTGCTGGAGGAAAAGCGAGAGCAAGCTAAAAGTACCAACAAGCGGTATCAAGAAAGGATCGCTCGGGCTTACAATAAGACGGTCCAGCGAAGAGATTTTGCAGTTGGAGATTTGGTCCTGCGCGCATCTGACCATTGCATGCGAGAAGCGGCTCACCCAAAGTTCGAAGCCAATTGGGAAGGACCCTTCGAAGTCACAGAAGTCTTCGACAGTGGTTACTGCAGCATACGGAGGTTGCACGGAACGACCTCAACCCAAAGCTCAGTCAACATGCGCTGGATTAAGAAGTACTATCCTTGACTTCTCTCATTTTATGCGTTTTATTATAACGTTGCCTCATGTCTTGTATGGCTATGATTCACACGATCTTCTCTCCCATATGAGAAAATTGTACGCTCATCTCTCCCATATGAGAGCACTATAATAAAAAGATTCTCCCAAATGAGAATTTCATATTTCTAGCTGTTAATGTTGCTTTATTTAGTTTGTTATTACTGTTAACAATGGGCTATCCGCCACAATAGCAATCTGTGCAACTACGATCTTAATTGATCCTCTAATCCTATCTGATACGATAGCAACCTATGCGAACTGCGATCTTAATTGATCCTCTAAGCCTATCAGATACGATAGCAACCTATGCGAACTGCGATCTTAATTGATCCTCTAAGCCTATCTGATACGATAGCAACCTATGCGAAATGCGATCTTAATTGACCCTCTAAGCCTATCTGATACGGTAGCAACCTACGCCAATGCGATCTTAATTGATCTTCTAAGCCTATCTGCCACGATAGCAGCTCATGCGAAAAATGATCTTAATTGATCGCCCAAGCCTATCCGTTACGATAGCAACCTACGCAAATGCGATCTTAATTGATCTTCTAAGCCTATCTGCCACGATAGCAGCGCATGCGAAAAATGATCTTAATTGATCTTCTAAGCCTATCTGTCACGATAGCAGCCTATGCAAATACGATCTTAATTGATCTTCTAAGCCTATCTGCCACGATAGCAGCTCATGTGAAAAACGATCTTAATTGATCTTCTAAGCCTATCTGCCACGATAGCAGCCCATGTGAAAACAGTATTAAGTGATCTTTTAAGCCTATCTATTGTGATAGCAACATATGCGAACATGATCTTAAATGGTCCTTCGAGCCTATCTAATGTGATAGCAGCGTTATACGAATGCGATTTAAAATTCGCCCTTAAGTCTGTCTATTGTGATAACGACATCATGATCTTAAGTGATCTCCAAAAGGTCTATCTGATGAGATGGCACCTGCACTTGAATTTGAAAATGAATCACAAGGCCATCTGCAAAGATGGCACAGCTACGCAAATACGATCTCGAACGATACAATAACACATCCGCGAATCTATGCAACAGATAGCAGATACGAAGTGTGCATATAGCACTACAAAAGGCGAGGTATGCCGATACGCATGCGAAATTGTATTTCGTTGTAACAAGACAGCAGATAATACAAAAGCCATTTTATCATTATGAGTCAAAAAGACTTACAATTTATCTCGCTAGATAGCAGCTTACAAGCGAAAAAGCTCAAATCTAACTACGCAGCCAACATGGCTTACAATGCATTCGAAAAGTAACCTGCGAGCACGAAGTTACACATCGCGGGAATCCCGACTGAAAAGTGATGAACCTAACGGTCCTAACACCAGCTATGCAATGCACAGATCTGTGGCCTGAAGATCTGTTGCAAGTAGGGTCTTGCTATAAAATGAACGTCCTACGAGAGCCACAAGAAGCCATACGTTCAAGATCCCAGTATTTGACAAGGCCCTTGTCTGATCAACATCCCATGAGATGTGCTTGAGGAACCGCCGGTGCCGGCGTTCAACAGGCAAGCAGAAGCTCCAAAGGGCAAGGGATCCTTGTAGACGGGGATAAACGCAACGGTTCGCCACCCTGAGCTCACGAACGTGGGGGCAGTAAGTTCTCCTCCAGGGATGCTGGAGGAGAATTCCGCCGTTCATTACGAGTCGGTAGCAGGGTCACTACGGCGCTGCACCTCACCGGGAGGCGGCCGGAAACATGACCTGCAAACATAATAGACGAAGAAAATTCTTCAAATACACATGAGATATCATCTCCATCTTCTTTATGAAGGTTACAAAGATTAGTAAGCCTCATAAAGTGGATCTTGGAAACTATTTCTATGGCACAAAGCGCAAACTCAGGTCTCGTGACTTGGAGTTGCCATGAATCAACGAAAAACAAGCGTTGAAGCCATCAGTCGTAAGGACTCACGGCAAAGCACATTTTTGAGATGAAGAACCCAAATGGCAAGGACACGGTTTATATAGACCTTGCGGAGACTCTTCAGTTGCCAAGATGAGTCAGCAGAATTCGAAAATAGGGTAAGGTCAATCACTTATGTAACACTCCACTGGTCCTGCTCGGTAGAGACCGAGAGAGTGCTACTCGAATAGCGGAAATCGAGAACATTACATCCCATAAAATTTAAATAACAAGTTATTACATTATCGTATTTAGGCTACAATACATGCTACAACCTTAATATACTGATGTTAAACTAGTGTTCTCATCGTAAAGTGATGATGTGTGACAATCTACGTGTGTATCGAATCCCGCTACTCCAAAATCCCAGCTCCTAGACCTGCGGGGGAATGAAACAAAGACCGCAGTTTTTCGAAAGTCAGCAAAAACGCTGAGTGAGTTACACCTTAGCATGTAAAAACAGGAAGGTTACGAAAGGCTGTTGGGTCACCTGTTAAATAAACAAGAGTAACGGAGTATAAGTAAAACGTTATCAGAGTGCACAACAGTAAAAACAACAATGTTAAATAATGAAGCAAAACCAAAATAGAATCCAATAATCCAACCGTTAAGCACAGTAGCCGTATATAATAATGCCGACAAAGGCCTGCCAACTAATAATGCCAACAAAGACGTCGAGTTATCAATTAACAAGTGTCGATTGGTTTTCAAACAACAAATCCGTTTGCCACGATGTCTCAATAACATTTATGATACGTCAAAAGTTTCCCGATTAATTCTTTTAGATATGGTATGACTGTTCATAACACGACTTACAAATAACTGTTTCCAAATATAGTAATCACATTATTATTGATCTCACAGTACCAAATTATCAATTATTCGTTTCACAGTACCAGGGTAGACCAGTGACCACAATCAGACATTCTAGACCTTAAGTGTTGCAACACCCCCCTAAGAGCGTCAATCAAAGGAGTGGTATCTAGAAGCAGTACTCCAGCCTACGGCGAAGGAGTCGGGGTGCACGTAGTGTCATATCTTTAGGGACCGAATCCCAGGGAATCATCACCCGTAATAAGTAATATAACTGGTTCCGGTACATGCTAATCATTTTATTTCGGGGAGCGAACCCGAATATCTCTTTAGGGACTAAGCCCAGGGAATCATCACCCAATACAAGTAACTCCGGGGATCGAACCCGTTTATCTCTTTAGGGACTAAGCCCAGGGAATCATCACCCAATATAAGTAACTACGGGGATCGAACCCGATTTTCTCTTTAGGGACTAAGCCCAGGGAATCATCACCCAATATAAGTAACATCACTGGTTCGTATAGATTATGTTATTACTGATTTCTGATAAAGTGTGACAAGTATTCCAAGCTCAATTAATATTTTTGCAGATTTAAAACAACTAAAACGCATCTGTCTAGTAGGGGGATAAATCACGACGAACATTCTCAATTACACGAGTATTGGTCATAAAATAAGCGGGCACGCAAGGCTAAGCTTGTAAAACTCACAAGTATAATTTGAGACAGAAAATATAAATCACATTTTGACACGAAGTGAGCTAGGCAGTCAAGGCTAAGCATATAACTCACCTGATCCAATATCAATTATCACATAAAAGCTCCTACGAATGGTTGTAGCCCTTGTTTGCGAATCTGTCGCCTACAATTGCCAATTTCTAATTACGACAATAATACTTATAAACAAAACAGATGCACTAGCCCTATACGAATGCTCGACTTTGTCGAACACTAAGTCCGATTCTCACGTTTCCCCCCAATTAAATCTGTCTCAAGTCTTATACTTATAAATAAAGAATAATTGGAATAATTCTTACAAATACTTATTTAAGTAAAACGATTTAATAAAATTTACTGGTAATTAGAAAAGAGCATTTATAATTTAATAAAGAGTTGTTTTAGCAAGAACAACTATTTTTGGATGCAACACTATTTAAACAAATATTCATGACTTATTTGAAACTCACTATTTATTTGAATATCACAAAGGCGACATTTGGTAAATAATTAGAACAACATTTAAATATACTTGCAAATATTTCTAATAGCTTGTTTTCCAAAAATATTTATTAAAACACATCATTTTTGTTCATTCTATTTTGTATTTATATGAAACACAATTTAAATGGCAATTTAAAGTTATATAAAATGTAGGTATATAAAACAGATTAATTAAATACACCAAGTCCCCTAAGATTTAAAGAAAACAACAACTAGCTGCCCCCAATAATAAATGATAGTTCTATACTTGACAGAACATACCCCCAAGATTTCGGAAACTACAAAACAACCCCCCTGAACATGTTTTACGACAAAACATGAAATCCAACATACCCAACCCGCTCCAATCTCTATTTCAAGCAACCAATACCCAAATTTGACAATCAAAAACAACTTAGTGAAGGATTTTAGAGCATACCCCATCCGAAAATTACGAGAAACGGACAAGAAACGATTCGTGCCGAGTTCGTCGTCGATGGCGTCGGTGATGGTGCTCGACTCCGGCAAGAACAGCCTCCTTGGCTGCGATTGAGCTTGCTAAGAGACTCATCGGACCTACAGGAGGCGAGGGGAAGCAATCTTGTGGCCTGGGTGGCTCTAATCTCGCCGGGCTCGGAGCTTCGCCGGCAAAAATGGAGAACCGACGATGGTAGCCGACGGCGGCTCATGGGCTTGCTCCGGCCTTCAATCGTTGTCTCCTTGTGCTCCTTGCATACTCAGGAGCTAGTAAAAATAGAGAAAGGGGCATGGGTATCACTGGGTTGGTTGAGCTCGGAGCTCGTCGCCGGTAAAAATGGAGGCTTGGTGGCGGCGGCTTGGTTGTGGCCGACTGCTGCTGCTGCCTAGCAGCTTCTTCTGCCTTCGTGGGTCGCCAGAGAGAAGGAGAGAGAGCAGAGAGGGTTGAGGGAGGGGGAGATCGGCAGTGGTGGTGGCGGTTCTTGGTGGCTCGTCGGGGAGAGCAGCGGCTTCGCCGCCGCCGCTGTTCCTCCTGGTCCGTGGGTGATCAGAGAAGAGAGGGAGGCAGAGATGGAGGTGAGAGAGAAGGGAGGTTGGAGGTGTTGGTGGTCGGGTTTGCCGGCAGGTTTCCGGCGGTGGCAGCGGCGGCCATTGTTGCCGCTGCTGCTGCTGCTTCTCGTCGGGACAAACAGAGAGAGAGAGAGAGAGAGACGGAGGGACATGAGTGGTGGTGCTGGCGATGTCTCGCCAGGAGAGGAAGGAGAAGAGGGGTGGTGGCGTTGGGGGTGGTGTTGCCGGTTATGGAGGTGGTGATGGTGTTGGTGGTGCTTGTGTCGGGTGAGGAGGAAGAAGGGGAAGAGAAGGACAGTTAAGTAGAAGGAAAGAAAGATTAAAAAAAATGAAGGAGGAGATGGTGTGTTGTGTTGTCAGGTGGTTGGGAAATGGGAGAGGAGAGAGAGAAATGGGGTTGGGAACAAAAAAATGCTGTAAATATTTGGGGAAACAAACTCTCCATTTCATCTTTTTATTATTATATAAATATTTATACAAATATAAATACAGCATAACATACGGTATAAATATGTATAAGTATAGGGATAAAATACGTATAGCACAAATGCAAATATACAAACCGAAAGTTTTGTAAAAGACAAATAATACCCCAAACATCAACTACGTGATATTATCTAAAATTACAACTACCTCCCCACTAGCTATATATATTAACTGATTAAACTTACGAAAATACATCAATAATACTTAGAAAGAGACAGGGTGTTACAACTTACGCCTTGAAAAGCGGTAACGATCAATTACCCTACTAATGGCTACGACGATTCAGTTGCGTATCCTAATAAATGACGGATGGTCATGATTCGGATGGACTTCCCAAGGAAAGCGTGCTTATCTTATGAGAAATTAGCGCGAAAATCAAGCAGAATATCAATTGATGATGTCATAATTAGATATGCGCAGAGATATTCCATCAAATCCCGGAAAGGGCAAAACGGGCATGTCGATTCTTTTGTTTAAAAAAGGGGGGAGAAACCCTAGAAACATTACATTAATGTTTCTAGTAACATTACATTAATGTTTTTGCTATTTGTTTGCTACTTTTCAAATTCAAAAGTCAAAGTAAATTCTTGATCAAGGAGTCATGAAGGGTGAACTGATGGCTCAGATTCTCTACCTGCTCCACTTCTTGCTTCAATTGCTCGCACTTGGCATTCATCTCATGATAGAGCTTCAGAGCCTCTTCAACCTTTTGCTTTTGCTGCTCCACCTTCTGCTTCTCAGCTGCGAGGTTTTGGTGGCCGAGTTTCAAAGTTACGGCTGCGCGAATCAAAGTAACTCTTTTGATAAGAAACTTGAAACCCAGCCTGCCTTGGACTTTAGTCAGAAGATTTTGGCACATGCCAAAAAGCAATTCGGCACTCTGAGCAGAAATGGTCGCAGGCGTGGCCGCAGACAGCTGCTCCAAAATCCAAATGGCCTCGGTAAGAAACAGCCTTCTGTCAAAAGGCCCTATCTCCAGAGATCTCGCAAATGATTGGGGATAGGTGAGGCGCATCCGAACTAGCCAGTCCACATCGGCTTGCTTCAAACCTAAAGCAATGTCAAAGCTAAGTTATGATATCAAACTCGCAAATGAATGACGCGGGATGCAAACAGCAAGCCACGACTTACCAGTTCCCTCAAGGATCTCACGAAGAGAAGGAATGCGCATTGCTGGAGTGGTCGAAGACTGTCCACGCTCCATAGCTCTCCTGTCAGCTGCGAGCTCTAACTCCTCATAGTTAGAAGGAAGAGTATAAGCCGCACCAGTTGCGATTGCAGCCCCGACCTGCGAGCCCCAAAAGCTCCACGCAGGAAGTGGCGTCGCAGACTCAGTCATCGCTGAAGGCATAGTGGCAGCCAAAGTTGCTTGACGAGGGACACTTTCAGATGCGGTAGCATCAACAGTACTTGTTCTTACTTCCTCAGCGCCAGCATGGTCATCTTCCTCCATTAGCACAGCGTCAGCTTCGGCATCATCAGAAAGTTCGATGATGTCCTTAAAGGGCTCTCCTGCATATTCAGCAGCTGCGACGGGCTTCTCGGTATGGGAACTCGGAATCGGAACATAGGACGCAGAAGGTTGACTTCTTTGCTCCAGCACAGGTTCATCAGCATCGCCTACGATACAGAATGCGATAGTATGAGGTAACTCGTATTGTACGTCATTTTACTATCTTTGCTAAAGCTAAGAGCAAGCACCTCCACGCGAAGGTGGGATTGCAGTATCTTCGTCATACACTAAAGACGTGGAACCATGCCCTATTATTGTGTCCTCACTAAGCATGTCTTTAAAATGAGCGTGACATGGGACGCGAAGAAACCAGTCATGATTCTGCTTTGAGTTGCTAAGTCTAGTTCATGCATATCGATCAAGTGATTACCTGAGGGTTCACCGCACTTGCCTACTAGCCAACGGCGAATGTCAGCTTTTGACACGCCATGCTCTAATGCACCAACAATAACGTCTCGATAAGTTACTGCGAGATTAAAAATCTCACCTTTATTGCCGCCTGCGATTTCTTCAAAATCCGCCTGGGCTTGCTCCAAAGCTGGTGCATCCTCTTCTGGAACCGCATCCTCCTCCTCAACTTGAGGAGCCACCTCTTCGGGAAGCGCATCTTCCTCATCAGCTGGACGCACTAAGTCGTCAACATGTTGCTCTTCGAGGCTCCGCTGCCTCACGCGCTCGAGCTCCTCTTCTTCTCGCTGCCTTCTCCTTTCAGCAGCTTCCTCGGCTGTCTTCCTGGACTCGGCAAGAACGTCCTCGCTTATGGGTTCGTCTAGAACGCTAGAATGAGCATCCCTCTTTTGTCTCTTGGCCAAAAGGCCACCGATTGTCTCATCATCATCATCATCTGCGAAGAAACGATTGGTTCAAGATCGAGTTGAAAAAGAATTACGATAATGAGAAGGGAAACGCGATGGAGGTACCTCATGATTCTTCCTCATGTATCACATTTGCTCTTTCTTCTTCTTCATCTCTTTCTCTTGGCTCCTGCCTCTCCTCTTCTTCCTCCTGGTTGAATGGAATGAAGGTCTCAACTGCGAGCTCCTTCCGCGCTTTGCTGGGCATGAGACATTTTCCTTTGTCCTTGGCAGAAAGGGACCTCGCTGGAGGGGAAGTTGGAGCACTTCTGGGGGAAGAAATTGTAATTCCCTTCTGCCTGGGTCTCTTCGCTCTCGGCGCTGCAGTCGCTCGAGGAGACGGATTATCTCTGGGTGGAGACAAGGCCGGAGCATTATCTATCAGCGAGTCAGCGAAAGCGTTCATGACTGCGCGAATCCTGGTTTCGACCTCAGGATCCATCCTCGATGCTAGCAGGAACGACTGTCATTGTCTTCTTGTGGCAACAATAGTGTTAACCAGCGACTTGGAACGATCGCCAGATGCGAACATCCGCACATGACACTACAGCAAGCAGTGTAGAATAAAGATGTCAATATGAGAAAATCAAGAAGTTAAACGCATACAAAAGAAGTTGCTTACCTTAGCAAAAGTCTCGCTGTATCTGAGGACATGCGAGTCGCCTTTCCTAACTGCGGCGAGCTTTTCATCCAGAATGATGGCAGGGCACAAATGGTTCTCATGATCCAACAAAGAGTAGCAACCATATTCAGACTCGTCCAGACTGCAGTTGGGACGAAACGGAAAAGAGTTTCTTTTGATCAAAGGAGCTCTGCTTGGCTGAGGAGCCGACTGCGTCTCAAACCTGACGTGCTGGGCGATCCAGTATGCGATCCAGTTCTTGGAACAACCACCCTCGATGTTACCTGCAGGCTGCTCGAAAGGAAGATTGTTCATAAAGACTGTTTTTCACTCCTTTGTCAGCAAGCGCTTATAGCAACCTCTGATAATGGACTGTGGCCAGATTGAGGGTGCCACTGCATCAAAGCCAAACTGGGGAGAAACTCGAGTGGGGTCAACATCCACAGTAATCCTCTCGTACCTTGGCGCGAGCTCACGAATATGCTCTGCGAGAGCAGGAAGGGAACCTCGCAGGCACCAGCAAAAGAATTCGCGATAGCGCTCATGGAAATGCGATCCCTCTTCGAAGAGGAGCTCTTCTCAGAAGACAATACCTTTAGAAGGGTACAGGTTTGGAAACCACCGCACGTTCTCAATGCGCACGGCATAGGGCCTGGCAACGAACTCTTTCCGGTTGTCGCATATCAGGCTCCAAACGCACTTGGTATTGTTCGCTCCGAACCACCGCTGTTACGCTCCTCCACCTCTCCTGGGGGACACCACTTGTTAGGCTTGGAAGCAGTTGGGGAATAAGAAGGCCACCGCTCAAAGACCCACATCGTCAAGAAGGCAATGTTGACGAAGGTCAGAATGTCGAGGCGGCCACGCGACTCTTTCATGGCCACAACCAGCTGATCCAATCTATAGTACAATGTGCCCAAGACCAAGGGTCCGAGTGCGACTCTCTGGCCAAGGGCCAGTTTAACAGCGAGCGGCAGAACATGGTAGAAGACCCCATCGTGCGGGTGACCATCGATTAAGTACCTCGACAGCCAGGCACAGAGGAAAGCACAAAGGGTCAAGTGATAGCCTTTACCCTCCACATAATTCTTGGCCTCCGGGTCTTGACTCAGAAGCTTCTTGGTGATGCTGCTGTTCGCGTAGTCACGGAAGAAGTACTGCACCCATTTATTCCAAGTATTCTTCGCAGACGTGTCAACCAACTGCCAGTTAGGAAGGGCTTTGGTAGCAGTCCACCGAGTGGAGATTTTCTTTACCTCTGAAAGGCACTCCACCATCTGCGTGTACAAAGCGATCTCCGCATCCGTCCTCAAGGGGCTCAAAGGGTCCACTTCACCCATGGGAGACAGATCGTACAGCATGTGCACGTCCTCGAGTATGGGGGCAGCCTCGAACTCAGCAAAGTGAAAAGTGTGAGTCGCAGGCGAGTAGCGGGAAAGAAGGTTTAGATGCATGGACTGGTCCAGCTTCACGGCAGCACCCTTCATAGCACGAACAGCGAAGTATACGCCGGCCTCATTAAGAGTCGCGGCATGATCGGTCAACACATGGTCAATCCACTCATCCATGTAGTCCAATTTCTGGACAAAAGCTTGGGTGGAAATCGCAGCATAGGGGAAATACCCATTTTCGATTCCCAATCGAACCACGTCCTCGCAGCCAATTAACTCGAGCAAGGCTGAGTTAACTGGAGGAGTCAACGTTAGCAATCCCTCATTGGGGACAGAAGCAGGCAGTTTCTTTGCCTTAACCCTCGCGTGGTAGAAATCTTTGCCACCCAGATAGGGGGCTTTTCGCCACAAAGCTTGCGGAAGATCAGGTATCTCTTCGTCCTCCTTGGTGGGTTTAGCTCCTTTTGTCTTGGCCATCCCTGCAGAAGAGCAAGAAAAAGGGGGAGAAATATGCCACACTTCAGTTTGAATTTCGAGATTCAAGATCTATGGGAAGAAAGACGAACAGTTTCTGGTATCAATTTCAGAAATTAGGGATTGGAATTGTTTGCATTATCAGAGATCCTAAAAGCCCTACATTCAAGGTCCTTATCATTGGGGGATTAAATCGAAATTGAATTCAAAGATTGTGAGTCTCTTCACAAGTTTTCAGCAGATAATGGGTTTGCAGATCCGACGCAATCCGAAGCATATACTAGTATTTTAAATCGAAATTGAACAAGGCCAACCTTGTTTCCGTGAAGCCTGCTTGGATACACACAGTTGAAGAAGACGATTTACAGTTTTGAACTGGTGATTGATTATCTGAATCTGCTCTCGAAGACTTCCGGGTATCATTCACTTTAAGAGAAAGAAGTGATGCTTTGCAACAATGGAGAGTACAAAGTATTTATCCAAAAACAATGAAGGGTTGCGTCCTTTCTGTAGTCGAATCGCAACCGTCACCGTCGAATCGCGCAATCACAGGACAAGCTGACGTCACGCCTAAAACCCTAAAGGCCAGACGGCACGACTCTAGGGGTTTTAGGTCATAATGGCACGCACGGGGGCTGAATTTACTCGTGTTTGAATTGGTGCGTGGCAGCGACGCGCATGTTTGTTTCCGCGCATGGAAGTCTATACAGCTATGAGTCTTCACGCGCAGAAAGGGGGCTAATGTAGATAGTGCTTTCTGAGCTGACAGATCTTGGCCACGTGGCAACTATCCAGCACACCATATGGTGCTCCACACACACTGGATCACCAGCCGCGCTGATCCATGTGGGGGCTGCGAGACAGAGCCCTCGCATACCACTGCACGGGACTTGTGGGGACTTAGTGGTTTGGAGGCTAGAGTAAGTCCTGTCGCGTGCGAGCCAAGCCCGCGCGCGACCTTTAGTAACTGCTTTTGAGAGATCTATGGCACGAGCTCCATAAACCCGGTCAATCCGGTCAAACCCGGTCAACCCCGTAACAGTTCCGGTATTCGCGCATAACGTGCTGTAATGGTCCCTCTATACGCGGACAAACGTGTCGTTGTGGTTAAGCTAATTAATCCGCCATTGATGGGCGCATTAACCACACTACAACGGTCACATTCTCCGTTATATATAGGACGTTAACCTTTCCATACAAGGGAGAACACACTAGCCATACGCGGAAGCTCTGCCAAACCTCTGTCTCTCTCTCGGACATTACTACTGCCTTACTCTCTCCCTACACACAACCCAACTCTTCCTGTGCCATCTCTGATCCTCTACATACGGTGTACACGGAGGTCTCCCCGCCGGAATCTCTTGTGCACAGCTGTGAATACAGCAAACTATATTTTGAACAGGTGCTTGATCAGACCCATTCTAAAGAAGACCCCCTATGAATTATTCAAAGGGAGGAAGCCAAACATCTCTTACTTCAGACCCTTTGGATGCACTTGTTTTATCCATAACAATGAAAAATACAATCTTGGTAAGTTTGATGCAAGAAGTGATGAAGGTATATTTTTCTTAGTTACGCTCTGAATAGCAAAGCTTATAGAGTGTACAATAAAAGAACAAAGTTGTTTGAAGAGAGCATTCATGTTATTTTTGATGAAAGCTATGATGGTTCTTTGAGTGAAAGTTTTGCAGATTTGAATTTGAACAAGCATGAATCAAAGGAAGAGACTGAGAATCCACTTGGATTCAATAAAGGCTCAGAAGAAATTAGAAGACATTTTCAATACCTTGATAACAGTTCTCAAGGCCTTGAAAATACAGCTCAAAGCCTTGAAAAAGATGATCAGAAGGATTCAAGTGACAAAGCTACTACTTCAAGACCAGAGAAGATCTATGGTGATCCTGAACCATGGTCTCCAAGGAAGAGATTTAAATATCTCTCATCTCATCCTGCTGACAATATCATATCAGATCCAACCATTGGTACACAAACTAGATCACAGTTGAAGAACTTATGTGCTTTTAATGCTTTTATTTCTCTTGTAGAACCAAAAACTGTGAAGGAATCTTTGCAAGAAGCAGACTGGATTACTGCTATGCAAAGTGAGCTCAATGATTTTGTGAGGAATAATGTTTGGAACCTGGTTCCTGCACCAACAAACCAGTCTGTCATTGGTACCAGATGGGTATTCAGAAACAAGTTGGATGAAAGTGGCAATGTAATCAGAAACAAAGCAAGGTTAGTTGCTCAAGGTTACAATAAAGAAGAAGGTATAGATTATGAAGAAACCTTTTCTCCAGTTGCCAGGTTAGAATCCGTTATAATTTTACTTGCATTTGCATCCTACAAGAACATGAAACTCTTTCAAATGGATGTGAAATGTGCTTTCTTGAATGGTTATTTACAATAAGAAGTTTATGTTGCACAACCTCCTGGTTTTGAAAATGAAAATTTTCCAGATCATGTTTACAAACTTGAAAAATCTCTTTATGGTTTGAAACAAGCTCCAAGGGCTTGGTATGAAAGACTGTCAAAGTTTCTACTTGAAAATGATTTCAAAAGGGGTTTAGTAGACAAGACTCTTTTCATCAAGACTCATGAGAAAGATTTACTTGTAGTCCAGATATATGTTGATGATATACTGTTTTAAATGAGCATGATGGGAGAATTAACCTTCTTCCTAGGACTTCAAATACATCAACTGAAGAAGGGTATTTTTTTGAATCAAAGCAAGTATACAAGAGACTTGTTGAATAAATACAGCATGGCTCAATGCAAGGAAGCTAAGACCCCAATGAGCTCCACTCTATCCTTAGACAAGGATGAATCTGGTGGGAGTGTCAATGTTAAAGAGTATAGATGCATTATTGGATCATTACTCTATCTGAAAGCAAGCAGACCAGATATTATGTTTAGTGTATGCATGTGTGCTAGATTTCAATCTGATCCAAAAGAATCACACTTAACTGCTGTGAAGAGAATATTCTGATATCTCAAAGGTACCAAAGACTTAGGGCGATGGTATCCAAGACATTCTAACTTCTCTTTAAGTGGTTTTTCAGATGCTGACTTTGCAGGCTACAAAGTTGATAGAAAAAACACCTCTGGAACCTGTCAATTCATTGGATCATCTTTGATTAGCTGGCATTCCTAGAAACAAAATTCAGTTGCTCTATCAATCGCTGAAGCTAAATATATAGCTGCAGGAGCATGTTGCTCACAAGTACTATGGATTGCTCAACATCTAAGAGACCTTGGATTTGACTTCAGAGGTATACCTATTAAGTGTGACAACACTAGTGCAATTTCAATTACAAAGAATCCAGTACAACACTCAAGAACCAAGCACATTGATGTTAGACACCACTTCATCAGAGATCATGCTGAGAAAGTGATATTGTTCTTGAATTTATTGCTACTAATATGAAAATTCCAGATATCTTCACCAAACCATTAGGATATGAAAGATTCTCAGCTCTAAGATTGGAATTGAGAATGCTAAATAAGACTGCATTAGTTTAGGGGGAGCTTAAGGTAAGAAAGGTAAGTTATTTGTGTTTACAAAGGTTTGAACTGAATTTCAAAGCCTTGAAAATCATTTCAAAGCTTTTATATTTTATCTGTTGCAGTGTTACAGTAATTCATGGCCTTGAAAGCCTTTTCAAAGCCTTGAAAATGAATTTGTTACACTAATAGTCAATAAACTTGGATCATTCTATACTGGGTGATATCTCTCTAGATATTTGCCTAATATAGCCCCTACCTTTTTCAAAAATTTATTTTAGCCAAAAATAGCATTAGTATATTCTTTTTCCAACGGCAGAATAGTTTGAAATTTTTATGATCTTTGCAAATCTTTTTAGAATCAGAGAAATATTAGTTTCCTTTTGAAACTCAAACTCTTTCACTATTTATCCTCTTCTCTTCTCCTTCATTCCGTATCATTCCATCTCTTTCTTTTCTTCTCCCTAACCCTAATGAGCACAAGAAGAGCCTCAGTTCGAATCAAGATGGCTGGTGGTTCAAAACCTGTCTCAGAGAAGAAGAGAAAAGCAGCAGTGGAAGAGGTTCAAGAGATCAGTGACGACTCTGTGTCAAAAAGCTTCACTGAAGAAGAAGAAGAATCCTCACCACCCAAGAAGGCAGTGAGAAAAGACCTAGCTCCAGCAAGGAAGAAACAATCTACGACATCTACACAAGATAAACAGAAGGGTATCCATATTGGAAGTCCTAAGAAAGACAAGAAGAAGACAGTCTCTGAGGTTAAAGGAAAAGGAAAGGAAATCCTTATTCAAGACTCAGACTCAGACTCAGACACTTCTTCAGGATATTATGGTGTGTATGCTATGCCCAACAAAGGTAAACTTGAAAAAGATCCATCCCAAGAGGCATCAAAAGCAAGAAAGAAGAAAACTGCTTCTCCTCAATAGAAAAGGTTAGCAGTAAAGAAAAAGCTGAAGCATGGGAAGAAAGCCTTGGAAGGTCTCATTTTTCTATTCAACAGTGTTGTTGAAAAGATCAGTTCCTTCATTCAGGAAATATATGTGATCTCTCAAGAAGTTCAAACAAATAGTGAAGATAGTGAGGAAGAAACTGGAGATCAGGAAGATGAGAAGGACCCTAAATCTTGCCTATTCAATTTTCCACATTCTCTCTTCTTTATTTCTTTAATTTTTCAAAATTTTCCAGACACTTGATCCATCATCTTCTATCTTTTTGATGAAAGTCAAAAAGGGGGAGAAAAATTCTAGGTTTTCAGTTTATGATCTTAGGTTTACTTGATGTTATTTGCTGAAACTTTTTAGGTGTTTTTGTTGGTATTTAAATAAGTTGGATCTTTTTGGAATAACTGTGTCTTTAAATTGCAGACTAATCAGTTTATTTTGCAGAGACTAAGGATCAAACAGAATTTGGTTTTGTCTTTCATCAAGGGGGAGATTGAAAGCTCAGGTTTTTCAAGGCTTCAAAGAGCTTGACTATTTCAAGGACTTGAAACAGCTTTCAAAACCTTGAATCAGATTCAGAGGCTTGAAAATAGTGTTAGATATTTTCAAGGCCTTGAAACTGGATTCAATGCCTTGAAACTGTTAAACCTGAAAGCATGTTCTCAGGGGAAGTTTTTCTATTAACTCTCTGATCTAATTTATCATCTCTCTTGCATATGTTTGATTATCTGTTGTTAGATGATGAAAGACAAATTGTTAAACATGTTTTGAATCGTACTATATCAACTGTTTGACCAATGATAATGCAGGAAATATTGTTTCTAAGTTTGCAGGATTGTTTCCTAAACTGGATTGCTGCAGATTTGGAAACACTTGAAGACTTTGATCCTGTGATCAATCAGATGTGTTTGACAGCTTCTCATGATGGTTCAATGAAGTATTACAAAAATAACTCAGAAGATTACAATCATTCAACCGTTGGAGAAGATCTCAACTTAGTCAAACTCTGTTACCTACAAAGTAGGAAGGTTGTTGCTGGAAATCTGGAGAGATTTGCAGAGCTGTTTGAAGTATTTAAAGAGCCCAAATTCAAAGCAACAAACAAAATTCTCAACGGGCAAATACAGAGAAAGCATTCTGGATTGAAAAGCATCAAATAAGTTCTTCATCTCTTCCAATCCATACACAGAAGTTCACTGCATTTCACTGCAGTTTTCTACTCTTAAGTGATCTTCTGTATAGAGCTATATTGGTAGATCATTTCTGTATTATTTCTACATTCATTCTCAAGGATGGTTCAAGGTGAACAATAGAGAATTCGTAGTTAATCAGTTAGCTAGAGCAGGTACTAGATAGGTTAGGGAAAACCACAAGCTATAACAGAGTAAGGGAACTCTATGTGCTTGAGTTCTAGGGCTTAGCTTTTGATTAATAAGAATTGAGTTGAAACTCCTGCATGGATCTAATCCCTGAGGTAGAGACGTAGGTCCAAGTGGACTGAACTCTATTAAATACTTGTCTTGTGCCTTTTCAGTTCATCTACTTTCAAAGCTTTTGCAGCATACAAAAATTGTTTATTTTTCAAGGGTTTGAACTTGTTTTCAAGGGTTTGAAAAAGGCTTACTTGTTCTAAAACTTTATGCCACATTTCAAAGGCTTGAATCTGTTTTCAAGGCCTTGACCTTCATTATTCACACTAGTTCTTCTACTTGCTAGCAAGATTTTCAAAAAAGTTGGCATACTCTATTCACCCCCTCCCCCTCCCCCCCTTCTAGAGTATCTTATTTGCTTTCACATATGCATACTCACACTTTCACTAGTTAAGACTTCTTAACCTTATGTGGGAAAAGCGCGTTGAGTTTGTTGAAATAATCTAAGAAAGTTAATAACGAACTAATTATTAAAATTGATTTAATTGGTATGAGGAAAAGTTCAGGATATCTCTTCGGGTTACTAAGGATTTTAAACCAATTCGAATTTATGTTCAAGCAACACGAATGTCTTCTACTTAGCCAAACGAGCACCTATGCTTTGAAGATTACTCAACCAAAGCCTAAATTCATACTCTTGTACCTGATTTCTCTAGCCTACTCAAGTTCAAATAAGCATTATGTTCTTATGGTCTACTCTTAGTTCTAGCTAACTAGGAAGATTGCTCAACCCTAGATACGGCTAGTGCTTGATTCGAGTTTTCGGGTAGCGAAATTTGATTTCTCTAACATCCCCTATCTATAATCATCCTATTGTGAGCTCAAACAATACTAACGATAGGATTAAGTACATAAACCAAATATAGCTAAGCAAAACACATTCAATTAAGCTAAAAACTTGAAACAAGATCCATAAATCACCAACATGGTGTTGAAACCCTAGCTCCCTATGAGATATCCCAAATTAAGAGTTTAGCTAACACAAATCATGATCAAGATAAAAGTTTCCATGATCATGAAAAAAACTAGAGAAAGAGAAGAGAAAATATCAAAGAAATCATCTCCCACGCTCCACGATCCTCCTCTAGCTCCATGCTCGTCCAAAACAACGTCTAACTCCCCAATAACGAGACCTTACCAAGTCTAATACGTTCTCCAAGTGTTTAGAACAAGTTAGGAGTAATTACAAAGAAACCCCAAAACGTTTCCGAAAATTATGCACCCGACTAGGTCGTGCGACCTAGTCCCAATACTTAGAAAAATTTATGGTCAGCAACTAGGTCGTGCGACCTATGATACTAAGTCGTGCGACCTAGCTGGAAAATCCCAGCTCACTGCCTCCTTGGCACTAGGTCGTGCGACCTCTGAAACTAGGTCGTGCGACCTAGTTGCTTCTTAGTCAAATTCAGCTTTTTTTCTCTGACTTTCTCCGTACCATAACTTTCTCGTCCGACTTCCGTTTTAGCTTCGTGACCCATCGTTGGAAAGCTATTCGAGTCTACTTTCAATTGCCACCAGTATCACCTCCATATTCAATGTAAAACTGAAAATATCCTCAATACTTCCTTAATTTTATCTAAAACATCCTGGAAAAGCAACTAAGCTTTTTGAAAAGCAAATAAGGACCCGAATTTTGATCCCGAACTCCGATGAATGTGATTTTTGCACCTTTGGATTCCTTTTACGACGTAGAATTCACCCATGTAGAGAAATCTCCATTTCCGGACCGTTATCTCATTTTTCTCAATTATTGCCCAAATTTGGCGAAAACATCCAAAACGCGCCAAATTCGCCTTTTTCTTCTATTCCGAAGCTCGTTTCTTCTCTCCACTTGATTCCCGCATACGTAATTCCTGTCAAACAACAACACAAACACTACCGTGAAGATCAAATGTGATAAATTATCAAAGTCGTACTCAAAACATTAAGAAACACCCTGATTGTACTTTAAAGCTCAAAAACATCCAAAAGCGCATTTGCTTCATATTTTGGCTCGAATCTCGTCACTTTGCACCGAAACGCACACAAATAACAATGTAAAGCATACTAGAGATAACTATTATAAAGAAGTTATCAAATACCCCCCACACTTGCCATTTGCGAGTCCCGAGCAAAGTCTCATCTACTGCATTTATCTGTCTATTAGCCAATAAGACTCAAACGACTCTAACATGACTCACGACACTCTAATGTAGCAAGATGATGCAACGCAAATGTAGACTCGATCTTGAACACATAAAATCTTTTAAATTATTTCTTTTTATGAGATCAGGCAATTTCAATAACATAGACTGATGCTCATGGATGATGAACAAGTTAGACAAGAGGTATGAAGCAAAACTAAATTCGAAAACAAGTAATTCCCCATAATTAGTACTATAAATAAAAACTTACCTCTTCATGTTTGCTGATAAAAATAAGAGGCTAACCACGGCTAAGCCACATTCATAGTCCGAGCTCCTATTCCGCTAATGGTCAAATATGATGAGGCTTATGGACACAAATGATATAACTTGTATGAAGCATAAAATCCAAAAGCGTCACATAAACTCACCAAACCCCATATCTCACACACCCTCACCTTGATGATAGGAATCCAGAACCCGAATCTCACCGACTCCGGCCCTCAATTCCCTCACACCCCAGTATCATGTCATTCATGTGGCCATCAAAGTGAAGCGTGCGCGAAACTCAATTAATCTTCAAACGGAACAAGAACTTTACCACTCGATTTCTAACAATCACAATGTATTAACTATGTTCCTCTCCTTTTCTTCTCCCTTTTTTTCTTCTTTTTATATTTTTTTTATTCTTTTTATTTCAGTATAACACCAATAATACAATCAAAATATATGAGTGGTCCTCCTCCAAGAATCAAGCAGTAGTAATAATGTCAGGGGAAGGAAATAAACAAATCGGTCAATAAGTATCACAATAACAATTCATCTTCCCCTAAATCCATGAAACGCACGATGCCATACAGCCACAGTCAACACATGTATGGGGGTGGAGTCGTCAATGCACAATCTCTATGTCTGTAGTCAAATGTCGACACCCCCACACTAGATTGTAGTCACGTCCCCCTCTCAAGTAACCAAATAAGATATGTCATGTGCCTAATCCAACCAAACCTCCTACACCAAGATGATAAAAAATCCGGTACTAGCATGTTCCACCAATTAAGTACAACCAACCCCATTCGTGCGGATTAGACGTCACGCACTTAGGCTCTCCACTACTGTGTCCATGGTGTAATGACATGGAACACCGCCACACCTTAGTGTGCAAGCCAACTCACTCACCCTCGCATCCCCTCGTAAATATCCAATGAAGCATATGCAACCTGCATAACTCATAAAAATATATAATGAAGTACTCCTTCAACGAACCCCCTCAACTACTGCTCCCTCGTGACGCTCTAGAAAGGTGATTCTAGCGATATATGATGAAGGTCAAGAATCGTCTTCCTAAGTCAAAAGAGCTAACAAATAAACCAATGTTCAATTAGGACTCACTAGTGGTCCTACAAAGTAAGATCTAAAAGGAAGTGAATCCTCTAATACACATCCTTGCACAGTTGTTCTGTGTGCCACTACGAGGCGGGCTGGCGACTACCTAAGACGGACAACATGAAGGTTCAGCTTGTTTAGCAAACACCAAGCTCAACTCTTGTAGAGAAAAACAACACACACTTTAGCTTTTAAAATTCAGGTTAGTTTGAAAACAGGTAGGCATTCCCGTAACGATATTCTCTCTATACTTACTAGAGGGAACTAAAAATGTCACTCTCGGTCAAAATTCACGCCCTATGCCTAAAGTTTTCACATCTCATTAAACCAAGTCTAAGCTTCTTTCAATTTCCCTTTCTCAAAATTTTCATTTTTTTTTTTGTATTTTTCATAATATCCTATCGCTGTATGCAAGGCTTAGACTTAAAAAAAAAAAATTGACTCTACACAACTCAACTCTTTGGCGGGTAGACTCAATTATTTAAAAATGCAGACAATATCTAAATCCATACTACACAATACGACAATATAAGTAAAAACTTAACATAGACCACAACACTGACTCACAATACGAACTAAAAATCCTACATGTAACTGGCTATGCAAGACACAATTGGCTATTAGACACTAAAACCAACCCCATACTAAATGCTTCGTTGTCCTCAACGAATTTAGAGATCATGCAAGAGAACTCAACAATCAATGTGAAACGCCAGTAGATGAGATTGAGCGTGACATATACTAAATAAAAGAAAGACGAAATTCAGCAAAAAAAAGATACTCACAACCACCTCAAGGGTGGGGACGAAATCGCGCCAAGCAGTCCCCAAGCACAGTAGTGGCGCCACCATGCTCTCAACGGTGAGTGTGTACTCACACACCGGGGTCGACTGTCTCATCTGCTAAAATCCATGTCTGAAGAATCCCCAACTCGCAAATGCAAGCCCCTGTGAAGTTCATGTGTGCCATGAAATACCGGGGTAGATTCTACCATAACCTGCTCAAATATGTCACTAAGAAACATCATTAGTCCCTCTCTCTCTCTCTCTCATCTCTCCAAATAACACAAATAAGAAACACACAAAACTGTATTAAAAACACACTCCCTAAGCTAAAGCATAAATACGTTGGGTTTCCTCCCAACAAGCGCCTTGTAATTTAAGGTCGACGACCCGACCCAGTTACCTCATATAGATTTAGGAGGTTTTTCTCTGAACTTCCTCTTCTTCGACCATCGTCTATCTTTTTGTCTCTTCTCTAGTGAGCATGCATGAGACACGTATGGCAAGAAGAAGTTGCAGAATGCGGCGTTTGCAAATTTCTTCTTCTTGTGCTTCCACTCCTTGATCACCGGTCTTATCGAGAATTCATTCACCACATCATGACCCATTGTACATTTCCTCTTCTTCTTTTTCTTCCGATTCTTAAAAATCAATATCATTGAGGCCTGGTCATGTGGAAATAAACTGTCAAATGGAACAGTAATGGCAAGGAGTGCCGTCTTGATTTCTTCCACTCCTATTGCTTTCCTTGGAATCACAGTTGGCAAATCATGTATTGCATAAAATTGGGGTCTTTGGTCTTCCTCTTGTGATTCACCCCATTTTATGATCTCCAGGTGATATGGATTAGATTCAAGAAATTCTTGATACATGTCCATGTGAACATCCCCATGAAATAATTTCTTAGCTTCATGGCTTTCTTCCTTACATAAAATATCTTAAGTGGGCCATAAGCCCGCAATGTCCACACTCTCCCATTCATGCCATGGCTCTGGAATTATGCGAGGCACAAGTTGTATAGGCTTCACAATATTATCCCAATCTGAGTCCGAATCTGAGTCCGAAGCAGCCCGAGGATCTATTACTTCATGATGAACAGTATTATAGACATAGACCTCTAGGGGTCATGGTCTTCCTTTTCGCACTCCCCAAATAAGTTAGGAATGATGCTACTTGGCCCATCGTCATTATCTGCATATGTCAATGCACTCGAACGTTCTGCCAAGTGTTGTCCCTGAAGCTGATAACTCTCTTTTAGGAGTTATTTTTATACTTCCATATTACTTTTAATAGGCTTATTTCACATGATTTATATGTTATGTGCGTTAATATGTTGAATTGATGACTTACAAGTGTAAGACTGAAGAGTTGTGTTTCTAGCCTATTTGTGCATGTTTTCTCTCATATTTGCATTGATAATTGCAAGGGTAGTTTAGTGTTGTGTATCTCAGGTAAATTAGGTGCATTGGATCTTATTGGATGCTTGGATATGCTTGGAATTGAGCTAGATTGAGAGCAGAAAATGAGACGCAAAAACGAAGCAAAGTTGGAAAAGTCAAACAGGACAATACTGCACTCTTTTCGAGGCCCAGCAAAATATGCAAATAATTTTGGAGCAAGGCCTGCGGAATTGGAAAGAAGACATCCGTAGCTTTCCAACGATATATAGTAGGCCTGAAGAAGAGTCCGTATGAGGGAGATACAACCCGCGCAAGATCAGCAAACAATTATGTCCGAAAATTACAAACTGGAGGGGCTGAAGTGAAATTTCGGCCAAATTACGTTAAAAATCGTGCCCAGCTGGTAAAAAACGACAGAGAAGACCTAATAGGGAGGAATTGACATCTTTTTGGGAGGAGCACGCACATTGTGGAGCACCGTGGAGCAAGAGAAGATTGGGAACGAAGCTTGGAACGCGAAGATCATCAATCCTTGAAGATTTTAGCGTTTGATATCATCTTCTTCATCTTTCTTCTATGATTATGGATATTTTGATTTTGTTAAACAAGATTATGTCTAGCTAAACTTCTCTTTGCTAGATAATCTATGGATAACTAGGGTTTTGGATTAGGATTTTTCCGGATTATGACTTGATTCATGCTTCTAGCTTAATTCTATGTTTATGGTTGGATTATTCATTGTGTTTTTGTTCTTATCTATATGTGTGCTTGGCTTGATAACCCGTAGCATGCTAGTTACCCTCTTAGTTGTACGATAGTGAACTAATCTGGGTGTGTTAAGAACACAATTGACATTCTTGTAGTTCTTGGAGACCGAGAGGAGAAAAGAACTTGAGTGACCAAGTGTGGGTTGTTTCGGTTGGGATTGGTTAGGTTTTTAGTGAAAGCGGTGGACCGATAGGAACCGGTGAACGGACCTAACAAGCCAAATAGAGTGGAACGGTAAGCGTAGGTGGACCGAAAGGACCCGAAATTAACCGTAAAGCAAATTTACACGAGATCGAAAGAAGAGTGTAATGAGTGTGACCCGGTATAATCAATCATAACTAGAGTGTATCAAGTTTTGTCCGGAAATCATATTCACCCCTAGGGATCCTAGATTATCTAGTTCTTCTCCATAATCGTATCAATCACAACTATTTTCTTTTAAACTGAAAATCATAAAAAATAGTTAACTTAGTTGTTATTTAGTTTAAGTCACTTGTTTGTGGGTGACGAACCTTCAAATCAAACACCTTTTACCGGTTACTTGGGTATCATAAATTTAATTCTTAATTAGCTAATAATCGTCTATTTCCATTGGGTTCGATAACTCGGAGTCTAAAATACTCTACATACTACTTGACCTTGCACTTGCGTTTAAACGCGTTAGTAATTCGCGTCAGAAGCTGGACAGTTTCATCCATCCTATTAATACCTTCCTCCATTCTGTCCATTTTAGCTATCATGAGCTTCAATATTTCTTTTATATCCTCATCTTCTTGATTGCAAGGAGGAGGGGTGTACATATCTCAATAGGAGTAGTACGGTGAATAGCATGGAAATTGCATATAAGAATTATTCCCCCACATGATCACCAAGATGTCTGCAAAATTATTCACTAGGAAGCAGGTGAGATCAACAAATAAATAAACAATAGCAAATATTAAAATTCCCTAAAGTTAATAATTCTAACTAATTCAACCGAAGTCCCCGGCAATGGCGCCAAAAACTTGAGACGTTCCAACTGCAAGTGTACAATTTTCAGTGTAGTAATAATTCCGGTAAGACCGGGTTTGTCGAACCCAAATGACCTCTTGTAAACTAGTTAAGTCTTCTTAACCTTATGTGGGCAAAGTGCGTTGAGTTTGTTGAAATAATCTAAGAAATTAAATAACGAACTAATTATTAAAATTGTAACACCCCCAAAATGACCAAGCCGGAGGCCCGGGAGTGTCACTTCGTACCCGAGATTAAACCCAGATACAAGGTGATTTAAAGATGGTTCTCAAGCAACATCCATAAAATAATTAAAACCAAACATTATTCCGATTCAATTCTTCTTTCCTCAAACGCGGGTATAAAACAAACCATAGTATTATAACTAACCAAAAGAGAGTTCTACTTATTCAAATGAAATAACTAATGAACTTGGTGATGAATCGCGTCCCCTGCTAAGCCAAATACTCATCACCTAGACCTGTGGTGCAGAAGTAAAAAAAGAAACACCATGGTACAAAATCAGCATATAAATACTGGCAAGCAAATACCCAAGCATGTAAAATGATGATGAGATAGTTATAAAACAATGACCAATTTTACGAGTAGGGGTCTTTTCAAACACAGCGGAAATAAAGTTTGACACTTGTAACAATTCCATAATATTTCCAAACCAATTCATTATCGATTAGGGGAAATCCAAAAGCACATATTAATTCCTTTTCCATTAATATGATCAAAACCAAAACCATATTATTAAATTTTTGTGACGGGGGAAACCAACCATCTCGCAAGAATCCAAGACCTTAAGTGCCGACACCCCCCAAAGACTCTAGCGGCCAGAGGAGTGAGTACAGGGAGCTATCCGGGACTAAGTGCGGCCGGATTAAATAAAAATAAATTGAACGGAAGACCGAGATCAACACGCCCAATGCCAATAGTAACCAATAATAAAGGTCCCCGCACAACTATTCCACTTTACGTTATCGTCCATTATTATATCATGGTGATATTTTCAAGAAAAGCATTTAGCAAGTAAAATCAGATATTTGAATTGCATGTAAAACATAAAAATCATTTTGAGACGTATATAAATAAAGCATTCGGCACAAAGGAAGTTAGGCACAGTAGGCCTGGCATGTTCACTTACCTCAAAGCAAATCAACTACGGCGACTCACTCGTAGTAATCAACGTACCCGTCGTCTATGAACTCGTCGCCTACAAGTTAACAATACTCTAATCAATTTACAATACTTTAATAATACTAGTGATACTATACTACATGCATATGACGCTTAACGGTGTAGGGTTCTAACACCAACCTACCATTCTCAAATAACCCAATACACAAGTGTTAGGATGATTGGTTCTAAGTCGACAACACAATTCTACTAACCGGTTCAAGTTTCACATCCCCTAAGCCACTTAACTTAAACAAAGAGGTTACTAAACAACTTAGACCTACATTACACTAGTCACAACTCACAAATCTTCCCAAAAACATGTACCTAGGTTGAAGACTACAAAACGAGTGTTAAAACTCCCAAAATCCAACTAATTTCCATGTCTAGACACTCTTTAATAAACCCACAAGCATTAGTGACAAATTCAGCATCTTTTGGCGACTAAAAACAGTCCTATAAAGACCAATTCCAACCTTTTAGCGACCGGACAGATTGTATATCAACTCTAGATCATCACATTCAGTGTGTAACGGTCTCGGTTTTAACTCCAATTCAATTACCCGACAAATACAACTCGTCCTACCAACCCAACACATCAAACAAGTGATAACTTCTAGTTAACCCTATTGTTTCAACCAAAGTTTTAAAAACCGGACCGGTCATTGAACTGGTGAGGCTCCGGTTTACGGTTCAACCGGTCGGACCGGTGGTTCAACCGGTTTGACCGCACTTTTTTTTAATAGTTTATTTTATATAAATATATAATATAACTGCAACAAAAACCAAAAGCTCAAAATAATTGGAATGTTAATCAAATTATTCAGTATGAAATTCTCTTTTTTTGGAAAATAAAAGTTCTAGTTTACAAATGACAGTAGCAAACAAATTTTTTACAAATTACAAATTTTCTCAAATGCACACCTGCACAAGTTTCATTGATGAAATCATGAAACTGATGAAATGGCATGACGTGGCAACAATTTTCAACTTGTGGTCAATAGTGAATCACACACACTACCTCTTCATTATCGGTTCTTATCTCTTCCCTATCATCTAGTTCTCTCCCTTCAACGTCCTTTCTGTTTCACACATCTCCTTTCCCTTATCCTCTCATTCTCTCTCCCACCTCTCTCTGATCTCACAGACTCACACCATGTCTTCAACCAACCACGCTCTCCAGTAGTCTATACTCTATATGATCTTCCTCACCGCTTGGAATCATGAGGAAACTAACTCGACTAAGATGATTTCGTTCCACGGTTCCTTGCCATTTTTCTCGGCGATGATAAACGAAGTGCGGCGATGTTAACGGGAAGTCTTATAGATTCGATCGATTTGAACTGACTAGGGTATGGATTTGGGGATTCTCGATTCTAACAGAGTTTCCTGAGATGATTTACAAACACCAGTCAAACCGGCTAAAACCGGGCGGTTTACCGGTTCAGCGATAAACCGCCGGTTTTGACCGGTCGGTTTGCATGGGCGGTCCAAAAGATCGACCGGACCGGTGAGGCACCGGTTCACCGGTTCGACCGGTTGAACCGGCCGGTCCTGTCCGGTTTTTAAAACTATGGTTTCAACTTCATTTTACCTGCTACACAAACTAGGGTTTATGGGTTATCATGAACAAGAATAAATCAAGTGATTGATGATGAAATATGTTATAACACTTGATGATTAAAGTGAATATAATTCTTAAAATTGTAGAATGATTGATACTTACGTGAAACGTGAGAGATTCGAGAGATCGAATGACGGAGATGATGATCAAAGGCTGTCGGAACAAGAACAAGAGAAAAGAGGAATTAAAGCATGAAGGAGAAGAAGAAGAAGAAGAAGAAGAAGAAGACAGAGAGAGAGAGAGTTACCTGCACGGGGAGAGAGAGACGGCGGCGGCAGCGGTGGTTGGTGTCGCTGCTGCTGCTGCGGTCGGACACAGAGGAGAGAGCCGAGAGAGAGAGGGACGGGAGAGTGAGAGAGAGACGTGAGAGAGGTAGAGAGAAACAGGGATTGAGGGTTTTTGACTAGAGTTGGAAAAAAATCAAACTCATAAGGAAGGAAACCCTCTTGAATAGGAAACTTTACGTATGAAGAAAATTGGGTCAAAATATCATACCTATCTGTGGGAAAAGACACTTTCCCACCACAAGTTTAGGTAAAGGACAACTACCTCCCCCCTTAATATCATAAAGGCACAAAATTTTTTTATTAAAGTCACAAAGATCCCCAAACTCTAGCAAACTTTTATGATCAACTCTCAACATTTAAATTTAACTCCCCAACACTTATAATAATATCACAAAATACCCATAATCACAAAATGGGGTATTTCAAAAATTAATTTACTTGATATGAGGAAAAGTTCGGGATATCTCTTCGGGTTACTAAGGATTTTACACAAATTTGGATTTATAATCAAGCAACACGAATGTCTTCTACTTAGCCAAACGAACATCTATGCTTTGAAGATTTCTCAACCAAATCCTAAATTCAAACTCTTGTACCTGATTTCTCTAGCCTACTCAAGTTCAAATAAGCATTATGTTCTTATGATCTACTCTTAGTTCTAGCTAACTAGCAAGATTTCTCAACCCTAGATACGGCTAGTGCTTGATTCAAGTTTCCGGGTAGCGAAAATTGATTTCTCTAACATCCCCTACCTATAATCATCCTATTGTGAGCTCAAACAATAGAAACGATAGGATTCAGTAGATAAACCAAAAATAGCTAAGGAAAACACATTCAATTCAGCTAAAACATGAAACAAGATCCATAAATCACCAACATGGTGTTCAAACCCTAGCACCCTATGAGATATCCCGAATTAAGAGTTTAGCTAACAAAAATCATGATCAAGATACAAGTTTTCATGATCATGAAAAAAAAACTAGAGAAAGAGAAGAGAAAAGATCAAACATATCGTCTCCCGGGCTCCACGATCCTCCTCTAGCTCCAAGCTCGTCCAAAACAAAGTCTAACTCCCCAATAACGAGCCATATCTAAGTCTAATACGTTCTCCAAGTGTTTAGAACAAGTTAGGAGTAATTACGAAGCAACCCCAAAACGTTTCCAAAAAATTATGCACCCGACTAGGTCGTGCGACCTAGACCCAATACTTAGAAAAATTTCTGGTCAGCAACTAGGTCGTGCGACCTCTGGTACTAGGTCGTGCGACCTAGTTGGAAAATCCCTGCTCACGGCCTCCTTGGCACTAGGTCGTGCGACCTCAGAAACTAGGTTGTGCGACCTTGTTGCTACTTAGTCAAATTCAGCTTTTTTTCTTTGATTTTCTCCGTGCCATAACTTTCTTGTCCGACTTCCGTTTTAGCTCCGTGACCCGCCGTTCGAAAGCTCTTCGAGTCTACTTTCAATTGCCACTGGTCTCACCTCCATCTTCATTTTAGAACTAAAAATTGTTGGGTTTTGACGTAGGTAACGCAGCGGAATAACAAAAATTAATCCTACTCAAAGCCCACCAAGGATCACAGGAAGAGACATCATAACATGATTAAGGTCATAGAAGATGTGTACCTTTTGATTTGTGAGATCACACGAAGAATGATGTCCTCGTCTCTACGGTTGATCCACGTCTAGAGGTGAGATCTAGATTCTTCCTTCTCCACAAGTGCTAGCTTGAACCCGGAGGAAGAGGGATGAAGATCAAAGCAACAAAGCAACAAAGCACAAAGGGGGGCTCGTCCACCCTTTTTGCCGTCGGGTAGAGGGGGCGGACGGGGGCTAGGGTTTCGGCCCTAGCCCTTTGTCTTTCTCTCTCTTTTGCTCTCTCCCACTCTTTGTGTTATGACTAATAATAACTCATGTCATGGGAAGGAAGCTAGAGCCTCCTTTATATACTCCAACAACTCCTTGTTGTTTCCATAAAAGAGTTTCCTAATTCTAGATGAACTAGAATTATTCCCTTCCTTGCAAATTAGTCCTACTAAGTTTGCAAGGTGTTGCACAATGATCATTCTATTAATTAATCCATATTAATTAATCCCAAATCTAGCTCTACTCTATTTGACGTGTGACCCCATAGGTTTCTATATAGTTGGTAGTAACTATTACTAATATGGAGCGGTGTCTAGCAACACATCCATGCCACCCAACCAATAGAAATAGTCAGTGATCCCGACAAACCTTTGTGCCCAATATGTCATATTGCATTATCCCTTTGTCTCCATATCCGGATTGGACACGAGACATAAATAGTCACACTCGTATATCCAATCCATAGTTCCTCGATCCTGGGAATATGCTTATGCTTGCAGATAACATTAATATCTCTATATTAATTTATCTGAGTCTGGCCAGACATTCAATAAGCCTCATCCCTCGAGTGGCCGTGGATATTTACCCCCATTATGTGGGAGGGACAAATCCTATCTACATCACTACGATCTCTAAGCTTGCTTCCTATCACGCCCGATAGCCACCTTTATGATTACCCAGTTACGGTGTAACGTTTGATGACATCAAAGCGCAATATTTCACAACTCGAGTATCTAGTGACTTCAAGTCCAAGGATTGCAATAATATTAGCACTACGAAAAGCGATTGTGACTTCACATAATCTAATGTATCCTTTTCGTCGTGGGTCAATCCAGTATGCCATTACTCCTAACGCATACCCATGTGTTGGATCGTGATATCTCCATATCAATCCAACCCCATACTAGTCTATAGATGATTGTCCCATTAATCATTATAATTGACTAGGGATATTTAAGATAAATAATACATTTTATCTAAGGACTTCATTATATTAAATATCGCCATAAATAATAAATGAATATTCTAGCCAAAACATTGTTCATACTAAATCTATGATTGCCTCTAGGGCATCTATTCCAACAGTCTCCCACTTGCACTAGAGCCAATCTGGCGCATCTCGTATGCCTATAGATCTGGCGTGCCCTTCATGCTTTCGCTGCGCAAGAGGTTTCGTGAGCGGATCTGACACGTTGTCATCCGTCGGAATCTTGCATATCTTCACATCTCCTCGATCGATCATATCACGAATAAGATGGAATCTCCTAAGTACATGCTTTGACTTTTGGTGCGATCTTGGTTCCTTTGCCTGTGCGATTGCCCCAGAGTTGTCACAGTACAACTCTATGGGATCCACTATGCTAGGGACCACACCGAGCTCAGTGATAAACTTCTTTATCCATACTGCCTCTTTAGCCGCTTCCGCAGCAGCAATGTACTCAGCTTCTGTTGTAGAATCAGCAACTGTGCCTTGCTTGGAACTCTTCCAGCTTACAGCTCCTCCATTCAGGCAAAACACGTATCCAGACTGCGATCTGTAATCATCCTTGTCGGTTTGGAAGCTTGCGTCAGTGTAACCCTTTACACTTAGCTCTTCCATTCCTCCAAATATCAAGAATACATCCTTAGTTCTTCTCAAGTACTTTAGGATGTTCTTGACAGCAATCCAGTGACTCTCACCCGGATTGGACTGATATCTGCTCACCATACTCAACGCGTATGATACATCTGGTCTAGTACATAGCATGGCGTACATGATGGATCCTATGGCCGAGGCATAGGGTATCCTACTCATGCGGTCCTTCTCCATCTCATTGGAGGGACAGTCATTCTTGGAAAGAGTGACTCCATGTGACATGGGCAAGAATCCCTTCTTGGAATCTTGCATGTTGAACCTCTTCAACACCTTGTCAATGTATGTACTCTGACTTAGGCCAAGCAACCTTTTAGATCTATCTCTATAGATCTTTATACCAAGTATATAGGCTGCGTCTCCTAAGTCTTTCATCGCAAAGCATTTTCCTAGCCAATCTTTAACAGATTGCAGAGTAGGAATATCATTGCCAATGATTAGTATGTCATCCACATACAAGACCAGAAATACTATAGAGCTCCCACTAACCTTCTTGTAAACACAAGGCTCATCTTCGTTCTTGATGAAGCCAAACTCTTTGACTGCGTCATCAAAACGTCGATTCCAGCTCCTAGAAGCTTGCTTTAATCCATAAATGGACCTTTGCAGCTTACAGACTTTATTGGCATTCTCTGGATCCTCAAAACCCTCTGGTTGTGTCATGTACACATCCTCAAGGAGGTTCCCATAAAGGAACGCTGTTTTGACATCCATTTGCCAAATCTCATAGTCGTAGTATGTTGCAATAGCAAGTAAGATTCGAATGGATTTAGTCATGGCGACTGGTGAAAAGGTCTCATCATAGTCAATACCATGAATTTGTCTATAACCTTTGGCCACCAATCGCCCCTTATAGGCAACTACCTTGCCATCCATGTCGGTCTTCTTCTTGAAGACCCACTTGCACCCTATGGGTCGAGCCCCTTCGGGTGGTTCCATCAAAGTCCATACTTTGTTGGTGTACATGGAATCCATTTAAAATCTCATGGCTTCTAGCCACGTCTTAGAGTCTGGGCCACTCATGGCTTCTCCATAGTTTGCAGGCTCATCATCCATGAGTGGTACGTCATCGGGCTCAGTCACGAGAATTCCATACCTCTCTGGCTCATGACGCACTCTTCCTGATCTATGGAGTTCCTGTGTTACCTGAACAGGCTCTTCCACAACTTCTTGCGGTTCCTGTTCATGTTCCATTATCGGTTCAGTGGTTTGTGGTTCATGAATTTCTTCAAGTTCTACAACCCTCCCACTTGCTTCTTTAGAGACTAATTCTCTTTCTAGAAACACGCCGGTCCGAGCAACGAACACTTTGTTCTCGGTAGGGTTATAGAAGTAATATCCTTTAGTCTCTTTAGGATATCCCACAAACTTACACTTATCCGCCTTAGGCCCGAGCTTGTATGTCTGTAAACGCTTTACATAGACGTCGCAGCCCCAAATCTTCATAAACGACACTATGGGACGCTTCCCAGTCCATATCTCATATGGCGTCTTCATGACCGATTTGGATGGAACACCGTTAATGGTAAAAGCTGCCGTCATTAGAGCATGTCCCCAAAAGGATATCGGAAGATCTGTTTGAGACATCATAGATCGCACCATATCTAATAGAGTGCGATTTCTCCTCTCAGATACACCATTCCATTGTGGTGTTCCGGGTGGAGTGAGCTGGGATACTATTCCACACTCTCTAAGATACTCATCAAACTCTTGGCTTAAGTATTCTCCTCCACGATCCGATCGTAGAGCTTTAATACTCTTACCAAGTTGCTGTTGGAATAGATGCCCTAGAGGCAATCTAGTTTAGTATGAATTTGTATATGGCTAGAAAATTCATTTATTATTTATTGGATATTTAATATAATGAAGTCCTTAGATTTACAATTGTGTTGTTTATCTTAAATATCCCTAGTCAAGTATAATGATTAAATGGGACAATCATCTATAGACTAGTATGGGGTTGGATTGATATGGAGATATCACGATCCAACACATAGGTGTGCATTACGGAAAGTTGCACTGGATTGACCCATCTCCTAGAAGGCTACATACATGTTATGTTGAGTCACAAGTGCTTCTCGCGGTGCAATGGTATTGTCATCCTTAGACTTGAAGTCACTAGATATTCTAGTTGTGGATTGTTGTGATCTTGGTAGCGTTAAACGCTACACCGTAACTGGGTAGTTATAAAGGCGTGTACTGGATACAATGAGAAGCAAGCTTAGAGATCGTAGTGGACGTAGAGAGGATTTGCCCCTCCCACATAACGGGAGCAAATATCCTAGGCCACTCGAGGGATAGTGCTTATAGAATGTCTGGCCAGACTCAAATAAATCAATATAGGATATTGATGTTATTTGCACGAATAAGGCTATTCCCATGGATCGAGAAACTATGGATTGAATATACGAGTGTGACTTGTATGTCTCGTGTCCAATCCGGATATGGAGGCAAAGGGATGAGACAATTACTTGTACAAAGGTTGTCAAGATGACTATTCTATTAGTTGGCAAGAATGGATGTTTTGCTAGAAACCGCTCCATATTAGCAAATAGTTGCTACCAACTAGATAGAACCTATGGGGTCACACGCTATATAGAGTTGAACTAGATTTGGGAATTAATTAATTGGATTAATTAATTAGAAGGATCACTTTACAAACCCTTGCAAACTTAGTAGGGACTAATTTGCAAGGAAGGGACTAAATTGAATTCTAGTTGGACTAGAATAAGTCCTTTAGGTAGTTAACAAGGAGTTGTTGGACTATATAAAGGACCCTCCTTCCTTCCTTCCTCATAACTTATGCTCATTAGTGAACATAACAAGAGTGGGAGAGAACAAAAGGAGAGAGAGCAAGCAACAAGGAGCCCGACGCCGCCCCTTGCCGCCGCCCTCGTCCCCGTCGGCCAAAAAGAGGCTGAAGCCCTCTTTTTGTCTCGTTTTGCGTGATTCGTTCTTCCTCTTCCTTATCCGGGCTAGCACCAAGGATTTTGGGAGATCTAGGATCAACTCTAGGCGTGGATCAACTATAGAGAACGTGACATTATTCGCGTTTGAAGTCATCATGGAGAACCCAAAGGTGTGTTTATGATTTCTTACCTTTACTATCGTTATGTCTCTAGACTTGTGATCCTTGGAGGGTTTTGCATGGTTTATGTTTGATTATGCTTCCATTGTGCGATCCATGAATCAAAACCATACAGTGGTATCAGAGCCACAGGTCATAGAGCATAAACGTAGTTTATGTGTTACGTTTTAGTTGTTTTACACCTTAATTTGATTGTTTATTGCGTAAAACAAGACAAATCAAGCATGGGATGCAATTTTTCAATAATTAATCATAACAAGATCCAATTTTTGCATTGGATGCATGAATTGGTGAGTTTGAGAAATTTTAGGATCTTAGATCTAGGGTTTGGGCATCCTTGGGGAAGAAGGAGTTCTCCCAAAACAAGGAAACAACCAAACTTGGGCACCAAGCAAGGGAGTTGTTTTGGAAACAACTCCCATAGAAGGGTTCGGCCCCCCTAGGGACCGCCCCCTTGCTTGCCGCCCAAGCTTGGGAGCCCTAAGGGGCCGGGCGGCCCTAACCCGCGGGCCTAGCTTGTGGGTTTTGGGCCGAGCCGGCCCTAGGGCCTTGTGGTTCACTTTAATGGGCCCGGGCAATTGGATTGTTGGGCCCATGGACCGTTTTAACCCTAGAAAATCCCAAAATCAATTAAAATTGACCAAGTGCGTTAAAATTGGATTTTAACTATTTATGTGCAAATCGCATGGTGATTGGATATGGCCTTAGGATGTGGTTTGATGTGGATGTTTAATTTTGTGGTTTGGTTTTACGGCCTGCGAGCTGATCAATTAATTGTAATAATTAATTTGGGTTTTATGGCCTGCGTGCCATTTTTTTTTCTCAACTTGTGAGATTTATTTTATTTAGTATAGATATTAGCTACTGCTAGATAAAGTAGATTGTTAGCCAAGATTGGAGAAAAGAAGCCCAAAGCCAAAGAAGCCACAAAAGATGGAGCATGGAGCATTCCACATGACTATGAAGGATGGACCAAAAGATCAAGACGCATGGAGATGTGTTTGCTTAGGGTTCATAGATAATTCCATTGGCTTGGAATTATCTTAGTCTAGAAAAGGCCATATCCACATCACGTTTATTTTCAGTTTTGTGGTTGTTTATTTATTTGTCTTATTATTTGTGTGGTTGGTGTATGGATGATGCATGCAATTAGGATAATAAGATAATTAGACAACCCGGATCTATTATTTGGAGTTGTGCCCAAACTCAAATAGATAGATTAGTTGATATTGATCAACAAAACAATTAAAGAATTGAATTTAAAATCACTCAAAAGTCAAATATTGTGTTCTTGCCTTCTCGTTATTTAAACACTCATTATCATCATTATTTATCAAGCTCGTGCGTGCCAAAGCATGGCGACTTGGTTCATAATGATGGAATGCGATGGCACGTAACAATGTGCAATTGTTTAGATAAGAGGTTGAACACAACTAGGCTATTAATTTGATTAAGAAACCTAGAGGCAATCAATTGGGATTATCCATAAGGATGGATAAATAAGGAGTTATTTGCCCGATTGAACCAAGAGTTGCATATGGGATGCAATTGGAATTGTTCCTACCTAAAGTAGTCAAATTATGGGTGACTTGCCAAAGCAAGCTCATAAGGAGATGAAATATGGATCTTGGCCCACTAGAAAATATAAGGATATTTTCCGCATTAATATCTTGAGGGTTATTAATCCGTAGAAAAATAGTGGGAGCTATATTTAATAAACTAGTCATTATTAAATATAGTCAAAAATTCACAAATACTAAAACTTGCGTATTTTCCTTTTTGTAGAATTCCAAATGGCAAACAACTCATCGAGTTCACAACATTCCCTACGATCTGTCCTTGAGAAGGACAAGCTCTCTGGAACCAACTTTCTTGATTGGTACAGAAACTTGAGAATTGTTCTCAAGCAAGAGAAGAAACTGTACGCAATAGAGGAGCATGTTCCAGAAGGTCCAGAGAACCAGACACCTGCTGCCTTAAAGGCGTATCAAAAGCGTGTTGATGACGCTAATGATGCGGCCTGCCTTGTGCTTTGCACCATGACTTCTGAGCTTCAGAAGCAACACGAAAACATGAATGCTGTCGATATGATCGAACATCTAAAGCAGCTCTTCCAAGAGCAGGCGAGGGTAGAGAGGTATGAGGTCTCAAAGGCACTGTTCAAATGTCATCTGGCAGAAGGGAACCCGGTGGGACCCCATGTACTCCGAATGATCGGGTACTTGGAAAATATCGCCCGACTTGGGTTCCCGGTCGGCCAAGAGTTGGCAACCGATCTCGTGTTGCAATCGTTGCCCGAGAGTTATGGACAGTTCATTATGAACTATAACATGAACGAGATCGTTAAACCACTGCCAGATTTGCTCAACATGTTGAGGACGGCTGAACAGAGCATCAACAAGGGTAAGGGCAAAGCCATTATGATGGTGCAGAAAGAAAAGGCAAAAGGTTTGCCTCTTCCTCCAAGGGCAAAGGCAAGTCAGTTGCCAAGTCCAAGGAACCAGCCCTTAAGCCTGTTGGTTGCATTGTCAAGGTCGTGAATAAGGGTGAGTGTCACTACTGCAGTCAGCCTGGACACTGGAGGAGGAACTGCCCAAAATATCTGGAGGACAAGAGGCTTGGAATAGTGATTCCACCACCACCAGGTATTTTTGTTGTAGATGTCAATTTAACTGTCTCTACATCATGGGTATTAGATACTGGATGTGGATCTCATATTTGTCGAAATATGCAGGATCTAAAGAGAAGTAAAAGATTGGCGAAAGGGGAGGTAGATCTGCGCGTTGGGAATGGAGCAAAGGTTGCTACGTTGGCCATAGGCGTGTGCGAGCTATCTCTGCCTTCAGGATTAGTTTTAGAATTAAATAATTGCCATTTTGTGCCTGCTATGAGCAGAAACATTATTTCTATTTCTTGTTTGGACAAGGAAGGTTTTATTATTTCAATAAAGAACAATTGTTGTTCCTTTTATTTGAATAATATTCACTATTTTAGTGCGCAATTATTTAATGGACTTTATGTCCTTGATCTAAGCAATCCTGTCTACAACATTAATACCAAGCGGATTAAAATAAATGATTTCAATCCTGCTTATTTATGGCATTGTCGTTTAGGCCACATAAATGAGAAACGTGTATCTAGACTCCATAAGGATGGATTACTAGACTCATTTGATTTTGAATCATATGAGACATGTGAGGCTTGTTTATTGGGAAAAATGACAAAGTCCCCTTTCAATAAGAAAGGTGAGAGGACTAGTGAGCAATTGGCGCTCATACATACCGATGTATGTTGGCCATTTGCCACGCCTGCCAGGGGTGGTTATGTCTACTTCATTACATTTACTGATGATTACAGTAGATATGGATTTGTGTACCTTATGAGGGCAAAATCCGAATCCTTTGAAGTGTTCAAAGAATTCAAGAATGAAGTAGATAAGCAACTTGGGAAAAGTATCAAGGCTCTACGATCGGATCGTGGAGGAGAATACTTGAGCCAAGAGTTTGACGACTATCTAAGAGAGTGTCGGATCGTGTCCCAACTCACTCCACCCGGAACGCCACAATGGAATGGCGTGTCCGAGAGGAGGAATCGAACCCTATTGGATATGGTTCGATCTATGATGTGTCAAACCGATCTTCCATTATCATTTTGGGGCTACGCTCTATTAAGTGCAGCTTTCACCATTAACCGTGTTCCATCTAAATCAGTCATGAAGACACCATATGAGATGTGGAGTGGGAGGCGTCCCACACTGTCGTTCATGAGTATTTGGGGCTGCGATGTCTATGTAAAACGTTTACAATCAGACAAGCTAGGGCCTAAATCGGATAAGTGTAAGTTTGTTGGGTACCCTAAGGAAACTAAGGGATACTACTTCTACAATCCAACCGAGAACAAAGTGTTTGTTGCTCAGACCGGCGTGTTTCTAGAAAGAGAATTTGTCTCTAAAGAAGCAAGTGGGAGGAATGTAGAACTTGAAGAAGTTCAAGAACCACAAACCACTGAACCGCTTATGGAACATGAGCAGGAAACACAAGCAGTTGTGGAGCCACCTGTTCAGGTAACACAAGAGCTTCGTAGATCTAGTAGAGTGCGCTAGGAACCCGAGAGGTATGGACTTCTCGTAACCGATTCCGGTGACACGATGCTCATAGATGATGAGCCTACTACCTATGAGGAGGCCATGAGTGGCCCAGACTCTCAGAAGTGGCTGGAAGCCATGAGATCCGAGATGGAATCCATGTATACCAACGAAGTATGGACTTTGGTGGAACCACCCGATGGGGCGCGGCCCATAGGGTGCAAGTGGGTCTTCAAGAAGAAGATCGACATGGATGGTAATGTGATTACCTATAAGGGTCGATTGGTGGCTAAAGGATTCAGACAGATTCATGGTATTGACTATGATGAAACCTTTTCACCAGTCGCAATGACCAAATCCATCCGAATCCTACTTGCAATTGCAGCATACCATGACTATGAGATTTGGCAGATGGATGTCAAAACAGCATTCCTTTATGGGAATCTCCTCGAGGACGTGTATATGATACAGCCGGAGGGTTTTGAGGATCCAAAGCAAGCCAACAAAGTCTGTAAGCTGCAACGATCCATTTATGGATTGAAGCAAGCTTCTAGGAGTTGGAATCGACGTTTTGATGAAGTGGTCAAAGAGTTTGGCTTCATCGGAAACGAAGATGAGTCTTGTGTCTACAAGAAGGTTAGTGGGAGCTCTGTAGCTTTTCTGGTCTTGTATGTGGATGACATACTACTCATTGGAAACGACATTCCCATGCTGCAATCTGTAAAAGATTTGCTAGGAAAGTGTTTCTCAATGAAGGACTTAGGGGAAGCAGCCTACATACTCGGTATAAAAATCTATAGAGATAGATCTAAGAGGTTGCTAGGCCTAAGTCAAAGTACATATATTGACAAGGTGTTGAAGCGGTTCAACATGCAAGATTCCAAGAAGGGATTCTTGCCCATGTCACATGGAATCACTCTTTCGAAGAGTGGTTGTCCTTCCAATGAGATTGAGAAGGAACGCATGAGTAGGATTCCCTATGCCTCGGCCATAGGATCTATCATGTACGCCATTTTATGTACTAGACCATATGTGTCATATGCCTTGAGTATGACAAGCAGATACCAATTTAAATCCAGGTGAGAATCACTGGATTGCAGTCAAGAACATCCTAAAGTACTTGAGAAGAACTAAGGATGCTTTCTTGATAATTGGCGGTGAGGAAGAGTTGCGTGTAAGGGGTTACACTGATGCAAGCTTCCAAACTGACAGAGTTGACTTTAGATCACAACCGGGATATGTGTTTTGCCTGAATGGAGCAGCGGTGAGCTGGAAGAGTTCCAAGCAAGAGACGGTAGCTGATTCTACAACAGAGGCTGAGTACATTGCTGCAAATGGCGCAGCAAAGGAGGCTGTTTGGATCAGAAAGTTTGTTTCTGAACTTGGTGTGGTCCCTAGCATTGCGGATCTAGTGGAGTTGTTCTGTGACAACACTGGGGCGATCGCGCAATCAAAGGAACCAAGATCGCACCAGAAGTCCAAGCACGTGCTCAGGAAGTTTCATCTGATTCGAGATATTATCAATAGAGGAGATGTTCGGATATGCAAGATTCCTACAGATGATAATCTGTCAGACCCGCTTACAAAGCCTCTCACGCAGTGGAAGCATGAAAGGCACACTAGGAGTATGGGCATACGAGATGCGCCAGATTGGCTCTAGTGCAAGTGGGAGACTGTTGGAATAGATGCCCTAGAGGCAATCTAGTTTAGTATGAATTTGTATATGGCTAGAAAATTCATTTATTATTTATTGGATATTTAATATAATGAAGTCCTTAGATTTACAATTGTGTTGTTTATCTTAAATATCCCTAGTCAAGTATAATGATTAAATGGTACAATCATCTATAGACTAGTATGGGGTTGGATTGATATGGAGATATCACGATCCAACACATAGGTGGCATTACGGAATGTTGCACTGGATTGACCCATCTCCAAGAAGGCTACATACATGTTATGTTGAGTCACAAGTGCTTCTCGCGGTGCAATGGTATTGTCATCCTTAGACTTGAAGTCACTAGATATTCTAGTTGTGGATTGTTGTGATCTTGGTAGCGTTAAACGCTACACCATAACTGGGTAGTTATAAAGGCGTGTACTGGATACAATGAGAAGCAAGCTTAGAGATCGTAGTGGACGTAGAGAGGATTTGCCCCTCCCACATAACGGGAGCAAATATCCTAGGCCACTCGAGGGATAGTGCTTATAGAATGTCTGGCCAGACTCAAATAAATCAATATAGGATATTGATGTTATTTGCACGAATAAGGCTATTCCCATGGATCGAGAAACTATGGATTGGATATACGAGTGTGACTTGTATGTCTCGTGTCCAATCCGGATATGGAGGCAAAGGGATGAGACAATTACTTGTACAAAGGTTGTCAAGATGACTATTCTATTAGTTGGCTAGAATGGATGTTTTGCTAGAAACCGCTCCATATTAGCAAATAGTTGCTACCAACTAGATAGAACCTATGGGGTCACACGCTATATAGAGTTGAACTAGATTTGGGAATTAATTAATTGTATTAATTAATTAGAAGGATCACTTTACAAACCCTTGCAAACTTAGTAGGGACTAATTTGCAAGGAAGGGACTAAATTGAATTCTAGTTGGACTAGAATAAGTCCTTTAGGTAGTTAACAAGGAGTTGTTGGACTATATAAAGGACCCTCCTTCCTTCCTTCCTCATAACTTATGCTCATTAGTGAACATAACAAGAGTGGGAGAGAACAAAAGGAGAGAGAGCAAGCAACAAGGAGCCCGACGCCGCCCCTTGTCGCCGCCCTCGTCCCCGTCGGCCAAAAAGAGGCCGAAGTTGCGTGATTTGTTCTTCCTCTTCCTAATCCGGGCTAGCACCAAGGAGTTTGGGAGATCTAGGATCAACTCTAGGCGTGGATCAACTATAGAGAACGTGACATTATTCGCGTTTGAAGTCATCAAGGAGAACCCAAAGGTGTGTTTATGATTTCTTACCTTTACTATCGTTATGTCTCTAGACTTGTGATCCTTGGAGGGTTTTGCATGGTTTATGTTTGATTATGCTTCCGTTGTGCGATCCATGAATCAAAACCCTACAGTTGCTTCTCTACTTCACTCTTGAATTCTTTGATCAATTCAAAGGATTCTGATTTGGCCTTCATAAGGTATACAAATCCATATCTACTGAAATCATCAGTAAATGTGATGAAGTAGGTATAACCACCTCTGGCAGGCGTGGGGAATGGTCCGCATACATCAGTATGTATGAGTGCCAATAACTCACTAGTCCGCTCTCCTTTCTTATTGAAAGGGGACTTCGACATTTTTCCTAATAAACAAGATTCACATGTCTCATATGATTCCAAATCAAATGAGTCTAGAAGTCCATCCTTATGGAGTCTAGATATGCGTTTCTCATTTATATGGCCTAAACGACAGTGCCATAGATATGTAGGATTTAAATCATTAGTTTTAATCCTTTTAGTATTTATGTTATAGATTGGATTATTTAGATCAAGGATATACAATCCATTAGACAAATGCGCACTACAATAGTGCATACTATCAAAATAAATGGAGCAACACTTGTCCTTTATTGAAATAGAAAAACCTTTCTCGTCCAAACAAGAAACGGAAATAATGTTTCTGCTCATAGCAGGCACATAAAAGCAATTGTCTAATTCTAAAATAAGTCCAGAAGGCAAAGATAGCTCATAAACGCCTACAGCTAATGCAGCAACCTTTGCTCCATTCCCGACGCGCAAGTCTATCTCCCCTTTTCGCAATCTTCTACTTCTTTTCAAATCCTGCACATTACGACAAATGTGAGAACCACATCCGGTATCCAATACCCAGGATGATGAAATAGAGAGATTGACTTCTATAACATAAATACCTGGTGGTGGTGGAATCACTATTCCAAGCTTCTTATCCTCTAGATATTTAGGGCAATTCCTCCTCCAGTGACCCGGCTGGCTGCAGTAGTGACATTCACCTTTTGCCACGCCTCCACTAGGCTTCAGGGCATCCTTGGATTTCGCAACTTTCTTGCGTTTTCCTTTTGAAGTAGATGCAACTGACTTGCCCTTCTTCTTGTGTACCATCATTATGGCCTTGCCCTTGCCTTTATTGATGCTTTGCTCAGCTGTCTTTAGCATGTTCAATAGGTCTGGCAAAGACTTGTTGATCTCATTCATATTATAGTTCATAATGAACTGATTATAACGGTCAGGCAACGATTGCAAGACGAGATCAGTTGCCAAGTCCTGGCCGAGTGGGAACCCCAGTCTCTCAAGGTTCTCTATGTACCCGATCATTGGGAGTACATGAGGGCCTACTGGATTCCCCTCTGCAAGTCTACTTTTGAACAATGCTTTAGACACTTCATAGCGCTCATGCCTTGCCTGTTCCTGAAACAATTGTTTCAAGTGTCTGATCATATCATAGGCTTCCATGTTCTCGTGTTGCTTCTGAAGCTGACTAGTCATGGTACAAAGCATGAGGCAAGTCACGTCATTAGAATCATCAATATGTTTCTGACGCGCCCTTACTTCCGCTAGTAGAGACTCATCTTGTGCTGGGTCTGGAATTGGAGTGTCCAAGACGTACAGCTTCTTTTCTTGCTTGAGGACAATCCTCAAGTTTCTGTACCAGTCAAGGAAATTTGTTCCAGACAATTTTTCCTTCTCAAGGACAGATCGTAGGGATGAACTCGATGCGTTGTTGTTTGCCATTTGGAATTCTACAAAACGAGAAATATGCAATTTAGTATTTTGAACAATTTAACTATATTTAACAATGGCTAGATCATTAAATATAGCTCCCACTATTTTTTTCGGATTAATAGCCCTCACTATTAAAGCGGAAAATATCTTTATACTTTCTAGTGGGTCCAAGATCCCCTTTTCACTTCTTCTTGAGCTTGCTTTGGCAAGTCACCCAAGAATTGGTTATTTAGGTAGGAACCATTCCAATTGCATCCCATGCAACTCTTGGTCCAATTAGGTGAATAAATTCCTTTTATTCTTTATCCAATTGGATAACTCCTAATTGTCATGCCTCTAAGCTCATCAATCCAATTGACTCTTGCCTAGTTGCGTCCAACCTCTTGCTTTCAACATACACGCATTACTAGCTTGCGTCGTCCGCAACACATCATGAAAAATTAAAATCGCCTTGCTTTGGCAAGCCCGAATTTTAATAGGCCATGATCATGAAGGGTGTTTTGGCAAGAGAAGGCAAAACGCAATATTTAATTGAGGGATTTCTTTTAAGTTGTTTGGTTGATCTTATCAACATGGTCTACTTATTTGGATTGGGCCATCCACAATAAAAGACCAACCTTGTTTATTATTATCTTGTTATCGTTTTGCTTGTAGCGTCATACACACACAAAATAAATAACAAGGCATGAATAATAAACATCCACAAAAATAAAAAACCGTGGTATGGATATGGCCTCTAGACTAATGATATTATCAAGCCAATGATAATATCTAATTGCCCTAAAGTGCCAAGCTCATCTCCATGTGCTCCACCACAGCTGCGCGCCTAGGGATGTCTTTTGGCTCCTTTGGTTCTCCGGTCTTCTTCTCCATGTTCTTGGTTATCATCTAAATACTTCTAATTCTAGCCTAACATCTAGAATAAATAAATAATAAAAGCCTCACATGTCGAGGAGAAAAAGAACGACTCGCAGGCCGTAAAACTTAATTAATTATTACATTAATTTGATCAGCTCGCAGGCCGTAAACCAAACCACAAAACAATAAACATCCACAATCCTAGGCCATATCCATCCACCATGCAATAAAGCACATAATACAGTTAAAACCAATTTTTAACGCGCTTGATTAATTTTAATGAAATTGGGTAACTAGGGTTTCACAACGGTCCAAAGGGCTCAAGCCAACAAGTGGCCCGAACCCTAGGACCGCCGCACGCCTAGAGGCCCGCGGCCTTGCTTGGCGCGCAAGGGAGGGGCGGGCGGCTAGGGTTTCGGCCCTAGTCCCCTTCCTCCTTCCTTGTTGCCCAAGCAAGGTTGTTTACTTATGGAATTATTTCCATAACTTTGTTTCCATAATTGAAAACCCCTTTTCAATCATGTGCCCATGAACCCTAATTTTTCAAGAACCCAATTATTCACATCCTATGTGATTAAACTCACCAATTCTAACATCCAATGTTAAATTTGGTCTTGTTTGATTGAATCAAATTCAATATTGCATCTACTATGCCAATTTTTCAGTTTTCGCGTAATAAACAATAATACGGTGTATGAACTGAAATCGTAAACACATAATATCATGTTATGCTCTACGACCTGTGGCTCTGATACCACTGTTGGGTTTTGACGTAGGTAACACAGCGGAATAACAAAAATTAATCCTACTTAAAGCCCACCAAGGATCACAGGAAGAGACATCATAACATGATTAAGGTCATAGAAGATGGTACCTTTTGATTTGTGAGATCACACGAAGAATGATGTCCTCGTCTCTACGGTTGATCCACTTCTAGAGGTGAGATCTAGATTCTTCCTTCTCCACAAGTGCTAGCTTGAACCGGAGGAAGAGGGATGAAGATCAAAGCAACAAAGCAACAAAGCACAAAGGGGGGCTCGGCCACCCTTTTTGCCGTCGGGTAGAGGGGGCGGACGGGGGCTAGGGTTTCGGCCCTAGCTCTTTGTCTTTCTCTCTCTTTTGCTCTCTCCCACTCTTTGTGTTATGACTAATAATAACTCATGTCATGGGAAGGAAGCTAGGGCCTCCTTTATATACTCCAACAACTCCTTGTTGTTTCCATAAAAGAGTTTCCTAATTCTAGATGAACTAGAATTATTCCCTTCCTTGCAAATTAGTCCTACTAAGTTTGCAAGGTGTTGCACAATGATCCTTCTATTAATTAATCCATATTAATTAATCCCAAATCTAGCTCTACTCTATTTGACGTGTGACCCCATAGGTTTCTATATAGTTGGTAGTAACTATTACTAACATGGAGCGGTGTCTAGCAACACATCCATGCCACCCAACCAATAGAAATAGTCAGTGATCCCGACAAACCTTTGTGCCCAATATGTCATATTGCATTATCCCTTTGTCTCCATATCCGGATTGGACACGAGACATAAATAGTCACACTCGTATATCCAATCCATAGTTCCTCGATCCTGGGAATATGCTTATGCTTGCAGATAACATTAATATCTCTATATTAATTTATCTGAGTTTGGCCAGACATTCAATAAGCCTCATCCCTCGAGTGGCCGTGGATATTTACCCCCATTATGTGGGAGGGACAAATCCTATCTACATCACTACGATCTCTAAGCTTGCTTCCTATCACGCCCGATAGCCACCTTTATGATTACCCAGTTACGGTGTAACGTTTGATGACATCAAAGCGCAATATTTCACAACTAGAGTATCTAGTGACTTCAAGTCCAAGGATTGCAATAATATTAGAACTACGAAAAGCGATTGTGACTTCACATAATCTAATGTATCCTTTTCGTCGTGGGTCAATCCAGTATGTCATTACTCCTAATGCATACCCATGTGGTTGATCGTGATATCTCCATATCAATCCAACCCCATACTAGTCTATAGATGATTGTCCCATTAATCATTATAATTGACTAGGGATATTTAAGATAAATAACACATTTTATCTAAGGACTTCATTATATTAAATATCGCCATAAATAATAAATGAATATTCTAGCCAAAACATTGTTCATACTAAATCTATGATTGCCTCTAGGGCATCTATTCCAACAAAAATATCCTCAAAACATCATTAATTTTCTCTAAAACATTCTGGAAAAGCAACTAAGCTTTTTGAAAAGCAAATAAGGACCCAGGTTTTTATCCCGAACTCCGATGAATGTGATTTTTGCACCTTTGGATTATTTGTGCAGCTTAGAATTTACCTATGTAGAGAAATCTCTGTTTCCGGACCGTTCTCTCGTTTTTCTCAATTATTTCCCAAATTTGGCGAAAACATCCAAAACGTGCCAAATTCGCCTTTTTCTTCTATTCCGAAGCTCGTTTCTTCTCTCCACTTGATTCCCGCATATGTAATTCCTATCAAACGACAACACGAACACTACCGCGAAGCTCAAATTTGATGAATTATTAAATTCATACTCAAAACCATTAAGAAACGCCCGGATTGTACTTTAAAGCTTAAAAACATCCAAAAGTGCATTTTCTTCATATTTTGGCTCGAATCTCGTCACTTTGCACCGAAACGCACACAAATAAAAATTTAAAGCATACTAAATATAACTGTTATAAAGGAGTTATCAGTATTCTTCTCTTTTTTAAAAATCATTCGTACAAAATGTTTTGGCCATTCAGGCGAATAGTTCCTGGACACGGTAAATTGTTGTTTCCTAATTTGGTTAGGACGGTTCGGGGACGATTAGGGCACTAAAAATGGGTCCTTTGAGGTCTATAACAATATGCAACAATTTTCGTTCATTTATCTTGATAAATAAATGATTTTCTTTGCCACATACGTAGTTAGTATACATTGTGTTAGAGAACCACGTAGTCGTGTTTTGTGCTTGATTCGTTCATTTTTCGTGAGGTGGTTTGTCATAAAAAACTGGATCAGAGCATAGGTTACTGAAACCCACCAAAACAATGTATGGATCAATGTTGAAGATCCACATATTTACAGGAGGAATAGTTATATCCTATGGAAGATCAAGATGTGCGCCATATGGAATTTGCGCTTTACATTGGTGTGTTCCTGATTTCGGGTTTTGCATTGTTCTTGCTTTCTGATACCCAGGTTATAACACCGTTCTTACATTTGTGTTACTTTTTGCAATGCTTTTTTTTTAGGTGACACGACTATCCACGGTGTGTTTGTTTTTACGTATCACAACTTATATATCTTTTTTTAAAGCTTCTTTACTTGCGAAACCGCTGAAAATAGCTTTCTTTTTCAGAATTGTGTACGTTTATTTGATTCAATTCAGTTTCTTCTATTTTTGATTATTATTACATGCTTCTTTATTGACATCTTTACAATTTTACCTATCTCTTTACAATTTTATCCAAGTTTTTTACGACAGCGCCTCGTAACTCATTTTTTTATTCTACGTAGCGAAATCATAACTACCGGCTGATCCAATTTATTTTTCTGGTCCTCGTTGGTCCATCCACAGTTTTGTATTTGTGTTAGTACCCCCATTAATATTTGAGTATTTTCAAAAAAAATAGTGTTGGTCGCTTCAAAATTAAAATTAATTCAACTTGGTCCTTGCAATTTTTATAGTTGCACGTTAATCTACTTCAGAAATGTATATATATAGCATTATATAATTTGATTTATTCCTACTTTACGTGAAAAATCACAATTTTTCTTTGCAATTATGTGATAATAATAATTACTAGTATAATATCTTTCCAAAATTAAGACTGTACTCATAAAACATATATGACTAAAAGATCCACTAGGCTAGTAGCACTGATTTTCTTGGAGATTAGCAGAAGATAATGTGGTTTCTAAGGTTTGGTGAACATCGCAGGAAGGAATCCATGTTTCATCTGAAGTTGGCTACAGGTTTAGTGTACAAAGATGGCAAATAGCTCAGGACTTGTTGCGGATTTTAGTAAACTCATGATCGAAGAAGAAGAAATCGAGGTTTTTGATCGAAACTACTTTCAAAAGGCGATAAAAGATCGGGGACCTTGTATTATAGGTTCCTTTCTCTACCCTATTCAGTTTAATGTTTGGGCTATGAAGTCTTGTTCAAAAAGATTTGGTAGGAAGGGGAATGGCTAAGTATTCATGAGACGAATGAAAACGGATTCATCTTCCAGTTCCCTTCAAAGGAATCAATGGAAACCGTTCTTACTAGAGGACCTTGGTTGTTTGGCGAAAATGTTCTAGTCTTGCAACCCTTGGCAATATGTGCAAGAACATACAATTTAACTTTCGATACGATCAATGTATAGGTCCAGGTTAGGAATCTTCTTTTCTTCCTGCAGACAGAAGATTATGTTCGAAAAGTTGTGAGGAACATTGGTCCAATTCTAAAAACTGCTCCTAGGGTGCTTTTGAGTCAGGTTGGTGGCTACATGAGAGCTAGAGTTTGTCTCAGACTCATCAAGACAATCAGTAGGGGAGGTTCTATTATTATTATGGACGAGAAACTTTGGATTGATTTCAAGTGCGATTGGATTTTGAGTGTATGTGTTTGGTGTGGTAGTTTATGTCATTATAGTGACGAATGCACGAAGAAAGCTGATATCGTCAAGGAGACAACTCAACTTGGATGCGGAGATTGGCACATAATTAGACCCCCACTGAGAAGAAAGTTAACGAATATTTTTAATCAAAAAGATGACGTTTTGAAGACGAATCTGAAGAGTAGGATGGTACTGATGCAGCTAGGAATATGGATGATGAAGAAACCTTTAATAAGGATGCACTATGGAGTAGTAGTGATACGGAGGAACAAACAATGAAGGATATGGAGGTGGACAACGCATGAGCTCTGAGCAAAACTCAGGGGGTGGTGATTGTTGAAAATCTGATTGCCAACCCTACTGCTAAGAAGAAACTGGCGGCGGTGGAAAAAGCAAGAGGGGTGATTAATTCAGTTTCTTCCAAGCGTAAATTATCATAGGAAAATCTTAGTTCAAATCCCTATGAAAAATAGCGGAAACGCTCTGTTGCAAGCAGCAGAGAAAGGGGAGGACGAGGCGGTTGTGAAAGAGGGTCAGGTGGAGATAGGGTTCGGGTCTGGTAGGAGGACAGTCACCAATCTGTGGGTTTACACTGGGTGTCAAATCCAGCAAACCTTTGGCTGAGTCCATTCAGAAGATTTCGGTGAACAATATGGCCCATCGGAATAATGCTAAGGGGACGGAATTGCTCACAACACCAGTCGTCTCCACCAATCTGCTAACTAGTTCGGGTAATGTGTAGCCCAGGGCTGAGAAAGTGATACCAAGTTTTCAAACATCCGTGAAGGTGGAGAATCCAGAACAAACTGGTCAGACTACAGTTATAGGTAATCAGGTTCGCAGAGCGGATTCTGACACAGGACAGGGATGCCAACCCACCGACTATATTGGCTACGACTGTAGTGCATTGGAGCCAGGATCAATGAGTCTCCTAAGCTAGAACGTGTGGGGGCATGCAAACCCCCGTAGTGTTACTTCTCTTTGAAATATCATGAAGAACCCCTATATTGTCGTCTTAATGGAGATAAACCTGTACGTAAGTGAGATGGAGAGTGTGAAGAATAGGTTGGGTTTTCGCAATGACATTTACAGATATTGTGATGATAGACGAGGGGGGTTTGAATATGCTACGGGGCGAAGAAGTGAGCTTTAGAATCATCACGTTCTCCAGGTACCATATTCATGGTGTAGTTCGCTTTAGTGACTATGCAAAACAAGGTTTTCTTATAGGTTTCTACGGATATCGAGAAAGGGAGGAGAGGCACAACTCATGAAACTTATAGAATATCTCCGGCCAAGGAACCAACTGTGGTGTGTGGTCGGTGATTTTAACGCGTTCTCTTCTACGTTGAAAATGAAGGGGGTAGACCAATACCCTTAAGCCAGATGATTTTTTCAGTGTTATTCACAGGCTCCAGCTCAAGGATCTTGTGTTTTCGGGTTCACAATTCACTTGGTCGAACAACCAGGGGGATGAGGCGGACATTCGGGAAGGACTTGATAGATGCCTAGCGGAAAACTGGTTTAAAGGACTGTACAGTAGGAATAACTACAGGATCCATACTCTAGAAGTGGGGTTGAATAGAGTATGGCAACTTTTGCAACTAATGCTAAAAGAGTGGTTTCAAAAATGTTTGTGAAGTGCAGCAAGTATTTCAAGGCCTTCAAATAAGTTTCAAGTCCTAGGAATCAAAACAGATAGTAAAGAGAAAGCTGACAGTTTTCAAGGCCTTGAAATGAGTTTGAAGCCCTTGAACTGATACCTGTTTTGAGAAGTGTATAAGCTAAGTAATATGCAGCAAAGTAAATGCAAGAGACACAGTGATTTATAGAGTTTAGTCCACTTCGACCTACGTCTCTACCTCAGGGACTTAATATATGCAGGATTTTCAACTCAATTCTTATTAATCAAAAGCTAAGCCCTAGATCTCAAGCACAGAGAGATGCCTTACTATGTTACAGCTTGTGGTTCTCACAAACCTATCTAGTACCTGCTCTAGCTAACTAATTAACTAAGAATTCTCTATTGTTCACCTTGAACAATTCACGAGAAAAAAAACTAGAAGTACTATCTAAATGATATACAACTGAAGATCAGAAGAGAAGAACACTGAGAACTAAGTCTTCAGTGAGAATGCAGTGTTCTTCAGATGATTGGATTGAGTGGTGTAGATTTGCTTCTTGGTTTCTTGTCAATCCTCAGTGGAGTTTGAATGTCTCTGTATGTTCTGCTATGTTGTGTCTCCGAAATTCTTCATTCAAAATCTTTCTTATGCAGCTTGTTTCAATGAAGATATGCAGGATCTTCATTAACAAACTTTCCTAAAACTCAGCTGCAAGTCTTTGACTCTTATAAAATCTCGCCCAACGGCTAGTTGCTTAGTATGTTCAATGATACTGATTTGATCTTGTTTGTTAAAAGGTTGAGAAGCTTTAGATACAGCAGATTGACGCCGTATTAACAACCAAGCGAGGGATCACAGCGGAAACAACAATGAAAAAGGGCAAAGAAACTAGGGAACGAAGCTCTCTAGAATTCTAAAATAATCAATAATCAAAGTATGACCAAATTTACCCACAAGCCGGGTATAAATAGCTAAAAATATAATTTTGCCCAAAATACTAAAATATCAAAATCAATCCTAAATTAAAGTCCTAAACAAAATAAAGACTCAGCAAAAAGATTCACCCAAATCGGGTTTAATTTGACGTCCTAATTAGCGAAATAAATATTACTAAAAATGAAAAAACGCTGATTTGGACCCCTAAATTGCCGATTTTGACCAAATCAGGGCGGTGTTCGTGACTTATCACGAGTTCTTTTTAGAACATCGTTTCCACTCAAAATAATGTATGACTTTGTCTGTTTCTGTAAACCTTCAATTCTGCCCCCGATTCTACGTTTTGACCGAAACAGCTTTTCTGAAACAAACAGATATTTCTCCAAAATTCCTCCTGCATCAGTCACCCTTCTTCAAAAGAACTCTCCCTCGAGTTCAATGTAGGCACTTGAACAAAACGCTCCATCAAGAATGGATCACCATAAATTGAATGCGGCTTGATTGATAAAAACAAAGACTTATCTGATTCAACTCTAACCTCTTCAACTCCATCTTCATCTTCAACTTGATAAGAAATAATTGGTTGAGAAATTACTCGACACGAATTTGAAATTACCTCATAACGAATCGGCACATCCGAAGTATGTTCGTCATCCTCCTCAGTCAACTCTTCCTCATCATCTCCATAATCATCATAAACCGGTGGTTTATTCCAGTCCACATAACTATCGATTGAACTTGAAACACGCTTATAAAATATAGCATCACCATAAATATGTTCTACTACTAACATACCGGAATAATCTAACACGTCAATATTCAAACTCGCTCCTCAATAACGCTCGTTTCAACCACCGGAATCACCGTCGTAGCGGATCTCGAACGCGGGCTGCGAGTCGTGATCAAAAGCCTTGCAATCCTTGAACTCCCGTGCCGCTAAGTGTCAAGTTAAATCTACAACTTGCCGCTGCAAATACCACACCGCAAGGCTATGAGTTAGGTATGCAATCTGCCCTTGCATATCTTGTATCATCATAACGTCTTGGACGTTACGTTCCCGTTGGGGGGCTTCCTCAGCCGGAACCTGCGCGCAGCCGCCAGGACGTCCACGCACCATCGTTGATGATGATCTTCCTCCCAAGTCGAACTTGCTCTGATACCAAACTCACGCCGGGTTATTCACCCAACGAGGGATCACAGCGGAATCAAGCTATGAAAAAGGGTACGAAAACTAGGGCACCAAGCTCTCTAGAATTCAGAAATAATCAATAATCAAAGTCTGACCAAATTTACCCGCTAACCGGGTATAGATAGCTAAAAACATAATTTTGCCAAAAATACTAAAATCTCAAAATCAATCCTAAATTAAAGTCCTAAACAGAATAAAGACTCAGCAAAAAGATTCACCCAAATCGGGTTTAATTTGACCTCCTAATTAGCGAAATAAATATTACTAAAAATGAAAAAACGCTGATTTGGACCCCTAAATGGCCGATTTTGACCAAATCAGGGCGGTTATCATGATTTATCATGTGTTCTTCTTAGAACGTTGTTTCCGCTCAAAATAATGTATGACTTTGTCCGTTTCTGTAAACCTTCAATTATGCCCCTGATTATGCATTTTGACTGAAACAGCTTTTCTGAAACTGACAGATATTTCTCCAAAATTCCTCCTGCATCACCGATCAATGTGCATGATAACTTTGACAGATTGATTTCCATCCTGCATTCAAATAGATTAGGAAACAAACCTGCAAAATAAACTGAGTCAAACCAATAGATTAATCACAGTTTAGAGTAAAAGAATGGTTTTTCATTCATCGTCAAGTAACATATAATCAAACATAGGAGATCCAGAGTGGGAGTGAATTCAAAAGCTCCCCCTAAGTTCATGCTTTATTCTGCAGCTCTTGTTTCAAACCCTTGAAAGCAGATCCAAGACCTTGAAACAGACAAGCTGTTTCAAGCCTTTGAAATAGGCTGAACTTACAATCTCCCCCTTGATGAAGTACAAAACCTAAAAACCTTTTAAGACCTTTTAAAAACCTTTCAAGCCTTTGAAATAGGCTGAACTTACAATCTCTTGATGATTTCTTCAATCTATTCAAGGCAAAAATCGAACAAATCTCCGCCTTGACTTGAATTCTCTCATTCAGCAACAACTGCTTTTCTCGCAAATAAAGCTTGCCTCCTCCACACCTAATGTCTCCTGTCACATAGACTCAATAGAGCCCCACCGAGTCTGACATGCCCCGAAGGGCCTTACCGACTCAATATGTTGATCAATTTTAGACAATGCTAGAACTTGCTCTCCCAAAATGACTTTGTAAACATATCCGCAGGGTTGTTAGCTGTCCCCACCTTCTTAACCTTGATCCTTCTCTCGTTTCTCAGAAAATGATACCTGGCGTCGATATGATTGGTCCTTTCATGATGAACCTGGTCATTAGTTAAGCAAACGCACTCAATCTATCACAGTTGACTATCGCTTGATCTTGAATTCGGCCTAGATAATTTACCATTCTTTCAAGCCACATTACTTCCTTTGATGATTCCGTTAAAGCCATGTACTCTGCCTCCGTGGTTGACAAAGTCACATTCGGCTGTAGCGTAGCCTTCCAACTCACAACAGAACCTCCCAGAGTAAACACATACCCAATCATTGATCTCCTGCTATCAATATCACCTACATAGTCTGAATCCTAGAACCCAACTACCACTATGTCTTCACTAGCCCCATAACACAGTCTCAATATGCGCTTCACCGCATGCCAGTGATCCTAACTTATTTGAGCCATAAAACGGTTTACCGCACTAACAGCGAATGCTATGTCTTGTCTAGTACAAACCATAACATAGATGAGGCTTCCAATTGCTCTAGCATATGTAACCTTTGACATGTACATTCCTAGCTTGCCGTTAGTCGTCATAGGAGTATCTATAGCTTTAGTTGATAACATCTTGAATTCCCCACGAACTTCTTGATGTATCCCTGTTGTGATGGGAAAAGCTTCTTCTTCTTCCTATCTCTATAGATCTCAACTCCTATAATCTTCCTAGCATCCCATAGATCCTTTATCTCAAATTCCACGCTAAGAGACCTCTTCAATTCATGTATGTATTGATATCCTAGGTTACAATCAAGATATCATCCACATACCGAACCAGGTAGATACCTGTCTCATCTCGCAAAAGCTTATGATACACGCGACAATCATACTCACACTTCTTGTAACCAATATTCAACATGAAGCTGTCAAACCTCTTGTACCTTGCCTCGGTGACTTCTTGAGTCCATAAAGAGATCTTTCCAGCTTGCACATGTGTTCGTATTTTCCACGAACTTGGAACCCCTATGGTTGGATCATGTATATTTCTTCCTCCAACTCCCCATGTTGGAAAGTTGTTTTCAGGTCTGCTCAAGCTCTAAGTCGTGGTACGACACCAGCGCTAGTACCACCCTAATCGAAGTATGTCTGACTACCGGTGAGAATATCTCGTTGTAGTCAACTCATTATTTCTGACTGGACCCTCTTGCAACCAACCTTGGCTTATTCTCGATTCCCTCTCTAGATGTAGTTCCTTCTTTTCTTATGAAAACCCATTTACAAGTGACTATCTTCCTTTCCGCTTGTAATTTAACAAACTACCAAGTTGAGTTCTTGCTAAGAGAATCCATATCTTCTCTCATTGCGACAATCCATTATGCTGACTAAGAACTAGAAATCGCAGCCCTGTAGGTTAACGACTCATCCTCCACCTCCTCGGCTACCTGCAATGCATATCCCATCATACCATCATCTATGCATCTCGCCGGAGGCTTTATGACTCTCCTTGGTATTCCTTCATAAATACTCTGATGAATCGGTTCCTCTGGTAGCGACGCATCCTCATCAGGCTCTTCTGCTTCCTCATATTTGGTTTCCGACGGCGGTGTAGGCAATTCGGGCTCCTTAGGATCATTAGGACCTGACTTGCCTCCACCTTCTCTTTATCTCCAACCTCTATCTTCATGGAACTTGTCTTCGAGATTGAACTCTCATCATAGACTACACTTATACTATAATCTTACTGTCAGTACAAATCTCGTAACCCTTCACACCCATCCCATAGCCACCCATGAATACCCCATTCTTTGCCCTTGGCTCTAGCTTGCCATCATCCACATTATAATTGGTAATGCAACCAAATACCCTCAGATCCACGTAATCTGCTGCTTTTCCGGACCAAACTTCAACAGGAATAAATATCCTATACTATGTGTGGGCTTCAATTTATACGATAGCATGCCATGGAGACTTCCTCTCCCCAAAAACCTCTAGTAATACCTGCATTCGAAAGCATACAACGTGCCTTCACTAAAATTTTATGATTCATTCTTTCGGCTACACCATTATGATATGGTGTGTATTGAATGGTGTGATGGCAAACAACTCTCTGATCCTTGGAGAATCCATCAAATTATGATGAAAAAAATTCCAATCCATTTTTTGTGCGCTGCATCTTCACCTTCTTTCCCCCCTGATTATCTACCATGGTCTTCCATTCGTTGAATCTTGATAAGGGTTCACTCTTTTGCTTCATTAAAAGTATCCAAGTCATCCTTGAGTAGTCGTCTATTGATGCTCAAAAAATACATGTACTCTCCAATCGCCTCAACTCAAGATGGCCACCAAACATCCGAATGGATAGAATCGAGATTACCTTTCATTCTATGAACCGCCTTAGGAAACTTGCTACACTGTATCTTTCCATACACTCAATGATTACAAAACCCTATGCTCGTGGGCATGTGCCCAGTGAGATAGCCTTTCTTGTGAAGTTCCTGCACTACACGTTCACTCATATGACTGAGCCTCATATGTCATAGTTTGGTTTGATCAGCTTCTTTAATCTTGGTGTAGACAAATCTGACAGACCTTGTGATGGCCAAACCCTGTAGCACGTACAAAGTCCCATCCTTAACTACCTTGAGTAACACAGCAGGACCATTGTAGACGCATAATCCTCCACCTTCACCTTTGACGCTAAATCCCTTGATGTCGAGTAGACTAAAAAAATCAGAATATTTGTGACAAGTGGTACGTGTGAAACTTACTTCAATGTGCATGTCTTCCCGTCATACGTCTTGAATCTGACTAGAATTTTTCATATGACCTTGCAAACAGCTCCGTGCCATATGGACGGAACATCCATCTGCGTTGTTTTAGGTTGAAAATAGTTCCAACCACGCTTCGGGTTTATGCGCAACATCACCCCCAAGAGAACAAAATCATCCTCGGACGAATTCCCCCATCTCTACCACAGCTTCAGTTCCTTTCCATCCATGTTGTCCTCATTTGAGGCAATCTCTCTTCCAATGATCCGTTTTCTTGCACCAAGCATAGACATCCTTGGGCAACTTAGAACCAGAAAACTGATTTTTCTTGTTCTTCTTACCCTTCTTGCTTCCCGCTTTTCGCCATCAATCCGGAAGCATGGTCCTCTATACCCGTGCCTGCACCCTTTTGGTGCAATTCCCTATCATGGAGCGCCGATCTGACCTCCTATAGGGTTATGCTATCCATATTCACAATAAAGGATTGCACGAAGTTATCGTATGACAGAGGTAACGGGACCAACAATAAGAGTGCGAAATCCTCATCATCCACCTTTACGTTAATATTATACAAATCAAGAAGAATTGTATTCAATTGATCAAGGTGATCCTTAAGAGCCGTACCATCAAGAATCCGCAGGATGAACAAGCGATGCTTAAGAATCAGCTTCCTGGTGAGTGATTTTGTCATATAGAGACTCTCAAACTTGAGCCATACAGTAGCCGTCGTTGTCTGAACCTCGACCTTGGTGATCACATCATCCGATAAGCATAAAAAGATCATTGAGTGTGCCTTCTCCTCCATCATCCCATACTCATGTGATGCAACGTCAATACCTCCTTTTCTGTGACTAAAGGAATCCAGATGTCTTGGTACTTCAATAAGGCACAAATCTTGATCTTCCACAAACTGAAGTTGTTCCCTACTTTAAACCTCTCAATCTTCATCATCGATTCGGACATCGTTCTTGGGGGAGTAGATCGCGGCCTAAGCTATGACACTCACGCCTCACGAACGATGAAAGAAATGTGAAAACACCAAACGTGGTTCGCTATCCCAAACCGAATTAACTACATCCCCAGCAAAGAGAGACCTTTATTTATACATAGGAACGAGTCTAATACAATGCATACACACCGTAAACACTTAGGTAACTACTTATAGTTCTTAGAACCGACCTAGAGCCTCCCTGAATCGATTAGGAAACAATTCAAAATGCTAGGATCCTGACCAGGGCGTGCGACTTCCAGTCCAGGTCGTGGGACCTCTGAAAACATCCTGGATATCCTGGCTTTTTCCTCCATGTCGTGCGACATCATTTCAAGGTCGGGCGATCTCTGAAAATTCCCCCTTTGCTTCTTTGCTTTCCATCGTAGTTCTTTTTGTAACACCCCCAAATGCCCAAGCCGGAGGCCCGGGGATTCCACCCCGTAACTGAGGTTCAACCCGGATACAAGGAGATTTTATAACATGGTTCTCAAGCAAAAACATCCATAAAATAATTAAAATTAACCGTTATTACAATCCAATTGTTCTTGCCTCAAACCGGGCATAAGCAAACTAATGTGTTAAAGTATCTAAAAAATTATAAATTTAACATGAAAATACTAATGATCCAAATGATGAAACGCGTACCCTTCTACGCCAGATAACCATCCTCTAAACTTTTGGTGCGGAATCAAAAAGAAACACCACAGTACAAAATCAGCATAAAATACTGGTAAGAAAACACCCAATCATGTAAAATGATGATATGATAGTTATAAAACAATGACTCATTTACAAGTAGGATTTTTTCTCAAACATAGCGGAAATAAAGTTTGACTCTTGTAATAAAACAAGTGAGTTCCCAATTCCATAACATTTCCAAACCAATTCCATAATCATTAGGAATCCAAAATCACATATTAGTTCTTTTTCCATTAACAAAACCAAAATCCATCATTAATAGTTTGTTGTGACGGGGGATTCAACCATCTCGCAAGCATCCAAGACCTTAAGTGTCGACACCCCCAAAAGACTTCTGGCGGCCAGAGGAGAGAGTACAAGGAGCTATCCGGGGACTTGAAACCGTATTAAATAAAAATAAATTGAACGGAAGACCGAAGTCAACACGCCCAATGCCAATAGTAACCAATAGTAAAAGGCCCCGCACAACTCTTCCACTTTACATTATAGTTCATTATTATTATCATGGTGATGTTTTCATGAAAAACATTTAGCAAGTAACAATCACATATTGCATGTCGCATAACACAAACACATTTTGAGACGTAAAGAAATAAAAGAATTCATTTGACACGAAGGATTTAGGCACACTAGTCCTGGCATGTTTACTTACCTCAAAGCAAATCAACTATCGTAAATCAGTCGACGTACTCGATGTGCTCGTCGTCGATGAACTCGTCACCTACACGTAATATTACCCTAATTAAACATAATACTCTAGCAATATAATTGCTATACTATCTACATGCATATGGCACTCGACGGTATAGGTTTCTAACACCAACCAACACTCCCAATTAAAACCCGATACACTAGGGGTTAGGAAAATTGGCTCTAGGCTAACCACACAACTGTACTGACATTGTTCAAGATGAACATCCCCTCTAAGCTATTTAATTCTAACTAAAGAGATCACTAACTAACTAGGTTTACATTACACTAGTCACAACTCACAAATTCACCCAACACGTGTACTTAGGTTCAAGACTTCAAAACAAGTGTTAAAACTCCCAAAATCCAACTAATTTCATGTCTAAACTCTCTTTAACAAACCCATCAGCATTAGTGACAAATTCAGCATCTTTTGACGACCAAAAACAGTCCTATAGCGACAAAATCCAACCTTTTAACGACCAGACAGAATGTATATTAACCCTAGAACATCAAACTAAGTGTCCAACGGTCACAATTTCAACTCCAACTCAATTAACCGGTGATTACCATTCACCTAACCAACCCAACACATCAAACAAGTGATGTCTTCTAATTAAACCTATTGTTTTGGCTTGATTCTACCCCTTACATAAACTAGGGTTTATGGGTTATCATGAACATGAATGCTTTTGATGATTTGAGATGAATAGCATGAAATCAAACCAAGTAAAGGATGTTAATAAGGATTACATGCTACGTACATGAATTGTAGGCAAGTGAACAAGATGTCAAGAGAAATCAAGAGAAAACAAGACCAAACCGCCGCCCATGGAGGGTCGGACGGAGAGAGAGAGAGAGAAAAGAAGAAGAAAGAGAGAGAGAGAGAGAGAGAGAGATACCTGATCGGAGAGAGAGAGGGACGACGGCGGCGGTGATGATGCCGCTGGTGCTCCTGGCATCGGGGAAGAGAGAGACCGAGAGAGTGAGAGAGAGTGACGGGGGAGGGAGACGTGAGGGAGTTAAAAAAGAGAGAGAGAGAGGGTTTTATGAGAGTTGGAAAAAAAATCAACTTCATAAGGAAGGAAACCCCCTTGGATTAGGAAACATTACGTAGGAAGAAAAATTAGGTCAAATAATGCCAATATGTGGTAAAAGACAATTTTTCCCCCTTAGTTTAGCCAAAAAGACAACTACCTCCCCCAAACTCAATTAAAAGACACTAAAACTTTTAGATTAAAGTCACAAAGATCCCCCAAAATCTAGTAACCATTATAATTAACTCTCCACAATTAAATAAACTCCCCAACACTTGTAAGAATATCACAAAATACCCATAGTCACAAACAGGATATTTCATCCTTCCCTCCTCGAAGAGAGCTTCGTCCTCGAAGCTTGAACCAAATCCTCAACAACAAATGAGGTATGAACCTCCACTCATTGGTACAACTACTAAATGCAACCTATGGTCATATATGATATGCAATATACTATAAGGAATACTGTATTAAAAACCGAAGGATTATATCATCTCCCCCTTAGAGGAGTGATGTCATCGGAACTCAAAGTACCTAGTAAAAAAGGTGAGGGTACTTCTTCCTCATATCCTCTTCCGCTTCCCAAGTTGCCTCTTCAGTGAGGTGATTTTGCCATAAGACCTTTACTATCTTGACACTCTTGTTGCGGGTGTTCCTTGTCTTGGTGTCTAGAATCTTGACAGGATGTTCCTCACAAATCAAAGACGGACCCAGTTCTACTGGTTCGGGATCCAACACGTGAGATGGGTCAGGCATGTACTTCTTCAGCTGAGATACGTGAAATAAATTGTGAACACGACCCAAATTCGACGGTAAATCCAATCGATAAGCCACTTCTCCAATCTTCTCTATGACATCATATGGACCAATGAATTTTGGACTCAACTTCCCTTTCTGATTGAACCTCATGACTCCCTTAGTAGGCGAAACTGTAAGAAATGTCTTTTCTCCAATTTGAAATTCCAATGGTCTCCTTTTCTGATCAGCGTACGACTTCTGTCTATCCTAAGCTGCTTTCGTTTGCTGCAGGATAAGTCTCACCTGATCTGTCATCTCTTCAATTAGCTGTGGACCAATTACTATTGTCTCGCTTATGTCGTTCCAACACAGTGGTGTTCTACACTTTCTTTCGTACAATGCTTCGTGAGGTGCCATTCCAATACTGGCATGGTAACTGTTGTTGTAAGAGAATTCTATCAAAGGTAATCTATCAACCCATGAACCTTGAAATTCCATAACACCTTAGCATATCTTCCAACGTCTGAATCGTTCTTTCGGTTTGTCCATCCGTAGAAGGGTGGAATGTCGTGCTGAATTTCAGCTGTGTTCCCAATGCCTCCTGGAGTGCTTTCCAGAAGTGAGAAAGAAAGTTGGGATCCCTATCGGAAACTATAGAGCTTGGAACTCCATGTTACCTGACAATGTTCTTCATATACGCATCGGCTCTTTGTTCCATATTCCATGTATCCTTCATCAGAATTAACCTTGTTGTCTTGGTCAACCTGTCAACTACGACCCAATTCTGATTCAGTCCATTCTTCGATGTCGGCAAAGCAGTCACAAAATCCATCGAAATTGAATCTCACTTCCAAACTGTACTATCCAACGGTTGAACTAAGCCTCCCATTCTCTTATGTTCAAACTTCACCTTTTGACAATTCAGATATTTTTCCACAAATTCTGCCACCTCTCTTTTCATGTTTGGCCACCAAAATGTCTTCTTCAGATCCTTATAAATTTTGTCACCCCCTGGATGTACAGAGTAGGGTGTGTTGTGCGCTTCACGCATCAACTTCTCCTTGGTTTCCGTACACTTGTGTGGTAGACACCATCTCCCCTTATAGCGAATATTTCCATCTTCATGGATCTTAAAATCCTTTGCTTGACCTTCTGAAATCTTCTTCTTTATCCTTTCCAGCTTCACGTCTCCAGGCTGGTTACTCCTTATTTCTTCTAAGACATCTGGCACAACTGTCATATTCCCAAGGATATTCTTTACTCCACCTTGTTCCACCACTTCAATCTCGAGCTTTCGGAACTCATGGCATAGCCTGTCAGGCAAAACTAGCATAGTATCTAAAGTATGGCTCAATTTTTGGCTTAACGCATTAGCTACTACGTTTGCCTTCCCATCGTGGTATTGAATACGCAAGTCATAATCCTTTATGATCTCTAGCCAACGTCTTTTCCTGTTGTTAAGCTCTTTCTAAGTGAAGATGTATTTGAGACAGCTGTGGTCAGTATACAATCTACACTGATCCATATAGGTGATGTCTCCATATCTTCAGTGCGAAAACTATTATTGTAAGCTCGAAATCATGCGTGGCATAGTTCTCGTCATGAGTTTTCAGTTGTCTCGAAGTATAGGCAATAACCCTTCTTTCCTGCATAAGCACGCATCCTAAACCCTTCTTCGATGCGTTGCTGTAAACGTCAAATTCGCCAGAATCATTGGGTAAAGCTAACACAGGTGCTTTAGTCAACTTTTCCTTCAATGTCTGGAATGCTTCTTCACAATCTTCGCTCCACTGATACTTTAACGTCTTCTTGGTTCGTGTAGTCAGCGGTCTAGCGATCTTCGAGAAATCTTTTACAAAACGCCTGTAATATCCTGCTAATCCCAGAAAACTTCTTACTTCTGACACATTCTTCGGAGTTGGCCAATCCTTAACTGCTGAAATCTTTCCTGGATCCACGGATATCCCTTCCTTGGAGATTATGTGACCCAGAAATGGAACATGTTTTAGCCAAAACTCACACTTCGAGAGCTTAGCATATAACTTCTCATCTCTCAACGTTCCTAACACTTCTTTGAGATGTTCTTCGTGCTTTTCCTCGCTCTTTGAGTAAACGAGGATGTCATCAATGAAGACGACTACGAACCGATTCAGAAACGTCCTCATAACACGATTCATTAGATCCATAAATACTGCAGGAGCATTAGTTAGACCAAAAGGCATAACAGTAAACTCATAATGGCCATACCTCGTTCTAAAGGCTGTCTTCGGGATGTCCTTCACGGCTACCCGAAGCTGGTGATACCCTGATCTCAAGTCTATCTTTGAGAAAACACTCGCCCCTTGCAACTGATCGAACAAGTCATCAATTCGGGGTAAAGGGTATTTATTCTTGATCGTTGTGATGTTCAACTCTCTATATTCAATGCACAACCTCAAGCTTCCATCTTTCTTCTTTACAAACAATACAGGTGCACTAAAGGCAATCTAAACCTAGAGTCTCATTCTAAGATGGTGTCGGCACCAGCTAACTCCTCTGTCACCATGGGGCGCACTTGTTAATTGCTACGCCTTGTCTCTTCAGGTAGAATGCCGCGCAAACGACCTTACGGTTTTCAGGGCACTCAACCAACTCAAGGATCTTATCCATCTCATCGATCCAGTTTTCGAGCTCAACAGGATCCTCTTTGCCTGTAAAGTTCCCGGGCTTCATGTCAGCCACCTTCTTCGCCCAGTTGGCTGCATTCTGCTCTCCCTGGTTCACGTTCTGAGCCATTTGAGCAAATTGAGCAAAGAATTTCTCCATGTTGTTGTTGTTGTATGGTGCTGCCATTGGTACTTGACGATTTCTCCTGGTGTAGTATTGATGTGGTATATCAGTCATATTCCCTACACTATAGCCTATTGTATTATTCATAGAGTATCATAGAATACAAGTAAACATGAATACATGGCATGTAACGTGCAATTAGTCAAGTAACGTCACACATTGATCATTATTTAAATCAATTACACATACATCTACACATTGGCTGATCACATCTTAACTTTTCGTCCTCCTTCAAAAAATTGGAAAAATGTTCAATCGGACAATAAAAAATTATGAATTTTGGTGTGAAACAAATTATCTGAGTCTAATTTCATAATAAAGAAGAATCAACTCAAAATAATTTGTAGAACTCAAGATACACAGAAAATACTACAGCTGCTGTCACAGACTACCAGAACAAAAACTTTGACTTTGAAGGTCTTAAACTGACTTTAAAATTCTCAAAATGAGCTAGTCTTTCTCCCAGAGTTAGCCATACAGGTCAACTAGCAGCCATAAAAATTTGAGAACTAAACAAGGTCTGGAATATAGGTAAAAATCAAAAATGCTACAGCTAGTCACTTTGCAATTCTGCCACTATACAACCAACTTTGAAAATTCGTAACTAATTCTCCGGAACTCATACAGGGCTGAAATTTGTATGGGAGATACCTGGGTATGTATAATTTCGGGGAAAAATTCAGGAAAAAATAAATTTAAAATTAAATACGTCTTCTACAACAAAAACTCACAGCTGCGCAGATTCAAGTATCACCACAAATCAAAGTTTTCGCGTTCTAACTCCATGAACACTTTCTATGCATTAAATCAATGCCAACAATACACAAGGGAATCTTAATTCATCAAATCATACTCCAAAATAAGAAAACTAAATTTATTAAACTCCCAAATTGGGTCCTCAAAATATGAGCATTATTCATCATCCTTAAATCAAAACGCTAAGAATTTAACTCTTGCCCAAAAGTGGCTATACTAAATCATTCAAGAAACTTCGATATTGATTGGCGCCATAGCCTTATTCAAACCAATAAATAAACTCAAAAGCGCATCAAAGTCTAGGAATCTAAAGAATCTATAACACGCTTAATCCTCATCTTCATCGCTTTCATCAAACTCTTCCTCTTAATCGGCATCATACTCGAGCTCTTCACCACCACTTGGGTCTTCTTCACTCCCATCGTATTCCATGGGGTCTTCCTCAACTTCATCATCTTCCATTGGGTCCTCTTCGAATTCCTAATCGTCACTAGAGTCTATGTTGATCACCTCCTTGGCTTCAACATGATTCACTTCAATAACCGTGTAGCCTTGCCACTTCACGTGAACCTCCATCAACAACTTGCATATGAAATCGGCGCTCACCCTCCATTCGCCTTGGTAGAGATAATCCCTAGAATTCATTCGGTTGAAATTTTCCATAAGGTCGCTATACTTTGCTATTATATCTCCAAACATGGGTCTCATAAGAAGTGCCTTCACCATACAATACGCCTGAAAAGCTGGGTTACGGTACCGAGGAAACGCCAATGCAGCAAAATTTTGCTCACAATACTGAACGACGCGATCACGAAACGTCGTGAGATCCTAACCCTCGACCCAAGGTGTCACAATCGGTTCTTCTCAACGGGCAACACACGTTTCCTAGCGGTTGTTTTGGTTACGGCCGTGTACAAAAGAAAACAACTCCATAAGTCTCTTACTCCACAAGTATATAGCGTAAACAAAATGACTACTCTTTGTAACTTAATAAATATTCCCAAGACTTCAAATTTATAATCACAAGGATTTTGGAACAACCCCTCCCCCCCCCCCAACAACATGCCTTAAAAAGTAGGCTTCCAACCTTTGATTTAGGCGTTTGGGTGATCGAAGGTTTCTAACCCGAACTTCAAATGAAATGCCTCAAAACTCAATCTCTTAGTATCTCGGATAGGCCAAGGCTCTTAGTTAGGAGTGAGTGGGTGGTTATACTTGATTTCTATCCTATTTTCTAAACACTTACACATATAATAGTCCTATCCATACTACCCAAATCCCACGGCTTGTCAAATTTTAATTACTTTTCCTATGTTCATTTTAGTTACCCTAACAGGTTTCAATTTCCTTTTTGGAATGCCAGCTCTAATACCACCTATAACACCCCTAAATGCCCAAGATGGAGGCCCGGGGATGTCACACCGTACCCAAGGTTAAACCCGAATACAAGGAGATTTTATAACATGGTTCTCAAGCAAAAACATCCATAAAATAATTAAAACTAACCGTTATTACAATCCAATCGTTCTTGCCTCAAACCGGGCATAAGCAAACTAATGTATTAAAGTATCAAAAAAATTATAAATTTAACATGAAAATACTGATCCAAATGATGAAACGCGTCCCCTTCTACGCCAGATAACCATCCTCTAAACATGTGGTGCGGAATCAAAACGAAACACCACAGTACAAAATCAGCATAAAATACTGGTAAGAAAACACCCAAGCATGTAAAATGATGATATGATAGTTATAAAACAATGACTCATTTACAAGTAGGAGTTTTTCTCAAACATAGCGGAAATAAAGTTTGACTCTTGTAATAAAACAATTGAGTTCCCAATTTCATAATATTTCCAAACCAATTCCATAATCATTAGGAAATCCAAAATCACATATTAGTTCTTTTTCCATTAACAAAACAAAAATCCATCATTTATAGTTTGTCGTGACGCGGGAACCAACCATCTCGCAAGCATCCAAGACCTTAAGTGTCCACCCCCCCCCCCCCCGAAAGACTTCTGGCGGCCAGAGAAGTGAGTACAGGGAGCTATCCGGGGACTTGCAACCGGATAAAATAAAAATAAATTGAACGGAAGATCGAAGTCAACACGCCCAATGTCAATAGTAACCAATAATAAATGGCCCCGCACAACTCTTTCACTTTACGTTATATTTCATTATGATTATAATGGTGATGTTTTCATGAAAAACATATAGCAAGTAAAAATCACATATTCCATGTCGCATAACACAAACACACTTTGAGACGTAAAGATTTACAAGAGTTCATTTGACACGAATGAGTTAGACACACTAGGCCTGGCATGCTTACTTACCTCAAAACAAATCAACTATCGCAAATCAGTCGACGTACTCGATGTACTCGTCGTCGATGAACTCGTCACCTACATTTAACAATACCCAAATTAAACATAATACTCTAGCAATATAATTGCTATACTATCTACATGCATATGGCACTCGACGGTATAGGTTTCTAACACCAACCCAACATTCCCAATTAAAACCCGATGCACTAGTGGTTAGGACAATTGGCTCTAGGCTAACCACACAACTCTACTAACATTGTTCAAGATGAACATCTCCTCTAAGCTATTTAATTCTAACTAAAGAGATCAGTAACTAGCTAGGTTCACATTAAACTAGTCACAACTCACAAATTCACCCAACACTTGTACTTAGGTTCAAGACTTCAAAACAGGTGTTAAAACTCCCAAAATCCAACTAATTTCATGTCTAAACTCTCTTTAACAAACCCATCAGCATTAGTGACAAATTCAGCATCGTTTGACGACCAAAAACAGTCCCATAGCGACAAAATCCAACCTTTAACGACCAGACAGATTGTATATTAACCCTAAAACATCAAACTAAGTGTCCAACGGTCACAATTTCGACTCCAACTAAATTAACCGGTGATTACCATTCACCTAACCAACCCAACACATCAAACAAGTGATTTCTTCTAATTAAACCAATTGTTTTAGACTGATTCTACCCCTTACATAAACTAGGGTTTATGGGTTATCATGAACATGAATGCTTTTGATGATTTGAGATGAATAGCATGAAATCAAACCAAGTAAAGGATGATAATAAATCTGAAAATTAAGGATTACATGCGACGTACATGAATTGTAGGCAAGAGAACAAGATATCAAGAGAAATCAAGAGAGAAAAAGACCGAACCGCCGCCCATGGATGGTCGGACGGAGAGAGAGAGAATCGGACAGAGAGAGAGAGAAAAGAAGAAGAAAGAGAGAGAGAGAGAGAGAGAGAGAGAGAGAGAGAGAGAGATACATGATCGGAGAGAGATAGGGACGGCGGCGGCGGTGATGATGCCGCTGCTGCTCCTGGCGTCGGGGAAGAGAGAGACCGAGAGAGTGAGAGAGAGGGACAGGTGAGAGAGACGTGAGGGAGAGCAAAGAGAGAGAGAGAGAGAGAGAGAGAGAGAGGTTTTTATGAGAGTTGGAAAAAAATCAACTTCATAAGGAAGGAAACCCTCTTGGATTAGGAAACTTTACGTAGGAAAAAAATTGGGTCAAAATAATACCATTCCGTGGTAAAAAGACACTTTTTCCCCCTTAGTTTAGCCAAAAAGACAACTACCTCCCCCAAAATCAATTAAAGGACACTAAGACTTTTAGATTAAAGTCACAAAGATCCCCTAAACTCTAGTAACCATTATAATTAATTCTAGATAATTAAATAAACTCCCCAACACTTATAAGAATATCACAAAGTACCCATAGTCACAAAACGGGGTATTTCACTTTTCATCCCCGTTGTTGCTCTCGATGATTTCTTTAATCTATTTAAGGCACAACAAAACCCTTTTTCTCAAAAAAAAATATATGGCTAAATTATAAATAATTGCTTCTCTTCATAAGTTGATCCCGCTAGACAATATTCCTACATCACCCACTAGTCTTGGGATCAAGAAGGCCAGAGTTCAGAATTTGTCACTTCTTGCCAATCTTATTTGGAATGTTGAGTTTAAGAAGAATGCCCTTTGGTGTAAAATTATGAGGCAGAAATATAGTAGAAAGAGCACTCTTTGTGCTAGAAAGAAAAAAGGTAGTAACTCTCCTATTTGGAGAACAGTAGAGATGAACAAAAGCTACTTGGATAAGAATCTTAAGTGGAACATTGGGGATGGAAAAACCATTGATATTTGGAAAGATTGGTGGTGTAGTTCAGAAGCAATGTATCATCAGATGAACGTAGATACTTTTCCACAAAAGGTGGAAAGTATTATCAGCAGTGATGGTTGTTGGGATCTCATTTCCCTGAATCAGGATTGCAGTGAGGATATTAAGAACAATTTTTTGAGTGTGGAAATTCCCCCTCCCCCAAGGGGAATGGACACACCTTTTGGAAAGGCTCCTACTCTGGGGCCTTTACTGTGTTTGCTGCCTATTCTTATATTGACAATGAGATTACTCAGATTCAAGTGAGTAGATGTAGTTGAGTGTGGATTACACTGTGGAAAATGAAAGTTCCAAATAAGTGGATCCACTTTTTATAAAGGCTTTCATAGAAAAATCTACAAAAATTATATATTCGAGATGTGAACTAATGCACCCACAAAATCCTCTTCCAGCAAGGTAAATGCATAATTAAAGTTCATAGGTGAGTCTTACAACTAACAAATTTGCAACGTGATCCGACGTTGTGGACATGGGACGTCACTATACGCCGCTCCTCCGATGTCAGTGCACAGTAACGAAGTTAAAGGCCCTGCCAAGACAAAAGGGAGCACGTAAATATGCTACGACGGTGGAGGGAACAAGGCAATGTGGGCCACAACTCAATCTAGGTCATTTTGACAAAGGCAACGCAAAGAGAGATGACGCATTGACACGTTCCAACTACAAGTGCACAGTTGTCAGTGTAGTAATAATTCCGGTAAATCGGGTTTTTCGAACTCAAAGGACTTCTTGTAAACTAATTTATATTTCTTAACCTTGTGTGGGCAAAGCGTGTTGAGTTTTTGCTAAATCCTACTTAACATAAAAGACATCTACGAAGTTAACTGATTAACAGATCGCACGATTGACAAGAATAATTACAGAGTCGCTTAATACGTGGAAAAGTTCAGGATATCTCTACGGGTTCACTAGGGATTTTACACCACTTAGGATTTACGTTCATGCAACACATATGTTTCTACTTAGCCGAACGAGCAATTTCACTTTGAAGATTCCTCAACCAAATTCATATCTACGCAAATCACGGTCCAAAGTACCACGCCCAGATCACTGTAGAGGTGAGGAAGTGGGCGTAAAATGCTATCTTGTATCCTTTGTGCTCATTCTCCACCAACAGGCTAATACCTTCGGCAAATCCGTAGGCGACCATGAGATAGCAGACATGGTAGTTTCTGTATGTCCGACTCAAACAGTTTCTCATTGTAAGAATTGTCTGCACTTTTTTTCCACAACAGAGGATCATGGCAACAAATGTCAGGAAGGCAAAGAAAATCAACAAGGGATTGTGACAAAGGCGTCTTTCTTGAAGATCCAGTTCCGGTTTTGCTTCAGATCTTCCCAGGTCGTATTATCAGCTACGGCTGGAAAAGAAATCGAGAACGACCAATGAGTAGACTATATAGAGGCCCAAAAAAGAAAGGGTACTTCGGACCGCATTTCCCATGACTGGGGCAGGATTAGCCAACATATAGTGGAAGGCTTGGGGCAAGTTAGCCATTTGGAAAAAGGATTGAGAGGAGAGAAAAAGTAGAATGGGAAAGGATTGAGAGGAAAATGATAGGAATTGTGAGTGAGTTCTAGAGCTGAACCCCCACTCTTATATAGAGGAAGATGATAGAGTTTTCATAAAGGGCTTCCATCTTGTTTAAAATTACCTAGATCACCCTCATCATATGAAAGCCCCACTACGTACTATGTTTACTCCCTCATCAGTGATTTTTGATTTATTGAGAAATCAATGTTATGGATACATATTTGGTTATTGTTTTCTTTGAAAATTTACTATATTACTATCTAGTGTGCAGTGTGATAGTTTTACTTGTTCTATTTCTTATTTTAACTTGGTAATTAGTAAAACTAATATAATTCATCTATATATACAGTTGCACTAAATAAATTAATTAAAGAAGAAAATAAAACTTTTCTTGTGCTACGAAATATTCATAGCAAAAAACAAAAAGGTCCCATGTGTGATTCGAATTAACTACGTCCCCAGCGAAGAGAGACATTTATTTATCAAGAGGAACGAGTCTAATACAATGCATACACATCGTAAACACTTAGGGAACTAATTATAGTGCTTAGAACCGACCTAGAGCCTCCCTAGATTAAATACGAAACAATTCCAAAATGTCAGGATCCTGACCAGGCCGTGCGACCTCAAGTGCAGGTCGTGCGACCTCTGAAAACATCCTGGACATCCCGGATTTTTCCTCCATGTCGTGCGACATCATGTCAAGGTCGGACGATCTCTAAAAATGCCCCATTTGATTCTTTGCTTTCCATCTTTGTTCTGATCCACGTTGTTGCTCTCGATGATTTTTTCAATCTATTTAAGGCACAACAAAACCCTTTTTCTCTAAAAAAAAATATGGCTAAATTATAAATAATTGCTTCTTTTCGTAAGTTGACTCCGCTAGACCATATTCATACATCAGCCACTGGTGGTCCTAAGATACACCATATTCCTCACCAATTATTTATTGCTCCCTGTGGCATGAAACAACCAACAACGGTGTACTTATGGCGATGATTTAATGTGTTTCGGGAGGATTGATCTTAGTACTAGAAAATGCATGAGGGATGTTCTTGAATATTTTGAGAACTTATCTGGGCTGAAAGTGAATACCCAAAAGTCCAAGATCTTCTTCTCAAAAAACACTAATGTGGGGTGTAGAAATGCTATTAAAAGCATCATTGGCATGCCTGGGACTGGAAATCTTGGTAAGTATTTTGGTATAACCTTTGTGCATGATAGACTTAACAAGTTCTGTATTAAAGAGGCTATGAATAACCTCAACTTTAGATTTTCTGGATGGAAGAGTAAGATGTTCTCCTTTGCTGGTCGTGTTACACTTACTAAAAGTGTGATAGATGCTCTCCCTCCTTATTATATGCAGATTTATCCTCTGTGTTATCGACATAAAATTGCATGTTTTAGTATGTTAATGAACTCTTCATAACTTGCTAATATGTGTAATTTATCTATTTTATCTCTCTTTCTAGACTTATGCTTGTTTTCGTAGTTTTGGTTGTTTTTCCCTAATTTTGTAGGTGAAGACGTGCTTTAAAACGCAAGAGGCGAGCTAGGGGGAACTTAAAAGATGAATTTGAAGAGGATTTGCGGCTCAAGAGCCATGAAGAAGGGACTTGGAGGACCTAATTTGAAGAATAGTTGAAGATTTAAGGGCCTATTTGAGAAGACAAGAGAAGAATTGGGGCCATTATTGAAGATCTAGAAGTCAAAAGTGATGATCAAGGGCCAAGAAGATAAGTTTCTAACGGGGCTTAAGTGCAAGTTTCTAAACCTTTTAATGGCTATTTTGAAGGGTTCTTAACGGATTGGGGGTGGAGTTGCTATTTTTCAGAACCTTTTAAGAAGGGCTGGGGGCATTTTAAAGGCTGGGGGCATTTTAAAGCCCCCAGCAAATTAAGGGGGGCCGAATTGCTTTTTCTCCAACTTTTATAAACCAGACGCGTCTTCTCTTCTTCTCCCTCACGACACAGAACCTCCATGGAAGCTCCTCCAAGCTTCGGACGAAGCTCAAAACCCGACTCAACCCGCTCCAAATCACGCAAAATCAATACCAAAATGATCCCTAGCCCAGGATCTACATAACCCACTGCTCAATTTGGCCCAAAACGAAGTCATGAAAAAAGCCCCAAAATCTTAGGGTTCTTGAAGCTTCGACGAAATCGACGATGCAGAGGGTGGGAGACGAATTAGAGGGCTGAGATGAGTTCTTGGAGGCCAAGTAATCCCGAAGACAAGGCTATATAAACAAAGCTTGAAGAAATCAAAGCTCTCTTCTCACAGACCCGACAGTGATACAGTGCTCTGTTTTGGGTTTCGTTTTCTCCTCTCTCTCTCTCTGATTTCGCCTTCTTCTGGGTTGTTCTTGAGCTCTCTAAGGGCCAAGAACGAGAAAGAGGAAGAGAGGGAGAGAGGAGCTGCGGTTTGATCCGATATGAGGCACTTTTGTGCTCTGTTTTGTGGCTGTAGAGCACTGTTTTGCTGTCTTGCTGCTATGCTATGTTCTTGATACAGTAACAGCAGCAGCAGTAGTTAGCAGATAGTAGCAGCAGCAGTAGTATTGGAGCTGCTTAGTTGATTGTTCTTCCATTTCGTGTAGTTTTGATTCAAGTTTGTTTGATTTAGTTCTTCAAGTTATAGCTTAATATTGTGTTATTGGAGTTGATTTTGAGATACGCTTGTGTAGTCTTGAGTATTGAGCTTGAAATATATGGATATCTATTTGAGTATGTTGGTGAAATCTCTTCTTCAACTCAATAACATGAGTAGCTAGTTCTTTTGTTGGGTTACTTGATGAAGTCGGATGGCTTGTTGTGAAGTTTTCAATTGTTCCAAGTTGTCACGAGTTTGGATGTCGAGTTATTGAATTCGTGTGTCGAAAGACAAATCTGAATTGTTGCTTGATCTTGTATGTGGACTCACTTGGATGAGTACATATCCTTGATGCTTGAGATAACTCGATTTTGGGTTTTGCTCTTGAATTCGTGAGCTAGACGATTCCGGTTGCTTTAGAATCCATGTTTCGTCGTTTCACACAAAGTTTGGGTGTTGGACTTCACTTGCAAGTTTTCTAGCGAAATCAATTGACCCAACTCCATTCTCTTGAATCGTAGTAGTATTAGTAGTTATTTCCTTTGTTTCTTACTTGAATTCTCAAACTTGCTCCATCACTAGTGGTGGATTTGATTGCTTGGCAAGCTCTAAAGCCATTGAGAATTTGTTACTTGTTTTAGTTAGTCGTTTTTCTACTCGCTATTGCTAGTATAGTAAATCATTGTCTAAGCTTCCTCTCCTTGTGGATTCGACTCCGGACTTACTGGATTATTACTTGAGACGATATCCTATACTTGGGATTTTGTCGAACAAGTTTTTGGCGCCGTTGCCGGGGATTGGTGCTAAGAGACTCACTCTTTAGTTACTTTCTTGTTTTGCTTGTTTTTATTTTTTATTTTTTAGATACGCTTGAAGAAAAATTCCGGGTCCATTTTTGAACTTTGGAACAAAAAAAAAAGCAAAAAGTAAAAAATCACAAAAACATACTCCTAGCTTGTGTTAGGCAACCCTCTTGAACTTTATTTGAGCTTGGGTTGCATGAGTGTGTGGCAACGTGATAGTACTCATAGATTGCATCGCACTTTGCTTGAAGAAGAGGGGAGAAATCCCTTTGGTGAAAATAATTCTACTAGTGGTAGTGGTAGTTTAGCCCTATCCAACGATTCAAGCTCTCTTAATAGCTTTGAAATCATGGAGGGAGGGGATGGGCATAGTAGCAACAATGAGATGATGCCATTTCGTTCACTTAGAGATTTGATGCATCCATCTCGGCAAAGTTCGCCTTCTTGCTTTGTGGTTCCTTTGAATGAAAGAAATTTTGAAGTTAAACCGGGTACAATCCAACTTTTGCCCAAGTATCATGGCCTAGAGGCCGAGAGTGCCTACTCTCATCTTAAAGATTTTTTTGACATTGCCTCCACGGTTTATTGTAATGGTGTTTCTAGCAACACTATCAAACTTAGGTTGTTTCCCTTCTCTTTGAAGGATAAATCCAAATCATGGTTTCACTCCTTGAGACCTAGGATGATAGGCACTTGGGAAGAATTGGAGAAAGAATTTCTCAAAAAAAAATTCCCCACTTACAAGACTAATGCCATAAAAAGGCAAATTGTGACTTTTTGTGTCAAGGAGGGAGAGCCACTTCCCCAAGCTTGGGAACGCTTCAAGGATCTCCTCATTGCTTGTCCTCATCATGGATTTGAAACTTGGATATTGATTAGCTCCTTAATGAGGGTTTGCCATCCAACCACAAGCACACAATTGAGTCTATGAGTGGGGGAGATTTTTTCACAAAAGGTGAAAATGAGGGTTGGGATTGTCTAGATGAAATTTGTGAGAAAGTCCAATCTTGGGACATCAATGAGCCTTCAAAAGAAGTGTCTTCTAAGCCTAAAAGTAGCATGCATTACCTTAAGTCTAAGAATGAGGCATTGTGCTCTTTTTGTAGTCGCATGAGTTAAGAGATTGTCCCGACTTCCTAAGAGCCCAAGAGCTTATGGGTGAGCAAGTAAATGTGCTAAATTCCAACAATTATGGGAATTCATATGAAAACTCGTCATACTCGGCTACATATAACTCCAATTGGAGAAATCATCCTAATTTATCATGGAGACAATGCCAAGATACCCAAATGAACCCCTCAAGTTCTACCTATGTCCCTCCTAACAAGAGGAGTTTTGAAGAAAATTTAGAGCAATTTATGGCTAACCAAAAACAAACAACCCAAGAATTGAGAAATGCGTTGGCTAGGTTGGAGTCTACCATAAATGCTCAAGAGAGGGGAAAATTCCCATCTCAACCTCAACAAAATCCAAAGGGCCAAAGTTTTAACCATGTGGAACATGCGAAGGCCATCACCGTTTTGAGAAATGGGAAAGTTGTTGACAATGGACTTCCAAGTGGGGAGTCCAATGAAAATGAGGAAGAAGAGTGTGAGAAGAGTGGTGAAAAAGAGAGAGTTGTTGACTTGCAAAAGTTTAAGGAGAGTCTTAACAAAGGGAAAGAAGTGGTTGATAATGAAGAAATTAGGATTGTTCCACCCTTTCCCCCAAAGACTAGTGGCCAATAAGATGAAAGCAAGTCACCAAGACATCCTTGAGACATTGAAAATGTTAAGATAAACATCCCTCTCTTGGATGCTATCAAGCAAATTCCGGCTTATGCCAAATTTCTCAAGGATTTGTGCACTTTCAAGAGAACTCTTCAAGTGAGAAAGAAGGCATTCCTCACCGATCAAGTGAGCTCAATTCTTCAAAGTAATCTCCCTCCTAAGTACAAAGATCCGGGTTCACCTACTATCACTTGCACCATTGGAGATCATAAAATTCATAACTCTTTGCTAGATTTGGGTGCAAGTGTGAACCTCCTTCCATACTCGGTGTATGAGAAGTTAGGATTGGGTGAGTTGAAACCCACAAGAGTGACTCTCCAATTGGCGGATAGGTCCACTAGAGTCCCTAGAGGTATCATTGAGGATGTGTTGGTTCAAGTGAACCAATGTTTCCGGTGGATTTTATTGTCTTAGACACCTCTCCCTTGGCTAGTGGCACATCATCTATCCCCATTATTTTAGGGAGACCATTTCTTGCTACATCTAATGCAATTATAAATTGTAGAAGTGGTATGATGAATATTACATTTGGGAACATGACTCTTGAACTAAACATTTTTAATGCATGTATTCACCCAAAATCACAAGATGATGATGATGTATGTGAAGTGAGTTGGATAGAATCATGTGTTGAAGATGTTTATACTCTAGCTACATGTTCCAAAGATTCAAGTGAGCTCACTTTAGAAGAATTAGAATTTTTGTGTGATTATGAGTCCCTTGCATCTCTTCTCATTGAATGGGAGGATTTTGAGGAGGAAGAGAAATTCTTAGCACAACTTAACCAAGGGTCAAGCGATCTTATTTTGGAAGATTTAGATTTTTTGAGTGATTATGGGCCTCTTGCATCTCTTCTCATAGAAGGTGACAATTTTGAGGAGGAGGAAGAGAAATTCTTAGCACAACTTGACCAAGAGTCAACTCATAAATATTTTAGCATTGAGAGTGATTTGCATGATAGAAATGAGTTTCCTTCCATAGTAAGGAAAACTCCAAATATGATTTGAAACCCCCTCATTTAGAATTAAGAAACACATTATTAGGGGTTGAGGATAATCTTTCTTGCATGGCTAATGAAGATGACTTATTTTGTGATGACTTAGAGGATATTCTAGGAGAACCCCCTCCACTAGAAAGTGTGGATGGACCTTCAAGCAAGTCGGGGGTCCAAGTGAAGGTTTTGAAAACTTTGATGTCTTTTCTCACATTCCCCCTATTGAGCACTATGAAAATGAATTTCATGTTGTGAAAGATGAGTTTGAAATTTCTAGATGAATGTGTGAAATTCACGAATGAGAAGTCTTGCGTTCATATGTCAAAAGAGGATCTTAAAAGTAATTTTTGTAGTGAAAATGTTGTTCTCATTGAAGGTATCAAGTTAACTAGTGGTAAAGATCCTCCTTTTGAGTTTTTTCATGACTCTTCTATCATTTTAAATTCTAAATATGAGTCATGGTTGCCTCTCACAATGTGTGATGTCTCTTGCACTTCCTTCAATATGAGCATTTTGAAAAATGTATTTGAAAAACAAAAGAGCGCTATTTTTATCAAAAGGGGAGATATCAAATCCTTACATTTTGATTTACTTGATCCGGCTGTTAGTTACCCAATCTTTGTGTTTGAGACATTAGAGAATAAGAACGGAAAGTTGAGAATGCGAAAAAAGAAAGAATGTTACCTTGCCCCTACTCATTCTCATAGTCATAGGCAAGCTTGCCTTGACTACAAGAAATTAAAAGTGCCATGATTTGACTTCTTCAATCTATATGTCGTGTATTGTACATAAATAAATCGTTAGTTCATATATTTTCTATTTTGTAGGTTGCTCTTGGAGGAGGATTTGTGCTGGTGGCCAAGAAAGCGAAAAATGAGGTCTATCTATCCCTTATCTCTTATATGAATTTGTATGCTCTTCCATTGTTCTTACACATTGAGGACAATGTGACATTTTAGTTGGGGGGTGGGGAGTAGATTTTATTTCTTCCTTAAATGGTAACAAGCATGCTTTTTCTTCATTAGTAATTTACATGAAAAATATAAAAAATGAAAAAATTGAAAAAAAATCATAAAAATTAAAAAAAAAAATGAGAAATTGAAAAAAATGTGTGAATTTTTCATGAGAAGCATCACTCTTTCCCCGTGTCAAACCATAGAATTTTTATTCTTCTTTCTTTGGTAGTTTTATTTATTTTCACCTTTCATCTTGAGTCTAGATTTTATTTTCTTATTTGATAGCTTTATTGAGTCTTAGGAAGTTATAGTTGAGTCACTTATTTTGAAAAAAAAATTAAAAATTGAAAAAATGAAAAAAAAAATGAGAAAAGTGAAAAGGGGGAATTTTAGGAAACTAGATGTTTTCAAAGAATGAAATCTCTTAGTCCATGTTCTTTTTATTTTTATTTTAGAAAGGACTTATACTCAATACATCTACACCAATATCCCACATTCCGCGACATCATGCGTTCTCACAAAGCGACACACTAAATTTACGTTTCATGTTTAAGTCCTTCAAGCTAAATTGATCACATAAACTTTGACATCTTCTACTTTTGATAAATGGTGCATTTTCTAAAGCTATTTGAACTTCACAAAAAGATTTTACTCTATTCGTTTTTGCGGTGGAAACTTGTAGCCCATTGGAGTGGTGGTTACCAATGACACCCCATGCGATGTCTAAGAAATAGAGGGGGTGTCCGGGGATAATGTTACGTCACCACCTAGATAGCTCCCTTTGTTTAGCTTAAAAAGCCCACTCGCTTGTATATTCCTCTATTTTGTTGTGGGTCTTGGAGAGCCTTGGATTTGAGGTTAAAAAAAAAAAAAAAAAAGAAAAAAAAAGAAATCATGATTAATCGCACCATCTACCAAAAATCCACAAAAGGATCATACAAGCCCACAACCACATCTCCCCTTCTTAAAACTCGTTTTTGTTCAAAGCTTTGGAAGTCCATCCTACATGGGTGCTTTTGAATAAGTATGAGAATGTCTAGTTTATGTGATCCTTATTTTTTTTAAGGCATACTTTCTTGCGAATTGGACTTAATTAACAAGTTTTGTGGTTCGCATGAGTCACCTTCTACCAAACACCGCCCACATTTGTATGAGTGTATGCTTAGACGTCCATAGGCTTCTTTCTCAATCTTCTTAGACTTTGAGAATTTATTTGAGGAGACATTTATGCATTCTTTTTTTTCCACCACAAAAAAAAAAAAAAAAAAAAAAAAAAAAAAAAAAAAAATTAGCTAGTAACTCTTAGTATTTTGTTTCTTTGAGTTCTCACTTAGGATAGATAATGTGTGTGTGCGTTTTGTAAATATTTGAGTCTAGTTTAGAATTGAGTCAAGCCTTGTCTAGTTGAGTGTCTCTCATGATTGGTTTTTCACTAAATTTCAACTCATATCGCTCTCTTTGCTCGAGGACGAGCAAAAGGCTAGTTAGGGGGTGTGTTAACGACATAAAATTGCATGTTTTAGTATGTTAATGAACTCTTCATAACTTGCTAATATGTGTAATTTATCTATTTTATCTCTCTTTCTAGACTTATGCTTGTTTCCGTAGTTTTGGTTGTTTTTCCCTAATTTTGTAGGTGAAGACGTGCTTTAAAACGCAAGAGGCGAGCTAGGGGGAACTTAAAAGATGAATTTGAAGAGGATTTGCGGCTCAAGAGCCATGAAGAAGGGACTTGGAGGACCTAATTTGAAGAATAGTTGAAGATTTAAGGGCCTATTTGAGAAGACAAGAGAAGAATTGGGGCCATTATTGAAGATTTAGAAGTCAAAAGTGAAGGTCAAGGGCCAAGAAGATAAGTTTTTAACGGAAGTGGGGCTTAAGTGCAAGTTTCTAAACCTTTTAATGGCTATTTTGAAGGGTTCTTAACGGATTGGGGGTGGAGTTGCTATTTTTCAGAACCTTTTAAGAAGGGCTGGGGGCCTTTTAAAGCCCCCAGCAAACTAAGGGGGGCCGAATTGCTTTTTCTCCAACTTTTATAAACCAGACGCGTCTTCTCTTCTTCTCCCTCACGACACAGAACCTCCATGGAAGCTCCTCCAAGCTTCGGACGAAGCTCAAAACCCGACTCAACCCGCTCCGAATCACGCAAAACCAACACCAAAATGATCCCTAGCCCACGATCTACGTAACCCACTGCTCAATTTGGCCCAAAACGAAGTCATGAAAAAAGCCCCAAAATCTTAGGGTTCTTGAAGCTTCGACGAAATCGACGATGCAGAGGGTGGGAGACGAATTAGAGGGCTGAGATGAGTTCTTGGAGGCCAAGTAATCCCGAAGACAAGGCTATATAAACAAAGCTTGAAGAAATCAAAGCTCTCTTCTCACATACCCGACGGTGATACAGTGCTCTGTTTTGGGTTTCGTTTTCTCCTCTCTCTCTCTCTCTGATTTCGCCTTCTTCTGGGTTGTTCTTGAGCTCTCTAAGGGCCAAGAACGAGAAAGAGGAAGAGAGGGATAGAGGAGCTGCGGGTTTGATCCGATTTGAGGCACTTTTGTGCTCTGTTTTGTGGCTGTAGAGCACTGTTTTGCTGTCTTGCTGCTATGCTATGTTCTTGATACAGTAGCAGCAGCAGCAGTAGTTAGCAGATAGTAGCAGCAGCAGCAGTAGTATAGGAGCTGCTTAGTTGATTGTTCTTCCATTTCGTGTAGTTTTGATTCAAGTTTGTTTGATTTAGTTCTTCAATTTATAGCTTAATATTGTGTTATTGGAGTTGATTTTGAGATACGCTTGTGTAGTCTTGAGTATTGAGCTTGAAATATATGGATATCTATGTGAGTATGTTGGGGAAATCTCTTCTTCAACTCAATAACATGAGTAGCTAGTTCTTTTGTTGGGTTACTTGATGAAGTTGGATGGCTTGTTGTGAAGTTTTCAATTGTTCTTCAAGTTGTCACGAGTTGGGATGTCGAGTTATTGAATTCGTGTGTCGAAAGACAAATCCGAATTGTGGCTTGATCTTGTATGTGGACTCACTTGGATGAGTACATATCCTCGATGCTTGAGATAACTCGATTTTGGGTTTTGCTCTTGAATTCGTGAGCTAGACGATTCTGTTTGCTTTAGAATCCATGTTTCGTCGTTTCACACAAAGTTTGGGTGTTGGACTTCACTTGCAAGTTTTCTAGCGAAATCAATTGACCCAACTCCATTCTCTTGCATCTTAGTAGTATTTGTAGTTATTTCCTTTGTTTCTTACTTGAATTCTCAAACTTGCTCCATAACTAGTGGTGGATTTGATAGCTTGGCAAGCTCTAAAGCCATTGAGAATTTGTTACTTGTTTTAGTTAGTCGTTTTTCTACTCGCTATTGCTAGTATAGTAAATCATTGTCTAAGCTTCCTCTCCTTGTGGATTCAACTCCGGACTTACCGGATTATTACTTGAGACGATATCCTATACTTGGGATTTTGTCGAACACTCTGCCTATTAAAATTTACAATGACATTGATAGAATATGCAGAAACTTCATCTGGGGAGATTATCCAGATAAGAAGAAGATACACCTCGTCAATTGGGAGACTGTTTATCCCCCAAAGACAGAGGTGGTCTTGGGATCAAGAAGGCCATAGTTCAGAATTTGGCCCTTATTTCCAGTCTTAGTTTGAATATTGAGTTTAACAAGAATGCTCTTTGGTGTAAAATTATGAGGCATAAATATTTGAGAAAGAGCACTCTTTGTGCTAGAAAGAAAAAAGGTAGTGTCTCTCCTATTTGGATAAGGGTAGAGATGAACAAAAGCTACTTGGATAAGAATATTAAGTGGAACATTGGGGATGGAAAAACGATTGACATTTGGAAAGATTGGTGGTGTAGTTCAGAAGTTATGTACCATCATATGAACATGGATACTATTCCACAAAAGGTGGAAAGTATTATCAGCAGTGATGGTTGCTGGGATCTCAGTTCCCTAAATCAGGATTGCAGTGAGGATATTAAGAACAATTTTTGAGTGTGGAAATTCCCCCTCCCCCAAGGGGAATGGACACACCTTTTTTGAAAGGCTCCAACTTTGGGGCCTTTACTGTGTCTACTGCCTATTCCTATATTGACAATGAGATTACTCAGATTCAAGTGAGTAGATGTAGTGGAGTGTGGATTAAACTGTGAAAATTGATAGTTCCACATAAGTTGATCCACTTTTTATAAAAGCTTTCATAGAAAAATCTAAAAAAATGATATGTTTGAGATGTGAACTGAATTGCACCCACAAAAGCCTCTTCCAGCAGGATAAATGCATAATTAAAGTTCATCTGTCACAATGGTGAGGCTTACAACTAGTAAATTTACAAAGTGAGCCGACGTTGTGGATATGGGACGTCACTATACGCCGCTCCTTCGATTTCAGTGCACAATAACGAAGGTAAAGGCCCTGCCAAGACAAAAAGGAGCACGTGGATATGCTACGACGGTGGAGGGAACATGGCAATGTGGGCCAGAACTCAATCTAGGTCATTTTGACAAAGGCAACCCAAAGCCAGATGACGCAGTGACACGTTCCAACTGCAAGTGCACAGTTTTCAGTGTAGTAATAATTCCGGTAAATTGTCGAACCCAAAGGACTTCTCGTAAACTAGTTTATATTTCTTAACCTTGTGTGGGCAAAGCGCGTTGTGTTTCTGCTAAATCCAACTAAAAATAAAATACATCTACTAAGTTAAACGATTAACAGATCGCACGATTGACAAGAATAATTACTGAGTTGCTTAATATGCGGAAAAGTTCAGGATATATCTACGGGTTCACTATGGATTTCACACCACTTAGGATTTACGTTCATGCAACACGTATGTTTTCTACTTAGCCGAACGAGCAATTTATCTTTGAAGATTCCTCAACCATAGTCATATCTACGTTGATCACGATCCGAAGTACCACGCCCAGATCACGGTAGAGGTAAGGAAGCGGGCGTAAAATGCTGTCTCGTATCCTTTTTGCTCATTCGCCACCAACCGGCTCACACCTCCGGCAAATCCGTAGGAGACCATGAGATATCGGACATGGTAGTTTCTGTATGTATGACGCAAACAGTTTTTCAAAATAAGAATTGTCTGCTCGTCGTTGCCACAACAGAGGATCATGGCAACAAATGCAAGGAAGGCAAAGAAAATCAACAGGGCTATGAAAAAGGTGTCTTTCTTGAAGATCCAGTTCCTGTTTTGCCTCAGATCCTCCCAAGTCGTATTATAAGCTAGGGCTGGAAATGAAATCGAGAACAACCAAGGAGTAGACAATATAGAGGCCCAAAAAGAAAGGGTACTTCGGACCGCATTTCCCATTACTGGGGAAGGCTTGGGGCAAGTTAGCCATTTGGAAAAAGGATTGAGAGGAGAGCAAAATTAGAATGGGAAAGTATTGAGAGGAAAAGGATAGGAATTGTGAGCGAGTTCTACAGCTGAACTCCCACTCCTATATAGAGGAAGATGATAGAATTTTCATAATGGGGCTCCATCTTGATTAAAATTACCTAGATCATCCTCATCATATGAAAGCCCTAATAAGTACTATGTTTACTCTCTCATCAGTGATTTTTGATTTGTTGAGAAACCAATCTTATGGATACATATTTGGTTATTGTTTTCTTTATAAATATACTATAGTACTAGCTAGTATGCGGTGTGATAGTTTTACTTGTTCTAGTTCTTATTTTACCTTGGTAATTAGTAAAACTAACATAATTCACCTATATATACCGTTGCACAAATAAACTAATTAAAGAAGAAAATAAAGACTTTTCTTTGTGCTACGAAATATTCATAGCACGAAACAAAAAGCTCCCATGTCAGATTCGAATTAACTACGTCCCCAGCGAAGAGAGACCTTTATTTATCAAGAGGAACGAGTCTAATACAAGTCATACACATCACACACACTTAGGTAACTACTTATAGTGCTTAGAACCGACCTAGAGCCTCCCTAGATGGATTAGGAAACAATTCCAAAATGCCAGGATCCTGACCAGGCCGTGCAACCTCCAGTCCAGGTCGTGCGACCTCTGAAAAAATCCTAGATATCCCGTCTTTTTTTTCCATGTCGTGCGACATCATGTCACGGTCGGACGATCTCTGAAAATGCCCCCCTTGCTTCTTTGATTTCCATCTTGGTTCTTTTGATCCCCGTTGTTGCTCTCGATGATTTCTTAGATCTATTTAAGGCACAACAAAACCCTTTTTCCCTATAAAAAATATGGCTAAATTATAAATAATTTCTTCTCTTCATAAGTTGACCCCGCTAGACCATATTCCTACATCAGCCACTGGTGGTCCTAAGATGCACCATATTCCTCACTAATTATTTATTGCTCCATGTGGCATGAAACAACCAACAACAGTATACTTATGGGGATGATTTAGTGTTTTTTGGGAGGATTGATCTTAGTACCAGAAAATGCTTAAGGGATGTTCTTGAAGATTTTGAGAACTTATCTTGGCTGAAAGTGAGCACCCTAAAGTCCAAGATCTTCTTCTCAAAAAACACTAATGTGGGGTGTAAAAATGCTATTAAAAGCATCATTGGCATGCCTGGGACTGGAAATCTTGGTAAGTATCTTGGTATAAACTTGTGCGTGATAGACTTGACAAGGTCTGTATTAAAGAGGTTATGAATTACCTCAACTTCAGACTTTCTGGATGGAAGAGTAAGATGCTCTCCTTTGCTGGACGTGTTACACTTACTAAAAGTGGGATAGTTGCTCTCCCTCCTTATTATATAAAGATTTATAGTCTGCCCATTAGCATTTGCAATGGCATTGATAGAATATGCAGCAAGTTCATCTGGGTAGATTCTGCAGATAAGAAGAAGAAACACCTTGTCAATTGGGAGACTGTTTGTCCCCCCAAAGAAAGAGGTGGTCTTGGGATCAAGAAGGCCAGAGTTCAGAATATGGCACTTCTTTGCCAATCTTAGTTGGAATATTGAGTTTAACAAGAATGCTATTTGGTGTAAAATTATGAGGCAAAAATATTTGAGAAAGAGCACTCTTTGTGCTAGAAAGAAAAAAAGGTAGTGTCTCTCCTATTTGGAGAAGGGTAGATATGAACAGAAGCTACTTTGATAAGAATATTAAGGGGAACATTGGGAATAGAAAAACGATTGACATTTTCAAAGATTGGTGGTGTAGTTCAGAAGCTCTCTGCCATCAGATGAACGTGGATACTATTCCACAAAAGGTGGAAAGTATTATCAGCAGTGATGGTTGCTGGGATCTCAGTTCCCTGAACAAAAATTGCAGTGAGGATATTAAGAACAATATTTTGAGTGTGGAAATTCCCCCTCCCCCAAGAGGAATGTACAAATCTTTTTGGAAAGGCTCCAACTATGGGGCCTTTACTGTGTCTGCTGCCTATTCTTATATTGACATTAATATTACTCAGAGTCAAGTGAGTAGATGTAGTGGAGTGTGGATTATAATGTGGAAATTGATAGTTCCACATAAGTTGATCCACTTTTTATAAAAGCTTTCAAAGAAAAATCTACGAAAATGATATATTCGAGATGTGAACTGAATTGCACCCACAAAAGCCTCTTCCAGCAGGGTAAATGCATAATTAAAGTTCATCGGTCACAATGGTGAGGCTTACAACTAATAAATTTGCAAAGTGAGCCGACGTTGTGGACATGGGACGTCACTATACGCCGCTCCTCCGATGTCAGTGCACAATAACGAAGGTAAAGGCCCTGCCAAGACAAAAAGGGAGAACGTGGATATGCTACGACGGTGGAGGGAACAATGAAATGTTGGCCACAACTCAATACAGCTCATTTTTACAAAGGTAACGCAAAAGCCAAATGACGCAGTGACAAGTTCCAACTGCAAGTGCACAGTTGTCAGTGTAGTAATAATTCCGGTAAATCCGGGTTTGTCGAACCCAAAGGACTTCTTGTCAACTAGTTTATATTTTTTGATTGTGTGTGGGCAAAGTGCATCGTGTTTTTGCTAAATCCTACTAAAAGTAAAAGACAACTACTAAGTTAACTGATTCACAGATCGCACGATTAACAAGAATAATTTCTGAGTTGCTTAATATGTGGAAAATTCAGGATATCTCTACGGGTTCACTAGGGATTTCTTACCACTTAGGATTTATATTCACGCAACACGGTTGTTTTCTAATTAGCCAAACGATCAATTTCAGTTTGAAGATTCCTCAACCAAAGTCATATCTACCACGCCCAGATCACGTTAGAGGTGAGGAAGTGGGCATAATATGTCATCTCGTATCCTTTGTTCTCATCCGCCACCAACTAGCTCACACCTCCGGAAAATCCGTAGGCGACCATGAGATAGCGAACATAGTAGTTTTTGTATGTCCGACGCAAACAGTTTCTCACAGTCAGAATTGTCTTCTCGTTGTTTCCAAAACGGAGGATCATGGCAACAAATGCCAGGAAGGAAAACAAAATCAACAAAGCTGTGACAAGGCGTCTTTCTTGAAGATCCAGTTCCTGTTTTGCTTCAGATCCTCCCAGGTCATATTATCATCTACGGCAGAAAAGAAATCGAGAACGACCAAGGAGTAGACAATATAAAGGCTCAAAAAGGAAAGGGTACTTCAGACCGCATTTGCTATGACTGGGGCAGGATTAGCCAACAGATGTAGGAAGGCTTGGGGCAAGTTAGCCATTTGGAAAAAGGATTGAGAGGAGAGCAAAAGTAGAACAGGAAAGGATTGAGAGGAAAAGGATAGGAATTGTGAGTGAGTTCTAGAGCTGAACCCCACTCTTATATAGAGGAAGATGATAGAATTTTCGTAAAGTGGCTCCATCTTGTTTAAAATTACCTAGATCACCCTCATCATATGAAAGACTTACAACGTACTATGTTTACTCTCTCATCAGTGATTTTTTATTTATTAAGAAATCAATGTTATGGATACATATTTGGTTGTTGTTTTCTTTATAAATGTACTATAGTACTAGCTAGTATGCAGTTCGAAAGTTTTACTTGTTCTAGTTCTTATTTTACCTACTAGAAAAACGGGCATTAGCCACGGGGAATAACCGTGGCAAAATGTTTAATTCCCGTGGCTAATTAATATTTCCACGGGACATGCCACGTTTGGTACATGTGGTCAAAAGTTGCATGGCTTTTAGATTTAGCCACGGTTGACAACCGTGGCAAAGCTTTGCCCACGGTAACTACCGTGGCTTTGCATGTATTCAGAATTTAACCACAGTAAGTCAATTCCCGTGGCCATTAATCAATTTAGCCACGGTAAGTAACAGTGGCGAATACTTATTTTGGCCATGGTAATTCGCCACCAACTGGCTCACACCTCCGGAAAATCCGTAGGCGGCCATGAGATAGCGAACATAGTAGTTTCTATATGTCCGACGCAAACAGTTTCTCGCAGTAAGAATTGTCTGCTCGTTGTTTCCATAACGGAGGATCATGGCAACAAATGCCAGGAAGGAAAAGAAAATCAACAAAGCTGTGACAAAGGCGTCTTTCTTGAAGATCCAGTTCCTGTTTTTCTTCAGTTCCTCTCAGGTCATATTATCATCTACGGCAGAAAAGAAATCGAGAACGACCAAGGAGTAGACAATATAAAAGCTCAAAAAAGAAAGGGTACTTCAGACCGCATTTCCCATGACTGGGGCATAATTAACCAACAGGTGTTGGAAGGCTTGGGGCAAGTTAGCCATTTGGAAAAAGGATTGAGAGGAGAGCAAAAGTAGAACGGGAAAGGATTGAGAGGAAAAGGATAGGAATTGTGAGTGAGTTCTAGAGCTGAACCCCCACTCTTATATAGAGGAAGATGATAGAATTTTCATAATGGGGCTCCATCTTGTTTAAAATTACCTAGATCACCCTCATCATATGAAAGACCTACAACGTACTATGTTTACTCTCTCAACAGTGACTTTTTATTTATTAAGAAATCAATGTTATGGATACATATTTGGTTATTATTTTTTTATAAATGTACTATAGTAATAGCTAGTATGCAGTTCGATAGTTTTACTTGTTCTAGTTCTTATTTTATCTACTAGAAAAACGGGCATTAGCCACGGGGAATTACCGTGGAAAAATGTCCAATTCCGGTGGCTAATTGATTTTTCCACGGGACATGCCACGGTTGGTACCCGTGGTCAAAATTTGCATGGCTTTTAGATTTAGCCACGGTTGACAACCGTGGCAAAGCTTTGCCCACGGTAACTACCGTGGCTTTGCATGTATTCAGAATTTAACCACAGTAAGTCAATTCCCGTGGCCATTAATCAATTTAGCCACGGTAAGTAACAGTGGCGAATACTTATTTTGGCCATGGTAATTCGCCACCAACTGGCTCACACCTCCGGAAAATCCGTAGGCGGCCATGAGATAGCGAACATAGTAGTTTCTATATGTCCGACGCAAACAGTTTCTCGCAGTAAGAATTGTCTGCTCGTTGTTTCCATAACGGAGGATCATGGCAACAAATGCCAGGAAGGAAAAGAAAATCAACAAAGCTGTGACAAAGGCGTCTTTCTTGAAGATCCAGTTCCTGTTTTTCTTCAGTTCCTCTCAGGTCATATTATCATCTACGGCAGAAAAGAAATCGAGAACGACCAAGGAGTAGACAATATAAAAGCTCAAAAAAGAAAGGGTACTTCAGACCGCATTTCCCATGACTGGGGCATAATTAACCAACAGGTGTTGGAAGGCTTGGGGCAAGTTAGCCATTTGGAAAAAGGATTGAGAGGAGAGCAAAAGTAGAACGGGAAAGGATTGAGAGGAAAAGGATAGGAATTGTGAGTGAGTTCTAGAGATGAACCCCCACTCTTATATAGAGGAAGATGATAGAATTTTCATAATGGGGCTCCATCTTGTTTAAAATTACCTAGATCACCCTCATCATATGAAAGACCTACAACGTACTATGTTTACTCTCTCAACAGTGACTTTTTATTTATTAAGAAATCAATGTTATGGATACATATTTGGTTATTATTTTTTTATAAATGTACTATAGTAATAGCTAGTATGCAGTTCGATAGTTTTACTTGTTCTAGTTCTTATTTTATCTACTAGAAAAACGGGCATTAGCCACGGGGAATTACCGTGGAAAAATGTCCAATTCCGGTGGCTAATTGATTTTTCCACGGGACATGCCACGGTTGGTACCCGTGGTCAAAATTTGCATGGCTTTTAGATTTAGCCACGGTTGACAACGGTGGCAAAGCTTTGCCCACGGTAACTACCGTGGCTTTGCATGTATTCTGAATTTAACCACGGTAAGTCAATTCCCATGGCCATTAATCAATTTATCCACGGTAGGTAACAATGGGGAATACTTATTTTGGCCATGGTAATTCGCCACCAACCGGCTCACACCTCCGGCAAATCCGTAGGCGGCCATGATATAGCGAACAGAGTAGTTTGTGTATGTCCGACGCAAACAGTTTCTCACAGTAAGAATTGCCTTCTCGTTGTTTCCATAACGGAGGATCATGGCAACAATGGCCAGGAAGGAAAAGAAAATCAACAAAGTTGTGACAAAGGCGTCTTTCTTGAAGATCCAGTTCCTGTTTTGCTTCAGATCCTCCCAGGTCATATTATCATCTACGGCAGAAAAGAAATCGAGAACGACCAAGGAGTAGACAATATAAAGGCTCAAAAAATAAAGGGTACTTCAGACCGCATTTCCTATGACTGGGGCAGGATTAGCCAACAGATGTAGGAAGGCTTGGGGCAAGTTAGCCATTTGGAAAAAGGATTGAGAGGAGAGCAAAAGTAGAACGGGAAAGGATTGAGATGAAAAGGATAGGAATTGTGAGTGAGTTCTAGAGCTGAACCCCCACTCTTATATAGAGGAAGATGATAGAATTTTCATAATGGGGCTCCATCTTGTTTAAAATTACCTAGATCACCCTCATCATATGAAAGACCTACAACGTACTATGTTTACTCGCTCATCAGTGATTTTTTATTTATTAAGAAATCAGTTATGGATACATATTTTGGTTATTGTTTTCTTTATAAATGTACTATAGTACTAACTAGTATGCAGTACGATAGTTTTACTTGTTCTAGTTCTTATTTTTCCTAATAGAAAAACGGGCATTAGCCACAGGGAATTACCGTGTCAAAATGTCCAATTCCCGTGGCTAATTGATTTTTCAACGGGACATGCCACGGTTGGTACATGTGGTCAAAAGTTGCATGGATTTTAGATTTAGCCACGGTTGACAACCGTGGCAAAGCTTTGCCCACGGTAACTACCGTGGCTTTGCATGTATTCAGAAACTTAACCACGGTAAGTCAATTCCCGTGGCCATTAATCAATTTAGCCACGGTAAGTAACAGTGGCGAATACTTATTTTGGCCATGGTAATTCGCCACCAACTGGCTCACACCTCCGGCAAATCCGTAGGCGGCCATGAGATAGCGAACATAGTAGTTTCTGTATGTCCGACGCAAACAGTTTCTCACAGTAAGAATTGTCTGCTCGTTGTTTCCATAACGGAGGATCATGGCAACAAATGCCAGGAAGGAAAAGAAAATCAACAAAGCTGTGACAAAGGCGTCTTTCTTGAAGATCCAGTTCTTGTTTTGCTTCAGATCCTCCCAGGTCATATTACCATCTACGGCAGAAAAGAAATCGAGAACGACCAAGGAGTAGACAATATAAAGACTCAAAAAAGAAAGGGTACTTTAGACCGCATTTCCCATGACTGGGGCATAATTAACCTAAAGGTGTTGGAAGGCTTGGGGCAAGTTAGCCATTTGGAAAAAGGATTGAGAGGAGAGCAAAAGTAGAACGGGAAAGGATTGAGAGGAAAAGGATAGGAATTGTGAGTGATTTCTAGAGCTGAACCCCCACTCTTATATAGAGGAAGATGATAGAATTTTCATAATGGGCTCCATCTCGTTTAAAATTACCTAGATCACCCTCATCATATGAAAGACCTACAACGTACTATGTTTACTCTCTCATCAGTGACTTTTTATTTATTAAGAAATCAATGTTATGGATACATATTTGGTTATTGTTTTCTTTATAAATGTACTATAGTAATAGCTAGTATGCAGTTCGATAGTTTTACTTGTTCTAGTTCTTATTTTACCTACTAGAAAAACAGGCATTAGCCACGGGGAATTACCGTGGCAAAATGTCCAATTCCGGTGGCTAATTGATTTTTCCACGTGACATGCCAGGGTTGGTACCCGTGGTCAAAAGTTGCATGGCTTTTAGATTTAGCCACGGTTGACAAGTGTGGCAAAGCTTTGCCCACGGTAACTACCGTGGCTTTGCATGTATTCTGATTTTAACAACGGGAAGTCAATTCCCATGGCCATTAATCAATTTATCCACGGTAAGTAACAATGGCGAATACTTATTTTGGCCATGGTAATTCGCCACCAACCGCCTCACACCTCCGGCAAATCCGTATGCGGCCATGAGATAGCGAGCATAGCAGTTTCTGTATGTCAGACGCAAACAGTTTCTCACAGTAAGAATTGCCTTCTCGTTGTTTCCATAACGGAGGATCATGGCAACAAATGCCAGGAAGGAAAAGAAAATCAACAAAGCTGTGACAAAGGCGTCTTTCTTGAAGATCCAGTTCCTGTTTTGCTTCAGATCCTCCCAGGTCATATTATCATCTACGGCAGAAAAGAAATCGAGAACGACCAAGGAGTAGACAATATAAAGGCTCAAAAAAGAAAGGGTACTTCAGACCGCATTTCCTATGACTGGGGCAGGATTAGCAAACAGATGTAGGAAGGCTTGGGGCAAGTTAGCCATTTGGAAAAAGGATTGAGAGGAGAGCAAAAGTAGAACGGGAAAGGATTGAGAGGAAAAGGATTGGAATTGTGAGTGAGTTCTAGAGCTGAACCCCCACTCTTACATAGAGGAAGATGATAGAATTTTCATAATGGGGCTCCATCTTGTTTAAAATTACCTAGATCACCCTCATCATATGAAAGACCTAGAACGTACTATGTTTACTCGCACATCAGTGATTTTTTATTTATTAAGAAATCAGTTATGGATACATATTTGGTTATTGTTTTCTTTATAAATGTACTATAGTACTAACTAGTATGTAGTACGATAGTTTTACTTGTTCTAGTTCTTATTTTACCTAATAGAAAAACGAGCATTAGCCACAAGGAATTACCGTGGAAAAATGTCCAATTCCCGTGGCTAATTGATTTTTCCACGGGACATGCCACGGTTGGTACATGTGGTCAAAAGTTGCATGGCTTTTAGATTTAGCCACGGTTGACAACCGTGGCAATGCTTTGCCCACTGTAACTACCGTGGCTTTGCATGTATTCAGAAACTTAACCACGGTAAGTCAATTCCCGTGGCCATTAATCAATTTAGCCACGGTAAGTAACAGTGGCGAATACTTATTTTGGCCATGGTAATTCGCCACCAACTGGCTCACACCTCCGGCAAATCCGTAGGCGGCCATGAGATAGCAAACATAGTAGTTTCTATATGTCCGACGCAAACAGTTTCTCACAGTAAGAATTGTCTACTCGTTGTTTCCATAACGGAGGATCATGGCAACAAATGCCAGGAAGGAAAAGAAAATCAACAAAGCTGTGACAAAGGCGTCTTTCTCTAAAACCAGTTCCTGTTTTGCTTCAGATCCTCCCAGGTCATATTATCATCTACGGCAGAAAAGAAATCGAGAACGGCCAAGGAGTAGACAATATAAAGGCTCAAAAAAGAAAGGGTACTTCAGACCGCATTCCCATGACTGGGGCATAATTAACCAACAGGTATTGGAAGGCTTGGGGCAAGTTAGCCATTTGGAAAAAGGATTGAGAGGAGAGCAAAAGTAGAAGGGGAAAGGATTGAGAGGAAAAGGATAGGAATTGTGAGTGAGTTCTAGAGCTGAACCCCCACTCTTATATAGAGGAAGATGATAGAATTTTCATAATGGGCTCCATCTTGTTTAAAATTACCTAGATCACCCTCATCATATGAAAGACCTACAACGTACTATGTTACTCTCTCATCAGTGACTTTTTATTTATTAAGAAATCAATGTTATGGATACATATTTGGTTATTGTTTTCTTTATAAATGTACTATAGTAATAGCTAGTATGCAGTTCGATAGTTTTACTTGTTCTAGTTCTTATTTTACCTACTAGAAAAACGGGCATTAGCCACGGGGAATTACCGTGGCAAAATGTCCAATTCCGGTGGCTAATTGATTTTTCCACGGGACATGCCACGGTAGGTACCCGTGGTCAAAAGTTGCATGGCTTTTAGATTTAGCCACGGTTGACAACCGTGGCAAAGCTTTGCCCACGGTTTTTACCGTGGCTTTGCATGTATTCTGAATTTAACCACGGTAAGTCAATTCCCGTGGCCATTAATCAATTTTATCCACGGTAAGTAACAGTGGCGAATACTTATTTTGGCCATGGTAATTCGCCACCAACCGGCTCACACCTCCGGCAAATCCGTAGGCGGCCATGAGATAGCGAACATAGTAGTTTCTGTATGTCCGACGCAAACAGTTTCTCACAGTAAGAATTGTCTTCTCGTTGTTTCCATAACGGAGGATCATGGCAACAAATGCCAGGAAGGAAAAGAAAATCAACAAAGCTGTGACAAAGGCATCTTTTTTGAAGATCCAGTTCCTGTTTTCCTTCAGATCCTCCCAGGTCATATTATCATCTACGGCAGAAAAGAAATTGAGAACGACCAAAGAGTAGACAATATAAATGCTCAAAAAGGAAAGGGTACTTCAGACCGCATTTGCTATGACTGGGGCAGGATTAGCCAACAGATGTAGGAAGGCTTGGGGCAAGTTAGCCATTTGGAAAAAGGATTGAGAGGAGAGCAAAAGTAGAACAGGAAAGGATTGAGAGGAAAAGGATAGGAATTGTGAGTGAGTTCTAGAGCTGAACCCCACTCTTATATAGAGGAAGATGATAGAATTTTCGTAAAGTGGCTCCATCTTGTTTAAAATTACCTAGATCACCCTCATCATATGAAAGACTTACAACGTACTATGTTTACTCTCTCATCAGTGATTTTTTATTTATTAAGAAATCAATGTTATGGATACATATTTGGTTATTGTTTTCTTTATAAATGTACTATAGTACTAGCTAGTATGCAGTTCGAAAGTTTTACTTGTTCTAGTTCTTATTTTACCTACTAGAAAAACGGGCATTAGCCACGGGGAATAACCGTGGCAAAATGTTTAATTCCCGTGGCTAATTAATATTTCCACGGGACATGCCACGTTTGGTACCCGTGGTCAAAAGTTGCATGGCTTTTAGATTTAGCCACTGTTGACAACCGTGGCAAAGCTTTGCCCACGGTAACTACCGTGGCTTTGCATGTATTCAAATTTTAACCACGGTAAGTCAATTCCCGTGGCCATTAATCAATTTAGCCACGTTAAGTAACAGTGGTGAATACTTATTTTGGCCATGGTAATTCGCCACCAACTGGCTCACACCTTCGGCAAATCCGTAGGCGGCCATGAGATAGCGAACATAGTAGTTTCTATATGTCTGACGCATACAGTTTCTCACAGTAAGAATTGTCTGCTCGTTGTTTCCATAACGGAGGATCATGGCAAAAAATGCCAGGAAAGAAAAGAAAATCAACAAAGCTGTGACAAAGGCGTCTTTCTTGAAGATCCAGTTCCTGTTTTGCTTCAGATCCTCCCAGGTCATATTATCATCTACGGCAGAAAAGAAATCGAGAACGACCAAGGAGTAGACAATATAAAGGCTCAAAAAAGAAAGGGTACTTAAGACCGCATTTCCTATGACTGGGGCAGGATTAGCCAACAGATGTAGGAAGGCTTGGGGCAAGTTAGCCATTTGGGAAAAGGATTGAGAGGAAAGCAAAAGTAGAACGGGAAAGGATTGAGAGGAAAAGGATAGGAATTGTGAGTGAGTTCTAGAGCTGAACCCCACTCTTATATAGAGGAAGATGATAGAATTTTCATAAAGTGGCTTCATCTTGTTTAAAATTACCTAGATCACCCTCATCATATGAAAGACTTACAACGTACTATGTTTACTCTCTCATCAGTGATTTTTTATTTATTAAGAAATCAATGTTATGGATACATATTTGGTTATTGTTTTCTTTATAAATGTACTATAGTACTTGCTAGTATGCAGTTCGATAGTTTTACTTGTTCTAGTCCTTATTTTACCTACTAGAAAAACGGGCAAGCCACGGGGAATTACCGTGGCAAAATGTCCAATTCCCGTGGCTAATTGATATTTCCACGGGACATGCCACGTTTGGTACCAGTGGTCAAAAGTTGCATGGCTTTTAGATTTAGCCACGGTTGACAACCGTGGCAAAGCTTTGCCCACGGTAACTACCGTGGCTTTGCGTGTATTCTGAATTTAACCACAGTAAGACAATTCCCGTGGCCATTAATCAATTTAGCCACGGTGAGTAACAGTGGCGAATACTTATTTTTGCCATGGTAATTTACTGTGGCAAATTAATTTTTACCTGCCAAAAAAAATTACTTAACCACACCTCACCCCCGTGGCAAAGCTTAGCCACATTTCTCTCCGGTGGCTAAGTCTTGTATTTGTGTAAAAAAAAAAAAGATCTCTACCACTAGATAAATAATTCTCTTACAAAATATAGTTCAAAAAAGTGTACAATGAAGATGGAACCAGATATATACATACATTGCGTCTCATTCACTCAACTTGTCAAATAGTTCAAACAACTGGAAAAAACTTCCAAATTCCCTAAAAAATAAACCTTGTTCCCTAACATAGTTCCATCATTGGATACAACATAGTTCCATCATTGGATCAGGTCCGACATAAGAGAAATTCACAAAATCCCCACATACTGTACACTAATGAAAGATCCAAGGAGATTATAAATCAAAGAAACTATTTTCACCATCTTTCGAAATCTCTTCCCCCAACTCCTTTGTTAATCCAAATTCATTGAAGAAATCTGGAATGTCTTCTTTGCCAGCTGAAAACGACAACCCCCATAACATAAAATCGCTGCAAAAACACAGGCAAGAAGTAAGTTAGATGTTTATAGCAGATTGTGTGGTAAACCATAACATGAAATCAATTGATTTTTTTTTACATGAAGCACTTTAGCATCTATAGACAACAGTTCATACAGAAAGAAGGGCTTAGTAAACATACATTTATGCATATTCTCATCAAATCAAACGTTGCAAAGTTGAAGTAGAATGGGACAGGAAACCCTGATCATAAAATTAAGTAAAATTCATTGGGTATAATTTAAGAAGTGCTAGCCATGCCACTAATAACTCATATGGTTATCGAACTAGTTCTTTGTATAACACTTGAACATAGGAAACATTATAGACATATGACTACATACAATTAGAAGTACATGATAGATTGGACCGAGTAATCTGGCGCTAAGAGTATTTCTACAGAAGACAGAACAAGAACCATTCTCAAGTTTGTATTTTGTGAGGCCAAAGAGAGTTTGCTTCCTTGCTTCTGCAATCAATTAAGTCATTCTAACACTATACGTTTCCGGCACCAGTTTATATACAAAAGACATACTAACACTATACAAAGCGCGCAAATCATGAGAGAAGACAGAGCACCACCAAAATGAAAAGAGATCAAGCTAAATTTGTGAAAGGTAAATTACCTGAATAGACTATTTGCATATATAGCATTGTTGAAAGTCTGCCTATATAGCACTTGTTCCTCGTTCAATAAAACAACCGACTCAACTATGGTTGAACATATTTGTGAGCATCCTTGTTCCTGCTTCAATCAAACATATTTGTGTGCAGGACGAATAATAATACAATGGCAGAAACAAATCCAGTGAAGGTCAGGCATTTTGCAAACATAGGACAGGGATGCGGAAGGCTGTTGACATGTTCATTGTATGTCACTGATGAAGGAGGGAGAAGAAATGTCAGAGCCCTATCTAGCTGCAAAAAAGATTAAGGGAGAGATATGAGAAACAAAATAGTCAAAAACATTAGAGAAACAATAAAAATATAGGGGCATATCCTCACAACAAAAATAGCTAACAGAACATCACGAAGCTGTCATGATGCATTACATCAAACATTTGATGTGCAGGCATTTAGTTCATTTAGAACTCCAAATAAGTACATAAGAAAGTATAGTTCACTTTTTGATTTCTTCTACTTTTCTACTCTGGAAGAATATAATCACTATCAGTTTATAGGTATGCATAGCTGCATAGGTCTTATGAATGCAAGTGCCAATGAAGGAAATACATCGAACCTCAATTTTGATTCGTTGACATTTCGACGACTTTCACCTTTCTGACCTGTTTCCAACCCACCAAATCAATTCTTGCCAGGGAAGAACACCTAAAGCCAAAAAACAGAAGGTCAGCGACAGGTTTACATGATACAAACAGTAGAAAGCAATAGAATGGATATAACTGAAAGCATAGAAAAACAAAGAGATGCATGGCAAGAAGTCTGAAATGAGGGGAGGTGTGGAATGAGGTTCCTGAAGCAGATACAGTACACATACAGACATAAAAGTGACAATTTGACAATACATTCCTTAATAATAAATCCATAATGGTCACAAAGATGCTTGCAGCACCATAAAATATGCTCATGTTATGCTAGTAAATGGACTACTTCTGAAAAGTCAGTGATTTTTTTCTCCATCTCACACGTGCTGGCGCCCCAGAAGTCCTTTGAACGCTCACCCACCAGAAGACTTGGTGTGACTGTGGTACAGTATTCAAGAAAAACTCTTCCCAATTCCAGTCAAAACTTATCAGCATGTACAACAGTGGCAGCAGCAACAAAGGACTCAAAAAATAGTCCTAATTCATTTAAGGTCAAAATCCTTGACAAGATCTGAAACATCTAAGAATAAATAGGTGGGTGTTGATGATAAAAAGTTAAATATGGAAGTGAAATCTAGAAGTAAAGCTCGTGTGTATGTTGGCAGGTGCAGACCATTCAGATCAGTACAAGGACAGGGAGCCAATCTAAATTACAGACTTATTGAGAAACACAACCTTGAGAATTATATTTATTATGGTATCGAAGTGATGCCAGGGTAACCATAAATACCAGAAGAGGGTGCCGCATAGATTTTGCTCCAAGTATTTTCCTGGCGATCTTATCACCAATTCTTGCACAAGTATCTGGTATTTCATAAATATTAACATTCCACAGTAACCACGAACTACTCAAATTGAACCCAAAACCATGTGAATGCAACAAATACAACTACTTTAAGGCTAAATCTTGGTAAATTATAATTACAAGTTTCATGTGAGGGTTCAAGGCAAGTTGTTCCTTCTTCTTAACTGTTTCAAAGTATTTATGTGCAAGCGGTATGAATAATGTACTATTTACAGAGTTTTTTAACCAAGTTGTTTCTCTTAATTGTTGTTAGTCATGGGCTAACAACAATACTGTGAGCAATGTTGGGAATCGGGATCAATGTGCGATCGATTAACCAAATATTGGGTTTGTGTCAAACGTTTGCTATTAGTCATGGACTTTATCGAATGGTATTGCCCCGTACACTTATTTTCTCATATTTGAGCAGTAGTGGGTCAAGCAATGTAAATATTGAGAAACTTTGTGCACACCCATTTCACGACACAAGGGTGTCAAATGTCAAAGGAGTTAGACTAAGTTGTGGATCAACCTTATGCAGATTATTTCAACTGATCAAACAAGCCAGAAATCACCGTACCTGGGAACAAGAACATCGTGAAACCGAGTCAGGACGGGATGACCGCTCGACCAAGAAATTGATTCAACATCGTAAGCTGGATGTGGAGTGAAATCAAACCCTGCGTAATGCAGAATCGAGGAGAGAGGGTTGAAATTTTGGCTTCGATCTCTAAGTACCGCGGGGGGCTCTGGTTTGAGAACTAGGGTTGATTTTTTTCATAATGAACCGCCATGATCACTTTTGGCTTTGCAGAGTTCGAATTTATTAGTGAGGGGGTATTTTCGAAAAGTAAAGTCAATAGCCACGGTATTGTCCGTGGCAAAATACATTACTCGTTCAAATTACCACGCGGGTAAAAATTTATGTGGTTAAAAGATAATTTGGCCACAGTATTTCCTAATAACCGTGGCTGTCTTAAAATAAATCAGCCACGGTTAAGTACGGTGACTAATAGTATTTTTGGCCACATTACTTAGCCGTGGCTAAATTTAGTGTGGCCAAATGCCACTTTTCTGGTAGTTGGTAATTAGTAAAACTAAAATAATTCATCTATATATACAGTTGCACTAAATAAATTAATTAAAGAAGAAATAAAGACTTTTTTTTGTGCTACGAAATATTCATAGCACAAAACAAAAAGGTCCCATGTCTGATCCGAATTAACTACGTCCCCAGCGAAGAGAGACCTTTATTTATCAAGAGGAACGAGTCTAATACAATGAATACACATCGTAAACACTTAGGGAACTACTTATAATGCTTAGAACCGACCTAGAGCCTCCCTAGATGGATTAGGAAATAATTCCAAAACGCCAGTATCCTGACCTGGCCGTGCGACCTCCAGTCCAGGTCGTGCGACCTCTGCAAACATCCTGGATGTCCCGGCTTTTTCCTCCATGTCGTGCGACATCATTTCAAGGTCGGACGATCTCTGAAAATTCCCCCTTTGCTTCTTTTCTTTCCATCTTCGTTCTTTTGATCCCCATTGTTGCTCTCATGATTTCTTCAATTTATTTAAGACACAACAAAACCCTTTTTCTTGATGAATCAGGATTGCAGTCAGGATATTAAGAGCAATATTTTTAATGTGGAAATTCCCCCTCACCCAAGGGAATGGACACACCCTTTTGGAAATGCTCCAACTTTGGGGCCTTTACTGTGTCTGCTGCCTATTCTTATATTGACAATGAGATTACTCAGACTCAAGTGAGTAGATGTAGTGGAGTGTGGATTACACTGTGGAAATTGAAAGTTCAACATAAGGTTCACCACCAATGTCAACTAGGCTAGAAGATTCAGAGGAATGGCCATTGATGATGGTTGTAGCATATGTGGTACTAACTCTGAAATCCATAATCACGTGCATGCCACTTGTGCTCAAGTGACCAATATTTGGAGGGATATATGGGGCAATGATTGGTTCACCACCAATGTCAACCCATATATCAATTTTTTAACTGTTGGTTGGACAGCAACATTATAAGCAAAGGTCTGGCTCATAATTTCAGATGTAATGTGTTATTTACTACGACTTTGTGGAATATTCGGATTAGAAGAAATCATTTTATTTTTAACAATGTTTTAGATCCTGAAAGTGTATGTGTGCACAAAATTTGGAAGCAAGCACAACTCATCTAGGGAGCATTCTCTCAAATCCCTAACTCTTTTTCATTCAATCTGCAAAACCCTTATTCTAAATGGTTATTTCCTGTGGCATGTTCTGTAACACCCCCAAATGGCCCAAGCCGGAGACCCGGGGATGTCACTCCGTACCCGAGAGGAGCCCGGATACAAGGAGATTTTATAACATGGTTCGCAAGCACAAAACATCAACAATAATAATTAAATCCAATTGAAAATATTGCATTATTAACAATCAACATCCTAGCCACAAACCCGCATAACAACTAAAGTGTTTAAACTACTAAAGAATTCAAATCCAAATGTAATACTACTACTATTATTCCATGAGGTGCGCGTCCCCTTCTACGTCAGATAACCATCTTCTAAACCTGTGGTGCGGAATCAAAAAGAAACACCACAGTACAAAATCAGCATGAAATACTGGTAAATAAACATCCAAACATGTAAAACGATGATGGATAGTTATAAAACAATGACTCATTTATAAGTAAGAGTTTTTCGCAAACACAGCGGTAATAAAGCTGACTCTTGTAATAAAACATAAGAGTTCCCAATTCCATAATATTCCAACCAATTTCCATAATCATTAGGAAAATCCAAAATCCATCGTTAACTTCATTCCGTTAACAAAACCAAAAATCCATTATTAATTCGTTGTGACGGGGGAAACCAAACCATCTCGCAAGCATCAAAGACCTTAAGTGTCGACACCCCCCAAAGAATCTAGCGTCCAGAGGAGTGAGTACAGGGAGCTATCCGGGGACTTGCAACCGGATTAAATAAAAATAAATTGAAACGGAAGACCGAGATCAAACCGTCCAATGCCAATGGTAACCATACCACAATAATAATAAATGTCCCTCCGCACAACTATTCTACTTTACGTATTAATGCATTATCATTATCATGGTGATATTTCCAAGAAAAACATTTATCAAGTAGAAATCACATATTGCATGTCACGTCACATAAACACATTTTGAGACGTAAAGAAATACAAGAATTCGTTTTGACACGAAAGAGATAAGCACAACTAGGCTTGGCATATTTACTTACCTCAAAGCAAATCCAACTATAGCAACTCAATCAACGAACTCTACGTACTCGTCGTCGACGAACTCGTTACCTACACGTAACAATATTCTAATCAAACAATTATTCTAGCAATATACTTGCTATACTAATTACATGCATATTATAGTCAATGGTTTAGGGTTCTAACACTTCCCCAACATCTCACTCAATTCATTCTTCAAAATAAAACCCAAATATTTGCTTCAAAATCCCCTAACCTAAAGCATACATAATCTATCATAACTCCACCAAATCTATTAATCCAGTTTCCTAAACATATCATGGTCTAAAAACAGTTCCATTGGATTCAAAACGTTCGAAATAATAAGTTTAGCCTCAAACGGATCTTAATTTCGATTCCTGAATCAAAAGTTACACTAGTTTCAAGTTTCCAACTTCATTCAAAATATCAATACGGGAATTGTCAATCTTCATGAAACTTTTCCCCCAAGCATCTAGTTCATCCTATATTCATACTAAACCTTATATAACATGATTCCCACATTCAAATCAGATTGTTATCCACATCCTATTATCATTCAAACACCCAAATCATTCAATCAAACTTCTCTTCCAAACTAGGGTTTCTTCCCAACACCCAAGAACATGATAAACCCTAAAACTTGATTATCAATCCTACAAATCCATGGAAAATGATCCTAACAATAACAAACTCAAAATTAAAGATTACATGCAACATACATGAATCATGAACAAGTGATCACAAGAATAAGAGATCAACAAGAGAAAAGAAAAGAAGAAACAAAACAACTCAAACCCGCCGCCCATGGAGGCGGACGGAGAGAGAGACGGACGGAGATAGAGAGAAAAGAAAGAGAGAAAGGAAAAGAGAAAGAAAAGAGAGAGAGAGAGAGAGAGAGAGAGAGAGAGAGAGAGAGAGAGTTACCTTGCCGGAAAAAGAGAGAGTGGCGGCGGCGGTGTGGGTGGCTGCCATCGGGTAGAGGGACGAGAGAGAGTGAGAGAGGGATGGGTAGACAGTGAGGGACGTGAGAGAGATTAGAAAAAAAATAGGGAGAGTGAGGGTTTTATGAGAGTTGGAAATAAAATAACTTCATAAGTAAGAAACCCTCTAGAATTAGGAAACTTTTACGTAGGAAGAAAAGTTAGGTCAAAAGACACTTATTCCCCCTTAGTTTTTCCAAAAGCTAAATACCTCCCCCAAACTCAAATAAAAGACACTAAAACATTTGATTAAAGTCACAAAGTTCCCCCCAAACTCTCAAAGCATTATAATTAACTCTCTACAATTAAATTAACTTCCCAACACTTATAATAATATCACAAAATACCCGTAGTCGCAAAACGGGGTATTTCATGTTCCATCAAAGTCAATGTTGACGGGTGTGTCAGACTCAACAATGATCAAGCATGATTTGGAGGAGTTGGCAGAGATGAGAAAGGAAACTGGAAAATTAGATTTTTTTGTGGAGGCTTAAGAAGGTCACAAGCTTAGAAAGTGAATAATGGGCCATCTACAGAGGTATTACAGTGATGTACACCAACAACTGAGACAAAGCTGTGATAGAGAGTGACTGTTTGGAGGCAGTGTTAATCTTTCAAGGGGAGAAGAGTAGTCCTGCTTCAATGAACTCCCAGATAAATGATTATGGATATGATGAATGGTAGCCTCTCTCGTGTGTCTAGGGATGTCAATGAAGTGTCCAATGCAATGATCAATCTGGGTTGTGAGCAGAATGAACACATGAAGATCTGCTTTGTGTAAGAATCTATGGGGTTCCACCTCAAAACCAATTGACAATGAGGGGAGTAGCCCATGATACTTATTAATTATATTTCTTCTTCTTGATTGTCCGATGTGGGACTTCTCAACACGCCCGCTCACGTGTGACATTCTTTGGCCTACACGTGGATCTTCCTGTCTTCGGGTGGCGGTGAGCACGTGGGTTGTTAGACCATTCACGTGTGTGTGAACCAAGCTCTGATACCATGTAGGAATCTATGGGGTTCCACCTCAAAACCAATTGGCAATGAGGAGAGTAGCCCATGATACTTATTAATTATATTTTTTCTTCTTGATTGTCCGATGTGGGACTTCTCAACATTTTGACATTCGTGAAGTTGTCAAAGGGCTACTGACAGAATGGAGATAGAAATGTTTGTGTAGGTTGGGTGTATTTGGGTATGTTTTTGTTGTATACTTTTATGTCACGGCGGGTGATAGGCGCCGACAACTCTGATTTATTTTTCGGATGTGGAACGTTAAAGAATTTAATGGTTAAATTTAGAAATGAGGTTACACTCCTAAAAAGTTCGCTTTTTCAAGATCAATAATGAGCTAGAGAGAGAGAGAAAGACAGAAACCTGCCTGCCCAGTTGGAGATTTCAACGCTTCAAGCTTCCACCCCCTCCAATTTCCCCATACAATCTGCAGGTAACGATTGTGGATTCACTCGACTTCAAAAAACAGATTTCACATTCAAGATTCATACATCTGTGTGCGTGAATTCACTTTAATTATTTCTTTCCATTCTCGTATTTTAAAGATCTCGTTGACATTCGAACACATTTGCTCTGATCTCGATCACTATGAGCTGAATTGTCCATAATTTGGGTTTTCTGGGTTGTTTAGATTGGTGGGTGTGTCTTAGTTTTCCATTCTTTTGCTCCAATTAGACTACTTTGATAAAATGGAGAACTATTTGAAACCAGCAAATTCAAGAATTTATTGTATCTGTAATTTCAGTTTTCTGGGTTGTTTAGATTGGTGGGTATGTCTTGGTTTTCCATTCTTTTGCTACTTTGATATAATCGAACTATTGAAACCAGCAAATTCAATAATTTCTTCAATTTTTTTTAGATTTTTTGTTTACTTTTTTATGAAGTGTTTGGTTTCTAGGATATTGTGAGGATAAACTATTCCACATGTCACATTTTGGGAATAGGTTATTCCCCATAGTCCATTGTTATATAGATTAGACTAGTTTGATATAATCGAGAACAATTGAAACCAGCAAATTCAAGAATGTCTCTTATTTGGTTGATTGAGTAAGTTTGAGTTTGGTTAACATTAGTCTGAATGAATTGGTGATTTTGCAGGGGAGGGGGTTTGATAGTCCTTAGATATAATGGGGGTTATGTCAAGACGGGTTTTACCCGTCTGTGGTAACCTCTGCTTCTTCTGCCCCGCTATGCGGGCTAGGTCAAGACAGCCCGTTAAAAGATACAAGAGGCTTCTTGCTGAAATCTTCCCTCGGTCTCAGGTGAGTGTTTGGTTTTTGCTTTTCAAGTGCACTTCAAAGTTTCACCCCAAAAGTAATACATTGAAGTTTCGTTTTAAGTCATAGGACTCTTGGGAGATGTTCTTGGTAGAGAGTGTTACTTCTGGTAGCCACATTTATGGTTCTATTACTACGACTCGTAATTGTGACCTCAACATTGTGTTTCGAAAGCCACTAACTAAGTGCATCGCTATCATCACAATCATTGTTTGTAGGAACCTGAACCAAATGATCGCAAGATTGGGAAGTTATGTGAGTACGCCTCCAAAAATCCCTTGCGGATACCGAAGGTAACTTCTTCTATCTCCCTGTTTAAGTTGTTTCTAATTCAGTTACAAACGTCTTTATTTTCTGTTCCATGATGCTGATTCTTTTCTGGGAAATGTTCACAGATCACTGAGTACCTTGAGCAGAAATTTTACAAGGATTTGCGGAATGAACATTTTGCTTCAGTAAATGTTGTGCTTTGTGTATATAGGAAACTGCTTTCTTCATGTAAGGAGCAGATGTAAGTTGAAGTTCTTTGATTTTCTATCTTGTTGATTTACTGGTCTCCCAAGTCGAACCATCTTGAACTGTTGGGAGTTCTTCTAGCATATTTTGCTCCATGCATGTCTGTGCACAATAATTGATTTTCTTTTTCCTACTGCAAGCTTACTTGTAACCTCAAGAAATATAGTTTGTCGATGTAATATTTTATTCTAAACTTGGATAGCCTTGTCAAAGAAAAGAAGGGGCATCGAACTCATTCCCTTATGCGGATTGTTGTCATTCCACATTCTAGGATGAAAGTGGTCATACTTTCTCCTTAACATTTCTTGGTAAGTGACCTCCAATCTGTTCCAGCTGAAGTATCTACTTGATTTACAATATGTGAATCTTTGGAGCCGGCTAAAACTACATCAGCAGAAGTCAAATTCGTCCTTTCTTTTCACTACAACCAGAGAATCAAATAGGCTGTGAAGATTGAAGCTGCACGCCGGGATATAATAAAACTAGTTCCTGTATGGCCTTATTTGCATTGCGGTACAGGAGGTCAGAATGGTTATTGTATCTTTATTTGGGCTCTTGATTTGAGAGATGTGGCCGAGAACATGCGGGAATAGCCCAGTTACTTTAACTTGTAAGAAGAACCAGTCAAAGCACGCGATGCAATGCCTAGAATTCACTCATATAGTTGTTAACCAGAATGACGACCTTGTTCCTCCTGTTAGATTCGTTTTTTCACTGATCTTGATATGAAAATTGCAATCAAGGTGATGCTGGGTTTAGGCATAAATATGTTCCTGGCTTGATTACAGTTCTTGATAACACGACGGTAAAGAATGAAATTCAACTCTCAGAACATGTTAAATTATTTGGCCACTTCTAAAGGTAAGTTTTTTAAGTGAGCGAAATCTAAAGTGAAATTCAATCACGATTTCCTATTTTGATGATGGATAAAATTAATGTGGATTCACTGAGGAGCAGGGAAAGGAAAATTCAATCTGATAAAAATTTGGTTCAACTTACCGTGGCTGGTAAAGTAGGCAAATGCATTCTAGTAACCTGCCTATAGTACCGTCTGTAGGGTTTCCTTCTTGATGATTAAACTTTTAGAAATACGAAATTGTTTTGTTGACTCATTTATATGCATAATGACCAAGGAGCTCCAGGCACATATTGATACAACTCTACCCCAGCTAAAAAAAATTGCTTTCACTATTGCATTAATTTTGATCATCGAGCCTTGTCTGCCTTATTCCTTTCTTTTTGTATGTGCCTGTATATTGTAGTTTAGAAGTTGGTCATACACGCTGAAGTTTCACTTTGTTCTGTCTCCAGGAATGCTAAGATTTGCCAATTTGGTCTAGTACTGTTAGTGTATTTAGTCATTCATATAATCTGATTTCCATATGTAGTCAGAAAAAGAAGGCCTTATTTAGTACTTAGATGCCCTGCGATACCAATCAAATGTGTCGTTCACTGATCCATGCTTTAGTTCCCCTATTGTTAAGTATAAATGGATTAAGACTCCATACCCGAATCATGCATGCACTTGAAGTTTGAAAGAGTTAGACTGTTGTAATTGAAATATGAGCCTATGATGATAAGTGAAGGAAATAAAAAATATACCTCTGTCCGACTTTGAGTGTTTTCCTTTCCTAAAATGGAAATCCCTAAATGAATGTCCTACTACTAAAAAATACTTATGTTATCAATTTACTTCCATACCCTTTTTCAACATTTGACTTCTTCACTTGCCAATAAAAGTGCCACATAAAACAAAGGACATTTTTCAGTGCACTTCCTAAAACACCTTGAATGTTCCAGCCTGACCCTCATTTTGGGATGAAGAGAGTATAACATGGGTATGAAAAAGTACCCTGTATTTGGGTTGTGTATGCCGTAACTTCCAGTGAAGAAGTTTTCATCATTGAGCTTAATTACCTAATTATATGACCAAGGGCAAATTCTTGCTCAGACTATTTCATTATTTTACAGAAGCCATGTGAAAACATAAGATCTCCAACTGTGGCTTGCCATGAAAGTAGCTGTTGAGGGTATGAAACAATTTTTAAGTTGGGTTATGAGCAAAAAACAAGATCGTGCCTTCTGTGTTGATTGTATGAAGTAACGTGGCAACTTAAGTCGAAGTGCCTCTACCTTATTGACTTTAACGGTGGACATGGAGTATTAAAGGGGCCTAAGTTGGTGAATGGAGTAAATTGGTGACTGAAAACGAGAGAATCTAAATGTTGGATAGAAAATGAAAAGTTAGCTTCAATCAGAAGTCCAGAAGTGTTGGAAAGTTAGCCTTCAATCTAGATTGTGACTGCTCAAGTTTTTGAGACATTCCAAAAAGATGCATGGTGAGAGTGGAACCTTAAATACGCAGGATGATACTAAATTTTATTCACTCGTAATCCATTGAATATTAATATATTATACAACTATTCTTTGGTTACCAAAATGCCTACAAACAACAAACAAATGTTCTGCTAACTGAAACTGGAGCTTGCTTTAAATTGTGTTTCATTCTCCCGACTTCTGATTCGAGAACAAAGAGCACTAACAGATTGCGAGTTGATAATCTCTTCACTCTACTTCAATTGAATTTTCCAGGTCACTCTTTGCAAGTAGCTTACTGGGGCTCGTACGCACTCTTTTGGAGCAAACACGAGATGAAACACGGATTCTGGGTTGCACAACTCTTGTTGACTTTATAAAATGCCAGGTATAGCTTACAGAATGGACCCTACACGTTTTTTTATTCCGTAAACTACCTGGAAGCAACAATTTCTGTGTACATTTACGTACATATGGCCTAAGTAGTAACAAACTCAATTTCTGTGAAAGAATTTGGCTAAACAGTACTCCCTCCGTCCCACGAAGGTTGTTCATTGGAAACTATAAAAGTTGAAGGAACACGTAGTTGATGCACTTGAATTCAAATTTTGGCTTGTTATTTCCAATATTTTCCTATCTTTTTCTTTTGTCAAGACTAACTTCAATGCATATTTATGGGTATTTATGAAGCTGCACCATCTTTTAAAATTTCAAAAAGGTGCGGACAATTAATTTGGGACATCCTAAAATGAAAAATTGGAAAACCTTTTTGGAACAGAGGGAGTAACAAAACAGAGTCATCTAGAAGAAGTTGACCCACCTATGTGTGCATTTGTGTCTATAATGCCTTTTAGACAGTTCCTGAACTTGGTTGATAAATATGGAACTTCTGGACCAGCTGTTTGATAAAGATTTACCGATATAATGAAAAAGAATTAATGAGTTTTTATGCTACAATTTGTGCTGCAAAGCTCTGATATAGAAATACACATCTTGGTGTTACTAATGTGAAAACTGATGTCTTATTTTCCAAGCAGACAGAGAGTACATACATGTTCAACTTAGAAGGCCTGATTCCCAAACTCTGTCAAGTGGCTCAAGAAGTTGGGGATGATACAAGAGCTCTACGCTTAAGGTCAGCGGGCTTACAGGCTTTGGCTTTCATGGTATAGATCTGTTTCTGCTCAAGCGATACTTCTGTGATTGACTTGTAGTTATGCGTGCATATAGGGTTCTTACAATTTCTTTTGATCAAATGTCCAGTGTATGTACTATTATAGTAAAGTAGTTCTGTTGGGAAACAAATAAACCATCCGTGGCCATGAGAGTACCATTTCTACAACAGAATGCAATTTGGCTCCCGCAATTCTGAACTGGTGATGCTAACGCTTCTTGATGCTTGATTCTATACTTGTAGATTTTGTATCCGGAATATTGGGCTGGTTTGAATTGGGTCAATTACTTATTAACCACTTCCAGTTTGGGGTAGTGATCCAGTTGCCATCCCCGATTTCAATGGCCCTCTTAATACCACCCCCAGTTGCTGATTGCAATCAAACAACTGGATAAATTCCGGTCCAACTTTTTCCGTTAGTTAGTAGTTATTGTGGGGCAAAGTGGTCCACTCACAAAAATATGAACACGAAGAACACGATTACCTCAAGGCCGTAGCACCATCATCACCGCCACCACAAACTCAGAATCCGGCGACCATCACCTCTAAAACCACCCATACCAACCAAAACCTCCACCATCACCGCCACCATAAACCTGCAACAATAGTAACTTCATATTTTTTCAAGGTTCAGACCAAGAGTTCCCATCTGCTACAGTTGCACCATTTGTTATTTAGTTAATGTGGTTGTGTTCTTGTCTTAGCTCCGTCTCATGCCACATCAAATATAAATGTAGCACATCATGTATGGAATCTTGTTTGGATGAGTTACAAATGAACAATTTATATACAAGTAACTGTGACATTTTTCAACATTGCTGCATTTCATAAAAATCTGATAAGAAAAAAGATTATCACCCCATATAAATTAGCAACTGATACCGCAGACATATCTTTTCAATTTTCACTTATACCGTATTATTTTAATTAGAGAACAATCAACCAGTATTATGTAACATTAACCCAAAGGCATTGGCTTGGTGACAATCTTGGTTTTAGGGTTTGCTCGCTCTGACATCTGAGCTTCATATCCCACCGAGGCTAAACATTTCTTAGCTAGTTTTGTTTGGTTTTCATTTGCTACTCATGCTGTTTCACAGTTGTTGTTTTTCTCTTTTTTCCAGTTGTTCCAGGGATTTCTGTTATTTGCTCATTTCTTCTCTTATATCATATTTCTCTTACCACTTTCTTATTGATCCTGATTATGTGCATAGGTCTGGTTCATGGGGGAGCATTCTCACATCTCAATGGACTTTGACATTGTAAGCCCTTCTTTTCTCCTGGTTTTCTAATCTGTTTAACTCTGTGCAATCAAACTTCACTTTAGGGGATTGCTGTAAGTGATGGCAATTTGTTTCAATTGGAAGTTTGTGCAGAACGTTATTTCATTTTAAATCTTTATTTGACTGCTTCTGCATATCTTTATCATGTTCCATTACTAGATCATATCAGTAACTTTGGAGAATTACTTGGACCTCCCAGTAAACACGGAGAAAGATCAGCTAGGTTCTACACGAGGAGGAAATCATGTTTCGGCATTCCCAGATATCAGCTATGCTAAACTTGAGTTGGATACTAATGTGTAAGGTCTTTTTATCGAAATCAAGAAGTATTTATAATATGGCAGCTTTTGAAAGGTCTTTCATATATTGCCCCCTGTTGTTATTTGTGCAGGGATACATCTATAAGTCCTTCTTACTGGTCTAGGGTGTGCTTGTATAACATGGCCAGATTAGCAAAGGAAGCTACAACAGTACGGCGTGTACTTGAACCTCTTTTTCACAGTTTTGATGCCGAAGATCATTGGTCTTCAGAGAACGGACTTGCGCTTTCTGTTTTGAAATATGTCCAGTTACTGTTAGAGGAATCAGGTAACACCGTGGACCATGCCTTTTCGCCTATGATATTCCGTGAATTCTGATTTAGTGATTTTTACGATACATTTTGTTTTTTGTTAACACCAGGCATAAAGTCCCACCTTTTGTTATCTATCTTGGTCAAGCACTTGGATCACAAGGCTATTGTCAAACAGCCTGCTAAACAGATACCAGTAGTTAAAATCATCATACAACTTGCTCAGAACGCTAAGAAGGAGGCGTCAGTTGCACTTATAGGCGCAATAAGTGACCTAATAAGACATTTACGTAGATGCATGCAATTTTCCACGGAAGCATCAGAAAGTTGTGATGGTTCAGACACAGGGAACGCTGATCTGCAGTTGGCACTGGAGGAATGCATCCTGCAACTCTCAAATAAGGTTTGTAGTTTCGTCTTTAGAATGTCTACTAGAGCTTGTTGTAGCTACAACTTGAAAGAACTGGTAACGTAGTGTACATTTTAAAAAATGGAGTATTTTATTCCAAATCTGTACAAGCATGGTAATTTATTATGTTCCAAACCACATTTGTGGGAATTAGGGAAACATTTGAAAAATTCTGGAGATGTTTGATGGGGGAATTCACTCATTCATCTGCTGCCTTGAACATGCCAATCCTTTTCCGTGGTAGTTGTTACATGATACTTAGTGGTTTCTGCAATTAAGTGTTTTCTTTCAGACTCATCTATCCTTGATTTTAGATTTATACTTTCTTTTATTCCTTTCGAAACGGAATCAGGTTATGTGCTTATTCGGTGACTATGACGATGAAGTACTATAGCTTTTTTCAACAGGTTGGCGATTCAGGACCAATTCTTGATATGATGGCTGTGGCTCTAGAAAACATCCAAAATAGTGCAATTGGAGCTAGACCGACAATACTTTCTATATATAGGACTGCTCAAATGATTTCATTCCTTCCTAATGTGACTTATCACAAGAAGGTAAGATTTTCTGTTTCTAGATAATGTATCTTGACCGTATTTTCAGTTAAACTTCTTGTCTCATGTTTCTTTTACTTGGCTTGCTTCAGGCATTTCCTGATGCTCTATTTCATCAGCTACTTTTAGCAATGGGTCACCCAGACCATGAAACAAGAGTATTGGCACACCGTGTTTTCTCTGTTGTGCTTATGCCATCTCTGGTTTGTCCTTGGTCTGTACATGATGGTGCTCTTCCAAATTTGTCGGCTCAGGATGAGAAAAAATTAGAACCTGCAGATGGATTACAGGTGGCAGAAGCCAAAGATACGACCAACGGGAAAGTGGTACGTCATGACTCTCATCTCTGAAACTTGTGACACCTGTAGTTTTTGTTGAATGTGAATGTTGTAGATTGAGCAGTCACCAAGTTAGTAAGCATTTACTCATTAATTTCACAGGAGCCAAGTTCCCTTAGATTGAGCAGTCACCAAGTTAGTCTCTTACTCTCGGCAATCTGGGTGCATGCAACCTCCACAGAAAATACCCCCACAGATTTTGAGGCTATGGCTCATACATACAATATATGCCTACTGTTTACCCGAAACAAGGTGCGTGCGTCAAGCATTTTCACATTTTTGAACTGTTATTAAATCTTTTCAGTTCTTTCTTTCCCTTGAGGAGCCTTCTTTAACAGATCAAGCTGAGTGGGTAAATATATATATATATATATATATATATATATATATATATATATATATTTATAGACGAGGAGGTTAAGGAGAAGGGATAGAGGCATCTCTTTTGTGCTTTTCGTACATGCTCCAAACCAGTCCTAGACTCTTGGTAGCTAGATAACTAAAGGAGTCAATAAGTTGATTACTATTTTTTCTTTTCATCCTTTGAAGTATATCTTTTTTCTTTATATGATTGCGTCTAAGTTTTCATATATATCTCAATCCCTAAGTAATAAATGATTAAAAGTAGTTATTTTTACTTTTAATTCCTAACATCTTGAATTAGAGCGTATCACTTATCTTATTCAAGTATTTTACTTGTAATACAAATTTTCATTATAGATTATAACTTTTATACTTACAGGTTATATGAAAAAGACAACAAAAACAAAAAGCACATTTAACAATTTGATAAATATTATAATATATCATAAAAACCAGGAAATAAAAAAACGGCCTGAAGCGGAGTGGGTGATATATAACGGAAGGGGAGGTGCACGAGTCTGATTCAGACGATACTTTGTATGTGAATCGGACTCACATCTGTAGCGGTCAATACACACCGTTTTTGGCATATATATATATATATATATATATATATATATATATATATATATATATATAAAAAAAAAAAACACATCCTCATCGCAGCGGTTTCGGCCAAATAAGCACCTTTTCGGCCAAAAAGGCCTATACGCACTATGAAAAGTGGTCTATACGTCTGGTGAAAGATTCACGCATTTGATTCCTGATTCCCGTTACAGTCTCTCTGGTACGGACCGGTTTCATTACACGCAACCGTGACCAATACGTCCACCGAAACCGTTTTTTAAAACCATGATAAAAGCACAATAATCTTTCTTATTAACACATAAAGCAACTTATTTTATCTATTAGATGTTATATATGAATATATTGCACTAACTATTTCTGAATTTAATATTATTTTATTGACCCACTGGTCCGAAAAGTAACCCACCGGCTGGACCAGTGACCCGGTCTCTTTGACGGGTTAGTTAGACTTGATCTTGCCCCCCTAAACCATGTATATTTTGGTTGTTCAACTGGACTTGAATATGTGTTCTTAGTCACTCAGTCACAGTTCAATCCCTAATTTAGTTCTCTGAGCTCCACACCAGCCCCTGTGGTAAATGACTGAACTTAAAGGCTTTTATATAGGAACTTAAGTACTAGGCGCTGAAACTTATCAGGTACCAGTGGAGTACCTGTCCTTGAGGGCACTAGCATTAGACAGAAAAATCTACTCTAATTAGTTATATGGAAATAATCTATTTGTTGTATGATGAAATTCAAAAGTGTGTGTGTGTGTGTGTGTGTGTGTGTGTCATTATATTGTTGGATGGAGGTGTAGTGGTTGGCTTTGTAGTATCAGGGTGAACTTTATAGTCTCAAGTCAAAAAATTTGAAGATTGAACCTTAAGAGATCAAATAGGTAAAATAAATATAAGAGGGAAGAGGATCGGCGGCAGGCTCCAGCGATTTCGTGAGAGGAAAGAAAGTCTGAAGACACTTGATGAGGAAAAGAGATTGCAGGGACTGTTGGTAGCAAATTTAAATTTCCACCCATCGATAGTTGTTATTTTTTCCTAGGCCCCAAATGACTTCTGTAATAGGGCATCTAAACAATGTTTCTGCAGTTACCTCTTTTGTATTGATTGCCATTTTGAAGACACTGCAGTGTTGTTGTAGTGAAAGGAGCTTAGTATTCTCGTTATATTCTCTCAAGACATTTTATTCAATGTTCTTTTGGTACCTACTTAATTGGTCTTCGCTTCACCTCTTACAATACAGAGCAAATTCATGTTTTATTTTTTAGTCATTCTGATTATTTAACTGGCTTGGTTTTGTTCTATACTGCCAGAACTCCAGTCGCATGGCTCTAGTTCGGTGTCTCCAGCTGGCATTATCCCTTAGGCATGCCTCTCTGGACCAAGAAGGTAGGTTTGACTATTAAACTGTTGAATCCTTATGTTATGTCTACCCAGTGTTCGTTCTCTTTTCTGAAAAACATCGTGAGAGTGAGCTTTTGTCTTCTGTGGACGCTCACTTGAGCTTTAAAAGGAGTTGGACTTTCACCTATAGTTTTTCAATCCATTTGATTAGTTTCCCAAGGGAATCTTATGGAGATGTACTTTGGTTTCAATCATTCCTTTGTAAATGATATACAATTTTTAGCTTGTCCCTTTCTATTATGACTTTTATTTTTATCAAGTTTTCATACACATCTTTTATTGATTGTTTTTCTGTCATTTTATTATTATGACGTAACAGTTTTCATGAAATCTTCAGATGTTTAGTGCATTGTGAATTAACTAGTTTTATCAAAATGTCTGTCATGCATATTCAAGGAGCGGGATTACAACCATCTCGCAGAAGGTCTCTCTTCACAACCGCTTCATGCATGCTCATATTTTCAGCTAAAGCAGGCAATCTACCAGAGCTAATTCCTCTCATCAAATCATCTTTGACAGATGAAACAGTTAGTTCTACTCCCTTTCTTGAAGTGCAAGGCTCATTTTATCTCAAGAAACTGTCACGAGTTTTCGCAAATACTATTATTAGACCATGTTTAAGATTTTTGCTTTGATTTTTGGTTTAATGTTTTTATTCTTATTTTGTCAGGCTGATCCCTACCTCAATTTGGTTGAGGATGTCAGGCTGCATGCTATTTCTGGTAACAAGAAAGACTATGGATCACAGGAAGATGAAGCTGCTTCATTAAAGTCTCTTTCAGCAATACATATAGATGACCACAAACTGAAGGAATCTGTTGTATCACTCCTCATAACCAGGAACGAGAATCTTCCGGAGGTAAGTTAGCAGCCAGTGTATGATTCCGATCGTCTTTTCAGGAGTTAGCTGATGATGCCACTGACGAAATTTGATTTCTGAATCTTGCATTCTTGGTAGTATGATTTTGAAAGGTTTGAACGGACTAATCCCAAAGCTAACTTGTTGAGACTGGCTTTTCAAAACATGCGGCGACGCATCTGACTGGGCTGCCATAGTTCCTAAAAGCACACTTGTTTAAGTCTTGTCACTATTGAGACTCATCTAAATTACTTGCCTTTTGTATTTGCAAGAAAAAGCCAGTATATATGAAGATAGTATAAGTACACAACCATGTTAAATAGAAGCAAGCGATGTTATGGTAAGCCAGTAAAATAATTAAGCCTTTTTATTATACACCAGTAAAATAATTTTCAAGTGTTAATCAAACGCCTGAAAATTCTTGCAAGGAAAATCTTTTCACAAAAAGTTATTTTACGTTACGTTGCCAACCAAACGAAGCCAGATTTTAAGTTCTGCAAACTGTAGGGTATATTTTCTAATACCAGAAAAGCTAGGGGGATTCCCGAGATTTCTCAAAGTGAAGCTGCGAATTAGGAACCAACCTGGAAACATCGCCAATTCTGTATCACTAAGGGATCAGTAACCAAATGCTGATCACATTGAAATCTGCAAAATCTGGACAATCTCTTAATCATCCACTTTTTAAAACTTACATGATAGTGGATATGAGATGAAATAGAAAACTTCCAAACCAGACCTCAAAATATGTTCACTCCCGGGCCATGCAGCATGATAGCTGGCCTAAACTGAAAACACCAACGACAAGAAGATGGTGGTTCCTGTAGAAGAGTGAACGGCATCGCAATTATTTGTTAGCACGATCTGCATTATGAGACCCAGTATCAGGCAGTGTGGATGACGACTTAATTCACAACAAAGAAGGAAAAAATACCTATAAATTTATATTTACATGTGGGGGTGAAGAATGGACGATGCCCATAGAAGACAGTAAGAGACAGTGTCTTACTATGTGTGTTCGTGGAGGCTAGAGTTGAGATTTCCCAGAAATGCTGCTGCAGTGACTTATTAAAAAGAAAGATATACTAGCAGGAAAAAATAATGTGAAGAGATAGAAGGAGATCTGGTGGACAGCTGAAAATGGTGTTGCTTGTTGGCAAAGCAGAAGCAAAACGTTGGTGCTGATACCATAATATAATCATGAATATCAATCATATTATTATGGAATTACAATGGATGGTTCCGCCTTATTAAATAAACCAGAAACTCCAAGTCGCCTTTACCACCTAAAGTACCCTGTACAAGAAACTCCAATCCTCTTCTAATACCTAAATTATCCCTGTACGATATACTTTGATCGTTGAGTACATTCTTGGTTTGCCCTAACTTAGATATTTTTAGTAATTTAGCCTTTTGGGAACAACTGAAATTTAAAATCTTTGGATGCGATACTTCATAATTGTGTGTCAGCAGGGGGTCCTCCAAATTTGATCTGTGAGGATTTCTCTTTGTTCAGTCCACTAGGATTCAATGTGTATATTGGCTATTGTTCTTCAGGACGAGTTGTCGAGCATGAGAAGGCAAATTTTAGAGGGCTTTTCGCCTGATGATGCATATCCATTGGGAGCTTCATTGTTCCTGGAAACACCACGGCCTCTCTCTCCACTTAACCAGATAGAGTCCTTGGCATTTGATGAGGTAACACCTGACATGGCGTTCGGACTTATAATTACTGGCATCTACGTCAAGTGACTTTGTTTACTACGGTTTAATTTCACTCAGGGTACTCAGCTGGATGCCTTGACGGATGAAGAAGCATTTCCTGAGCCAAATGGAAGTGAATCAGGCCGCAAAACATCTCTCTCAATGAATTCACTTGACATTCTAAGTGTTAACCAGCTTTTAGAATCTGTAAGTTTACTCAATTCTTCTTCAACGAGTATTTGTTTATTTATATATTATCTCCTTGGGGGTGGTTCCACTCTACCCTTCAAATTAGTAAGGTCTTTGAAAGTAATTAAACAATGAAATGGATACAGAACCAAAAAAATAGTCACCAACAAACTAAGAGAACGCATAACTGAAGTAATTAAAGGAGAGAAACCAGTATGATGTTAGACCACATGTAGAAAGTGTATTATTTACCAAGAAATATAACAAACATGGTAAGATCAGAGGATGAGGTTACCGCATCTAGAAATTGTACGAGTTAGCAGGAAAACAGTAGAATAACCCAAATTCAAGCTTGAAATGGATCTTAGAATCAGAACACAGCTCTTTATGCAACTCTTTCAAATTTGAACTTATAATGGGAACAAAGTACCGAAAACATAAACTATAATAAGAGTGTACCTGATTTCATAGATAGCTTGACAACCTGATTTTAGGAAGGGGAGTACTCTAGGCTAAGGACTACCAAAGAGCTTACGACTACCTATAATTACCAGCGCTGTGTACCCGCAGGGTGAAAGAGACCATCCTGCCGATATCATTCACTGATGAACACCACGAGTGTCTAGACAACAATCAACCGAAAAGTGATGATTTTTGGTTCGATGTTCATGGTTTGTCCCAAAGATCCTTGGTCATTCCCTCTATATCATTAGCTCCATATATACATGGATCAGAGTAGATACTGAAAGACAAACATATTAACTCTGAGGTTATGAAACCTTAAAACCCCTAAGTGTTGATTCTACTGATGAGGTTTCAGCGTGTGAGTTTCTGATAATAGGTTAATGGGGGGGTTCTATTTCCTTCATATCATACGAGATAGATATTGAGTCAATAGGAGTGTCATAAATTTTCACCTAGCATAAAGTTATCTCTTCATAAAGAGATAGTTAGTGTAATGACATTGTGTCTCTAAATCCATTCCAAGGAAATAATGGAAATGGTCTCTAAATTTACCAGATGACAATAGTAATTGGCAGAATTTTGTTAGGCGGTGGAATCTTGCTGATGGGCAAGCTATTGACATTGGCGATACGAGCTGCTACATGATACAACAACTGCTTGCCTTCAGTTAGAAATTGGAGGTAAGAAAATAGAATACCCAACAAATCCTAACCAGATAATATAGAATAAAACACTAGTTTCAAAATCATGGAATATCAAATATTTAAAATAGAGAAAGATTTTCAAATCCCAAAATCTTTCCCATGAACACATACATTGTAGTTCGTATGAAAATTGGAAATTTTCCTCGAAAGAGCACAACAAAAACCTATTTCTATTCAAAATTGAAATGATCAACTAAGACAACAAATGAGAAGGACCCACCTCGTTTCTAGATTCTTCTGGAATGGTCTTTCCTCATTCCATCTCTTTCTTCTCCTATCTGTGTAGGGTTTTAGAACACGGAGGATCCGTCTTCTTGCCGTATCCATCTCTTGGCTTTACTCTTACTATCTGCCATGTGAGACTCTTACAATCTGTACATGAGTGCTAGTTGGGTGGAGAGAGAGAGAGAGTGAGAGAGAGAGAGAGAGAGAGAGAGAGAGAGAGAGAGAGAGAGAGAGAGAGAGAGAGAGAGAGAGGGAGGGAGGGAGGGAGGGAGGGATGGAGTTGTTGGTAGCTTAGAACTGGGTGTTTGTTGATGGTTTTAGAGAGCAGAAGTTGAAGACGAGAAAAGGGAGGTTGAACCTTGAGTTGGGAGGGAGGGAGTTGTTGGTAGCTTAGAACTGGGTGTTTGTTGATGGTTATAGAGAGCAGAAGTTGAAGACAAGAAAAGGGAGGTTGAACCATGAGTTGAAGGTCCTCTCTTTCCTTCATACGGGTTTTGATCCAGCGGTTCCAATATTTTCAATTGGAGGGCTGAGGACAAAGTGGCATGGCAAAGGGTGCTTGCATTTTATAGTGTGATTGTGTGTTTGTGTGTATGTGTTCATAAATGTTTCTGGCATAGTGCCTTTAGGCACAAGTTTATCAACTAGTGTAGATCTTGACCCTTCTTTTGGCAAAGGGCAATAGACAATTTGTGAACCATAAGTTCATAAGTTGGCTGAAATAAGATTCAGTGGAAGATATTTGCGGATTTGATGATTCAACTTGATATTTTGAGGTACTGTGTTAATTATTGGCCCATAGTAAAGGATAGTCAGTGGAGCTTGTTGAAACTATGAGTGTACTGCTTGTACTAATGAGGGATTACTGGAGATTTCAGTGCAAATTACCATGTTTCCAAGTACATTGGTAGAACGAAAGTACGTTGCTACATAGTACTGCTATAACTAAATTGTGAATGTTAAATACGTGTAAGAAAGTTGTCAATTCAGTATCAAAGTTACTTCCTGACATAGTAAAATAATTTGACACTCTAATATGTAGACCAAGTTTGTAAATGTAAACTGCTGCATGAATGTAAGCAATTCAGCAATAGAGATAGATCCTGTTACCTCACAAGTTGTATAGGACTTATCATGAACTATGTTAAACCGTGGCTCTGTTGTATTAAATTGTGCCCCATGATCTGTGAAGTTTCTGAATAAGTGATGTTTTGCAGTTACAAATGCCGTTTTCTTTCTTTTTTTTATGGAACGATACCGTTTTCAGTCTCTGACATAGTTGTATATGATCAACAGGTCCTAGAAACAGCACGGCAAGTTGCAAGCTTGCCAGTTTCCTCTACGCCAGTGCCTTACGACCAAATGAAGAATCAGTGTGAGGCTCTTGTATCTGGTAAACAGCAGAAGATGTCAGTTCTTCAAAGTTTTAAGCCGCCACCACAGGATGCCAAAGCTTTAGTTGTCACCAATGAACGCGAAAGTATAACTTCGTGTCTGTCGAATTTGGTAAGAGCTCTTTCCACAATTGCAAACCAAGAAAATAAAATATAACCTATTCGAAGCAGCTTAATAATCATTTTCAGACTTTATATTCACGATTTGTCAACTTACTGCTGATGGGTGTTAACTGACATTTAAGTATTTAACAAACCACGAACTGTGTTTTATGGACTATTCTGTTCCAAGTACATCAGATTGGAGAAGTGGGCTAATAACAGTCCATATAGAAATGATAGTGACTGGGCTGTCGTGCCAAAATTCTGAAAAGTGCACTGAAATCCCCATTTTTCTTTTCTGTCAAGGGTTCTATATATATCTTTTCTGAAAAGTGCACTGAAATCCCCGTTCTGAAAAGTGCACTGAAATCCATTCCAATGATAAAAATCTGTCTATTTGTGTTGTTCAATACCCCGAGTTTGGTGTGCTTGTTTGTGGGTTAAAGTTTGTGCAAGATTCTTAGTCATATTTATGATTCATTGTTTGTTGGTATGATTGTTTTCAGAAAATTGAGCTCTCGGAAGGGGAACTAAAATTGACAAATGTAGAGAAGACTCAAGGGAGAGATAAGCTTCTTGTATGTTCTCTCGAGTACGGGCAGCAACAATCTTTCAGATTGCCACCTTCAAGCCCATACGACAAATTCCTGAAGGCTGCTGGATGCTGAGAAAAGCTAATCCGCTGATCAAGTATTTTGATATTTTTTCATTTGTTGTATGTGATGATATCTAGCTTCACTTAGTTTTTTTGGTTGTTAACAGTTTATTATTTGTGTAGATAACCATATCGTGAATTTCAGAATGTGTAAAATAAGAGTGTGTGAGAAAAAGAGACAGAATTGTCAAAATGCGGTAATTTATACAAGCGAGGGCCATGATTGGTGATTCTAAATATTGGTTGGTATTATAAGCCCATTTGTATAACAAGAAGAAATTGCTATTTTACCTCTTATTGTTTGTTCTTTACAGTGGTTCTTCTCCTTCATGTACTACAATATAGTTCTTCTGGTAATCAATTATCTCGGCTAAGTTCTTTGCACAATCATGCTGTGGGAACAATGTAAAAATATGACTGCAACCTCTAACTGCCTGGGAAAGCATACAGAACCAAGATGTGGATGTTGAATACCAAAAGTACAATAATATCGAAGTTTGCTCACAAAATATGGTGTACTTGTGAGCAGACTTCCATATTATAGTAAAGAGTGTAGACCATGTCTGACTGGGAAAATTATTTATAGTAGGACGCAAGATAGTCTAGCTTATATGTAAAAACCCAAGACTAGTTCACAATCACATCATAATAATAACAAGTCTAGCTTTTTAACTGGGTTAAGTTTTAACTTCATTCCAACTGGAAACTAGTACAAAATTAACATCCAAAGACTAGCATAACCAAACCAAAAGACTGTCACGGAATCTACATAAACATTAGAGGATAACTAGTTGAGGACAATGATGTTCAAGAGACTTGATGAAAAACCCTGACAACATAAAAATCTTAGCACAACAACACTTTCCCACCAGAGCCTGCTCTTGAATCATCCCCTTTCTCTCCTTCAACCACTAAAGAATGATCAGTCACAAGTTAGGATATCTGTGTGCAGGTCCTGATTCTGATTTGTCCAGACACGAACCTGCAATGAGAAACTTGAGATAAACAACACTAATAAAAGCTCAACATGTGTCTCCTTTCATCTAATGCCATCCATCCAATATATTTATGTGGAATGTGACTATTAGTTTCAGCAAAGAGAAGAATACAGGTTCTGACAGGACACACTCCATGCTTGAGGTTGCACATGCTAATCAACTCTCCTTTAGCAATAAAATAGTGTGATTTAGTGTTGATCTCTGCTGAAGAAACCCCAATGCCCTCGAGTTTCATTCTCTTGGGATCTCCGGCTGCATGCATGGATGATTTAAAAAAGTTCTCATAAATTACCAATAATATATGCAAAGAATATGCAGCAATACTAGGGGGAGGTAGAGTCATAAAGATAATACGATTCCTAACCAACCGTATAATGAAACAACACCAAATCAAGGTATGACTAAATCAGGATAAGTGAAAGTGGATGTAGAGTCTGGGAGACAATATGAACGCACACGAGTACGAGTGTGTCTACGTTGTCTTCAGTAATAGCACAACGGATACATAGCCAAGGAACAGTCTAACTAGTTAATAGAATAGATGATTAACAAAGTAATAAGATCTAATATATCCCAGCTACGACGTACTTACATAAAGATCCTGCTTAGATGCTTCAACAATAACCGTAACTTCAAAAATTTAGTAAACAAAACAATTTAAGAAAATCAGACATGGCACACCAGATTTTTACCTTGGGAAACATTTTTCTAGCGAAACTCAACCTGAGAAGCCCAGTAATGATAAAAACTCCACCTACTATCACCAACTAGTGCTAGTGAAATACTCTGTTTTGTGACTATGGGTATTTAGTGGTATTATTATAATTGTTGGGGAGTTAAATTTAAATGTTGGGAGTTAATTATAATGGTTTGCTAGAGTTTGGGGGTCTTTGTGACTTTAATCAAAAGTTTTAGTGCCTTTATGATATTAGGGGGGACCGCCGCCGTCTCTCTCTCCGTGCAGGTAATCTCTCTCTCTCTCTCTCTCTCTCTGTCTCTCTCTCCTCCTCCTTCTCCGTCCGTGTCTTCTTCTTCTTCTCTTTGCTGCGATTTCTTCTTCTCCTTCACATCTTGATTTCTCTTTTCTCTTGCTCTTTTGCGGCAGCCTTGTTCACCATTGACGCCCTCCGTGGGAAAACAACTTAGGATACAGTAGCAATTGCACCTGTAAGAGGGTGCTTGTACTCCTTAGGGAGGGGGATTATAATGAAGGCTTTCTTTATGACATCCAAGACCCTAAATTCATGGCTAGCACCAACAACTAAAAGACACTTCGGCGAATGACCTTCTTCTTGTTTTTGACATTGTTGTCTTATACTTAGAATACTTGAACGAAAAAATTTGTGTTATAATCTTGACTTTGACTCGGATTATTGCGGTTGATATTTTGGACTAAGAGGTTACTCGTATGTGGAGAACACTAATATTTTATGTGAGACCCACTGTGGGAATATATGCCTAAGAGCAACATTGTCCTTGAAAGGTGGTTGTGAATGGTCAATGAGGACCCAAGTTGCTAATTTGGATCATATGATATGTGTGACATTGCTGCATCTTCGTAGAGTTGCATGATAGGATAGAAAATTATCAATAAGCGATAGTAAAGGAATCACAACTAATTAGTTGTTGGAAAGCAGAATAATTGTGAAAGCTAATTGCAGATTTCGAGGGATTGACGAGCTGCAATTAAGCTCAGAAGATCATTTGCTGATTTTAGGGACTGCAAATATATCTCTTTTATTATAGGCTAATCAATTCCATAATTAATTTAGGAATGATTTAGTTTTCCAATTCTTGTGTGGATTATAAATAATAATAATAATAATAATAATAATAATAATAATAATAATAATATACATGCTTATAAACACTTTTCGTTAGCACTAGCAAAATTAGTAATTTTATATAGATAATAACACTTGTTTTCCTAATATATAATTTTTAAAACAATATCTAATTATTTTATTCCACCATTAAAAGAAGTATATATGTGTATATCTATCCCCAACAATTAAATTTGCTAATCTAATGATTTACTTTCTATGGAGAAATTTACTTTAGAAAAGTCCAATATAATTGTTAGAATATTAAGAATAAAATTTGTGTCTTGTTATGAAATACGTTATTGGACTGATGTGAATATCCACCACATAGTTGGGTGTATTTTGTATAATTATATTCTGGTCCAGAAACTCACCTAATGCCTATATAAGGAGGCTTAGGGTTGGAGAATAATACACATCTCAATACTCTCCTCCCTACATATTGTCTCTCTTTATTCCATCTCTCTCGTCTTCTCAATTCACAACACGTTATCAGCACTGTCTCTAGCACATCAAAGCAGTTCGTCTCTACCATGTCAAATCAGTCCGCAGAGGAAGAGTGGTAAGAAATTTATTATTCTTTACCTTTTCGTGATGGTTCAGACCCAATCCATAGGTTGAATCAATCTACGCCAACTATGTAGGTTGGATAGCTTTTAGTTAATGTGTGCTCTGTGCTCTGCCTGTATCATGACTTTCTCTTATTCTTTATATTGATATCTTTCTGTTTGGAGTTATTCTATAGAAAAAGTTTAGGGTTTCTTTTACATTGGGCCATACTCCTCCCAATCATTAATCAGATCAACTTTTTAGAATTGGGACATGAATTTTAGCTTTATATTATGTATTTTCTTATACCACTAATTGCTAACTTGTAACCATCTGCACAAAGAAAAGAAAAATACGTATACAACATGCAGGCTTATATGAAGTCTTGTTCATTATAATATTTATATGGTGTTTCAATTATTTTTATATGGGATAAGGGAAAAATAATATATTAAGTTTTGTAGATAATTTTTTTTTTTGTTATATGAAGTGAAGAGTATTATCTGGTAGGATGAATGCTTTTCTTGGCACCATTCTGTTCGTTTGACTATTTATAATTTTTCTGCCAAAATTGTAAATACAAATTTTCAAGCCTAGTACAAATCTATCTTTAAATGCATGCATCACATGGAACTATGTGGAATCCTGCTTCTATTTTCTTTGGGATACTTGGACTTCCATCAAAGAAAAAGTATTGAGGGCTTTGAGGCTGCACTGCCTTCTACTTTATTTATGTTCTCTTACTTGATCCTATATTTTGAGTTTCATAAATTATTTCGTCCATTATGAGGAAAAAATAACCCTCCAAAAGAGGTTAGTACGGTGAAAATAGAACTATTTTAATACCTGGATTATGACATCGGTACAACTTTGCTCGTGACCTGAAGTTACGACGCTATTCATTATGTGACCCGAAGTCATAGTACATTTTTTTTACATCTCCAGAAGAGATGTTTAAAATTATCATAATTATATAAACCTCCAGAAGAGGTCTGTAAATTACAAATTGAACCAATTTTTACCATGCCTGAAGTTATGGAACAATAAATTTTCATCGTAACCCGAAGTTACGACAATTTTCTTATGACCTGAAGTCATACTCTTAGTTACATCTCCTGAAGAGATGTCCTATAATTTCCGTTTAAACCTCCCGAAGAGGTCATACTTTGTTACTTCAATTTATTTATTTTTTATGCATTTTTTTTGCCACTTCTATTCTTCTGTTCTCTCATTATGGATCAAAAACGAACCTCCTGAAGAGCATTCGTAATCGCCATCGATGTTAAATCTGGCAATGTCATATGTACCCGAAGTTACATATTACATGATATCACTCATAACCAGCAGTTATGACTCATAACCTGAAGTTATGAAATATTATAAATAATTATCTCCTGAAGAGAATGCTACAATTCAAATAATGATCCACCCTCTTGAAGAGGTTATATTATGTTTATTTCTTTCATCATATACGCATTTATTTTTTTAACCTTGTCTAGTACTTTTCTATTTATACACTTGTTATTAACTCAAGTAGAGCATCCAGAAGATGTTCTTAGTCCATGAGGGTTTATTGGACAAACGCAATTTATATGCGTAAAAAGTGATTTTCATACCAGAAGTTATGAAAAATAATATTATAACGTGGAGTTATAAAATAACATCAAAATATCTCCCTCAAGAGAGAATCTACAACCACTCGCTTTTAAATAAAAGTATTGACATTTACGTCTCTTTTTGGGTTTCTTGGCGAAACTTTGATTAGAGAACTACGGCGTCCAAGAGATTGCTTATTGTCAATGTTCTTATTTGAATTTGAGGTTTGGTTTACACAAGGTACATATGAGACAAATTGATGCCTGGAGCATCAATGAAATATCATTATGGTTATGATCATATTGCTCACGTCATGAGGGGGAGAATGGGTCCCATTACATGACATGAGCCAAAATATCATTGTCTCTACGGGTATGTACTAATGAAAAATCCCAATAAAATGGATAGCTTCTCGACAAATGGGTGTCGGTTTGGGTATACACTTTAAGCATAAAAAGGTTGCTTGTGTACATATGTTGATCCTCCGGAATAGGAACATGGAATCAAAGCATCCAAAATAAGTTGGGATATGAATACATTGCTCTACAAGATGGGAAAACAAGATTGCAAGGAAAATCTTGAAAGATTGTCATTAGTATGGATCAAAACCAACGTTGGTAACCAAATAGTCCTGGAAGAGGCATATAGCTCTGGAAGTAGCTAAAGGTACCTTAATACAATCTTATGATCCTACAATTAATGATTATTATATTAAGCGCTATACAAATCATATGGGTTAAAGAAAAAAGTGTTGACTAGATAATGGCCAAAACAAAGTCAACACATGCATAAACTATTGCTCGGGTTACATAATTATGTAGAGCAAAACGTATAGTACTCAAAGTACTAACAACCCGATGCATAATTACAATATATGCGAATACTACATATCCGCTGTTCAGCGTGGGATCCATGTAGATATTACAAATCCGCTACCAAGCGTGGGATATATGTCTGCTGTTAAGCGTGGGACTTATGTTTGGGATATATGTCCGCTGTTAAGCGTGGGACTTATGTTTGGGATTATGTCCGCTTTTAAGCGTGGGACTTGTAAAATGAGAAACATGATGTATGGGTCATGACAAATTCTCATTAATATAATCATCTCGTGGTGAGAATGATGTAATGTTGTATTAGTCTCGGGGTCTAAGGAACAACAAAAGATGGGTTGAAATGTAACTAGTTACAATACGATCGTATGAATCACAAATTTTTGAAACTCCATGGATGTTGGTTCCCATGAGAAATATTATTTGCCTGAAGCAAATCAAAAGTGTACACTCGCGAGTAGTTTTAGGTGCATATGCATTTAATCAATCATGATTGTTAATTATTTCTTTTAGATTGTTGTTTTTGCAATGGATTTTGTTTGTCAGGTACAAGGATATTCCAATGAGGGGGAGATCCAATGAAATGCTAAAAGCGCGGCACTCTTTTTCCTTCGCTACGGTTTTTGTCCGACAGGGTTTTTCCTAGCAAGGTTTTAACGAGGCTTGCGAAAATTATCCAGATGAGTTCCAGAAGAATGTCATCACCAATGCTGAGCAAATAGAATTCACCGATGTACTCTTTTTCCTTAGTCATTGATTTTTCCCACTGGGTTTTTCATGACAAGGTTTTAATGAGGCATCGTAGTGGTGAATATTCAAGGGGGGATTGTTATGAAATACGTTATTGGACTGATGTGAATATCCACCACATAGTTGGGTGTATTTTGTATAATTATATTCTGGTCCAGAAACCCACCTAATGCCTATATAAGGAGGCTTAGGGTTGGAGAATAATACACATCTCAATACTCTCCTCCCTACATATTGTCTCTCTTTATTCCATCTCTCTCGTCTTCTCAATTCACAACATGTCTCTTTATTTCCTATTATAAGAGTTTATACTTAGGAAGTTCTAAATGTAAATATATTATTGTCTCACTATTTAAAATACAAGTGTATTATTTGTGAAATCAACTACTAATAATAGATAATTATGATTGAAAGATATGATCATTGTAAACTAGCACACTCTTGACAATTATAGTCACAAAGAAAGATTTAGACGTAGTATTGGACTTTCTCACGTCGTCACTTGCATATTACATGATAGTTAGACTCTCGATTAATTAGAAATTATAAATTTGTAGGTGAAAAATTTGTAGACGAGGGCTACGTCTACCTGTAAGAGCTTACGTGCTATTTGCCGTATTATTGAGGTAAGTAAATATGCCAAGTCTAGCGTGCCGAGCTTCTTTCGTGTCGAAATGTGATTTAATAATTTGTCTCAAAATGCGTTGTATGACTTACATGATTTACTTGAGGTTGATTATATTTTGAAATAACTGTTTTGAGGGTGTCACACGAAAATAAAAGTCCGTTATTAACTTAAAGTGGAAAAAGTTGTGCGGGGACCGTTATATTATTGATAGATTGTCGTGTTGACTTTAGTAACTCGACCAAGTATTATTATAACCCGGTCGCGACCTGCCGGGTGTCTCCATTTACTTACCTCTCTGGCCGCAAGAAGTCTTAGGGGGTGCCGGCACTTATGGTCATGATAGCTAGTGAAAAGATAGATCCTCCCGGTACCAACAAGCTAATAATATGAGTTTATTCAAAGAAAAAGATTTATGACAAGGAAGAAGAGATAGATTGGGAATGATATTCCCCGTTTGAGATATAAGAGAAAGATTAAGATGCAAGGCAAAAGAAAGAGAATTTCATATGAGTTACATGTTGGAATAGATGCCCTAGAGGCAATCTAGTTTAGTATGAATTTATTTGTGGCTAGAAAATTCATTTATTATTTATTGGATATTTAATATAATGAAGTCCTTAGATTTACAATTGTGTTGTTTATCTTAAATATCCCTAGTCCAGTATAATGATTAATGGGACAATCATCTATAGACTAGCATGGAGTTGGATTGATATGGAGATATCATGATCCAACACATAGGTGTGCATTAAGGGTAATGACGCATTGGAGTGACCCATCTCCGAGACGGCTACATATACGTTATGTTAAGTCACAAGTGCTTCTCGTGGTGCAATGGTATTGTTATCCTTGATTTGAAGTTTCTAGATATTCTAGTTGTGGATTATTGTGATTTTGGTAGCGTTAAACGCTACACCGTAACTGGGTAGTTATAAAGGCGTGTACCGGATACAATAAGAAGAAAGCTTAGAGATCGTAGTGGACGTAGATAGAATTTGTCCCTCCCACAAAACGGGAGCAAATATCCTAGGCCACTCGAGGGATAGTGCTTATAGAATGTCTGGCCAGACTCAAATAAATCAATATGGGATATTGATGTTATTTGCATGCATAAGGCTATTCCCATGGATCGAGAAACTGTGGATTGGATATAAGAGTGTGACTTGTATGTCTCGTGTCCAATCCTGATATAGATACAAAGGGATGAGACAATTACTTGTACAAGGTTGTCAAGATGACTATCCTATTAGTTGGCCAGAATGGATGTTTTGCTAGAAACCGCTCCATATTAGCAAATAGTTGCTACCACCTAGATAGAACCTATGGGGTCACACGCTATATAGAGTTGAACAAGATTTGGGAATTAATTAATTGGATTAATTAATTAGAAGGATCACTTTGCAAAACCTTGCAAACTTAGTAGGGACTAATTTGCAAGGAAGGGACTAAAGTGAATTCTAGTAGGACTAGAGTAAGTCCTTTAGGTAGTTGGCAAGGATTTGTTGGACTATATAAAGGACACTCCTTCCTTCCTTCCCACACTTATGTCATTATTGATCATAAATTGAGTGGGAGAGAACAAAAGGAGAGATCAAGCAAGCAAAAGGAGCCGCCGCCCCCCTTGCTCGCCGCCCGTCCCCGTCGGCCCACAACGAGGCCGAAACCTCCTTGTTTCGGTCTCTTTTTGCGTGATCCTTCTTCCTCTTCCTCTTTCCGGGCTAGCACCAAGGATTGGAAGATCTAGAATTCAACTCTAGGCGTGGATCAACTATAGAGAACGTGACACAATTCGCGTTTGAAGTCGTCATAGGAGAACCCTAAGGTGTGTTATTGATTTCTTCCTTTACCATCGTTATGTCTCTTGACTTGTGATCCTTAGAGGGTTTTGCATGGTTAATTTTGTTTCCGTTGCGCATCCATGAATCAAAACTCTACAGTGGTATCAGAGCCACAGGTCGTAGAGCATAAACATGGTTTATGTGTTACGTTTTGATAGTTTTACACCTTAAAAATGTTGTTTATCGCGTAAAACAAGACAAATCAAGCATATGATGCAATTTGTCAATAATCTATCATAACAAGCCTAGTTTTTTCATTGGATGCATGAATTAGTGAGTTTGAGAAATTTTAGGATCTTAGATCTAGGGTTTGGGCATCCTTGGGGAAGATGGAGTTCTTTCCATACAAGGAAACAACCAAACTTGGGCACCAAGCAAGGGAGTTGTTTTGGAAACAACTCCCAAAGGAGGTTCGGCCCCCCTAGGGAACCGCCCAATCAAGGCTCGGCCTAGGGGTCGGGGCAGCCCTAGCCCGCGGCCTGGCCGCATGGGCTAGGGGCCGGCCGGCCCTAAGCCTTTGCGGTTCACTTTTTGGGCCCGGGCAATTGGATTGTTGGGCCCCATGGACCGTTTTAACCCTAGGATATCCTAAAATCAATTAAAATTGACCAAGCGCGTTAAATTTGGATTTTAACTGTTTATGTGCAATTCGCATGGTGATTGGATATGGCCTTAGGATGTGGTTTGTTGTGGATGTTTAATTTTTTGGTTTCGTTTACGGTCTGCGAGCTGATCAATTAATTGTAATAATTAATTAGGGTTTTATGGCCTGCGAGCCATTTTTTTCTCAACTTGTGAGATTTATTTTAGAACTTTTGACACTAAACCTCCTTGCAGTTTCATTTCGCTGACAGATAGCTACCAACAGTATCTATTTTACCACAAAACCCCCCTGCAGTATCTAATTCTCGGACAACGCGCACCAAATTAGTGACGGCCGTTAACAGCGATACAACTCCGTTGTCCACGTGTACTTGTACGGGGTTATTTTGGTAAATTCGCGCCCTATTGTTGAGGATATAGATGAGAATGAACATCAAATACCCTTTTTGATAACTACAGAACCTAAAAAAGCCTCCTCACACTCCTCCTTTATACATTACACACTCTCAAAACACTCACGACACAATACAGAGAGATAGTCGTGAGGGATGGGGGGTGATTAGGGTTTGGGTTTCGGATTATCGATGGTGGGCTGTTGAGAGATCGAGAGGAGACGCAGGTGATAGCCTACAGAAGACGAAAGTCCGTCGCTTCCCCATAGTAGTTGTTCGGTACAGCTTCCCCAAAACAGTCGATTAGGGCTTGTTTGTGTTGGAGGGTCGATCTTCAATCAACTACAGAATTGTTGTCTTCAGGGTCGCAATCTATGGGTAAGTGTGTCCTTTGGGCTTGCTAATACTTAATTGTATTGCATGTTTGTTTAATTGAAAAGTAGGGTTTGGGGATTGGGGAAGACCACAAATTTGGGGTTTTTGCTTTCTTTGCATTGATATTGTTGTGCTTTTGGATTGTAATGGATTTTGTGGTAATGATAGTTAATTTGGCCTCTGAACATCATCTTCCACCTAATTGTTTAACCCCAGATTCTTGTAATTGTGTAACCCTAGATTGAAGTAATTGTTTATTCTTGTTTAACCCTAATTATTTATTGACCTAATTGTTTAGTCACCTAATTGAGCTAATTGTATAGTGATGTAATTCTTAAAGTATTGTGTATCCTGTTTCTAACTTAGTAGTTTGCCGTTGCTTGGTTTAACCTACATTGTGTTTTTGTCTATTGCAGATGAATATTTCAGTTTGAAAATACACCATGGTGGTGAGTTTGTACAAGATCCCAAGAAAAGGTATGTTGGGGGTAATGTAAGTTGGATGGCCAACTGTCACTGTGATAGATTTTGTATGATGACTCTCAACACAGAAGTTGCTAAGCTTGGCTACAAGGATGCAATGCTATATTGGTATAGAATACCTGGAAGAGAGCTGGATGATGGGTTAAGGGAGCTAGTCACAGAGGAAGATTTGATGGATTTCCTAATCTTCCTAGGACCTGAGAGATCAGAACTGGAGATGTATATTGAGACTATGCCACTGGCTCCTCCAATGCTTGGAGTTGCTCCAGATAATGAAGAAAGCCATAGGGTGGATATTGATGATGATGATTGTGTGGTGGTTGAGCAACAACCAGCTGGGGAGGAATGTAGTGATGAACATGTGGCTGCTGAAGAGGAGAATGAAGATGCTGAAGATGAAAATGAAGATGATAATGATGACAGTTCTTACAAGGAAAGTGATGGAGGTGGAGAGGATGATGACCAACTTTATGAGGAAGAGGTTGATCAAGAGGCTGAATGGGGGGGGGGTTAAACAGTGTCTACATTGGTGATCATCCATTTGGTGTTAGATCCTTTGAGAATTTAAATTGTGTGGATAGTGATCATGGTCACTCTGTTGGGGAGAATGACCCTGACAAGGATTACTCTAGTGATGAAGATGCAGTGAACTCAAAGATCAGGCACCCTCAATTCAATCCCAAAACTGATATGAAGGTGGTAAAGTTTGTGGAGGGTCTTATGTTCAGCAGTGCCACAGATTTTAGGGCTGCACTTAGAGATTATGCCATTAAAAATGGGAAACTCATAAGGTGGATTAGAAATGATAGTGACAGGTTGAAAGCTTGTTGCAGTGAGGGGTGTCCATGGGTCATCACTGTGACAACAATGCATGGTGAGAATACATTGCAGGTCAAGAAACTAACTGATGTGCACACTTGCAACAGAGCATACTATAACCCTCTTGCTACTTCTGATTGGATTGCATCCAAGTTCCTGCAAGAGGTAAGAGCACAACCCAAGATTCCTATTAGTGTGTTGAAAAAGAAAGTTCAAAAGAAGTGGAAGGTGTGCCCTGGTGATAGGCAATTGTATAGAGCTAGGACAATTGCAAGAAAGTGATAGAAGGCTGTGACACAGAGCAATATGGTAGACTTTATGACTACCTTAATGAAGTGATGAGAACCAATCCTGACACTACTGCTCTATTGCTCTATTGGTCACAAGGTGGAACCAAACCTCCTAATCTTGAGCATGTCAGAAAACATCCCCCAAGGTGGAAGGATAAGGTAATGTGTGGATGGTATTCATGTTGTTGTTATTCCACAAAATCAAAAAACTCATTTTGGTTTTATTCATGATTCTTTTTTTATAGGCTTCAGCAGATAATGAAAAAAAAGCAGCAAAAGAAGCAGCTGCATCCAAGCCCAAAAATAAAGGAGGTAGACCCAAGAAGAAGACCTCTTTTCAAACTATACCCCCACCCACTCCAGCTGATTCCAACCAAATGGCAGGTTTGAAAATTATTTCACAAATACATTTATGCACCTCAAAGTCACTATATACATTGACTCTTTTTAATGTTGTAATTAGGTCACAATTCTACTCCTACTAGTGGTTCAAACCCTCATAGATCATCATTCTCATATCACCCACAGGTAAGTGAATGTGTTTTGTCTTATTGTTAACAGTAGGTGATATGATACTATTGTGTTTTTAACAGGTAATGTAATGTTTTTTTTGTCCAACAGCTTATAGTGGTGACTTAAATGCAAGGACTACATCTACTGCTACACCACAACAACCTGCAGGTGAATTCATTTCCCTTCTAGTACAATTCATTCATTTTTCTGTCTTTGGGTGGTTGAATGATGGATTTCTGTGTTTAGTTAATGGATTTTTTTGTCTTTGGGTGGTTGGATGATGTGGTGACTTAAATGTTGTGTACAGACTTTGTTGGACAGAGCCAAGCCTCAGATGCTGCTACTGCACCAGCTAGGCCACCAAAAGCACCAGCTCCTAGAACAGAAGGTGTAGGTGGAAAGAGGAAAACCAGTTCCAAATTTCAAGCTTCAAAGCAGCCAAGGTGGAGACTGTAGATGATTTGGCTTCTGGTTTTTGGTTTATGTTAATAGATCCAAACTGTTGGTTCTATATTTTGGTTTTTGGCTTTTGTTTTGTGAATAGATCCAGCAATGTGGCTTCTGGAGTTTGGTTTTTGGTTAGGTAAATCCAAACAATGCTATGGTTCATTGTTTTGGCTAATGTTCATGTGAAAAGAACCAAACTGTTGCTTTTGTAGTTTGGTTTTTGGTTAGGTTATCCAAACAATGCTTTGGTTCATTGTTTTTGGCACTTGTTGAACCTAATGTGTTAATGTTGAAAGAAATGCATTGGTTCAATGTTTCCTTTGGCATTTACAGTTTGTAGATGTTTTTTGTTATGGTGTTTCGGATACAAAAAAAATGATGTTATTCATCCAACGACAACGGTATTTTTCATTCAACATTAGTGGTTCTTACAACTCCTACTCCGTCTATTTGACCGTTGGTACAAATGACATATTTCACATCTTCAAACAAAATGCTAGTAGCGCAACAACTAATGCCAAGACGTACACCAACTTCTGCAGTCGCTTATTCTTATCTTCCATACGCTTCATCTTATCTTCCAAACGCTTCATCTTAGTCTCCATCGTGTTACACCTATTCAATAGTCCCGGAATGATTTCTTTCGACCTTGCGCACATAGGAGGGTCGAACCATGATCCAAAGAATCCACAACCACCACTCTGTAACTGTAAGAAAATAAACCAAAAATTCAGTTTCATGTAGTTTAGAAAACTAAAAAAAAACAATTGTACACTTACCGAGCCATTACGACACCCCCAAAACCTTCTCCCGGGATTTTCTTTCGTCCACGAAGTTACGAGACAACTTTCAACTCCACAACGGCAAAGTCTAGCATCCATAGAGAGAGAGAGAGAGAGAAGAAAATTTGATTTCATAAGTGTAAATAGGCTTCAACCAAACAGCCCCTTATATAGAGGGAGATGGGTGGTGTGCAACGGTCAATTTTTGAACCGTTAGTGACAATTAAGCGGCAAATGACGATTTACCCCCTGTTTAAATGAGGTTAACGTCCATCAGTGAGTGGCTGTTAACGGCCGTCACTAATTTGGTGCGCATTGTCCGAGAATTAGATACTGCAGGGGGGTTTTGTGGTAAAATAGATACTGTTGGTAGCTATCTGTCAGCGAAATGAAACTGCAAGGAGGTTTAGTGTCAAAAGTTCTTTATTTTATTTAGTATAGAAGTTAGCTAGTGCTAGATAGAGTAGATTGTTAGCCAAGATTGAAGAAAAGAAGCCCAAAGCCAAAAGGAGCCACAAGATATGGAGCAAGGAGCATTCCACGTGACTATGAAGGATGGACCAAGAGATCAAGACGCATGGAGATGTGTTTGCTTTTAGGGTTCATAGATAATTCCATTGGCTTGAAATTATCTTAGTCTAGAAAGGGCCATATCCACATCACGTTTTATTTATGCTTTGTGGTTGTTTATTTTATTGTCTTATTATTTTGTGGTTGGTGTATGGATGATGCATGCAATTAGGATAATAAGATAATTAGACAACCCGGATCTATTATTTGGAGTTGTGCACAAACTCAAATAGATAGATTAGTTGATACTGATCAACAAAACAATTAAAATTGAATTTAAAATCCCTCAAAATTAAAATATTGTTTTCTTGCCTTCTCGTTATTTAAACACTCATTATCATCATGATTTATCAAGTTCGTGCGTGCCAAAGCATGGCAACTTGGTTCATAATGATGGAATGCGATGGCACAAGCTATTAATGTGCAATTGTTTAAAAGAGAGGTTGAACACAACTAGGCTAGTAATGTGATTAAGAAACCTAGAGGCAAATTTAAATGTTGGGAGTTAATTATAATGGTTTGCTAGAGTTTGGGGGGTCTTTGTGACTTTAATCAAAAGTTTTAGTGCCTTTATGATATTAGGGGGGACCGCCGCCGTCTCTCTCTCTCCGTGCAGGTAATCTCTCTCTCTCTCTCTCTCTCTCTCTCTCTCTCTCTCTCTCTCTCTCTCTCTCTCTCTCTCTCTCTCTCTCTCTCTCTCTCTCTCTCTCTCCTCCTTCTCCGTCCGTGTCTTCTTCTTCTTCTTCTCTTTGCTGCGATTTCTTCTTCTCCTTCACATCTTGATTTCTCTTTTCTCTTGCTCTTTTGCGGTAGCCTTGTTCACCATCGACGCCCTCCGTGGGAAAACAACTTAGGATACAATAGCAATTGCACCTATAAGAGGGTGCTTGTACTCGTTAGGGAGGGGGATTATAATGAAGGCTTTATTTATGACATCCAAGACCCTAAATTCATGGCTAGCACCAACAACTAAAAAGACACTTCGGCGAATGACCTTCTTCTTGTTTTTGACATTGTTGTCTTATACTTAGAATACTTGAACGAATAAATTTGTGTTATAATCTTGACTTTGACTTAGATTATTGCGGTTGATATTTTGGACTAAGAGGTTACTCCTATGTGGAGAACACTAATATTTTATGTGAGACCCACTGTGGGAATAAATTCCTAAAAGCAACATTGTCCTTGAAAGGTGGTTGTGAATGGTCAATGAGGACCCAAGTTGCTAATTTGAATCATATGATATATGTGACATTGCTGCATCTTCGTAGAGTTGCATGATAGGATATAAAATTATCAATGGGCGATAGTAAAGGAATCACAACTAATTATTCACACCACAACTGCTGTAATACCCCGTTTTTATTAGAAGGGTAACCGCTGACTTTTCGTATAGTTTAGTTGTTAATTATAGGACGTGAGGGGAGGTAGTTGTTGTTTCAAGAGATGTATGTTGTTTAAGTTGGGGGTAAAGATTGTAATTTACAAAAACCCTATATCCTATTGAGTAAATTAGTAAAAGACAATGAAATAAACAAAACATAAAATAAAATGAAAGAAATAAAAATAGATAGAGTTTCCTCCCTTTCTCACGCCATCATCTGATGGTTTGTACCAAAAAAACAAGGAAATAAAAGAATTAAATATTGCTCTCTCTCCTCTCCTCCTTCGTCTTAAACTCTTCTTCTCCTTCTTCGACTCACAACCGGCCGCCGCCACCACACCCAGCACCACCACCACAACTGCCGTCTCTCCGGCCAAACAGAAACAGAAGAAGCAGCGGCAGTGGCCACAGGCCACGCCACGACGCCGCCGGAAAAGACGAAGGGAACGCCACCATCACAGCCACTGCTCTGTTTCTCTCCATATCTCTCTCTATCACCCTCCATCCCTCTGCTTTCCCCCTCCCTCTCGTCCAGAAAGAAGCAGCAGCAACAGTGGCTATAAGCCACGCCAGCGCCGCCGGAGACGACTGACGGAACCACCGTCACCACCCCCTATCTCTCTCTCCTGTCTCCCTCGAACAGTAGCCTCCCTCTACCTCTCTGTTTCGACCCAAGTGGAGACAAAAACAGCAGCAGCTAGCTGCTAAATCAACCCACAACCACCACCGCCGGCAGCGAACTCCATTGACGCCGGCGAAGAGCTCGAAGCCCAAGCAAACCGAAGCCACCCACCACTTCAAATCTGTTCCAGGATACTCCCAGGGAATCGAGGAGACGATAGAAGAACCCAGCCGGTGACAAGAGCGCCGGAAAAGTCGCCGACAAAAACCATCACCGGCCCACCCGACGGCAAACTCGTACCACCTCGTTTCTCTACCGATTTCCACGGTCTTTGGCTTGGGTAAGCTCTAAATCACTCCCCTGTTCATATTAGATAATCAAAATCATGTCTTGATGCACGAATCTGGGTTTAGGTTTATCAATTTCATAGTTTGTGTAAAAGGGGGTGAAAGTGTCTTTTCATAAAACTTGAGGTATAGATTGTCTTTTTCTTAAACTGTCCATAGTTATGGTAGGGGGCTGTCTTGTACTTTCGGACATGTTTTGGGCATGTGAGAACGTATGTGGGGGGGGATCTTGTTGTTGATTATACAACCTACAATTAATAATAATAATAATAATAATAATAATAATAATAATAATAATAATAATAATAATAATAATAATAATAAACATGCTTATAAACACTTTTCCTTAGCACTAGCAAAATTAGTAATTTTATATAGATAATAACACTTGTTTTCCTAATATATAATTTTTAAAACAACTTAGTATCTAATTATTTTATTCCACCATTAAAAGAAGTATATATGTGTATATCTATCCCCAACAATTAATTTTGCTAATCTAATGATTTACTTTCTATGGAGAAATTTACTTTAGAAAAGTCCAATATAATTGTTAGAATATTAAGAATAAAATTTGTGTCTCTTTATTTCCTATTATAAGAGTTTATACTTAGGAAGTTCTAAAAGTAAATATATTATTGTCTCACTATTTAAAATACAAGTGTATTATTTGTAAAATCAACTACTAATAATAGATAATTATGATTGAAAGATATGATCATTGTAAACTAGCACACTCTTGACAATTATAGTCACAAAGAAATATTTAGACGTAGTATTGGACTTTCTCACGTCGTCACTTGCATATTACGTGATAGTTAGACTCTCGATTAATCAGAAATTATAAATTTGTAGGTGACAAATTTGTAGACGAGGGCTACGTCTACCTGCAAGAGCTTACGTGCTATTTGCCGTATTATTGAGGTAAGTAAATATGTCAAGTCTAGCGAGCCGAGCTTCTTTCGTGTCGAAATGTGATTTTATAATTTGTCTCAAAATGCGTTGTATGACTTACATGATTTACTTGAGGTTGATTATATTTTGAAATAACTGTTTTGAGGGTGTCACACGAAAATAAAAATCCGTTATTAACGTAAAGTGGAAAAAGTTGTGCGGGGACCGTTATATTATTGATAGATTGTCGTGTTGACTTTAATCACTCGACCAAGTATTATTATAACCCGGTCGCGACCTGCCGGGTGTCTCCATGTACTTACCTCTCTGGCCGCAAGAAGTCTTAGGGGGGTGCCGGCACTTATGGTCATGATAGCTAGTGAAAGGATAGATCATCCCGGTACCAACAAGCTAATAATATGAGTTTATTCAAAGAAAGAGATTTATGACAAGGAAGAAGAGATAGATTGGGAATGATATTCCCCGTTTGAGATATAAGAGAAAGATTAAGATGCAAGGCAAAAGAAAGAGAATTTCATATGAGTTACATGTTGGAATAGATGCCCTAGAGGCAATCTAGTTTAGTATGAATTTATTTGTGGCTAGAAAATTCATTTATTATTTATTGGATATTTAATATAATGAATTCCTTAGATTTACAATTGTGTTGTTTATCTTAAATATCCCTAGTCCAGTATAATGATTAATGGGACAATCATCTATAGACTAGTATGGAGTTGGATTGATATGGAGATATCATGATCCAACACATAGGTGTGCATTAAGAATAATGACGCACTGGATTGACACATCTCCGAGAAGGCTACATATACGTTATGTTAAGTCACAAGTGCTTCTCGCGGTGCAATGGTATTGTCATCCTTAGACTTGAAGTCGCTAGATATTCTAGTTGTGGATTATTGTGATTTTGGTAGCGTTAAACGCTACACCGTAACTGGGTAGTTATAAAGGCGTGTACCGGATACAATAAGAAGCAAGCTTAGAGATCGTAGTGGACGTAGATAAAATTTGTCCCTCCCACATAACGGGAGCATATATCCTAGGCCACTCGAGGGATAGTGCTTATAGAATGCCTGGCCAGACTCAAATAAATCAATATGGGATATTGATGTTATTTGCACGAATAAGGCTATTCCCATGGATCGAGAAACTGTGGATTGGATATACGAGTGTGACTTGTATGTCTCGTGTCCAATCCTGATATAGATACAAAGGGATGAGACAATTACTTGTACAAGGTTGTCAAGATGACTATTCTATTAGTTGGCTAAAATGGATGTTTTGCTAGAAACCGCTACATATTAGCAAATTGTTGCTACCAACTAGATAGAACCTATGGGGTCACACGCTATAGAGAGTTGAACTAGATTTGGGAATTAATTAATTGGATTAATTAATTAGAATGATCACTTTGCAAAACCTTGCAAACTTAGTAGGGACTAATTTGCAAGGAAGGGACTAAATTGAATTCTAGTAGGACTATAATAAGTCCTTTAGGTAGTTGGCAAGGATTTGTTGGACTATATAAAGGACACTCCTTCCTTCCTTCCCACACTTATGTCATTATTGATCATAACTTGAGTGGGAGAGAACAAAAGGAGAGAGCAAGCAAGCAAAAGGAGTCGCCGCCCCCCTTTCTCGCCGCCCGTCCCCGTCGTCCCACAAGGAGGCCGAAACCTCCTTGTTTCGGTCTCTTTTTGCGTAATTCTTCTTCCTCTTCCTCTTTCCGGGCTAGCACCAAGGATTGGAAGATCTAGAATTCAACTCTAGGCGTGGATCAACTATAGAGAACTTGACACAATTCGCGTTTGAAGTCGTCAAAGGAGAACCCTAAGGTGTGTTATTGATTTCTTCCTTTACCATCGTTATGTCTCTTGACTTGTGATCCATGGTTAATTTTGTTTCCGTTGCGCATCCATGAATCAAAACCCTACATTACAATATTCATACTTTATTCCTCAAGTATTTATCGTTCATTCTCATGTATAATTCCATTTTTGAAAGATATGCTTCATAGTCTGTTTACAAGCTTTGGTGTTTACTTACTCAGTATTTGGTTGCTGACTTTAGAAAAACTGCGGTTACTGTTTCATTTCCACCGCAGGTCTAGACGAAGAAGACATGGCATAGGAAGGGGAACGCGGACTCACCTAGTAATTATTATTACTCGTAGTAACGCTGGCTCTAGACTAGTTTAACTCTTTTGTGTAATAATATTTTTAAGACAATGTTTAAGACAGTTGGGCTATGTAATGTATAAATATGGCAGTGTTTGTTCTTGATTTCCGCCATTTCATATTGAGTAGCACCCTCTCGGGCTCTCCGGTCCGGAACGGATGGTCTGGAAATCATGGGGTGTTACAGGTGGTATCAGAGTGGGCTGTCCAAAAAGGGAAATTAAAAACCTGTAGGGCAACCTTAAAATGAAACTGTGAAAAATATAATTAAAATTGGACAAGCCGATTGGGTTATGGGTAGTCTAAGTTCTGGTCTTATTGGTCCCACCCACCCACATCCTTTTTGCTACTCACGAGACACGTTATGTGCTTGACAGTACTTGGATATATTAGTTGTGTTGATCTTTATTTCCATCTGTGGGATATAATTTGCTCCCGTAATGGAGAAAAGAGTTATGTATTCTAGAAGTTTGCCTCAGAAAAGGGCAATTATACATTGAGAAAGTTTGTGAAAGCAAATATGATTATGAATTGTTAGATGATGCATGTATTGATTCTTATGTGGTAGATAATATTTAAGTGTGATACGTGTGATACATGTGTTACATGGATTGTTATGCATGCACTTTATAAGTTGATTTATGTTTACCTTTCGAGCCAATAATAGATTAAGAAATGATACAATAGGGGATAGTGTAGGAATATGACTGATAGACCACTGCGCTACTACACAAGGAGAGTCCGGCAAGAACAGATGGCAGAAAACAACAACAACAAGTTTCATGGGAAATGAAGCCCCCGTTGAACTGGAAGACTGGATCATGGAGATGGACAAGATCCTTGAGAATGTGGAATGCCCTGAGAACCGGAAGGTAAATTGTGCGGTGTTTAATCAAAAGAGCGAGGCAAATCTCTGGTGGAGGAATGCTCGAGAAACTCTCTTGGCTCATCCCAACTTCAATTGGGAATCCCTCTAGACTGCTCTCAGATCCCGCTTTTATCCTTGTCATGTGAAAATGAGCAAGCAACAAGAATTTCAGAACCTGGAGCAAGGAAATGACTCGGTAACTGAGTATTTTCGGAAATTTACAGAGCTGATGCAGTTTGCTGGCAAAACGATTCCCGATGAAGAGTCCAAAGTTTCAAAATTCATCTCTGGATTGCACGACCGGCTGCAGACGTCTCTGCTGAGCAGAACTTATCCAACCCTTCATGAAGTCTATAATAGAGCCACTGATATCTGGCGAGTTCAAGCAGTCCAAAAGGAAAGACGCGAGAAGCGCAAGCTAGAGGAAGCAGGAGGAAGTAACAAAAACTTTGCGAAAGGAAACCAGAGTATCAGGCCCAACAACAGAGGAGGTAAGCAGGGTCAGTATCGAGGCAACCATCAAGTGAATCAAGGAGGAAACTTTCCGAGGCTGCAACAAAACAACCACCAGGGGAATCGCCAGCAAAATGGGAACCATTTCAAGCACAAACCACAGTATGGAAACCAGCAACCGGCTAACCTGCAGATTGGGTATGGGAACATTGGCAACCCTCAGAACAATGGGGGTAATGGATATGGAAGGCAGCCAAACTACAACCAGGGGAATGCCAGACAGAATGGAGGCCAGAACCGCAACAAAAATGCTGGAGCTGCGGTCAACAACAATGCAGCAGGAGGAGCTGGATTTTCATCAAAGTGTTGGGTCATTCTGACCCGGTTGATTCCGACATATTTATCGTCATCATCTCCACTAGCAAGCTTCAATCTCCGCCTCTCAATCGTTTAGATTTATCTCCTCCAATTGTAAGTCTTGATCAATTAGTAATTTCGGTTCTTTATCGCGAATTTTCTGATTTATATCGTTAGTTTCATCATTCATGAAATCGTAGGATTAGTAATCAAATTTTAGGGTTTATCATGTTCATGCGTGATGGGAAAAATCCTAGTTTAGAGGAGAAGTTTGATTAAGCAATTTGGGTGGTTGGATGATCATAGTATGTGGGTAACAATCTGATTTGATGTTGGGAATCATGTTATATTAGGTTTAGTATGAATGTAAGATGAACTAGATGCTTGGGAGAAAATTTTCATGGAAATTGATAATTCCCGTATGGGTGTTTTGAGTGAAAATGGAAATTTGAAACTAGTGTAACTTTCAACTAGGAATTGAAAGTCTAGATGGTGAGACTTTGGCTTAGCGGGGGACGCGATTCATCACCTAGAAAATTAGTAATTTTTATTTCAATAATTGTAGAACTCATTTGTTAGTTAATAACACACTAGTTTGTTAAGCGCCCATGTTTGAGGCAGATTTTGAGTTGTAATAAAGTTTTATTGTTTAACTTTTAATGTAGTTTGCTTGAGATCCACTTTTAAATGTCCTTGTATCCGGGCTTTGTCTCGGGTACGGAGTGACACCCCCCGGGCCTCCGGCTTGGTCATTTTGGGGGTGTTACAGGTGGTATCAGAGCCAGGTTCCAAAAAGGGAACTAAAACCTGTAGGGAAACTTAAATGGACGCAGGACGAAGAAATTAAAATCGGTGAAGCCGTTGGGATTTGGGTAGTATTGAATATCTTCTAATATGTGTGTAAGATTTTTGAAAATAGCCTTAGGAAGCAAGTACACCCACCAACCCTCTCCTATTTAAGAGATTTAGCCAGCCCGATTAGCTAGGTATTTGAGTTTGCGGCTTTTCATTGGAGTTTGTGTTAGGTGTCTACGGTTTGGGTGATAAAAATTTGAGAGATTGTGTTCGAAGTGTATGTTGGAGTCATATTTGATAATCCTTGTTATTGTTGAGTTCTCTATAATATTAGTGCGTTTTGGGAGTCATGTCATGAAAATATTTTGAGGTATTGGGAGTATAATACTTATTTCATAAAGGAGATCGTTTCTGTTTTTCTTGCGATACATACTTTGTGGAGTTAGAGACAAGTGAATATGACGAGGAGTATGCGTATTAAGCTTCTTTGTTTTTATTAGAACTCTTTATGTATCTTGAGTTTTTTTTTGAATAAGGCTATGATGCCAAACAATACTTTGAGGAATTCTTGAGTAATTTTTTTTTGCATAGCCACTTTTGGGCTAGAGTTGAATTCTTAGCGATTTGCTTTAAGGATGAGGGATAATGCTCATGTTTTGAAGAGCCATTTCAAGAGTTTAATAAATTATGTTTTATTGATTTGGAGTATGATTTGATAAATTAAGATTGTCTTGTGTTTGTTATCATTGATTAAGTGCATAGAAAGCATTCATGGAGTTAGAACGCGAGAACTTTGATTTTTTGTGGTACTTGAATCTGCGCAGCAGTTGGAATTTTGCGTAGCAGACATGTTTATATGTTGAGTTATGTTTCCCTGAATTGTTCCCCGAAAGTAGACACACCCAGGTATCTTCCATAAAATATTTAGCCCAATGTGAGTTCTGGAGACTTAGATATGAATTTTCAAAGTTCATTATGCAGTAGCAGGATTGCAAAGTGACTAGCTGTAGAATTTTTGATGTTTACCTATCTTCCAGACCTTTTTTTGTTCTCAAATTTTTATGGAAGTTAGTAGACACATATGGCTAATTCTGGGTGAAAGCGTAGCCCGTTTTGAGGAGTTTAAAGTCAACTTAAGACCTTTCAAAGTCAAAGTTTCTGTTCTGGTGGTCTGTGACAGTAGCTGTAGTATTCTCTTCACAGCTGGAGTTCTACAATTTATTTTGAGTAGATTCTTCTTGATTAAGAAAGTAGACTCAGAGAGGTTGTTGCACACCAAAATTCATAATTTTTTCTTGTCCGATTAATTATTTTTCCAATTTTTGAAGAAGCATGAAGAACTGAGACGTGATCAGCGTATGTGTAAAGGCATGCGTAACTGATTAGATGATGATCAATATGTGACATTACATGCCTAATTGCGCGTTGCATTCCATGTATTCATGTTTACTTGTATCTCATGATATTTTATGAATATTACAATAGGCTATAGTGTAGGACAATAGACCACCTCCATACAACACTAGAAGGAATTTCCTTGTTAAACAGTGAAGGTAGGAATTTCATGTCGAACGGACCAAGGAGGGACCAAAATAATTTCTCGTACGAGGTAATAAAATTGGAGCAAAGGTTATACGAGCGGGCGAATAGGATAAATGACCTCATCGCGAGGAATTGTGAAGTACCGCGTGCTATGTCGGTTACGAGTTTTGCAACAAAGTTAGAGTAAGGAAGAAAAAGGTGTACTGATATTATGTTCAAGAAGAAGGTGAGAAGAGAAATGTGTTTGAGAGATATTGACATAGAAGAATCTTTTGAAAAATTTGTGTTAGAGAAATTTGTAATAGCACCGAAAGGAGTTGTGAAGGCTTCGGTGACATCACTAGAGATAAAGTAGTTAAAAGAGAACTGAAAATCGAGTTTTCGGAGGTGGGATCAGCTATGTGAGATTTAGGTGCTTCTTAGCTAGTTTTATATAGTTTAGACTATTGAGAAATATGGGTGTTTATGTGAAACCCTATTGTTTTAGAGTTGACTACTTTGAAGATTTCGGAATATTATTTTGCTATGGAGGTAGTTTGAGAGTTTTAATATGGTGGGAAATACTAAAGTATTGACATAATACACAGAGTTCTACAAATCATTGGTATACCTGGGGAGATTATTTTGTTTTATTGACGGCGGTTTGTTACAAACATCTCATTTAGAGTCTTGTTTTCAGGGATATAGTATTGAGCATTTCACCATTCATGTTGATTTCGATTTGGGTTTCAGGGTTTCATTATTGAAGAACCTGTTTTAGGATATTAATACGTTACTTAAGAGTTTAATCTCCAACATTGTGTTGTCTCTTATAAATGTCGCAGAGTTTTGGGAACTCTTGGGAAAATTATTAGTTGGTAACTGTTAAGTGTGTAATTGATTGGAAGTCAGCTCTAGAATACCCTCGTGGCAGAATAATCTTTATATTTGTTGTATAATAAGAGTATTCTTTGACTCTTCTAGATATGGCCTTCAACCTAGTGAATCCAACAGCGGAAGATTTTCAGCTGAGCCACCCAACAAAAACGCCTTCTTGGAGGGGATGTCAATTTGGGAATTTATCGGAGAAGTCTTGGATAGGTGTGAGCATTGGGCTTACAATTTTGTTGGAGGATGGGTATTCAGAAACATACTAGTTCAGAGTCATTGCATTGTGGAGTCTCTACCTAATGAGCAACTTGGATTTCGATAAAGAGACAATATAATGATTTGGTCGATAAGGAAGGAGGGTACCTTCCTAATCAAAAATATTTTCATCAAGGTTAGTGGATGATAACGCCGCACTTCATGAAGTGTACCTTGTTTTTAGTTCACAAGCCTTGGGAGGAGCCTGTGGAGGACCCAGGAGAAGTAATAGACTAAAGAGCTAGCATGGACGATAGCGGCCTCCCGCCCACCCTCGCCTAGGAAGTGTTTTGGAGAATCGTGTCTTTTGATTTTCTTTGAACATTATAATTCATTTTAGAACATACTTTGAATTTGTAAGGATAATGAGATTTTTGGATTCTAGTTGGAATAGTCCATTAAAGAATATTGGATTCTAGTCATGTCTTATGGTTACATAGTTTTGATGGATCACGTTAATTTACTAGTGCTTGTGTCTCTTCTTACCTTGTCTATATTTTGTGAAGGTTATATTTATCTTATTTCTCTCCTTTTTCTCCTGTATATGACATTATAAGAGTAAAGGAAAAAGGGGATTACACATCTGAAACTGAAGTTTGAGGATCAATGGATAAGTTTTGCTTGTTATATCTCATACTATTTGATTGGCGAAAGACGATATTTTGGGTCATTAGGATGTTAATGTTTACATTAGAGGTACATGTTTGGAGCTTTGTTACTTATCTATCATTTGAGGAACTGGATGTTTTCTCTTTAATGGTTCGTCCTTGGTATTATGAAAGTTGTTGGGTTGTATCACCTTTATTGTATGAAGCGTAATATAGTTCATTTACTAGTTTATTCACAATCTGACTAAGAGTATGGATGGTCGGCCTTGGGAGATCTTAAGAACTTATTCCTCGTGACAAACAGTTTATGATGTTGTAGCAGTTATCATTTGAGTTATTGATTTAGGTTTTGAGTCGCTCTCTATTACGTTGGTACAACAATCAAGACAAGTTTTTGGTGTAATCTAACTTGGTATGGTATAGTCTCATGTTTGGGGTAGCTAACATATATTGTCAACTGATGCGTATGATCGGAGTCTTGTCGTCAAATCGTTATTTGGATTATTGGCTGGTTATTCACATATAAGATACTTTTGGAGTCCTATGCTTCTATTGGATTTCTGGGAATGCCAAGTCGTATTGAAATTAAGGTTTACATCAGACCTTCCATGAGACATCTTACCCGACTCCACCAAAAACATGTGGAACGAGCCCTCGTGGTTCGAATTCGAGTGTTTGTTTGATTTACGAGATGTATGGGAGTTCAAGACTTTTGCAGACCAAGAATAGTGACCCATACTATGTAGTCCCAGTTCCTGAGATCTCGTGAATGCTCAATTCTTTTCCGAATAGACCTTTTTTTGGAGATATCAAGTGGGGGTATTGGGGTCCATTGGTTGAACTTCGTGGGGCCCGTTGATAACTCTGTTTTCGGAGTTATTTTATTGCTTATTTTGCTACATGTTGTGTGCTCATAATGGATAATGTTGCGTCTTTTCGAGTAAATCATGTGTATATTTGAGAAAATGAGTTCGTATGCAAAAATGTGAAGTTCGGGCGTTTCTTGCATTGTTTTATGCGCTATTTATCTTGTTTTGTCACATTTGATCTTCGCGGGGTGTTCGTGTTGTGATTTTCAGGGCCGGAGCACGCGGGAAGCAAGTGGATAGAGGAAACGAACTTCGGAAGTAAGGCGCGCTCGAGATTTGGGAAGGAAAGCGAAAGTTGATGGATCAAGTGCTAAAGAGGCTCAAGGAAAGATGATACGAGTATTGAGGCATGAGGAGAGCTCAAAATGGAGGATTGAATGAAGCAACGATGCCCGGGAAGTGATTCGGAAGCAAGAGGAACAAGTGGGAAGAAAATAGAGAAATTTGGTTAAGTAACTAGGTCGCACGGCCTAATAGTAGGTCGCAGGACCTAGTTGGGGATTTCAGCAAGTTTTAGTAGGTCGCACGACCTGTTCTGGACAGCACAGTAGATCGCACGACCTACTTAACTAGGTCACACGACCTAGTTCGGGCAAATTTTTTTTGTAACTTTCTGGGGTTGCTTTGTAATTACTCCTAACTTGTTCTAAACATTGGGAGAATATATTAGACTTGGTTAGGGCATGTTTTTGGGGATTATCACGTACTTTATCACGTTGAAGAGAGCTTGGAGCTTAGGGAGACGATCAAGGAAGCTTGGAATCATTCGTTTGACCTCTAAAACTCCGTTTCTTCTCTATTTTTGTTATTTGATCACGAAACTTTGTACGTGAATCATGTTTTTGAGTAGCTAAACACTTTTCTCAGGGTATCTCGTAGGGAGCTAGGGTTTGATCACGATATTTGTGATTTATGGATTTGATTTCATGCCTTTGGCTTAATTGATGAACTTTTTATCTAGCTATGTGTATTTTATGTGTTTAATCCATCTTTGTTATCAATAGACGTATTGATAGGATAGAGCTAGGTTATGAATGTTAGAGACATCGATATTCATTTCCCGGAAAATTGAAATACACACTAGCCGTATCTAGGGTTGAGAAATCTTGCTAGTTAGCTAGAACAAAGAGTAGACGAATTCTCGTAATGCGTGTTTAAACTCATTTAGGCTAGAGAAATCAGTTGTAATAGTTTAAGCATAGGAGTTGGTTGAGACATCTTCAACGGAATTGTGCTCGTTTAGCTAGATAAATGTTAATCGTGTTAACAAAACATATATCGTGTGAAATACCTAGTGACCCGTAGAGATATCCTAACTTTTCCAAACTTTGAGAAATTTTATAATCGTTCATCTTTATTAATCGTGAAGCAATTCAATTGATTAATTGAGACACTCGTTTTTAATTTTATTAGGATCAATAGAACAAAACAACTGCGCTTTGCCCACACAAAGAACAAATTTAATAACTAATTTACGACGAAGTCTCTTGGGTTCGACAACCCGGATTTCCGGAATTTATTACTACACACGACAGTTGTACACTTGCAGTTGGGGCGTGTCACCCATATGTGAAGTACATGTACCATGTTAAGTTGTTAGTCAACCTAGATGACATGTTTAAGTGACAGCTTGCAGACATTATCAAGTGGGAAGAGAATGTAGGCTCCCTATTTGTCGCCTAGGACCGGGAGTCGTGGCTAGTGTCAATCAATTTAGAACCTTCATTTAGTTATGAGGAACACCCTGTTAAGATTCTAGACACAAAACAAGGGAAACCCGCAACAAGAGTGTCAAGCTTGTAAAGGTATTATGGACAAATCACCTCACTGAAGAGGCAACTTGGGAAGCGGACGATGATATGAGAAATAATTAACCTCGTCCTTTTTGACGAGGTATTTTGAGTTCCGAGGACGTCACTCCTCTAAGGGGGAGAGGATGTAATCCTTCGGTTTTTAATACAGTACTCCTTATGGTATATTGCATATCATTCATGACCTTAGGTTGCATTAAGTAGTTGTACCCTTGAGTGGGGATTCATACCTTACTGGTTGTTGAGGATTTGGTTTAAGTTTCGAGGACGAAGCTCTCTTTAAGAGGGGAAGGATGAAATACCCCGTTTTGTGACTATGGGTATTTTGTGATATTATTATATGTGTTGGGCGTCAAATTTAAGTGTTGGGAGTTAATTATAAATGTTTGCTAGCATTTGAGAGTCTTTGTGACTTTTATCTTAAGTTTTAGTGCCTTTTAATTAATTGGGGGGAGGTGTTTGTATTTTTACCTAAACTAGGGGTGTGAAAGTGTCTTTTATGTCAGATTGATATCATATTTTGACTCAAAAATCTTAACTAACGTGAGTTTCAAATTCTTTCAAAATTCATCATCATCATCATCATCTCAATCCCCCTCTATCTCTCACGATTTATCTCTCTTCTTCTTCTTCTTCTTCTTCTTCTTCTTCTTCTTCTTCTTCTTCTTCTTCTTCTTCTTCTTCTTCTTCTCTTTTCTTCTTTGATTTTCATCAAAGTGTTGGGTCGTTCTGACCCGGTTGATTCCGACATATTTATCGTCATCATCTCCGCTAGCAAGCTTCAATCTCCGCCTCTCAATCGTTTCGATTTATCTCCTCCAATTGTAAGTCTTGATCAATTAGTAATTTCGGTTCTTTATCGTGAATTTTCAGATTTATATCGCTAGTTTCATCATTCATGAAATCGTAGGATTAGTAATCAAGTTTTAGGGTTTATCATGTTCATGCGTGATGGGAAAAAACCCTAGTTTATAGGAGAAGTTTGATTAAGCAATTTGGGTGATTGGATGATCATAGTATGTGGGTAACAATCTGATTTGATGTTGGGAATCATGTTATATTAGCTTTAGTATGAATGTAAGATGAACTAGATGCTTGGGAGAAAATTTTCATGGAAATTGATAATTCCCGTATGGGTGTTTTGAGTGAAATTGGAAACTTGAAACTAGTGTAACTTTTGATTCAGGAATTGAAATTAAGATCCGTTTGAGGCTAAACTTATTATTTCGAATGTTTTGAATCTAATGAAACTGTTTTTGAGCCATGATCTGTTCTGTAAACTGGAGTAATAGATTGGTGGAGTTATGATAGGTTATGTATGATTTAGGTTAGAGGATTTTGAAGTAAGGTTTTGAGTTTTGTTTGAAGTATGAATTAAGTGGGATGTTAGGTTGGTGTTAGAAACCTAAACCATTGACTATCATATGCATGTAGCTAGTATAGCAAGTGGATTGCTAGAATATTGTGTTTATTTGGAATATTGTTACGTGTAGGTGACGAGCTCGTCGACGACGAGTACGTAGAGTACTTTGATTGATTCCTATAGTTGGATTTCCTTTGAGGTAAGTGAACATGCCAAGCCTAGTGTGCTTAACTCCTTCGTGTCAAATGATTTCTTCCTACATGTTTCAAAATGAATTTACATGTTATGTGCTTATGTGTCATTTAAACATCTGATTTTACTCGTAAATGCTTTTCTTGAAATAACACAATAAGTTAACAATTCATGATAACGTAAAGTGTAAGAGTTGAGCGGGGTTATCTCATGGTTACTATTGAGCTTGGTTGGGTTATACCCGGCCAATTAGTTTTATTTAATCCGGTTGCAAGGCCTCGGATCGCTCCTTGTACTCACCCTTCTGGCCGCAAGAAGTCTGTAAGGGGGTGTCGACACTTAAGGGCCTGGATGCTTGCGAAGTGATTGGTTCTTCCCCGTATCAATTAATTGTAAATGTGGATTTTTGGATTTTATGATTATTAATGGGAAAAGGATGAGAGTGAGATCTTGAAACCTCCTAACTTGGATAATGAACTCGAACTTTGTGAACTATAACGATCTTGAAATCTCCCTTGTTTTCTTGTAAGAGTCAAACGTTACTTCCGTTGTGTTTTATTTAAACCACTATGCTACAACTGTTTTGAAAACTTGTCTCTTCATCATTTTACATGCTTGGGTGTTTGCTTTCCAGTATTTATTGCTGAATTTGTACTGTGGTGTTTCCTTTTCTTTTCCTGCACCACAGGTCTAGATGGTGAGACTTTGGCTTAGCGGGGGACGCGATTCATCACCCAGAAAATTTGTAATTTTTATTTCAATAATTGTAGAACTCATTTGTTAGTTAATAACACACTAGTTTGTTAAGCGCCCATGTTTGAGGCAGCTTTTGAGTTGTAATAAAGTTTTATTGTTTAACTTTTAATGTAGTTTGCTTGAGATCCACTTTTAAATGTCCTTGTATCCGGGCTTTGTCTCGGGTACGGAGTGACACCCCCCGGGCCTCCGGCTTGGTCATTTTGGGGGTGTTACATCCTATCTCGAAGGCACCGTATCGGATGGCACCAGCAGAATTAAAGGAGCTCAAGGATCAACTGCAAGAACTCCTACAGAAAGGGTACATACGACCAAGTGTGTCACCCTGGGGAGCACCAGTGCTTTTCCTAAAGAAGAAAGATAGGAGCCTGAGGCTATGCATCGGTTATCGAGAATTAAACAGCGTGACCATCAAGAACAAGTATCCTCTACCCCGGTTTGACGATCTGTTCGTTCAACTACAAGGGGCCAGTGTTTTCTCCAGGATCGATCTGAGGTCAGGGTATCATCAGCTTCGGGTAGCCGAAAAGGATATTCCGAAGACTGCATTCAGAACCAGATATGGCCATTATGAGATCACAGTGATGCCATTTGGTCTGGCCAATGCACCTGCAGTGTTTATGGATCTGATGAACCGGGTGATGAGGCCATTTCCGGATCGATTCGTAGTGATCTTTATCGATTACATCCTTGTGTACTCGAGGAGCGAGGAGGATCACGAGGAACATCGGAGAGAGGTGCTGCAGACTCTGAGACAAGAACAATTGTATGACAAGCTGTCTAAATGCAAGTTCTGGTTGGATCGTGTTCCATTCTTGGGTCACATTATTTCAAAGGAGGGGATATCAGTGGATCTAGGAAAGATCTCAGCAGTTAAGGACTGGCCAACACCGAAGAACGTGTCTGAAATAAGAAGTTTCCTTGGCTTAGCAGGTTACTATCGGCGCTTTATGAAACTTCTCCAAGATTGCTAGACCACTGACTGCGCTAACAAAGAAAGAAGTAAAGTATCAGTGGGACAACAGTTGTGAAGAAGCATTTCATACTCTAAAGGAGAAGCTGACTACGACACCAGTGTTAGCTCTACCTAACAACTCTGGCGAGTTTGAAGTATATAGTGATGCATCAAAGAAAGGGCTAGGGTGCGTGCTTATGCAATAAATAAGAGTAATTGCCTACGCCTAAAGACAGTTGAAACCCTACGAGGAGAATTATGTCACGCATGATTTGGAGTTGGCAGCAATAGTGTTCACACTGAAGATATGGAGACATCATCTGTACGGGGTTGTTTGCAAGCTCTATACGGACCATAGAAGCCTCAAGTATATCTTCACACAGAAGGAGCTGAACAACAGACAACGAAGATGGCTAGAGATTATCAAGGACTATGACTTGCGTATTCAGTACCACGAAGGAAAGGCAGAAGTGGTCGCCGATGCGTTAAGTCGGAAATCGAGCCATGCGGTGAATACCATGTTAGCCTTGCCAAGTTGGCTGTGCCACGAGTTCGAGAAGCTCGAAATTGAAGTGGTAGAACAAGGAACAGTGCAGGGCCTACTTGGAAGCATGACAGTTGTGCCAGACTTCATCGAGGAAATAAGAAGTAATCAAGCTGGAGACGTGAAACTCGAAAGGATCAGGAAGAAGGTTGCAGCAGGAGAAGCCAAAGACTTCAAGATTCACGAGGATGGAAGTATTCGCTACAAGGACAGGTGGTGTGTACCGCAAAAATGCGCAGAAACCAAAGAAAAGCTGATGCGCGAGGCGCACAGCACGCCTTATTCTGTCCATCCTGGAGGCGACAAACTCTACAAGGACCTGAAGAAGACCTTTTGGTGGCCCAACATGAAGAAGGAGGTAGCTGAGTTTGCAGCACGATGCTTAACCTGTCAGAAGGTGAAGTTCGAGCACAAGAGAATGGGAGGCTTAGTTCAGCCATTGGACGTCCCAGTATGGAAGTGGGATTCCATCTCAATGGATTTCGTAACTGCTTTGCCGACGTCGAAGAATGGACTCAATCAGATATGGGTAGTGGTTGACCCATTGACCAAGATAGCAAGGTTCATTCCAATGAAGGACATGTGGAGCACGGAGCAAAGAGCTGATGCGTATATCAAGAACATAGTGAGGTACCATGGGGTTCCAAGTTCAATAATCTCAGACAGGGACCCTAACTTCCTCTCACATTTCTGGAAGGATCTTCAAGAAGCGTTTGGAACTCAACTGAGATTCAGTACAGCGTTCCACCCAGCTACGGATGGACAAAAAGAAAGGACCATTCAAACATTAGAGGACATGCTAAGGGCTTGTGTAATGGATTTCCAAGGGTCATGGATTGACAAGTCACCACAAATAGAATTCTCGTACAACAACAGCTACCACGCCAGCATAGGCATGGCACCCCATGAAGCATTGTATGGGAGGAAGTGCCGAACGCCTCTATGTTGGAGTGACATCAGTGAGACAGTGGTGATAGGCCCACAAATGATCGAAGAAATGACATATCAATTGCGACTCATCCATTAACGAATGAAGGCAGCACAAGACAGACAAAAATCCTACGCAGATCAGAATAGGAGACCATTAGAATTTCAAGTGGGTGAAAAGGCGTTTCTTAAGGTTTCGCCTACCAAGGGAGTAACAAGATTCAATCAGAAAGGGAAACTCAGCCCAAAATTTATCGGACCCTATGACATTCTGGAGAGAATTGGAGAAGTTTCATACCGTCTAAACCTACATTCTAATCTGGGACGTGTACACAATGTCTTTCACGTATCACAGCTAAAGAAGTATGTACCTAATTCATCCCACATGCTGGATCCCGAACCAATTGAGTTAGACTCATCTTTGACATATGAAGAGCATCCTGTGAAGATCCTCGTTACCAAGACTAGGGACACGCGTACCAAGAGCGTTAAGCTAGTGAAAGTCCTATGGACGAACCATTAGACAGAAGAAGCTACCTGGGAAGCAGAGGACGACATGAGAAATAAGTACCCACACCTCTTTGACGAGGAAAACTGAGTTCCGAGGACGGCACTCCTCTAAGGGGGAGAAGACTGTAACCCTTTAGTTTTCATGACCCTAATCCTTGTACCGCTTCCCCGCCCCATGTATCGAACTAGATATTAATAAACTTATCGTATTATCCTGTGTATTGACTATCACAATATATATAGAAAATCTTATGATGACATTTCGCGGATGTGGTTTAAGCTTCGGGGAGGAAGCTCTCTTTAAGGGGAGAAGGATGTAATACCCCATTTTTATTAGAAGGGTAATTGATGACTTTTCGTATAGTTTAGTTGTTAATTACAGGACGTGAGGGGAGGTAGTTGTTGTTTCAAGAGGTGTATGTTGTTTAAGTTGGGGGTAAAGATTGTAATTTACAAAAGCTCTATATCCTATTGAGTAAATTAGTAAAAGACAATTAAATAAACAAAACATAAAATAAAACGAAAAAAATAAAAATAGAGAGAGTTTCCTCCCTTTCTCACGCCATCATCTGATGGTTTGTACCAAAAAAACAAGGAAAGAAAAGAATTAAATATTGCTCTCTCTCCTCTCCTCCTTCTTCTTAAACTCTTTTTCTCCTTCTTCGGCTCACAACCGGCCGCCACCACCGCCACCACCACACCCAGCACCACCACCACAACTGCCGTCTCTCCCTCCCCCTGTTCTCTCCGGCCAAACAGACACAGAAGAAGCAGCAGCAGTGGCCGTAGGCCACGCCACGACCGCCGCTGGAGAAGACGACGGGAACGCCACCATCACCACCACTGCTCTGTTTCTCTCCATATCTCTCTCTATCACCCTCCATCCCTCTGCTTTCCCCCTCCCTCTCGTCCAAAAAGAAGCAGCAGCAGCAGCAACAATGGCTATAAGCCACGCCACCGCCGCAGGAGACGACCGACGGAACCACCGTCACCACCCCCTATCTCTCTCTCCTGTCTCCCTCGACCAGTAGCCTCCCTCTACCTCTCTGTTTCGACCCAAGTGGAGACAAAAACAGCAGCAACAAGCTGCTGAATCAACCCACAACCACCACCGCCGGCGGCCAACTCCATTGACGCCGGCGAAGAGCTCGAAGCCCAAGCAAACCGAAGCCACCCACCACTTCAAATCTGTTCCAGGAGACTCCCAAGGAATCGAGGAGACGATAGATGAACCCAGCCGGTGACAAGAGCGCCAGAAAAGTCGCCGACGAAAACCATCGCCGGCCCACCCGACGGCAAACTCGTACCACCTCGTTTCTCGACCGATTTCCACGGTTTTTGGCTTGGGTAAGCTCTAAATCACTCCCCAGTTCATATTAGATAATCAAAATCATGTCTTGATGCAGGAATCCGGGATTAGGTTGATCAATTTCATAGTTTGTGTAAAAGGGGGTGAAAGTGTCTTTTCATTAAACTTGAGGTATAGATTGTCTTTTTCTTAAACTGTCCATAGTTATGGTAGGGGGCTGTCTTGTACTTTCTTAAAGTTTAAAGACATGTTTTGGGCATGTGAGAACGTAGGGGGGGGGGAATCTTGTTGTTGATTATACAATCTGCAATTATTCATAATAATAAATTGTAGTTATATGAAGCTTTAACAAAACGAAGTGGTTTGGGTGTTGTATTTTGAAGGAGAATAATTGCTATGAATAAAAGAGCTAGTTACATTTTTAAATTGACAAGATGAGAATAGATTGTGGTTTCTAACTAGTTAGATTTGGTATGCTTATAAGATGAATATTTATTCTAATAACAAAAGTTGATAATTATAAATTGTTTCTACTAGTAAATATAGGTATATATAGAAATAATTGTGAAATATTAAGAAATAATTTCTCTAAGTTGAAACTGAATTCTTTTTCAATAAGAATAATAATCTTTTCCCTTATTTGATAATCTTACAAGACTCATTACTTGAAGAAAATAATAATAATAATAATAATAATAATAATAATAATAATAATAATAATAATAATAATAATAATAATAATAATAATAATAATATACAGGCTTATAAACACTTTTCGTTAGCACTAGCAAAATTATTAATTTTATATAGATAATAACACTTGTTTTCCTAATAAATAATTTTTAAAACAACTTGGTATCTAATTATTTTATTCCACCATTAAAAGAAGTATATATGTGTATATCTATCCCCAACAATTAATTTTGCTAATCTAATGATTTACTTTCTATGGAGAAATTTACTTTAGAAAAGTCCAATATAATTGTTAGAATATTAAGAATAAAATTTGTGTCTCTTTATTTCCAATTACAAGAGTTTATACTTAGGAAGTTCTAAAAGTAAATATAATATTTTCTCACTATGTAAAATACAAGTGTATTACTTGTAAAATCAAGTGTTAATAATAGATAATTATGATTGAAAGATATGATTATTGCAAACTAGCACACTCTTGACAATTATAGTCACAAAGAAAGATTAAGACGTAGTATTGGACTTTCTCACGTCGTCACTTGCATATTACGTGATAGTTAGACTCTCGATTAATTAGAAATTATAAATTTGTAGGTGACAAATTTGTAGACGAGGGCTACGTCTACCTGTAAGAGCTTACGTGCTATTTGTCGTATTATTGAGGTAAGTAAATATGCCAAGTCTAGCGTGCCGAGCTTCTATCGTGTCGAAATGTGACTTTATAATTTGTCTCAAAATGCGTTGTATGACTTACATGCTTTACTTGAGGTTGATTATATTTTGAAATAACTGTTTTGAGGGTGTCACACGAAAATAAAAATCCGTTATTAACGTAAAGTGGAAAAAGTTGTGCGGGGACCGTTATATTATTGATAGATTGTCGTGTTGACTTTAGTCACTCGACCAAGTATTATTGTAACCCGGTCGCGACCTACCGGGTGTCTCCATGTACTTACCTCTCTGGCCGCAAGAAGTCTTAGGGGGGTGCCGGCACTTATTGTAACACTCCGCTGTTCCGGCTCGGTAGAGACCGGGAGAGTGCTACTCGAATAGCGGAAGTCGAGAACATTACATCCCATAAAAGTTAAATAACAAGTTATTAAATTATCGTATTTAGGCTACAATACATGCTACAACATTAATATACTGATTTTAAACTAGTGTTCTCATCGTAAAGTGATGATGTGTAACAATCTACGTGTGTCTCGAATCCCACTACTCCAAAATCCCAGCTCCTAGACCTGCGGGGGAATGAAACAAAGACCGCAGTTTTTCGAAAGTCAGCAAGAAATGCTGAGTGAGTTACACCTTAGCATGTAAAAACAGGAAGGCTACGAAAGGTTGTAAGGTCACGTGTTAAATATCAAAAATTGACACGAAGGAAGCTCGGCAAGCTAGCCTAGGCATGTGACTCACAAGTATATTTTGAGACAGAAAATATAAATCACATTTTGACACGAATCGAGCTAGGCAATCAAGGCTAAGCATATAACTCACCTCAAGTTGAAACCACAATTAGCTCGAAGTTGTCCTCACTGGAAGTCAACGTAGCCTACGTCAACAAATTCGTCGCCTACAATTTATCAATCATCTAGTCAAAATGGTAGTACATCTAAACAAATAATGCACTACTTCAATATGAATTCTCGGCTAGGATGAACTACTAAATTAAATTATCCCGATTCCCCCAATCAAACTCGTCTTAAGTCTTATACTTATAAATATACATAAAGGAGTATTTTAGGATTAAATACGTGAGACAATATTCACAAATATTTACGTAAGCAAATAATACTTGAAGACTAATTCACTGTTTTAATATTACTAAGTATTAACCTCATCAATAAAAACTCTAAAGTGGTATTTTAGCTAAATAAATAGTCTACAATTTATAACTAATTCCTTTTATTTTAAGAAAATAATATTTCACTTTAACAATTTTACTTGTTGGCAAAAAAAAATTAAATTCTAATAATTATTTAAAAATTTACTATAAAATCAAAGTGACATTTAGTTAATAATGAAAACATAATTCTTTATTGATTACAAACAAAAGTGAAATTCTTATGTTTCAAGAAATCGATTGTAATATTTAATAATAACTAATTTCTAATTTAGCTTCTTATTTTTATTACACCCATATTTATATATATATATATATATATATATATATATATATACACACGATCATATTTTAAGAAATCTAACTTATAGATATTGTATTGTAACTTAATATCAACTACTAGTATTTTTTTGTAAAGATGTTATATTTTAGTTTATATTACAAAAGAAATTATTTAGTGTTTAACTTTAATTAGTAAACAAAATTAGACAAAACTTGGTTATATAATTAAATTTAGATTATGTATCGTTCATATAGCTATCCCAAGGTTAGTTGAAACTACAACTTGTTACCCCCTTAACAGTTTCTGCATAAGTCATAACCTACCCTAAAGTTTCTGAAAATAACAAAAAGTACCCTCCTTCATCATCTTCCTCATGAATCAACACCCAAATCACCAATCGGATTATTCTTTGTTACCCATTCGATTTCAATAATATAAAACTCAAATTCAAGTTAAAATAATGTGATTCATGACAAAAATCATCAAAATCGGATACCGAATGGGGAAGAAATCGATCGTCGAAGTTTTGCCGGAAAATCGCCGGAAACGATGGTGCTCCGGCGACTGGGGTGGCTGTTTCTGGCTACCTGGAGTCCGGTCGAGCTTCTAGGGTGGTGGGGGAGCTTCTGCAAGTGGCGGAGAGCGAAGGAGGAAGCGTAGCTGGTCGGGTCGGGTCACGGGTCGCTGGTTTCGGCAGTGGCTTCGGCCACTGTTGCCGTTGCCGTCGCCGCTGCTGGCGCTGCTGGCTCTGGCTCCGTCGAGAACAGAGGGGAGGGATAGATAGAGAAGAAGGCGGAGAGAGAGGCAATTGGTGGTGGCGGCGTTGGTCTCATCTGTCGGGGAAGGCAGAGGCTTCACCGCCGCCGCCGCTGCTGCTGCTGTTGATGTTCGCCGGACAGAACACAGAGGAAGAGAGGGGCAGAGAGATAGGGTGAGAGGAGGAGAGAGAGGGTGGTGGCTGCGTTGTTGGGTGTGGTGGGGGTTGTTCCCGAAGAAGGAGGAGAAGAGAAGAAATAGGGAGAGGGAGAGGGATGTACGGGGAGAGAGAGAGAGGGGGAGAGTTGGGGAGTTGTGTTGCAGTAGAAACTTAGGGGTTTGTGAAAAACAATTTTCTTTTATATCATTATTTAATTTACTTTTATCATTTTACCAATTAGGTTTTATTGTTTTTGTCAAATACACTATTACCCCAACTAATAACCAATTAGTGTCATCTAAAATTACAAACACCTCCCCACACGACTTGTAGTTTGAAAATAACCGCTTAAATTTACGAAAAAACCATTAATTTACCCTATAATAAAAACGGGGTATTACATCCTTCCCCCCTTAAAGAGAGCTTCGTCCTCGAAGCTTGCATGAGAAACTAAGGTCTCGGGTCTTAGAGTCACCACTAATACTATAACACGTAGCAAGTTATCACTACAAATAAAATACATGTCATGCCCCGAGGGTCCAGAGGTACGGTACATAGGATCGTCACCCTAGTCCGCCCTCGTTTCCTCGGGTAGGTACGGTACATGGGATCGTCACCCCAGTCCGACCTTGATTCTAGCAGCAAACACTTGAGCAAGTAGCAAACATTAAGTTGCACACAAAGCAAGTATCAACACATACTCTCCACATATTCAGGTCCTTAGCACAAGGAGCACTTCACAAGCCGAAAATAGAGAATATCAATCATCCATATAACATATATCTCGTCGAGGTATACTAAGAAGAATCATCGGGTAGAGAAGACAACCATATCTCTAAAACAGCACTAGGGCCCCAACACGGAACAGGGTAATCTCGGGTAGTGCGTAGCAACTTACCATTCATGAGTCTATAAGGATCACACCCCAAATACCAGGCTTTCCGTATTTTATCTTTCCCTATGTTCATTTTAGGTTATCCTACAAGTTTTAAATTCCCTTTTTGGAACGAACTGCTCTGATACCACCTGTAACACTCCGCTGTTCCGGCTCGGTAGAGACCGGGAGAGTGCTACTCGAATAGCGGAAGTCGAGAACATTACATCCCATAAAAGTTAAATAACAAGTTATTACATTATCGTATTTAGGCTACAATACATGCTACAACATTAATATACTGATTTTAAACTAGTGTTCTCATCGTAAAGTGATGATGTGTAACAATCTACGTGTGTCTCGAATCCCACTACTCCAAAATCCCAGCTCCTAGACCTGCGGGGGAATGAAACAAAGACCGCAGTTTTTCGAAAGTCAGCAAGAAATGCTGAGTGAGTTACACCTTAGCATGTAAAAACAGGAAGGCTACGAAAGGCTGTAAGGTCACGTGTTAAATAAACAAGAGTAACGGAGTATAAGTAAAACGTTATCAGAGTGCCCAACAGTAAAAACAACAATGTTAAATAATGAAACAAAACCACAATAGAATCCAATAATCCAACTGTTATGCACAGTAGCCGTATATAATAATGTCGACAGGGAAGTAAACATGCCAACGAAGGGCCTCCAAGTAATAATGCCAGCAAAGACGTTGAGTTATCAATTAACAAGTATCGATTGGTTTTCCCACAAAAAATCCGTTTACCACGATGTCTCAATAACATTTATGATACGTCAAAAGTTTCCCGATTAATTCTTTCAGATGTGGTATGACTTTCGTAACACGACTTACAAATAACTATTTACAAATATAGTAATCATATTATTATTGATCTCACAGTACCCGGGTAGACCAGTGACCACAATCAGACATACTAGACCTTAAGTGTTGCAACACCCTCCTAAGAGCGTCCATCCAAGGAGTGGTATCTAGAAGCCGGACCCTAGCCAACAAGGCAAAGTGTCGGGGCACACGAAGTCCCGCATTTTAGGGACCTGAGCCCAAGGGGTCGAAACCTGAAATAAGTAACATAATTGGTTCCGGTACATACGCATCGTTTTACTTTACTCCGGGGATCGAACCCGAATATATCTTTAGGGACTAAGCCCATGGAATCATCACAAAATGTAAGTAATTTCGGGGATCGAACCCGATTATCTCTTTAGGGACTAAGCCCAGGGAATCATCACCCAATACATGAAGGAAACTCCCGAATCGGTGTTCCCGACCGGAGCCAATAAGTCCAAGACTTCAACAAGAAATCAGGGGAAACTCCAGAGTCTGTGTTTCCGGCCGGAGCCAACATAATCATAGTCCATGACCACAACAAGTAGTCAAGGGAAACTCCCTGGTATCGGTGTTTCCGGCCGGAGCCAACATAATCGTAGTCCATGACCTTAACGAGTAGTCAAGGGGAACTCCAGCATCTGTGTTCCCGGCCGGAGCCGACAAAGATCCAAGACTCAACTAGTCAAGGGAAACTCCCTGGTATCGGTGTTTCCGGCCGGAGCCGATCATAACATTAAAATTAGGGGAATTCTCAAATAGCCAACGTCTAGTTCCCATACACGATACCTCCCGCATTACGTTATTAATACATGTTCTGATTTAGTGTAACAAACACTGAGCTTTCCAAGAATAGCAAGATAATGGCTCTAGATCAATTAAATCAAGTTTGACAACTATTTCCAATTAGACAAGTAGGCCCACAACCAAGCACGTATTTCAAAGTTGTATTTTGTGACAAGTCACAAATATCAAAAATTGACACGAAGGAAGCTCGGCAAGCTAGCCTAGGCATGTGACTCACAAGTATATTTTGAGACAGAAAATATAAATCACATTTTGACACGAATCGAGCTAGGCAATCAAGGCTAAGCATATAACTCACCTCAAGTTGAAACCACAATTAGCTCGAAGTTGTCCTCACGGGAAGTCAACGTAGCCTACGTCAACAAATTCGTCGCCTACAATTTATCAATCATCTAGTCAAAATGGTAGTACATCTAAACAAATAATGCACTACTTCAATATGAATTCTCGGCTAGGATGAACTACTAAATTAAATTCTCCCGATTCCCCCAATCAAACTCGTCTTAAGTCTTATACTTATAAATATACATAAAGGAGTATTTTAGGATTAAATACGTGAGACAATATTCACAAATATTTACGTAAGCAAATAATACTTGAAGACTAATTCACTGTTTTAATATTACTAAGTATTACCTTCATCAATAAAAACTCTAAAGTGGTATTTTAGCTAAATAAATAGTCTACAATTTATAACTAATTCCTTTTATTTTAAGAAAACAATATTTCACTTTAACAATTTTACTTGTTGGCAAAAAATAAATAAATTAAATTCTAATAATTATTTAAAAATTTACTATAAAATCAAAGTGACATTTAGTTAATAATGAAAACATAATTCTTTATTGATTACAAACAAAAGTGAAATTCTTATGTTTCAAGAAATCGATTGTAATATTTAATAATAACTAATTTCTAATTTAGCTTCTTATTTTTATTACACCCATATATATATATATATATATATATACACACGATCATATTTTAAGAAATCTAACTTATAGATATTGTATTGTAACTTAATATCAACTACTAGTATTTTTTTGTAAAGATGTTATATTTTAGTTTATATTACAAAAGAAATTATTTAGTGTTTAACTTTAATTAGTAAACAAAATTAGACAAAACTTGGTTATATAATTAAATTTAGATTATGTATCGTTCATATAGCTATCCCAAGGTTAGTTGAAACTACAACTTGTTACCCCCTTAACAGTTTCTGCATAAGTCATAACCTACCCTAAAGTTTCTGAAAATAACAAAAAGTACCCTCCTTCATCATCTTCCTCATGAATCAACACCCAAATCACCAATCGGATTATTCTTTGTTACCCATTCGATTTCAATAATATAAAACTCAAATTCAAGTTAAAATAATGTGATTCATGACAAAAATCATCAAAATCGGATACCGAATGGGGAAGAAATCGATCGTCAAAGTTTTGCCGGAAAATCGCCGGAAACGATGGTGCTCCGGCGACTGGGGTGGCTGTTTCTGGCTACCTGGAGTCCGGTCGAGCTTCTAGGGTGGTGGGGGAGCTTCTGCAAGTGGCGGAGAGCGAAGGAGGAAGCGTAGCTGGTCGGGTCGGGTCACGGGTCGCTGGTTTCGGCAGTGGCTTCGGCCACTGTTGCCGTTGCCGTCGCCGCTGCTGGCGCTGCTGGCTCTGGCTCCGTCGAGAACAGAGGGGAGGGATAGATAGAGAAGAAGGCGGAGAGAGAGGCAATTGGTGGTGGCGGCGTTGGTCTCATCTGTCGGGGAAGGCAGAGGCTTCACCGCCGCCGCCGCTGCTGCTGCTGCTGTTGATGTTCGCCGGACAGAACACAGAGGAAGAGAGGGGCAGAGAGATAGGGTGAGAGGAGGAGAGACAGGGTGGTGGCTGCGTTGTTGGGTGTGGTGGGGGTTGTTCCCGAAGAAGGAGGAGAAGAGAAGAAATAGGGAGAGGGAGAGGGATGTACGGGGAGAGAGAGAGAGGGGGAGAGTTGGGGAGTTGTGTTGCAGTAGAAACTTAGGGGTTTGTGAAAAACAATTTTTTTTTATATCATTATTTAATTTACTTTTATCATTTTACCAATTAGGTTTTATTATTTTTGTCAAATACACTATTACCCCAACTAATAACCAATTAGTGTCATCTAAAATTACAAACACCTCCCCACACGACTTGTAGTTTGAAAATAACCGCTTAAATTTACGAAAAAACCATTAATTTACCCTATAATAAAAACGGGGTATTACATCCTTCCCCCCTTAAAGAGAGCTTCGTCCTCGAAGCTTGCATGAGAAACTAAGGTCTCGGGTCTTAGAGTCACCACTAATACTATAACACGTAGCAAGTTATCACTACAAATAAAATACATGTCATGCCACGAGGGTCCAGAGGTACGGTACATAGGATCGTCACCCTAGTCCGCCCTCGTTTCCTCGGGTAGGTACGGTACATGGGATCGTCACCCCAGTCCGACCTTGATTCTAGCAGCAAACACTTGAGCAAGTAGCAAACATTAAGTTGCACACAAAGCAAGTATCAACACATACTCTCCACATATTCAGGTCCTTAGCACAAGGAGCACTTCACAAGCCGAAAATAGAGAATATCAATCATCCATATAACATATATCTCGTCGAGGTATACTAAGAAGAATCATCGGGTAGAGAAGACAACCATATCTCTAAAACAGCACTAGGGCCCCAACACGAAACAGGGTAATCTCGGGTAGTGCGTAGCAACTTACCATTCATGAGTCTATAAGGATCACACCCCAAATACCCGGCTTTCCGTATTTTATCTTTCCCTATGTTCATTTTAGGTTATCCTACAAGTTTTAAATTCCCTTTTTGGAACGAACTGCTCTGATACCACCTGTAACACTCCGCTGTTCCGGCTCGGTAGAGACCGGGAGAGTGCTGCTCGAATAGCGGAAGTCGAGAACATTACATCACATAAAAGTTAAATAACAAGTTATTACATTATCGTATTTAGGATACAATACATGCTACAACATTAATATACTGATTTTAAACTAGTGTTCTCATCGTAAAGTGATGATGTGTAACAATCTACGTGTGTCTCGAATCCCACTACTCCAAAATCCCAGCTCCTAGACCTGCGGGGGAATGAAACAAAGACCGCAGTTTTTCGAAAGTCAGCAAGAAATGCTGAGTGAGTTACACCTTAGCATGTAAAAACAGGAAGGCTACGAAAGGTTGTAAGGTCACGTGTTAAATAAACAAGAGTAACGGAGTATAAGTAAAACGTTATCAGAGTGCCCAACAGTAAAAATAACAATGTTAAATAATGAAACAAAACCACAATAGAATCCAATAATCCAACTGTTATGCACAGTAGCCGTATATAATAATGCCGACAGGGAAGTAAACATGCCAACGAAGGGCCTCCAAGTAATAATGCCAGCAAATACGTTGAGTTATCAATTAACAAGTATCGATTGGTTTTCCCACAACAAATCCGTTTACCACGATGTCTCAATAACATTTATGATACGTCAAAAGTTTCCCGATTAATTCTTTCAGATGTGGTATGACTTTCGTAACACGACTTACAAATAACTATTTACAAATATAGTAATCATATTATTATTGATCTCACAGTACCCGGGTAGACCAGTGACCACAATCAGACATACTAGACCTTAAGTGTTGCAACACCCTCCTAAGAACGTCCATCCAAGGAGTGGTATCTAGAAGCCGGACCCTAGCCAACAAGGCAAAGTGTTGGGGCACACGAAGTCCCGCATTTTAGGGACCTGAGCCCAAGGGGTCGAAACCTGAAATAAGTAACATAATTGGTTCCGGTACATACGCATCGTTTTACTTTACTCCGGGGATCGAACCCGAATATATCTTTAGGGACTAAGCCCATGGAATCATCACAAAATGTAAGTAATTTCGGGGATCGAACCCGATTATCTATTTAGGGACTAAGCCCAGGGAATCATCACCCAATACATGAAGGAAACTCCCGAATCGGTGTTCCCGGCCGGAGCCAATAAGTCCAAGACTTCAACAAGAAATCAGGGGAAACTCCAGAGTCTGTGTTTCCGGCCGGAGCCAACATAATCATAGTCCATGACCACAACAAGTAGTCAAGGGAAACTCCCTGGTATCGGTGTTTCCGGCCGGAGCCAACATAATCGTAGTCCATGACCTTAACGAGTAGTCAAGGGGAACTCCAGCATCTGTGTTCCCGGCCGGAGCCGACAAAGATCCAAGACTCAACTAGTCAAGGGAAACTCCCTGGTATCGGTGTTTCCGGCCGGAGCCGATTGTAACATTAAAATTAGGGGAATTCTCAAATAGCCAACGTCTAGTTCCCATACACGATACCTCCCGCATTACGTTATTAATACATTTTCTGATTTAGTGTAACAAACACTGAGCTTTCCAAGAATAGCAAGATAATGGCTCTAGATCAATTAAATCAAGTTTGACAACTATTTCCAATTAGACAAGTAGGCCCACAACCAAGCACGTATTTCAAAGTTGTATTTTGTGACAAGTCACAAATATCAAAAATTGACACGAAGGAAGCTCGGCAAGCTAGCCTAGGCATGTGACTCACAAGTATATTTTGAGACAGAAAATATAAATCACATTTTGACACGAATCGAGCTAGGCAATCAAGGCTAAGCATATAACTCACCTCAAGTTGAAACCACAATTAGCTCGAAGTTGTCCTCACGGGAAGTCAACGTAGCCTACGTCAACAAATTCGTCGCCTACAATTTATCAATCATCTAGTCAAAATGGTAGTACATCTAAACAAATAATGCACTACTTCAATATGAATTCTCGGCTAGGATGAACTACTAAATTAAATTCTCCCGATTCCCCCAATCAAACTCGTCTTAAGTCTTATACTTATAAATATACATAAAGGAGTATTTTAGGATTAAATACGTGAGACAATATTCACAAATATTTACGTACGCAAATAATACTTGAAGACTAATTCACTGTTTTAATATTACTAAGTATTAACTTCATCAATAAAAACTCTAAAGTGGTATTTTAGCTAAATAAATAGTCTACAGTTTATAACTAATTCCTTTTATTTTAAGAAAACAATATTTCACTTTAACAATTTTACTTGTTGGCAAAAAAAAATAAATTAAATTCTAATAATTATTTAAAAATTTACTATAAAATCAAAGTGACATTTAGTTAATAATGAAAACATAATTCTTTATTGATTACAAACAAAAGTGAAATTCTTATGTTTCAAGAAATCGATTGTAATATTTAATAATAACTAATTTCTAATTTAGCTTCTTATTTTTATTACACCCATATTTATATATATATATATATATATATATACACACACACACACGATCATATTTTAAGAAATCTAACTTATAGATATTGTATTGTAACTTAATATCAACTACTAGTATTTTTTTGTAAAGATGTTATATTTTAGTTTATATTACAAAAGAAATTATTTAGTGTTTAACTTTAATTAGTAAACAAAATTAGACAAAACTTGGTTATATAATTAAATTTAGATTATGTATCGTTCATATAGCTATCCCAAGGTTAGTTGAAACTACAACTTGTTACCCCCTTAACAGTTTCTGCATAAGTCATAACCTACCCTAAAGTTTCTGAAAATAACAATAAGTACCCTCCTTCATCATCTTCCTCATGAATCAACACCCAAATCACCAATCGGATTATTCTTTGTTACCCATTCGATTTCAATAATATAAAACTCAAATTCAAGTTAAAATAATGTGATTCATGACAAAAATCATCAAAATCGGATACCGAATGGGGAAGAAATCGATCGTCGAAGTTTTGCCGGAAAATTGCCGGAAACGATGGTGCTCCGGCGACTTGGGTGGCTGTTTCTTGCTACCTGGAGTCCGGTCGAGCTTCTAGGGTGGTGGGGGAGCTTCTGCAAGTGGCGGAGAGCGAAGGAGGAAGCGTAGCTGGTCGGGTCGGGTCACGGGTCGCTGGTTTCGGCAGTGGCTTCGACCACTGTTGCCGTTGCCGTCGCCGCTGCTGGCGCTGCTGGCTCTGGATCCGTCGAGAACAGAGGGGAGGGATAGATAGAGAAGAAGGCGGAGAGAGAGGCAATTGGTGGTGGCGGCGTTGGTCTCATCTGTCGGGGAAGGCAGAGGCTTCACCGCCGCCGCCGCTGCTGCTGCTGTTGATGTTCGCCGGACAGAACACAGAGGAAGAGAGGGGCAGAGAGATAGGGTGAGAGGAGGATAGAGAGGGTGGTGGCTGCGTTGTTGGGTGTGGTGGGGGTTGTTCCCGAAGAAGGAGGAGAAGAGAAGAAATAGGGAGTGGGAGAGGGATGTACGGGGAGAGAGAGAGAGGGGGAGAGTTGGGGAGTTGTGTTGCAGTAGAAACTTAGGGGTTTGTGAAAAACAATTTTTTTTATATCATTATTTAATTTAATTTTATCATTTTACCCATTAGGTTTTATTGTTTTTGTCAAATACACTATTACCCCAACTAATAACCAATTAGTGTCATCTAAAATTAGAAACACCTCCCCACACGACTTGTAGTTTGAAAATAACCGCTTAAATTTACGAAAAAATCATTAATTTACCCTATAATAAAAATGGGGTATTACACTTATGGTCATGATAGCTAGTGAAAGGATAGATCCTCCCGGTATCAACAAGCTAATAATATTAGTTTATTCAAAGAAAGAGATTTATGACAAGGAAGAAGAGATAGATTGAGAATGATATTCCCCGTTTGAGATATAAGAGAAAGATTAAGATGCAAGGCAAAAGAAATTGAATTTCATATGAGTTACAATATTCATACTTTATTCCTCAAGTATTTATAGTTCATTCTTCTGTATAATTGCCTTTTTGAAAGATATGCTTCATAGTCTGTTTACAAGCTTGGGTGTTTACTTAGTATTTTATTTCTGACTTTAGAAAAACTGCGGTTCCTGTTTTATTCCCACCGCAAGTCTAGACGAAGAAGACATGGCATAGGAAGGGGAACACGGACTCACCTAGTAATTATCAGTACTCGTAGTAACTCTGGCTCTAGACTAGTTTAACTCTTTTGTGTAATAATATTTTTAAGACAATGTTTAATACAGTTGGGCTATGTAATGTATAATTATGGCAATGTTTGTTCTTGATTTCCGCCATTTCATATTGAGTAGCACCCTACCGGGCTCTCCGGTCCGGAACGGATGGTCTGGGAATCATGGGGTGTTACAACTGCGGTACCAAGAAAAAATAAGACAAGAGAGAACGGTAGAACCTTGTTGGACTAGGATGTCTTTCACATTACTAGGAGCACAATTTTTCACTCACGAAATCGTCATTTGTTGAAGGAATTGTGTTGGATCACTCACGAAATCCCAGCCCATAACCTTACCATCTGATCATGTGGTCACATACGACTATGTCTTGAAAAGATAGGTGAAAATTTTGAGGAATACCATGTTCCATGTGTAACAACTTAAGGAGAGTGTTCCATACCCATCCCAGGTACTGGATCCCGAACCTGTAAAATTGAGTTATGTGGAGCATCCTATTAAGATTCTAGACTCCCAAGCTTGTAAAGTTCTTATGGACAAATCGCCTCACAGGAGAGGCAACATGTGAAGCGGGAATGGTATGAGGAAGAGGTATCCTTACCTTTTTGACGAGGTGTTTTGAGTTCCGAGGACGTCACTCCTCTAAGGGGGAGAGAATGTAATCCTTCGATTTTAAAAACGTCATTTTAGTACTCCTTATAGTATGTTGCATATCGTACATGACAATAAGGTTGCATTCAATAGATATACCCTAGTGCGGAGACTTATACCTTAGTGGTTGTTGAGAAGTTAGTTTAAGCTTTGAGGACGAAGCTCTCTTTAAGGCGGAAGGATAAAATACCCCGTTTTGTAGATACGGTATTTTATGACATTATTATAAGTTGTGGGAGTTAGTTTTTATTGTTTGGGAGTTAATTTTTATATTTATTAAAGACTTGGGGGGGGGGTGCCTTTTTCCTAACTTAATTAGTGCCTTTAAACTAAATTAGGGGGTGATAGTTGTCTTTTTAACTAAACGAGTGGGGTGAAAGTGTCTTTTACTAATAATTCATATCATCTTCTTCCCAAAAAAATTCTCTCAACAGAAGACTACCATTGCCGCCGACCACCTCTCCAAACCCAACTCCAACTCTTCAAATTTTATCCTCTTTTCACCCAAATACAATCATAATCAACTACAAACTTGACAAAGACCAAATCTTTCGCTCCAAGAAAACCAATTTCACCCAATTTGTGTCACAATTCGGAATTGAAATTGTCGCCAGTGGGTTTCCTAATCCTTGCCGGATTCTTCACTTGAGGGCTATAAATACCCACTACAAACTCAGAGAAATTCACACCAAAACACTCCCCAAAAGCCCTCTCAAACTCTCCCTCTCAATCACATCCTCTCTCTCTCCCGTTCGGCCGCCAAGGGAGACCCCGCCGCCGCCGCCGCTGCCGTCGTCACTGCCCTCTTCTTGTTCCAATAAAACCCCACTTGATTCTTTGATTCGTTTTGGTTTGGTTGCCTTGAATGTAATATAAAGTTTGCTGTTTTTTTTTTTTTTTTTTTTTTTTGAAATTTATATATTGGGTTTTGGTGTGCTGTTGGATATGTGGGTTTTGGACAGGTTTTTGGACAGGTTTGGATATGCAGTTTGTAAGATGTTGTGAAATCTGCTTAAGTCAAGAACTGATTGTAAGAAAATCAGTTTCACTGTTATGAAACCGAGTTTAGTACAATTGGTTCTTAAGAACCGATGATACTACACTCGGTTATTGGGAGCGGTTCGGTCATTATAAAAACCGACGTTGCTACCGTCGGTTTCAAAGAAGAAAAACCGACAGTAGTAACGTCGGTTTCAAAACAGGTCTATATTGGTATTTCTTCCCCAGTCGAGGTTATATCCGTTTTTGCCGGCCCAAAGACAACCATTTTTGTGAAAAATTACGGTAGTATTTATTATTTAACATTAATAAATTATGTCGTCTTAGAATTTTCTCATATTTGTTTGATCCTTTTAGTTCCATAATGTACAGTAATTAGCTTCCTTACAAAAAAGTGCAGTAGTTAGCTTAAAAAGACGGAGTGACGGAAAAAAGAACTTTAAGGACCCACAACTAAAAAAAGAGGACCCCACAAATTAACCATGGTTTGAAACCTTCACCAGGGGTTAGGGTTTGGTCTCTGTTCGTCCCGCATTGCCTCCTCCATCGTCTCTCTTCACTTCCTCGAAACCCAGTCTCTCTCTCTCTCTCTCTCCACGCTTGTTTTCATGGCGGGTTAGGGTTTGGTCTCTCTTCTTCTGTACATACTACTCCGACTCCATCTCCGCCTTCGCCGCCCATCGCCTTCAGCTCCCTGGTATGTGATTCCTCCTTAAAGTCTCTCTCTCTCTCTACTTTGCTCGTTCTACTGTTTAGAACCATTGCATGCTACATAAACAGCTCAATTTTGTGCTTCTAAGAACATCAATTACACCATGAGTCATCAAATTGGTCTACAGCTGCCCAATTAGTTGGTCTATTGCGCTTGCCTTATTTTAGTCAAATGGAATTGCACTGATTTTCCCCTAACTGGGTCATTTCTGAAATGGGTTGGGGATAGGGGAAAAAGTATGTGGTTGGTTTATCACTTCTGCATGTCTACTAGTATAAAAGGGTTGGTTAAACAATGTTACCGACAATTAGACAGATGTTACTCCCTCCGTAGTTAACTGCTACTCTCCTCTCATTTTTCTCGGATTTTTGATTTGCAAGTGGGAACAAAATTGATTTGCAATTAGACAGATGTTACCGACAAGTAGACAGATGTTGCAAGTGGGAACAAAATTGATTTGCAATCGGATTTTTGATTTGCAATTAGACAGATGTTACCGACAATTAGACAGATGTTACTCTTTTTCTCGGATTTTTGATTTGCAAGTGGGAACAAAATTGGCAAACCAACGCTTATCCATGTCCAACTCCTAGAAGCTTTCCGCTACATTCATGCATTGATAGTTTAACTAAAATTGGTGGTTTATATTTCATTCTGTATTTACAAGCCGGGCTCTAAACGGATGAACCTAGATACACAAGGTAGCTCCAGATATGACATTGTTAGAGTCCCGGTTGATGCATCACCGATGACGGGTATGGAACTTGAAGTGAATCTCTTTTGATAGAAATAGACGTTATTGCATTAGAATCATTAGATAGATCTTAGTGCCTCTCGTTCTCTTACAAGATCTTCCAGTATTAGCTTATTAGGAGACATCTCATTTCAGAACTCGCGAGGAGTTAACTAACAAGAATAAATAGAAGACACGAAAAGAGCCATCCTCTAATCGTTCTTCATATTGATGATTGAGCTTTTTTCTCTATGAGCCGTGGTGCAGATTCTCATTACCTGCAACCCATTCTGCCCAATGGACATTAGAAAAATATGTTTTGGCGCCTAGTACAACTGGTGTAAAAGGTTAATATGTTAGTTAATAACATTTATGCCATATAATGATGGGCAGCCCGGTTCGCGAAGCTCCCGCTATGCGCGGGGTCCAGGGAAGGGTCGGACCCACTTTGGGGTCTACTGTACGAGCCTTACCTTGCATTCTACAAGAGGCTGTTTCCACGACTCGAACCTGTGACCTCCTGGTCACACGGCGACAACTTTACCGTTGCGCCAAGGCTCCCCTTCTAATGACATTTATGCCATAATAAAGGCTATTGTTACATATGCATAAATGTTTCCCTTGTTGTTTTCTACTCATTTCACATACTTGTGCATGCATAATATGGCGTATGAGGAGCAAAACTAGGATGTCCATGGAGCAATTTCTTGTGGTGCAGCTTGAGTTATACTACAAACATGTAGAGTAGTTTGACGACTCAGCTGTGCTTTGCCTGCTTTCTCTTGCAGTTTAGGTTGATTTGTAACAGGGCCACAGGTCTGGTTTAGTTGCCAGGACTCGTCTTACATGTATATGGTTCCAGGACTGTGTCCTATGCGGTATCAGGTTACAACCCTGCCAGTGTCACAGTCTTGGAGCATTTCGGTATAAAAGGAAACATGCTCTATATCGCTCTAGAAGTTTCTTAGTTTTCCGTGGAGAATCATTATCTCTATGCATTATCTCTCTTATTAGGTAATGCAATTTTATCTGTTGAAAGTCAAATTGGTTTATGTTTCTGCAGCAAAGGAATGTAGTTTTGTCATTTTAGAATCTACTCGGGAGTTACTTCATCTTCTTTACTATTCATACCCTTTGCTCTTGAGCTTGTTTTTTTATCAGTTTTGAAATTGTAATAATATTCTGTTCTTCTTCATTTAGAGGTAATGGGAGGTTACAAGCAACAAGAAAGATAGCAGCATTTTGCAATGTATCCCAAGCGATCTGGTGAAGATGATGAACCAGCTTCAGGGCCTGTGCGGACAAGTGATAGGCTCAGGAGAAGGCCGAAGGTCTACAGTCGCTCGTATATGTATTATTCTCCAACAGTTATTCGCCCCAAGAGAAGCAAGATTAAAAAAAGAACTGCAGCTTCTCGAATCGCCAAGATGCTGCGTCCTGGTAATCGGCCAGTGCGAAACACCAACACCAGTGTATGTGTCTATACCTAGCATTTTTACTTTCCACTTTATATATATATATATATTTTTATTTATTTTAAGTTGATCAATATTCTGGCTATTGTTAGTTTTCTTATTTTAGCTTAGGCGAGATTCGTACTATTTAAACATATCCTTGTAGTTCGAAGTCATCTGCATAATTATACTATCCTAAACTTTTAGCCAAACACCAGCCTTTGCCAAAATAATTTCTCTCTTTCTCACAAGACACATGATCAAACAAATCTTATTATCCCGATAATTATATGATTTTTTGAAACAAGGGGAGAACCTTGTTAATACAGCACGATAAATCAATAAAAACATCTGAGCTAACTAGCTAAAGTCATCATACTTACAGAAAACTATAATTTCCTTCATCTCTCTAACTTCAACTTTGATGCCTTGCCCTTCCAGCTCTTTTCATCCTGAATACAAGCTTGAAACAGCATATTAGCACCACTATTTCAACTAGTTTAAGTGAACTCTATAAACCTCATTGTAACATCTGTTCAACGTGAAGAGACCATAAACTTACGAAGGGTAAACAGTGATAAACATCCATCTTGTCATTTCATAGATCAACATACAATCCAATATCACAAACTGAATGTGCCCGGTCCTCTTGCCCTTCCACTATGGTCAGCTACCGTCACTAGTCAACAATCCAGCTCTCCAGTTTTATGATATTACCAATATGGTCATCCTCAGTGGTATTGCTTGGACTTTTGACCTTAGTACCTGACACATCTGACCATCTGAATTACCTCTCCTGGGAGAAGGCAAACAAATTGTGAAGCTGGAATACCTGACAAATATTTTTTTCCGTAGAACTATTATAAACAAAGGGACAATAATGTGAAGCTGCAACAGTAGGATTCCTCCTATAACTTGCGTTGTGTGTCACTTTAGTCCAGGCCCTATTAATATTAACTGGAGTTGTAACAAAATATTTTCCGACATCAACAGCATCACGAGTTCCCTGTTGCTTTAGCAATTGAGGAACACTGGCCGGTGTGGAGCATTGATGGTATACCGTAGAGATACAGTTTGAAAAAAATCTAGACACTACCTTTAATTCCTGATGACAGCAGGGTGCATGGTTTTCTGCAAGTTAGATGTTGACAAGGAATATTAACACGTTAATAAGGAGTTTTGTGTAGGTTTGGCTGTTTATCATAGGTATGCTACAGTGTCTACTCTCCCTTTTTTTTCTTAATTAAAAAGTTTTAGTTTAAAAAGGAAGTCTGTTTAGGTGAAGCAGATATGCACTTTATCTTGTACACATTATTTCTTTTAAATAGAACTGGTATCTATTGGACAATGGTTGGTATACGTATTTCTAGAAAGGTGAAAGTAGTTACATGCTGTGACTTTTTTGTACTCTTTCTATAGCAAGTTCTCTTGACTAATATAACATCAAACAATTAAGAGAATCTTACAGAACATAATTTGATAGTGTTTTTATGCAACTAATAGCAAGAGAGTGGAACTTGATAATTCCCTTCACTTAAACCAAGAGTTTAGTGGAACTTGATAATTCCCTTCACACTTAAACCAAGAGTTTAAAAAGAGATTAGTTTAGTTTTGACAGAATCTTAATCATGTTTGAGAGTTTCCTTATGCTTCTCTCCTGTAATACTAAAGACAACCGGAGGCTATCCTTGGGCCTGCAGGTAGTCTTGATTATTGATTATTTTTATTGTTATTGTTGTTATTATATATACATATTTTTTTTTCGTAGGCATGAAAGATCTCCATCTTGGCTATGTAGTAGCTATGATGACTTTACATATTTTAAATAGAGCAGTTTGGTCTATTTTGCATATTTCTGTCATTGTCTAAACATTTTAAAATACAAAAATTACAACGGGTTTGGTATTTCTTCCTTAACAGCAGCTTTCTTTGTGCTTTAAAACTTAAATTCATTTGTAGTTTCTTGGTTATCTATCTTGAAAGTCTTTATTTCTTCATCCACCACAGTCAGTCGAGACCAACCTTCGACGTTCTACAAGACAAAGGAGGGTTTCAGTAAATCTGGATGACTACACCGATAGTAGTGGGACTGAAGACAACGACTTGATGGTAAGATTCTATTTCATCTCCTAATGCATAATATGCATAGAGGCCAAATTGTTGCTTAGCTTGCTCGATTAGTATCATTCTGTGACAGTTCAGTTAAATATAACAAATATCTCATTATCGTTCTTGTTTCAGAGACCATCCTACCGCAGGTCCAGGAATCAGATTAAAGATGGTGCTAGTCAAGATGATTTTATGTCTCCTAAGAGAAAAAAGGTTGCTGAAAGTAGATCATTGCCTCGACGGGAAGGATTGCGACCTCGACGTTCAAAAACGGCTGCGAGGGAGAAGGTAGCTATGGAATCTGATGGTGAACATGGTACTTCTGACGAGAAGGATGACCAAGACGACACAGAAGATGGCAACGAAAATGAGGATAATGATGCAGATGATGGGGTGGGCCAAGATGATGCTGATGGAGAAGATGAGGTCGAGGGTGAAGATGAAGGAGAAGAAGATGGTGATGATGAAGAAGGGGAAGAACAGGACGGTAGGAGACGATATGATCTCCGCAACCGTGCAGACGTCCGCAGGTTTACTGTTGAGGATGGTAAACAAAGACCGAGATCTCCACAAAGAGTACTTCAGCAAGGAATGGGAACTAAGGCTGGCAGGGACATGAGGAAAGGTGGCTCTCGGGTTCATAAACGCCATCGGCTGACAAGAGCTGAAGATTCTGACGACTCACTTCTTGTGGATGAGCTAGATCAAGGTCCCCCAATACCTTGGGGAAGAGGTGGGAGATCTGGTCCACCCTGGTTATTTGGGGGGTTAGATATGCAAGGGACAACCTCATTGGGGTTAAATGCTGCTGCATCAGGTTGGGGTCACCAGAGTGATGCTTTAATTAATTTAACTTCTGGAGTCCAGACTGCAGGCCCGAGTTCCAAAGGAGGGGCAGATATTCAACCACTACAGATTGATGAAAACGTGAGTTTTGATGAAATTGGTGGGCTTTCTGAGTACATTGATTCTCTGAAGGAAATGGTTTTCTTTCCGTTGCTCTACCCAGATTTTTTTGCCACTTATCACATAACCCCTCCAAGGGGAGTATTATTATGTGGTCCCCCTGGTACAGGCAAAACATTAATTGCCAGAGCATTGGCTTGTTCTGCTTCAAAGGCTGGTCAAAAGGTCAGCTTTTACATGAGAAAGGGTGCTGATGTGCTTAGCAAATGGGTTGGCGAGGCAGAGAGACAACTAAGACTGCTGTTTGAAGAAGCCCAAAAGAATCAGCCATCCATTATCTTTTTTGATGAAATTGATGGACTGGCTCCTGTTAGATCTAGCAAACAGGAGCAAATTCACAACTCAATAGTTTCAACTTTGCTTGCCTTGATGGATGGTCTTGACTCCCGAGGGCAAGTTGTTCTGATTGGAGCAACTAATAGGGTTGATGCAATTGATGGAGCCTTGAGGCGGCCTGGTCGGTTTGATCGTGAATTCAATTTTCCTTTGCCTGGTTGCGAGGCACGTGCTGAAATATTAGATATTCACACTAGGAAGTGGAAGCAGCCTCCCCAGAAGGAACTAAAACTAGAGCTTGCTGCTAGTTGCGTGGGATATTGTGGGGCTGATTTAAAGGCTCTGTGCACTGAAGCTGCCATACGTGCTTTCCGTGAAAAATATCCTCAAGTATATACTAGTGATGACAAATTTCTGATTGATGTTGATTCTATTAACGTGGAAAAGTATCATTTTGTAGAAGCCATGTCAACAATCACGCCTGCTGCTCACAGAGGCTCTATTGTTCACTCTAGGCCTTTGTCATCAGTCGTTGAACCATGTCTGCGGAGACATCTTAAAAAAGTCATGGATATTGTATTCGATATCTTCCCCGCTCTTGAAGTATCATCAGAAATGGCAAAGCTTTCTATGCTGTCATATGGTTCTGCTGTTCCCCTTGTGTATAGGCCTCGGCTTCTGCTATCCGGTAGTGAAGGTGTTGGGCTGGTAATCATTTCTTTTGTGTTGTCAGATCATTCTGGTAACTATGGGATTATAACAAAGGATTCTAACTTGTTTTGTTTGACAGGATCACCTAGGACCTGCCATTTTGCATGAACTCGAGAAGTTTCCTGTTCATTCTCTTGGGCTGGCATCTCTACTTTCTGATCCTAGTGCAAAGACACCTGAAGAAGCCCTGGTGCATATATTTGGTGAAGCAAGGAGGACGACACCGTCTGTTCTCTATTTACCTCAATTTCATCTTTGGTGGGAGAATGTGAGTGCAGATTTATATTCCGTCCTGCCATATAGTTGGAACCCAGATGTTTCCAATGTAATTGAAAGGAAATACAATAAACTTTGTAAAATAGATATTATTGTCTAATTTTATGTAGCTTTATGGTGGGAAAGCTATGGAGAAGAGTGTTCGGAGCTCCAAAAGCTAGCTATAAGAGTCTTGAGCCTAACTTGCAGTGTCATGAGGTGTGAGAGAAATTGGAGTAAATTTGATCACGTGCACTAAAAAAAAGAAATCGGTTGGAACAAGGAAGAATCAATGCCCTCGTATTTGTCAAGTACAACATACAACTTGAAATGAGGCAACAAAAGATAATAGAGAAAGGAGACAATTATGACCCAATATGCTTGTCCGACATGGAATCCGATGATGATTGGAAAAAGGAGGACCCATGTCTACCTGTTGAAGATCATACATTGATGGATGTGCAGTAGTGTTTTCAAGAGAATGAAGGAATCATTGGAAGTAAGAGGAAGAGAGGTACATGTCAAACTTTCATAGATCACTATAACACTTATTTTCAAATTTATTAATTATATACTTAATATTTCAATCTTCAATTCTTCACTACTCTTATAAATAAAATATAGGATCAAGAATTCTAAGCAAAGAGTACCGTGCCGCTCGTGCCAAGAAGGGAAGAAAAAAGTCCAAGAAGACGGGGAAGATGAATTTGAGCTCATCGATGAGGATGAAGGGGAAGAAGAGTTCAATGAGGCTGTCATGGTTGATGATGATAGTGATGAAGAGAGTGATGGTCACCTCAATTTTGGAGATGAGAACAATGAAGAATGAAGAATTAAGTCTGGGCTATTGGTTTACTGTTTTTTGGATTAGGAGATTCAAAAACTCACAATCCTTTTTTGATTTTGTTTATTTAAGACTCAAGAGTTTCTGTTTATTTTCGGGAGGACTATATTTTGATATGTGTTTTATTGAAACTGCGCCTATAGGCAATTTTGTTTTCTAGTCAGATTAATTGATAATCTAACAAATGCATCATTAAAACATATACATCTAAGGTTAGGAACCATAGCTACTTCTTATGAATTGGCTCTATTATGTTTTGGACCTCCTAAAAAAAATGCCCGTATCGTTACGATACACGATACAAAATTTTCGAAATTGATACACGATACGTATCATACTTTGAAAACTATGTACTCGACTACTACTGGGCAAGGCTACTGGCAAGAAAAATAAGGCATCACATGCAGCAATTCGGCTCCTCTCTCCTGGTCAAAACTGTCGGGGTCTTCAACTCTCTCTCTCTCTGTCCGTCTCTTTCTCTGAGGTTGTGATCTCAAATGAAGACTTAAGTTTCACTCAACTCTCATATCTATATTTATATAGAATATTACTTGTTCACCAAGTAAGAGAGTTAAGTAAAAATTTATGATTAATCTAGGCTTTAGAACAAATCTAAGACAAATTCCATTTAAAAGATTTGACGAACGTAGTTATTGGGCACCACCGAAATTTAATCTCTTCGAAGGATTCTAACAGTTGCTTGCAGTAAAAAACCATCTGGCCAAAAGGCAAGCGATTAGTCACCGAATTTTGTAGGTCTGCCACCAGTTTTTTGAAGTACGACTCGATTGCTATCTTTCGAATATTCATCCTCCGAGCTAGGAGCATCCCCTCACGGAGAGCCCAAACCCCGATCATCACCGTATTTTTTGCGTTCAGTATCGGCCTTGCTGTGGCTTGGACCCATTTACTTCTGATGACTGCACCGAATTCTCCTTGTTCGTTTGTTGATCGCCATGCACCGTCCACATTCAGCTTGTTCCACCCCGTGGATAGCCTTTCCCATCTCTCCATCGTCCGCGCATCTAACTGAGCTTGCCCCAGCTGTCCTCGGATTATTGTAGGCTCATTCACTGTTCGGAATTCAGCGATAGCATATCGAATCCATTGTACTAGGCCTTCAACATCATGATCACCATTCTTGAAAATTCTCAAGTTTATATTACGCCATACTAACCAAATCGTAGTTACAAAAAGTAACTCTTTTTCCGGTGATAGCTGGTCAATTGATGCCGTAATCCAGTCCCCTACATGGGTGAAATTCAAGTGTAGCAAATATGAACCCAAGACGAGATTCGACACTCTCCCAACGTACTTGAATTGCATAAACGCATGGCTACCCGATTCTTCAACTTTTCCACACTCGGAACAACATCTAGGGACCGCCATCCTCTAACACTCAAATTTGTTGCTATCGGGAGCGAGTCGTGAAAAGCCCGCCAAACCGTGAAAAGTACTCTTCTCGGGACTTCTATCCTCCAATGCTTCTCCCATGCGTTGGCCTTGTAGTACTGGACAGACCCTTGCCAAAGAAAAACTACTTGAATTAAAAACGAAATTATATCTAAATTTATACTACATTCGTTTTTTTTTGTATAGTCATGGTTTGACTTTTTAACCCGTAACTGAGTCACTTTAACTCAAAAATTTAAATAGTAAAACGATGTAATTTTTAGGCAATGTAGTAGAATAAAGTTTATACTACAAGACCATGGAAAGATTACCAAATATTTGTATCGCCTTGCTAATCAAACTACAGGGTCAAAGTGACCCAGCAAATAGTGATAAAAAATAAAGTAGGGTGATACTGAATAAGCAGAGGTAGCATTTAGCACTAAGAGCATCTCCATCAGAGGTAGCAAAAAGTTATTTATAATTTGATGGAAATCAAATATTTTTATTTTAGATATTGTAAAATTTTAGTAGGTGCTCCAATAGTGTTAGTTAAATGCTTAGCTTAATAACACGTGACACATTCTCAATATTTCCTTCAAGAAAATTTTATGAAAATCAAGACATAACTGCAAGAACATGGTTAAAGAAAGTATGGAGTTACTGATCCGGCTCTTCAAATATAGTAAGTGGGATAACTATCCGCTGAAATAATTTATGTCGTTTTAAAATTTTGTTATATTTGTTTGGTTCTTTTGATCCCATAATCTATATTATAAATTAGGACGGTTGACTTTAAAATGTCTTTTAGACCGTCAGATTGAATTAACCCCAGCCCTTAGATCTCACCTACCACCCACTTAACTACCCACTACACAACTATTCACTTAACTACCCACTCCTTTTATGTTCCTGACTATTTAATACAATTGTTTATGTTTTCTTAATTTTCTGTCCATATTTGTAGATGAAAATACTCATTTTATTTATGACATTACAATAAGTTAAACATGTTTTTGGGGTAGTGCCCTCGAGCACGGGCAATTCCCTAGTGTAAACTAATTAGCTTCCTTTTAAAACAAAGCGCAGTAATTCGCTTACAAAAGACGGATAAAAGAACTTTAAGGACCCACACATAAAAAAAGAGGACCCACAAAAACTAACCATGGTTTGAAAGTTTCACCAGGGGTTAGGGTTTGGTCTCTGTTCGTCCCGCATTGCCTCCTCCATCGTCTCTCTTCACTTCCTCGAAACCCAGTCTCTCTCTCTCTCTCTCCACGCTTGTTTTCATGGCGGGTTAGGGTTTGATCTCTCTTCTTCTGTACATACATAGAGCTACTCCGACTCCATCTCCGCCTTCGCCGCCCATCGCCTTGAGCTCCCTGGTATGTGATTCCTCCTTAAAGTCTCTCTCTCTCTCTACTTTGCTCATTCTACTGTTTAGAACCATTGCATGCTACATAAACAGCTCAATTTTGTGCTTCTAAGAACATCAATTACACCATGAGTCATCAAATTGGTCTACAGTTGCCCAATTAGTTGGTCTATTGCGCTTGCCTTATTTTAGGCAAATGGAATTGCACTGATAATGTACTGATTGCCCCTAACTGACTCATTTCTGAAATGGGTTGGGGTTGGGGAAAAAAAGTATATATGTTTATCACTTCTGCATGTCTACTAGTATAAAAGAGTTGGTTAAACAATGTTACCGACAATTAGACAGATGTTACTCCCTCCGTAGTTAACTGCTACTCTCCTCTCATTTTTCTCGGAATTTTGATTTGCTACTGGGAAAAAAATTGATTTGCAATTAGACAGATGTTACCGACAATTAGACAGATGTTGCAAGTGGGAACAAAATTGATTTGCAATCGGATTTTTGATTTGCAATTAGACAGATGTTACCGACAATTAGACGGATGTTACTCTTTTTCTCGGATTTTTGATTTGCAAGTGGGAACAAAATTGGCAACCAAACGCTTATCCATGTCCAACTCCTAGAAGCTTTCCGCTACATTCATGCGTTGATAGTTTAACTAAAATTGGTGGTTTATATTTCATTCTGTATTTACAAGCCGGGTTCTAAATGGATGAACTTAGATACATAAGGTAGATCCGGATATGTTCATTGTTAGAGTCCTGGTTGATGCATCACCGATGACGGTTATGGAACTTGAAGTGAATCTCTTTTGATAGAAGTAGTCGTTATTGCATTAGATAGATCTTAGTGCCTCTCATTCTTTTACAAGATCTTCCAGTATTAGCTTATTAGGAGACATCTCATTTCAGAACTCATGAGGAGTTAACTAACAAGAATAAGTAGAAGACACGAAAAGAGCCATCCTCTAATCGTTCTTCATATTGATAATTGAGATTTCTTCTCTATGAGCTGTGGTGCAGATTCTCATTACCTGCAACCCATTCTGCCCAATGGACATTTGAAAAATATGTTTTGGCGCCTAGTACAACTGGTGTAAAAGGTTAAAATGTTAGTTAATAACATTTATGCCATATGATGATGGGCAGCCCGGTTCACGAAGCTCCCGCTTTGCGTGGGGTCCGAGGAAGGGTTGGACCCACTTGGGGTACGAGACTTACCTTGCATTCTACAAGAGGCTGTTTCCACGACTCGAACCTGTGACCTCCTGGTCACACGGCGACAACTTTACCGTTGCGCCAAGGCTCCCCTTCTAATAACATTTATGCCATAATAAAGACCATTGTTACATATGCATAAATGTCGCCCTTTTTGTTTTTTACTCATTTCACATACGTGTGCATGCATAATATGGCGTATGAGTAGCAAAATTAGGATGTCCCTGGAGCAATATATTGTGATTTACTTTTGGTGCAGCTTGCGTTATACTACAAACATGTAGAGTAGTTTGACGACTCAGCTGTGCTTTGTCTGCTTCCTCTTGCAGTTTAGGTTGATTTTTAATAGGGTCACAGATCTGGTTTAGTTGCCTGGACTCGTCTTATATGTATATGGTTCCAGGACTGTGTCCTATGCTGTATCAGGTTACAACCCTGCCAGTGTCACAGTCTTGGAGCATTTCGGTATAAAAGGAAACATGCTCTATATCGCTCTAGAAGTTTCTTAGTTTCTCGTGGAGAATCATTATCTCTATGCATTATCTCTCTTATTAGGTAATGCAATTTTATCTGTTGAAATTCAGATTGGTTTATGTTTCTGCAGCAAAAGAATGTAGTTTTGCTGTTTTAGAATCTACTAAGGGTTACTTCATCTTCGTTACTATTCATCCCCTTTGCTCTTGAGCTTGTATTTTATCAGTTTTGAAATTGTAATAGTATTCTATTCTTCTTCTTTTAGGGGTAATGGGAAGTTACAAGCAACAAGAAAGATAGCAGCATTTTGCAATGTATCCCAAGCGATCTGGTGAAGATGATGAACCAGCTTCAGGGCCTGTGCGGACAAGTGATAGGCTCAGGAGAAGGCCCAAGGTCTACAGTCGCTCGTATATGTATTATTCTCCAACAGTTATTCGCCCCAAGAGAAGCAAGATTAAAAAAAGAACGGCAGCTTCTCGAATCGCCAAGATGCTGCGTCCTGGTAATCGGCCAGTGCGAAACACCAACACCAGTGTATGTGTCTATTACCTAGCATATTTACTTTCCACTTTTTTGTTGTTTGTTTTAAGTTGATCAATTTTTTTGGTTATTGTTTGCTTTCTTATTTTAGCTTAGATGAGATTCGTACTATTCAAACATATCCTTGTAGTTAAAAGTCATCTGCATAATTATACTATCCTAAACTGTAAGTCAAACACCAGCCTTTGCCAGAAATAATTTCTCTTTTTCTCACAAGACATGATCAAACAAATCTTACTATCCTGATAATTAGTATTCATTACTGAAACAGGGGAGAACCTTACACAAGTAAATACAGCACGATAAACCAATAATGACATCTGAGCTAACTAGCTAAAGTCATCATACTTACAGAGAACTATAATTTCCTTCCATCTCTCTAACTTCAACTTTGATGCCTTGCCCTTCCGGCTCTTTTCATCCTGAGTAGCTTGAAACAGCATATTAGCACCACTATTTCAACTAGTTTAAGTGAACTCTATAAACCTCATTGTAACATCTGATTAACGTGAAGAGACCATAAACTTATGAAGGGAAGACAGTGATGAACATCCAACTTGTAATTTCATAGATCAGCATACATTTCAATATCACAAATTGAATGTGCCCGGCCCTCTTGCCCTTCCACTATCGTCCGCCACCGATACTAGTCAACAATCCAGCTGTCCAGTTTAATGATATTACCAAGATGGTCATCCTCAGTGGTATTGTTCGGACTTTTGACCTTAGTACCTGACACATCTGACCAGCTGAATTACATCTCATGGGAGAAGGCAACCAAATTGTGAAGCTGGAATACCTGACAAATCTTTTTTTTCCTAGAACTATTATAAACAAAGGGACAATAATTTGAAGCTGCAACAGTAGGATTCCTCCTATAACGGCGTTGTGTCACTTGGGTCCAGGCACTACTAATATTAACTAGAGTTGTAATAAAATATTTTCCGAGCAGCAACAGCATCGCGAGTTCCCTATTGCTTCTGCAATTCAGTAACACTGGCCGGTGTTGAGCATTGATGGTATACCGTAGAGATACAGTTTGAAAAGAATATCAACACAACCTTTAATTCCTGATAACAGCAGGGTGCAAGGTTTTCTGCAAGTTAGATGTTGAAAAGGAGTATCAACACTTTAATCAGGCATTTTGTGCAGGTTTGACTGTTTTTCATATTTATGCTACAGTGGCTACTTACCATTTTTCCTTATCCTTAATTAAAAAGTTTTAGTTTAAGAAGGAAGTCTGTTTAGGTGAAGCAGATATGCATTTTATCTTGTACACGTTATTAATTTTAAATAGAACTGGTATCTATAGGACAAATGGTTTGTATACGTATTTCTAGAAAGGTGAAAGTAGTTAAATGCCGTGAATTTTTTCTACTCTTTTAATGGCAAGTTCTCTTGACTAATATAACATTAAACAGTTAAGAAAATCTTACAAAACGTAATCTGATAGTGTTTTTATGCAACCAATAACAAGAGAGTGGAACTTGATAAATCCCTTCACTCAAACCAAGAGTTTTGTGGAACTTGATAATTCCCGTCAGACTTAAACCAAGAGTTTAAAAAGAGATTAGTTTAGTTTGACGGAATACTTATCATGTTTGAGAGGTTCCTCATGCTTCTCTCCTGTAATACTAAAGACAACCGGAGACTATCCAAAACATTTCAATACATATATACATATATTTTGTTATTTTTGTTATTATATATACATATATTTTGTCTTAGGTATGAGAGATATACATCTTGGCTATGTAGTAGCTATGATGACTTTACATATTTCAAATAGAGCAGTTTGGTCTTGTTTGCATCTCTTTCATATCCAAAACATTTCAATACACCAAAATCACAACGGGTTTGGTACTTCTTCCTTAGCAGCAGCTTTTTTTGTGCTTTAAAACTTGAATTCATTTGTAGTTTCTTGGTTATCTATCTTGAAAGTCTTTATTCCTTCATCCACCACAGTCAGTCGAGACCAACCTTCGACGTTCTACAAGGCAAAGGAGGGTTTCAGTGAATCTGGATGACTACACCGATAGTAGTGGGACTGAAGACAACGACTTGATGGTAAGATTCTATTTCTAATCCTAATGCATAATATGCACAGAGGCCAAGTTGTTGCTTAGCTTGCTCGATCAGTATCATTCCGTGACAGTTCAGTTAAATATAACCAATATCTCATTATCGTTCTTGTTTCAGAGACCATCCTACCGCAGGTCCAGGAATCAAATTAAGGATGGTGCTAGTCAAGATGATTTTATGTCTCCTAAGCGAAAAAAGGTTGCTGAAAGTAGATCATTGCCTCGACGGGAAGGATTGCGACCTCGGCGTTCAAAAATGGCTGCAAGGGAGAAGGTAGCTGTGGAATCTGATGGTGAACATGGTACTTCTGACGAGAAGGATGACCAAGACGACACAGAAGATGGCAACGAAAATGAGGATAATGATGCAGATGATGGGGTGGGCCAAGATGATGCTGATGGAGAAGATGAGGTCGAGGGTGAAGATGAAGGAGAAGAAGATGGTGATGATGAAGAAGGGGAAGAACAGGACGGTAGGAGACGATATGATCTCCGCAACCGTGCAGACGTCCGCAGGTTTACGGTTGAGGATGGTAAACAAAGACCGAGATCTCCACAAAGAGTACTTCAGCAAGGAATGGGAACTAAGGCTGGCAGGGACATGAGGAAAGGTGGCTCTCGAGTTCATAAACGCCATCGGCTGACAAGAGCTGAAGATTCTGATGACTCACTTCTTGTGGATGAGCTAGATCAAGGTCCCCCAATACCTTGGGGAAGAGGTGGGAGATCTGGTCCACCCTGGCTATTTGGGGGGTTAGATATGCAAGGGACGACCTCATTGGGGTTAAATGCTGCTGCATCAGGTTGGGGTCACCAGAGTGATGCTTTAATTAATTTAACTTCTGGAGTCCAGACTGCAGGCCCGAGTTCCAAAGGAGGGGCAGATATTCAACCACTGCAGATTGATGAAAACGTGAGTTTTGATGACATTGGCGGGCTTTCTGGGTACATTGATTCTCTAAAGGAAATGGTTTTCTTTCCGTTGCTCTACCCAGATTTTTTTGCCACTTATCACATAACCCCTCCAAGGGGGGTATTATTATGTGGTCCCCCTGGTACAGGCAAAACATTAATTGCCAGAGCATTGGCTTGTTCTGCTTCAAAGGCTGGTCAAAAGGTCAGCTTTTACATGAGAAAGGGTGCTGATGTGCTTAGCAAATGGGTTGGTGAGGCAGAAAGACAACTAAGACTGCTGTTTGAAGAAGCCCAAAAGAATCAGCCATCCATAATCTTTTTTGATGAAATTGATGGACTGGCTCCTGTAAGATCTAGCAAACAGGAGCAAATTCACAACTCAATAGTTTCAACTTTGCTTGCCTTGATGGATGGTCTTGACTCCCGAGGGCAAGTTGTTCTGATTGGAGCAACTAATAGGGTTGATGCAATTGATGGAGCCTTGAGGCGGCCTGGTCGGTTTGATCGTGAATTCAATTTTCCTTTGCCTGGTTGCGAGGCACGTGCTGAAATTTTAGATATTCACACTAGGAAGTGGAAGCAGCCTCCCCAGAAGGAACTAAAACTAGAGCTTGCTGCTAGTTGCGTGGGATATTGTGGGGCTGACTTAAAGGCTCTGTGCACTGAAGCTGCCATACGTGCTTTCCGTGAAAAATATCCTCAAGTTTATACTAGTGATGACAAATTTCTGATTGATGTTGATTCTATTAACGTGGAAAAGTATCATTTTATAGAAGCCATGTCAACAATCACGCCTGCTGCTCACAGAGGCTCTATTGTTCACTCTAGGCCTTTGTCATCAGTCGTTGAACCATGTCTGCGGAGACATCTTAAAAAAGTCATGGATATTGTATTCGATATCTTCCCCGCTCTTGAAGTATCATCAGAAATGGCAAAGGTTTCTATGCTGTCATATGGTTCTTCTGTTCCCCTTGTATATAGGCCTCGGCTTCTGCTATGCGGTAGTGAAGGTGTTGGGCTGGTAATCATTTTCTTTTGTGTTGTCAGATCATTCTGGTAACTATGGGATTATAACAAAGAATTCTAACTTGTTTTGTTTGACAGGATCACCTAGGACCTGCCATTTTACATGAACTCGAGAAGTTTCCTGTTCATTCTCTTGGGCTGGCATCTCTACTTTCTGATCCTAGTGCAAAGACACCTGAAGAAGCCCTGGTGCATATATTTGGTGAAGCAAGGAGGACGACACCATCTGTTCTCTATTTACCTCAATTCCATCTTTGGTGGGAGAATGTGAGTGCAGATTTATATTCCGTCCTGCCCTATAGTTGGAACCCAGATGTTCCCAATGTAATTGAAAGGAAATTCAAAGTATATTTCTTAGCTAGAAGACAAAATATAAGTTCTTATTTGATCCCTCAATATTAACTTCTTTTTTTTTTCCCTTAATTTTTAATCCAACAAGCTCAAGATTGAAGAAGAACCTGAGAGAGCACACTTATCTGAATATTTCTTGCCTGATTTTGGTTAGTTTTCATTTTTCAGGCCCATGAGCAGCTTAAGGCTGTTTTGCTGACTCTGCTGGAAGAATTGCCGTCTGACTTTCCAATATTATTACTGGGGACTTCATCACTTACACTCTCTGAATTTGAGGAGCAATTTTATTCTGTTTTTCCCAAGCGCAACATGTACGTACTGTACAAGATGCCGTATATGTTTTCTTAACTTTGGATCTGGTCGTTTTGATGCTAATCTGTTCTTTTTATGTGCTTTCTTTGGCTGCTCTAAGTTGGTACTAGTTTCACCTTCATAAATAGGGCTCTGTAAAATGGCAGGCATAATTGGGTTGAACACCACGGTCAAGTTAAATTGTTGATACTACAAAACATACTCTTACCAACTCATTAGTTATTACACGCAGGCACACACCCAAAAACCATAAAACGTTAGACAGAACTGGAACCACGTAACCAAGAAGTGAATCTAAAAGAACAAAATTGAAACTATTTAAAAAATTATGTAATGAATAGCTTGGTTTTGCAGTTTTGACAGTGGCTGTGTGATTTACATTAGGAGTATATTTTATGGGATAATGATGCCAGTTTAGCATGGTCATAGGGAGGTGGGTTATGTCAATGATTTTGACAGGCGAGAGGGTTGTAAAGTGTATTAAGAGTTAAATTATTAGATGTCAGTTGTATCAGTGTTTGATCCTTTGTTGTAGTATGAGCCGAGTTACTGTAAGGTTCATCAGTTTTCCCTCCCATTTTATTATTCGTTTGTGCTATGAGGTGGGTAGTCATGTTTTCTGGAGGGGCAAAATTAAACTACTTTTGTTCAAACCTTTGCACTTCTTCTCATTAAAGGGCGAAGACCATCTTAGTTAACTAGTGTGTATGGAAGAGGTTGATACAATATCTTTCTGTTGCTGCATGATGTTTCTTTATTCATCTGGTAGTCTCTATGTGCTTGGTGGAATGGTGGGTGACTAAGAATGGAAGAGCATAGGCAGGCTTGGAGGTTCTCTTCTCATTTGGTGATCTATCTGATATCCAGAGAGCATTGTGATAGATCATATAGAAGTAGAGAGCTTACTATCTTGTGCTCGAAATGCTCACTCATGAAAATTCATTTCTTGTAGGGCATGACGACTATGGAGTATAGACTCAATTTTTTTAGATAGTATTGACTAAACTTATTTTTGGGTGAAAATGCACTTAATTCCTCTACCCTCGTGCTTCAGGGTCTGTGGCATAGATTGATTATTCCTGCTGCCCCAATTATATATCCAAGTTTCCCCATCCATCCTGAAAGCATTAATCCAGAAACTTATCGAAACCTGTCCATAAATCCTACAAACTTAAATTATATTGTCGAGTCATATCCAAACTCAAGAAAAGGTTTTCTTTGGATTAATATTTGAGGGTGGAGATGATGACAGGCTTAGATTGTGATGCCCACAGTCCTCAAGATCTGAGATGAAGAGACAAAGCCTACAAGATATTGATGCGCCCTAACCCTGCCGCAATTAGGATCTCTACAGTGACCTGATCTGTTGAATTTGTTCCCCACGCTTTTGCTGAAGTTGTGAACATATGGATTACGGCCTCCTACGCGAACTTGGAGATTTTATGCCACTTCAATGTCATCAAGATTTTGATTTTTCGAAGACATTAGAATTTCTAGCAAAAAAATTAAACAAAATAACTTGGTGATCTGAAAATTGAGAAAAATAGATTATGTTCTCGTCCATCTGTAAATCCGTCAAGTCTTCAACTGTGGCTTTGGGTACAGAAATCAACCCAGCGTCTTTAATGGGCGGAATAAGCTAAACATGCAATTCCCAATGTCTTGCTGATGATTTCTAATTTCCCTTCCACAAGAAAATACAGTTCTGGATCATTTGCATCAATACAATATTTTTCGTTGATTCAAGGAGAACGGGGGTGTCTCTTGAATATGGAGTTTCTGTGTTTCAGATTCATCATTACGCACTCAGATAAATTCAAACATGAGGGAGGTGACGAGTCTGTTATGTACTTAGTGGCTACGGAGAGGGAAAACTTACCTTTGGTTGTCTTGGGTAATGATTATCCCATTTGTGATGTTCTCCCTCAGCCCTTCCAAAACATGTTTCCTTCATGATGAATGACTTTCTCGGGGAGAATCATCAATGGGGGGTTTTGGCAAAGCTAGATTTTAGGATAGATTATTGCAAATTTGAAAAATAAGCATGGGTGTTTGGCAAAGCTAGATAGATTATTGCAGTTACGGTAGTACCCGGACCCGGACATTTATGTAGCCGGATCCTGCCACTTTTTAATCATTTTTTGGCGCTGAACATAGGTACCCGGGTCCGGGTTTATGGCATCCGGAGCCGGGTAGGTCCAATCCAATAACATATTATCCAATTCGAGAGTGCCACGTAGCAAACAATGCAGCCGGGTCCGGGTCAGACCCAGCCGGATCCGGGCCAGGCCCAGCCGGATCCGGTTCAGGCCCAGCCGGATCCGGGTCGGACCCAACCGGATCCGGGTCTGTTTCGACAAAAATCTCATTTTTTACCAGATTTTTAATAATCTATCTATCTAATAATTTAGCTTAGCCAAACGAGGCCAATGTGGGCTAAAATTAGGTACAAGATAATACTTTTTTCAGTGGTCTTATTCTTCAGCTGCTTTTGGAGTGGCGGACACGCATACTGCTTGGGTTGGTTGATCATTCGCCGGATATTTTTGATATATTTGTCTTTGTTTTTGTAGGTCTTGGGTTTTTTCTTTCGATTACCTTTCCAAGAAATAAAAGGCATGGGGCTGACCGGGAAGAAGCAAAGCTTATAACCGTTAGTTATTTAATATGACACAACGAAGTGGGTCAAAAGATTCAGGGAAAAGGAAATTGGTTAAGAAGCTTAATGGGATTGCGTCTTTGAATAATTACGATGACAGGGATAAGGGACAATATTTTAATTTATAATGAGCTCTTGAAATTGGCTGGAATGTTAGGGTGCTGAATTTCGAGTAAAACGTCCAAACTAAGCATTTTTTACGAAGTGCATAGTTTGATTTAGTTTGTCTTCATGAAAAGAGCTTAACAGTTGAAAGTACTTTCTAGATGGGTGAGTCTTGGTGACTGGGATGTGGGGGGTTTCAATGTGACCTGACCTGTGGATGGTGGACTTCAGTGGAACCAAATGTGCTCCTTTACGTGTGAACTCTTTAAATTCACCTATATATACTCGTTGATTTCCCAGCTGGTGGGTGTTTTACATAATCTCGAGGGAGAATAGGGTTGGAAGTCCCTACGCAGAGATTCACATTCAAGGAGTGAACCATCTGGGTAACTAAATGATGAAATATTTCTTAGAATAGTGTTTGATGCTGTCCAATTTATTTCAATACCGGTGTAGTCTCCAAGGCACCATCTTCATTTTGATGTTAAAAGAAGGGTTTTAACTGTAAAGGTAAAGAGGACTTGGAGGGGTTTGATCAAGTATTTTGGGGGACATTTCGGGCAAAGGAGGGTCGAAGATTCAGGAATGTCTACTAAGCTGAAGCTCAAAGATGAATTAAAAAATTTGAACAAAAATAATCGCTACATATAGCAGATATTCATTGGCAATTTAGGATAGTGGAAGATGTTCTTGAGGGATCTGGAAGAGTGAATTGGGTGTTTTAAGTTGTAAATATGAATGACCAACATTGTCAATGAATAGAATATTGGAACCCGGAATAGGACCAATGGATTCCACAAAATTGGAAGACCATTATCATGTAATTTTGAGATACCTTTTTGATGAGTAAATGAAGGACAGTTGGGTAGGAATGAAGCTCCATGTTGAGGTGGGTTCACTTTAGCTTTCCTATATAATTATTGGAGTAGATTAAGGTGGGGCTTTGGTCATCCATGAAAACTTCCATGGGAGAGGTTTGAGAAGAAACTTGGTGCTCCATTCACTGCTTTGATTAAAAAACAAAGGCAACATGGAAAATGTTGAAATGTGTATCAAGTTTTCTGAATTATCTCAGCAAAATGTTAAATAGTTCTCAAGAAATAATCTCAGAGAACTAATATCGTTTCTTCAGACGTCGAAACAATTCTTCAGATATGTCTGCCAAGTTCTTCGGATAATCTTAGCGAAATGCTAAATAGTTCTCAAGAAGTAATCTCAGAGAACTAATATTCTTTTTTTTGGAGTCGCACTAAATCTATTTTGTCTGGCGGTGGTGAGATTTTCATACCTTGTGAATAGTTCCCTAGTTGGTTCTTTCAATTGATTGTGGGTTCAAGAAAGGAGATCCCCTACAACCTTACTTGTTTGTCATAGTCGTGGAAGCCCTTAGTCGAACAACTAACAAAAGGGAACAAGAATGGTTGATTGAAGGATTGTTGGTTGGTAGAGTATGGAGATAGGAGGGAGGTTAATGCTATTTCTTGCATTCTCTTTGAAGTCAAAACCACTATTTTCTGTGAGGTTACTGTGAGGAACTACGTCACTCTAGATGCATTGTAGCATGTTTTGAAGCGGTCTAGGGTTGACGGGGAATCCTAAGAAGACCAAAGTTGTTTGTTGTGGCAACACGGACAAGTCCTCTGAATCAATGAGCGATTTTGAAGTGAAAGAACACCTTCCCTTGGGCTAAAACAAATCAATAGAGATTCCACACGAGGTTATTGGAGGGCTCCAAAAATTGGTTTCTACAAAAAACCTGTCCAGAGGGGTGTTGGCCCTCATTCTCATAAAGAGTACCTGGTAAGTATTTTGATTTTTCCTTTTCTAATTCAGAATTTCCACTTCGGTTGCCAAATGCTAAAATGGTGTCAAATGGGTCTGTTATAGGGAGTGCTAGCAAAGAATTACTAGTTAGTTGGTTGATAGCAACTAACTATTTGAAATTGAAATTGTTACGAAGGTTTGGTTATTTCCCCGAGTATGTGATGATTGTTGAGATTGAGTCTCAATAGAGGTGGTCATTCCTACGGTTGTAGTGTGTGGATTGGAGAAAGGAGTTGGGAAATAGTGGGATAACTTTGAACCCTTGTTAGCTATAGAGTGGGGGTAGGATGTTTTTTTTGGCTACATGTGTGGGGCCGAAATCTCACACTTGCTAACTATACACAAATGTGTTCTGAATACTTCTGCTATATCTTTCCGTTCCGTCTTTGCAAAAATATTAAATTTCTGAAGGCGTTTGTTTCTGTGTGATTCATACTTCTAAACAAAGTGCGTGTTTGCAATTATGGGTGATTCTGTTCGCTTCCATTAATTTGGTGAAATTTTGCCTTCGGATTTTTGAAGTTGTCTGGATCTGTGGTGATAAGTACGCCCTTGTTACATTTGTTGGTGGTGCAATGGATGTTTGCTGACTCAAATTTTATTATGGAGGTTAAAAGTCTTATCCTCTGTGGTTTGGAAGGTCACTCATTTGCAATGTAGTTTAATATCTATTACCCCTTTTAAGCAGTATGTGCAGAATTTTTGACTGCGAGGTTCGGTACAACTCAGCCCAAACAATGGGAGACTAACTATAACTCATTTACTTGAATTTTACTGTGTGAATATCTTGAACTGGTTGGCTTCTCCTTTTTTTATGTTCTTCTTTATTTTGCTATTATATGAATTGTGTTGGTGCTTCCTATATGATATTTGGTCTTACTACAGGAACATTTTTAAAACCCACCCACCAGACTGCATGCAAACACTCTTAATAGTCCCCGAACTCTGTGTGAATGAATCAACGTTCTAATGCTATTGACATTTTTGTTCAGATATGAATTGGACAGTCTGTCAACTGAAGATAGGTCTATGCTTGTTGACCATCTAATTGAAGTGGCCTTGTCAATTCAATCGGAGGGCGCACGGGAGAAGTCACAGAAGCTGCGTTCCCTTCACGAACTCCCTAAAGCTCCAAAAGTAGATTCTGGTCCAAAGGCCTCTGAAGTAAAAGCTAAGGCAGAAGCTGAGCAGCATGCTCTGCGTCGATTGCGTATGTGTCTTCGTGATATTTGCAATAGGTAAGATGTTTGTTTGCTTGTATGTTAGTATTATTTTGTTGTTAATTTGGATACTATTCGAGGATAAACCTCTAAAAATAACAATGATCTAAACACTTCTATATAGGCTTACACTGACCAATTCAAACTCGATGTGGTATGTTGAGTTTGCGAAGCTTATGTATTTCCAATTGTGGCAGCTTCCCCATCCCATAAATTCCCCCTTAATCCCACTCTTTCACTACTTTATTATCACAAAACTGCCATTCGATCTCCACCAGTGGAGAGCTCCCCACCACTCTCAATTAATATTTTATTATATCACTTCTATTACACTATCATTTATATGCTTTACGTATTACGTTAATTATATTTATTCAGTTAGTATAAATTTATAATAAATTGATAATTTGTAATAATCAAATAATTATTGAATAAACATTAAATAATTATCAATCAAAAAAGAAGGAGCCAATTAAGTAGTTATTAATCAAGTACAATTTTTAAGTAGTAAAAAATTAATTGAGTAAGAATAAAATGAAATTAAAAAATTATTTACTCATCAACTCCTATTTTTTCTCCTAATATTTCTGGAATCTAAAATGATAGAATAAAAGGAAACAGGGCATTCTTCTCCTAATTTTTCTCCGCCAGATCTTCCCCTATTTCTTCTCTTCCTCCCGTTCACAACAGCTATAACAAAAGAAAAGAAGAGAAACTGGGGTGTATCGCCGAAAAAATAGGGGATGGAGCAGGAGAAGTGGGAGCCACCAGAGGGGTCGAGGGCGCGCTCGCCTCCCCTGCCCCGCCCCATGTTTTCCCCTAATTAGGTGAAGCCGCCACTGCCACCTCCACCTCCTTGTTGGAGGCACTAATACACCGACTACGGGCGCCGGAGACGACGGTTGGAGATAGTCTTACCTGCCAACACCAGTCTGATGTGGAACAGCCACCCAAAATCTGAAAGCAAACTACCATATTATTAAGCTGAAGAAGCAACCAACTGATACAAGACAATTAACCATGAACCAACAGACTTCTGCAAGCTTCAATTACCTGCAACTTCTGTGGCAAAATAAAATCAACTAGGCCAGATTCAATATCAATGAACCTAGTCAATCAATACACGCCAAGTGCAAGCAATAAACACCTTAAACTGGATGGGGAAGATACAAAACCAAATTGCTAATCGAAGTCTGAACAACTCGAACTTAACAGATGTCCCTGTCAACTATAGGATCAAATCAGACATTATTCGAAGTCTTAGGACCTAGTTTGTTCCTTTGCAAAGGAAACCTCAAAATAGAAGAATCATTTACCCAACTCAAATAGGATGATACCCAACAATACCAAATATCTTAAAGAAGCTGCAGCAGAACTTCAGACATCTAACAATAAATACTGCATGTAGTTAAATGAGCTTTCTAGATCTTAAGGGATTGAACTTGATATCCTGGAAACATTGACCGGAATATAGAATTCTGAAAAATGGCGTGCGGGTAGCAGAGGTCTACATCATCTGAAGAAACGGAAAATTATGACGACAATTCATAGGAGAACCGCTAGGATATCAAGACCATCTCAGCAGGGAAATGAAACCAGTGGAGACAGAGATACTCAGGCTAAAAACAAAGATAAGGTCTAGATCAGAATAGTAGGAACAGAACAACAGGATAAGGCAATCAGGCAGGCGACTTGAAGCGGCCCACCAACAGAAGGAAATTTACTCCCAAGGACAACATATGGGTACAATATTAGGCAACAGAGAATCTACCTCAAAAAAGAGACGAACACAAAGAATACCAACTTTATCATCATTCACCTATCAACTGTTGATAAACTATAAAGCCAGAACCAACTAGGCCTTGTTTCGGTAGCGGATATGATACGCCGGATATGATGTATGCTGGGATATGAAGTAGAATATGTATGCTGTGGGATAAGGCAGGATATGAAAGTATGTTTTCTGTGTTTGGGTGAAGCAGGATGAGTCAGGATATGATTACTGTGGGATAAGGCAGGATATGAAAGTATGTTTTCTGTGTTTGGGTGAAGCAGGATGAGTCAGGATATGATTAAGGATTACTGGGAAAATGACCAAAATGTTCTGCAATGTCGTGAATTTGTTGATTGAAGCCGTAGTTGTTTTTCGTCTAATTTGCACATAAAACATACATTGTCATACATTGTTAACAAATTTAAATGCTAAAATTAACCCCAATTCAATCCATTTCAACCTGCAATGCCTTGAATTTGGCTTCGTTCGTTATTTATATCACATTTATTCGTTCTAGTTCATCAACAAATTACATGACATTATTTTTTTCTAGCTCTTCAATCCTAGAGCGTCCTCATTGAAACCATGAAGAAGCACATGATTTTTTACCAAAACAATGTAGAATCAAGGAAGAAGAACAAGGTTGAAGAAGAAGAACATCAAGCATGTTCATCAAATACCAAAAAAATACAATCCATCAGATAAAATTTTAAACGAAGAAAAAAGAAAAAAAAAAAAAGATGAAGAATATGATTGAAGCTCCCGAACAACCCAACAAACAAGGATGAAATTGAAGTCCCAAACACCAAATCGGAGTTTCCAAACACCAAATCAGCGGTGGCCGGTGGAAAATCTGCTTCTTCACGCCTCTGTTCTCCTCCACAGACTCAGTGTCTTCCTCCCTCTCGGGTTTCGAGTCTGTGTCGTCGCCATTTGTAACCGTGGTAGGCGGCCTTAATTGACGACGGTGTTGGAGGTCTTGAGCTATGTGTCCTGAGGCGGCACTTTGTTAAGGTTTTCGGTGGTGACCGGGGGAGGATTCAACTATTGCACAGAAGCGAGGGAGAGATGGATGTTTGACAGTAGGAGAGAATGGGAGGGTAGAGAGAGAAAGAGGAGTGCACAATGATGGGTTAGGGTATTTATATTATGTTTGTGAGGTCAGTTTTGTCAATAAAAAAGATGACCATATCATATCTGATGTATGTAAAGAATCCATGGGGTTCCATCTCAAAACCAATTGCCAATGAGGGGAGTAGCCCATGACCCTTGCTAATTTTGTTTTTTCTTCTTGAATTTCGATGTGGGACTTCTCAACACGCCCCCTCACATGTGGCATTCTTTGTCCTACACGTGGATCTTTTGTCTGCGGGTGGCGGCGAGCACGTGGGTTGTTAGACCCATAGTTGTCAAAATCTCACGATTCACGATTCGCATCCTACGATTCGATTCGATTCACCCATGAAACGATGCGAATCCCTTAGTGAATCTTTAATGTACAAAAAATTATTTGAATCCCCATTCAATAGTCCGAATCTTACGATTCAGCTGCGATTCAGACCGATTCTACGATTCACCTTCGATTCATCTGAAGGTCTAATTGAGTTGTGGCATCAGTCTGAGAAATAATACTTCCTACATTACTTCCTACATTTATGTCTTTTTTTGCCACATGCATTTGTTTTAAATTACTAGTGCATTTTTCTCAAGGCCAAATAGTAATCTCTTATTTTCAATCTCCTTGGCATCTTGTAGTTCTTTCCTCCACATGCCTATCTATATCTAGATTATTATTTATCTTTTAGATGTGTGAAACTCCAAATCACTACTAGTTATGGATGCGAATCTCCAATAATTTGAGATTTCTTTAGTAAAAATATGAATATTTTGTTCAATAATGTTGTAGTTTTATGAAATATCTTATTATATCGACATAATAATATTACAAGCTGAATCTTTACGATTCACGATTCGATTCGATTTACGATTCAGTGAAGGTCAATTTCGATTCACTATCTGAATCCCGATTGGACAACTATGGTTAGACCATTCACATGGATGGGAGGGGATATCATATCCAATCCTCCTTCCATATCCGTTACCCAAACATGGCCCTAGTGAAGAAGGTTCAGATTCCTAACAAAACGTAGGACAGATAGAAAATAACCAAGATTACAGTTAGAGCTAATAGAACCTAAAGATAAGAAACACAAAAAAACGCTAGATATAACCACAGGGATGACGTAAGATGATCAAGAATCACGAAGGGAAAAAACGTGATTGAATCCACATACGAACAAGCATAAATAACTCTTTTGTCCGGCAGGTGGGGGTCACTGTCAAATCGGAAGCGACCGACCTAAAGCTCTGATTCCATGTGAAAAAGATTAAAAACTGAAATATTATTCGATAACAAGCTGTGTAGATTACAATGACCTATACTTTTTCATCTATGCTATTATTCGATAACAAGCTGTGTAGATTACAATGACCTATACTCCCTCCGTCTCAGCAGGTTCTTCAAAAAGTACTATTCACCGATCCCTTTGATCTGATGATTTAGTTAGTAAAACTATGCAGGAATTTTGTAATTTTTTCATGGTGTTGTAGAGTAAACTTAACTCTACGTCACCATGAAAAGATTACGAATTCTAGCATCGTTCTGGTAACCAAATCACCGGGTCGAAATGACTTGGAAAGTCAATTTTGAAGAACCTGCTGGGACGGAGGGAGTACTTTTTTATATATGCTTATACTAACCGGTTTACCCCTAAAATGGGACACTGCCAATACATACCTAATAATATTAGGAATCTAAATATTCTAGAAGCAATCTACCAAATAATTCATTCTTCATCAACGCCATCCAGCTTTGATACATGGCCTTCCCTAGTGGAGAAGGGCCCGACTTGGAAGAAACATCAGGGTTCTGCAAAGGGCCATAAACACAATGAGATTGATCTTCTCTGGCCAAGAAAATGTATTGAATCTAGTTTTGTTCTCGATCAAGAAAATGTTATGCTCCAATTATTTGAATCTCACAGAGAAGGATTGATTCTTATGCTGTCCCTCAAACTTGGGAGTCAAAGATTACTCATCGCTTTCGCATTAAATAATAACCTAGCTAGCTACCTTGGTTTAGATTTCTTCCCAAGAAAGGTCACCATCTATCTCCCTAACTCAGGAATACATGTGTTGAAGACCTATGTTGCACCGACACTCCAAATATGGCCACGTTCGCGTTTCAGACACGACACGCGAAAACGTCTCCGACACGCCACGTGTCGATTTAAAAAACAGAAAAAATGGCCAGACACGCTGTTGGACACATGGGAGACAGGCGTGTCTTAAATCGGAGTTGCCGTTGGACACCTCTGGAATTTATGATTTGATGTGTTTTTAGTAGTGTCTTAAATCGGAGATCTGTAGTGTCTGAACCTATTTATGATTTGATGTGTTTTAGTGACCTAACTTGTTAACGCTTTAATGACTACTTTGTAACGCATTATGGCTTTCTTTTGGTTGTTAAGGTACAACTTGCAACTCTGTAAGTTTGTCGACTCTAACATTGTATTGCATGATTTAGTATATTAGTGTTATTTTCATTTACTTAGATATTTGCCTTGATGAGGTGTGTGCCGAATGCCATAAAACTGAAATGCTAAACGTCACCCTTTTTTCTTCACCCTTCAAGTTCACCCCCTATGTGGATGTATTTGATTGGAGATGTAATTATAGAAATATCTTAAAATAAATAATAACAACAATCATATCTTGACATGTAGGAGGTGAACTTGGAGGGTGAAGAAAAAAGGGTGAAGCATAGCGGCCCTCTAAAAAAATTATACATATATATATATATGTGTGTGTGTGTGTGTGTGTGTGTTTCCCGATTTTCCAAAAATTGGCGTTTCGGCGTCTTCCTGTCTTGCCGTACCCGTACCCGTTTCCGTGCAATGTAGTTTAAGATACATCTACATAAATCTACATAATGTTGTACTAATATGATTTACTGTCTACCAGTTTAGTAACCCACAAGCTTATTTTTTCCCTCTTTGTATTTCCCTCTTTGCAAGATTGTGGGCAGCTAAGCTATCATTTTGGTTGAGCTAAAAGTTCCTTGTCAAATTGTCCCTTTCGATGTTAATCCGTTATCATTTGTGTTTGATATATTTCTTTTGCATGCAATGTCAACCAATTCTCGCTTCTCTGCTGCTCATGTTGTCGGTATGTCTGGTTGTGGTGTAGGATATTATATGATAAAAGGTTCAGTGCTTTCCATTATCCAGTTCTCGACGAGGATGCTCCCAATTATCGCTCAATCATCCAGAACCCAATGGACATAGCTACTCTGCTTCAACACGTTGACAGTGGAAAGTATTGTTCATGCAAAACTTTCCTGGAAGACTTCGATCTCATTTTGACAAATGCAAAGGTAAAATGTGATGTAATTCTTGTCTGAGTTAGTGGCTACCCATCAATTCCTTCTTATTTTCCCATCAGTTCCCTTTCATTTGTCATCAGCCCTCAAGATTACGAGTACTTATAAAGCTATATGATAAGCTAACTGAAGCTTCTCTACAATCTTATTCTGGAAGCTGTTCTGAATAGTTTCTGATAACTACCTTAACTCGGGCTTCTAGTTATACGCATTAAAGATTGACTAGCAAATGACCCGTGCCCGTGGGCACTTATAATATATCACTCGACTCACCCGTGGCCGTAGAAAAATTATAAAATATATATTATTTGACTATACTTAATGTCTTCAGATAAATTTTGATAATAAATGTATATATAAAAGTATTTTATTTATGTTAATAGACAATTAACAATTAATTGGATAAAGACATGTTCTTCTAGATCTAAGATACATTTCAAAAAAGTTATCCAAAATAGGATTTTAAAATAATTAGTTAGATGAAAGAGAGATTTCAAGATATAACAATATCTTATCATTTATACGTTTTAATTAATGGGTGCTGATAATTACAGCACAGTATTTTATAATTACAGCACAATACTTCTTAATATGACATTCATACCCTTAGATTTAGTTTACCCTCAGTTCTGGCTTACAACCCCAAGTTCATACAAATTCCCAACATCCCTATCTTCTCATCTCCGCCGCACATATACGGCTTCCACCACCGTTGCATTAAATCCGACCAATATACTAAATCTCAGTTCACCAAACTTTCAACCAACAACCAAATCGCTCTCTCACGAAATAGAGTCTCTCAGTATAATTGAACCTCCACCCATCACCTCCAGTTCCCAATTGCACCGCTTTCAAACCAGAACCACCACCACCGGACCCAACACAAACCATAACCAATTTCACCATTAAAAAGAACAGACCAACGAGTACAAGTCGCCAGAAAGAAGCTACGAGGAAGCGAAAAAAAGCCTCTGGCACGACCGAGTCTCATTACTGATTTATCAAACATCATCGCATTTTACCTTTTCTCCCGTTTCTGCTTCCGCAAGGGACTCGAAGACAACGACGAAGTTCCGGTTTCATTCTATACTGATTTTGGCCGCGCTTCTCTTTCCGATCGCTTCTCCCGTTTCTGCTGTTTCTTTTCTGAATCAACTTCCAATTTGATTTCTCGATATCGTTTTTCTGAAATTAGGTGTGCTCATTGGCGTTGCAAGCCTTTTTCAGTCGAATTCAGATGGCGAGGGTTTCAGACCACAACTTATGGAGTGGTTGTTGGTAGATGTGAGGATTCGAATCACAATTGACGGATTCGGAGAGCAAAACGAGTTTGTGATTGTGTGGGTTTAGATATGCAGTGGTTGGGTGTGACCAAAGAGGAGAGAGAGAGATGAGTGGAGGGGTAAAAAATTAATCTTCAAGAGGCAATAAAACGTGGATGAGTAAGTTAAGGGTAAAAATGTCATGTAAGTAAATAATGTGTTGTAACTAGCAAAAACTGTGCTGTAATTATCAGCACCCTAATTAATTTGTCTTTTTAATAATGTCTCTAATAAAAAAGAAATGAAGATCAACGGATCAAAATGTCTTGAGACATTTTTTAAGATTGAATGGTTAGGATGATCCAATTATTTTTTTTTTGGAGGGAAACACCTAGCTGATTTATTATATAGATAGTTGCTGAAAAAATTTGGAAAAATAAGAAATGTTTTGTGTATAAAATTCAGGAACATTATGCAGGCGGTTTTGCATCAGGATTTTGTTGACTGAACTAACCTAATTATCCCCGTACTTTTCTTCGTTGGCTGGGTATCCTGGTGTAAGCAACATTTGACTGGTAAAAGGCTGTCATATTGACTAAAAAAGGAACCCGGCCCAATCTACTTTTCTGTATATTGATGCACTTAAAGTGAATCTTTTCTTTTGTTTAATTTACGTCTGGTTCAATGTTCTCATATGCTTGTTGCTTTTCATTGCAGAAGTATAATGGAAATGATTATAATGGTGCTAGAATTGTGAGTAGAGCTCATGAGCTGCGAGATGCGGTATGTTGGTTTATTGTAACCTTTTAATTCTCTCTTTCCTTTTAAGATCTGTTTGAAGCAACTCTCTGTCTTTGTAGGTGCATGGAATGCTATCACAGATGGACCCTGCACTGGTGGCCTTCTGTGAAAAGATTTCTGATCAGGGGGGTCCATTACCTGTGCCTGATGAATTTGCTTCCTTCCCGGAAACTCCAGTTGTTCAGCTAGCAACAGTTACCAGGGCAAGTGCGCGACTCCGTCATGTCCAGCCAGAGGTTAATTTAGGTCAAAGTTACGAGGCTCTAAAACGAGCAAAGAAGAATACCGATGCTACAAATACAGGTATCACTCTGCCTCCACATCGTATTTTTATAAAATTGAACTTTTTGTGGATACATTTATTTAGACATCAAGGACTATATAATCTCGTTCAATTTGATTCCCGTACCAGCGCCAGTTTTGTTTCCTTGATTTCTTAGTCTCCACAGTTATTTGCAGTAGTTGTTACATTCTGGCCGTAGAAAAACATTCGAACACGGATCATTTTGACATAAATCACATAAAATACCATACATTGACTGCAATCTCTTTTGAAGTGAGAAGATAGACAAAGCGAGAATAGGATGCTGCCAAGATCTCAATGAGTAATGCATATCCGTCTTTACGTATTTATATACAAAATACCTGCTTACCGGTCTTCATTCTCTGTGTTGTATCTCAAAGGTTTAGAAGTCTGGTGCATTATGTAATAATCTCTCTAATGTACGTGATTGAAGTCTCGAGTTATCATGAGCCAGGCCAGGTTGTTTGAGTTGGTGTAAAACTGCTACCATAAAGCAATTTTTTTTTTTTTAATTTAATCTTTTGCTCTGCACAAAGAAATGGTTAAGGTTCTTATTTTATTTTGAGAAAATGTGTTGATGAATTGCAGTTTTATTACTATGTTAAAAAAAGAGATTTGTGCTTACATATATCTTAAAAATTTCTTGCAACAGCGGAAGAGGTGCAGACTCACGAAACCACAGAAGCACTACCATCTGAAGAACCTGCAGAAAATGATTTCAATCCACAGGTGGTGGAAACGTTTGACAAGGATGAACATATGCATGAAGCTTCAGAGGAACCAACCAAAGAGGATAGCTTGATGTCAGATGGAGAGATTTCTGAGAGAGTATTGTCTGTGAAACCAATTTTCATGAAGCGTACGGAAGGCTATGGCATTCCGCAGCTTGAGAGACTCTACACCCGTGTGATCAAAGGTGTTTTTGAAACCAAAGCGAATGAAGTAGGCATCGATCTCAGACCTGCAGTTTTGAACTATTTATTGAAGTTTGCAGAGAATGCGGCAAATTTTTGACCTAGCATCCTCTTCTCCTTGTCCAGAGATAATTGTTTCTTTCAGAATTCAATAACTGGGTTCTCCGTTGATCAAGTTGTATAGAATCAGAGACTCTCGCTTAGTTTAGTGCAGGTAAGGCAAAGTTGTGCAAGATTGAGAATTGGGGGGTTTTCTGACCGTGTGGATTCTTGTGTATCTAGCTTATATGCTTGAATCTGCTTTCAGTTGAGGTTACCTTGTTATTGACTGTACTGTTGTTATCTTAGCTTAGGCGGAGGGAAGCTCAAGAATATGCAAGGACATGGAAGAAGGCGTGATAGGAAATCTTGTGAAGGTGCCTGGTAATGTGGATGGAAAGCTTGACTTGAGTTATTTTAAGGACATGTTCAAAAGACAATTTTACCCCTCTTCAAACAACCTAATTACAGCCTCTCTCGGTGTCTCTTGTCACTCCCTGTCTCTCTAGTCTGCCTCTGCTAATAACAACAATTTACAGATGGATCTGGACCAACATTTCTAGACAAAATTGGACCAAGTTCAACACCAACAACATCAACAGCGAAAATTAACAGATCTAAACCAAAGATAATATATTGCAAGAGGAAGATTACAAGAGGAGGAGGAAGAAGAAGAAGAAGAAGAAGAAGAAGAAGAAGAAGAAGAAGATCCTTGAACCGAAAATTGGAGAAGAACGCCACCGGTTTTAATCTTCTATCAAGCTGTGGTTTCTGGTTCGGGACAGCCTTGGAGAAAGGGTCTTCTTGGCCACCGCCACCAGCGCCACCGCAGTCGAATCCGAGCTCACTGCCGTCGAATCGGACCGTTGGTTTCAAAGAACCTCACATATCTTGAAATGAAAACTTTGAGTTGAAATGTGCACAATATAAGAGAAACACACAAGATTGAGATCTAAGTTGTAGTTTGTGATGATAGTTTGGCCTTCGCCAAGGGTAACATAAGCACCCAAAGGGTTTAAGAAGAGAGTAATCAAGTGCAACACCAAACAAGCATCCAAATGAGGACTTGTTTTGAAGAATAGCTTTAGGAAGTCTATTAATAAGGTAATTGGCAGCGACAACTCCCTCAAGCCCGAATGAAAGAGGCAACCTAAACTAATGAAGAAAAGCTATAGCAATTTCAACTAAGTGCCTATGTCTTTTTTCCACTCTGCCATTTTGTTCAGAAGCGTGAGGACATGTAGTCTGGTGGACCCTGAGATTGAAGGAAGCGGCCAAATTGAGTGGACATGTACTCCACACCATTGTCTGTTCTAAACACTTGAACAGTTGAGTATTCACTAAGGCTGTGAAATGAAGGTAAGTAGTATATGCAGTATATTTGTATTTCAGAGGGTACAACCAACGAAAGCTTGTGCCAAATCATCAATAAGAGCACATAATAATGAAATTGTTGAAAAGATGACCGAGGAGAAGCTTTTCAAATGTTTGAGTGGACTAACTGAAAGGGTGCAGTAGTTACAGAACCGGAAACATAAAATGGAAGCTTGCGCATTTTAGCTACTGCGCAAGGCTCACAAAGACAATGATGTGAATACATGGAAATTGCAACTACTTAGCTAAAACATTGTAAACATGAGGAGAGGGGTGGCCTAATCTGAGATGCCACAAACAGGTGCTGGAACATGAATAGAAGCAACATCAAAGACATATGGAGATGTGGACACATTGGTGTAGAATAATTTGGAAGCACAACATGGGCCTTGAAAAAGAATGGTCAATGTAGCTTTGTCCTGAATGGAAAAAACCAGCAGAAACAAAATAATGTTACAATCATTAGCTTTGGTGAATTGAGAAAACGACAAAGGTTTATAAGCACTGCAGAGGGATGAAGGAAATTGGAGCCATTTTCAACAACAATAGAGTCTGTACCAGAATAAGGGTGCGTTATCTGCAAAAGTGCAAATTAGTCATATCACGAGTGATGTGATTGGTTGCTCCTGTGTCCATGCAACAAGGTTTTGGCCCAGAAGCCGCAACTAGAGAAGGAGCCTGAGACGCAAGTCTTGCTTATACTTGTTGGTGTCAAGTCTGTACCAACAATCAAGAGCTGAATATCTAATTCTGTTGCAGCTTTGACAAACCACAACAACACCATCTGAAGAAGAAGAAGAAGAAGAAGAAGAAGAAGAAGAAGAAGAAGAAGAAGAAGAAGAAGAAGAAGAAGAAGAAGAAGAAGTTGTTGTTGGTTTGTTAAAGAAAGCAGGTCTTCAAGATTGCAAGCACTGTGACACTCCAATGTCCACCAAAGATTCAATTACAAGCAATGCAGACGTACAGTTTACAAATGTATCATTTTTCAGAAGTATTGTTGGTGTCCTACAATATCTCGCCATTACCAGACCTAATATTCTATTTCCAGTTAATAGTATTTGTCAAAAAATGCATTGGCCCGCCAATAGGGATTTTTCATCTCCCAAACGAATGCTGATTCGTGAAGGCCACTCCTAATCATGGGCTCAGGTTTCTGCAGCTGAAAGGTTACATATGTTGATTGGGCAGGGTTAGTGTTTGATAGAAGGTTCATTACTAGGGTTTGTGTGTATTTAGGTGATCACTTGGTGTCTTCAAACTCAAAGAGGCAACATACATTAGCATGAAGCTCCACTGAGGCAGAATACAGAGCAATGGCCACCACTGCAGCTGAACTCAAATGGCTGACTTATCTGCCATGGGAGTTGCAGATAGCCCAGCCTTCAGCTTCTCTACTTCTGTGTGAAGACTGTTTTTGCTTTGGCACTGATAGCATATGTGTTAACGGTTGCAAGATCTCATGAACTGCAGCAAAAGTTTTTTTTTTGATAACTAGTTCTGTGTTCAGGAATATTTGATGTGAAACTCAAAGTGCTATGTATTTCTTGTAACATTGGGATTGTGTTTGTAATCAAGAATAGATAAGTACGGTTGTGTTATAAATAAGTGCAATTTTGCATTTGTAATTTGTAGAAAATCACTAACTACTTAAAGGTCAGTTAGGCTACCAACTTGTAATCGGTGAAAGCAGTTCATCTTCCATTTTCTCTCCTCATTCTCTCTCTTCTGCTCATCTTCTTCACATATTAATGGCTGACCCGAGGGTTCCTACAGACTTTGCCCCCTTCCGGGTGCCGTGGGCTGCCTCTTTTAGTAAGCTCTTGTGCTGCTACAATTTTTTATGCTTAGTTCATTGAGCAGCTGCAAAGCCAAGCAATCGTCTTTTTCTCGTGGAGTAGTTATTGGTACCGTTAGTATATAAATTGACACCAAAACATCACTTCTCTTGCATACACTAGTCGAGTATCATAAGAGCTCAAATGACGAGCACAAAATTGCAGGAAACTAAAATTGCATATCATCATTTCAACAACTGTTTTTGACAATTCAATTAAACAGAAAAGATACCTCACCCCATTTTTATCCTAATGACAAGTATCATGAGCTGCTTCACTATCCTCCTCCACCTTCACTTTATTCCCACAACATGTCTTCCTTCCTCTATTATGATGGTCCTCACCATCCAACTCCACCTTCCTATCCAGAAACTCAGAGTTCTCCTTCCATACCTCTCCATTATCATAAACCTCTTTCTTCCATATTGGAACCGATGCCTTGAGCTCATCAATCAGAAACTTACACGCATCTAATGAGTCTGTCCGATGCACAGACGAGACTGCAATGAAGACACTCGTTTCCCCAACTGGAACTGGCCCAAGCCGGTGAGCCACTGCGATGGAGTCAAGATTCCACGACGATCGAGCCGCGGAACAGATGGACTTGAGGCAGCGGATCGCCATCGGTACATAAGCTTCATATCGGAGTTCCACAACTGACTTACCCTGGAACGTGTCGCGCGTTGTTCCAGAGAAAGTTGATATGGCGCCGCACTGTGGTGCTTGGACATAGTTGATGTACTTCAACAAGTCTATTGGGGTATTCTCTTCTAGGATCTCTATCAAATTCTTCTCTTCTTCATTCGGCACTGCCATCGCTTTCGGAACGGTGACTCTCTCCTTCCTTCTTACCTACAAAGAGAAATGGCAAGAGGTAAAATAATCATATCATAGAGTCATAGAAATAGTGAAATAAGCAGCAAGGAGGAAACACGAGATTCAAATGCAAAAAGTTAATTCTGCTATTTTCTAATGTTCTATGCACAAGAGTAACATGAAGTCGAGTTCCATTTTTTGATTTCTGAAAACGGATAGAAAGATAAATTTAGCTTGCTACTGTTACACCTACAACGGGTTAATTCAAGGGAGAAAGCAATCGATAGCACTATGTATAAATGGCAAATAAAAGCATAAGGTGAAAACACTGAATTCTCTCGAATTAACTAACACTCACCCTCTCCTTGATTTCCAACTTAACCAGACACTTACAGTGTGTTTGGATTACATGATTTGGTGAGAAAGGAAAAGAATTGGTGAGAGAAGGTTTTCTCATTCGTGTTTGGATTACTTTTTAGGTGAGAATTCGTGAGAAAGCATGAGAAAAGAAATCTCACATAATCCAATTTTTGTTTCTCACCAAAAGTGGTGAGATTTGGTGAGAAAAGAAACTATATGAGTGTCAATATTTTTGTTGTGACAGAATTAGTCATAAAAAATAAAACATTGCCTAATCATAATATTAATGAAGGTTATTTTGGTAATATCTTTAAAATATTTTCTTATCGTTTTCATTAATATGCTAACCAAACAAAGGAGGTGAGAAAGTATAATATTTTCTTATCATTTCTCACTCAAGTAATCCAAACAAATATGTGAGAAATCTAAATCATTTCTTATTATTTCTTTACTCACATAAATTAAAGTTTCTCATCATTTCTTTTCTCACATCATTCCCAAACATAGTGTTAATGTTCGTTTCGTATTGGATTAAAATTGGCCTCTTTTCAACAATTTTATTTTTATGACTACAAATTAAAACTTGGTAATCTACAGATTAAAAAAATCCATGTGCAACTGTAGAATCTCAAAAATTGAGAATTATTCAGCTGAAAACCTCTAACAAAAAAATTTTGATACTTTTTTTACATTATCATGATCACAATTCACTGATAAATAGGTGTATTCAATTACTTTGATTATAGAGCTCTTCAAATTTTTTTTAAATGGAACAAGTCCGTGATCTATAATTTCAGCTCATACGAAACATATTGTGATTTTAGTTCAGCTGAAGTTTTCACCATGATTATACTCAGCTGACTTTTTCATATTTTCAGCTAGCTGATACCAAACAGGGCAAGACGAGGTCATCTAGATAACAATCCATTATTTGACTTACAATATCATCTAGATAACAAACAATCTAAGGTGAACAAGAGAAGAGTACTTTAAAATAGAAATCTGACCGTTTGATGTTTGGAGGATATACCAATGAGCAAACCCTTGAAATTTGAGCTGAATCGGGCGAGATTTCACCGTCCCTGGCTGTTCGTGGCTCCAGAACCCAGCAGCACAGCCGCCTTTGTCTCCGAGCCCCTTCCTTCAGTCTCTTGCTCTCTCTGCTGCTGCTGCTGCGTGAGATTTAAATACACCACTTAAAGTGTGTGTGGGCCGGCCCACACAAGCGGGCTTAAATAAAAAGTCTTTTGGGATCTCAGGATGTACAGTCATTCTCCACTCTCACTGTCTATCGCCGCTAGGAAAATGACAAAATCCAAATCCAAGGGCTGGTAAATGGCGACGAATCTGGCCACTCTGTGGACTCCAAAAGCCTCGTCGCCTTTCTTCATCCTGAAACCGTCTCATCGGATAGCTGCGACGAAGAAGATGGCACTCAATTGTATGAGCAACACTTCGGCCAACAATACAAAACGGAAGCTGCCTGTGTTGCTGTTCGACGTGATGGACACCATCGTTCGCGACCCTTTTTACCTCACTGTTCCTTCCTTCTTCAGGTCTTTATTTAACCTATTTTTTAAAATAATCGATGAATGTCTCATTTTCTGGGTTTGCACTAATTAATAATCTTTTTGGGTTGCTATTGAATGGATGATTTTGTGTAGTGAAAGTCATCACTGTTGGTATGATTTCACCAGAATTATGCAAAAGCTTCTGTGCTAGTAATGATTATTGGTACTAAAACCTTGTACCAAATAGCTATTTGTTTTATAACCTTGCCCCAATTCAAAATTAGGCATCTAACCTCCATTTGTGAGAGGCAAAAGTTGTTTGTCTTTTTCCTCGGAGGTTAGATTTCCAATTTCGAATTCGAGTGAGGTTAGATGACCAATTGTCCCAATGAATACCTCAATCAAAGGATCATTCTACTCTCTTATTCCCTATCAAGACGACAACTCCTTTAATGTTGTACTTTAGAGCATTTACATATTAAATTTTGTTATCCAAAATGTCGTCCCTACCAGCTACCCCAACCCTCTCCATTTCTCCCGGGCATCACACTCCTTGAATTTAACTTCTTAAATTGCCCTCGGGTATATTGCACTGGTATATTTACGAAAGGAGTAAGCGTAAAGTTCATAAAGTATGTTCTGATAATGTAAGCTATCGAACATTTCCTGCCATAATAGGTCAACAGTTTGGATGCCCACCAACTATAGTCTAGTATTTCATATCTACTATTCCCTAAACCTTAATTATGCACTTAACCTTCCCTGAACTATGCTAAATATGTGGCACGGTTTTTTGTTCAAAACTTAACTCTTGACCAGAGGTGGCCTTATTCTATCAATGAGAACACTATTGTCCCCAAAATTTTGACTTGAACATCCATGATCGGAGCATTTGAAGTTTCTTACTGATTAGTGGGATGTGTTGCACCCATCTTTCCCTTGTTTTTCCTTACAATGCTGGGAATCATGGTGTAGGTAGTACATTTCTGACTCTCTGCCCGATTTAACAACACCAAATACACAACCCAATAAATTCCGGTCTCGCAGTCTAGCATTTCAGTCTTTATTGTATTTCTATTTACTCTCTCTTGTAATTGAACTTTAGCTAACTATAAGAACAAAATCATTCAATGTGTTAATCTTGTCCAGTTGCTTTCTATGAACCAAATGATCCTTATTTTATAGCAGTCAAAGAGGATGAAATGTGATATGCAGTTACTGTCTTGGGTTCTTGCCACTCAAGTGTTGACTTAGTGATGCCCTTTCTAATTTTGATTTGTATTGTTTTTTATTTACTTCGACCCACTTCAATTGGCCTTCTTAATGGCTTACCTTATCCTTCTTTTGTTGTATTATTCAGTTGATATATCTTACGCAGGATGCCTTTCAAAGAATTGATAGATTCCAAGCATCCTACCGCTTGGGCTGACTTTGAGAGGGGATTGATAAACGAGGTAAATTAAAAGAAAGTTTCTTGTTTCTTACTTGTACTATTTGCGAGAGAACTGTTACGAATAAAGTTAATTCATTGAAGCAGAGGTCGATCAGAATTAGTATGACCTATGAGGCTATTCAAATTTCTCTCTGTTTCCAGAGGGCTCATGTTTTTGTTTTTGTTTTTTTTTTGTTTTTTTTTGTTTTTTTGTTTTTTTTTGTTTTTACTATGCATTGGGATCACATGAATGATCCCTCTCTGAAACTATTATACAACCACACCGTTCTGAAAATATACTGTTTTGACACCAAAGTTGAGTTCAACCCTTCTGTTTCCAGAACAGCATCAGCTATGTTGGTATTAGTAGATCAGGAGTGGATTCTACGAGAAACATGGAGTTTTGAGAAAGTGAAGCTCCTAGTTCTTATAAACTCTGTACCACTCAGCTGATATTCTTTGGTATATTCAGATCTCTTAGATATGATGAGAAAGCCATGCATACTATTTTTGCTCTTATTGAAGACTATTTTTAGTTATCATGAGTCAAAATGCACAAAAGACAATACTCAGTTAGTGGGATGCTTCACATTTTCTGCATATACACTAATCCCCAGCCAATGACATCAGTTTCCAGCTAATATGGAGAATTTCCTCGTGAATGACATTTAGGCTGTGGTTGGAGACTAGAATTTTTGTAGAATTTTTTTTTAAGGGAATGGAAAGGAATCCAAGTATCTCTCATTCGCTTTTGATATGAGAAAAAAAACCCTTAACTTTTTTATGAGGTCCCAGCGATTCGACATGGTGATGTTTGAATTACTTTCCTATGAGAACTGAACAACCTTAGAGCACTCCGATTGATTCCTAATGAGCTCTTCCCTTCTTTATTTTACCCTCCTGAATCCTGATGTAGGTAGCAGGAAGGGAGCTACATGGAGGCCCCAATGGCCTCATTCCCTCCTTGACATTTAAATTTCCACATTTTTTTTTCCGTTAAGAACCGTTGTTATAATTCCGAAGACCTGAAAACCGTACTTGTGGGTTGTAACAGTGTTGTTTAATCATATACCTCTGAACCGCATGCACCCATCTTTCCCTGAAACCCATAAAGAAGGTAATCATATAAAAATGGGGCTGATATACTGTTAAGGTAAAAATGGTCTGATACATCCTGTAAAAAAAACTGTGGTAGGGAGAAGAACTGAGAAAGCAATAACAGAGAGGTGATGAATGAAGAATGACTCAGCTGTATACGATTGGAGCTTGTAGGAGAAGAATCAACAGAAAAGTCCCAGTTTTCATTTTGAAGCCTCTCTCTGTTTCTAAGTTACCTGGAACGCGGATCGTTCCGGTTCGTGGAACAGGATCGCGGAACGCCATACCCTATGGAATTCGGTACGCCAAGGGTAGGCTTCTCTGGATACCTTTATAGGAGTTTTACCATTTTCCACAAATCATCTGTATAAAACTGCTCAATTTATACAATATTTAAAAGTCAATACTCTAAAAATAGATGTAACTTAACATTTCCAAATTTAATTTTCCCTTCTAGATAGATACTTCAGGTGAAAGTAGTGAACAAAACTGGGATCGCCAAATTAAGCGATCTGGATCGCTGGTGTTCCACGTTTCGGAACGCACGATCCAATTCGCAATTCGCGGGGGTATGAGTGAATTGTGGTAACACTGCTCTGTTTCTCTTCTTCCCGGACCTCACTCTTCGGCTCTTTCTCTGTTTCTCGTCCTCTCCGTCTCTCTCTCTCTGTTGATCTTTTTGTAAAATTTAGATTGTAGACTTGACTTGAGTTGTGGACTAAACCAATTAAAGATATATTATTAAGTCCAAGGGCTTCTTTGGTTACCGGTGCTGCAGTTGCAATTGATGACATAATTCTGTCTAAAGATAATACTCCCTCCGTCTCACAAAATTGTCTCTTTGAAACTCAAAACATTTTAAGGAGACATGCATTAACTGCACACATGAGTATGTTTTGTGGCTATAACACATTTGCCCCTCATTTCTCAATTTCCAACACAACTATTATTACTTTGTATAGGACATTATTGTCTATTTATCCAATTTCAAACATAAACAAAGGGAAGCGGACATTTATTTTGGGACATCCCAAAATAGAAAAGTAGACAATTGTTGCAGGACGGAGAGAGGAATACATAGTAAAGTATTTATTGATTTTACAATTTTATCCGAATCTGAAAGAACATTTAATCATGTAAAATAATGATGTAAATGTACATACACATAAGTATTATGGTCGAAACAAGTAGTAAAAGACTAGAATATGTTGAATCTACTAAATATAGGGCTTTGATAGGATTTTGTACCCCTTTTAATGTTTTTCAGTGATTCACGCATTTGATTATCGATTCCCTTTACAGTCTGTCCAATACGGGCTTGTTCAGTTACACCCAACCGCAACCATTACATCAGCTGATACCCTTTTTTAAACCATCAGTGTTCTGTGAGGTGCCAGATCACTTTTCATAAAAAAATCGAGATGGTACATTGTATTTAGCATGTCTGCTCTCTATCTACCTCGCTTTACGATATTAAAAGTACATTTCATTAGAAGTCTTTCGAAATATACTGATTAAGTCATAACTGATTTTTCAATTCAGCCTTTTGTGATACCTCTTCCCTTTGCGGTAAGTTTTTTGGTACAACTATTGTTATTTTATTTCTTGCAATTTTCCTCATTGATCTTAGGATCTTGTCATAATCCTCTACGAAAATACATTTATTGTTATTTTATTCAAGGAACTGAGAGGCTAGTTCTCAGTTGGGATTTTCTCTTCCTACCAAATTCAAACACATTGTTGGTATTAGTTCGTTCACTTCTAAATTTCTTTATTTTTCCTAAGGTCTTAATTAAGGTTGGTTCATACTATTAATGAAAGAGTATATAATTATCTTGTCAGATTTTTCCCTTTCTCCTGGAATGTCAATTAATTTGGGATTTCCTTTGTTATTTTTCAATTTTCTTCAGTTGTTTTAGGATCTTAAGACAAGTATGGTCGTAAGCCTCTCTGATAGGACAACTTCTATTCCTATTGTGCAATAAATTCAGAGACTAGGTCTCAGTTAAGACTTATGCTCGTTAAATGTAGTTCTTCATTAATAGTTTATAGTCTGTCGTGCTTCCATTTTACTTTTCATAGAGGCAGAGGAAAACACCATCGAAGTTATTGCTGCCACCAATAAATTTAAGACTGACCAATAAGAAGACTCAGTTATTTAAATTGATTGTTGTTATGATCCCTTGAACGTCAGGCTAGTTTTGAGCTAAAACTTGATGCTCACGAGTAGAATAATCGATTCCATGCATAAATATGTTTTGTTAGACAGTTATTTACTTTTGCTGTTAGAAAGTAGCCAAAAGTTTACAACTTCCACCTACAATCTGATGCTCGGGCAATTTTATAATCCGTGACGAGAAGTATTATGGTCTGGTGGCCAAAAGTTTGTTCTTTTGCGTGGACTGGATGCAGAAGAGCTATTTGCAAATTTCAAATCCTGGTCACCTGCCAACAATGAGAAGGCTTTCCTGTCAAATTTTCAACTGATGTTTAAAGAAAAGGAAGACAATGGAAATCTTAAAAGTGCATAGTTTAAAGTTTATTTTTCTGCCCATTCTAATTCTTTTTTGTTTAGACTTCTCATTGTAAATACTTTTTTACCATTTATACAAGTGGCAGACTTTTTGAACCCTAGAGACATTTTGTCTTCACTTGAACCTTGTCTGTATGCAAAATGACTGATTTGACTGTTTCAATTAGATGGAACTTGCTCGGATATTCTTTAAAGATGGAAGGCATTTGGACTTGGAAGGTACTTTAAATTATTACACACCAGAGCGCCTATTTCTGCCATTCTTCTCGCTTTTTTTTTTTTTTTTTTTTTTTTTTTTCTTTTCTTTTGTTGTGTGTTTGTGCGCGTGCGTGGCACGTAGGCATTGCTCTTACGTTTTAAATGTTATCACTTGTTGTCATATTATGCATTTGTGAACACTGCTACCAGACCTGTGATTTCTTTGGCTACTATAATAATAGAGCCAATTTTTTTTTCTGGAACTGCCTATATTGGCTGAATTATTAAGATAATTCTGTCATTGGATTCATTTAACAGTGAAGTCATAATTTTTTGAAAAGGTTAATGTGTCATCCTTTTGCCCATCAAAACTGTTCGTGTTGTTATGTTTTAGTATCCTGTCCTTTTCAAACATCATGAGGTTCATAAAATTATCTTGTAGTTCTAAAAGATGAATTATGCTTCAGTTAAATTGGGCTCCTCCTAAGAAGCACAGATACGGATACGGGTGTCGGACACATAACAGGAGCGGAAACTGGATACTTCATTTTCTAAAATATAAGGATACAACACGGCCCGGATACGTCGACACTGTGTGTGTATTTTATGCTAACAGATTACAAATATTGGTTCCAACTTTAATATTTATAGCTTAAAATATCACGGAAAATCATAGGTTGAGTGTAAGAATGTGAAGAGAAAGGGGATCAGCTTACGTGAGTTCTAGTTCGACGAGATGTGTCTCTGAAAACTCTTGAAATTGTCGTCACGTGTGAGAACTTAAAACCTCGCTTGAAATTTTCATTCAAAAGGGTGGCATTTTCATATATTGAGCCTTCAATTAATCATATATATTAAATCTACTTTAGCTTGGTTATATTTCAATAAATTTTAAGTTAAAATATTCCAAAATCAGAAGGATACTCTAATGTGCGGGCAAAGTATTAAATTTACAGTTCTGAAGGATTTGTGAACCTTCAAGGTTTCAACACCAACTTCTTCATCATCTTCGATCTACAGCCACAAATGATTTTTTACCTCACCACACATCGCGTGGGACACATAGGCTAGAATGTAAAGAAACCAGTGTACTAGCATGGTGTTATGATCACTACTGTAATGAGTTGTCTACAAGGTTTTAAAAAACGGGGTGAAGCGGTGCTGAGCGGCCACTTTGAAACGGAATCGGCACTCTGCGTTACCATTTCGCCTGTTACGCGACATGTGAATTTTATTCACAGCCAAAGCTGCCGTTTGGCGTTGGTAACGGGACAAACGGCTGTTTCGCGTTGGGGAAATCGGGAAAAACTGAGAAAAACGGAGAAAACGTCCGTATAACGTTTTTCTAAAATTCACGCATTCGATCCCTGTTTTCTGTTACAGTCCCTCCGATATATAGTTCGATTCTGTTACACGCGACCGATACGCCGGCCGCTTCCGTTTTTAAAGCCTTGGTTGTCTGACATAGAATTGCTAAAACTCATAATGTTCTTGAGAGACTTGTAAATTTGTTCTCTTACACTTTCTTATGTTGATCCATAAGCGTCTGTGATGCCTGACTAACGATCTATGGCAAGCTTACGGAAACAGCATATTCTAAAGTCTGAACTCTGAACATTCAGTTTTGATATATTGCATATTCTTATAGATATTATAGTATTTACTATTTTTCTTTCAACCTCGTGATAATTTTTCATATTGTTCCTGCAGGGCTTAAGACTTGCATGAAAAATGGGTACTCATACATTGACAGAGTTGAAGAATTGCTCAAGGAATTGAAACAGAATAACTATGAAATGCATGCTTTTACAAATTATCCGACATGGTATCAATGATTAAATGATTACTAGTTCATACAAACCTATCCAGTGGACTGCCCTCTACAGATTCTTTTCCTTACAGTCTTTTGCCTTAGTGCAGGTATGAAATGATTGAGGACAAACTGAAGCTCTCTACCTATTTATCTTGGTCATTCTGTTCATGCCACAAAGGTACAACTTATTACTTTATGACTTGACTTAGAGTAGAATTTACCTGTGTGTGAGTGCTGAAACGACGTAAGGAAAAATGATCTGTTAGATTTCTGTTAGATTTTGTTTGTGCACGAGAAATTATATATTATTTATTTGGCTGGTAAATAGGAAGAAGGTTGGTTTCTTCTACTTATGATATTACCTCGCGATCCTCAGTGGTATGCTATATTGCATTGAGGTAGAAAAACCAGAGTAGTTCCGGGCCCACAGTGATGTATATGCAATTTTGCATTTCTATGCATCTGTGTATATATAAACATATGCATACGTACAGACATACACAAACATGTATGTCTCTGTATTCATATGATGTATACCTTCTGCATAATATATAGAGCTTTTGACAGAAAACCCCCATGCGGTTGTAAGTTGGAGAAATCTTCCGTGCTCTTCTATTGATTTTCGACACCTTTAAATAGGTAATACAACACTAATTACAAATTAGTTCTAAAGTAATGACAAATTAGTCCTACAACTATTACGCCCCTGCAGTCGAAACTGTAGGCGTGCCAACACTGAGACTGGAACGGAAGCGCTGGAACAAGGGCCAAGGCAGACCTTTGGTGAAGATGTCGCCGTACTGGTAATCGGCTGGAATGTGCAACACGCGAAGCTGACCCAAACGAACCTTCTCACGAACGAAGTGTAGATCAATCTCAACATGCTTAGTGCGCTGATGCTGAACAGGATTACCGGAGAGATAGACAGCACTCACATTGTCGCAATACACGACAGTGGCTCGAGGCGGGGTGACACGAAGCTGAAGAAGTAAATTCCGAACCCAGCAGAGTTCGGAGACGGCGTTAGCAACACCGCGATACTCAGCCTCAGCACTAGAACGAGATACCGTGGCCTGTCGCTTGGACGACCAACTCAGAAGATTGTCTCCATAGAAGACACAGTAACCAGAAGTGGAGCGGCGCGCGTCCGGACAACCAGCCCAATCGGCGTCAGTGTAGGCGGTGAGGGAATCAGCGGCGGAGGCAGAGAGTCGAATACCATACTCAAGTGTCCCACTGATGTAGCGCAAGATGCGCTTCAGGGCATGAAAGTGCGGCTCACGGGGGGTCATGCATGAAGAGACAGACCTGCTGAACAGCAAACTGGATGTCGGGTCGAGTGAATGTGAGGTACTGCAAGGCCCCAGCAAGGCTGCGGTATAAGGTAGGATCAGCAACCGGTGGGCCAGATGTGGCTGTAAGTTTACTCCCTACCTCGATAGGGGTGGCAGTAGGCTTACAGGTCGACATAGAGGCCCGACGCAGAATGTCGGTGGCATACTGATGCTGAGACAGGAACAAGCCAGACGAATCACGAGTGACAGCGATGCCCAGAAAATGATGTAGATGGCCCAGGTCAGTCATAGCAAACTCTCCAGAGAGCTGGGAGACAATCTGATCCAAAACAACCGGAGACGACCCAGTGATGACGATATCATCCACATATAGCAGGAGGTAGACGATGTCCGAGCCACGACTGTAGACGAAGAGAGACTCATCACATGAGCAACCAGAGAAACCGATAGTCTGTGTGAGGACGGTGGCAAATCGCTGAAACCAAGCACGGGGAGCCTGCTTCAGACCATATAAAGATTTGCGTAACCGGCAAACAAAATCAGGATGGCGTGTGTCGCGGTAGCCAGGGGGCTGATACAACACTAATTACAAATTAGTCCTAAAGTAATGACAAATTAGTCCTACAACTATTAGCGGTATGGTCTCGCTGACACTTAGCTACCGGCAGTATTAGTTTTGTCAGAAAACCCCCCTGCAGTTTCACTTTTACCGACATCCCGCACCATACTGCAGGGGGGTTTTCTGATAAAATCAGAACTGCTGGTAGCTAAGCGTCAGCGAGACAATACTGCGGGGTGGTTTTCTGTCAAAAGTTCTAATATATATCTTCCATAACTGAGTTAAACTTAAGCAAGCTATGATATGTCATGGACTCGTGGCTCTTTTGACACGTGATCCTTCCTCGCACTGAATCAACTTGAGATAAATTAATGATAATTATACCACTACTGATATCAGTCTGTATAATTTGGCTTCATCAGAAGTGTATACATGGACGGACCTCTGACCACAACTAGGATAAGAAGATGAAAAACAATGGATGATGCTGTATGTATATGGAATAGGTAAGTATCATCCTATTTTAATTCAAACTAAATGTTTGAAAAAGGTCATTTATGAAATGCTAACAAATCATGTTCTGAGTTAAGTCTTTCCGTCCCAAATCATTAGTCCCATTTGACTTTACGCAATGTTTAAGAAATAGATCTTTGACCAACGCATTGTCTAAATTGCCATTTGTCCTTTTGTTGAAACGCTATTGAATCTTGAACTCGATGTCCAAATTCAAATTGTAATAGGTATTGTTTTGAGAAAGTGGACATTCAAATTGTAATAGGCTATTGAGTTGTAAGTAGATGGTATTGTTTTGAGAAAGTGGACATAGTTTTTGGACATTCAAAAAAAAAAGTAGGACTATCTTTTTGGGACGTGGGGAGTAGTACTTGATATTATATTTTACACTTTGAACAACCAAGTATTTTGAAATACAGATTTCTAATGAACCCTATGAAGAATCATTTGCTAAAATTTGAAATTTTGTTTCGAATCTTGGAGGAATTGGTTAATTGGGGAGGGGGGGGGGGGGGGGACCATTACCGGCGGTACGTCTTTACCACTGCAACTACTGGGCTTCCTTAAGATAAATGAAGTACGATAGATTGGGCGGCAGGAGTCCCTCGTTTCTGCAAGTACTCAAAAAACTTGTAAAAAAGCAAATTGGCATTAGCTTCTAAAGTAGAAGTTCCATATCAATGCAATGCTCCTATGAGGCAAGAATGAGTAAAATTCTCTGTGATAGAATATGAGAAGAATAATATTATTGAGTGTTATGATCAACGAGTTCAACTATCCTATAAATAGGCGACCAATACTTGGTCAAGAAAAAATAAAATGGAACTAGGTAACAAAATAAATTAAACTAGGAAATATAATCATTTAAACGACCTAATATAGAAACTAAATAGTTTAATTATAATCTACTATGATAATATCTCTATTATACCCCTCTAACTCAATGTGCAAATATTGAGTTTGCAAGCAGACACCAAAAACAGCGGATAAGGCAAAGTGGTTGTGTGGCCGGTGTGGAGAGGGGCAAAGTGGTTCAGAAGGAGAGGTGAAAAGTGCTCAATGCCCAAAGAAATAGAAGAATACTATACTAGACGAAAAGAGCAGCAAATAAGAAAAGTACTCAAATGGGAATAAAGGAGGAGAAGAACAATAATTTAGATTTTTGGCAAAATAAGAAGAAAATAGCCTTCTTGGCAGAAGAAGAGGAGTAATTTTGATTTTTGGCAGAAGAAGAAGAAAACAGTTTTGCGGCTTGTTAGGTCGAAAAGAACAGTTCCATATAGTCAAAGAAGAATCTGGTGTGGTTTTTAGGAATTCCGAAAGAGTTCGGGAAGCAAAGAGAGTACAAAAGCATATTGTGTTAAAGGTACTGTTTCTGGAAATGTTATTAACTCAATATAGCCATCTAGTTGAATCGATGACGAATCGTATAAATCGGTTTGAATCCCAACTGAATCATAAGATTGAGTCTCTTGAATCGGGATTCAGATAAAATTTTGGCCCAATTTGCATCGTTTCTCAGGTAAATTGAATCCAATCGAATCGTAGGATACCTATCGTGAATCACAAGATTCTGACAACTATGGGAGAGAGAAACTAGGATTAAATTATTTCATATGAGCCACATTTAATTAAATAAAACTGAAATGTCTTAGTTACATAGTCGACGGGTTTTTATCCCTATTTACGTCAAAGTCCAGCAAAGACAAATAGACAATATAGAATCTGGCGGTTCAAAGGCCCGCATACAACATTATCTTTCAAGAGACAATCCTACATCTGCAATATGATCAGCACAGCAATTGGTTTCTCTCAAAATATGCACCACCCTGACATCTTCGAAGAATTCCAGCAAAGTCATGCACTCAAATAAAATCAAACTTAAAGGTTGATCAATGTCACAATAGGAACCGGAGGGTTAGTTTTAAGGGACAAAAACTCTACACACAAATTAAAAGGTAAGGTAATAGAGATCCCCCTTCCTTAACCCCTTGGAGGGTGTCAAGTCATCAGTTTCATTCCCATTTATCAGAACATTCATAGAGGAGTCACAAAACATGATTAAATTAATCAGCTTCGAGGGAAAATTAGGTAGTTTTCTACTCACTCTTTTGATGGCCTGGTACTAGTACTACACACTGTTAAATGAATGTTTCTCAAACCTCACGTAGGGACAAGGAATGGTTGAAAACTGTATGCGGTAAAACCCAATAAAATAACAGTACAACGTGTAGGTTAAATATAATTACGGTTTTTTAAATCATATTATCGCTGTAGTTTACATGCTGCTATTGGTTTTTACATACTAATTACAATTTGGAATGAAATGATAATTTAGGAAAACTTGATTTGCTCCTACTAATATTATGTTATGGTTGAATAATCATGATCATGATACAATTTTATTTTCTCCTGAAGTGCAGGTATGAGGAAACCGGAGCCTGAGTTTTACATGGAAGTAATAAAGGATCTTGATGTTGAGCCAGCAAGCTGTATCTTCATTGATGACAGGTCATTTTCCCTATTATCTTCATCATAGTTGTCAAAGTTCAATGCACATCGTTTATCTACAATAGATTTTCTGCATCTTTCATTGTAATGGTACAAGCAGGCTTTGTGAAACAGCTTAAAAAAGTATATTAATCCTTATAGTGAAAATGTTATAGTTCGTATCTTGTGTTTACTTTTTTATGTCATCAATGAGAACATCAGGTGGTCTAACTGCAAGTACTAGGTTTTATCTTACTTTACAGTGCTCAAATCTTTATGTAGCTACTTTTTCAACTAATTTATCAATAATAATAATAATAATAATAATAATAATAATAATAATAATAATAATAATAATAATAATAATAATAATAATAATGATGATGATGATGATGATAATGATGATGATAATAATAATAATAATAATAATAATAATATAATACTAATACTAATAATAATAATAATAATAATAATAATAATAATAATAATAATAATAATAATAATAATAATAATAATAATAATAATAATAATAATAACTAGTTCTTTATCATCTGAATTCTTTCCTACATACGATTGTTTACATTTGATCTGAAATATAGCCATATGGTGGTACTGTTGAAAATATGGTTACTTGTGTGACTATGACCTGAGATTGTGGTTGTACTACAAGACTGACTTCTTATGTTTGTTCGTAACACACAATCAGGATGAGTAATGTCGAAGCTGCAAGGAAAGTTGGGATCATTGGTATACATTTCAAGGATGTTAATATGTTGCGCCAGGATCTCTCTCTCGCAGGTGTTGATGTGTCTGCAGTTGAACACAACTGAAGGAAATATTCATCATAGCATTGAACTACTTGCCTAGACCTGTGAGCTTTCTTGCATTGTTTTTTCTTTAGGAAATTTCAGTTTTACTACACGTAAATCTTTTGTTCCTGATAACAGCAGCAATGTTTTAGTTGGTAGAACGACAATTTTACTACTGAAACTCTAATATGGGGAATTAAATTTGATGTTCAGTCGACAATATCTCTACAGTTCATCTCTTGTTGCGGATTATACACACTTTGTACTTGTTTTGCAGATTAAGTTCCGTACCTATATTTTTCTCTTCTTTTCTTTTGTAAATTAAATATAAGAAATCTATCCTTCTCCTAGGGGGTAGGCTGATGATACGAGATCGAGTTTGGTGCCTGGCCCTCTACATTTTCCCCACTTCGGCTAGCAGTCCTTAGGTAGAAACTTCTTTGTCCTAACAATTGAGAAATTTCCAGCTTTGTGTATTTGGGGGTATTGGGACTGCTAAAAATTTGTCGAATGAATTTGTTACTTACGTTCTTCTAATTAGTGGCACTAAATTACAAGTGGCCTCTATGAAGGGCATTTTATTGAGAACATGATGGACCTAGCCGCAAGTTACTAACAAGGTATGCTTCTCCTAGACTATTTCTTACGGGTTGAGCTATGAGCTAGTTGCCCCTATCTTGGCTGACTTCCTGTCCCTCAAAAGGAATGGTCTTGTACGAAATAAATATAATGAAATGAGAAGGAACCATAAGATTGAACTTTTGAGTAAGTGGGTGCCATAAGTCCATACGGTGCGTGCCCCTTAATCTCCCAACAGACATGTCACTCCAATACGAATTACTTACCAGATCAATGGGAAAGCACAATTCTCTCACTTGATTTGTATCCAGTATTGACCAGTCACATATTCTTCATTATTCCGATATGGGACAAATGCTCCACAGGACACTGCAATCTTAATCTTTTACGCAGTTATGTGTCACTTTGGGTATGGCCATGTTGTCACACAAAATGAAGTCGGAAATTCTGACCAGAATACATTTAGCCTACTTGTAGACAGTTGTACTCCTAATTTGAAAACAAACAGGTTGACATATTTTCTTGGTCTTTTTGTTTGCAGGAAAATGGAAGAAGTTATGAAACAGAGCTGGCATAGCCAAGAAAGAAAAAGAAGTCCAAAAGAAAATGATGAACCAGGCAAAGTTTGAGAAAGTATCTTCTTCTGGTACTGTATTATTTGAAGAATGACTCCCTGACATTGACCTTGTCATGGATTGAAGAGAACACAAATTTGACACGTTCAGTGTTTTTAAAATTTTATTTTTCGCTTCACAGTTCATACCTTAATGTAATCGCTAAACATTTCAGCCAGGTCATTGTTTATTGCGTCGTAGTCATTGTTTATTGCTTGCAAGAGCATGCATCGTAACAGAGGTTGCCTGTGAGCTTGGTGCAACTTGTGTTACAACCTAATTGAAACCGAAGCATTGTACGGAGTTTTGCTTGTTCAAGACATCATACAACCAGTTGAATCACAACTGCAGCATTAGTAGTGTTCCAGGCAATTAGTTACAGGATCAACTTGGATTGACTCGGTATTTGGTTTGTCAAAATAAATAAATAAACAATAACTTGTTTGCAGAGAAACAATAAACAATGAGTTCATACTGCTGGACGATGAATTAGGTGATTGTTTAAAGCTAAATCGTCTACTTGAACAGTTAGCACATAGCTACGTATCTGCAAGCTATCAATTCTGTGAACACGCAGGATCTGCGAAAAGTAACAAAACAGCGTCCAGGGCAATAGAGGTGACACGACCTCTAATTACAAGAAGTGCAGTGCAAATCACCCTTAATATATCCGAGTAACTAAAATATCTCCCTAGTTTGCATGTGTCTTCCAGCTCGCTATTCCCCGTACAACAAGCGAAGCTGTTTGGTCAAATTGCAGTGATTGCGAGTTTCTTAAAGCTAGCCTTTAACTTAAAAATCGCGATCAAAGATATCAAGTCGTCTCACTTCATTTTTGCTAGATGCAGTACTTGACTTTTTATTTAGTATTACCTCCGTTTCTTCTCTATCACACCGGTTTGACTCGTATTTGGGTCACTTTGACCGGGTGATTTGGATAGCAAAACGATGCGATTTTTTGATAAATTTTTCACCGTGTTATAGAGCAATTTTTACTCTACAACATTATGAAAAAAATATCAAAAAACTGTATCGTTTTGCTACACAAATCACCGGGTCAAAGTGACCTAGTGAATAGTGACAAAAGTCAAACCGGTGTGATAGAGAAGAAACAGACATAGTATTTATTTTGACTGCGTAATGAGTATACCCTTATTGTGGTGGAATAGCTTGCAGCAAGCCTTGACTGATAAATTTACAGCTAAAAAGACCAATAGACAGCTAATCCTGAATTCCCCCACATCTCGAACTTATACCCTCTCTATGAATATTCCAAATGTTTGCCCGACCAACTCTTGGCTTATACCCGTACTAACTACTATTTACTCCTATACTAATTACCACAAATATATCTTGCAGTGAACTCATGGTTTTCTTTGACAACAATTACTTCTATCTTTAGCCACTCTTTTATCGATCAACAAATGGCACCATATTTGAACGTGCAACATTCATCACGTTACATACCTCTCTCTCTCTCTCTCTCTCACACAGTATAAATAGCACAAAGCCTTGAAGAACATGTAGAGCTCTCAAAGACAAAACTATCCTCTACATGCAGTGTTATGGATATTATCAAAGACATCCTTGTTGCAGCACCTCTGAATCATTTGTTTCACAAGGATTTTCATGATGTTGTTTCAAAAATGACTCTCATAGACAAGCTTCTCTTCCTTGTAACTCTCTCTCTCTCTCTCTCTCTCTCTCTCTCTCTCTCTCTCTCTCTCTCTCTCTCTCTCTCTCTCTGTTCGCTTTCAACTTATAAGTCATGTTTTTCTTCTTATCTTCTGTTTCTCAGTAAGAAGAATTAGAAAAGTTAAACTTAAAAGTTCGGTCTCGCGCAGGTTGTTCACACGGTTGATAAATTTGGGTTGTGGCATCATCTACCGGTGTTCTTGGGCTTGTCCTATCTTGTGATACGCCGGTATCTTCACGACGAATACAATTTGTTGAACGTGGGCACGACTCCGGTGGGGGTCCGGTTCAACCCGGCAGATTATCCCTATAGAACCAGTGATGGAAAGTTCAATGATCCATTCAATGAAGGTGTTGGAAGTAGTGAAGGGACTTTCTTTGGCAGGAATATGCCTCCAGCTGATGAAGACAACAAGGTTTGGTCTTCAAAATACTAGTACTACTTATTAGGTGCCTTCTTGATGCCCAATTACATGCACCGACCAATTTAGTTTTTGTTGCATGCTAGGCCAATTGCATGAAAGGGGTTGGCCTAGTGAGCGAAACTTGAAATTTGAAAGGGTCAGCTCTTCTTAGCTAGGCCTCAAGTTCGAAACCCACAACTGCTAGTGGACTGAGGATTAAATTTAGATATACCTCAAGACTTTGTGGATTGTCGAGATATGCACAAACTGTCACAGACACCACGAAAAATTCTCTCAATAAAATAAAGTAGACAACTAGAGATTGACAACTTCTGGAGATAATCAAAATGATTTGAGTATTTGACTCGATGTTATGTATATTATATACAGATGTTTTTCCTTCACCAAATATTTCACTTCTTACATGTCAAAGTCATAACTTTCTGCCAAAAAAAAAAAAAAGTCTAAACGCTATGTTCTGTATATGTCATCTCCCACCTCTTGTGAAGTCGTTCTTCGATAGTGTGTACTTAAAAGGAAAAAATATATACTTCTAGTTATAAACAAATATATTTTACGTACTTGATTTTCTGCAAAATGACACGCATATTAGAGAATCCCTACACAGTCTGACATACAATGATAAATCTCAGACATACATCCCACGTTAAGAGTTGCAATAATCTATGTGACCTCTAGGAATTATGAGAAATGTTGTGGCTCGCGGGTTCTCCTTCACCTTATGCTAACTCCCATCTCATGTATAGGTATTGTCTTGAGAGATAATATTAGTTGTGACCAATATCTTTTTGCCATGGAAGAGGTGGCCTAGACCTTGGAGGAAAATGTTGTAATATAACATCCCTCTATATTTCTTTTACTTAATAAAAAAAACGAATCCGGTAGAAAAGATATTTCTCTATTGAATGCGGTAAATCTGAAATGCCCATCAACTTAGTTATTGATAAAAGAAGCTCAAATCAAATGAAGCCGAACTTGCTGAATTCATTGGGCTTGCTTAATTGTTTAGTTAATGGATGAAGATGATAATGAATTAGTAGTTGTTGGTAGTTTGTTCTAGCTTAAGAAAGCAACTTTTGATTGAACGACGACTTAATTTATGGTACAAACTAACTTTTGTCAGAGTCCAGCTAGTTAATCAGATCGTCAAAACAAGCCAACTTGAGGTCAAATAAATAAATTAATCAAGTGCATGCATGTTAATTAATCTAACCCATTTTTCAAGCAAAATATTTAATTTGTATAAAATATGTTTTGAATGTAATTAACAAGTTAAACCTCACATGCATTTCCTTGGTCTATGTACTTAAATAGTGTAAAATTCAACAATGTAGTAGTATAAATTTTAATAACAACGACAATTATTATTATTATTATTATTATTATTATTATTATTATTATTTAGTGCAGAACATAGTTTTATATATATATATATATATATATATATATATATATATATAACTGAAGAGTTTTTGAAATTAAACAATCACTCTGTGTGTATGTGTGCTTCACATAACAGTTTATCTTAATTTTAGTTAACAATAATTAAACAGTGAAGGCTTCTTTAACTTAAAAAAACTTATGGAAATTTCAGATTTCGGAATCTGAGACAAAGGGGGGCAAGATACTGTCTATAGCTTCGAGATTGTTACGACGGTGTTCACTTGTTGAACCAAGAAGACAAAGTACCCCTTCACCCTCAAAATTTTCAAAGTTGGTATGATTATACTTTTCATCCCCATTGTTACTAGTCCTAAAACTATTGCTTTACATTTTTGGACGGAAATAAGTATATTTCACTTTGTCTTTAGAAAACATTCGTAATTATCATTTTTTTTTTAAATTGTATGCATTTATAGTTTTTGTTTCATTTTGAGAGCTACCAAATTCTCAACTGAAGTCATCTGCACAAGTGAAATTATATGCTTTTACATGGAACACTAAATCAAAGTGGTAATCTATTGGAGAATTGAGAGTACAAGTGAAATTATATGAAATTAAGTATTCATAATGTGAACCATAAATATTTCATTAACACTAATTGTAAGCGTTGATAATAATGCGTGCATGCAGTTACTGAGACCAGACCCGATGGTGGTTGCCACGAAACTTCTGGCACGTAGAAAGCTGATCGACACTGGAAAACAGTTCAACATGATAGCAGCTTCTTGGATACAGTTTATGATCCATGACTGGGTTGACCACTTGGAGGATACTAACCAGGTTAGTTAGTTAATTTATAATTCTCAATTCTATTTATGTTTACGCGTGTAGGTTGATTGTATTTATGCGATGCAGATTGAACTCACGGCGCCAAGAGAAGTTGCAAACCAATGCCCTCTTCAATCTTTCAAGTTTTACAAGACCAAGGAGGTTCCTACCGGCTTTCATGACATCCAGAGTGGCCATTTGAACACCAGAACACCGTGGTGGTACGAGGGAAATCAAAACGAAAAACACGTTGCAGCTTATTTTTCAAATCATATAAAGTATTTAGTTTCTTCTTCAAGTAATATATATTTCATTCCAGGGATGGAAGTGCTATTTATGGAAACAACAAGAAAACTCTGGAAAAAGTGAGGACCTTCCAAGACGGAAAGCTCAAGATCGCGAGAGATGGCCTCCTTCCTCACGACGAAGATGGGATTCTCGTATCAGGCGACACTCGTAATAGCTGGGCCGGATTATCAACACTGCAAGCTCTCTTCGTCCAAGAACACAATGCAGTATGCGATGCTCTTAAGGTAGGTAGTTTAAAATTCAGATATTGTTTTAAAGTTGTTTATTGATTATTTCTATCTAGAAATTTATTTTTCCTGTGAAAATAAATTTTATCAGAAGGAATATCCAAAATTGGACGATGAAGAGTTGTACCGTCACGCAAGGCTAGTGACTTCTGCTGTGATCGCAAAGGTCCACACCATAGACTGGACTGTTGAGCTGCTAAAAACCGATACCCTGCGAGCAGGAATGAGGGCCAACTGGTAAACACGTCGTCAATATATATAGGGTACACCGAAACAAAGAAACTTATTCAAACAAATGTACAATGTTTTATTTTGCCTATTGATTCATTTCAGGTATGGGGTGCTAGGGAAGAAATTCAAGGATACATTTGGTCATGTTGGAGGACCAATCTTGGGGGGTTATGTGGGTCTAAAGAAGCCCAACAACCATGGGGTACCCTACTCGCTCACCGAGGAATTCGTTAGTGTCTACCGGATGCACTCCCTTCTACCCGACGAATTTCTCCTCCGTGACACTGCCGCCAAAACTGGACCCAACAAGTCGCCGCCATTGCTGGAGAGGTATATAAAAAACGTTCAAACTTTTTTTGGTTTATTAATTTCATCCAACATTTCGGTCCAAAAAAGAAGAAATTGAAGCCTTGCAAATGTTTGCAATGAAATAAAATTTCAGGGTACCTATGCCAAACTTGGTTGGTATTAAAGGAGAAGAAACCCTAGCTAGCATTGGCTTCACAAAGCAAATGGTGTCAATGGGTCACCAACCCTGTGGTGCCCTTGAGCTTTGGAACTATCCCATTTGGCTGAGAGACATCATTGCCCAAGATGTTGATGGCAAAAACAGACCTGATCATGTTGACCTAGCTGCTCTTGAAGGTAGGTATATATGAATAAATAAACAACATATGTGTACTTTTTTTTGCCAAACACATGTGTACCAAACACAGACTTTTAGCTATGTCTAGACTTGCACTTTTGATGCTGAGCTAATAATATATGTATGTTACTGATGTACGTGCAGTTTATCGGGACCGAGAGAGAAAGGTTGCGCGATACAATGAGTTTAGAAGAGGTGTCTTGATGATACCGATATCTAAGTGGGAAGATTTAACTGACGATAAGGAAGCTATCGGTATACTCAGAGAAGTGTATGACGACAATGTGGAAGATCTCGATCTGTTGGTAGGGCTAATGGCCGAGAAGAAGATCAAAGGGTTTGCAATTAGCGAAACAGCTTTTATCATATTTCTCATAATGGCATCAAGGTAAACAAACCTATGTACCGAAAGAAATGCATTTTTTTTTGTGAAATTTGATCTAGCAATGGGGGCTTAAAAGATACTTATCCGGATTAATCACATGCAGGCGACTCCAATCGGATAGGTTTTTCACAAGCAACTTCAACGAGGAATCGTACACAAAGAAAGGGTTGCAGTGGGTGAACACCACAGAGAGCTTGAAAGATGTTATCGATCGCCATCACCCGGAGATGACTAAGAAATGGATGAACTCAACGAGTGCATTCTCAGTGTGGGACGCACCTCCTAACGCCCACAACCCTATTCCGTTTTATCTTCGCATCCCTCAGTAGATTTGCATCCACACCCTTATTCGGATTGTTTTGTACTCAATTCGTTTGTTTTGTATATTAATGTGTCTGATGAACCCTCCTAACACCCACACCCTTACCTTTGTATATTCTGTGCATAAATGTGTAGGATTAACCCACAAACCCTATTCTACTCCACTTTCTTGTTCCTGTCACTTCATTCATTTTGTATATACATATACATATACTTTCTATGTGTTTTCTAATAACTCCGTGTTGTTCACTACTTTTATGTTTGTGAACTTGTAATGCTCCGGAGTTCAATGAATAATATTCTGTGTTCTGGGTCAATACTAACAAACAATTTGAAAAACAAACACAATCTCTTAGAGCAAACATATATAGTACAAGCCACAAGGAACATAGAGCCGGCAACCTAATAAACATAGTACAACAGCATCAAGAATTGAGTTGCAAGTCTGTTTATATCAGTTCCTCTACAAATTCAACCTAAGAAAAATTGAACGCCATGGGGGATGATATGGTAAAGGCCAGAACTAATCACCAATAGCCTCGTTAGTAAATAGAGCAAAACAACCAATCCATGATTTGGACTCTAATTTGCTCGAGCAGGTAGAGTACTCTTGCGCCACCTCCAGTAAGCTGCTCTCATTGGATCCTCACGCTCCAAAAGAGAACAAACAGATGTCGCCAAATCTGGATCTTGGGTATCATCTGGCTCTGAAGTCAAAGCATCTATAGCCTCTTTGAGCTCCTGGCTTGGTTGGAACCCGTGCGAAAGGAGATCCAACAGCGTTCTCAAAGCAAATACATAGTTAGCTTTAGAGCTCAAGATCTTCAAGCATACTGAAGAGATTTTGGGATCATTGATTAGAGATACCGGATCCCTCTCGTAAAGGCCGCGCAGGTAGTTCCATGAACTCTCGTTCTCGGGTTTGGCTTTGATGGCTTCAACTGCATAACCTACTTCAGACTCTCTCATGGCCTCCAAGCCTCCCAAGAGGGGTGATCTTGTGATTACAAAATATCTCTGTAAATAACAATCAATTTCATCATCTACTAAGTCAAGTGCTAAAGGTATGAGCATGCGATGAGGTGTTCAACTAAAATGCATCCAACTGTATAAACTAAAATCCCCCAGTACCGAATTCCCTTTGCATGTGTCCGTTCAGGAAAGGGATAATGTATTGTGGGATTTAAACATTTGAGTGTTGACCTTAGAAATTGAGGACTAGTTTCGGAATGTTGTTCTCGTGCCAGAAGCTGCTGTGTGAGAATCACTGTGGGAAAGCTGCTTTGATTTTAAATAAAATGTTATTTGGTAAATATAACGTGAAAGCTACGCTGAAATATTAATATAACATTTTTGTGTTCGGTAAAATTAACTGTGAACCTGCTGTGAGAGAGTGAAATTGCAAACATATATGACATGCATAAGTTCTGTAAAAATAAATATTGAAAATTCTTAAAATCGTAGGGTTAAAATCGGATGTAGATAAATTGATCAAAAGCAGGTTCCAGAAAAGTATCCCCCCCCCCCCCCCCCCCTACTTCCTGGGACAGCAGAAACTGTCCATAAAATCAGAAATTTTATTTTTTCAAAAACACATTAAAACTTTTTCGTCTGTCAGAAAACAGTTGTGCTGCTGCCAGAAGCATTCCCAAACTGGCCCTGAATGTTTGGACCACCTTATGTTTTTTTTAAAAAAAAATTGGAATGTTCAAATCTCTTCTCATTTGTTTTAACCGTCCCGTGAAATAAACCCACATCCAAGTACACCGTCAAAGGTGATCACTTGCCCGATTATTCTGGGTTGAGATTTTATGGTACCTGATTCCAGGCAGAATTGTTGAAAACATCATCTTGAATGAGCTGGTGGCAATAATCAAGTTCATCTTCCCATCCTCCAAGTGCCTGCAGAACCCACTGTGCATAGATAGAAACACCCATATTCAGTATCCAGCCTCCTTAACAGTTAAAACTATAATGATGGAAGGGTAGAAACAATTTCCCCCCGACAACAAGGTAAGAGAATACTAGACAGAATTAGACAATGTTTATGGCCCTTATTTCAATATCACCTCAATCAACATAACAAAGCATAACCTACCTGCCTATGGGACCAGGCATGATAATTCTTAGCATCGACAGAGAAAACCTTCTTGGTGAACTCAAGTTCCCTAGTTGCAGCTTCTTTTCCAAGTTTCTCCGCAACCCATCGTCGATGATGCCTGCAGCAATAAGCGTTGTTCTAAACAATTTAAACATTACAAAGTTGACATTATAAATGTTGAGGTTTAACAATCATATGAAAGACTACAGGTCATGAGAATGTTGAGGTCTTTTATTTGGAGAAGTTTATATTCGTTTACACAAAATTTCCTGTAAACTAAAAACATGCGTAGCTGTTGTTCCACTCATGCTTCCTTTCTTTTTTGTTTTATTTCGAGAAAAGTGATATTCCTACATTATGTTTCTTTTTTTCCTGTGTTAATGATATATGATGTTTCTAGCTTCCTAACAACTACCAATATTGTATCCTAAATTTGTTTAGTTATGTTTCTCTAGTGGAAAAATCTAAATTGATTGAGCTACTAATCTGAGAATCATAGCCCAACCAGGTGAACAAAGATGGTGGTAATTCAGGTTTTGGTACCCATTTCCAGATCTACTGAAGTCAAATAATAACTAAACAACTCATTATACGATTTAATGTGGAAGACTAAATGCTTACAAATTACCTAAAAAACTCAATCTTCCCTTCATCTTTAATTGTACAACAGAATAAGCCCAATCCTCGGATGCATTAGCTCTTCCATCCCTATTCAAGTATTGAGAAAATAGATAAAAAGTAGCTCACCATATTTGGTAGTTTTTTGGGTTATCACTAGCAATTTGTTGAATGAAATCCAATTCATCGTGCAAGTCAGCATTTAGAGATTCAAGTATTACACGTCTAAACTGCCACACCTGCAAAATACCATAAAATGTTCAAGTTCACCAACTAAAAATGAACTGAAATACTTGAGCAAACTAGTTAGTCTGCAAACCATGTAAATCATGAACATGAAGAAGAGAAGTAAATAGTCCGTTACCTATTTTTATATGAGCAAAATGTCAAACCACAAAGAAGAGTCCTTATCTAGCACACTTACATTTGACCTGTGTTTGGGGACCAAGATATCTCTGATTTTTTTTTTTTAATCTAATTTCTTGAACATGTGGTTGAGATGAAAACAGAGGTTTCTCTCTCTTCACTTCAACCGCACGTAGACAAATCAGATTCTGATAATTGGAGATATCTCTGGCCCAAAACATAGCCACACTACACATGTTTTCCCCAAAAAGATATTTTTATAGTTATAGCAAAAAAAGTGATATCCTTTCATGGATAAATGAGACCAAATATAAGATATATTTAAGATGTTCCAGATGTGTTCACCTAAACTTAAAAGCAATGAAATGAAATCGGAAAATATGGCTAGAGCTTGGACCTGAGTCCGAATCAACAGAAGAAGATATCAAAATTTAAAGACTGAAGGAGTAACAGCCGAAGACAATCACTCACAGGAATAAGAGAGAATGCCTTGGAGATGTTAGCAATCTAGAAACATAAACAACCAGTACAACACTGTCTCTGAAGAAGCGGCCAAGGGTGTCCTCATTCCCACTGGCATGCACCAAAACCGAGTCCTCTGTACTGTCCAGTCAAGGCAAATGCTAAGGGGATTCGGTTCACACTAGGATTGGCAAAGTTGGTCTAGGTGCTCGACCCGTAAGATAGGAGTAATTCATCAATGTTACAGTGACGTATTTAATACGTGAAGGGTGTCCTCATACCCACTCGCATGTACCAAAACTGAGTCCTATTTACGGTCCAGTCAAGGATAATGCTAAGGGTACAATGGAATGCCCATGATTGGCCATGAGAGTTCACACTACAGCTGACCGCCAAAGTTGGTCTTGGTGCTCTACCGATAAGATTTACCTGGAGGAGTATTCATCAATGATACATGCCGTGCATTTACAGAGTCATGACATGATACTTCGTGATAAGCAACCTAGCCCATACTATGGAATAATACAGAACTCCTCCCTCCCTCGAATAAAAAGAAACAGTGATACAGTGTGCCCCAATCCCGTAAGGGTCTGTTTGGAACTTGGAAACGAGGTGGAAAAGTAAAAGAAAGGAAAAAAGATTCATGGAATATAATTTTTGTTTGGAAGCACAAGAAAATAAAAGGAAAATGAAAGAGAAAAATGCACAACATGAAACTGAAGCTAAAGTTTCCGCCCAAATCGGGCGGAAAATCTCCCTCCCTCCTTCCCTCCAATGACGGTGACGGCGATTGGAGAGAAGCCCATTAGCAGATGCGACTGGCCCCAATGAACTAATGCATATTTTGATCAAATTGTTTGCAATATCGACTGATCAAGCTTTGGCGTCGGTGACTACAATTTTTCTCCGCCAATTGCAAGGTTTTCCATTCAATTAATGGAATCAATTCCTGATTGGAAGGGTTGAGAGGTGGCAGAGAGGAACTGAGAGGAGGAAAACCTAGTTGGGTTTGGTTGGGTGTTCGAAGTTTGATTAAAATCGGTAACTGGGGAAAAATTGAGGTTGATGAACTTTGGGGTCCTGGGTTCTATCTGAACAGAGGATTGTTGCAAGTGGGTTTTAATCACGGCGGTGTACTGGTGGCTTGTGATGTTTGTCGGCAGCGAAGTTGTGCTGCTGATCGGTATAGCAGCAGCATGTTGATCAGTATATGAGATTGTTTGAAATTACCAACAATATTAGGGTAACATCTGTAATAATTTACAGTACTGTGGTAATGTTTATAATAAATCTAACTGTGTGGGTATAATCTTAAAATACTAAAGTAGAGTTATTTCATTTTCTTGCAAATTTCCTGTAGTTACCTAACAAAGGAAAAATAACGGAATGTTGATGGAATGATTCCTCACCTATCCTCCTCTCTCTCTCTCTCTCCAACCAATTCACTTCAATTTTTCTTATGCCTCACCTATCCTCCCCTCAGAAGGATTCTAGCTTCACAGACAGATGACAAAAGAGAGGGTGAGCGAACGTAGAGAGGCTCGGCTTGACTTCCTTGGTTAGGAGTTTGACTGGAGTTTGACTAATGGGATGGGAATATATCAGATCCAACTCAAAGTACTCCATCATATGAACAAGAGTCATTGGGTGGAAGGAAGTAGAGGGAAAGAGCACCCCTTCCATTTCTAGAACTTAAAAATGCAAAGCCGGAACGGAATAAAATTTCTTTCCAAAACCCTACCAACATTTGGCTCTCATCCCATTTTAAACTGGGATTGAAAAGAGTGCTCTTGAAGTGCAGTATCACAATGAACAATACAACAAGAAAGATTCTCCTGCTAGCAAGAAAGAAGAGAAAAGAAAAAAGGCTTAATTCTGGATCGCGTACCTGTGGTTTGGTCAAAGCTCATTTTGCATACATTTGGATGAAAAAATGATAAATTTGCAAACCTGAGGTTGAACAGATATTTAACCGCTTGTACAAGTCATCACTTTTTGTTAGTTGTTTCATAAATTATGTTGAGACCCCCTGGTTTGACGCGTTACTAAGGTTGGTACCCTCGAAGTGTAATAAATTACACAAGCACCCATCAAGCCCAGAACCACCTAGGGTCTTTGGTCTATCTCGATCTCCCCTTTTCTCTATCACCAATGTCGTCATCAAAACAGTCAACTAAACTTATCAACCATTTCATGGACTTGACCCCTCATATCGTGCTCCTGATTGGAAATCAGGCATACAATCAGTTATGGAGGTTGAAGCTTCGTCTGTTTTTGCGTTGCCGAGGGAAACAATCTCACTCGAAGTATTAATTTCTCAGAAATCTACCATCCTTCAGATCGGGTCACACACTACGGGAGCTGTAAGTTGTTCAGGCTTGCACCATAATTTACCAGCTGGAGGCAGCTGAGGGATTCGGACAAACAATGACATGTAATTAACCAACAAAGATTTGCCTCCATTGCTTGGGTTTTCATCAATATTGCTTATATGAATGAGTGTTTGGATGCTCGTGTTATGTTCAGATTTGAGAAAAATCGTACCCAAGGAAACCAATTCTATGGTCAGTCCGAGTACAGATGCTTAACTTAACATCAACAGCGCAAGTGGGTTGGTTGGAAATCGGGAACCTTGCGTCAAAGGCCCAAACCGTTTTCCTGTCGCATCTGTTGTATTAATTCTGTACATAGCTCCACGCATAGACAAAATTATGTAAATACAGAATAGTAGAGATGGGTAAAGAAGAAAGCTACGAAATGTGAACGGCGAAGAGAAACTTGCTGCAAGAACTGCCACATACTGACGGAATTGGAGTTAGGGTCATGGGGTTTGATTAATTTAGGGAACCTCAACCAAAATGATGAAATCTTATATAAAATGAGTGTCCATCTGGAATGAATTCGACAAAGTGGCATGAAATTTCATGTCATTATCATGCCGTCATTTCGCAGATAGCACATGTATGAAGTATGGTGGCTCTAGACTTTAGAAGATTATGGTATTAAACTCCTTGTACATAAAGCTAAAAATCTTCAATTATATAAGCCTTCACCTAGTACTCCAGTATGTGCATCCCTTAACTTCCCACAGAGAAGTGTCTCAGCTGTATTACATATAAGGGCTATACTGTGTTATTCTGCTAGCTGCCTTCACATATAGACTCTAATTATCTTAATCCTCAAATCTATTATGTAAGGGAGGAAGAGATGATGTCAACCACTTCGACATGTGCCCAAATCTGATTGGAAGTTAACAAAATATTCTCCCTCCCTCCCTCTTCCAATATGTCCCAACATGTCTTGAGAGAAAATGCAATTTAGATTCTAGCTGAGTAGTTGGGTTAGACCATTTGTCCGATAAACGACCTAAGGACCAGCGTAGTTTAATCTAGGGAGTTCTGTTCTTTCTTCCTTGATTTTACCAAGAGGAGCGGAACTTCGTTCATTAGTACCTTCGTCAAGATAAACAGACATTTGCTGTTTCATAGCTCACTGAAGGACCAGCCTGACAGACACACGAGATAGAGCAGTGTTGTTTATGAGTTAGACTATAAGACTTGAATTATTTCGTGGAAGGGCTTACCTCCTCCAAGTTTCATGCTTTATACAAAACTGGGGTACTGCTTTAGATAGACAGCGCTATGTTTTTTTTTTCCAAGTGAAAGTTATCTTCTTTATTCATCTAACTTCACTATCATTGTTGTAACTGCAGCTTCCTCTGAAGAGGAGCCATATGATATGAATACTATTTTGGTTAGCATCTGTGAGAAGAAGGAAACATTAAAGGCGCCCCATTTTGACTAATTCCGTTGAAAATGGGTAAGATTGCAACTTTTCTAATATATCACTCCCAATTATACAAAAACAATATCACTGATAAGTAGTAAAGGAAATTGTGTACATCTTTTTTTTACTAAATTTTTGTGAAGTTGGTATTGATTGTGGTATCGACACCAAATTTGTGGCCATGATAACAAATTGGTGAATTGGATTTGTACTCTGCTGCTTCTAATCCCTTCCCTTTTCACAAGGCGTGCATTTCATTAGTCTTCTCTATCTTTTCATCAGGTGATATATGACTTACAGTATGAACTGCATACGCTAGAGGGATTTGAGGTTAGAAACCATCACCAGATATCAAGTAGTCAGTCATTTGAGAAGCTACTGACGCCTTGCCACAAAAATTATGAAAAGCTGCTGAAAGAGTAGCTTTTCTTACATTTGGCTTTCCAATTCGAAAGAGGGGTAACACAATTGAGCTGCTTTATGGGGTTGAAGTTTAAAATTTCTGGATTTGGTTCGGAATATGAAACACATTCAAAATGTTATCTAATGGGTAGGCAAATACAAAAAAACCAGCTCAGACTTGGGTATTTTTCCATACCCTTTAATATTTGACTTTGTAATTCTTCTTTTTAGGGTAGTGCACTCGCGCATTACCCTTGGAAGTTAGTAACTATCGCACGTTTGGTTTTCCGGACTATCCGGATTGGACTGAACTGGATTAAATTTTCCGGATAGGATTGGATTGGATTAGCTGAACTATAATAAATAATGTGTTTGGTTTCGTGCAGTAGTATTAATTCAGCATTAAGATACAAATAGTCCTATCCAGCTAATACCCTCATATGAGAGGGTACTAATTTGGGGGTATTAAACCTCATCTTTTCACTAATTAGTACCGTTATTAAAATTAGTCCATAACAACCAAACACATTACTACCTCTGTTTCTTCTCTCTAGCCTACTTCACTTTTTGTCACTATTCACTCGGTCACTTTGATCCGGTGATTTCATCAGCAAAACGATACAAGAATTCAGTAATCTTTACAGGGTCTTTGTAGAGTTAACTTTATTCTACAACACCATCAAAAAAAATTCCAAGAAATTATATCGTTTGCTTACTTAAATCATCGAGTAATAGTGACCCAATTATTACAGTTTGAATAGTCAAAGTAGGACCATCCAGAAGAAAAGTAGTATTAACTATATATTTAGTCCAGTCTCAGCTAATACCGCTAATCCTAGAAAACCAAACATACCCAAAATTTACGTGAGACTACAAATTCAAAATGACAGTCAGGCACAACAATGGAGCTAAAGCAAGAGATTCGATCCAAATGAGAGAGAGAGGGGGGGGGATTTATTACGGTGTAGTTGCCGGCGTTGAAGTGGATAGCTTCAGAGGTGAGGAGGAGGGTTCGAGGGGAGCGTTCGTCGGCTAAGTAGACAGCACGGAAGTAGTCCATCGTCTCCGAGAAGTCTTCTCTGTAAGCGATCGGGACTACCGGATTGGGACCGTCGTCTTGCGGCAGGGGAGTGACGTCGGACCACTCCGGCCTCTGGCTTAGGGCTACTCGTACGTCCGAGTCCATGCCCAGGAGAAGATGATTTGGATCAAAGATGGAAGAGAGATTGGAGTCGAAGAGAGAACCCAAATCGATCCCCCAACTCTTTTTACGTGTATCCCCCTCTTTTATTCTCCCCCCTTCTCTTTTTGATGGGGACCTCTATTCTTTTTCTCTCAAACCGGTTTGACTTTTATCACTGTCACTTTGATATGGTGATTTGAGTAGTAAAACGATGCAATTTTTGATAATATTTGCATAGTGTTGTAGAGTAAAAGTTTCTCTGTAACACGGTGAAAAAATTATCAAAAAATCGCATTATTTTGCTATTCAAATCACCGGGTCAAAATGACTTAGATACAAATTAAAAAATTAAACCGGTGTGATAGAAAAGAAATGTAGTAGTTGTGCAAAAGCATAGAAAAGAAAAAATCCCTCCGCCCTATAATTTTAGTCCCTAAGGTATTTAAAATTAAGGGTACAGAGCGCCTACAATACTTTTTTTTTTTTTTTTGAGAAGACCTACAATACTCCTATATAGTGTATTGGTATCATGAAATTATTTAGGTAGGATTATCTAACATATTTGTTTGCACCATTATAAAATACATGATTAAAACTTCAGTTTATAATCCAACATGGTGTGATTAAATTTTGCACATAGAAAGAGTTTAAACAATAATAGTGTATTAAATCATCCTTTCACTTGTCACTGCACCAAACGTCAGTTATTACCATATACTCGTATTATTAGTATCGCACATCTTCTTTGTCCATGCATCAAACACGTTGTTATGCAGAATCCAACTATTTAAGGTGACACGTAATCATTGCCATTCTGCCTCACATCTTCCTCCCCATGAAGGACGGGGAATTCGATTAGGAAACACATTTTTTTTTAATCAAAATACCCTTGTGTTCTGAAGTTTAAGCTACAATAAGTACCAACAAATCACATCAACTCTAAACGTTCAAGTTATATTTCAGGTCTATTATCATGAACTGTTGAATTACCTGCTGCCAAATCTGAGTATTATTTCCCCTATGTGGGACATGTAGAGTCAGCCCTAGTGATTGTCTTTGTGTAGCTTTAGGTATATGATTTGTTAGCGTTGTCTAGAGTCTCCTACCATGCATGTACAATATCTTATCTTTCTACAGAGTTGTTCACTCACGAACTAAATGGCGATGAAGTTATTCACTTGACGAACTACCGGAATTATACTGCTATCATCGACTAGATTCAAGCGAGGCTTGGATTGCCACAAGCGTGGGTGCTACACAAGAGGTTGCAGAAACTATGTAGGGAAAAAGTAGCTGGTTCGAGGGACAACTCGTTATCTATCGTGTATCAGACGTTTCGCAATAAAGTGTCTAGCACTAGTTGGTTCTAGCAGGTGTGGTTTTGCCCTAATTGTCTTTCTCAAGCAGAGAACACAGTGAAAGTTTCCCCACGATAAAAATTGTGTGTGCTGTGTCAGTTACTTTTTGTATAACTGTTCAACTGCTAGATTATTTTTTTGTTTAAAATTATACAACTACATATATCTTTATCTTTAAGCATGTTTTTGTAATTATAATATATATGTCTTTTAATTTTGTCTATTAATCGATCTGATTAAATTGCCTACAAGAACTGTTCCTATTGGCTCTGCGATTTTAGTCTTCCGCTGTGTCACGTAGTGTCGCAAATTGAGGGCGTTTAGGACCAAACACACTCGTACACTTGTGGTTTACTTTCAGCACCTGCACTCTCACTTCATTTAAAGTGAGATAGTTGTATGGGGAGTTGTGGAGAGCATTCGTAAGAGAGTGGTCACGACTATTCATGTAACAACCTCAAATTCCATTCCTTAGAAATTCAAAGGGGTGCCACTCTGCACTTGGGAATTCCTTCCACAGTGCAAGGTTAATTAAAGGCAAAGTATCCAACCAACTTTGTACGATGGTGGCGGCGTACAGCGGTGGCGGCGTCGGGTCCAAGGCACGGGAGGGACAGAGAGTTCAGGAGAGACAGGAGAGAGAGGGTACGAGTACGAGAAGAAGAAAATGAAGAAAAGAAAAGAAATAGAGAAGAAAAATGAAGAAAAGGAAAGAAATAGAAAAGAAAAAAGAAAAAGAGTAGGAAAATGATTCTAGGGTTTTGGGAAACAATTCCATAGGAAACTAAACTAATTCGATTTAGTCCAAACTAACTTTACACTACTTCTCCAAAAAGTCCCCAACTTCTAATTAATTCACAGTATCTCTCCCAAAGACTCTTTACTCATAATAACTCCCCTCAAGGTCTCTAAAATACTATTTTAATCATGTAATGAAAAACGGGGTATTTCATTCTTCCCCCTTAGAAAGAGCTTCTTCCTCAAAACTTAAACCATAAAGCTTCTTCCACAACACAAACACTCCTCTTCACATTTTAACCACAAACTTTTAGACTACTAGTCACGATGCTAATGGTATTAAGGATATTGACTTCTAGATACAAATACAAAAACATAAATGATACTCCCATGCAAATGTGATGCAGTGCAAGAAAAACATGAAAAGTTACATCTCTCCCCCTTAGAAGAGTGACGTCCACGTAACTCACGTATGTCTTCGAATAAATGGGGATATTTCTTCTTTACTTCATCATCAGCTTCCCATGTAGCTTCTTCTGTTTGTTGATCCATCCATAAAACTTTCACCAACTTCACAATCTTGGTACACGTATCTCTTTTCGTAGTATCCAAAATCTTAACATGTTGTTCTTCATAACTCAAAGACGGATCTATCTCAACTGGTTCAGGATCCAGTACATGAGATGAATCAGGAACATACTTCTTCCACTGCAATACGTGAAATACGTCGTGCACTCGCGTCGGACTAGATGGTAAGTCCAATCGATAAGAAACTTCTGCAATTCTTTCTAGAATATCATATGGTCCTATAAATTTCGGGCTCAATTTTCCTTCTGATTAAATCACATAACTTCATTTGTAGGCGATGCTTTCAGAATTTTTTTTTCCTCCAACCTGAAATTCAATTGGTCGCCTTTTTCTGATCTGCATACGACTTTTGTCTATCCTATGCTGCCTTCATTCGTTGCTGGATTAGTCTCACTTGATCAGTCATCTCCTTGATCACTTGTGGTCCAGTAAATACAGTTTCGCTGATGTCATTCCAACATAGCGGTGTGCCACATTCCTTCCATACAATTCTTCATGTGGTGCCATACCGTTACTGGTGTTGGTGTATGCCCTAGAGGCAATCTAATTTTAGTATGAACATTATTTTGGGTAGACTATTCATTTTATTAGATATGGAGATATTAATATAATGAAGTCCGTAGATTGCAATTGTTGTTATCTTAAATTATCTCTAGTCAAGTATATTGGTTAATAGGACGATCACTATGCATAGAGACTAGTATGCGGTTAGATTAATACGTAGATATCAAGTCTAACACGTGGGTACGTATTAGGAGTAATAGCAGACTGGATTGACCCACCACGAGAAGGCTATGTTAATGTCAAAAGTGCTTCTCGTAGTGACAATGGTGTTGTGGTCCTTTGACTTGAAGCCATTAGATACTCTAGTTGTGAATTATCATGTTTTGATATCGTTAAACGTTTCACCGTAACTGGGTAACTATAAAAGTGATAATCGGACATGATATGAAGCAAGCTAAGAGATGGTAGTGATGTAGAGAGGATTTTCCCTCCCACATAACAGGATTATGTATCCATGGCCACTCGATGAGTAGTACTTAACGAATTCCTGGCAAGGCTCAGGTAAATCAATATGCGATATTGGTGTTATCTGTTCAGATAAGTCTAGTCCAGGATCGAGAAAATATGGATTGGATATACGAGTATGACATATGTGTCTCGTGTCCAATCAGAATATTGTAAAAAAGGACGATATAGCACGGTAACATTGGTCAGATAGGTTTGTCAGATCACTGACTATCCCTATTAGTTGGGTAGCATTGATTTGTTGCTAGACACCGCTCAATGTTTATAATCAAGGTTGTCATAATCGCGATCTGGATCGTAGGATCGTACAATTCTACAATCCCGGAGGCCACCTGCGGGTTGGATTGCTTAAAAAACTCGTTTTCTAGTGGAATCGGGTGGGATCACGTTAAAAATCGTAGGATCGTGTAGAATCATACGATCCTATCGTTCCCAGCGATTCCACATCTTTTTCCATTTGGGCCATTCTGTTTGGTCAACTATTGAACAAAAATAAATGTATGGGCTTAGCCCAGTTACTTATAGTGTTAATAATTGACCCACAAGGCAAAAAAAAAAAAAAAAACATTAACTTGCCTTAGGTCAACAAAATCCCCAGTATGGATAGGGTTGTCTCTATTACGGCTGAGAAGAGAGAACTGAGAAGAATAGAGAGAGATTGAAGAAGCAGAGACGACTTGCAAACACCAGGCGAACACCGCGCCAGCGTCGCCGGCCTCCAACAAGGTCGTCGGACTCCAACAAGTTTGTCGGCGTTCTGTTCAAGTAAAGAACAACTTTTTTTTTTCTTCAACCAATATCTCTTGTTCGACTTCTTTTTTGCTTCAGTTGCAAACAAAAAAAAATGTTTTTGTTTCAACAGCTGCTCAACTTTTCAATTGATTCACTGTATCACTGATTTTTATCAGTTACAGATTCACAGTATCACTGATTCACCATTCAACTTTTTTTTTCGCTTCAATATGCATACTAGTATCTCTTGTTCACCTTTTTACTTCAATTTGATTTTTTTACTGTTTACAGTGTTGAAAATGTCTTCTAGTTGAAGTCGCCAATTGAAAATAAAAAATGCTGGAAATAGAAGTAATCCGGGTTGGGAACATGGATCGCAAGTTGGTGATCCAAATCTTAAGAAAGTCGTGTGCAAGTATTGTAATATAGTTCACAGTGGGGGAGTTTATAGGCTTAAACACCATCTACCCGGTACAAAGAAAGATGTGACGTCTTGCGATAAACTTCCAGATGAAGTAAGACAGAAGTTAACTCAGTTGTTGTAGTCCCGACTTGAAGCAGCAGAGAAAAAAAAGAAAGATTTATGATGTTGATGATGATGAAGATGATGCCTTCTTCGAGGGTAAATTGATAGAAAACTCTGGTACAGGGAGTTGCTTGGGTCAAAGTACAATGAATCAATTTGTGAAAAGAGCATCCAGACAACCGACAATAAATCATGCGTACAAGAAGGAACAGAGGGAGATTGTTTGCCAACAGATTGCTCGACCGTTCTACACTAGTCCCATTCCCTTTAAGCGGTAAAAAATCCTGACTTTGATCTCATGGTTGAATTGATAGGAAAACATGGGATGGGGTTGAAACCTCCTTCCTAACATGATATTAGGGTTAAATACTTTAATTTGGAAGTAAATAAGACAGTGAACATGCTTGAGGAGTTTAGAGAAGAGTGTAAATAGATTGGATGCATGATTATGTCTGATGGTTGGTCTGATAGAAGGAGGCTTTCCATTTGCAATTTTCTGCTGAATAGTTCGAACGGGATTGGTTTCTTATCTTCTGTTGATACATCATAAATAAGAAAAACAACCAAGGCTATTTATGAGATGTTGTTAGAGATTGTGAACAAGGTTGCGGAGGAGAATGTGATACAAGTTATAACCGATAATGCTCCTAATTACAAGGCATCGGGTGAGATGTTGATGGCTGAAAAAACATTTGTATTGGACCCCGTGCGCCGCCCATTGTGTTGATTTGATGCTTGAGGATTTCGAGAAAAAACTAAACATCCATAGGGTCACAATAAAAAAGGGGAGAAAGGTATGTACTTTCATATACTCTAGACCAATGGTGCTTACTTGGATGAGAGAGTTCACTAAGGGAATTGAGCTGATAAGGACGACTGTCACAAGATCTTTTACCGCATACTTGACTTGGGGGAGACCAAATGAACAAAAGGGTGCCTTGCAAACAATGTTCACATCTGACAAATGGCAAAAGAGCAAGTTTGCATCAACCGCAAAGGGGAAGAAAGTTCAAGCTATTGTGTTGGATACTCGAGATTTTTGGCATAGTGTTCTTACTTGTTTGAAAGCTTCTACTCTTCTTATCAAGGTGCTTCGATTGATAGATTCGGATGAGAATCCCTCAATGAGATTTCTTTATGAGGCAATGGATCGTGCAAAGGAAGGAATAGCCGCTAACTTCAAGCAAGTCAAGAAGAGGTAAAAATAAATTTATAACTAAATTTGTTATCCAAGTATTTTGTTTCTCACTTTTAAAAGTTAATAGTCGATATGCCTTGTTTTCTATGTAGTTATGAGCCTATTTGGGAGCTAACTGATGACAGATGGGAAAGCCAACTTCATAAGCGCTTGCATGCCACGGTGCTTGTGTTAAATCCTCATTTTCGGTACTCTCAAAACTTTAAAGAGGCGACTGAGTTGAAACTTGGGCTTTTAAGTTGTCTTGATGGGTTGGTGGAAAGAAGGGATGAGAGACACATGATTGATTCCCAAATGAATGCATTTAGAAAAGTTAAAGGCCTATTTGGAAATGAATATGTCGTCGCATAAAGGACTAAAAATGGTCCAGGTTTGAGAATCTCATCCTTTTTATTTAGAAAAGTTCTAGTAATAAATTATACCCATATGAATATATGATCATTGACTTTGCAAATTCTTAACTCTAATTTTTGTAGATGATTGGTGGGAGGAGTATGGATATGAATGTCCGGAATTGCAAAGATTTGCTATTCGAGTTTTGATCCTTACACGTACCTCTTCGAGGTGTGAAAGAAATCGGAGCGCATTTGAGATAGTGCACTCTAACAGGAGAAATAGGTTGCACCAAAAGAGGATGAATAATTTGGTATTCGTCATGTATAATATAAATTTGAAGGCAAGACATGATAAAAGAATGGCAAAACCGGAACCAAATGTGATTTGCTTGGATGATGTCCCCTTTGGCTGATGATTGGATAACGGAGAAAGAAAATCCCATTTTGCCAAAAAAGAAGAAGTGGCTAAATGTGCTAGATAGAACCACTAGGAATGAGATTAGGAGTGGAAGTGATATGGACCATGAGACCGTGGCAAGAAACCTAAGAGAAGCTTGTGAGTATTTGCTTATTTATCTTCATTTTTTTCTACCCTTTATCTTTTGGATTTCATTACTAATGAGTAATTTTACTAAATAGGTGGAGATGAGGAGATGGGGGTGTGAGTCTGAGATTAGCAGTGAGGAGGAGGATGATGGTATAGAGGATATGACTTTGGATGATTCTGATGACGAAAATATAATTGCGACGAGATTGATGCCTTAGATGATCTACATGATTCCACCATCACAATGCTTGATTGACATGGGATAGGCTTTAAGTGATGTTTCTATGATTTTGTACTTTTGGTGTTAGTTATTAACTAGACCTTGCATTTGCATATTTTATTATTTTTTAAACTTTCTAGGTTATCATGGATTTGTAATGCTATTGCTTTATGTTGTGAATTTATGATGAGATTGTTTATGGTGATGAGTGATGATATATGTCTATGGTATATTATGTCTTGAGCTTGTAAATCGACATTTTATATAGCATTAAAAACTTGAGAATAAGTCGTATAAATAGTCACATAATTAATAAAAAAATATACAGTTTTGGTAGGATCTTAAGATCCGATTTTACGATCCTCGATCCTGTGGGGCACTCCTGATGATATATGTCTTGGTAGGATTGGCGATCTTACGTAGAATCACAATCCTGAAAATCTTGTTTGTAATTGTTACTGCCAACGTAATAGGAACATGCAGGGTCACACCAAATGATTAGACTAGATATAGATGTTAATTAGTTGGACTAATTAGCAAATAAAAGAATCATGGATCAAAGTGCAACAACATGCTTATTTAGTTGGACTAAATAGCAAATTGGACTGCAACAAAAGTTAATCTAATTTTGAATCGGATTATTAGTGGGGCAAGTTTTGTAATTAGTAAAGAGTTATTAATCATATAAACGAGCTAGTTGATAATGGGGAGTCTACTACAATGACTGGCAGTTGGCTAATAGTGGGGCCATTTGGAACTATATGTGAGTACCTAGAAGAGTGGGTGGAGACCTGGAGTTGTGGGGGACGTGGGTTTCTACCAGCATCTAGCAATATTGTAATTACTTAATTAACCTTCAAATAACACATGTTAGACTTTAAGAATTGGATAAAATTGGAAAAGTCAAAATATGACGGGCTTCACTTTTTGATTTCACCAAACTCGGGGTTGGCTTTTTATATTAGTATAGATTTCACGAGGCAAATTGCAATATCACAGATGATTTATGGATTTATGCAGTTGGATATCTTGTACTGTTCTCTGCTTTTGGTTTTGCTATTCACTGAACTTTGTCGTATGAAATTTCATTTAAAATCGACTTCTTCACTAAGAGTTCCCCGACATTTCTCAATGATTTTTTTTTTATTTGCAACAATACATCACCGTTGAAACTCTTAAGATCTGTTTGATGGTTGGGAAATTTCCCTACATGCTGTTGAATAAGCTGATAGACATTGCTAGATTTGCATTTAAGATACTACAATTTGCATAATTTCATTTGAGTACAATTGGCATTTATAGGTTATCTGAGGTAGCTGTTCAATATTCTATTTAATCGTTATATTTCATCGTTATGTGTAATGTTTCGGGCGTGATGCTTCATAATGCTTAGTCTCGTGCATAAGGGTATTGCTCATCTTCAGTAGTCCATGGCAAGAGCTTCTGCATTACACTTGGACTGGTTTTGGAAGAATATGACACTCTATAGTAATAATTAGATTGAATAATAAGAAATCGTCTTGAAGTCAGAGTATGACATTCTAAATTATTTATATTTACTTGCAGCTGATTTGATGTAGTGGGTGATTGAATGATCAGTGGAGTTATTCCTAGTAGTTTCAGCAAGACTGGTGTATTCTGTTACAAAAAGCCAAGTAGGAGCTGGTAATAGTCTCCTCTTGCCACCTGTCGCATTTCCTGCACGTATTTGACATGTTTGTATAATTTTCTGATCAGATTTGTGTTATTTGGTAGGTACGCGATTGATATAGAGATTGAGAAAGTATTAATCGAAGGAATATTACGCTACTGGCTCTGAGTTTGAAGGTTACAATCTGTTCAGGTTCATTTCTCTTATCCTAGTACTTATAAGTTATATCCTTACCTTCTATTTTTCTTCGATGTATCAGATGTAATACCAATTATGTCAGATTTTGAACAATTATGGAACATATAGTTATTAATTGGCCCATATAAATATAAGGCAAATTCACAGTGTAGTACTCTAGTGAATTAGCATTTAGCAATGGCACCGTGACATTTACGTGTCGTCCCATAGTATTATATCTACTAACTCTTAAGACTATAAACCTAACTGATTGTTCTTAATTCTTATGGAATGTAATCATGTAGAGTTAGCTTCCAAGTCTGGGATATAAATGATTTTCTTGTGATGCGAGTTCTTTGGTGGCCATTTTTTGTATTTGCTAGTGATTGTTATCATGCTGTTATGTTATACATGTTCGCTTCTCTTGCACCAAAGTGCCTTAAGACAAGTTATCTATTTCCATTTCCTTGGAACATTGTAATGTGAGCACCCATGATTTTCTTGCCATTTCCAATTGACTTTTTTCTTTTGTTGTGAAGTTTGGACCATGTGTTAGAATTAGATATTTCCAACAATTGAGGGGGTGATAAAAGACGTGCCAGCTTTAGGATATATCCAGATCAACTTGCTACGAAAAATATTGGTGTATCTAGCTTATAGAATAATATAATTTAATGAAGATTGGTTAAATATGTTGTTACACTGAAACAGTTTGCTATTGCAGTTGTTGCTTGCTACTGCAATTGTTATTACTTGTTGCTGCTCTTGTGACTGTTGCTGCGCCGCAGCCAGTGTTCTCTAGTTCTGGATGTTGTTGTTTTGGTTGTATTTTAGTTGTTTCGATTTCATCTTTGTCATTGAATGTTCCAACCTATGTAAACAATAGTAATGTGTCATATTTTCTCGATATTTGTTTGTTTCAAACTTGGTAGTAATGTTGATGTTAATGTGCTGCTTTTTGAATGTAATGGTAACCACACATTATCACAATGTGTCACCCGTAACGATTATTTTCATCGAGTGAACCGGGGATCGGACTGTTTTGTTTGTGTTAAACAACTTGAATTTTCAACTTCGTTTTCCTTCGTCATGTTTTGGGTATCCAAACAGGAAAAACGAAAGTTCTTGCTTTTCCTTTTGTTTTTCAACAACCACTAAACAAAGGAGAGAAAATAGTTTTCTTTTCCTTTTTTTCCTTTTTTATTTTTCAAGAACCAAACTTGAAATGTTTTATTCTTTTTGGTTGTCCTAGCGTGGACTCCTTTCAAAGGCACAGTAAAATTCCTCCTCGAATGCCTGCCAGAGACCTCCATCTACACACTCCCCGAACTACAGCCGCTCTTCAATAACATTTGCATTTGCTCGGGTAGGACTAAAGTTTTGTATATCTACTCTTATTTGTGAAGATTAGTGAAAGGGGCATTCTTGGTTTCATGTTACAATTGTCCTTCTTTTTTGTTGTTGCAAGAATACAATTGTTTTATTTTTTAGGAAAAACACTTTTATTAAGCACCCAAAAAAACCTTAAATCAAAAGCGAGAACATCGTCAGCCCAACTGGGCTATCTAGTGTAAAGACTATACTAGGGAATGCTAAGAGACCTACGAGCAAATAAATGAGCTACGCCATTAGGGATGGCAATTTGGTTCGGTCCGATTCGAGATTCGAGTGATCCGATCCGAATGGATCAAGTCCGAATCCGATCCAATTTAAAATGGATCGGATATGGATTATATAAACAAGATCCGAATGGATATGGATCCGGATTTGGATCACAGTGCATATCCGTTGGATATCCGATCCGATTCGATCCGAGCACTTTCTATTTTACAAAAATGCCCCTAAGATGTATATTTAATAATAACTATACATACTACTATATCAAACTTTTAACTCAATTTCCTCAATAGTGCTACTAACCCTAGCCTCACATAAATTACCGACCTTATGAGCAATGAATAATGCGTTTGGACAATTTTTTGTTGTTAAATGTGTATTAGTTTGTGGATGAATTGGTATATTAATATTTTGGGCGACATTATAGTTATATTTGTCGATTTAAAGTTGTGAAGGTCTTGTTAATATATAACTAAATCTAGTTTTTACGTTGTCGTAATTTATAATGTTATTTCAAAGTTTTGGATTCTATTTGAAATCCGACCCGGATCCTATTCGATTTGCGTCTTGTGGATCTACGGAGCGGATATGGATCTTGTACTTTCGATCTGATTCGAATTCGATCCGAATCCGTTGAGGATCCGATTGGATCTGGATCGGATTTGGATCTACCCTTCTAATTTGGATATGGATATGGATATAGGTGGATCCGATCCAAATCCGATCTGTTGCCATCCCTATACGCCATTACCAGAACGATTTACATGATTAAATATAGCACAATCAAAGTTACCATATAACCAGACTGCCTCGTGAATGAGCATGTAGATTTCTTTGCTTACATCCTCAATTCCTTGACCCTCTCAAACTTTTCCGATCAGCCCCATAGTTTGGCGAGAGTCCGTTTCAATCTGAATGTTTGAAACACGAGAACCAGGAGCCATAACGAACCCCCTAATTACCCCACTGAGTTCCAAGGCCAGGGTCGAAGAGTTTGACTGAATTCTTTCATGACGACCAGCAACAAATTGACCTGAAGAAACCCTCAAAACACAGCCGGTACCGGCGATTCCGTCTTCTTCATTTCTCGCCGCATCAACGTTGATCTTGATCCACCCATCTGGTGGTTTACCCACGCTGTTGGAGAGATGGCCGGAGGGATAGGATCAGCCCTACTAAGAGAATTCGCCTCTTGTTTGAAGTACGCCAAATGCTCGTGGGCTCTGGAGATCATTTATCCGACGATAGCTTCGACACCCTTGAATCTTTGTTGGTTTCTGCCATACCACAGTGACCAAAATCCTATTACCCATTTCTCTCGAACATACACAAACTCCTTGGAGAATATATGCTCGATCCACTCCACAAGATTGTCACACCGTGGTTCCAGAAACTTGGGATCCAAAAATGTCGACCAGAAATTCACAGCAAAAGAACAATGCATAAACAAATGATCTTCAGTTTACGCTGGGCCATTGCAGAAGGTACACTCCACTGGAAGTTGAATGTTCCTATCCCTAAGCTTGGTAGTGACCAGAAGTGAACGGTTCCACACTCTCCTTGTTGTGATCATCGTTTTCCTTGGAAGCTTCGTACGCCAAAGGTTCTTGAGCCAATCCCTAGAGTTTTTCGAGGATGACTCCATGTTCTTATTACCGATAAACCGCTGAAACTTATACCCGGGCGCCACCGAGTAAGATCGATTCTCTGAGTGGGTCCAGATTAATGAATCTGCGGTCCCATTTCCGGGGATCGGAATGGTGGTGATGACCTCGACGTCCTCACTCCGCAGGTAAGTACCAAGGAGGAGAACATTCCACGTGTTTTTACTAATGGCATCCGCAACTTTAATGCAAGTGTACTCTGAGCTAGGAGAGATAACCTTATAACTGTAGGGTCTTGGTATCCATCTATCTCGAAGGAGATTGATATTCTCCCCGTTCCCTAGCTTCCAAATCAACCCTTTTTGTAATTGTTTTTGCCTTGCAATATACTTCTTAAAGCATAGGACACTTGAGACTTAGGTTGAATAGCAAGGAGGGATGAATTCCTGAAATACCTGTGCTTGAGAATACGGCTAAGCAAGCTATCCGGGTTCGAGATGATACGCCAAGCTGGCTTAGCCAGCAGTGCAATATTAAAATTCTGAAAGTCTCTAAACCCCAAACCACCTTGTACACGATCTTCCTTAAGTCTCTACCAATTGATCCAATGCACCGACAAAGATGGCTACAGATCGCAGTCTGGATACGTGTTTTGCCTGAATGGAGGAGCTGTGAGCTGGAAGAGTTCCAAGAAAGGGACAGTTGTTGATTCTACAACAGAAGCTGAGTACATTGCTGATGCGGAAGCAGCAAAAGAGGCAGTTTGGATAAAGAAGTTTATCACTGAGCTCGGTGTGGTCCCTAGCATCGTGGATCCCATAGAGTTGTACTGTGACAACTCTGGGGAAATCGCACAAGCCAAGGAAACGAGATCACACCAGAAATCAAAGCATGTACTTAGGAGATTCCATTTTATTCGTGATATGATCGATCGAGGAGATGTGAAGATGTGCAAGATTCCAACGGATGACAATGTTTCAGATCTGCTCACAAAACATCTTGCGCAGCGAAAGCATGAAGGGCACGCCAGATATATAGGCATACGAGATGCGCCAGATTGACTCTAGTGCAAGTGGGAGACTGTTGGAATAGATGCCCTAGAGGCAATCGTATATTTAGTATGAACATTATTTTGGCTAGAATAGTCATTTATTATATATTGTGATATTTAATCTCTACTACTAAAAAGAGTGAAGAGCATATTATTGTTTAACCACTTCAAGTGTTTTTTCACTTGAGGTGTTTCCTACATTTTCACAAATGCCCACAATTCCCCTAGATCTCATTATTATTTTTAGATGAAACCGACGGATGTACTAATTAGTGGCCATTAGTAATTGATTGATTATGATTTACATGTAACGGACGGATGTACTTATTATTGGTCATTGGTAATTGATTGATTGTGGTTGACCCACCTTTCAACTTATTTCCTACTTTTTAGTGAATATACCTTAAAAAGAAGCAACATTACTATTGAGTATTTCCTTGTAACTGACCGATCGTTTTCATTAACCGTTTCTTTTCTTATATATTCAATCAATTAATTGATTGTCCCGCCTATTAACCTTACCCCATTGTTAATATTCAATTGATTGAATTAAAAAGAAACTGAAGAGGCAGCTCCACCTTGGTGTCGATTGCAACATGTACCAGACCTCATTCCTGCTACACTCTCTTCATACAAATGAATCGACGCTAGCTCATCATGTAACTCAAATTAGGCCTTTATTAGGATTCTTTCCTCATCGTTTGTTTCTTCTTTTCTGCTTTTCTCTTCATAATACTGAATCGACGTCAACTCAGGTACTGCATCATCATCAGTTTCTTCTTCTCTTCATACTACAACTCAATCGACATCAACTCAGGTGCTCCAAAATAGGCCTTCATTATGAGTTTTTGCTATTCCAGAACAAGTTTCCTCACATAAGGGCTTGGAGAAGGTCCAGTGTCTGTCAACCAGAGATCAGATGTAGGTGGTTGTGATGGCTGTGAAATATAAGTTTGCGCAACACTTGAAATTAGAGGGGGGGTTACTTACATGAAAGGGAGATGAGACTACTTACATGTCCGATAGTTGAGGGCATTAAAATTAACAAAAACAGAAATCTATTGCCGCTTTTTTGTTCATTATAGAATGCCGCTCCACTTCGGATTTCTTTGGGTGCTTTGTTTTGTTGTCTCATGTTTCCTCTCATTTCTTACTGTCGTTCGTTCATGATCACTTTTTTCAGGCATTGCGCTATGTATATTAGCCACGAAGCGATAGTGGAGGATTGCATCTGGTGTCAAAGATGTTCTTCATAACCTTCTTTTTGGCCACAAGTGTTTGGGCATATGATATGTTTAAATAGCTACAGTACGTGAGTTTCTTTTTGTAACTCTGGCTCTATTAATTATGCATCACACCAGCTAGAGATAGAGTCCCCTACAACCCTCTATTGGTAATGCGTTTCACAAATTGTTCAATCTTTTGGTCTGTAACTCTGTACTCATGATGTCCTGAACTTTTTTTTTGGATTTTTTTGTTCTTCTTAAACAACAAAAATGACATAGTTACCTATACTTTTTTTCTATTAGGATACTGCGACAACTAATTTGACCTATCATAATTTTATTAGTAAAAGTAAAAAATATAAAATGGTAATTTTCACTAACAAGTAAAAGTGTCGCATCACTAACTGGTATAACTTATTTTCAGCTTTTAATTCACTTTAGAATTTTAATCAGTTGTAAACTTTTCAGAAATGTTTGGTTTGACTTTTTTTTATGTCAGTTTTGGATTTTGGCTTTTGTCTTTGTGGTGTAAAACTGAATTCTCAGAAAAGTTGGGTATCATGAATTTTTTTTTGGATTTTTTTCTTCTTAAACAACAAAAATGACAAATTTACATAATACTTTTTTTGTATTAACATACTTCGACAACTAATATAACCTACCATAATTTTTTAAGTAAAAATAAAAAATAAGAAATTATAATTTTCACTAACAAACAAAATTGTCGCATCACTAACTTTTAAAAAACATAACTTTTTTCACTAAACACATACATCTGTTTCATCAACTATTTTTTCACGAACTTTTTTTCACACCAACTAAAAAAATGATTTAAAAGTCCAAAAAGTCATACCAAACCCACCCTAATTAATATGGAGAGGTAATTATTTTTCTGTGCTCTATTTGAAAGTAATTTATATCACACGTTACTACAAGTCACTTATTATCTGTGACACTCAAAGTTAGCTTGGTGCGATCCTTTTTCAGATGCCATACTGGTACATTATCGGTAATAATTTGGAATCCAAATTTTTGAGGTTGTTTCGGTACATTCTCAAGATGTTACATATTATGTGTCAATTTATGCTGAACATCTTGTGTTTGAACCTAATGGTAAATAAAGATCTTGGCTCACGAGAACGGATATTACATAGTACTATAGATAAACTTAATTGTCTACGGGTGTTTTGTTTGACCTCGAATTTTGCTGTATTTTAATTATCAAACCCGAGCTCGTAATTTTTGTAGCTCAAACAAGCATATTTTGCATCCTCTGCCCACCATGTTTAAGTTTGATGTGGTATTTTGCATTCTCTGCCAAAGTTTAACCTGAACTCTTGATTGTTGTAGCTCAAAAAATCGATGTACGTTGCACCTCTGCCCACCATATCATATAAATTATGAACTTAGGATGCAAAGATGCTTACTTGAGCTACAACTACCATGAGCTAAACAGTTGATCTACTAATTCGCTTTTTCAGATCCTTTCTATTATAGTTTCAGGTAATAAAACATACCCAATTGATCTAGAGTTTTTAAGTTGGAGATAAGTTCATTGGCACCCATAAAAGTACATCGAGATAGCTAAACTAAAAAACATGACTCTAAACAACCAACAAAAAGTTTGCACAACTAAATTAAGTGTTCAATCTTAAAGGAAACATTTCTAAATTAAGTGTTCAATCCTAGAGGAAACCTCTAAACTTAAGTGGAATCCCGAGGAAAGATAATATCATGTATCTAGGCCTTGAAATGAGGGACTGATAGAGAGAAAAAACACCTTCCTTGGAAGCATACTGACAAGCAACACCACCATTACCCCTCTCAGATAGACTTGTCATTTTTCTTAAGGTTCTTGTTCGGTAAAGAGCGCTACCTCTGATGGACAGTCAGAATCTATATGAATGATTCGCAATAATCAAGACCATTAATCCGTTTGTCTGAAACAAAAAATTTGTGTTGTGAAAAATTTGTTTCTGAAACAAAAAGTTATCCATTCATAAGCAGAAAATCTATTGAGCGGCTCCTTGGATGTTCTCTGATTTATATTCATATCTTCCACTGGAATTCAGAGCAATCCAGAATATGTCTTTGTTAGAGTACTTACCAGTGTTTCCAATACTTTTATTGCTCTTTCCAATACTTTTTTCTTCTTTTCAGGTAGTTAGTGTTCCACAAACTGACTATTTGTACTAAATAGATCTCTTGAAGTTGAAATTTCAGAAGTACATTTAGGGAAAGTGAAACGACAATCACAATCACAATTCAAAGTTTAATTTTCTCGATCATGTGTTTAACAATTACACTCATAGCCTTAAATCAGTATATCATTTTTTCAAGTTCTTCTTTCCAATAAATTTTTTAGTTCAATTTGTTGGTATTCTTCACTTTACTTGATGCATAGTTACACTTTGTTACTTTTCAAGTTTTATTTACAGTTCCAAGTTTAAAACGTTTAAGGCTGAGTTATACCAGTGTTGTAAAACTCTAGATCACCTAAAACCTCAGGGAGGGGCTTCGCTCCCGCTCCCAATCCTCGCTCCGGTGCTTTCAGCTTGAATTCGCCTATAATACTCGCTCCCGAAATTGTAGAGCACGTTTTCACCAACGTTCTGTAATTTCTCAACAATGGGTCTCACTACTAAGTTATCAAACCCATTTGAAAGTAAGTCAAAGTATAATTTCAACTAAAATGACATCATTTAATTTGTCAAGCTGATCATCATTAAATTTGTCAGTTTATGAAGTTATAATTGTATATATGAGATTTCTATCTATTTCCACAAAATCTAGATTATATAAAAATTCAATATGTAATATGTTTATACCTAAGATTATATTAAATATATAATTTATATACGCGCTCTCAAGCCGCTCTAAAATATAACTTTTTTAGAATTTGTCGCTCCCACTCCCGTTTTCGCTCCCGCTCTCGCTCCCGCTCTAGGTGACTTAGGTCAAACTTCATCCTTTAATTTTATTTTGGATTTGTTGACCATTGTTTCAATTTTGTTCAGGTACATATGTCTTGTGTCCTTGACATTAGACAAATTGTTATAAGTAGCTTTCCCTCTTATGAACAAACGAAAGAGGTTTAGATAAATACTTAATAAGATTAGATTTTCATATTTACCTAGAAAGAGATCAATACATCTTTCATGTCCCGTGATCATCAGTAGCCCTGTAACAGCAATCCTTTACCTCCTAAGGGGAGCAAAACCAGGTTCGTTCTTCTTCTTTAACTTTCTTGATGAGGTGACTACTGTTGAATCAATGGTAAATGAATACATAGGATTGACAAACAATTTCATTTTGGCCACCTTATTGATTAAGTGGTCTTCAATATACTTTGCTTTCATGCTTCACCGCTTTACTGTTACCCTCCATGTATTTGGAGAACCAGCTTGCTCAAAGATACAATATAACCACATTCATAGTACAAATTAACAAGAATGGTAACACATTTTGTCCATATCATATAATTGTCACCCTTATTGGAGAAAATTGACAATTCAAGTTCTACGTATGACATAATTAAAACACTGCCTACCGAAGTGAAAAAAGTAGAACTTGTGCACCATCAATTATGTTTCCATTAAATTATAAACAAAACGATGTGACGTAACTTTTGAAACACCAAAGTAGTGTTTGAAAATAAGAGTGGATTCAAGACTTCATACCTTGAATAACCTTATTATCAAGCGAAGTAGTGTTAGAAAATGAGAGAATGAATTAATCTAAACTAAACATATAGAGAATTCACGTGCAACGCACGTGCATCGAAACTAGTATAATGAAGTCCTTAGAAACAATGTGTTGTTTATGTTAAATATCCCTACTCCACTATATTGATTAATAGGACGATCAAATATAGACTAGTATGTGGGTAGATTGATATGGAGATATCAAGTCTAACACATGGGTACACATTAGGAGTAATGGCATACTGGATTGACCCACAACGAGAAGGATACATTAGATTATGTCAAGCCACAATCGCTTCTCGTAGTGCTAATATAATTGAAATCCTTAGACTTGAAGTCACTAGATACTCTAGTTGTGCAATATTGTGCTTTGATGTTATCAAACGTTACACCGTAACTGGGTAATCATAAAGATGGCTATCGGGCATGATAGGAAGAAAGCTTATAGATCGTATTGATGTAGATAGGATTTGTCCCTCCTACATAATAGGAGTAGATATCCACGACCACTCGAGGGATGAGGCTTATTGGATGTCTGGCCAGACTCAGATAAATCAATATGGAGATATTGATGTTATCTGCTAGCATAAGCATATTCACAGGATCGAGTAACTATGGATTGTATATACGAGTGTGACTATTTATGTCTCGTGTCCAATCCGGATATGGAGACAAAGATAAAGTGAAATATAAGATATTGGGCACAAGAGGTTTGCGGGGATCACTGACTATTTCTATTACTTGGGTGGCATGGATGTGTTGCTAGATACCGCTCTATGTTAGTAAGAGTTACTACCAACTAAGTAAAAACCTATGGGGTCACACGTCAAATAGAGTAGAGCTAGATTTTGGATTAATTAATATTCATTAATTAATAGAAGGATCATTGTGCAACACCTTGCGAACTTAGTAGCACTAATTTGCAAGAAAGGGAATAATTCTAGTTCATGTAGAATTAGAAAACACCTTAATGGAAACAACAAGGAGTTGTTGGAGTATATAAAGGAGGCTCTAGCTTCCTTCCCACTTAATGCTCATAACATAAGAGAGTGGGAGAGAAAGCAAAAGAGAGAGCAAGAAGACCTAGTTGTGGGGCAAGTTTTTTAAATTGGATTGAATCAAAAGTTAATCTACTTTTGAATCGGATTAGTAGTGGGGCAAGTTTTTTAATTAATAAAGAGTTATTAATTATATAAACAAGCTAGTTGATAATGGGGAGTTTACTGAAATAACTGGCAGTTGGTTGTGGGGCATTTTGGAACTGTATGTCAGTACATGGAAGTGTGGGGGGAGACGTGGAGTTGTGGGAGATGTGGGTTTCTACCAGCATCTAGCGATGTTGTTATTACTTATAACACATGTTAGACTCTTAAGAGTTGAATAAAATTGGAAAAGTCAAACTATGACGAGCTTCACTTTTTGATTTCACCAAATTTGGGGTTGGCTTTTTATTTTAGTATAGATTTCACGGGATGAATTGCAATATTACAGAAGATTTATGGATTTATGCAGTTGGGTACGATTCCACGAAAAGTAGTTTCAATATGAAGATTCATTCATGCACGATAAGTAGTTTTAGTAGTAGTCTAAGGAGAAAGTTGTTAGCACAAGATGTATGTTTGCACGATTAGTTCTCTCTCACACTCTCTCTATTTGTTTATTTATTTTTTTAGAATCCTCAATTAGTTCTCTTTGATCTATGAGGCTTATGTAACTATGTTTGAAAAAAAAATTATAATTTACTTGGCAATACGGTACATTTAGTAGAAATGGTAATGTGTTTTTTTAATGAACCGCCTAATGCTCTTACAAAGTAACTATACGTGTTAACAGGAGTAATGATATGGTATTCCCGGATATTTTTACTGTGCTCTGCTTTTGGTTTTACTATTCACTTAACTTTGTCGTATGAAATGTCATCCAAAACCGACTTCTTCACTAAGAGTTCCCCAGCATTTCTCAATGATTTTTTATATTTGCAACAATACATCACCGTTGAAACTTTTAAGATATGTTTGATGGTTGCGAAAGTTCCCTCCATGCTGTTATATAAGCTGATAGACATTGCTAGATCTGCATATAAGATACTACAATTTGCATAATTTCATTTTGGCATTTATAGGTTATCTGAGGTAGTTGTTCAATATTCTATTTAATCGTTATATTTCATTTTTATGTGTAATGCTCGGGGTGTGATGCTTTAGAATGATTAGTTTCGTGTATAAGGGTATTTCTCATCTTCAGTAGTCCATGGAAAGAGCTTCTGCATTACACTTGGACTGGTTTTGGAAGAATATGACACTCTATAGTAATAATTAGATTGAATAATAAAAAATCGTCTTGAAGTCAAGTCGTCAAGAGTATGATATTCTAAATTATTTACATTTACCACCTGATTTGATGTAGTGGGTGATTGAATGATCAGTAGAACTAGTTATTCCCAGTAGTTTCAGCAAGACTAGTGTATTCTGTTACAAATAGCCAAGCAAGAGCTGGTAATAGTCACCTCTTGCTATATGTCGCATTTCCTGCACATACTTTGACATGTTTATATAATTTTCTGATCAAATTTGTGTTATTTGATAGGTACGTGATTGATATAGCGATTGAGAAAGTATTAATCGAAGGAATATTACGCCAGTGACTCTGAGTTTTAATAAGAAACTGATAAATATAGTAAAGTGAATGAAGATGAATTAACAATTGATAAAGACGAAGAGAAGGTACTGAGAACGGTAATCGGATTCCATTGATCATTCACGAACCTTAGACGTTTAGGGTTTACAGAGAGCTATTAGTACTGATAATCCAAACGGCACAAATTGTGACCGTTGGATGAAACCTTCTAGAAGATAAACTCACAGATGCCTCAGCAGTTTACACCAGCTTTCATTCTAGTCCAATAGTTTTACATAATAGCCTCAACTCTTCTTGTCTTTATATAACAGCACCAAAGCTTCAGTATATTTGCACTTTAGCCCCATTACTTTGTATTGACTTCTCTTATTACCCTCCTTCAAACTCATGGTGGTCCAGGAACCATGAGTTTGTATTTATGGGAATGAAAGTTGTAGTTGAGCCCACCTTTAGTGAATATGTCAGCAACGTGATTCTTTCCTGCAACAAAAGAAATTTGAATAAGTTTTCTCATAACTCTTTCTCTAATGAAATTATAGTCAAGATCTATATGTTTTGTTTTAGAGTGCAAAACTTGATTGGCAGACATAGCAATAGCAGACATACTATCACACCAAATGGTGGGGGCATGAGGAATTCTAATGCCAAGTTCTTTGAACATAATTTGTATCCAACTAATTTCTGCTGCAGTTGTGGCTAAGGCTCTATACTCAGCTTCAGCTGAGGACCTAGGAACTGAGGATTGCTTCTTAGAAGCCCAGTGAATAGGATTATGGCCCAGAAAGACAACTAAACCAGTGGTACTTCTTCTATCAGTAAAGTTACCTCCCCAATCTGCATCACTGTATGCCTGGATGGGGAGATGTCCTTGTTGATAGAAGAGGCCATGGGTGTGAGTAACCTTTAGATATCTCAGAATCCTTTTTGCAACAATTAAATGTATGTCAGTAGGAGCATGCATAAATTGACACAAATGGTTAACAACAAAGCAGATATCAGGTCTTGTGAAAGTGAGATATTGGAGTGCTCCTACTAACTGTCTATACGGAGTAAAATCATGAAGAAGAGTGCCATCATTGATGTGAAACTTAGTGCCAGGATAGATAGGAGTTTTGCAAGGTTTGAAATGAGACATGTTAAATTTATCAAGTAAGTCATGCACATATTTGGTTTGATGCAGAAAAACCCCTGATGAGGATCTTCTAATTTGCAAGCCCAAAAAGTAGGTTAGGCTGCCAAGATTTTTCATGTCAAATTCATGATTCAGTTTCTGAACAAGAGATGCAATGTAGGTAGAATCACTACCTGTAACTATGATATCATCAACATAAAGTAAGAGAAGGGTAAGTTTGTTACCAGAATGTCTCAAAAACATAGAAGAGTCTGCTCCTGAAGCTTTGAAACCAAGGGATTGAATGTAATAGGTAAACCTTTCAACCAAGCACGTGGTGCCTGCTTTAAGCCATAGATAGATTTCTGTAACTGACAAACATGATAAGGAAAAGCAGGATGAACAAAACCTTGAGGTTGAGTCATATAAACAGTTTCTCTTAAGTGACCATGCAGAAATGCATTTTTGACATCCAACTGAATGAGAGGCCAATTAAAAGAAGCAGCAAGACTGAGAATGATTCTAACAGTTGTGTGCTTGAGCACAAGGCTAAAAGTTTCATCAAAGTCAATTCCAGGGGTTTGATGAAACCCCTTGGCAACAAGTCTAGCTTTGTATCTATCAACCAAACCATCAGGATTGTGTTTGGTTTTGTAAACCCATTTTTTGCCAACAATGTTGGAGTTTAAAGGAGGTTTAACAAGAATCCAGGTATGTTGCCTTAAGAGACCGTCAAATTCATCTTTCATAGCAGATATCCATTTTGGATCTTTCCTTGCTTCAGTAAAGGAAGTAGGATCTTTAGTAGAAGTAATAACATTGAAACCAATATTTCTTTTAGAAATACCAGACTTACTCCTTGTTTGCATAGGATGACCCCCTTCTGCTGTGGGAGCATGATTTGTGTTTTGGGAAGAAGGCACCTCAGAGTTGTTATGTGTTTCAGAAAGAGATGCCATGCCTGGACTGGACTGATCTCCAGTAGTGTGTTGCATTTCTACCCTCACAGGACTGGAGGTAGTGCCAGCAGTCTGCATTACTTCTGTTCTAGGACTTTGTCTCATCATAGGTGGTGTAGTATCTGTAATCAGAGCCTCCTCAGACACAAATGTAGGAGGGGGTGGGGGTTGTAATGAGAGTGAGCAGTGCCTGAAATTTCAGAGAAAGAAACAGCATTAGTGATATCATGGTGATCAGTATTAGAAGATCCAGAGTATGGAAAGACAGTTTCATCAAATACAACATCTCTACTGATATAAGTTCTTTGAGCTTTTCTATCATAGAAAAAATAGCCTTTGTGTTTTGTGGCATACCCTAGAAACACACACTGAGTAGTTCTAGGATCAAGTTTTGAAGCAGTGTAAGGTCTCAAATAAGGATAACAAGAACACACAAAAATTTTAAGATGATCATAACTGGGTTTGTGTTTAAAAATATGTTCAAAAGGAGATTTTTTATTTGTGATCTTGCTAGGCATTCTATTAATAAGATAAGTTGCAGTGTTGACAGCATGATACCACATAAACTTAGGCATAGAAGCTTGTTGTAAAAGAGTTACTGCAGTTTCAATAATGTGTCTATGCTTTCTTTCTGCTATACCATTCTGTTGTGGTGTGTGTGTGGACAAGACATTTGGTGTGTAATTCCACTTTCATAAAGAACATTTTGAAAAAGATAAGAAACATATTCACCACCACCATCAGACCTGATAACACAAATCTTATGACCAAGAATGTTTTCAATTTGAAGTTTGAACTTGGGAAAAAAAACAGCAACATCTGACTTGTTACTCATACCAAACAACCAGGTAAATCTTGAGAAATCATCAATAAAGAGAACATAAAATTTATAACCATTCAAAGACTTGCATAAGGCAGGGCCCCACACATCAGTATGAAGCATTTGTAAAGGATTGACAATAGCAGTGTTTGCAGAGAGACTCAGTACAAGAAGAAGAAATAGCAGGAAAAATAAGTTTTAAAATAGCATCACTGGGATGCCCTAATCTAGAATGACAGAGAGGTGAAGAGACTTTGCGTCCCAAATGTGCAGACACTTGACTCTTCTTAGGGAAACACCCACAGTGGATGGGATAAAGACCATTGCTACTCTGACCCTTGTAAAGAGTTTGAACCGTATCCTTGTCCTGAATTAGAAAGGAATGAGCATCAAAAACAAATTTTCAATTATGTTCAACACATAATTTGTGTACAGAAAGTAGGTTTGTAGCTAAAGAAGCTACTAGTAAAGTATTTGAAAGAAGAAAATCATGTTTTTCAGTGGATAGCAAGGCATTACCAGAATGAGTAATAGGGAGAGTGTTCCCATTAGCAATAGCAACTTGATCAGACCCAGTGTAAGAATCAGGAGAAGACATATTGTAAAGATCAGTAGTCATATGGTTGGTAGCACCAGTATCAGAAAACCAACAGGTGGAGGGATGATTTGGGGAAGAGTTTCCATTTGCAGCAGTATAAGAAGTCAATTGATTTGAGGTAAGCTTTCCTTGGTAAGGGTGGTCCATCCTAAACCAACAATCTACAGCAGAGTGATAGTCTTAACCCCCGATTTGACAATTAATAGGTGTACCATTTGGGTGAAAGGAACCAACCATTTTACCTGATCTCCCTCTGTGGTTGTCACCTCTACCACCACCACGACTAGATAAAGGTCTTCCAGGTCTAGGGTTGGAGTCAAAACGACCTCCAGGTGGTCTATACCCCCCTCTTGAGGAACAACCCCAAGCCCCTCGATGGTTAGGGTTACGACCACCCCTTCCTCTGCCTCTAGAATTGTAAGTGGAGTAGGAAGAGGTACCAGTTTTCAAGGAGGCAAAAGCCACATTCATTTCATCGGTATTAGAACGATTGTCATGCATTTTTTCTTTAGCTTTAAGTAAAACATTTAGTTCTTCAAAGGAAACAGGTGTAGAACGAATATTAAGAGAGGACTTGAAGGGATTGTATTAAGCAGGTAGACCACAGAGTGTAAACAGCAACATATCTTCATCATCAACAGTTACAGATGCATCAAGGAGTTTGTCACGAATGGTTTTCAATTTTTGCATATATAGATCGATAGAATCTGGCCTTTTCTTGATGATTTGAAGATCACTCCGTAATTGTAACATGTTCGCACGAGTCAGAGAGGCATACCTGCGGTCCAGAGCGGACCAAGAAGCAAAAGCAGTAGGCTGACCTATAACATGGATGAGGGCGTCTTGAGAAAGGGTTGCGTTGATTAGGGCTTGAATGGCCTGATCTTGTACAACCCAGCTTCATGCGCCGGATTTGGAGAGGTTGTGCCATCAGGGTCGGTGAGGAGCGGCGGCGGTGCCGGAATCGAACAATCAACATAACCATACACCGATTGGGTGCGAAGAACAGCAGAGATATGGTGTTTCCAGATCACATAGATGTTGTTATCGAGCTTAAAGGGGACTAGATTGTTGATATTTTGTAAAAGATAATGAGGATTGTTAGGATTTGAAGCAGAAACAGTAGTAATCGACATGGTTTAGGGTGGATTTGGGAAGGGGATGAAAACAAAGAAAGAGCAGAAACACAGATTCAACAACCCAAAAGCTCTGATACCATGATAAGAAACTGATAAATATAGTAAAGTGAATGAAGATGAATCAACAATTGATAAAGATGAAGAGAAGGTACTAAGAATGGTAATCGGATTCCATTGATCATTCATGAACCTTAGACGTTTAGGGTTTACAGAGAGGTATTAGTACTGATAATCCAAACGACACAAATTGAGTTTGAAGGTTACAACCTGTTCAGGTTCATTTCTCTTATCCTAGTACTTATAGGTTATATCCTTACCTTCTATTTTCCTTCGATGTATCAGATGTAATACCAACTATGTCCGATTTTGAACCATTACGGAACGTAAAGGTATTAATCGGCCCATATAAATATAAATAAAAATTCACAGTGTAGTACTCCAGTGAATTAGCATTTAGCAATGGCACAGTGACATCTACGTGTCGGCCCATAGTATTATATCTACCAACTTTTAAGACAATGAACCTAACTGATTGTTCTTAATTCTTATGGCATGTAATCATGTAGAGTTAGCTTCCAAGTCTTGGATATAAATGGTTTTCTTGTGATGCGAGTTCTTTGGTTGCCATTTTTGTATTTGCTAGTGATTGTTATCATGCTGTTATGTATACGTGTTCGCTTCTCTTGCACCAAAGTGCCTTAAGACAAGTTATCTATTTCCATTTCCTTGGAACATTGAAATGTGAGTACCCAAGATTTTCTTGCCATTTCCAATTGACTTTTGTCTTTTGTTGTGAGGTGTTAGAATTAGATATTTCCAACAATTGATGGGGGTGATAAAAGACACGTGCCAGCTTTAGGATATATCCAGATCAATTTGCTACGGAATATATTGGTGTATCTAGCTTATAGAATGTTTTAATTTGATGAAGATTGGTTAAATATGTTGTTAAATACTGAAACAATTTGCTATTGCAGTTGTTGCTTGCTACTGCAATTGTTAGTACTTCCTGCTGATATTGTGACTGTTGCAGCGCCGCTGCCATTGTTCTCTGGTTTTGGATGTTGTTTCGGTTGTATTTTACTTGTTTTCATTTCATCTTTCTCACTGAATGTTGCAACCTATGTAAACAGTAGTAATATGTCATATTTTCTCGAAATTTGTTTGTTTCAAACTTAGTAGTAATGTTGATGTTAATGTGCCGCTTGTGAATGTAATGGTAACCACACATTATCGCGAATGTGTCACCCGTAACGATTATTTTGATCGAGTGAACCGTGGATCGGACTGTTTTGTTTGTGTTAAACAACTTGAATTTTCATACGTTTTCCTTTGTCATGTTTTGGGTATCCAAACAGGAAAAAAAGAAAGTTCTTTCTTTTCCTTTTGTTTTTCAACAACCACCAAACAAAGGACAGAAGATAGTTTTCTTTTTCGTTTCTTTTCCTTTTTTATTTTTCAAGAACCAAACATGAAATGTTTTATTCTTTTTGGTTGTCCTGGCGTGGACTCCTTCCAAAGGCACAGTACAATTCCTCCTCGAATGCCTGCCAGAGACCTCCATCTATACAGTCACCGAACTACAGCCGCTCTTCAATCACATTTGCATTTGCTCGGTTAGGACTAAAGTTTTGTCTATCTACTCTTATGTGAGAAGATTAGTGAAAGGGGCATTCTTGGTTTCCATATTACAATTGTCTGTCTTTTATTTTGTTGTTGCAAGAATACAATTGATTTTTTTTAGGAAAAACACTTTTATTAAGCACCAAAAGGCCTTAAATCAAAAGCGAGAACATCGTCAGCCCAACTTGGCTGTCTAGTGTAAAGACTATACTAGGGAATGCTAAGAAACCTCCGAGCAAACAAATGAGTTTCGCCGTTACCAGAACAGTTTACATGATTAACTATAGCATTATCAAAGTTACCACATAACCGGACTGCCTCGTGAATGAGCATGTAGATTTCTTCGCTTACTTCCTCAATTCCTTGACCCTCTCAAACTTTTCCAATTAGCTCCATAGTGAGGCGAGAGTCCGTTTCAATCTGAACGTTAGAAACACGAGAACCAGGAGCCATAACAAACCCCCTAATTACCCCACTGAGTTCCAAGGCCAGGGTCAAAGAGTTGGACTGAATTGTTTCATGAAGACCAGCAACAAATTGACCTGAAGCATCCCTCAAAACACAGCCGGTACCGGCGATTCCGTCTTCTTCATTTCTCGCCGCATCAACGTTGATCTTGATCCACCCATCTGGTGGTTTAACCCACGCTGTTGGAGAGATGGCAGAAGGGATAGGATCAGCCCTACTAATAGAAGCCGCCTCTTGTTTGAAGTACGCCAAATGCTCGTTGGCTCTGGAGACCATTTATCCGACGATAGCTTCGACACCCTTGAATCTTTGTTGGTTTCTGCCATACCACAGTGACCAAACTCCTATTACCCATTTCTCTCGAACATACACAAATTCCTTGGAGAATATATGCTCGATCCACTCCACAAGATTGTCACAACGTGATTCCAGAAACTTGGGATCCAAAAATTTCGACCAGAAATTCACAGCAAAAGAACAATGCATAAACAAATGATCTTCGATTTCTGGTAGGCCATTGCAGAAGGTACACTCCACTGGATCTCGAATCTTCCTATCCCTAAGCTTGGTAGTGACTGGAAGTGAACGGTTCCACGCTCTCCATCTTGTGATCATCATTTTCCTCGGAAGCTTCGTGCGCCAAAGGTTCTTGAGCCAATCCCAAGAGTTCTTCAAGGACGACTCCATGTGCTTACTACCGATGAAATTCTGTAACTTATACTCGGACGCCACCGAGTAAGCTCCAATCTCTGAGTGGGTCCATACTAATGAATCTGCCGTCCCATTTGAGTGGATCAGAATGGCGGTGATGACCTCGACGTCCTCACTCCACAGGTAAGTACGGAGCAGGGTAACATTCCACGAGTTGTTGCTAATGACATTCACAACTTTAATGGAGCCGTACTATGGGCTAGGAGTGATAACATTATAGCTGTAGGGTCTTGGGATCAATCTATCTCGAAGGAGATTGATACTTTCCCCGTTTCCTAGCTTCCAAATCAACCATTTTTGTAATAGATTTCGCCCTGCAAGTATACTTCTGAAAGCGTAGCACACTTAAGACTTAGGTTGAATATAAAGGAAGGATGAATTCCTGAAATACCTGTGCTTGAGAGTACAAATAAGCAAGCTATCTAGTTTAGAGATGATACGCCAAGCTTGCCTAGCCAGCATCTCAATATTAAAATCTTGAAAGTCTCTAAACCCCAAACCACCTTGTACACAATCTTCCTTAAGTCTCTCCCAATTGATCCAATGCACCTTCCTCTTCCTTTCCACATCTCGCCACCAAAAATCCCCGTTAAGCTTCTCGATTTGATCACAAAGACTTTTGGTTAAGAGGAAACAACTCATAGCGTAATTCGGAACTGCCTATGCCACTGCTTTGATAAGAATTTCCTTCCCGGCTGTCGATAATGTCTTTCCTTTCCAACCTTTGACAAGAGCGCTTATACGTTCAATGATCTTCAGAAAGGTAACCTGTTGTAGATGGCCTATCGTATATGGGAGACCGAGGTAACATTCATGATCAGGGAAAACTGGGACGCCGAAAATATTACCAAGTTGAATTCGATCTTGATCTGTCACATTGTTGGCGAATACAAGCGAGGAACTTCTGCAAATTTATCACTTGACCTGATGCATTCTCATACTCCTGAAAAAGATTCAACAAATAATAATCTCTTCTGGACTTTCTCTCGTAAAGATCATGGAGTCATCTGCAAAGAGAAGAAGGGACACAACAGAACCTCACGTGAAAGTCGAGGCTCCCGAAAGGTCACCTTCATCCACAACCTTCAAAAGGTTACTTGATAATGTCTCACTGACGAGTAGAAAAAGGAATGGAGATAATGGACACCCTTGTCGAAGACCTCTCTGAGGAATGAGATGGCTCTCTGATTTACCCTTGATGATAATACTATAAGTTGCTGTTGAAACACATTTCATAACAGAATTAATCCAACAAAACCCGAAGCCCATACACTGCATAACTTCTCGAAGGAAGTCCAATTCCACTATATCGTAAGCTTTACTCATATCTAGTTTCCAGGCAAGAGAGCCTTCCTTTCCTTTCTGATAATTCAATGTCTCTGAATTGTTGAGAAGTATGAACTTGAGAAGTTTATATGGTGAAGATGATTAAAGACAGTGGTTTAATATGAAGGCAGTTTCAAAGCTCCAAGGCCTTGAAACTCAACTCAGACTATGAACTTATCTATATATACTATTAGAGAATGTCCTCTCAAGCTTTGCGTGAGGAAATGCCACGTGTAATTTCAATTAATTAATCAATATATAATAAATAAAATATGAGAATCCATATATGCCAATTGTGATTAAATGTTAATATAATTGATTCATTGTCTATTCCGTTTGTCTTAAATAAAAATAAAACACATGGTAACTTCTAATTACCTCATGTTTTTAGGAGAAATTACATCATGTTTGGTAACGTTTTTTAACATTTTTGTAAGTTACGACCAACATGGAAATCGATGTAAAAGTTTTCATATAAAAATAGGCAATCCATCCCCAAATACATGAGCAAAAATGGGAAATCCGTCTTAAAAAGGAAATGTGAAACAATGCGGTTTAAATTTTCACTCAAAATAGAAATGTAAAATAATAAATAATAATTTGATTACATCAATCAAACCAATGTAGTAACAAAAAATGTCAAATGTGATTGGTTCAAATATTTATATATAAATCACTTTGGTTTACTGGAGAAAGCCCCACTTTTTCCAAACCTATTTTTTTTTTCAAATATCCAGAAAAAACTTTGCTAGAGAAAACTCAAACCTGTCCAGAGCACCCCCCCATTCTCACTCCGTCTCCTCCAAGAAACTCAGGCAGCAACCAGCGACAACCTCAGGCGGTCTCTAGCAGCACTGACTCACACATAACCATGTCCTATCAATGACCCCTTCCATATACGAGTCCCGATTAGGCAAACCAACCATGGCATCGATCCTGCTCTGAGCGAAAAGCCGGTTCTCGATCGATTGTGTTTCTGTTACCATTTGTCTTTGTGTATCTTTTAATATGTTTGACAAAGAATATGAAATTGAATTTTTAGCTTTCCTCTTTCTCTTAATTGTTTATCTTGGTAGGATATCCTTTGATGTGTTAAGCAACTCATTGGGAATTCTTTTCAGTCTTTATTTTCGATGGCTAGCAAAATGTTTGTTTCATTTCACTATTTTGGTACTTTCTTATGATTCTATCTTATGTCTAATGCACTCTGTATTGTGCCTCAAGTTATTTGTTTGGCTTTTGGTAGATCATTTGCTGAAAAGACGACTCGAGGTAAAGGTGCAAAAAGCCTGGATCTTTACATTGCTATGTTCCGGCAAGTGCAGGTTCTGGCAAGCTTATGAAATATTGGTAGTGCAGCACAGCTTGGTAGGGCCATGCTTTAGGAAAACTGAACTACATTTTCAAAGAAATGTGTGGAGTTAAAATCCCATCTCTGGGTTTATAAGGTTTTTTTATGTTCAATCATTTTCATTAACTTCTCAGTTAAACTGATTGTACGGGATATAATTAATTCGTCATTTTTTATTGAAACCAGTTACATGTTGATGTACCTTCTTTATGTCACGAATCAATTATTGATATTTACATATAACAACAGGTCCTTTTAATTTACTGTAGTATAAATAATGAGTTTGTACAGCTTTATTTTAGAGTTTGTGTTTCTAAAAGTAAGTGAGCAATGAGTGGAAACCGTGTGTGCAAAATAAAATGAGTGACATGGAAAATTTTGCAAGTGCAAAAATTATTTGAAACAAGGTCTATCATTTCTTATTTAATGAGAGAATTACTCTCTAACTTTTGGAATTCACATAAACATATAAATATCTTAACTTATACATTTTGGATGAGAAAAAGAAAATGATAGATTAATTAAAATAAAAATCAAGTTAGTAACTAAGAAATGCTAACATTGGACCTATGTAAAAGCAACAAATTTGGTGACCCTTATATTAGTTAAGTTTGTTTAAGAATCTGAAATACATTTTTAGACAAAATATATCTCGATTTTTTTTTTCAAAATTGGAAAATATATAATACATATATATATGGATTGTGTTCTATTCGTTTTCGTTTAGAGTACTACCTTCATCCCTCTTAAGTCTTAAACATCATAGAGTACATTGATGACATCGTCTCTATAAAAGTCATGTTTCCGTGCATCGCACGGGTTCAAGGCTAGTTAATTACTATTTGAAAATGTCTGTGTTGCAGGCTTGACATTGGATTAGATGTTGTTTGAATATGTCTTCCAAATATTCTTAGACTATATTATTGTGTTTCTTACATTCTCATATCTCTTAGTTTGATTGCATCATGAATCATAGAATTGGAAGACATAAGTTTTGAAGAATGTCTGAGAGCTCCAAGGCCTCGGAGAGTGCCCTTGAGCATTGACAGTTTTTCTTCTGGCCAACTGATTCTTATTGCTGGGTGTTATGATTTTTTATATGATTGATTATTGACTTGTTATGATTCTTAATCATGTCATTATCTTTATCATCATATTTTACTGATCTGGATTTAATTGTGCATATTTAGAAAATAAGTTTAGTTTATTGCTTAAACTGATCTATCAAACAGTAAGTATTTTCTGTGCAATATCTTCTGGATTTTGTTTAATCTTGTGATCAAGTTTGTGCAGGGTTGTTCGTCTTCCAAACCCCTAAAAAAATATAATAGCTATCCAAACATAGCTATTGAAAGAAGCATCTCAGGGATGAGGATTTGTAGGAAATCAGTTCCTAAAATCTCTCTGTCAATTGCAGAGTTTGTTATATATTGTAGTTTGAATTTCAAAAGGAAGAGACACATAAGAGAGGGCTTATCACTATGAAAGAAGAGGATATTTAAATAATGCAAGACCATACATACAACTCTACTTACAATCAAGGATTTCAACACTGCAGGAGTGAAGATCAATAATCCGAAAACCTGAAGAACACTTCCAAGCTTCATTGATTATTCTTTTTATGTGTTCTTCAACTGTATTTAATCTGTATTATTCATTATGATTTATTAAACCTCACAAACTTATAAGATTAGTTGTTCAAGTGAACAACAAGAGGTTCTTATTGTTTCAACATGTTGTAGATGTTACTAGATAGGTTGGGAACCACAAGCTGTATAAGTGTAAAGTAGCTCACTTAGGCTCGAGATCTAGGGCTAAATCTGGGTGATTAATAAGAAGTGTGTTCAAATGCTGGAGGGATGAGATCCCTCTGGCAGAGACTACGTCCAATTGTGACTGAACTCTGTAAAAATTCCCTTGTTCTATAGCTTTACTTTACTGCTTTTTATTCCTATTGAAAATCAGTTCAAAATAGATAGCTCCCAAGCTTTGGAGAATTTCAATCTCAAAACCTCCTGACAGTTGTATCTTTATCTCAAGCCTTACAAACGTTTTCAAAGCTTTGAGATTTCATTTACACATTAGCTTAAAGTTTTAAAATGCTAGTGTTTAGCAAAAAGTTTCCATACTCTATTCAACCTCCCCCCCCCTTCTAGAGTATTAGATCCATTTTTATACTTTCATTACAAACTTTCAATTGGTATCCGAGTTTGAGTCACTACTTAAAGATATAACAATCTTGTGACTATGTGTATTGTAGGTGATGGAGGATTTTCACAGGGAAGAGCAGCCAACAGACCTCCACTGTTCTGTGGCGATAACTTTGTGCATTGGAAGGCATTGATGAAAATTTTCATCATAGACCAAGTCATGGACTTAATTTTTGTTAATTGTCCCTGCGTATACTATACTACCTCTGATGGAGTCAGGATTGTAAAACCAGAAGAAGATCTTTCAGTTACTGAACTGGAAAAGGTATCAAAGAATTACAAATCTTTGAACTCATTATATTTTGCTCTTAGTGCAGATGAGTTCAACAGAATATCAAACTGCAAGAGTGCAAAAGAGATCTGGGACACATTGACTGTCACCTATGAAGGAACAAGCCAAGTCAAGCAGACCAAAATCAATATCCTTCTGAGGTAGTATGAATTGTCCAAGATGAATTATGACTGCAACTCGGGCGGGCTGGGCGGGTTGACGCCCTTGTCCAGGCCCGAGTTCAGTTGGGGTTGCCCAAGCCCAACCCAGCCCGGGTTAGGAGCATTGCAACCCGCCCAGGCCCAAATTTGAACAATTCAATTCGGGTCGGGTTGAGTTCGGGCTAGCCCATTCAACTAATAAATTAACATAATTATCACATTCAACACAATTAAAATTGTCTCCTTAAAGTTAAGTTAATAACTTACATATAAAAATGGATACCAGATGTAGACAATTAAATTTTTTGTTATTTAAGGCTAAAAAGTGATGACTATATATTGTTAGGGTGAATTAATAGATTATCCATTTATACAAGAGAATACTAGATATTTTGTTTAAAAAATCTATTTAATTGTGAACGTAAACACAATTAAAAATATCATTTATAAATAATAAAAACTAATAGATTCTTGATAAATATGCTATATAATACTCTCCAAATATAACATTTAAAGGTAATGAATATACAAATAGGGCATTTCGGGCTAGCCCATTGCTTAATATCCGTACCCAAGCCCGACCCTAATTGTAACTCGGGTTGAGAATTTCTGCCCGAGCCCGTCCAAATTACTCAAAACATGTTCCCAAGCCCGACTTTAGTCCGGGCTGGGTTCGGGTTGGTCGGGTTCAGCCCGTCCAAGTTGCACCCCTAAGAAGAATTCTGATGAATCCATCTATGACATGTTCAAGAGGTTTACTGATATTGTGAAAAACTTGGGATCTTTGGGAAGGCTTTCTCGAATGAAGAAAAAGTCAGAAATATCCTAAAAAGTTGCTGCAATTGAGGAAGCACATGATTTGAGTATTCTAGAGCTAGATGATCTGCAAGGCAAACTGCTCACTCATGAGATTTCAATAAAAGAAGTAGATGGTTAAATGAGTGACAACATCAAGAACCTGACACTTAAGGCTAAAGATAGTGAAAAATCTCAAAGCCTTGAACAGGATGATGATGATGAAGAACCATTAGCCTTGATCTCCAAAGCATTGGCCAGAATCCTAAAGAAGAAAAAGAGCTTTGGAAACAAGAACTATAACAAGGATAAAACCAAATCCTCATGTAGTAAGGACCAGAGAGGTAAATCTTCTTCACATTCATATTAGCCTAAAGTATGAATTGCTATGAATGTGGAGATGCAGATCACTTGGAGAGGGATTGTCCTGAAAAGAAGAAGAGCAATGGTTCATCATGGAGTGATCCTGATTCGTCAACAGATTCAGATTCAGATAAAGAGCAAGCCAATCTTTCTTAATGGCTGAGCATGAAGAAGAAAAAAGCTCGGAAAGTCCATCGAAGATATGGTAAAGAATCTTCTATCTAGTCCTTCAAATTTGATGCTAGAAGTGATGAAGGTGTGTTTCTTGGTTATTCTCAAACTAGCAACGCTTATAGAGTTTTCAATAATAGAACTAGGATTGTTGAAGAGACTTAATGCAGCACAGGAAAGCCGATGGCAACCTGGTACTACAATTGGTGCAAAGATACACTTTGAGAAGGAGAGTCTAAAACTAGAACAGTTTATGGAGCTGAAATATAGAATAAACTGAAGTGGGAAACAAAGAAACTCATGGTTTCTAGGGTTAAAACCCAAGAGAACTCTAGGTTCTTTTACCTTACAAGGTTCAATACAAAATTCAACTCCCTAAAACATAATACTATAGCCATATTTATAGGGAAACAACTAGCTGCTTCCCTTATGTAACAAAAGACATATATAACCTTAAACTACCTTACCTCTAGGCTAAGTAAGACCTTTCTTCATGGCTAAGTAATAAGCTAAAGAGTTACAAAAGTTGCAGCCTAAAGGCTGTAGATAAAAAGCTGCAGTAGGAGGGACCCACTAACATGCAATTTCTGCTATTAGGTGTGCAGGGATCAAGATGCTAATTGAGAACCAGAAAATCATATAAGCTATGTTAGGATCACCCTGCATCATACTCCTCTTGTTAGAGAAAATTCGTCCTCGAATTTTGCAGTGAGAAATGATTCTTTCAACTTCTGAATTTCTGCGCCTGTGGATATTAGCATTCTCCGACTCAACTTTCACATCCCTTAACAAATCAGCAAGAATGTTCCTCCGTGCTTTATCTTTAAGACTTTCCATAGCCAAAATTGATCCTGAAAAGTACGAGTACCTATCTCTGCGGATCTTTTTAGATTCTAACAGGAAAGGATCCAAATAGTTGGTCGAGGGTTTTAATGGAAGCTCAATGAAACTCTTGGCATCTTCGGATGTAAAACTTCCAAGTTCTCGTAAAGATTGAAACTCCGGTTCAGTTTTATCTTTATATTGAATCCGAGAACAATCATCCTTGAAGTTGTTTGGAAGTGGAAGGATTCCAGAACTGGAAATTCCTTCTAAATCCTCCAAGATCAAGTCTTCATCATCTTCGATGAGAGTACTGATTTTTCCTTGAGTGAATGTTTTGCTGATCTCAACTAGAATAAATATGAGGCGGATGATGATTATGACAAAGAAAAAGGAAGCAAAACTAATCTGCAGGAACATTCAGAAGAATCCCAAAGCTTTGAACATCCTGGTGAGCCAAAATCTCACAGCCTTGAGATTGGGATTGACAGAAGAGAAAGTGCTCCAGCTAGTTCATCAAGTTCTCAAAGTATTGAAAAGATCTATGGAGAAACAGAATCCTGGACACCAAGGAAAAGATTCGAGTACATATCAGCTCATCCAGCTGATAATATCATATCAGATCCAAATACTGGTATTCAGACCAGAGGAAAATTGAAGAATTTGTGTTCCTTCAATGCATTTTTATCACTTGTGGAACCTAAAAATGCAAATGAGGCATTAAAAGAAACAAATTAGATTATTGCAATAAAGGAAGAGCTGAATGAGTTTGAAAGAAATAAGGTGTGGAACATTGTTCCTAGGCCAATGGATCAGTTAGTCATTGGAACCAGATGGGTGTTCAAAAACAAACTTGATGAGAATGGTAAAGTGGTAATAAAATAAGCCAGACTTGTGGCAAAGGGGTATAATCAAGAAGAAGGTATTGCATATGAAGAGACATTTACTCATGTTGCCAGGTTAGAAGCTATCAGAATATTTCTTGCATTTGCATCCCATAAACACATAAAGCTTTTTCAAATGGATGTCAAATGTGCTTTTCTAAATGGCTATTTACAAGGAGAAGTATATGTTTCTCAACCTCATGGTTTTGAATATGAACATTTCCCTGATCATATTTACAAATTAGACAAAGCTCTCTATGGCCTTAAGCAAGCTCCAAGGACTTGTTATGACAGACTTCATTGTTTTTACTTGACAATAACTTCAAAAGAGGCCTAGTAAAAAAACTCTTTTCATTAAGACTCATGAGAAATATATCTTAGCAGTACAGATCTATGTTGATGATATATTTTTTTGTGCTACTAAATAGTTTTCAAGTCTAATGTGCAGGGAATTTGAAATGAGCTTAATGGGAGATCTTAATTTCTTTCTTGGACTTCATGGGCATCAAATGAAGAATGGAAATTTTGTGCATCAAGGGAAATATACCAAGGAATTGCTAAATAAGTATAACATGTATCAGTCCAAGGTAGTTAAGACTCCCATGAGTTCATCATTATCCTTAGACAAGGATACACCTGGTAAGAGTGTGAATCAAAAGGATTACTGAGGTATGATTGGTTCATTGTTATGTTTAACTGCTAGTAGACCATATATTATGTTTTGTGTCTGTATGTGTGCAAGTTTTCAAGAAGATCCTAAGGAAATTCACTTAATTGTTGTTAAAAGGATCTTTAGATACTTGAATGGAGGCAGAGACTTGTGGCTTTGGTATCCAAGGAGGACTAATTTCTTGTTGAGTGGCTATTCAGATGCAGATTTTGCAGGCTACAAGGTTGATAGGAAAAGTACTTCTGGATGCTGCCAATTTATTGGATCATCATTGATTAGTTGGCATTCAAAGAAACGGAATTCAATAGCCTTGTCAACTGAAGAAGCTGAATACATTGCAGCCGGTGCTTGTTGTTCACAAGTACAATGGATTGCTCAACAATTAATAAATCTTGGATATGAATTCAGAAATGTGCCTATCAAGTGTAACAATACAAGTGTTGTTTCAATATAAAAGAATCATGTTCAACATTCCAAAACCAAGCATATTGATGTAAGACACCATTTTATAAGAGATCATGCTGACAAAGGTGACGTGTCTTTATCATTTATATCTAATGCTAAGAAAATTGATGATATTTTCACTAAACCTTTGTCAAATGAAAGGTTTGCATCTCTAAGGCTTGAATTGGGAATTCTAAACAAAGATGCACTGGTGTAGGGAGAGTATCGGATAATGTGTGTGCTTAATTTTTGAAATCTCAAAGCCTTGAGATTATACTTTCCAAGCCTTGGAAGTATTCTTCAAAGCTTTGAAGTTTCTGTGAAACTTTGTTGTTCCCTAAGGCCTTGAGCCTGTTCTTCAAGGCTTTGGAGAATAGCTACAAGTATTTGGTCAATAAATTGGATCACCAAATATTGTGCATTATCTTAATAGATCATTCTAGAATATTTGATTTCCTCAGATATTTACTCAAAATATCACAAAATATCTAAAATATCTTTGAGATATGTTTTTTTGCATGCAAATCAAAAGAGTCATTTTAAACACTATTTCTTTCCCGCTTATAAGCTGAACTTCATGGCTTATTCTCTCAATATTATTCTCTCCGTCTCTATCTCTCTCTATCTCTCTCTAAATTCTCTCTGTATTCTCTCAAAACCCTTAACTTAAATGGAGCGAAAATCCACCAGAATTCAACAGAAGGTTCAATCTTCACCAGTGAGGAAGAAGAAGAGAGCCAACAGAAAGATGGAAGTAACTATCACTGATTTAGTAGACCCAAAGTATGCAACAGACTTCTCCTCCAGCCAAGAAGATGAGAAAGGAGAAGGATGTGAAGGAAATAGGATCTAAATCAGGGGTAGTACAAGAAGAACAGGGTGAATACATGGTGGATCAAGAACAGGGACAAGAAGTGCCAGAACAAGAACAACAAATTAAGGATCAGGGTGATCAATCTGAGCCATAGAAGAAGAAAGGGGGAGAAAAGTAGAAGAAAGATGAAGAAGACAAGAAGAAAGATCAGACTCCTAAGAAGCAGAAACAAGAGAAGAAGGAGGATCAACCTTCTAAGAAGAAAACAAGAGTCAAGCACAGTGCGGCTAAAACCCAGAAAAAGGGAAATTTTGGTAAGAATTTACTTCCTGAGAATTGGTTTATTAGTCCAGAAGTTAAAGGGATTTGGATGGATGGGTATGCTTCTTCTAAAGTTGCCTATTGTAGTCTTATTTCTGATGACGTGCTAGATAAACGGGATATAGACTGCATTAGAAAATTGAGAGACTCATATATCTGGAAGATGTTAAACCCTATTTCAAAAGCCTATCCTAGGTTAACCAGGCTCTTTTATTTAAATTTGGTGCAAGAAGAATAAGAGAGTTATGTTCTAACATCTAGGGTTAGTGACATTGATATGAGACTATATCATAAAGTCTTTCCCAAGGTCTTGGAAATACCTAGGAAGTACAGAGTAGATAAACATCCTGACAGGAAGGAGTGTTTGGAAAAAGCTAAGGATATGTTTTTCTTAGAGGGTACACCAACATGACCTAAGCAATTAACACATTTTTTGTTGAATTGTGAAGCCAAGATTATGTTCACCATTATAATGAGATGTGTTATCCCAAGAGATCATTCAAGGGAATTGGTAACTGATAGGGTGTTGATTCTTATGTTTTTTATATGTCAAGGTTTTAACATTGATCTTCCTAGTGTTTTTATGGAGCATATGGTTTATTGTGGGACTTGGACAAGGAATCGATCTCTTCCCTATGCCAATTTGTTTCCTTTGTTCTTTGAGTATTTTGGGATATCAGTGAAAGATGAGGAAAAGATTACCAGTGGTTTTGGATTGGTGGATGAAGCTTCTCTCCAAAGGATTGGAGTTGTGCAGACTGGGAAAGGACATTGGAAGTTCTACTCTAAACTGTCTGCTGCTTAGATGAACGAAAATGAGTTTATCAAACCTAATGTTGCAACAGCACCACAGGCTTAAAAAAATGGATTTCTCCCAGATCATTGACATAGTTGAGGTTTTGGAAGATGGTATTGAAGATTTGAGGCAAGGTCTATTTGATCTATAAAATGAGGTTGGGAAGTTCAAGGGCTTGGTGGAAAAGAAATTAGATGTGATCATCAAGGGTTTGGAATTGGAAAAGATACCATCTGCTGATAGTAGAGAAGACAACATTTATTCTGATGAAGTAATTGGAGATGTTCTGTAGAAACAGAAGAAGAAGAAAGTTCCAGTGGTTCTGACGTCAAATGATCCGTTTGAGAAAACAGATGAGCAAACTAATGTTGAAGAAGTTGCTTGAAAAGTTGATAAAGAGGTTGTTACAGAAAAGGTTGAAGAAACTACTGCAAAAATTGATGAGGTTATTGCTGTTCTGATATTGAGACACAGAATGATGAAGATCAGACTGGATATGAAGGAGAATCAGATAAGGAAGAAGCAGCTAAAGATGAACAAGACGAAGCTGGAGCTGATAAAGAGAAAGGCAAGGGAAAAAGTAAGATCAAAGAAGGAAAGAAGACTTCCAAGAAGGATGCTGCTGAGTGAAACCTCAAAGCCTTGAACCCTTCTACCTCTTCTTTCTATTTATTTATTTATTTATTTATTCTTATTTCTTCAAAGCCTTGAAGTTATTTTAATATTTTTTAAGTTTTTATTTGAAAACTCTGAGTATGATCCTACGTTCATAAACTCTTTTGATGAAAGTCATAAAGGGGGGGGATTATATATGATATATGTGTATGTGTAATAATTTTTGGATCTTCTGGATGCTGTAGATTATCATTATCTATGTTAGTGTATTGTTTTTGGATCATATCTAATTTCTAGACTACGTGTTAGCTATTTCTATACTTGTTTATACCTTTTCGTTAATCATGGTTATTGAGTTGCAGGTTCCAAGTATATAAGAATATTTGTTTTGTATTTCATCAAGGAGGAGAATGATAATTTAATGTCTCTGAATTGATGAGAAGTATGAAACTGGGAAGTTTATATGTGAACATGATGAAAGACAGTGGTTTAATATGAAGGTATTTTCAAAGCTCCAAGGCCTTGAAACTCAACTCAGACTATGAACTTATTAATTGCTATCTGCAATGTCTGTGTTGCAGGCTTGGCATTGGATTTGATGTTGTTTGAATATGTCTTACAAATATTCTTAGACTATCTTATTGTGTTACTGACATTCTCAGATCTCTTAGTTTGATTGCATCAAGAACTAGAGAATTGGAAGGCATAAGCTTTGAAGAATGTCTGAGAGCTCCAAGGCCTTGGAGAGTGCCCTTGAGCTTTGACAGATTTTCTTCTGGCTAACTGATTCTTATTGGAGGGTGTTATGATTGTTTATATGATTAATTATTGACTTGTTATGATTTTTAATCATGTCATTATCTTTATTTATCACAGATTCCTGATCTGGATTTAATTGTGCATATTGGAAAATAAGTTCAGTTTATTGCTTAAAATGATCTGTCAAACAGTCAGTATTTTGTGTGCTATATGTTCTGGATATTGTTTAATCTTGTGATCAAATTTGTGCAGGGTTGTTTATCGTTCAAACCCCTCAAACAAACTCTAATAGCTATCCAAGTTTTACTTATTTTTCTTTTATGTGTTCTTCAACTGTATTTAATCTGTATTATTCATTCAGATTTCTTAAAGCTCAAAAATTAGAAGTTTAGTTGTTCAAGTGAACAACAAGAGGTTCTTATTTTTTCAACAGGTTGTAGCGTTTACTAGATAAGTTGGGAAGCATAAGCTGTATAAGTGTAAGGTAGCTCACTTAGGCTTGATATATAGGGCTACATCTGGGTGATTAATAAGAATTGTGTTCAAATTCTGGAGGGATCATGAAAGGGTGTACAGTAGGTAGAAATGCAGGATCAATACTCTAGAGGGGGGGGGGGGGGGGTAGAATAGAGTATGCAGACTTTTGCTAAATTTTGCAAGAGTAGTGGTTTCAAAAGATTTGTAAAGAGATTCAAGGCCTTGGAATGAGTTTCAAGCCCTTGGAATAAAACAGTTAGAGTGGATAGAAGAATAAGTCTATTTCAACGCCTTCAAATGAGTTTCAAACCCTTGAAATGAACCTGTTTTGAATGCTGCAAAAGTTATAAGTTTGTAACAGAAAAGTAGATGCAAGAGACACAAGATATATAGAGTTCAGTCCACTTGGACCTACGTCCCTACCTCAGGGATCTTCTCCCTGCAGGATTTTCAACTCAATTCTTATTAATCAACATCTAAGCCCTAGATCTAAAGCACAGAGAGATATCTTACTTTGTTACAGCTTGTGGTTCTCACTAACCTATCTAGTACCTGCTCTAGCAATCTGATTAAGTAAGAATTATCTATTGTTCACCTTGAAAAATCCCTGATAATGTAAAAAGAATTAATATATGAATGATATAAAAATCAAGTTCATAACAGAAGAACACAAGAAATGAAACTGCTGTGAGAGTGCAGTGTTCTTCTGAGAATTGGATTGAGAATTGATCCGATTCTTTGTTGCTTGACAATCCTTGAATGTGTTTGAAAGTCTCTAGATTTTTTTCCGTTGAGTTGTGTATCAAATGCTTCAAACTGAGCTCCTTATATATAGATCATTTGATATGCAAATCTTAAAGATTTTCAGCAACAAACTTTCCTATTTTGTAGGAAACAACTTTGACTTCTCTAACAGTCTTCTCCAACGGATAGTTGCTTAGTATCTTCAGGGATACTGATCTGATCTTGACCATAAACATATTGAGAAGTTTTTAGAATCATTAGATTGATTTCAGAATCAAATCTACCCAGAAATTCCTTCCCTGCAAAACTCAGGTTAGGAAATAAATCCTGCAGAATAGGAAATAAACTTTCCCTGCAAAACTGAGTCAAAACAGATGGATTAGATGGTGTTAAACATATCAAAATAGTTTGTCTTTCATCATTAAGTAATAATAGATTATGCACATGGGTTTAGCAGTTCAAACAGAAACATAAACTCCCCCTAAGTTCATGCTTATAAGTCTCGGTCAGTTTCAAGGCTTTGAAAGATGTTTCAAGGCCTTCAAATAGACAAGCTATTTAAAGTCTTTGAAACATTGAAACTGCTTCGAACTTAAAATCTCCCCTTTGCTGAAAGACAAAACCAAGGTCTTCCAATATATTTGATATTGTACTTATGCCTGATTAGCACATAGCATAAATTATCATATAAAATCAACACATAATGTCCAAAAGATCGAACTTATTAAACTAAAAAACAGCAAAGTGTGCAGATAATCCTATATGACCAAAACCAGGTCATCTAATCGAAAATTACAAATAAAAAACAACATAAATTTTCTACCCCATTTTGACCTTCATCAAAAAAAGATTGAGAATATGTTGAATCAGTGTTTGGAAAAATAAAAAGTAAAAGTTTTGAAAGTTAAGAACTTTCAAGGCTTTGGAAAAGAGTTCAAGGCCTTGAAAAGAAAAAGAAAAGAGTAGGAAAGAATTAAGGGGTAGGGTATTCATCTCCTTGCTTCTCTGCATCCTCTTCCTGAATTTCTTCCTCATCACCCTGTTTTTCTTCTTGTTGATCCACATCATCACCTTTTTCACCTTCTCCCTCAAACAAATCTGCAACAGTCACAATCTCTGGTACAGTGGAATTCTTAGGTTTCTTCTTCTTGATATCTATGAGCAGTGCACCTGAGTCTGGACTGTCTTCCTCTTGATCTTCATCCACTTGTTCAACCTCCACCTGTTTGCCTTTTCCTTTGTCCTGAGCAGTCTTACGTGGAGTTGAATGCTCACTAGATGGCTCATTTGCTGATTGAGCCTTTTTGGTACTCTTCTCAGCTTGAGACACTTCCTCAGCTACATCGAACGATGTCATGCTCCTGAACATGTTTTCAACCATGTATTTCACTTGTCTGAGATTAGTGTCAAACCCATGCTGATTCCCCTTTACTTCATCAATATCCATATGAAGTTCTATCAACAACTTGAGGGTCAACGGGTTGTTTTGGGACTGAGAGGTTTGGCTAGAAGTAGGAAGTAAGGATTTGGGTTTAAGAAACTTCTTGGAAACCAATTCTTCCTCTGTCAACTCAGATTAGAGCTTCCAAACTTTAGCACTTGTTTTCACCACACCAGTCTTCTCAAAAGCATTCTCATTGAGCATACCAAAACCAGTAGTCACTGATTCTTCATTATCAGTTGGAATTTCAAAGTGTTGGAAGAATAAAGTGAGAAGATTGGAAAATGGCAAAGGGTGTTTTCTCTGGTTGGTTTGGCTATAAATCATGTGTTCCATCACCAACTTTGGAAGATCAATTTCATACCCATGCATAACCAAGTACATATAGTACAACACCCTGTCAGTTACCAGTTCCTTTGAGTGTTCCCTAGGTACCACACATCTCATAAAAATGGTAAACAAAACTTTGGCTTCAACAGTTAGCACAGAGTGTGTTAGCTGCTTAGATGAGGTAGGGGTATTTGGTAGAAAGAATTCTTCATTTGTTAGTTTCAGGGCTTAACTCTTAGTAGGGTTGTTACTAGTGTCATATCTCTTAGGACAACCTAGAAAATTTGCATATTCAGCATGATCTAGTTCCATGTCAATTCTAGCCTTCCTGACTAGATCATGCTGAATATTTGCATATTCAACAGATTTGCAGACTTCCTGACTTGTTTCATGTTTAGGTAAAAGAACCTGGTGAGTCTAGCGTAAGCTATCTCAGGAGGATTTAGAACAAACCAAAGAGAAATTTTCCTCAACATTTTGATGCATTCCAGATTCCTAACATGTAGCATAGGCATACCAATCAGACTACAGAAACCAACTGGTCTAGAGGCAAATCCATCAAGCCACTGACTCTAGCAACATTTTTAATAAACCATGTACTATTAGGAGCTGATTTATTACTAGTGGATTTCTTCTTTTTTGAATAGATCTGCAGTGCCTTTTCTATGTTCTCATCTGCTTCATCTTCTGGTTCATCCTCTGTAACCTTTTTCCTTTCCTTTTCCCTTCTGCTTTGTCAGCCTTCTTCTTTGACTTCTCTGATCTACCAATCTGAATACCCTTCTATTTCTCTGGTGCAGTCTCTACTGCCTTCTTCTTTTTCTTGCTGGACACTGGGGTTTCATCCTACTTGGCCTTCGTCTTGGGAGGAGCAGGGGCTATATCTTCTGCAGTAGGGGTTTTTGAACTTGAGTCCCCACTAATGGTCTGAACCTCTTCAGTGACTTTTCTTTTCTTCTCTGTTGCAGCCTTTGATCCACCAGCCATCTTGATCCTGTCTGATTCTCTTTTGATGCTAATTTACGAAGGAAAGAAAAAAGGAAGGAGATAAATAGAAGAGAGTTTCAGTTTGAAAAGGAAACAAAATATTTTCTCTGATCTCTGAAGATCTTGATGAATCAAATAGATTCAAAAATGTGTGTGCCGTTGGAAATAAAATATATAATACTATTTTGGCTGAAAAGCGGTTTTTCAAAATTGAGGGGCAACATTGAGCAATTATCTACAAAGATAACACCCAATATTGAAAGATCTAGAATTATTGACTAATTAACATGCAGTCTTACTTTCAAGGCTTTGAAATGGGTTTGAAGGCCTTGAAAAGCTAAAACATGTAAAGCATATATGCTCAAAGCTTTGAGAGGATTTTCAAGGCTTTGAATATTAGTTCAAACCTTTGAAGCACATAATTCTTACCCGATTCTCCCCTTAAACCAAAGCTTCCTTATTTAGCATGCCTAATTCCAATCTTAAGGCTGGGAATCTTTCAATTGGAAATGGTTTAGTGAAGATATCTGCAAATTTCATGTTAGTAGAAAAAAATTCAAAAACCATATCACCTTTTTCTGCATGATCTCTGATGAAGTAATGTCTAACATCAATGTGCTTTGTTCTTGAATGATGAACTGGATTCTTTGTAATTTATATTGCACTTTTGTTGTCACACTTGATAGGTATATCAATGAAATCGAATCCAAGATCTCTCATTTGTTGTGCTATCCAAAGTACTTGAGAACAGCAAGCTCCAGCTACTATGTATTCAGCTGTAGATAGTAAAACTGAGTTTTGCTTCTTTGAATTCCAGCTGACTAAAGATGATCCAAGAAATTGACAGCACCCTGATGTACTCTTTCTGTCAACTTTGTATCCTGCAAAATCAGCATCTGAATAGCCACACAAAGAGAAGTTAGAATTTTTAGGATACCAAAGCCCCAAGTCTTTGTTACCATTGAGATATCTAAAAATTCTTTTAACTGCAGTCAAGTGTGATTCTTTAGGATCAGCTTGAAATCTAGCACACGTGCACACACTGAACATGATAGCTGGTCTACTAGGTGTGAGATAGAGTAACGATCCAATCATACCTCTATAATCTTTCACATTCACACTCTTACCAGATTCATCCTTGTCTAAAGACAGTGTAGAACTCATGGAAGTCTTAATCTCTTTTGATTGAGACATATTATACTTGCTTAGCAAGTCCTTTGTGTACTTCCGTTTATGTACGAAAATGCCCTTCTTCATTTGATGAATTTGAAGTCCAAGAAGGAAGTTTATTTCTCCCATCAAGCTCATTTCGAATTCCCTGTTCATAAGACTGGCAACAGGAGCAAAAGTTTCTTCATAGTCCATACCTTCTTCTTGATTGTATCCTTGAGCTACTAATCTATCTTTGTTCCTGATTACCTTTCCATTCTCATCTAACATGTTTCTCAATACCCATCTGGTGCCAATGACAGACTGGTTTTTGGTGGAGAAACTAGGTTCCAGACCTTGTTCCTTTCAAACTCATTGAGTTCACTTTGCATAGCTATAATCCAGTCTGCTTCTTGTAATGCTTCCTTCACAGTTTTAGGCTCTACAAGAGAAATAAAAGTATTAAAAGCACATAGATTTTTCAACTGTGATCTGGTCTGTGTACCAGTGGTTGGATCAAAAATAATGTTATCAGTAGGATGAGATGAGAGATATTTAAATTAGTAACTTGTTCTCCTATTTTCTCTGGAGATTCTGTTTCAAGGATTTGAACCTTTGTTTCAAGGCCTTAAAAATGCCTGTCTTGTTCCAGTGCATTTCCTTGGATCCTTTTGAGAATTCTTCTTCATTATCTGAATCATGCTTATTCAGATTGAGATCTTCAAAATCATCACTTAAAGAACCATCATAGCTTTCATCAAAAATAACATGAATGCTTTCTTCAACAAGCTTAGTTCTCTTATTATAAACTCTATATTCTTTGATTGTCTGTGAATAACCAAGAAAAATACCTTCATCACTTCTTGCATCAAAATTACCAAGATTGTCCTTACCATTACTGTGAACAAAACATGTACAACCAAAATGTTTGAAGTAATAAATGTTTGACTTTCTTCCTTTGAACAGCTCATAGGGGGTCTTTTCCACAATAGGTCTGAGCAAGCACCTGTTAAGTATATGATTTGTTGTATTCACAGCTTCTGCCCAATAATACTTTGGCAACTTGTTTTCCAAAAGCATTGTTCTTGACATGTCTTCAAGAGTCCTGTTCTTTCTTTCAAAAACTCAATTCTGTTGAGGAGTTCTAGTAGCAGAAAAGTTGTGAGAGATTCCATGCTTAGAACAGAGTATATCAAACTCAAGTTGATCAAACACTCTACCATGATCACTTCTGATTGAAGCAATAGGTAGGTTTTTCAAAGTTTGAAGTTCTCTACAAAGTTTTGAAAATTCAAAGAGAGCTTCAGATTTTTCTTTTAGAAACATTAACCAAGTGTATCTAGAGAAGTCATCAATAATAACAAGCATGTACTTCTAACCCTTAGGAGTTTGAGATCTCATAGGACCACAGAGATCCATATGCATCAGTTCAATGAGTCTAGTAGTACTTACAAATTTCTTTCGTTTGAATGAGCTTCTAGTTTGTTTGCCTTGTGCACAAGCCTTGCATACTTCTCCATCTTTGAACTTGATAGAGGGTAAGCCCCTTACTAAGTTCTTGGAGACTAAATTTTTAAGGTATGCAAGCTAATATGTCCCAAATTTCTGTGCCAAAGCTTTGAATCCTCTTTCAAGGCCTTGAGACACTTCAAGTTTTCACCTGCAACTTTATTAGTCTGAAAAGTATAAACATTGTTTGATCTAGAGGTTGTGAGGATGCAATTGCCAGATTTCTCATTCTGCACCACACACTTCTCTATATCAAATATAACTTTGTTGCCATTGTTGTAGGGTTTTTGATTCATGGATGCGCAAACGGAAGAATAAACAAACATAAAACCATGCAAAACCCTCCAAGGATCACAAGTCAAGAGACATAACGATGGTAAGGGTTAGAAATCATAAACACACCTTTGGGTTCTCCTTGATGACTTCAAACGCGAATTGTGTCACGTTCTCTATAGTTGATCCACGCCTAGAGTTGATCCTAGATCTCCCAAGTCCTTGGTGCTAGCCAGGAAGAGGAAGAGGAAGAAGAAATCACGCAAAACGAGACCCAAAAGGAGGGTCTCGGCCTCCTTTGGCCGACGGGGACGGGGCGGCGGCAAGGGGCGGTCGGGCCTCCTTGTTGCTTGCTCTCTCTCCTTTTGTTCTCTCCCACTCTTTGTTATGTTCACTAATGATCATAATTTATGTGGGAAGGAAGGAAGGAAGGTCCTTTATATAGTCCAACAACTCCTTGTTAACTACCTAAAGGACTTATTCTAGTCCTACTAGAATTCAATTTAGTCCCTTCCTTGCAAATTAGTCCCTACTAAGTTTGCAAGGGTTTGCAAAGTGATCCTTCTAATTAATTAATCCAATTAATTAAGTCCCAAATCTAGTTCAACTCTATATAGCGTGTGACCCCATAGGTTCTATCTAGTTGGTAGCAACTATTTGCTAATATGGAGCGGTTTCTAGCAAAACATCCATTCTAGCCAACTAATAGAATAGTCATATTGACAACCTTTGTACAAGTAATTGTCTCATCCCTTTGTCTCTATATCCGGATTGGACACGAGACATACAAGTCACACTCGTATATCCAATCCATAGTTTCTCGATCTATGGGAATAGCCTTATTCGTGCAAATAACATCAATATCCCATATTGATTAATTTGAGTCTGGCCAGACATTCTATAAGCACTATCCCTCGAGTGGCCTAGGATATTTGCTCCCGTTATGTGGGAGGGACAAATTCTATCTACGTCCACTACGATCTCTAAGCTTGCTTCTTATTGTATCCAGTACACGCCTTTATAACTACCCAGTTACGGTGCAGCGTTTAACGCTACCAAGATCACAATAATCAACAACTAGAATATCTAGTGACTTCAAGTCTAAGGATGACAATACCATTGCACCGCGAGAAGCGCTTGTGACTCAACATAACGTGTATGTAGCCTTCTCGGAGATGGGTCAATCCATTGCAACATTCCCTAATGCACACCTATGTGTTGGATCATGATATCTCCATATCAATCCAACCCCATACTAGTCTATAGATGATTGTCTCATTTAATCATTATACTTGACTAGGGATATTTAAGATAAACAACACAATTGTAAATCTAAGGACTTCATTATATTAAATATCCAATAAATAATAAATGAATTTCTAGCCACAAATAATTCATACTAAACTAGATTGCCTCTAGGGCATCTATTCCAACAGTCTCCCACTTGCACTAGAGCCAATCTGGCGCATCTCGTATGCCCATACTCCTAGTGTGCCCTTCATGCTTCCACTGCGTGAGAGGCTTCGTAAGCGGGTCTGACAGATTATCATCTGTAGGAATCTTGCATATCCGAACGTCTCCTCTATCGATAATATCTCGAATCAGATGAAACTTCCTGAGCACGTGCTTGGACTTCTGGTGCGATCTGGGCTCCTTTGATTGCGCGATCGCCCCAGTGTTGTCACAGAACAACTCAACTGGATCCGCAATGCTAGGGACCACACCAAGTTCAGAAACAAACTTTCTGATCCAAACAGCCTCCTTTGCTGCGCCATTTGCAGCAATGTACTCAGCCTCTGTTGTAGAATCAGCTACCGTCTCTTGCTTGGAACTCTTCCAGCTCACCGCTGCTCCATTCAGGCAAAACCCATATCCCGATTGTGATATAAAGTCATCTCTGTCGGTTTGGAAGCTTGCATCAGTGTAACCCCTTACACGCAACTCTTCCTCACCGCCAAATATCAAGAAAGCATCCTTAGTTCTTCTCAATTACTTTAGGATGTTCTTGACCGCAATCCAGTGGCTCTCACCTGGATTGGATTGATATCTGCTTGTCATACTCAATGCATATGACACATATGGTCTGGTATATAACATGGCGTACATGATGGATCCTATGGCCGAGGAATAAGGAACCCTACTCATGCGTTCCTTATCAATCTCATTGGACGGACAACCACTCTTTGAAAGAGTGATTCCATGTGACATGGGCAAGAATCCCTTCTTGGAATCTTGCATGTTGAACCGTTTCAACACCTTGTCAATATATGTACTTTGACTTAGGCCTAGCAACCTCTTAGATATATCTCTATAGATATTTATACCGAGTATATAGGCTGCTTCCCCTAAGTCCTTCATTGAGAAACACTTTCCTAGCCAATCTTTCACAGATTGCGGCATGGGAATGTCGTTTCCAATGAGTAGTATGTCATCCACATACAAGACCAGAAAAGCAACAGAGCTCCCACTAACCTTCTTGTAAACACAAGACTCATCTTCGTTTCTGATGAAGCCAAACTCTTTGACCACTTCATCAAAACGTCGATTCCAACTCCTAGAAGCTTGCTTCAATCCATAAATGGATCGTTGCAGTTTACAGACTTTGTTGGCTTGCTTTGGATCCTCAAAACCCTCCGGCTGTATCATATATACATCCTCGAGGAGATTCCCATAAAGGAATGCTGTTTTGACATCCATCTGCCAAATCTCATAGTCGTGGTATGCTGCAATTGCAAGTAGGATTCGGATGGATTTGGTCATAGTGACTGGTGAAAAGGTTTCGTCATAGTCAATACCATGAATATGTCTGAATCCTTTAGCCACCAATCGGCCCTTATAGGTAATCACATTACCATCCATGTCGATCTTCTTCTTGAAGACCCACTTGCACCCTATGGGCCGCGCCCTATCGGGTGGTTCCACCAAAGTCCATACTTTGTTGGTATACATGGATTCCATCTCGGATCTCATGGCTTCCAGCCACTTCAGAGAGTCTGGGCCACTCATGGCCTCCTCATAGGTAGTAGGCTCATCATCTATGAGCATCGTTTCACCGGAATCGGTTACGAGAAGTCCATACCTCTCGGATTCCTGGCGCACTCTACTAGATCTACGAAGCTCTTGTGTTACCTGAACAGGTTGCTCTACAACTGCTTGTGGTTCCTGTTCATGTTCCATAATCGGTTCAATGATTTGTGGTTCTTGAACCTCTTCAAGTTCTACATTCCTCCCACTTGCTTCTTTAGAGACAAACTCTCTTTCTAGAAACACGCCGGTCCGAGCAACAAACACTTTGTTCTCGGTTGGACTGTAGAAGTAGTAACCCTTAGTTTCCTTAGGGTACCCCACAAATTTACACTTATCCGATTTAGGCCCCAACTTGTCTGATTGTAAACGTTTTACATAGACATCGCAGCCCCAAATCCTCATGAACGACAGTGTGGGACGCCTCTCACTCCACATCTCATATGGTGTCTTCATGACTGATTTCGATGGAACACGGTTAATGGTGAAAGCTGCACTTAATAGAGCGTAGCCCCAAAATGATAATGGAAGATCGGTTTGACACATCATAGATCGAACCATATCCAATAGGGTTCGATTCCTCCTCTCGGACACGCCATTCCATTGTGGTGTTCCGGGTGGAGTGAGTTGGGACACGATCCCACACTCACTAAGATAGTCGTCAAACTCTTGGCTCAAGTATTCTCCTCCATGATCCGATCGTAGAGCTTTTATACTTTTGCCAAGTTGCTTTTCTACTTCATTCTTGAATTCTTTGAACACTTCAAAGGATTCGGATTTTGCCCTCATAAGGTACACAAATCCATATCTACTGTAATCATCAGTAAATGTAATGAAGTAGACATAACCACCCCTGGCAGCGTGGCAAATGGCCCATACACATCGGTATGTATGAGCGCCAATTGCTCACTAGTCCTCTCTCCTTTCTTATTGAAAGGGGACTTTGTCATTTTTCCCAATAAACAAGCCTCACATGTCTCATATGATTCAAAATCAAATGAGTCTAGTAATCCATCCTTATGGAGTCTAGATACACGTTTCTCATTTATGTGGCCTAAACGTCAGTGCCATAAATAAGCAGGATTTAAATCATTTATTTTAATCCGCTTGGTATTAATGTTGTAGACACGATTGCTTAGATCAAGGACATAAAGTCCATTAAATAATTGCGCACTAAAATAGTGAATATTATTTAAATAAAAGGAACAACAATTGTTCTTTATTGAAATAATAAAACCATCCTTGTCCAAACAAGAAATAGAAATAATGTTTCTGCTCATAGCAGGCACAAAATAGCAATTATTCAATTCTAAAACTAATCCTGAAGGCAGAGATAGCTCGCACACGCCTATGGCCAACGCAGCAACCTTTGCTCCATTCCCAACGCACAGTTCTACCTCCCCTCTAGCCAATCCTTTACTTCTCTTTAGATCCTGCATATTTCGACAAATATGAGATCCACATCCAGTATCCAATACCCATGATGTAGAGAAAGTTAGATTGACATCTACAACAAAAATACCTGGTGGTGGTGGAATCACTATTCCAAGCCTCTTGTTCTCCAGATATTTTGGGCAGTTCCTCCTCTAGTGTCCAGGCTGACTGCAGTAGTGACATTCACCTTTAGTCACGGCCTTGGCAATGCCACCAACAGGCTTAAGGGCAGGTTCCTTGGACTTGGAAACTGTCTTGCCTTTGCCCTTGGAGGAAGAGGCAAACCTTTTGCCCTTTCCTTTCTGTACCATCATTATGGCCTTGCCCTTACCCTTGTTGATGCTCTGTTCAGCCGTCCTCAACATGTTGAGTAAATCTGGCAGTGGTTTAACGATCTCGTTCATGTTATAGTTCATAATGAACTGTCCATAACTCTCGGGCAACGATTGCAACACGAGATCGGTTGTCAACTCTTGGCCGACCGGGAACCCAAGTCGGGCGAGATTCTCCAAGTACCCGATCATTCGGAGTACATGGGGTCCCACCGGGTTCCCTTCTGCCAGATGACATTTGAACAGTGCCTTTGAGACCTCGTACCTCTCTACCCTCGCCTGCTCTTGAAAGAGCTGCTTTAGATGTTCGCTCATATCGACAGCATTCATGTTTTCGTGTTGCTTCTGAAGCTCAGAAGTCATGGTGAAAAGCATAAGGCAGGCCGCATCATCAGCGTCATCAACACGCTTTTGATACGCCTTTAAGGCAGCAGGTGTTTGGTTCTCTGGACCTTCTGGAACATGCTCCTCTGTTGCGTACAATTTCTTCTCTTGCTTGAGAACAATTCTCAAGTTTCTGTACCAATCAAGAAAGTTGGTTCCAGAGAGCTTGTCCTTCTCAAGGACAGATCGTAGGGAATGTTGTGAACTCGATGAGTTGTTTGCCATTTGGAATTCTACAAAAGGGAAAATACGCAAGTTTTAGTATTTGTGAATTTTTGACTATATTCAATAATGGCTAGTTTATCAAATATAGCTCCCACTATTTTTCTACGGATTAATAACCCTCAAGATATTAATGCGGAAAATATCCTTATATTTTCTAGTGGGCCAAGATCCATATTTCATCTCCGTATGAGCTTGCTTTGGCAAGTCACCCATAATTTGACTACTTTAGGTAGGAACAATTCCAATTGCATCCCATATGCAACTCTTGGTTCAATTGGACAAATAACTCCTTATTTATCCATCCATATGGATAATCCGAATTGATTGCCTCTAGGTATCTTAATCAAATTAATAGCCTAGTTGTGTTCAACCTCTTATCCAAACAATTGCACATTGTTACGTGCCATCGCATTCCATCATGATGAACCAAGTCGCCATGCTTTGGCACGCACGAACTTGGTAAATAATGATGCTAATGAGTGTTTAAATAACGAGAAGGCAAGAACACAATATTTGAATTTTGAGGGATTTTAAATTCAATTTTTAAGTGTTTTGTTGATCAATATCAACTAATCTATCTATTTGAGTTTGGGCACAACTCCAAATAATAGATCCGGGTTGTCTAATTATCTTATTATCCTAATTGCATGCATCATCCATACACCAACCACACAAATAATAAGACAATAAAATAAACAACCACAAAACAGAAATTAAACGTGATGTGGATATGGCCTTTTCTAGACTAAGATATTTCCAAGCCAATGGAATTATCTATGAACCCTAAACAAACACATCTCCATGCGTCTTGATCTTTTGGTCCATCCTTCATAGTCTTGTGGAATGCTCCATGCTCCATGCTCCATCTTTTGTGGCTTCTTTGGCTTTGGGCTTCTTTTCTTTAGTCTTGGCTAACAATCTACTTTATCTAGCACTAGCTAAATTCTATACTAAATAAAATAAATCTCACAAGTTGAGAAAAAAAAATGGCACGCAGGCCATTAAAACCCTAATTAATTATTACAATTAATTGATCAGCTCGCAGGCCGTAAACCAAACCACAAAATTAAACATCCACATCAAACCACATCCTAAGGCCATATCCAATCACCATGCGATTTGCACATAAACAGTTAAAATCTAATTTTAACGCGCTTGGTCAATTTTAATTGATTTTAGGATTTCTAGGGTTAAAACGGTCCATGGGCCCAACAATCAAATTGCCCGGGCCCAATAAAGTGAACCACAAGGCCCTAGGGCCGGCCCGGCCCAAAACCCACAAGGCTAGGCCCTCGGGTTAGGGCCGCCCGACCCCTAGGGCGGCCAAGCTTGGGCGGCAAGCAAGGGGGGCGGTCCCTATGGGGGCCGAACCTCCTTATGGGAGTTGTTTCCAAAACAACTCCCTTGCTTGGTGCCCAAGTTTGGTTGTTTCCTTGTTTTGGGAGAACTCCTTCTTCCCCAAGGATGCCCAAAACCTAGATCTAAGATCCTAAAATTTCTCAAACTCACCAATTCATGCATCCAATGCAAAAATTGGATCTTGTTATGATTAATTATTGACAAATTGCATCCCATGCTTGATTTGTCTTGTTTTACGCGATAAACAATCAAATTAAGGTGTAAAACAACTAAAACGTAACACATAAACCACGTTTATGCTCTACGACCTGTGGCTCTGATACCACTGTAGGGTTTTTGATTCATGGATGCGCAAACGGAAGCATAAACAAACATAAAACCATGCAAAACCCTCCAAGGATCACAAGTCAAGAGACATAACGATGGTAAGGGTTAGAAATCATAAACACACCTTTGGGTTCTCCTTGATGACTTCAAACGCGAATTGTGTCACGTTCTCTATAGTTGATCCACGCCTAGAGTTGATCCTAGATCTCCCAAGTCCTTGGTGCTAGCCCGGAAGAGGAAGAGGAAGAAGAAATCACGCAAAACGAGACCCAAAAGGAGGGTCTGGGCCTCCTTTGGCCGACGGGGACGGGGCAGCGGTAAGGGGCGGTCGGGCATCCTTTTTGCTTGCTCTCTCTCCTTTTGTTCTCTCCCACTCATTGTTATGTTCACTAATGAGCATAAGTTATGTGGGAAGGAAGGAAGGAAGGTCCTTTATATAGTCCAACAACTCCTTGTTAACTACCTAAAGGACTTATTCTAGTCCTACTAGAATTCAATTTAGTCCCTTCCTTGCAAATTAGTCCCTACTAAGTTTGCAAGGGTTTGCAAAGTGATCCTTCTAATTAATTAATCCAATTAATTAATTCCCAAATCTAGTTCAACTCTATATAGCGTGTGACCCCATATGTTCTATCTAGTTGGTAGCAACTATTTGCTAATATGGAGCGGTTTCTAGCAAAACATCCATTCTAGCCAACTAATAGAATAGTCATATTGACAACCTTTGTACAAGTAATTGTCTCATCCCTTTGTCTCTATATCCGGATTGGACACGATACATACAAGTCACACTCGTATATCCAATCCATAGTTTCTCGATCTATGGGAATAGCCTTATTCGTGCAAATAACATCAATATCCCATATTGATTTATTTGAGTCTGGCCAGACATTCTATAAGCACTATCCCTCGAGTGGCCTAGGATATTTGCTCCCGTTATGTGGGAGGGACAAATTCTATCTACGCCCACTACGATCTCTAAGCTTGCTTCTTATTGTATCCAGTACACGCCTTTATAACTACCCAGTTACGGTGTAGCGTTTAACGCTACCAAGATCACAATAATCCACAACTAGAATATCTAGTGACTTCAAGTCTAAGGATGACAATACCATTGCACCGCGAGAAGCGCTTGTGACTCAACATAACGTGTATGTAGCCTTCTCGGAGATGGGTCAATCCAGTGCAACATTCCCTAATGCACACCTATGTGTTGGATCATGATATCTCCATATCAATCCAACCCCATACTAGTCTATAGATGATTGTCCCATTTAATCATTATACTTGACTAGGGATATTTAAGATAAACAACACAATTGTAAATCTAAGGACTTCATTATATTAAATATCCAATAAATAATAAATGAATTTCTAGCCACAAATAATTCATACTAAACTAGATTGCGTCTAGGGCATCTAGAATAGAGATCTCTTTCCACTCATGTGCTTGAGCAACCACTCATGTGCTTGAGCAACCACTGTAAATAAACCACTTTTGCTCTTTGATCTTATTGACACCCTGCAAACACCATTCAGTGCCTTACCCAAATGATAGACCAAGTGCTGAATTTAGATTCATATTCAGGGTCAACCATGTTAGGTGGTCTGACCCCTTTAGGAACCCAAATCTGTCTAACTTGTCCTTTGAGTTGGAAGGGAAAAGTTTTCCTCATAATGTGAGGTTCTCTTCTTCTAAAAGGACAAGTCATTTTAACATGACCAATCTTATTGCAGTAATGGCATTTAGGAGATGTATTGCTTCAATCTTTCAAAAATCTGGTATTGTTTTTCTTTGGAAAGTTTGGATTGTATCCAATACCAGTTTTGTGAACTGACTTCAAGCTACCTCCAAGAATAAAGTTCAAGTTGTGTTCTGAGCCTGCAAGTTTGGTTTTGACCAATTCAGATTCTTGAAGTTTCTCATTCAGAGTAGTCTTCTGCTTATCAAATTCATCAACCTGATGTCTTAGATTAACAAAGCTATCAGTCAAGAGAGAGTTCTCAGTGACTACTTCCTTGACTTGTGTTTTCAAGTCTTTCAAACTGATTTTCAAGGCCTTGAAATCACTGTCAGTTTTCTTCTGAGAGATTTCAAGAATCTGATTTAGACAAACAAGATGTAAATTTTCTTTTGCTTGCTCATGAACTTTTTCTTTCAAAACTCTAATTTCTTTCAGATAGTCCTCTTCATTTAAAAGCATTGTTCTAAGATAATCATAGAGGGCTTCTGTTGGTTTTGAAATCAAACAATTCACCATTACCTCAATGTTATTTTCAGAACTTCCATCATGCTTGGCCATAAAGCATAGGTTGGCATGTTCTTCTTCAGATTCAGAGTCACTTGAGGTATCTGAATCACTCCATGAAGCTATCATTGCTTTCTTTCTTCTATCATGATCTTTCTTCTTAAAGTTCTTGCTTTTCTTGTGTGGACAGTCTCTGATCAAGTGTCCTGAATCACCACACTCAAAGCAATTCATGACTTTAGGCTTATTATTGTGTGAAGCAGACTTACCTTTATAGTATTTTCTACTGGAGGATATGTGTCTTTCTCTGTTTAAGTCCTTGTTTCCAAAGCTTTTCTTCATTTTAAGAATTTTGGTAAAGGCTTTGGAAATTAAAGCAATGTGATCTTCATTATCATCCTCAGTTTCATGGATTTGAATTGTCTCATTCTCCTTAGCCTTGAGAGCTAAGTTCTTGACACCTTCAGGTAGTTCTCCATCAACTTCATTCATCGATATCTCATGTGTAAGGAGCTTCCCTTGTAGGTCATCAAGTTGAAGTGATGAGAGATCTTAAGCTTCTTCAATGGAAGTAGTTTTTAGTTCCCATTTTGCCTTGGAAGACTTCTTAGAATCTTCCTCACTTTCTCTTCATTGGAAATATGTTTTCCCAGTGAATCAAGGTTATTGACAATGTCAGTGAACCTCTTGAACAGGTCTCTGATTGACTCATCTCCATTCATCTTGAATAGCTCATATGTTGAACATGTCTCTGCTTGCCTAAGATATATGTTGATAGTGGTTTTCTTGACTTGGCTGGTTCCTTAAAAAGTCACCACAAGCTCATCCCATATCTCTTTGGCGGTTTTGCATCTTGAGATCCTGTTGAATTCATCTACACTCAAAGCACAATATAAGAGATTCATAGCTTTATAGTTCTTTGAAAACTGCTCTAATTCAGATGAAGAAAGAGAGTCTTCAGATTTGGGAGTTTTAATCCCATCCTTAGAAGGTGTGAGGACCGTTCTTGATGATAGTCCAGAGTTCCATATCTTCATCAATAATGAACATTTTCATCAATGCTTTCCAGTGGACAAAATTTTCTCCACGGGAGAGAGGAGGTTTGTTAGCAGCTCTTTCCTGTGAGAAATCACCATCACCTACAGTACTCATAATCACAAGATGGTTAAATCTATGCAGTGATACAAGCTCTGATACAAATTGAAGGGGTGTACAGTAGGTAGAATGCAGGATCAATACTCTAGAAGGGGGGGGGGGGGTTGAATAGAGTATGCAGACTTTTTCTAAACTTTGTAAGAGTAGTGGTTTCAAAAGATTTGTAAAGAGATTCAAGGCCTTGAAATGAGTTTCAAGCCCTTGAAATAAACCAGTTAGAGTGGATAGAAGACTAAGTCTATTTCAAGGCGTTGAAATGAGTTTCAAACCCTTGAAATGAAATTGTTTTGAATGCAGCAAAAGTTCTACATTTGTAACAGAAAAGTAAACGCAAGAGACACAAGATATATAGAGTTCAGTACACTTGTACCTACGCCTCTACCTAATGGATATTCTCCTTGTAGGATTTTCAACTCAGTTCTTATTAATCAACGGCTAAGCCCCAGATCTCAAGCACATAGAGATACCTTACTCTGTTACAGCTTGTGGATCTCACTAACCTATCTAGTACCTTAACTAATAATTCTGTATTGTTCACCTTGAACAATACTTGAGAATGTAAACAGAAGTAATATATGAATGATATACAAATAAAGTTCAGAACAGAATAACACAAGAAATGAAACAGCTGTGAGAGTGCAGTGTTCTTCTGAGAATTGGATTGAGAAATTGATCTGCTTCTTTGCTGCTTGGAGATCCTTGAATGTGTTTGAGATTCTCTAGCTTTTTGTTCGTTGAGTTGTGTATCAAATGCTTCAAACTGAGCTCTTTATATACAGCTCATTTGATGTGCATATCTTCAAGATTTTCAGCAACAAACTTTCCTATTTTGTAGGCAACATCTTTGACTTCTCTAACAGTCTTTTCCAACGGATAGTTGTTCAGTATCTTCACGGATACTGATCTGATCTTGACCATAAACATGTTGAGAAGCTTTTAGAATCATTAGATTGATTGAAGAATCAAATCAACCCGGAAATTCCTTCCCTTCAAAATTCAGGTTAGGAAATAAATCCTGCAGAATAAGAAATAAACTTTCCCTGCAAAACTGAGTCAAAACAGATGGATTAGATGGTGTTAAACGTATCAAAATAGTTTTTCTTTCATCATCAATTAATAATAGATTAAGCACAGGGGTTTAGGAGTTCAAACAGAGACAGAAACTCCCCCTATGTTCATGCCTATAAGTCTCAGTTTGTTTCAAGGCTTGGAAAGCTGTTTCAAGGCCTTGAAATAGACTAGCTATTTCAAGTATTTGAAACATTGAAACTGCTTTGAACTTACAGATCAGATCCCTCAGGAAGAGACTAGGTCCTATTGTGACTGTATTCTGTAAATTCCTGTACTCTATAGCTTTACTTTACTGCTTTTTTTCCTGTTGCAAATCTGTTCAAAACAGATAACTCCAAAGCTTTGGAGAATTTCATATCCCAATGCTTTGAAGCTCCTGACATTTCTATTTTTATCTCAAGATTTACAAACCTTTTTCAAAGTTTAAAAAGGCTAGTGTTTAGAAAAAAAATTCCATACTCTATTCAACCACCCCTCTAGAGTATTAGATCATGTTTTATACTTGCATTACAAACTTTCACTTTCCTCATCTTCATGGAATGCAATAATTCAAACACAAGCAAAATATTATCTGTAATAAGACGGCCCTGCACAGAAGCACTTTGGTTTTCCGAATCAACTCAGACATGATGGGTTTCAGACGGTTAGCCATAGCCTTTGTGATAATTTTATAGATAGTGGAACATAAGGAGATAGGTCTAAAATTAGAAACTTTTCGAACCTGTTTGACCTTGGGAATGAGCACAATAAGAGTGTGATTGAAATCTTTAATATCACCATCTTCGTTGAGGATTCTGAGACAGATCTCTGTTACCTCTGGCCCGATAGTGCTCCAGAATTTCTGGAAAAACAAAGGTGGGAATCCATCCGAGCATGGGGACTTTTGCCGAGCCATACCTTTCAGAGCAAACCACACTTCAGCAGCCGTATATGGCTGGTCCAAGGCTGCACGACTAGACGAACTCAGTAGCTCCTTGATGGGACCCGTGAGAGGTTCCATGTCGACTCGCTATGGGTCTGAAGAAGCAAAGATATTTCCAAAAACTTTAACAATATGTTCCTGTTCCTCAACCCAAACTCCGCTAACATCTTCAATACCTCATATGGAATTGCGCGCATTAGGGATACTAGCTTTCCTGTGGAAAACTTTCATGTTCCTGTCACCTTCCTTCAACCAAATCATCCTAGACTGATGTCCCCACATAGCTTCTTCTTGGGCAAGAAAAGACAAAATTTTACTTCGACAAGTCACGGCCTCATAGATAACTCGAGCATATTGTGTATGCTGTCCCAAATCTGCCAACCGATTTTGCAACTCAGCTAGCTGCCCCCCGAACAGAGCCGAACACCTCCCGATTCCAGCTAGAAAGACTTGTTGCCAGAGAATCCAGTTTTCTATGCAGCTCAACATCCATACCCACCCAATTGTCAATAAACTTCTCACATTCTTCCTCTTTTTAACCACACATCATCAAAGTAAAAACGTCTACGTTGCTGAAACCCATCTCGTGTCTAGAATCAATGACTACTTTGATTGGAGCATGATCCAAAGTATCAACAATAAGATGATTCACCCGTGCTCTGTCGAACTGGTCAATCCAGTTATCCATGGCCAGGGCACGATCCGGTCTTTCTCGGATAGAAAATTCGTCCAGGCAATTACTCACCCAAGTAAACACGTTACTTTGAAAGCCCATGTCACGGAGTTCAAGATTGTTCAAAAATCTGCGAAAATTCGACTTACTTGAAGGTAAATTTCTCCCACCCTCCTTTTTATAAGACGAAGCGATCGCGTTGAAATCACCAACCACAAGCCAAGGAGTAGACCCTGGTTGAAGTCGGCGTAAAGTATACCAAGAATGCCTTCTCTCTTTTTTCTGACTGGAACCCCGTAAAACCCTGTTAGAAAGAAAGAGGACGGATAACTCTGGAAAACAGACCGTACCTTGAATATGGTGGATGGAATATTTATTTAGTGTGAAATCAACATCATCGTTCCATAGAAACCCCAGACCTTCACGACGCTGAATAGAATCCGAGAACAAACTATTTGCATACCCCATCTGAACTCTGATATTCTCCATTTCACTTGCATACTTTCTGGTCTCCATTAAGGAAACAATAGTGGGCTTCTGTCTCGTCACGAGATCGAAAAAGAGGTAACATTTCGGGGGTTCCCAAGCCCCTGAACCTTCCAGATTATGAGACACATTGTGTCTGGGAGGGCTGCACCGAAGCCTCCGCCAATGACGCATTCAAGGTCTTTTGGTCACCCAACTCCATTGATTGAATCCGGTTAACAGAAACAGATTTATGACTGTTGATCTTATCAGCTGTACTACCTCTAATAGGCTCTCCTTTACTGGTGGTAGCACGCCTAGTCCTGACTGAGCTTTTACCTTTTGGACTTGGGCTCACCACTGCTTCCGTAGCCTTTTGTTTTAAAGGAGGCTTCTTGGGAGTAGTCGAGCTCATGTTCTTCTTCTGCTTGCGTACATTCTCCCGCGCTTTCATGGTTTCATTTTTCACTCCTTTACCCTTGTTCTGATGGTTCCCCTTTGCCACATTTATGTCATCAACCAAAGGGTTGTCATGGAACACTATGCCTTCTTTATGACGATCAGTAGGTTTCGAATTATCATCAAGCCCCATCTCGTCTTCCGAAGATGAGCTCGACGAAAATGTATGTGACCCTCACCCAACAACAGACCCTTCAAGAAAATCATCTTCCGACCCACCTTCAAAATCTTTAACAGAGGCCGGAGCCGGCGGAGTGCTGGGTGTTAGCTTCTTCTTTCAAGGAGGGGGTTTGAAGGTGAACGATCTTCGAATAGTTCCCCAGAGGCAATCTAGTTTAGTATGAACAATAAATTGGCTAGAACAGCCATTGTATTATTTATTCGATATTTAATATAATGAAGTCATTAGATTTATAATTCTCTTGTTTATCTTAAATATCCCTAGTATAATGATTAATGGGGCAATCATCTATAGACAAGTACGGGGTTGGATTGATATGGTGATATCACGATCCAACACATGGGTATGCATTAGGAGTAATGGCATGCTGGATTGAACCATCTCCGAGAAGGCTACATACATGTTATGTAAAGTCACAAGTGCATCTCGCGGTGACAACGGTATTGTCATCCTTAGACTTGAAGTCACTAGATCATCTAGTTGTGGAGTATTGTGTTTTGGTAGCGGCTAACACTACACCGTGACTGGGTAGTCATAAAGGCGTGTATCGGACAGCATAGGAAGCAAGATTAGATATCGTCCTCCCACATAACGGGAGCAAATATCCTAGGACACTCGAGGGATAGTGCTTATAGAATGACTGGCCAGACTTAAATAAATCAATATAGGATATTGATGTTATTTTCACGAATAAGGCTATTCCTAGGATCGAGGAAATATGGATTGTATATACGAGTGTGACTTGTATGTCTCGTGTCTAATCCGGATATTGAGACAAGGGGATGAGACAATACTTGCACAAGGTTCGTCATGATGAATATTTCTATTGGTTGGCTAAAATTGGTGTCTTGCTAGAGGCCGCTCCATATTAGCAAATAGTTACTACCAACTAAGTAGAAACCTATGGGGTCACACTCCATATGGATTGAACTAGACTTGGGAATTAAGTAATATGATTAATTAATTAGAAGGATCAAATTTCAACAACTTGGTAACTTAGTAGGACTAATATGCAAGTTGGACTAATACGAACTTGAGTAGGATTAGGAGAAGGCTTTATGTAGTAACAAGGAGTTGTTGGACTATATAAAGGATGATCCTAGATTCCTTACCTACAAATAATGCTCATAACATAAGTTGAGTAGGAGAGAAGGAAGGAGAGAGCATGACGAACAAGAGGCCGAAGCCCCTTGCCGTCCGCCCCCTACCCGTCGGCCAAGAAGAGAGTGCCGCCCCTCTCTTTTTTGTTTAGTTGCGTGATTTATTCTTCCTCTTCCATTCTTCCTAGCTAGCACAAGTTGTTTGGAGGATCTAGATCTCAATCCTAGAAGTGGATCAACCGTAGAGACGTGATACTTTTCGCGTTTGAAGTCATCAAAGGAGACCTACATGGTACATAACATGAATCCTTTACCATCGTCATGATTTCTCTTCCTGTGATCCTTGGAGGGTCTTGATAGGATGAATTTATTGTTACTCCGCTACGCATCCATGATCAAAACCCTACAGTGGTATCAGAGCCAGGTTTTAGAGCATAACGTGGTTTATGTGTTACGTTTATGTGGTTTTTCACTTATAATTGTTGATTATTGCGTTAAATCAACAAATTAAGCATATTAGATGCATATTGAATACGATTCATCCAAACAAGATCTAATTATTGCATTGGATGTATGAGTTAGTGAGTTTTTATAACATAGGATTTGAATTTTGGATCTTCACGACTCGGGTTTGGTCACATGCTTGGAAGAGGGGTTTTTCAAACATGGAAACAACTAATCTTAGGCAACAAGGCAAGAAGTTGTTTTGGAAACAACTCCCGAAGGAGGTTTGCACCCCCCCTAGGGACCGCCCCTTGCCTTGTCACCTAAGCTAGGGCACGACCAAGGGCTCGTGCCGGCCTAGCGTGTGGCTTGGCTGCACGTGTGGCTCGGACGACCGGTCGAAGGCCGCGCCTTGGTCCTTCAGGATTTCCTCCAAATCCACGGAGGATCCTATTGGACTGTTATAACACTTGCACATCCAAAAATAATTAAAATTGACTAAGCGTGTTAAAAGTTGGTTTTGACTGTTTATGTGCAATTGTATGGTGATTGGATATAGCCTTAGATGTGGTATGTTGTGAATGTTTAATTTTTGTGGTTTGTTTACGGCCTGCGAGCTAATCAATTTGATGTAATAATTAATTAGGGTTTACGACCTGTGAGCCAATTTTTTTTTTCTCAACTTGTGAGATGTATTTATTTTGTTTAGTTGCTAGCTAGTAATAAATAGAATAGATAGCCAAGATTGAAGAAAAGAAGACCAAAGAATTAAAGTAGCCACAACATGGAGCATGGAGCCTTGCACAAGGCTATGGAGGATGGACCAAGAGATGGAGGCACATGGAAATGCGTTTTCTATTCTAGGATTCATAGATATTCTCATTGGCTTGAGAATATCTTAGTCTAGGAGGCCATATTCATATCACGTTAATTTCTTTTTGTGGATGTTTACTTTATTGTCTTATTATTGCTGTTGGTGTATGGATTATACATGCAATTTAATAATAAGATAAGCAACAACCCAGATCTTTTATTTGGAGTTTTTCCCGAACTCAAATAAGTAGATCAGTTGATATGGATCAACAAATCAACTTAAAATTGAAAATAAAATCCCTCAATTTAAATATTGCGTTTTTGCCTTCTCGTTGTTTAGACACTTTTCATGATCATGATTATCAAGCTCGTGCGTGCCAAAGCAGGGCGACTTGGTTTGTCATGATTGCGTTGCGATGACACAAGCAAGTATTGTGTAATTGTTTAAGTAAGAGGTTGGACGCAACTAGGTGACTTTAATAAGATTAAAAGCTTAGAGGCAAACAATTGGGATTATTCATGGGAAGGATAAATAAGGAGTTATTTGCCCAATTAAACCAAGAGTTGCATAATTATGCAGTTGGAATTGTTCCTACCTAAATAACTAATTTTGGGTGACTTGCCAAAGCAAGCTCAAAAGATGTGAAATATGGATCTTGGCACCCACTAGAAAATATAATGATATTTTACGCATTAATATTTGAGGGTTATTAATCCGTAGAAAAATAGTGGGATTTGTATTTAATAATCTATCCATTATTAAATATAGTTAAATTTTTCGCAAATACTAAAACTTGCGTGTTTTCCTTTTGTAGAATTCCAATGGAAAACAACTCATCGAACTCATCACACTCCCTAAGCTCTGTCCTTGAGAAGGACAAGCTCTCCGGGAACAATTTTCTAGACTGGTACAGAAAATTGAGAATCGTTCTCAAGCAAGAAAAGAAACTGTTCGCTCTAGAGGAGCAAGTTCCTGATGGTCCGGAAAACAACACTCCTGCAGCCCTAAAGGCGTATCAGAAGCGTGTTGATGACGCGAATGATGCGGTATGCCTAATGCTTTGCACCATGATCTCTGAGCTTCAGAAGCAACATGAGAACATGAATGCAGTCGATATGATCGCACACTTGAAGAAGCTCTTCCAAGAGCAGGCAAGGGTTGAGAGGTATGAAGTTGCCAAGGCATTGTTCAAATATCATCTGTCAGAAGGAAACCCCGTGGGGCCGCAAGTGTTGTGCATGATCGGCTACTTAGAGAGCCTAGGCCGCCTGGGGTTTCGGGTGGGTCAATAGTTGGCCACCGATCTCATCTTGCAATCGTTGCCTGAGAGTTATGGACAGTTCATCATGAACTATGACATGAATGAGATCGTGAAGCCTCTGCCAGATTTACTCAAAATGTTAAGGACAACTGAAGAAAGCATCAACAAGGGTAAGGGCAAATCCATAATGATGGTGAAGAAAGGAAAGGGCAAAATGTTTGCCTCTACCTCCAAGGGAAAAGGCAAAGCAGTTTCCAAACCTAAGGAACCTGCCTTAAGCCTGTTGGTGGCGGTGCTAAAGGTGTGACTAAAGGTGAGTGTCACTACTGCAGTCAGCCTGGACACTGGAGGAGGAATTGTAGGGTTTTGATCATGGATACGTAGCTTAGTAATAAATAAATTTATCCGATCAAGACCCTCCAAAGATCACAGGAAGAGAAATCATGACGATGGTAACAGATTCGTTTTAAGTACCTTGTGGGTCTCCTTGATGACTCCTAACGCGGAAAGTATCACGCCTCTACGGTTGATCCACACCTATTGAGATCTAGATCTCCAAACGCCTTGTGCTAGCTAGGAAGAATGGAAAAGGGTGAGGAAATAGCGCAACGGAGCACCAAACAGAGAGGTTTGGCCACCTCGCTTTTGGCCGACGGGGTAGGGGAAGGGCGGCACCTTGGGCTTCGGCCTTGGGTCTTGTCTTGATCTCTCCTTCCTTCTCTCCTGCTCAATGTATGTTATGAGCATAATATGTAGGGAAGGAATCTAGGAGAATTCTTTATATAATCCAACTACTCCTTGTTACTATATAAAGGCCCTCTCCTAATCCTACTCAAGTTCGGATTAGTCCAACTTGCATATTAGTCCTACTAAGTTAGCAAGTTGTTGCAATTTGATCATTCTAATTAATTAATCATATTAATTAGTTAATTCCCAAGTCTAGTTCAATCCTATATGTTGTGTGACCCCATAGGTTCTATTTAGTTGGTAGTAAGTATTTACTAATATGAAGCGGCCTCTAGCCACTGTGACGACCTGGTCACACTTTTTATACAAAAATATCGATAAATGGATAAAATCACAGTTTACAGTCAACCTGTCTGACACTTTCAGACGTCCAAAATATCAACCAGCAGGACTCACAATCCTCAAAAACAATATTTTAATAATATTTCTGAATATTTGGTACGTGATTGATATCAATAAAAAGTTACACCAACTGGTCAAAAACGACTTTATCTCGAAATATTGCGATTCGACCAAACAGTTACAAATTTCACTAAAAACAACTAAAAATAATTATTTATTGCTAAAAAGACATCCATTCTAGCCAATAAATAGAAATAGTCATCATGACAAACCTTGTGCAGCTATTGTCTCATCCCTTTGTCTCAATATCCGGATTGGAAACGAGACATACAAGTCACACTAGTATATCCAAGCCATAGTTCCTTGATCCTGGGAATAGCCTTATTCGTGCAAATAACATCAATATCCTATACTGATTTATTTGAGTCTGGCCAGACATTTTATAAGAACTATCCCTCAAGTGGCCTAGGATATTTTCTCCTGTTATGTGGGAGGGACAAATTATATCTACATCACGATGATATCTAAGCTTGCTTCCTATTGTATCCGATACGTGCCTTTATAACTACCCAGTCACGGTGTAACGTTTGACGCTAAGAAAACACATTATTCCACAACTAGAAGATCTAGTGACTTCAAGTCTAAGGATGACAATACCGTTGTCACCACGAGAAGCACTTGTGACTTTACATAACTAGTATGTAGCCTTCTCGGAAATGGGTCAATCCAGTATGCCATTACCCTTAATGCATACCCATGTGTTGGATCGTGATATCTCCATATCAGTCCAACCCCATACTAGTCTATATATGATTGTCCTATTAATCATTATAATGGACTAGGGATATTTAAGATACACAACACAATTGTAAATCTAAGGACTTTATTATATTAAATATCCAACAAATAATACAATGAAAGTTCTAGCCAATTTATTGTTCATACTAAACTAGATTGCCTCTTGGGAACCTATTCCAACAGTCCCCACTTGCACTAGAGCCAATCTGGTGCATCTCGTATGCCAATGCTCCTAGTGTGCCCTTCATGCTTGCGCCGAACAAGCGTCTTTGTAAGTGGATATGACAGATTTTCATCTGTAAGAATCTTGCATATCCGAACATCTCCTATTTCGATATTGTCTCGAATATGATGGAACTTCCTGAGTACGTGCTTGGATTTCTGGTACGACCTGGGTTCCTTTGATTGCACGATCGCCCTAGTGTTGTCACAATACAACTCTATTGGATCCGCAATGCTAGGAACCACACCATGCTCAGTAACGAACATCCTAATCCAAACAGCCTCTTTTGCTGCGCCATTCCCAGCAATGTACTCAGCCACTGTTGTAGAATCAGCCACCGTCTCTTGCTTGGAACTCTTCCAGCTCACCGCTTCTCCATTCAGGCAAAACACAAACCCCGACTGTGATGTGAAGTCATCTCTGTCGGTCTGGAAGCTTGCATCCGTGTAACCCCTCACACGCAACTCCTCTTCACCTCCAAATATCAAGAACACATCCTTAGTTCTTCCCAAGTACTTTAGGATGTTCTTGACCGCAATCCAGTGGCTCTCACCTGGATTGGATTGATATCTGCTTGTCATACTCAATGCATATGACACATATGGTCTGGTATATAACATGGCGTACATGATGGATCCTATGGCCAAGGAATAAGGAACCCTACTCATGCGTTCCTTATCAATCTCATTGGACGGACAACCACTCTTTGAAAGAGTGATTCCATGTGACATGGGCAAGAATCCCTTCTTGGAATCTTGCATGCTGAACCCTTTCCGCACCTTGTCTATATATGTACTCTGACTCAGGCCGAGCATCCTTTAGACCTATCTCTATAGATCTTTATACCCAGTATATAGGCTTCTTCACCTAAGTCATTCATTGAGAAACACTTTCTTAGCCAATCTTTAATAGATTGCAGCATGGGAATGTCGTTTCCAATGAGTAGTATGTCATCCACATACAAGACTCGAAAAGCAACAGACCTCCCACTTACCTTCTTGTAGACACAATATTCATATTCGTTTCTGATGAAGCCAAACTCTAACTACTTCATCAAAAGGTCGATTCCAACTCCTAGAAGCTTCCTTCAACCCGTAAATGGATAGTTGCAGTTTACAGAATTTGTCGGGTTGCTTTGGATCTTCAAAAACCTCAGGTTGTGTCATATACACATCCTCGAGGAGATTCCCGTAGGAGAATGTTGTTTTGACATCCATCTGCCAAATCTCATAGTCGTAGCATGCTGCAATAGCAAGTAAGATTCAGATGGATTTGGTCATTGCGACTGGTGAAAATGTTTCGTCATAGTCAATACCATGAATATGTCTGAATCCTTTGGCCACCAATTGGCCCTTATAGGTAATCACATTACCATCCATGTCGATCTTCTTCTTGAAGACCCACTTGCACCTATGGGCCGAGCCCCTTCTGGTGGTTCCACCAAAGTCCATACTTTGTTGGTATACATGGATTCCATCTCGGATCTCATGGACTCAAGCCACTTCTGAGAGTCCGGCCCTTCTATGGCCTCTTGATAGGTTTTAGGCTCATCAGCTATGAGCAACGTGTCACCAGAATCAGTCACTAGAAGTCACTACCTCTCTGGCTCCTGGCGCACTCTACTAGATCTACGACTCTCTTGTGTTACTTGAACAGGCTGCTCCACAACATCTTGTGGTTCCTGTTCATGTTCCATAGCAGGATCAATGCTTTGTGGTTCTTGAACTTCTTCAATCTCTACAGTCCTCCCACTTGCTTCTTTATTGACAAACTCTCTTTCTAGAAACACACCGGACCGAGCAACAAACACTTTGTTCTCAGTTGGATTGTAGAAATAATATCCCTTAGTTTCCTTCGGGTATCCCACAAACTTGCATTTGTCCGACTTAGTCCCTAGCTTGTCTGATTGTAAACATTTTACATAGACATCATCGCAGCCCCAAATCTTCATGAACGACACTTTGGGACGCCTCCCACTCCACATCTCATGCGGTGTCTTCATGACTGACTTAGATGGAACACAGTTAATGGTGAAAGGTGCACTCAATAGAGCATAGCCCCCAAAATGATAATGGAAGACCAGTTTGATACATCATAGATCAAACCATATCTAATAAATTTCGATTCCTCCTCTCGGATAGGCCATTCCATTGTGGCGTTCCGGGTGAAGTGAGTTGGGATATTATCCCATACTGTCAAAGATAGTCGTCAAACTCTTGGCTTAAGTATTCACCTCCACGATTCGATCGTAGAGCCTTAATAATTTTGCCAAGTTGCTTCTCTACTTCATTCTTGAATTCGTTGAACTTTTCAAAGGACTCAAATTTGGCCTTGATAAGGTATACAAATCCATATCTACTGAAATCATCAATTAACGTGATGAAGTAGATGTAACCACCCCTGGAAGGTATGGCAAATGGCCCACATACATCAGTATGTACTAGCCCCAATTGCTCATTAGTCCTCTCACATTTCATATTGAAAGGGGACTTTGTCATTTTTCTCAATAAACAAGCCTCACATGTCTCATATGATTCAAAATCAAATGAGTCTAGAAATCCATCCTTATGGAGTCTAGATACACGTTTCTCGTTTATATGGCCTAAACGACAGTGCCATAGATAAGCATGATTTAAATAATTTATTTTAATACTTTTTATATTTATGTTATAGAGAGGATTATTTAGATCAAGGATATATAATCCATTAAATAATGGCGCACAACAATAGTGAACACTATTAAAATAAATGGAACAACAATTGTTCTTTATTGAAATAGTAAATCCTTCCGTGTCCAAACATGAAATAGAAATAATGTTTCTGCTCATAGGAGGCACAAAATAGCAATTATTTAATTCTAAAAATAATCCTGAAGGTAGAGACAGCTCGTACACGCCTACAACCAATGCATCAACCTATGCTTCATTCCCAACGCGCATATCTATCTCTCCTTTGGTCAATCGTCTACTTCTCTTTAGATCATGCACATTTAGAAAAATGTGAGATCCACATCTAGTATCCAATGCCCAAGATGAAGAGCAAGTAATACTGACATCTATAAGAAAAATACCTGGTGGTGGTGGAATCACTATTCCAAGCCTTTTATCCTCCAGATATTTAGGGCAGTTCCTCCTCCAATTTCCAGGCTGACTGCGATAGTGACACTCACCTTTAGTCAGACCTTTGGCTACGCCACCAACAGGCTTAAGGACAGATTCCTTGGGTTGGCAACTGCTTTGCCTTTTCCCTTGGAGGTAGAGGCGAACCTTTTGCCCTTTTTTTACACCATCATTATGGATTTGCCCTTACCATTGTTGATGCTTTGTTTAACTGTACTCAACATATTGAGTAAATCTGGCAGAGGTTTCACGATTTCATTCATGTTATAGTTCATGATGAACTGTCCAAACTCACAGGCAGCGATTGCAAGATGAGATCGGTGGCCAACTCTTGACCCACCGGAAACCGTAGGCGGCCAAGGCTCTCTAAGTAGCTGATCATGCGCAACATGTGCGGCCCCACGGGGTTTCCTTCTGAAAGGTTACATTTGAGCAATGCCTTGGAAACTTCATACCTCTCAACCCTAGCCTGCTCTTGGAAGGCTTCAAGTGTGCGATCATATCGACAACATTCATGTTCTCATGTTTCTTCTGAAGATCAGAGGTCATGGTGCAAAGCATTAGGCAGGCCGCATCATTAGCGTCATCAACATGCTTCTGATACGCCTTTAGGGCTGCAGGAATATTCTTTTCCGGACCTTCAGGAACTTGCTCCTCTAGAGCGTACAATTTCTTTTCCTGCTTGAGAACGATTCTCAAGTTTCTGTACCAGTCTTGAAAATTGGTCCCGGATAGCTTGTCCTTCTCAAGGACAGAGCGTAGGGAGTGAGATGAGTTTGATAATTTGTTGGCCATTGGAATTCTACAAGAAGGAAAATATGCAAGTTTTATTATTTGTGAACAATTAACTATGTTTAATAATGGATAGATTGTTAAATACAACTCCCACTATTTTTCTACGGATTAATAACCCTCAAATATTAATGTAGAAAATATCATTATATTTTCTAGTGGGTGCCAAGATCCCTATTTCACTTCTTTTGAGCTTGCTTTGGCAAGTCACCCAAAATTAGTTATTTATGTATGAAAAATTCCAATTGCATCCATATGCAACTCTTGGTTCAATTGGGCAAATAACTCATTTTTTATCCATTCCATGGATAATCCCAATTGTTTGCCTCCACGCTTTTATTCTTATTAAAATCACCTAGTTGCGTCCAACCTCTTACTTAGACAATTGCACATTACTTGCTTGTCCCATCGCAACACAATCATGACTAACCAAGTCGTCCTGATTTGGCATGCACGAGCTTGATAATCATGATCATGAAGAGTGTCTAAATAATAAGAAGGAAAAAACACAATATTTAAATTGATGGATTTTATCTTTAATATTAAATTATTTTGTTGATCCATATCAACTGACCTACTTATTTGACTTTGGGCAAAAACTCCAAATAAAAGATCCTGGTTGTTAATTATCTTATTATCAAATTGCATGCATCATCCATACACCGACAACAATAATAAGACAATAAAGTAAACATCCACAAAAAGAAATTAACGTGATGTGGATATGGCCTCCTAGACTAAGATATTCCCAAGCCAATGAGAATATCTATGAACCCTAGAATAAAAAACGCATCTCCATGTGCCTCCATCTCCTTGTCCATCCTTCATAGTCTTGTGGAATGCTCCATGTTGTGGTTCCTTTAATTCTTTGGACTTCTTTTCTTCAATCTTGGCTATCTATTTATTTTATCTAGTACTAGCTAACATCTATACTAAATAAAATAAATCTCACAAGTTGAGAAAAAATACTGGCTCGCAGGCCGTAAACCCTAATTAATTATTACATCAAATTGATCAGCTCGCATGCCGTAAACAAACCACAAAATTAAACATCCACAACAAACCACATCTAAGCCCATATCCAATCACCATACGAATTTCACATAAACAGTTAAAACCTATTTTAACGCGCTTAGTCAATTTTAATTGATTTTGGATGTGCTAGGGTCAAAACTGTCTAAGGGGTCCTCTATCAATATTTCCGAGCCCAAAGGACCAAGGTGCGGTCTTGGGTCGGTCGGTCGAGATCCACGCGCGGCCGAGCCGCACGCTAGGCCGGCCCGAGCCCTTTTTCGTGCCCTAGCTTGGCCGGCAAGGGGGCGATCCCTAGGGGGGCTGAACCTCCTTAGGGAGTTGTTTCTAAAACAAAAAATTGCCTTGTTGCCCAAGTTTAGCTGTTTCCATGTTTGAAAAATAATTTTTCAAAGCATGTCCCCAAACCCTAGCTCCTAGATCCAAAATTTCTCACATCCCATGTGATCAAACTCACTAATCTTCACATGCAATGTTAAATTAGATCTTATTTCTCTTGAATCAAAATCAAGTTGCATCTAATATGCTTAATTTGTCGTTTTAACGCAATAATCAACAATCATAGGTGGAAAAACAACAAAACGTAACAAATAAACCACGTTAGGCTCCACAACCTGGCTCCGATACCACTGTAGGTTTTAATCATGGATACGCAGCAGATATAAAAATAAATTTATCCGATCAAGACCCTCCAAGGATCAGAGGAAGAGAAATCATGACGATGGTAAAGGATTCGTGTTATGTACCTTGTGGGTCTCCTTGATGACTTCTAACGCGAAAAGTATCACGCCTCTACGGTTGATCCACACCTAGGATTGATATCTAGATCACCCAAATGCCTTGTGCTAGCTAGTAATAATGGAAGAGGATAAGGAAATCGCGCAACGGAGCACGAAACAGAGAGGTTCGGCCACCTCTTTTTTGGCCGGTGGGGTAGGGGGCATACGGCACCGAGGGCTTCAGCCGTGGGTGTTGTTTTGCTCTCTCCTTCCTTCTCTCCTACTTAATGTATGTTATGAGCATAAGATGTAGGGAAGGAAGCTAGGAGCATCCTTTATACAGTCCAAAACTCCTTGTTTCTACATAAAGGCCCTCTCCTAATCCTACTCAAGTTTGGATTAGTCCAACTTGCATATTAGTCCTACTAAGTTAGCAAGTTGTTGCGATTTGATCATTCTAATTAATTAATCATTAATTAATTAATTAATTAACAATTCTAGTTCAATCCTATATGGCGTGTGACCCCATAGGTTCCATTTAGTTGCTAGTAACTATTTACTAATATGAAGCGGCCTCTAGCAAGACATCCATTCTAGCCAACAAATAGAAATAGTCATCATGACAAACCTTGTGCAAGTATTGTCTCATCCCTTTGTATCAATATCCGGATTGGACACGAGACATACAAGTCACACTCGTATATCCAATCCATAGTTCCTCGATCGTGGGAATAGCCTTATTCGTGAAAATAACATCAATATCCTATATTGATTTATTTGAGTCTGGCCAACCATTCTATAAGCACTATCCCTCGAGTGGCCTAGGATATTTGCTCCCGTTATGTGTTTGACGCTACCAAAACACAATATTCCACAACTAGAAGATGTAGTGACTTCAAGTCTAAGGATGACAATACCGTTGTCACCGCGAGAAGCATTTATGACTTTACATAACTTGTATGTAGCCTTTTCGGAGATGGGTCAATCAAGTATGCCATTACCGCTAATGCATACCCATGTGTTGGATCGCGATATCTCCATATCAATCCAACCCGATACTAGTCTATAGATGATTGTCCCATTAATCATTATTATGGAGTAGGGATATTTAAGATAAACAACACAATTGTAAATCTAAGGACTTCATTATATTAAATATTTAATAAATAATACTATGAAAGTTCTAGCCAATTTATTATTCATACTAAACTAGATTGCCTCCAGGGCACCTATTCCAACAGGAACTGCCCAAAGTATTTGGAGGATAAAAGGCTTGGTATAGTGATTCCACCATCACCATGTATTTTTGTTATAGATGTCAATATTACTTACTCTTAATCTTGGGTATTGGTTACTAGATTTGGATCTCACATTTGTTGAAATGTGCAGGATCTAAAGAGAAGTAGAAGATTGGCTAAAGGAGAGATAGATCTGCGCGTTGGGAATGGAGCAAAGGTTGCTGCATTCGCTGTAGGCGTGTACGAGCTCTCTCTGCCTTCATGATTAGTTTTAGAATTGTGCCTGCTATGAGCAGAAACATTATTTCTATTTCTTGTTTGGACAAGGAAGGTTTTACTAATTTAATAAAGATTAATTGTTGTTCCATTTATTTTGATAGTATTCACTATTGTAGTGCGCAATTATTTAATGGATTGTATATCCGTAATCTAAATAATCATGTCTATAACATAAATACCAAGAGGATTAAAAAATCCTGCTTAACTATGACATTGTCGTTTAGGCCATATAAACGACAAACGTGTATCTAGACTCTATACGGATGGTTTTCTAGACTCATTTTATTTTGAATCATATGAGACATGTGATGTTTGTTTGTTGGGAAAAATGACAAAGTCCCGTTTGATTTAAATCATGCTTAACTATGGCAATGTCGTTTAGGCCATATACAAACGTGTATCTAGACTCCATAAGGATGGATTTCTAGACTCATTTGATTTTGAATCATATGAGACATGTGATGCTTGGTTTTTGGGAAAAATGACAAAGTCCCCTTTCAATAAGAAAGGTGAGAGGACTAGTGAGCAATTGGCGCTAGTACATACTGATGTATGTGGGTCGTTTGCCACACCTGCCAAGGGTGATTATGTCTACTTCATCACATTTACCGATGATTTCAGTAGATATGGATTTGTATACCTTATGAAGGTCAAACCCGAATCCTTTGAAAAGTTCAAAGAATTCAAGAATGAAGTAGAGAAGCAACTTGGCAAAAGTATTAAGGCTCTACGATCGGATCGTGGAGGTGAATACTTAATCCAAGAGATTGACGATTATCTTAGAGAGTGTGGGATAATATCCCAACTCACTCCACCCGGACGCCACAATGGAATGGCGTGTCCGAGAGAAGGAATCGAACTCTATTAGATATGGTTCGATCTATGATGTGTCAAATTGATCTTCCATTATCATTTCGGGGCTATGCTCTATTGAGTGCAGCTTTCACCATTAACCATGTTCCATCGAAGTCAGTCATGAAGACACCACATGAGACGTGGAGTGGGAGTGCGATGTCTATGTAAAATGTTTAAAATCAGACAAGCTAGGGCCTAATTCGGACAAATGCAAATTTGGAAACTAAGGGATATTATTTCTACAATCCAACTGAGAACAAGGTGTTTGTTGCGCGTTCCGGCATGTTTCTAGAAATAGAGTTTGTCTCTAAAGAAGCAAGTGGGAGGACTGTAGAACTTGAAGAAGTTCAAGAACCACAATGCATTGATCCTACTATGGAACATGAACAGGAAACGCAAGAGGTTGTGGAGCAGCCTGCACAAGAGCTTCATAGATCTTGTAGAGTGCGCCAGGAGCCAGAGAGGTATCGACTTCTCGTGACTGAGTCTGGGGGCACGTTTCTCATAGATGAGGAGCCTACTACCTATGAAGAGGCCATATGGGGGGGCCGGAATCTCAGAAGTGGCTTGAGGCCATGAGATCCGAAATGGAATCCATGTATACCAACAAAGTATGGACTTTGGTGGAACCACCAAAAGGGGCTCGCCCCATAGGGGGCAAGTGGGTCTTCAAGAAGAAGATCGACATGGATGGTAATGTGATTACCTATAAGGTCCGATTGGTGGCTAAAGGATTCAGACAGATTCATGGTATTGACTATGATGAAACCTTTTTAACAGTCGCAATGACCAAATCCATCCGAATCTTACTTGCTATTGCAGCATACTACGACTATGAGATTTGGCAGATGGATGTCAAAACAACATTCCTGTATGGGAATCTCCTCGAGGATGTGTATATGACACAACCTAAAGGCTTTGAAGATCCAAAGAAAGCCAACAAATTCGGTAAACTGCAACGATCCATTTATGGGTTGAAGCAAGCTTGTAGGAGTTGGAATTGACGTTTTGATGAAGTAGTCAAAGAGTTTGGCTTCATCAGAAACGAAGATGAGTCTTGTGTCTACAAGAAGGTTAGTGGTAGCTCTGTTGATTTTCTGGTCTTGTATGTGGATGACATAGTACTCATTGGAAACGACATTCCCATGCTGCAATATGATAAAGATTGGCTAGGAAAGTGTTTTTCAATGAAAGACTTAGGTGAAGCGGCCTATATACTCGGTATAAAGATCTATAGAGATAGATCTAAAAGGCTGCTCGGCCTAATTCAAAGTACATATATAGAAAAGGTGCTCAAACAGTTCAGCATGCAAGATTCCAAGCAGGGATTCTTGCCCATGTCGCATGGAATCACTCTTTCAAAGAGTGGTTGTCCTTCCAATGAGATTGAGAAGGAACGCATGAGTAGGGTTCCCTATGCCTCGGCCATAGGATCCATCATGTACGCCATGTTATATACTAGACCAGATGTGTCATATGCATTGAGTATGAAAAGCAGATATTAGTCCAATCCAGGTGAGAGTCACTGGATTGCGGTCAAGAACATCCTAAAGTACTTGAGAAGAACTAACGTTGCGTTCTTGATTTTTGGAGGTGAAGAAGATTTGCGTGTAATGGGTTACACGGATGAAAGCTTCCAAACCGACATAGATGATTTCACATCACAGTCAGGATTTATGTTTTGCCTGAATGGAGCAGCGGTGAGCTGTAAGAGTTCCAACCAAGAGACGGTGGCTGATTCTACAACAGAGGCTGAGTACATTGCTGCGAATGGCGCAGTAAATGAGCCTGTTTAGATTAGGAAGTTCATCACTGAGCTTGGTGTGGTTCCTAGCATTGCAGATCCAGTAGAGTTGTATTGTGACAACACTGGGGCGATCGCGCATTCAAAAGAACCCATGTCACACCAGAAATCCAAGCACGTACTCAGGAAGTTCCATCTGGTTCGATATATTATCGAAATAGGAGACGTTCGGATATGCAAGCTTCCTACAGACGAGAATCTGTCAGATCCACTTACAAAGCCGCTTGTTCAGCACAAGCATGAATGGCACACTAGGATAATTGCCATACGAGATGCACCAAATTGGCTCTAATGCAAGTGGGAGACTGTTGGAATAGGTGCCCTAGTGGCAATCTAGTTTAGTATGAACAATAAATTGGCTAGAACATTAATTGTATTATTTATTGGATATTTAATGCAATGAAGTCCTTAGATTTACAATTGTGTTGTTTATCTTAAATATCCCTAGTCCATTATAATGATTAATGGGACAATCATCTATAGACTAGTATGGGGTTGGATTGATATGGGACATCACGATCCAACACATGAGTATACATTAGGAGTAATGGCTAACTAGATTGACCCATCTCCGAGAAGGCTACATACATGTTATGTAAAGTCACAAGTACTTCGCGCGGTGACAACGGTATTGTCATCCGTAGACTTGAAGTCACTATATCATCTAGTTGTGCAGTATTGTGTTTTGGTAGCGTCAAACGCTACACCGTGACTGGGTAGTCATAAAGGCGCGTACCGGATACAATAGGAAGAAAGCTTAGATAACGTAGTGATGTAGATAGAATTTGTCCCTCCTACATAATGGGATAAAATATCCTAGGCCACTCGAGGGATAGTGCTAATAAAATGTCTGGCCAGACTCAAATAAATCAATATAGGATATTGATGTTATTTGCACGAATAAGGCTATTCCCAGATCGAGGAACTATGGATTGGATATACGAGTGTGACTTGTATTTCTCGTGTCCAATCCGAATATTGAGACAAAGGGATGAGACAATACTTGCACAAGGTTTGTCATGACGACTACTTCTATTGGTTGGCTAGAATGGATGTCTTGCTAGAGGCCGCTCGATATTAGTAAATAGTTACTACAACTAAGTAGAAATCTATGGGGTCACACTCCGTATGGATTGAACTAGACTTGGGAATTAATTAATATGATTAATTAATTAATTAATTAATTAGAAAGATCAAATCGCAAAAACTTGCTAACTTAGTAGGACTAATATGCAAGTTGGACTAATCCGAACTTGAGTAGGATTAGGAGAGGGACTTTATGTAGTAACAAGGAGTTGTTGGATTATATAAAGGATGCTCCTAGCTTCCTTCACTACAACTAATGCTCATAACATAAATTGATTAGGAGAGAAGGAAGGAGAGAGCAAGACAAACAAGAGGCCGAAGCCATTTGCCGTCCGCCCCCTACCCGTCGGCCAAGACGAGAGGGCCGCCCGTCTATTTGGTGCTCCGTTTCATGATTTCTTCTTCCTCTTCCTTTCTTCCTAGCTAGCACAAGGTGTTTGGAGGATCTAGATCTCAATCCTAGGATTGAATCAACCGTACAGACGTGATACTTTTCGCGTTTGAAGTCCTCAAAGGAGACCTACAAGGTACATAACACGAATCCTTTACCATCGTCATGATTTCTTTTCCTGTTATCCTTGGAGGGTCTTGATCGGATGAATTTATTGTTATTCCGCTGCGGATCCATGATCAATACCCTACAACCCACTCGCCAAACCCGGAAATCATATCATCCCCTGGGTTCGGCTTCAACTTACATTCATACGAACGATGCTTTACCTGTCCACACCACTCACAAACATGGGGAAGGCTCTCAAACTTGTAATCGAGCGAAACTTTCTTACCGAGTGCATTGATAAACCCTCCCTTCCGAACCGGGTTATTCGCATTCATGCGAACAAGGACTCGCATATAATCGCCACCACAGGACAAAAACTGATCGTCGGAATATACGATCATACCAAGGCGGTTCACTGCTTGTCTAGCATCCTCAGGAGTAAGCAAGTACGGCGGCAAATTTTTGACCTAAACTCACAGGTCCATTGTCTCAAATGTAATCGTCTCTACTTGGTTCTTGATATCCCATGGTTGGAGGAGAAGCATATTGTCATCGAAGACTCAGGGTCCTCCTGCCAGTACTCTCTCCATAGGCGTTTTAGTCGGGAACTTGAAAACAAACAAGTTGGGTCTGAATACAATTGTTGAAGTTGTTCAACTCATTTAGTCCGTCGAATAAAATAATAATTCTCTGAATATTTAATATTTAATATTGTTGACGGGAAGACTCGCTAGACTCTCTTTTGCCATGATATATCTGATCCATGCATAATATTATGAAAAATGGATACAAATTGTAGACTACTACTTACTCGGTTACTGCTTCTCTCACTGTTTTGCTACTAATTTTGTAATGCAAAACGATCATAAAAAACTATCACATAAACTGCACATACTACAAGTCTAACATGAAAAGTTTAAATCGTGCAACAACATGCCAATATTAGGTGGACTGAGTTCCTACAACGCCCACCGTCTGTTGCAAACCACATAGCAGAATCTCTACCGCGATCAAGTAATGCAACAACATTTAACGTTCATTACTCTTAAACAAGCAAAGCAACACTAGCGCACACAGGGTAAAACTAGTATGAAGCAAAATAGTTCGAGGCACCTTTCTTATATAATATATAAAACCAGAAAAAGTCCTGAGGTGAAACCACACGTCGCCATTTGTCTTTAAAGAATGAGATAAATATGACAATTGTGGTTCCACGTGTCTAATTGCACAAATTTAACCAATAAAAAATTGACATATAATCACATCTTGCTTTGTCATTATGTATTTTAATGATACTCATAATATTTATAACTCATGAATAACTAATATTCATTTCAATAATTTAATGACAATCAATTTGTCATGAATCTTCACTCATTTTCTGATGTGATTTTACTATGAAATTTTTATTGTTGGACGATTATTTTTGAGTTATTTAACCTCATTCATATAATATTTTTCAAACTTTTTTGCAAGTTATACGTTATTGTATAATAATAACATTATTTTGATTTCTATTAACAAATTTATTCGTAATAAATTTTATGTTAATAAAAATAGTACACACATACTGATATATATATGTATATATATGTGTCAAATTGATAAGATGTTGAATTTTTCAACCTTTAATAATAAGACTCATAATACCATGTTTAAACTAAATATTTATATATATATATATATATATATATATATATATATATATATATATATATATATATATATATATATATATATATATATATATGAAGCAATATTCATAAAAACATATGTTGACATTCAAATAATATGTATGTATGTATGTATGTATGTATGTATGTATGTATGTATGTATGTATGTATGTATGTATGTATGTATGTATGTATGATGTATGTATGTATATTTGTGTGTATGTAAATGCAAGGACTAAGTCCTTGAGAAATGTGCTAGGTAAATTTCTTGGGTATTTTTATAGATGCTAACATTAAAAAGAACACGACAATACACACTAGCTTAGTACTTCAATTGTAGTATTATTGTAGTAGTAATGTACGTTCTTTTATGTGATATATTATAGAGTTTAAGTTGTAAATAAATGTATAAATCTATTTACATCTGTATTATTTATGTATGAAAAATGCTAAAGGGATGGAATATATTCTTTCATGCTACAACCCATTAAACGATTCTTAATAATTAGGATTACTGGCAAGAACACTTCATAACTCTGGAATGACTTCTAAATTATCACTTTTATTAATCGCGATTGATTTCTGAATTGAATGTATTATGATGATTAATACTTTCGTACCTCTTTTCTTCAATGGGAAACTCATTCACAACTCTTTGTTTCTTAGAGAATAGTTTATTTTTGAGTTGAACTTGAGATGGAAATAGTAGTAAGGGCCAACAATCAATCTCATCTTAACTTTTTTTTTTGAGGAAATTCTCATCTTAATTTTAAATTCAAAATAAAATGATATATTAATACAAGTAAAAAGAATGTCATATCATCGTGGAGAAACATGTTAAAGTGTTGATTAAAATATTATTTCCTCGCTCATCAAACTTTTCTTCATGGCGTAAAATTTTAGAAAGTAAACCTAAACAAAATAAAAATATCATTATAAATGTATGTCGAAAAAGTGAAAAGAATATGAACCGGAGTTGTGCCCCGCGCCACTGGCGCGGGGTTACGTCTAGTTTTTAATAATGCCACTTGAGTGACTTGTCGTGTCAGTTTATCTACAAATGAACCGAAAGAGTGCACTACACTAAAAAATATCCCCATGACAACCAAGAAACCATATACTACTAAAAATATATCAAATGACAATCAAACAAATCATAGGTTACTGAATCACTACTAATGATGTTGTCTCACCTTCTCGTGGAGTTGGTAATACATATGTTGGATTCAAAATTTGTCATTATAGATGTTTCCAAAATATGGCCTGCTTGCACCTGTTGGAAATTTGTGATGTCACATGGGTCGTGGCTTCAACTCCAAGTGTAAGAAAGGAAAAGGAACTTTTTTTGGCGCCTTGGATAGGTCACTCCAAGTATGTGCCGCGGGATTTGATTTGCGGCCGTTCTACAACAACTTCAGCTCAAAACCCTTATTGGCCAGGAAAAAATATGTACACACAAGGTGAGAAAAAGATTTGCCAGTGACCTCTTCCTCTTTCCATATCATTAGCATGATGTTGACACAGTTATGAGCAGGGATATTTCCATGCTCCAACTAGCGTTTTGACACATCGTTTAGTTTTGGTCAACTTTTTTTTATCAGCCTTTAAATTTAGTTTACTCCAATAGCTTAGTGCAAGCTTTACTGTTGAGCATGTAGACAACATTTTTACGACTCAAATAAATATATCAAATTGTCTAAATTTTGTTGTAACACCGATAAAAACTCAAAAGTGTCGTACTTGAATGATAAAATCATAAGAAGATGGTTGAAATGGTTTGTCGAACACAATTAATTCAGCTACCAACAAATGCGAAATGCATGTCTCTCAAAGTCCTAATAACTCACACTGATCAATGCCTCGTTCCTTCATCAAATTGCATGTTGTACGCTTCATTTTGCTCCCCGTAATGTTGTGAACACTTTAGAAACATCAAAACTTGCACACAATTTTTTTTGTAACATGTTTTAATTCTTCTTTTAATTTTTTTACAGCATAAAAAGAGTCCATGTTCACGAGCCCCAAGACTTATTGGCCGTCATGGGGTTTGAACATGAGAGCTCAAAATGGAAACCCCTTATGTCCGAGCCGCACCACTAGGCCATCCCCTTGAGTGTGAATGGTGAATGTTTTGTCCCTAATGTTTACACGCCTATAAATAGTCAACTCATAAAAGTTAACCAAAGATAATAAAATTTGCATAAGAAACAATTCTAAAACTATCCGATTGACTGTATTTCGATTCAAATGTTTAAGAAAAGTCATTTGGTCCTAGAGTTACAACAGAAAAGAACAAAAAAAGGTGTAAACAATGCTAAAAGTAGTGCATCTCCTTTTGGCGCATCCATTGCGCGGAAGGTCTGTTTGTCTAGTGATTTCGCATGGACTAGGTTCGCACCCAACCGTGTATTAAGCCATATTCTACATTGGGCTTGAGCTGAGTTGGTTCAATGCTTTGCACTAGAAGGCCTTATATCTACACCCAAGGAGTTACCAGAAAGTCAAACATCATCTTGAAGGACTATTGTGTATATATCATCACCGCATCTGATTCAAAGTCGTTGGATTAAAACCAACGACCAAGATAAATGTTAATATTGTATTTATATATATTAATTCTGTAGTGAGAAGTCATCAAACATTCAACATCCTTCTCTCGAATATTCACAACTTGGTGCCTATCAAACACGATAGTTCGAACTATGTTAATTGGAAGAATCAAATTACATCTCTACTTCGAACCCAGAATCTGTTTGGGTTCGTAGATGGTTTGGATCTGCCACCTGAAGAATTTGTAAAAGGGTCCGATGATACTGAAGGCTCTGTTGTGCCTAACCCAGAATACCAGGCGTGGATTCACCGCGATCAAACTCTCGTCACTATGCTTACTGCCACACTGAGTCCAGAAGCTACGCATGTTCATAGCTGTGAAATAATATCGTTCTGCTAGGAAACCTAGCTCACACGGTGGTGGTGGTGAGGACGATCACTTTCTCATGCTGCAAGCCGCGGGAAGTGAGCTAGGGTAAAGAAAGTATCAATCAGCTTATATAGACAATTTGTTTACCTGGTAATTCCTTAAAACCCCTTAAATTTGAGATGGACTGTTTCCTTAAAGATTTTCTTGACCCAAACTACCCAAAATATCCTTAATGGTTTGGGCCTGACTCTAAGGACCTACCAAATACTTTTTTTAATGCAATCCAACCATTCATGAGTAAATTTCACTTAGATCCCCTAAGTTTAGGTGAATCTTCACATACAACCCTTTCTAGATTGAAAATCTTCATTTACACCCCTTCTGACAAGCGATGATTAACGTTGGGTTTACAGGATGCTGTAATACCCACGTGATATTAAAACCAAGTATATTAAAATGTATGATGTAGTTTTCTAAATGACTCATTTTTCCCCTGGGAACTTGTGGGTTTTCTGTGCAGGGGATTGACTGTGTTACCCCAAATAAGTCAGTTCATCCTCGTAGGCTTACGAAGAGAAGATAGGGCGAGGGAGATGAGAGAAACAGATGATTTTTGGGTTGTTTTTGACCGATTTATGAGTAAAGCTCCGTTATTTTACCAGTGAGTGCTTCACAGCAATAAATTTAGAATATCATACTCTTTGGTTCGATCCGTAATCGAGAAGTCGATTTCGATCGTGAAGGTTTCTGGTATGAAATCTATACTTTTTCTTATTGATGGTTGTATTCAGTGTGCAGTAATGCGTATTTTTTTTGTTCTGTGTTTTAATAACATGCAATCCTCGTGTTTGGTAGGGTTAGGGTTATTGTGAATAGGATTTCTTCGCCAAATCTAGTTTTATGCTTGGTTGATTTTGTAAATGCTGGGATCGATTGTCGTTATTGTTGTGGTTAGGGTTCCTTTCATAATGTTCTTCTGTCTAAGTGAGGAATTTCTTATTCTATTGTTTAAAGTTGTTGAATGCTATCAAATTATGTTATTTTATATGAGCTAGTTGAAGAAAATGCAAATTGCTGGTGTCAGAACAATCAAACCCTAAATGTGTTATTCTATTAAAATAATTTGGGAAACATTAACTGTTATTGGTATATATACTGGATTGAGAAATTACAATTGGTTCACTGGAAATAATAAATATGAATTCTTTCAGATTAATGGAGCTTGTGACCTCCATGGAATGGATATGGGTCAAATAGAGATAACTTGAACCTTAAAATGTTGAAACTTCTAATTGAGTTTTTCAATACATTTCTCTGTCGCCGCCACGCCACCCCCTCTGTCACAACCTTTATGGGATTGAATTGGGACACTACTAGTTTCGAAATGAGAGAGAACCAGGACGAAATCACAAAGATATCAATTATCGAGAGCTCATGTCTAGGAGAACAGACTCAAATTGCATTTTCTCGTGAAGATATTTTTCAACATAGCTAAAGAAAAATAGTCTCGTGAAGTGAGTTCAGAACTGAGAGTGAAGGAAGATGGAAGCAATGGGTCCACACAAAGGAGTTAATATGTCAAGTAGTGCACATAACATTTACTGTAATTTAATGGTGCAACCTCCCATTTCCAATTTGGAGGGAATACCCATGACATGGAATAAGTTCTGGGTTTGATTAAAGGTTTAGGAGATGTTTGGGTGGAGATTCAGTATTCAGTAATGTCGTAGCGGTAGTGTTTCGCGATGGTGATGGTATTTTTGGGTTGTGAGAAAAAAAGAAGGATTGTTAATGGTAAAAATGTTCTAAAGAGTGTCAAACATAGTCCCCACTTGTTCCATTAACGGAGTAGAACGTAAGGGTGCAAAGTGTCATCAACTTTGACTAACAAAGGGGTGTTTTGTCGTATTATCCATACCACATGGTAGTTGACCGGTAATGACCCAAAACACAGGGGTGGTTTCTGTCATTTACCCAAGATTATGTACCCTCAACTCTTTCTTAAGTACCATTATTTTTTCATTCTGTTTTTCATAGACTTGGAAAGGGAAATAATCTGGAAGTATTGATATGAATAAAATAATAGTTACACCAACGCGTCAAAAATGTCAAATTAAAAAAAAAAAATTGTTTCAGAGGGTGTGTGTCCTACTGGTTGAGTTTTGGATGTTTGGAAGTGCCAGGCTGGTTTATGATAATCCGCCCATTTATCACATAATCGATTTTTATTGTTTATTTGTGACCGGGTCGTCACAACTGGTTTATGTTGGTGTATCATGATGAATGTGTCGTGAACATTCAACTATTATCACCTATTATTTTCTTGACCTGGGTAAGGATACATGAGGGTTTTATGACGGGTTATCATGATGAATGTGTCGTGAACATTCAACCATTATCATGATGAATGTTTCGTGAGCCATTGTCCTTTCTTATCTTATAATTTAGCAACAAAAGACCATATGAAACATTGTATGATGAACTTTCAGCTAGCATTCCCATTCCCCTTTTGGGTTGTGATGCAGAGAATACAACTAAATAATTGGGAAAATGACTGGCTTCTTTCAATTCTAATACAAAGAAAAACGAGGTAAATGTGTAAGATTGTGAAAAGTCCTCAAACTGGACCAATCGTATTATTTTTGTATATAAAGAGTAATACAATAAATATATTAAAAGTCTCTATACATTTGTATATTGACATTTGTGCTATTACGCCCCCTCAGTCAGAGCTGGAGAACGAACGCTCAAACTGGATCGAAAATGCTCGAAGATATGATGGGGCAACCCCTTGGTGAATATGTTGGTGTACTGATAGTCAGCTGGGATGTGAAGGACACGCAGTTGCCCCAATCGAACCTTCGCACGGACAAATGCAAGTCAATCTCTATATGTTTGGTGCGGTTATGCTGGACCGGGTTACCTGACACGATCCAACCGCAAGTGTACGACTATCGAGTGTAGTAATACCCGGTAATCCGGGTTTGTCGAACCCAAGGGAGTTGTCGTGAATCAATTTGTATTCTTAACTTTATGAGGGCAAGCAATAGATATTGTTTTTCTAAATTAAATAATGGAAATGACAAAGCAAGTATTTAAATTTTGAGATTTAATATGAGAGAAATAACCGGGACACCTCGCTTGCGAGATTGCTAGGATTTAATATTGATGGAATTATAAGTTTCATGAAACATTGATGAATTTTTCCGTGTCAAACAACCAATATTCAACTACTGAGTTACCAAGTAGTTATACTACGCCTAAAGCTAGTCAAAACCGAGTTACCAAGTTCCAATTTCCCTAAACGTGCATTCCGATTCAAGTTCTACTCTTATATTCTAAATTAATGTTGCCGAGTTACCCAGCATACAATACGATCAAGTGATTGATCTACCTTTCCGATTAATAATCATCGAGTTACCGAAATATTATCAACTAATTTCTAGCCAATAAGACGTCTCCTATCAACTAGATATGATGAAGAACGTAAAAACAATCATAACACGTCAAAATCGCCAATTAAGTCATGAACATGAATCACAAAAACGTAGAATCCATGAGTCAATAGCAAAACCCTAACCCCCAAACTCGGGTCTGATCTAATGAGTTTAGTTACTCATAATTGTGAATACAACGAAGAATTTCAAAGTATTCATTAAAAACAATAGAGATAGAGAGAGCTTAGAGAGATCAAACGATGAATCCAAGCTCTCCAATGGCTTGGGAGGTGTCTCCTCACTTTCTCCAGAAGCTTTGTCTACCTTCTAGGTCCAAGAACAAGTTTTTAAGGCCTGGTCACCATTTCTAATGTATTTTGGCCGAATTTGCAATTCAGCCCCTGCAGTTTGCAATTCTCGGACAGAATTATTAAGATGATCTTGGCCGGGCCTTTTGTCCATCATCCAGACTCTGGTTTGGGCCCATCTTATATTGTTGGAAATCCCTGAATGTATAATTTCCAATGACATAGGCCTTGCTTCAAAAATTTATATGTAACTCTACATACAGCCCGAATAGTGCACACTAATCCAGTGAACTTTTCCAGCTTTTCTTCGTTTTTGCGTCATCTTCGCCGGACAATAACTTTCTAGTGCGGCCTTTGATTGAGCTCTGTGAACTATCGTTGGAAATATCTTTGAGTCTAATTTCATTTGGAATTGTCTCACTAAATCAGGTCTTGTAGAACTCACGATATCATGAAAATAGTGAATGTTGGTCAATTTTGCTCCTCCAACTTCTCTTCTCTTGCTTCCTCTTGACTTCCGAAACTCGTTTCATGCCTCCTAGCAATTGTTTGGCATCCGCTCCTATCAAGAAAACATGACAAACCATACCAAGCGACTATATTTGACAAATATCACCTAAAACACGCATAGAAACACCCGGATTGCACGTGTAAGCTCTAAAACATCCAAAATCTCATTTTCTTCTCTTTTTGGTTCGAATCTCATCACTTTGCACCGAGACGCACACAAATAACAATGTAAAATGTACGTAAGATAAATCTTATGAAGGAGTTATCAAATACCCCCACACATGCCATTTTCGCGTCCCGAGCAAAGTCTCATCTACTGCATCTATCTGTTTTCTAGCCGATAAGACTCTACACGACTCTACACGACTCACGACACTACAATGCAGCAATATGATGCAAATGCAATTCTAGACTCAATCTTAAAACAAATATTTGAAACACAAAACATCCAATTTCTCTCTTTTTGGCAAGAATATGCAATCTCCCTCTCATAAACTGAAAATCATCAAACTTTCACTAATCCTTATGAAATTCACATTTACGTAGCAAGAATTTGAAGTAAAAACCGGTTCCATGCAAAAGATCACTAAGGTGTCTCCTTTATTGCACCAATTCAAACCAAGACACAATCACGTCCTAAGCTTCATTGGGTGTAATTTAGATCAAATTCTAATGTAGCCTTTCTTCGCCGAATCATTTGAGGTTTTCAAACCCTCTTAGTCTTTATTGCGTTTGAATGCAAATTGTCCCGGTGAAGGGAATCACAACTCCTGTGAAATAAGTCTTGACTCTAGTTTTCCTTTCTAGCTTAGCTCATTTGGTTGTTCTCCTTATTCTTGAGCACTTTTTTTATTTATTTTTTTTCATTTAAGCACATATCTCCTATGTTTTTTCAACCGTGAGCTAGAAAATGTGGGCTTTTTCGGTTAACTCTTGTGACCACCGTAAGGGATGGTGGTGTACGCCCCTCAACTTCACTTAGGCTGAGGCAACCGTACCACATGAAACCAACTCAACACGAAGGTCCACTCCATATCAACAAGAGAACACAAGTTTCCACTTGAAAACAGAGTATTCAGCTACAATAAAACTCAATCTAATTAGCACACTATAGGAAACTTAGGTATACTTTACATGTCAATCTTTCACAACTTCCATAAATTCTCAGAAAATCCTTGGTGAAACCTCTACACAAAATTTAAAGAATAAAAGTGTACCTACTACGGCGCTTCCTACTCAAAAGGATTCATTCACTAAGCTCTCTTCAGTTTCAACATCTTCAATTTCCTTTTCTCTTATTCAATTTTATACTTTTTATGGATTTTTTTATTTTCTCATTTTTTTCATTTTGTTTCTTTTTCATACTATCCTAACTCTATATGCAATGCTTTGACTCGAAAAAAATTTGACACAACACAATTCAACTTTTGGTGGGTAGACACAATTATGTAAAAGTGCGAACTGTATATAAATCTACTCTACACAATATGACAATATAATAAAAACACATGACATAAACCACTGACTCTCCACACAATACAAACTAAACACATCCTACATGTATCTGACTATGCAAGACACATTGGCTAGAAAACAGATAGACCACCCCCACACTGAATGCATCGTTGTCCTCAACGAATTTAGAGATCATGCATAAGACTCAGCAATCAATGCAAAAGGCCAGTAGATGAGATGGATCAGGACATGCATATCAATTAAATACAAAATTCAGCAAGAGGGAAAAAATATTCACAACCACCTCAAGGGTGGGAAAGAAATCGTGCACCAACAGTCCCCAAGCTCAGTTAGTGGAGCCCCTTTGCTCCCAACGGTCACAACGGGGTCGACTGCTTCCTCTGCTAAAATCCATGTCTGAAGAATCCCCTACTCGCCAATGCAATTCCTTGTAAAGTTCAAGTCTGCCATGACACACCGAGGTAGATTCTACCATAACCTGCTCATGTATGTCACTAAGAAAACATCATTAGTCCCTCTCTCTCATCTCTCCAATAAATCAATTAAAAAACAACACAACTGTATGTAAATACTCACTCCCTAAATTAAGCAGAAAATACGTTGGGTTGCCTTCCAAAGAGCGCCTTGTAATTTAAGGTCGACGACCCGACCCAGTTACCTCAAATATGATTAATGAGGTTTTTCTCTCCACTTCGTCTTCTTCCGCCAGTGCTTCTCTCTTTGTCTCTTCTCAAGCGAGCATGCATAAGTTGACAATGACAAGAAGAAGCTGTAGAAGACAACATTTAAAAATTTATTCTTTTTGAACTTCGGTCTACTACACAGTTTGTTAACCGCCACATGCCGCATGTTACCCTACCTCTTATTTTTATTCTTCCAATTCAATAATACCACAGTCGTCGAGGATTGGTCCTTTGAATGTAGCATCTCAAGTGGAACATCTACAACATTGAGTTCTAACTTTCCTGCTTCCTTTCCTTTCTCCTCTCTTAGAATCATGGGAGACAATTCATGCACTACATAAAATTGGGGTCTTTCTTCATCTCCCTGCAACTATTCCCTATACTCAAAGCATGATTCATTTAGGCGCATATCATCAACGAGTGTAAATATCACATCCTTGGCGCACTCATGAGCTTGCTCTTAAAAAAACAGCTTCAATATCATTAGGCCATAAGCTTGCGATGTAAACACTCTCCCACTCATGCCATGGATCCGGAATTATGCGAGGCACAATTTGTATAGGATTCACAATATCATCCAAATCTGAGTCCGAATCTGAGTATGAACCAGCACGAGGATCTTTTACTTCATGATGAACAGTATTACTTCACGATGAATAGGTTCATCGTCTTCCTCTTCGCACTCCCCAACTAAGTTAGGAATGATGATACTTGGCCCATCATCATTGTATGCCATTGCCGATTCATCCAATTGCTGTTGATGACGCATGATAGTTTCCTCCATCACCGTTATCCCTTAATCCATTCTGTCCATTTTAGCTATCATGATCTTTAATATTTCTTTCATCTTCTCATCTTCTCGATTTCAAGGAGAAGGGGTGTACATATCTCCATAAGAGTAGTACGGTGAATAGCCTGGAGCTTGCCCGTAGCAATTCTGCCCCCCACATGGTCACCAATATGTCTGCAAAATTATTCACTAGGAAGCAAGTGAGATTACCAAATAAATGAAGAAAAAATTAAAATCCCTAAAGTTAATAATTATAATCAATTCAACCTAAGTCCCCGGCAACAGCGCCAAAAACTTGACATGGTCCAACCGCAAGTGTATGGCTGTCGCGAGTAGTAATATCTGGTAATCCAAGTTTGTCGAACCCAAGGGACTTGTCGTGAATCAATTAGTATTCTTAACTTTATGTAGGCAAGCAGTAGAGATTGTTTTTCTAAACTAAATAATAGAAAAGACAAAGAAAGTATATACATTTTGAGATTTAATATGGGAGAAACAACCAGGGCACCTCGCTTGGGGGATTGTTAGGATTTAATATTGATGGAATTATTCGTTTCATGAAACATTGATGAATTTTTCCATGTTAAACAAGCAATATTCAACTACCGAGTCCAAGTAGTTATACGACGCCTAAAGCTAATCAAAACCGAGTTACCAAGTTCCAATTACCCTAAACGTGCGTTACGATTCAAGTTCTACTCTTTTGTTCTCAATTAATGTAGCCGAGTTACCAAGCATACAATACAATCAAGTGATTGTTCTACCTTTTCGATTAATAATCATCGAGTTACCAAACAATTATCAACTAATTTCTATCCAATAAGACGTCTCCTATCAACTAGACATGATGAAGAACGTAAAAACAATCATAACACGCAGGCCCGGCTTGAGAGGTATGCTGATTATTCGTTCGCTTAGGGCACCAAAAATGAAGAGGGCACCATTTTCCCAAAAAAGTAGGGGTATTTTAGCAATTTCATTAATATAATTAGATAATAATTAATATTTACTATACTTATCTTATAAAAAAAGGTTAGTCAAGCAGTTAATTGAGGAAGAAATCCGTCTGCTAGAAAGATCGTGAGTCATTCCTCTTCTTCCCCACACTCTCTCTCTCCCTCTCTCTCTCTCAAATTCTCCTCAAATCTCTCAACTGCCGATCATCTTCTCTAGCAAAGTCAATCAAATTCTCCCAAATCTCTCAAAGTTGCGATATTTCTTAAGTTAAATACATCTTCTGAGATATCAAGAATTCACAGGCACTTACATTCAATATTTCTTGCTCTGGCCATTATGTTCCTGGTGATTGTAATCATGATTCACGACCTCTGTTCGGCAATCAACAATTCTTCCTCCAGTAGTCCAAGATTTCTATTGGGAAATCCACACATAAATCTTCCGTCTTGGCGAATCATAATGTCAATCAAGGATTAGGTTTTGTCATTCTCCAAATATGACTTAGGATTTTGAAATTTATGTGTATAGAGAATTTATGGAGTGTATTTCTTTCAATTTTAATAACTTATGAACTTAAATTCATTGGTTTCAATGTTAGGGTGCGATTTCACTTCTGCAAATTGCTGCACTAATCCTTACCAATCTTCAGGTATGATATAAATTGGGGATTCATTGTACAATGAACTCAATACTGATGTATATTTTACTTAATTGTGTTTTTTTTTTCATTTTATGCAGGGCCATATTTCGTGCGGTTAATTTTGGCTACTCCTTCATGGTTGGAATTCAGTTTCACTATTTCGACAAATTCGTCATAAGCATCAAACATGTTTCATCGTTTATTTTATATATTTTGTTTTATCTAGTTTTGCCTGAGCTATCATGTCTACTAGAAATCAAGAATGTGGGCATGAGAAAAGGAAAAAGAAACGTAAACATGAACAATTAGTTGATTCTTTGAGAGGATCTCTTAATAAATTTGTTACCACAAAAAGATAAATTCAGAAAATGAAGTTGTGGTTGATCAAAATGAAACTCCTTTTATATGCGAGGAAATTCAAGATTATGTAAAGGAACAACATCGGAATTTGATGGAAGAGACCACAGAGACTTCATTAGGTAATGGACTCAAAGACCCTGTTGAAAATCACGAAGAGGAACAAACTAAAAATTTGATAGAGGAAGATGGGAATGTTGTCGGTAACAAAGCTTCCGACCCTATAGACATATATGATCCTGCAAATTGGAGAAATATAGACACAAAAATGAGAGATATATTAGTTGAAAATGATCCTATAAGAGTATATGGCATTGAGTTTCCAAAAGATTGTCATTCTTGAAATTTTTCTATTTCATATTATGTTAGGACATTACCCAATGGTGAGAAACAAGATAGGAGCTGACTTATTTACTCTAAGTCTGTAGATAGAGACTTTCGTTGTTGTTGTAAATTATTTAGTTCAAAGCCTTATCAGATCCAACTTGTCAACGAGGGAGTAAATGATTGAAGAAATTTAGGATCAAAGCTCAAGAATCACGAAGCATCCAGTGATCATATAACTAATATTCTTTGAAAGTGTGAGTATGCAGATGTATAAGCAGTTAAGATACTCTAGAAGGGGGGGGGGAGGTTGAATAGAGTATGCCAACTTTTTGCAAAACTTGCTAGGAAGATGAAAATTGTGAAAACAATGTAGTTCAAGGTCTTGAAAGCTAGTTCAAGCCTTTGAAATAGATGCATAAAGTATAGAGCAAGTATGCCTTTTTCAAGGCCTTGAAATCAAGTTCAAACCCTTGAAAAGAAACAATTTTTGAATGCTGCACAAGTAATGAAAGTAGAGGAACTGAAAGTGCACAAGTCAAGTGATTTATGGAGTTCAATCCACTTGGACCTACGTCTCTACCTCAGAAATTAGATCCCTGCAGGATTTTCAACTCAATTATTATTAATCAAAAGCTAAGCCCTAGAAGTCAAGCACAGAGAGTTCCCTTACTCTGTTACAGCTTGTGGTTTCCCTAACCTGTCTAGTACCTGCTCTAGCTAACTGATTAACTAAGAATTCTCTATTTTCACTTTGAACAATCCTTGAGAATAGATATAGAAATAATACAGAAATGATCTACCAATATCTCTATACAGAAGAACACTTAAGAGTAGAGAAACTGCAGTGAAATGCAGTGAACTTCTGTGAATGGATTGGAAGAAATGAAGAACTTCTTTGATGCTTTTCAATCCAAAATACTTTCTCTGTATTTAGCCGTTGAGTGTTGTATCATGTTTCTTTGAATTTGAGCTCTATAAATACTTCAAACAGCTCTGCAAATCTTCCCAGATTTTCAGCAACAACCTTCCTATTTTGTAGGCAACATAGTTTGACTACTTTGAAATCTTCTCCAACGGTTAGATGATTACAATCTTCAGAGATATTGTTGTAATCTTGCATTTAACTACCATGATAAGCTATCACAAATGTCTGATTGATCACAAGATCAAAGTGTCCAAGTGTTTCCAAATTTGCAGTAATTCATTTAGGAAACAATCCTGCAAAACTTAGAAACAAAATTTCTTGCATTATCATGGTCAAACAGATGATATATTACAATTAAAAAAATGTTATAACAATCTGTCTTTCATCAATAACAACAGAGAATCAAACATATAAAAGAGAGAGAGAGTAAATCAAATCAGAGAGTTAGCAAAAAAACTCCCCCAGAGAATGTGCATTCGGGTTAAGCAGTGTCAAGGCTTTGAATCCAGTTTCAAGGCCTTAACATAGCCAAACTATTTTCAAGCCTCTGAAACTGATTCAAGGCTTTGAAATCTGGTTCAAGGCTTTGACATCAAGTCTTTCACAAGCTATTTCAAGGCTTCCTTCACGGTTTTTGGTTCTACAAGAGAAATAAAAGCATTAAAAGCACTTAAGTTCTTCAACTGTGATCTGGTTTGTGTACGAGTGGTTGGATCTGATATGATATTATCAACTGGATGGGATGAGAGATATTGAATCTCTTTCTTGGAGACCATGGTTCAGGTTCTCCATAGATCTTTTCTGGTCTTGAAGAAGTGGCTTTGTCACTTGACTCCTTCTAATCATATTTTTTAAGTCTTTGAGTTGTATTTTCAAGGCCTTGAGTACCATTTTCAAGGTCTTGAGAATTTCTTCTATTCTCTTCTGAGCCTTTCTTGAATCCTAATGGATTCTCAGTCTCTTCCTCTGATTCATGCTTGTTCAAATTCAAGTCTGCAAAACTTTCACTCAAAGAACCATCATAGCTTTCATAAAAACTAACATGAATGCTCTCTTCAACTAGTTTGATTCTTTTATTGTAAACTCTATAAGCTTTGCTATTCAGAGAGTAACCAAGAAATATACCTTCATCACTTCTTGCATCAAACTTACCAAGATTGTCTTTTCCATTGTTATGGATAAAACAAGTGCATCCAAAGGGTCTAAAGTAAGAGATGTTTGGCTTCCTCCCTTTGGATAGTTCATAGGGGGTCTTCTTTAGAATAGGTCAGATCAAGCACTTGTTCAAAATATAGTTTATTGTATTCACAGTTTCTGCCCAGTAATGTTTTGGCAGCTTGTTCTCAAAAAGCATTCTCCTTGACATATCTTCAAGAGTCCTGTTCTTTCTTTCAACAACACCATTATTTTGAGGAGTTATTGGAGCAGAAAAGTTGTGAGAAATACCATTCTTATCACAGAATAAATCAAATTCTAGCTGATCAAATTCTCTACCATGATCACTTCTGATTGAAGCTACAGGTAGGCTTTTCAAGTTTTGAAGTTCTCTGCAAAGCTTTGAAAATTCAGAGAGTGCTTCAGATTTTTCTTTGAGAAACATAACCCAAGTATATCAAGAGAAATCATCTTCAAAAACTAGCATATACCTTTTATCTTTTGGAGTGGGAGTCCACATAGGACCACAGAGATCCATATGAAGTAGTTCAATAGGTCTAGTTGTACTTATAAACTTCTTTGGCTTGAAGGAACTTCTGGTCTGCTTGCCTTGAGCACATGCTTTGCACATTTCATCTTCTTTGAACTTGATGGATGGCAAGTCTCTTACCAAGTCTTTGGAAATCAACTTGTCCAAAGTGTGCAAACTGATATGACCCAGTTTCCTGTGCCAAAGCTTTGAATCCTCTTTCAAGGCCTTGAGACACTTCAAACTTTCACCTGCAACTTTGTTAGTCTGAAAATTATAAACATTGTTTGATCTACAGGCTGTGAGAATGCAATCTCCCGATTTCTCATTTTTCACCACACACTTCTCTTTATCAAATATAACTTTGTTGCCATTATCACAAAGCTGAGATACACTAAGAAAATTAAACTTCAAACCTTCAACCAGATATACATCAAATTTTCAAATACCAAGAATATTGCATTTTCCTTTGTCATCAAGTGTTATTGAACCTTCTGATTGCTCCTTTAATTCTGAGAATACAAATCTCTTTCCACTCATGTGTCTTGAGCAACCACTGTCCACGAACCACTTCTGTTCTTTGATATTGGTGACAACCTGCAAACACCAATCACTGCCTTACCCAGCTGTTAGACCAAGTGTGGAATTCGGATTCATATTCAGGATCAACCATGTTAGGTGGTCTAACCCCTTTAGGAACCCAAATCTGCTTAACCTGACATTTGAGTTGAAAAGGAAAAGTGTTCCTCATTATGTGAGGGTATCTTCTTCTAAAAGGACAAGTCATTTTAACATGACAAGTTTTGCAGCAGTAATGAAAAGTAGGAGAATTTATGTTTCCAGCTTTCACAAATCTGGTTTTGTTCCTTCTTGGAAAGTTTGGATTGAATCCAATACCAGCTTTGTGAACAGACTGTGAACTTCCTCCAAGAATCAAGTTCAACTTGTGTTCTGATCCAGCAAGCTTGACTTTGACTAATTCAGATTCTTGAAATTTCTCCGTAAGAGTAATCTTTTGTTTCTCTAAATCATCAACCTGATGTCTTAGATTAACAAGGTTGTCACTCACTGAGGAGTTTTCAGTGACTACTTCCTTGACTTGTGTTTTCAAGGCTTTAAACTGGTTTACAAGGCCTTGAAATCACTGTCAGTTTTCTTCTAAGAGATTTCAAGATTCTGATTTAGGCAAACAAGTTGTAGGTTTTCTTTTGCTTGCTCATGAATTTTTTCTTTCAAAAGCCTGATCTCTTTCAGATAATCTTCCTCATTTAAAAGCATTGTTCTGAGAAATTCTGACAGAGCATCTTTTGGTTTTGAAACTAGACAATTTACCATTACCTCAATGTTCTTTTCAGAACTGTCATCATGCTTGGCCATGAAGCATAGGTTGGCATGTTCTTCCTCAGATTCAGATTCGCTGGAGCTATCTGAATCACTCCATGAAGCTATCATGGCTTTCTTTCTTCTGTCATGATCTTTCTTTTGAAAGTTCTTGCTCTTTTTGTGTGGATAGTCTCTTATCAAGTATCCTGCATCACCACACTCAAAGCAGTTCATAGCTTTTGACTTTTTCAGTGAAGAGGACTTACCTTTTTAGTCCTTGCTGCTGGATGATCAATGCCTTTCTTTGTTGAAATCTTTGTTTCCAAAGTTTTTCTTCATTTTGAGAATCCTTGTCAAGGCTTTGGAAATTAAGGCAATTGGATCTTCATCATCACCATCTTCAGTTTCAAGGTTTTGAGTTCTCTCATTCTATTTGGCTTTGAGGGCTAAGTTCTTGACACCATCTGGGAGTTCTCCATCAACTTCATTCATAGATATCTCATGTGTCAGGAGCTTCCCTTGTAGATCATGAAGTTCTAAAGTTGAGAGATTCTGAGCTTCTTCAATGGCTGTGGTTTTTGGTTCCCATTTTTCCTTTGGAAGACTTCTGAGAATCTTCCTCACCTTTTCTTCATTGGAAAAGTGTTTTCCCAGTGAGTCAAGGTTGTTGACAATATCAGTGAATCTCTTGAACATGTCTCTGATGGACTCATTTGCATTCATCTTGAACAACTCATATTATCTGAGATAAATGTTGATCTTGGTTTCCTTGACTTGACTGGTTCCTTCAAAGGTAACCACAAATTTATCCCAGATTTCTTAGCAGTTGTGCATCCAGAGATCCTGTTGAATTCATCTGTACTCAAAGCACAGTACAAAATGTTAATAGCCTTGTAGTTCTGAGAAAATTGCTCTAATTCAGAAGAGGAGAGTGAGTCTTTTGTTTTGGGAGTTCTGATCCCATCTTTCTCTGTGTATAAAGTATGAGGTCCATTTTGAATAATGGTCCAAAGCTCAAGATCTTGATCAATGATGAACATTTTCATGAGAGCTTTCCAGTGAGCAAAATTTTCTCCACAGAACAAAGGAGGTCTGTTAGCAGCTCTTCCCTGTGAGAAACCACCATCACCTGCAGTAATCATGATCACCAGATGGTTAAATATTATACAGTGATACAAGCTCTGATACCAATTGAAAGTGTGAGTATGCAGATGTATAAGGAGCTAAGATCTTTAGAAGGGGGGGGGTTGAGTAGAGTATGCCAACTTTTTGCAGGACGTGCTATGAAGATGAAAACTTGTGCAAACGATGAAGTTCAAGGCCTTGAAAGCTACTTCAAGACTTTGAATTATATGCAGAAAGTATAGAGCAAGTATGCCTTTTTCAAGGCCTTGAAAACAAGTTCAAACCCTTGAAAAGAAACATTTTTTGAATGCTGCACAAGTTATGAAAGTAGATGAACTGAAAATACACAAGACAAGTGATTTATAGAGTTCAGTCCACTTGGACCTACGTCTCTACCTCAGGGATTCAATCCCTGCAGAATTTTCAACTCAATTCTTATTATCAAAATCTAAGCCCTAGAACTCAAGCACCGAGAGTTCCCTTACTCTGTTACAGCTTGTGGTTTCCCTAACCTGTCTAGTACCTACTCTAGCTAAAAAATTAACTAAGAATTCTCAATTGTTCACTTTGAACAATCCTTGAGAATAGATATAGAAATAATACAGAAATGATCTACAAATATAGCTCTATATAGAAGAACACTTAAGAGTAGAGAAACTGCAGTGAAATGCAGTGAACTTCTGTGAATGGATCGGAAGAAATGAAGAACTTCTTTGATGCTTGTCAATCCAGAATACTTTCTCTGTATTTTCCCGTTGAGTGTTGTATCCTGTTGCTTCGAATTTGAGCTCTATAAATACTTCAAACAGCTCTGCAAATCTCCCAAGATTTTCAGCAACAACCTTCCTATTTTGTAGGCAACAGAGTTTGACTACTTTGAAATCTTCTCCAACGGTTGGATGATTACAATCTTCAGAGATATTGTTGTAATCTTGCATTTCACTACCATGAGAAGCTGTCACAAACGTCTTATTGATCACAAGATCAAAGTGCCCAAGTGTTTCCAAATCTGCAACAATTCAGTTTAGGAAACAATCCTGCAAAACTTAGAAACAACATTTCCTGCATTATCATGGTCAAACAGATGATATATTACGATTAAAAACATGTTATAAAAAATTTTCTTTCATCACTAACAAAAGAGAATCAAACATATAAGAGAGAGAGAGAGAGAGAGAGAGAGAGAGAGAGAGAGAGAGAGAATAAATCAAATCAGAGAGTTAGCAGAAAAACTCCCCCTGAGAATGTGCATTCAGGTTAACCAGTTTCAAGGCTTTGAATCCAGTTTCAAGGCCTTGAAAATAGCCAAACTATTTTCAAGCCTCTGAAACTGATTCAAGACTTTGAAAGCTAGTTCAAGGCCTTGAAAGCTATTTCAAGTCTTGCACAACCTGATCTTTCATTCTTGCTTGGGAAGATTTCGAATTAAGATTGGTTAAAAATAATACATTAGATAATAGTATCCAAGAAAGTATAAAGAAGGAAAAGGCGCATTGGAAATCAGTGTTGATATTTCCTTTTTACGAAGAGTTGGCTATGAGCAATATTGCTTTCTGCGGGAAAAATGAGACAATCTATGAAAAAAATAGTGGAAAGTTTCTGAGCTTAGTGGAGATGATTGCAAAATTTGATCATGTAATGCAAGAACATGTAAGGCGTATAACAAATGGTGACACACACACTCATTATCTTGGACACAACACACAAAATGGGTTAGTTCATTTGATATCACGTGAAATTAAAAAAATAAATATACAACAATGTACAAAAAGCTAAATATTTTTCTGTTATACTTGATTGTACCTCAGATGTGAGTCATGAAGAACAGATGTCTCTAATTTCGCGATGAGTTGATATATCTAGTAGTCCCATTAAGGTAGAAGATTTTTTTATTGAGTTCTTGAAAATAGATGATACTACTGGTAAAGGCATACTTAAAGAACTTCTTAAAGTTTTAAATGCTAATGAACTGGATGTCCAAAATATAAGGGGACAAGGATATGATAATGGTTCTAATATGAAAGGATGTCATCAATGTTTTCAAAAAGATTAAGAGAGTTGAATCCGGGAGCTTTTTACACTCCTTGTGCTAGTCATAATCTTAATTTGGTACTTAGTGATATGGCTAATTGTTGTTCTAGAGGTAGAGATTTCTTTGGAGCTATCCAACCGATTTGAACATTATTTTCTTCGTCTACTAAGAGATGGAAAATCTTAAAAGATAATTTACCAAGACTCACTGTTAAATCATTATCACAAACACGATGGGAAAGTCGCATTGAAAGTGTCAAACCCATTAGGCTTCAAACTCTTGAAATAAGAGATGCATTGCTTGATCTAATCGAAAATAGCGATAAATATGCAAAATTAGAAAATGAGGCCAAAGGTATAGTAAAATGTGAACTTGAGAGTTTTGAATTTTTACTCTCCTTGACTATTTGGTATGATATACTATCCGTTGTTAATGCTGTGAGTAAGACTTTACAATCTGAGGATATGCGTATTGATTTTGCTATACACGCGTTAGAAAATCTTATTGCCTATTCACATAAGTATCGGAAGACTGGTTTTGATGAAGCTTTAAATTCAGCTAGATATATTTCTAAAATATGGGAATAGAACCTATATTTGTCGAGAAGCGTGTGATTCGTAGAAAGCGACATTTTGATGAGAGTAGTAGTGATGGTTTTATTACTTCTCCTCAAGAATCTCTTAGAACCGAACTTTTAATATTTATTATGGATCAAGCTATTTCTTCAGTCACTAGTAGATTTGAGCAGTTCCAAAGATATCGGGATATTTTTGGCTTTTTAATAGATCTTAATGTTTTAAAATCTTTGGACGAAAAGATATTAGAAATCCATTGAATTGAGATTGAAAATCACTTAAGACATGGTTCACTATCTGATATAGATGGTTGTGATTTATTTTCTGAATTACAAGTGCTGAAAGTACGTTTGCCAAATGAAATAAATAAACCATTAAAAATATTGAATCATATAAGTGTGCACAAGAGATTCCGGCAGGGAGACCTCCGTGTACACCGTACGTAGTGGATCAGGGATCGCACGGGAAGAATAGGGGTGTGTGTAGGGAGAGAGTAAGTCAGTAGCAATGTCTGAGAGAGAGACAGAGGTTTGGCAGAGCTTCCGCGTATGGCCGTGTGTTCCCTTTGTATGGAAAGGTTAACGATATATATATACTGGAGAACATGACCGTTGTAGTGTGGTTAATGCGCCCATTAATGGCGGCTTAATTAGCTTAACCATAACGGCACGTTCGTCCGAGTATATAGGAACCGTTAGAGCACGTGGTGCGCGAGTACCGGAACCGTTACGAGGTTGACCGGGTTTGACCGGATTGACCGGGTTTATGGAGCTCGTGCCATAAATCTCTCAAAACAGTTACTAAAGGTCGCGCGCGGGCTTGGCTCGCACGCGACAGGGCTTACTCTAGCCTCCAAACCACAAAGTCCCTACAAGTCCCGTGCAGTGGTATGCGAGGGCTCTGTCTCGCAGCCCCCACATGGATCAGCTCGGCTGGTGATCCTGTGTGTGTGGAGCACAATATGGTGTGCTGGATGGTTGCCACGTGGCCTAGATCTGTCATGTCAGAAAGCAGTATCTACATTAGCCCCCTTTCTGCGCGTGAAGGCTCATAGCTGTATAGGCTTCCATGCGCGGAAACCAACATGCGCGTCGTCGCCACGCACCAATTCAAATACGGGTAGGTTCAGCCCCCGTGCGTGTCATTATGACCTAAAACCCCTAGAGTCGTGCCGTCTGACCTTTAGGGTTTTAGGCGTGACGTCAGCCCGTCCTGTGATTGCGCGATACGACGGTGACGGTTGCGATTCGACTACTGAAGCGACGCAACCCTTCATTCTTCTGGATAAATACCTTGTATCCCATTATTGCAAAGCATCACTTCTTTCTCTTAAAGTGAATGGTACCCGGAGATCTTCGAGAGCAGATCCAGATAATCAATCACCAGTTCAGAACTGCAAATCGTATTCTCCAATTGTGTATATCCAAGCAAGCTTCAAGGAAACAAGGTTGGCCTCGTTTACTTTTGATTTAAAATACCAGTGTTTCCCTTGAATCGCGTTGAATCTGTAAATCCATGAAATTTGTGAAGAGGCTTTTGATCTTTGAACCCGCTTCGTTTTAATCTTTCAACAATATCAACTCCCCAATTTCTGAAATCGGCACCGGAACTGTTTGCTTTGGTTTGCATAGATCTCAAATTCCAAAATTCAAACTGAAGTGTGGTGTGGTATTTCTCCCCCCTTTTTCTTGCCCTTTCGCAGGAATGGCCAAGACAAGAGTAACCAGACCCGTCAAGGAAGACGAAGAGATGCCGGAGCTTCCGCAGGCTCTGTGGCGTAAAGCCCCCTTTCTGGGTGGGAAGGATTTTTATCATGCGAGGATAAAGGCGAAGAGAATGCCTGATCCTGTTCCTGTTGAGCAATTGCTGACGTTGACTCGCCCAGTTAACTCAGCCCTGCTCGAGTGGGTTGGTTCCGAGGATGTAGTCCGATTGGGGATCGAGAACGGGCACTTCCCGTATACTGCGATTTCTACTCAAGCGTTCGTCCAGAAATTGGACTACATGGACGAGTGGATTGACCACGTGTTGGATCATCACGCCGAGACTCTTGATAAAGCCGGCATTTTCTTTGCTATCCGTGCTATGAAGGGTGCTGTCGTGAAGTTGGATCAGTCCATGCTTCTAGACCTTCTGTCCCGTTACTCGCCCGCGACTCACACGTTTCATTTTGCGGAGTTCGAGGCTGCCCCCACGCTCGAGGACGTTCAAATGCTGTATGAGCTCTCCCCCATGGGTGAGGTGGACCCCTTGAGTCACTTGAGGACATCTGCTGAAATGGCCTTGTACGCGCAGATGGAGGAGTGCTTAGCAGAGGTAAAGAAAATCTCCACTCGGTGGACCACTACAAAGCCTCTTCCGAACTGGCAGCTGGTGGATACGTCTGCGAAGAATACCTGGAACAAGTGGTTGCAGTACTTCTTCCGAGACTATGCGAACAGCAGCATTACTAAGAAGCTTTTGAGCGAGAACCCGGAGGCCGAGAATTACGTAGAGGGCAAGGGTTATCATTTAACCCTTTGTGCCTTTCTCTGTGCTTGGCTGTCGAGGTATCTGATTGATGGTCACCCCCATGACGGGGTCTTCTACCATGTGCTGCCACTTGCCGTGAGGCTCGCTCTTGGCCAAAGAGTCGCACTCGGACCCTTGGTCCTGGGGACGCTATATTACAGGCTGGATCAGCTGGTTCTGGCGATGAGGGAATCGCGTGGCCGCCTCGATGTTCTGACCTTTGTTAATATCAGCTTTTTGACAATGTGGGTTTTCGAGCGCTGGCCGTCTTATGCTCCAACTCCCCTCCCACTTGATAAGTGGTGTCCCCCAGGCGAGACAGAAGCGCGCAAAAGCGGAAGGGCTGCGAGATGGTTTGGAGCAAGCAACACCAAGTGTACTTGGAGTTTGATATGCGACAAACGCAAGGAGTTTACTGCCAGGCCCTATGCCACACGCGTTGAGAATGTGCGGTGGTTCCCAAAGCTATACCCTTCCAAAGGTATGGTCTTGTCAGAAGACCTTCTCTTTGAAAAGGGACCGCATTTCCACGAGCGCTATCGTGAGTTCTTTTGTTGGTGTCTGCGAGGTTCCCTTCCTGCCCTTGCAGAGCATATTCGTGAGCTCGCGCCAAGATACGAAAGGCTTACAGTGGATGTTGACCCCACTCGGGTCTCTCCTCAGTTTGGTTTTGATGCAGTGGCCCCATCGATCTGGCCCCAGTCTATTATCAGAGGGTGCTACAAGCGTTTGCTGACAAAGGAGTGCAAGACGGTCCTCATGAGCAATCTTCCCTTTGAGCAGCCTGCGGGAACTCGCAAGGGTGGTTGTTCCCAGAACTGGATCGCATACTGGGTTGCCCAGCAAACGAGGATTGAGACGGAGGCGGCGGCGCAGCCAGGAAAGGCCCCCTTGATCAAGAGAAACTCTTTTCCGTTTCGCCCCAATTGCAGTTTGAGCGAGTCTGAGTATGGTTGCTACTCGCTGTGGGACCGCGAGAATCATTTGTGCCCCGATTTCATTCTGAAGGAGCAAGTCGACGCAATCAAGAAGGGTGACGCGCATGTCATCAAATATAGCAAGGCGTTTGCTGAGGTAAGCAATTTCCTTATGTGCTTTAAGCCTTTTGATTTCCTTGCGCTGATGCTTTTCGTTCTGTATTGTTCAGTGTCATGTGCGGAGGTTCGCAGCTGGTGATCGCTCCAAATCGCTGGTGGACACCATTGTTGCCACTAGAAGGAAGGGGAGTCGTACCGGCTAGCATGGAGGATGGATGCCGAGGTCGAGACAAAAGTTCGCGGAGTCATGAACACTTTTGCTGACTCGCTGATAGACAACCCTCCGGCTCCGTCTCCTCCTAGAGATGACCCGTCCCCTCCAGCGACTGCGGCGCCGAGAGTGAAGAGACCTAGGCAAAAGGGAATTACGATTTCTTCCCCTAGGAGTGCTCCAACTTCTCCCCCAGTGAGGTCCCTTTCCATCAAGGACAAAGGCAAGGGTCGTATGCTCAGCAAAGTGCGAAAAGATCTCGCAGTTGAGACTTTCGTTCCATTCAACCAAGAGGAGGAAGAGAGACAGGAGCCCCAGGCAAGTGATGAAGAAGAAGCAACAGTTGTGATGTGCGAGGAAGAATCAGGAGGTACTTCCGTCGCATCTCCTTGCCCTTTATCTTGACTTCTTTGTAGTTCTTTTCTTTGAACCAAATATGTATTCGCAGATGATGATGATGAAGCCGTCGGTGGCCTTGTGGCCAAGAGGCAAAAGAGAGATGCCCATTCTGGCATTTCAGATGATCCTATAAGCGAGGATGTTCTTGCTGAATCCCGGAAGACAGCCGCGGAGGCTGCTGAAAGAAGAAGGCAGCGAGAGGAAGAGGAGCTCGAGCGTGTGAAACAGCGGAGCCTCGAGGAGCAGCATGTTGACGACTTAGTGCGTCCAGTTGGCGAGGAAGACGAGCTTCCCGAAGAAGTGGCTCCTCATGTGGAGGAGGAAGATGAGGTTCCTGGAGAGGATGCAGCAGAGCTAGAGCAAGTCCAAGCGGACTTCGCAGAGATCGCAGGTGGCGATAAAGGTGAGATCTTCAATCTCGCAGTTACTTATAGAGATGTAATTGTGGGTGCGTTAAAGCACGGTGTGTCAAAGCCTGACATTCGCCGTTGGTTGGTAAGCAAATGCGGAGAACCCTCAGGTAATTATTTTGAGTGATATGCGCATACTAGGCTGTAGCCACTTGAGGAAAAATCATGACTGGTTTACTCGCATCCCAGGTCACGCTTCTCTTAAAGATTTGCTTAGTGAGGATACACTGATAGGGCACGGTTCCACGTCCCTAGTGTACGATGAGGATACCTCAATCCCACCTTCGCGTGGAGGTGCTTATTCTTAGCTTTAGTAAAGATAGCGAAATAACTTATAACACAAGTTACCTCACTTTATCGCATTTGGTATCGCAGGTCATGCTGAGGAACCTGAGCTGGAGCAGAGAAGTCAGCCCTCTGCATCCCATGTTCCAATTTCGAGCTCCCATACCGAGAAGCCCGTCGCAGCTGCTGGACACGTAAGTGAGCATCTCGAGGATGTCATCGAACTCTCCGATGATGTCGAAGCTGATGCTGTGCCGATGGACGAAGGTGTCCGTACCGGTGGTGAGGAAGAAAGGACAAGTGATGCTAACATTTTCGCATCTGGGAGTGTCCTCCGCCCAGCGACTTCGGCTGTCCCTTCGCCTCCGGCGATGACTGAGCCAGAAGCACCTATTCCTGCGTGGAGCATTTGGGGCTCGCAGGTTGGGAATGTAGTCGCAGCTGGTGCGGCCTACACTCTTCCTCCTGACTATGAGAGGTTGGAGCTCGCAGCTGATAGGAGAGCTATGGAGCGAGGGCAGTCTTCGAACAACCCAGTGGCCCGCATCCCTTCTCTTCATGAAATTCTGGAAGGCACTGGTAAGTAAAGATTTACCGTTCGCACGTCGCATTATTTGCTTGCGAGTTCTGACATTATAACCATTTTTGATGTCTCAGGTTTGAAGCAAACCGATGTAGACTGGGTGGTTCGAATGCGTCTCAGATACCCCCGATCGTTTGTGAGATCTCTGGAGATCGGACCTTTTGACAGGAGGCTATTCCTTACTGAAGCCATCTGGATACTGGAGCAGCTGTCTGCGGCTACACCTGCGACCATTTCGGCCCAGAGTGCTGAATTGCTGTGTGGCATGTGCCAAAATCTCCTGTTCAAAGTCCAAGGCAGACTTGGTTTCAAATTCCTCAAGGACAGAGTTACACTGATTCGCGCAGCTGTAACTTTGAATCTCGGTCACCAGAATCTCGCAGCTGAGATGCAGAAGGTGGAGCAGCAAAAGCAAAAGGTTGATGAAGCTTTGAAGCTGTATCATGAAATGAATGCCAAGTGCGAGCAACTGAAGCAAGAAGTGAAACAAGTGGAGAAGCTGAGCGAGCAGTTCGAGCCCCAAGACTCCTTGATCAAGAATTTGTTTTGACTTTTCAAATTTTGAAAAGAAAACAGAAAAATGGCTGAAACATTAATGTAATGTTTTGAAACATTAATGTAATATTGCTAGGGTTTCTCCCCCTTTTTTTAACAACAAACAATGAGTTTGCCCGTTTTGCCCTTTTCGGGATTTGATTGGACATTTCTGTGCATATCCAATTATGACATCAGCAATTGATTTTCTGCTTGATTTTCGCGCTAATTTCTCGGCAGATAAGCACGCTTCCGTTGGGAAGTCCATCCGAATCATGACTATCCGTCATTTATTAGGATACGCAACTGAATCGTCGTAGCCTTTAGTAGGGTAATTGATTGTTACCGCTTTTCAAGGCGTAAGTGATTGAACTTACCCTCTTTTTGATTTTTGCTGACTCATCTTAGGCAACCGAAGAGTCTCCACAGGGTCTATATAAACCCTGTCTTTGCCATTTGGGTTCTTCATCCCAAACATGTGCTTTGCCGTGAGTCCTTACGACTACTGGCTTCAACGCTTGTTTTTCGTTGATTCATGGCAACTTCAAGTTTTGAATCCTGAGTTTGCGCTTTGTGCTATAGAAATAGTTTCCAAGATCCACTTTATGAGGCTTATTGCTGTTTATAACCATCATAAAGAGGATGCAGATAATACCTCATGTGTATTCGAAGAAATTTCTTCGTGTATTATGTGTGCAGGTCATGTTTCCGGCCGCCTCGTGGCGAGGTGCAGCGCCGAAGTGACCGTGCTACCGTCTCGTAATGAACGGCGGAATTCTCCTCCAGCATCCCTGGAGGAGGGTTTCTTGCCTCTTCGTTCTTGAACTCAGGAGGCTCGCCAATGCCCTTGTCTATCAGGACAAGGAACCCAGTACCAGAGGAATGACGGCTTCCCCTGTTTTGCACGACTGCATACGCCGGAACAGGTGGTTCCTCTGGTACATATCTTGATCAGACAGGGGTCTCGTCAGATCCTAAGATCTTTGGACGTAGATTCACCCAGATCTTGCTGCTAGGGATGTAGCGAATGGCGAGTTGATCTCTTCGCAGATGCATCCTACTTGCTACAGATCTTTGGCTGCAGATCTGCGTATTGCACAGCCGGTGTTAGGACCGATGGGCTCATCCCTCTTCAGTTAGGATTCCCGCGATGTGTAACTTCGTGCTTGTAAGTTACTTTTCGAATGCATTGTAAGCCATGTTGGCTGCTGTAGTTAGATTCGAGCTTTTCGCTTGTAAGCTGTTGTCTAGATAGATAAATTATAAGTCATTTGACTCATAATGATATATAGCCTTTGTATTATCTGCTCTTTTTGCAACAAAATACAATTTCGCATGCGTTTCGGCTTGTTTTGCCTTTCATAATGCCATGTAATGATTTCACATATGCGACGTCAATGCGCAGATGTTTCGCTAGATCATTCGAGATCGTAATTTCGCAGCTGTGCCATCTTGACGGATGGGCTTGCAGGTGGTCGTTGTAAATCGTATGAGATCACGTTCACAACTTTGCTATCGTAACAGATAATTTTTTAACAGATCAATTAAGATCATTGAGCAGTGCGAATTGCTATCATAGAAGATAGGCTTTATTAGAGAATTGCTTGAGATAGTTTCTCGCATGAATTGCTATCGCAGCAGATAGACCTTTAGAAGGTCTAGCAAGATGGTTCTGCAGCTACGTTGCCATCGTAACAGACGGGCTTGGGTGATCAACTAAAATCATTTTGCGTATAAATTGCTATCGTAACAGATAGGCTTGAGAAGATCATATAAGATCGTATTTGTGTAAACCGCTATCGTGAGAGATAGGATTTTGATGATCGATTGAGATCGGCTTAAAAAGATCATATAAGATCGCACTTGCGTAAACCGCTATCGTGAGAGATAGGATTTTGATAATCGATTGAGAGCGTTTTTGTATTTTGCTGCTATCGTAGGAGATAGGCTTTGGATGATCACTTAAGATCGCATTTGCATTGGCTGCCATCATAAGGGATGGGCTTTAGATGATCAATTAAGATCGTATTTATGTTGACTGCTATCGTGAGAGATAGGCTTTGGATGATCATTTAAGATCGCATTTGCGTTGGCTGCCATCGTAAGGGATGGGCTTTAGATGATCAATTAAGATCGTATTTATGTTGACTGCTATCGTGAGAGATAGGCTTTGGATGATCACTTAAGATCGCATTTGCATTGGCTGCCATCGTAAGGGATGGGCTTTAGATGATCAATTAAGATCGCGTTTATGTTGACTGCTATCGTGAGAGATAGGCTTTGGATGATCACTTAAGATCGCATTTGCATTGGCTGCCATCGTAAGGGATGGGCTTTAGATGATCAATTAAGATCGCGTTTGCTATCGTAAGAGATAGGCTTTGATGATCAATTAAGATCGCGTTTGCGTTCGCTGCTATCGTAAGAGATAGGCTTTGATGATCGATTAGGATCACGTTTGCGTTTGCTGCTATCGTGAGAGATAGGCTTTGATGATCAATTAAGATCGCGCTTGTATTTGCTGCTATCGTAAGAGATAGGCTTTGATGATCAATTAAGATCGCGCTTGTATTTGCTGCTATCGCGAGAGATAGGCTTTGATGATCAATTAAGATCGCATTTGCTATCGTAAGAGATAGGCTTTGATGATCAATTAAGATCGTATTTGTATTTGCTGATATTGCAGCGAATAAATCATTGTTAACAGCAATAACAAATAAAATAGAGCGATATAAACAGCTAGAAATATGAACTTCTCATTTGGGAGAATTCTTTTATTATAGCATTCTCATATGGGAGAGATAGGATTACAATCCTCTCATATGGGAGAGGAGATTGCGAATATCATAGCCACATGAGACATTAAGCAACGTTATCATAAAACGTATGAAATAAGAGAAGTCAAGGATAGTACTTCTTGATCCAGCGCATGTTGACTGAGCTTGGAGTTGAGGTTGTGCCGTGCAACCTTCGTATGCTGCAGTAGCCGCTATCGAAGACTTCTGTGACTTCGAAGGGTCCTTCCCAATTAGCTGCGAACTTTGGGTGAGTTGCTTCTCGCATGCAGTGGTCGGATGCGCGCAAGACCAGGTCGCCAACTGCGAAATCCCGTCGCTGGACTGTCTTGTTATAGGCGCGAGCGATTCTTTCCTGGTACCGCTTGTTAGTCCTTTTGGCTTGTTCTCGCTTTTCTTCCAGCAAGACTAAATCATGATCGCGTTGATTTTCATAGAGTGCATGGAAGGCCAGCCTTGCCGAATTGACTCTGACCTCCGCAGGTACTACAGCTTCGGCCCCATAACATAGTAGAAATCGCGAGGCCCCTGTAGGTGTCCTTGGAGAAGTTCTGTAGGCCCACAGAGCTATGTTAAGGGAGTCGGCCCACTTCTTGTGGTCATCTGCGACCATCTTGCTCAGAATTCTCAATAGCGTTTTGTTAGTCGCTTCGGCTTGTCCGTTTCCCTTTGGATAATAGGGGGTGGAGCATATCTGCCTGATATTGTACTCCGCGAGTTTCGTAGCTACCTGGCGATTAACAAAAGGAGTACCGTTATCTGAAAGAATGGTATTTGGGATTCCGAACCTGCATACGATGTTTTCCTGGATGAAGTTAACCACAGCCAGCGCGTTTGCCGTCTTTAGTGGTATTGCTTCCACCCATTTGGTGAACAGCTCGGTTGCGGTGAGAATGAAATGGTTCCAATGTGACGTTGGTCGGATGGGGCCGATGAAGTCCAAAGCCCATGTGTGGAATGGCCATGGCGTCCCTAATGCATGTAGATCCACGGCGGGAGCGTGCACTAGGTTCCCTTTGAATTGGCATTCTTGGCAGCGTCGCACCTTGGTGCGGCAATCGACTTCCATCGTGGGCCAGAAGTATCCGATTGAGAGGAGTTGTCTGCATAATTTCGCACCTCCCTGGTGTTCCACCTGATGAGAAAGGTCCATGACTTCTTGTGCTTCCCTGCCGTCTAGGCATCGCAGCAAGTTGCCCTCGTGACCTCTTCGCCAAAGCAGGTTTTCCTGAACCACATATCGAGACGCTTTCCTCTTCAATTTGTCGGCTTCTTTTCTCGATTCGGGTACGGTGCCCTGGGTAAGGAATTCAAACAATGGCTTCCTCCAATCTTTGTCGTCATCGGTTAGAGCGACGAGTAGAGAATCTTTGATTAGTGCGCAACTTTCGCACTTCCCTTGTATCAGGGCTGCAGCTGTTGACATGCCTGGCCAATGAATGCCATATCTCTGAGCTTTCCTGTAGATTGACACCTCGCTTTCTCCGCAAGCGTGTTGGTGAATCTTTTCTAACAGCTGTTGTCCCTCTTGCTCGGAGACACATCGCATGAGTATTCCTCCAGGACCCTTGTAGTAAAGGGTGTTGTCGTGGATGCAGTATCCTTTCGTGAGTACCCAGCTTTCGCTGCTGGTGCCTTTCGCAATAGCTTGCAGGATTGCTTTTCGCCAGTCTGCGTCATCCATGTGTTCATCGTCGCACGCATCTTCTGTTAATGCCGACGATGTTCGCACTTCGATGGAAATCCTTGCGGGGCATTTGTCTATGCTGACCTTAGATCCCAGAGTTGCTAAGGCGTCTGCATGCCTGTTGTCCGCTCGGGGCTTGTGCTCGTATTCACGTCGGGTTCACCAAAATGTGCACAAGAGATTCCGGCAGGGAGACCTCCGTGTACACCGTACGTAGTGGATCAGGGATCGCACAGGAAGAATAGGGGTGTGTGTAGGGAGAGAGTAAGTCAGTAGCAATGTCTGAGAGAGAGACAGAGGTTTGGCAGAGCTTCCGCGTATGGCCGTGTGTTCCCTTTGTATGGAAAGGTAAACGATATATATATACTGGAGAACATGACCGTTGTAGTGTGGTTAATGCGCCCATTAATGACGGCTTAATTAGCTTAACCATAACGGCACGTTCGTCCGAGTATATAGGAACCGTTAGAGCACGTGGTGCGCGAGTACCGGAACCGTTACGAGGTTGACCGGGTTTGACCGGATTGACCGGGTTTATGGAGCTCGTGCCATAAATCTCTCAAAACAGTTACTAAAGGTCGCGCGCGGGCTTGGCTCGCACGCGACAGGGCTTACTCTAGCCTCCAAACCACAAAGTCCCTACAAGTCCCGTGCAGTGGTATGCGAGGGCTCTGTCTCGCAGCCCCCACATGGATCAGCTCGGCTGGTGATCCTGTGTGTGTGGAGCACAATGTGGTGTGCTGGATGGTTGCCACGTGGCCTAGATCTGTCATGTCAGAAAGCAGTATCTACAATAAGCAATTCATATTACTACCCAAACACTTGCATATGTTAAATAATAATTCTAACGATTCCACTATCAATAGCTTCAGCTGAGAGAAGTTTTTCAAAATTGAAGTTGATCAAATCATATTTAAGATCGACTATGTCACAAAAAAAAGGCTACTAGGTTGGCAACTCTCTCTATAGAGAAAGAATCGGTGAAGGAACTTGAATACGATGACATAATTCAAAATTTTGCATCTGTTAAATCGAGAAGGAAATTTTTTACTTAATATCTCTTCAAGTGTAATTTTGATGCAGGGCTGAATGTTAAACAAGAAAAGGAAATTCGGTTAAAGAAATCTTAAGGATTTTTGAGAATCACGAAGTATATTCGCAGGATTATCAACACATCAAGATCTCCCTTCTTGTTCGCCTCTAATTTCTGGAATTTTGATAGACGCAGACGGTGTGGTACGGGTTGGACTTAAATTGGGTGAAATTGTAATGATCTACATCAGTCAAAACAACATTTAAGTGGGAATAATTAACTAGCATGTTGAATGCATCACTAGGATAATTTTTCTTGAAGCTATTGCCATCATACAAGCATTGATTTGGGAGATTTTAGATCAGACTTGCATTATTTTACACCCAAGATTCATGTTGAAATGTCTCTCCTCCAAGAGCTGCAATTGTTCTCCTCATGAAATGTCTATTGTAGAAGATTGTTAGCTCTTTATTTATGCTATTTCTAGTTGTAATTTTATTTTTGATCCTAAATCTCACAATCTGATTGTTCACTGCGGTGCAAGCACTTCATCCGAGCTCTATTGATTGCTGATTTTCTTGGCATTGTAGGTGTTGCAAGAATGTAGTCGTAGGAAAAAATAAAATGCCCAGATTGTGTTATTAAATGATATCTTAGATGATATTCCTTGGAATTTTTCTAGTTTATGATGCTTATCAAAGTTCCAAGTTATTTTCTTTTGTATATATGTATAAAGGGCCTCAGATTCGAAATTCGCTTAGGGCAACTGATAAGTTAGAGCCGGCCCTGATAACACGTCAAAATCAACAATTAAGTCATGAACATGAATCACAAGAACGTAGAATCCATGAGTCAATAGCAAACCCCTAACACCCAAACACGGGGTCAGATCTAATGAGTTTAGTTACTCATAATTGTGAATACAACGAAGAATTTCGAAGTATTCATTAAAAACAATAGAGATAGAGAGAGCTTAGAGAGATCAAACGATGAATCCAAGCTCTCCAATGGCTTGGGAGGTGTCTTCTCACTTTCTCTAGCAGCGTACTCTGCCTTTTAGGTCCAAGAACACGTTTCTTAAGGCCTGGTCACCATTTCTAATGTATTTTGGCCCAATTTGCAATCCAGCCCCTCCAGTTTGAAATTCTCAGACAGAATTATTAAGCTGATCTTGTGTGGGCCTTTTCTCCATCATCTGGACTTCGGTTTTGGCCCATCTTGTATTGTTGTAAATATCTGAATGTCTAATTTCCAATGACGTAGTCCTTGCTCCAAATTTTTATAAGTACATCAAGATACAGCTATAAGAGTGCACACTGGTCCAGTGAACTTTTCCAACTTTTCTTCGTTTTTGCGTCGTCTTTGCCGGACCATAACTTTCTTGTCCGGCCTTTGATTGAGCTCCGTGAGCTACCGTTGGAAAGATCTTTGAGTCTACTTTCATTTGGAATTGTTCTCACTATAGCAGGTATTATATAACTTACGATATCATGAAAATAGTGAATGTTGGTCAATCTTGCTCCTCCAACTTTGCTTCTGTTGCTTCCTCTTGACTTCCGAAGCTTGTTTCATGCCTCCTAGCAATGTTTTGGTATCCGGTCCTATCAAGACAACATGAAAAACCATACCAAGCGACTATATTTGAAAAATATCACCTAAAACACGCATAGAAACGCCCGGATTGCACGTTTAAGCTCTAAAACATCCAAAATATCTTTTTCTTCTCTTTTTTGCTCGAATCTCATCACTTTGTAACGAAGCGCACATAAATAACAATGTAAAATGTACATAAGATAACTCTTATTAAGGAGTTATCATTACCGGAGAGATAAACGACACTCACGTCGTCACAGTACACAACGGAGGCAGGAGGTAGAGGGACTCCGAGCTCAATCAGAAGATTACGAAGCCAACACAACAGAGAGAAGACATTAGAAAATCCATGATATTTAGCTTCAACACTAGAGTGGGATACAGTGCCTGAAGTTTAGAGGACGAACTGAGAAGGTTGTCATTGTAGAAAACGCAATAACCAGAGGTGGATCGACGAGTGTTAGGGCAGGCAGCCCAATTAGCATCAGTATACGCGGTAATACCGGTGGGAGCCGATGTAGAGAACCGTAATTCGTGATCAAGAGTATCGCGGACATAACGAAGAATGCACTTCAGTGCATGAAGATGTGGTTCACAAGGGTCATGCATGAAGAGGCATATCTGCTGCACAACATAAGATAGCTCGGGGCGAGTGAAGGTGAGATACTGCAGTGCACCTACCAAACTTATGTACAGAGTAGGGTCAGAAACTGGCAGGCCAGACCCCCCCTGTGAGCTTGGCACCAGTCTCAACAGGGGTGGTGACGGGTTTGCCGGCTGTCATGGAAGCACGAGCAAGAATGTTCATAGCATACTGTCGTTGAGACAAGAACAACCAGAAGAGTACCGAGAGATGGAAATGCCCAGAAAGTGATTCAGATGTCCAAGATCTGACATGGCAAACTCACAAGACAACTGCGCAACTAGATGCTGAAGGATGTCAGGGAGGAGCCAGTAATGATAATATTGTCCACATAGAGAAGGAAATATACAATGTCTGATCCTCGACGGTAAACAAAGAGTGACTCATTTGTTATGCACCCTGAAAATCCCATTGAACCAATAAGAAACGTAGCAAAACGCTGAAACCAAGCTATGGGTGCCTGTTTGAGGCCGTACAACAATTTCTGAAGACGATAAACATAATAAGGATGGCGAGAATCACGCTAACCAGGTGACTAATGCATGAAGACAGTCTCCTCAAGATCCCCATGCAAGAACGCGTTCTTGACATCAAGCTGGCGGATTGGCCAAGAGCGCGCCAGAGATATGGTCAATACAGTGCGAATGGTAGATGGCTTGACAACCGATCTAAAAGTATCCTCAGAGTCCACCCCTACCATCTGAGAATGACCATTAGCAACCAGGCGGGCCTTGTATCTCTGCAAAGAACCATCAGCTTGAAACTTGTGCCAAAACAGCCGAATAGCCCGAAGAATATTACCCTTAGTGGGCTGCCGGACCAGATCCTAAGTGTGATTTCGGACCATAGCCCCAAATTCATCATCCATGGCAGCCTTCTAGTGTGGGTCCGTAAGTGAAGAAAAATGAGATTTATGTAAGGGAGAAATGGAGTTAGGGTGTTAGACATTAGGTGTGAAGCGATTTACTGGTTTGGTAATACCGGGTCGGGAGTAGGAGCCGCGTGCGTAACTAGAGCCGAGGGAGAAGGGGGATTTGATGGCGTAGTGGTGGGGTCACTAAATGAAGGTGGTGCGGCTATAAAGGGACGTCGTGAAAAATGCAATGGGAAGGGAGGAACAAGGCCACGACAAGAGGCGGGAGGAGGTGCGGGTTGAGAAGGAATATGACTCCGATGAACCAATCCATAGGAGGAAGAGAGTTAACAGGGTCAGGAGGCCGAGAAACGAGAGGGAAAAAAGGGGCCAGAGTCAAGAAAAGGAAATACAGACTCGTCGAGCGTGACATGACGAGAGGTGTAGACACGACCATTGGTAATACCGAGGCACCGATAGCCACGATAGTTAAGAGGATACCCAAGAAATACTCACGAGGTGGATCGGGGATCGAGCTTGTGAGGTGCCGTGGAGGAGATATTGGGATAACATAGACAACCAAAAGTCTGAAGATGATCATATATGGGCACGCACTAATAGAGGAAAACATGGGGAAAATTGTTGTTAAGAGATTTGGTAGGAAGGATGTTGTGGAGGTAGGCAACCACATGAAGAGACTCAACCCAAAAGGATAGAGGGAGTGAGGCATGAGACAAGAGAGTCCGAGAAATATCATTGAGACGACGAATCATGCGTTCTACTTTTCCATTTTGCGGGAAAGACTGAGGGCACGTAAAACGAAAAACTAGGCCATGGTTTGAGGCATAGTCATGAAAAGTAATGTTATCAAATTCGCCCCCAAGGTCGCAATGAAAACTACGCACTGATCGATCAAACTAAGTGCGAACAAAGACACTTAACTGTTTGAACTGAACAAACACCTCGGACTTGTGTTTGAGAGGGAACACTCAGTGAAAATGAGAGAAGTCATCAAGTAAAATAAGATAATACTTTTAATTAGACTTGCTCAAAAAAGGTGAATTCCATAAATCGCTATGAATTATATCAAAGGGAGCAGAAGTGAAAGATTGTGGAGGTGCATAGGGAAGTCTAAAGTGTTTGTCGAGTTGGCATGCATGGCATAATCCGGTCTGCTCAGCTTTAGTACAAGAAATGGAATGACTAGAGCTAAGATGATCTAAGACATGACGACCAGGATGACAAAGATGCTTGTGCCACACCGGAGCAGGAAGAACAACAAGATACTGGGCTGTATATGTAGATGAAGGCGAGACGAGTAGGTAGATATCCTTTGAAATATTGCTCCTCAGCAAAAGGTTCCCCGAAAGAAGGTCCTTGACAGAAAAACCGGCATGGTCAATCTCGATAGAGACATTATTGTCAATGGTGAACTGACGAACAGAAACAGGATTTTTAATTATATTTGGAGAAAGAATGAAATTTTTGAGGTGTAGGGGACTGGCTAGGGTTGAAATAGTGTAAGGACCGGAACCACACACTGGAATTTTCATCCCATTACCAACCATCGTATAAGAAATTGGAGAACTTGATGAGAGAGAGTACCTGTCTGAGATGTGATATGAGAGGAGGCCCCAGAGTCCATGTACCAAGTATTATCCGGAGCATTAAATGCATGCCAGCAAGTTCCGGACTTAGAGTAGTAACAGAGGGAGACGAACCCGCGGTGGCAGCAAGAACATGTGAATGCTGAGCAGGTCTTGGACCAAGAATACCTGACATAATTGAAGGATGAGAGAGTTTGAGTGTGTCCAACCAGGTGCCAGGGGATAGGGTCGTGACTGAGCAGTCAGGGGTGATTGGGCAGGACACCACACCCAGTTTCCGTGAGGGGTGGCAGGGTGTTGTAGTAAGTGCTGCTGAGTGTGATCCCGACCTTTTCAGCCAGACTGAAGAAGATTACTATTGTCTGGGCGTTCTAGGTGAGGAGTAGCTGTTTGCTTGGTGGTTGACATGGTGGATGATCACGAAGACAAGCACAACAAAAAATTTCAGTGAAGATTTACAGGAGTAAATCGACTCACATTAATTATGCTCCGATGATTAGTGTCCCAGTAGCTAGTGAAATTGCCACCATTAAGGAACAAGTGATCATGAACAAAACTTCAATCCTTTGAGCAGCTGATTAGAAAGGACCCACAAACACCAATAGATAGGTCTGAATTCAATAGCAAGCAAACACAAATAAAGAACTCAACGTGGAAACTGACCCACAAGCAGTAGGTTTTGTCCCAATAATTGTTACCAAACAAAACAAGGTTTAGTCACCGCCAATAATTGGAGCCCACAAATTAAATTGAACATGAGAGAAGGGCACAAAACCACGTGAAACAGTCAACAGTGGTTCGGAAATAGTGGCGGATCAGTCAAGCTGCTGACGTTTCTTGGTGTTTCTTGGTGTTGATCGACCGAGAAGAGAACGGAAAACAAGGCAGAACTCAGGAATGACTGGATCATGGTTTGCGAGCTGTGATGTCGAGCACAAAACCAATCACGATGGCGTCTGCTTGGAGAGGATGACGATCGTGAGAGAGAGGGAGGGCTGGTTGGAGGCAACGACAGTAGCACAGAGGGACGATCGTGTGAGATGAAGGAGATGGAAGAAGAGGGCTAGGGTTTTTGCTCTGATACCATGTAAGATTGTGAAAAGTCCTCAAACTAGACCAATCGTATTATTTCTGTATATAAAGAGTAATACCAGAAATATATTTACATAAAAGTCTCTATACATTTCTATATTGACATTTGTGCTATTAAAAATGTGGTGCCGTGATGGAACGAAAAGGAAACTTAAAAGGTCTTTTGGTCAATTCATTTTATTTTAAATTCGAAAAGAGGCAAGTTTTTCAATGCCAAACTGTGTAGATAACTTGGGCGCGACCAAGTAAAAAGGAATCTTACGGCGAGGTGTCTCATGATGAACTTATGATAATTGTGCACATGCTTTTAATGGGTCATGTCATTGTTCTGTGGTGATTTTCTATGTCAAAAGATTGGATTATGGGGCCCGGGGTTTAATTTATCTAAGATCAACTACTTTGCTCTTCATCAATTTTGTAATGCTATATTGTTATGTGGCCGACTTGCCTTGGAAATGGATACAAGTTGGACGAAAATAGCACAGACTGAAACTTACTCATCAACATGTTATAGCAACACATGAATACTTATTGAAGTGTTCGTATAGTACCACATGTTAGAATGTCCAAGTATCCAACCATGTTGGTGTACTTGCGGTTTTCTGGTCTACCAATCAAAATTGGAAATAAAAGGTAAATGACAGAAACCACCCTTGTGTTTTAGGTCATTTCCGGTCAACTACCATGTGATATGGATAATACCACAAAACACCATTCTGTTAGCCAAAGTTGATGACACTGTGCACCCTTCCGTTCTAATCCGTTAATGGAACAAGTGGGGACCATGTCTGACACACTCTTTAGAACATTTTTACCCTTGACCGTCTTTTTTTTCACACCCCAAGAACACCATCTTCATTGCGGAACACTACCACTACAACATTACAGAACACTGAATCTCCATCTAAATATCTTTTTTTTGATACTTCGGAAATTAAAATACAAAACGCTAACAGACTACATGGACATATCCACACCGAGAATGTCAGAAATCAGCAGGCGCTCGACTGCTTCAGGAGCCTCTTCAAACATAACAAGATTTTCATTTTGTTCCGCACCCATATTATCCAAAGTGTCAGCCACACCATTAGCACATCTGGGAATTTGTTTGATCTTGCCCCCATTCCTCTGCAGAAGAAATTTTCCATCTTGAATTTGTGTTTTCATTGAGGTCGGACCTTCTCTGTTTCCCAGAAAGGTGAGAACCACGTCACCATTGTCACACTCAATATCAAAATTTGTGAGATTCTTCTGGAATGCGATGGTGATGGCCCTATAAACGCTCCAAATCTCAGCTTCCGTACTTGTGCAAAACGGGATTTTTCCACAAAAACCCAGCTGCCATTTCCCCTTGCTGTTCCTGAAAGCTCTCCCAATGGCAGCCATTTTGAGATTTTGTCTCACGAAACCGTCCACAATAATTTTGATTGTCCCTGCAGCAGGCAAAATCCATTTAGAAATAGGATTATCCAAACCAAAACTAAGACTAGAAAGTGATGAAGAGACGGCTCCCTGGATATCAAGCCTGCTTCTGATGATTTTCCTATACAAATAAACTCCGGCTCCAACTTTATGTTGAAGACGAAATTGTTCCTTCTAAGCCAAATCATCCAAAGAGTGACAGTGAAAACTTTGGAGCTTTCAATCCCATTCACAAAATTTTTATTTTTGAGATTTGTTTTGATCCACAAGTGATGAACCACAGACCTGTTATGGCGCCACCACATTTTGCCCATAACAAGCTTCCAAATATTTTGCACCTTAATGCAATTGCGAAAGAGATGCTCTAAATTTTCAGGCCCATCTCCACATATCTCAAAAATGTCTGAATCCGTCATGCAACGAATTTTCCTGTGAGCATTAGTGAGGATTTTCCCGTGAAGAAGGATCCACACAAAGTTAAGCATTTTTTGTGGTAACTTCATCTTCCACAAACTAATCCACACACTAGAATGGGCTCCCATGGAGGAGTTTAAGGTTCTGTCAATGCATTGATACGCATTTGCGACAGTAAAGGGTCCCAAAATGGCACCATGCCAAAAAGGGGAGTCACCATTAATGGTGTACTTAGGGATAACAATATTGCATATCATGTTTTTAACATCATCCTCAAGATTCTCCTCAAGATTGCCAAGAGACCAACATCCATTAATACTCAAAAAGTTTTCCACAAGATCATCATTCACCAGATTGGGATAAAAATCCCCAAGCGGTTTATCGCCACTAAACCTCAAATCAAACCTTCCATGTCATGTGCATTCCCTCCATATTGGAAATGGGAGGCTGCACCATCAAAATACAGTAAATGTCATGTGAACTACTTGACATATTAACTCCTTTGTGTGGATCCCAATGCTTCTATCTTCCTTCACTCTCAGTTCTGAACTCACTTCACGAGACTAATTTTCTTTAGCTACATTGAAAAACAGCTTCACGAGACTATGCAATTTGAGTCTGTTCTCCTAGCCATAAGCTCTCGATAATTGATATATTTGTGATTTCTCTCCGGTTCTCTCTCATTTCGAAAACCAGTAGTGTCCCGATTAAATCACCTAAAGGGTTGTGACAGAGGGGGTGGCGTGGTGGCGACAGATAAATGTATTGAAAAACACAATTTTAAGGTTCACGTTATCTTTATTTGACCCCTGTCTATCGCATGGAAGTCACAAGCTCCATTAATCTGAACGAATTCATGTTTATTATTTCATGTGAATCAATTGAAATTTCTCAATCCAGTATACCAATAATAACAGTTGAAGTTTCTCAAATTGTTTTAGTAGAATAGCACATTTAGGGTCGGATAGTTCGACACCAGCAATGAACAACTTCGAACAATAGAACAAGAGAAATTCCTCACTTAGACAGAAGAACATTATGAAAGAAACCATAACAACAACAATAAGTCATTTAGTACTACATTTTAATATACTTGATTAACCTAAACAAAAAGGGGTCTAAGTGAAATTTACCCATGTAAGCTAGTAGGACTTGTAAATACATTTAAGGAAACTTTTGACCAAAAAGACATTTAAGGAAACTTTCCATCTCAAATTTAAGGGGTTATAATAAGGAATTACCATTCAGGTAAACAAATGGTCTATATAAAGCGATCGTCCTCACCACCACCGCCGTGTGAGCTAGCTTTCCTTCTCTCTCACGCTCTCCTCCGAGCAGAAAACTGTTATTTCGCCGCTATCTTCAGATTCGTGATCGGCAAACCACCCGTAAGATCTCCTTCTCTCCCTCTCTCTCTGGTCGATTAATCCTTCTGCATCTTTCAAACCCTAGGAAATTTATCGAGTATATCTCTTTTATTTGCTCAAGGATGGTTAGATTTGATCGGTGCACAGCTATTTTCATTAGGTTTTTAATGTATTCGTGCTTCCCATTGAGTAGATTTTCGAAGATCTAGGGTTTATACTACAAAAATTTATAGGTGTTGTTGAGTGCCGGAGAATGTGTCCAATCATCTTTCTCGTTAGTGACCGGTTTAAATTGTTGCAGTTAGGGTTCCATTGTTAACTATTGAATAAACTACCAAAGTCTGAACTCAAAACTATTTATCAGGTCACCACTGAGTTGTTATTCCGTTAGCTGATGGAGCTTAGAAAGATACTATGCTATTTGAGCCTTTTATTTTGCTACCAGCAAGATCTAGAATAGCGAAGTCCGATAGCAAGCTGAGTGGGAAAGGGAGAATTCCAACATCAAATTATTATTGTAGCCAAGAGGTTTGAGATTGATGAAGGAAGTTGATCCCAAAAGTTGAATTGAGCTAATACTTTGGGAACATGTCCCAAAGTATCTTGCTTGAGGTTCCCTGTCGAATGTTGCACATGTCCAGAGAAAGCATCATGCCCTGATAGCAATATCTGGGGGGGGGGGGGGGGGGGGGGGGGGGGCATTAATTGAGTGTGAGGCATCTAGTATCCAGCTTCATATTTGTTGACGTTACGGTTCTGGAGTCTGGACATGGCTTTATTTTTCATTGTATGTTGTTGCGTGCATTATCGATTCTATTGTGTCATGCATGTTCCTGTTCTTGTTTACGAAAAATAAAATAGGCGTACTGACAAATCTTATTCTCACCTTGTGTGCACAGATTTTTTCTTAGCCAATAAAAGTTTTGAGCTGAAGTTGTAGCATGGCGAATCAAATCCCGCTGCACATGTTTGGAGCTACCTATCCAAACCAAAATCAGATTCCGCTTCGTTTCTTGCCAAATCAGACGGAAGTGCCTTACACTTGGTGTCGAAGCCACGACCCATGTGACATAAAAAATATTCAACAGTTGCAAGCTGGCCATATTGTGGAAGGATATTTACGTTGCGACAATCCTGAATGCAAAGCTCACTACACGCTTCGTTTCAACATTTTGGAAAGTAGCAATTTTATCGAACAACAACTCAACATGAATGGACACGGAATGCATGGACAGCTCCTTTGGAACACCAGGGCGCGCTACACATGTCAGGCATGCGGTGGCAATCTTATGTGCCCGGCTTCTTATATGAATCTTCTGTTCATATATTGTTCTGGGATGATCGCAACACTAACCAAGACACACATCCTTCATATCGAGAGAGCATTGAGGGAGTTACCTAGTGCACCAAATCTTAACATCAAAGCCAACTATCGACTCGGACATCTGTATTACCTACTCCACATGAAGGTCTTGGCTATGCTGAGACAGCCTCATTAGTAGTGATTCACGAATCTATGATTTGTTTCGTTGTTATTTGGATACTTTTAATATATGATTTTCTTGGTTGTCATGGGGATAATTTTTAGTATAGTAACACTCTTTCGTTTCAAACTTGGTAATAATGTTGATGTTAGTGTGCCGCTTTTGAATGTAATGGTAACCACACATTATCACGAATGTGTCACGCGTAACGATTATTTTGATCGAGTGAACCGTGGATCAGAAAGTTTTGTTTGTGTTAAATCTTGAGTTTTCATCTTAGTTTTCCTTTTTGATATTTTGAGTATCCAAACAGGAAAAAAAGAAAGTTCTGGCTTTTTCTTTTATTTTCAACAACCACCAAACAAATGGCAGAAAATAGTTTTCTTTTCTGTTTCTTTTCTTTTCTTTTCCTTTACTTGTTTTTTCTTTTCCTTTTTTATTTTTAAAGAACCAAACATGAAATGTTTTATTCAGCTTGGTTGTCCAGGCGTGGACTCCTTCCAAAGGCACAGCGAAATTCCTCCTCGAATGCCTGCCAGAGACTTCCATCTACACACTCACCGTACTACAACCGCTCTTCAATCACATTTGCAGTTGCTTATGCTCTGGTAGAACTAAAGTTTTGTCTATCTGCTCTTATTTGTGAATTAGTGAAAGGGACATTCTTGGTTTCATATTACAACCCTTGTTTTGTTGGTGCAACAATATAATTGTTGGACTTGTTCAACTCATTTAGTCAGTTGAATAAAATAAGTGAAAGGGACATTCTTGGTTTCATATTACAAACCTTTTTTTGTTGGTGCAACAATACAATTGTTGGACTTGTCCAACTCACCGGGAAGTAATGGAGAGATCGGCGACGAGTCTACCGGAGCCGGAACAGAGCGGGATGGAGAAGGAGCGTGAGATCCACAGAGAAGATGAGAACGTGGTGGAGAACGCGAAAAATGTGTGCTCATCAAATGACGTGGAAAAGGACAAAGAGGTACAAGGAATAACGGATTTCGATCATGTTGAGGCCACGTGGAAATTTCGGGATGAAGATTGTGGCTGCCAGGAAACATATAGGAATATTAGGGATTTAGGGTTATAGAGGGTAATAGTAGTGGGCCGGAGGAGTTAGTAAGCCCAAACTCAAAGCAAGACTATTACATGGAAGAGCGGGAAATCCCAACCACGGAAGGCCAAGGAGAACAAGTAGAAGGTAAGCAAACCAAAATTTTTAAAGCTCAAGAGGGATTGAGTCTGAATAATCAGATTGTGGAATACCCGAACATTTGGGCGGTTAGAGACCCGAAAATCAGGAAGGTGAAGATCAAAAGAAAAAAAATAGAGGATGCGAAAGATATTGACCTAATACCGGGTAACCCGTATTTTGACATCTCTCTCTCTCTCTGACGTCTTTACCCGCTTTGTTCATCAGAAGCGCAGAGTCTCGATGGACAGAGCTGATGAGGAGATCAAGAGTCATCGAATTGTCAAGAACTATGAGGAACATTTGGAGAAGGAAGCAGAAAGAAACAAGCCAGTTTTTCTTAAGGATGCTATCTACGCTAGACAAGTTACCAGAATTAGGGTGGCAGAAGGATTGAAGGCATCGAATTACAGCTTCCATTTGTTCAAAGGGGTTGAAAATGGAATTGCGGAAGTGGGGTTAATTGAAAAAAAAGGGGACAAAGTAGAAAGTGATGCTAAATGAAATCTCTTATGACAGAAAGAGGTCTTATAAAGATCTTTGGGAAAAGGTGGAAACAAGGGACAGAGAGAAAATACAGGGGCTTCAACTTGCAAAGCAAAGTCAAGTAAGTGAAAATGAGTTGTTAATTGACATTCCTAAATTTAAAGGAAATAATATTAGTGGGGATCAGCAGTTAGCTTTTGAAATGGCTGTGGCGACTGGCCAAAAGCAGCCACACGAAGGATGTTAGTCTTGAGCTGGAATTTCCAGGGTTTAGGGGGAACCCTGACATTTCAGAGATTACGAGGGTTGTTGACAACCCATCTCCCTAGCGTGGTGTTTATTTCTGAAACAAAAAATAAGGATTCTGTGGTCAATAGTATTCAGAGAAGTATGGGTTTTCCAAATGGTTATAGTGAAGCTGCAAATGGAAAGAGTGGTGGAATGGCTGTGTGGTGGGTATTATTTCCAATAATGTTATTATTTCCAACCAAGAATGTTATTATTTCCAAAATAGAAGTGATTCGCAATTTGTGGGAAATTTGGGTATTTATATATGCTCCTTCTAAATACAAAGAAAGAGGTATATTCTGGAAAGAGTTAGACAGGATGACTGAAGATTTTGATTCTCCATGGATCTTAGTGGGAGATTGTAGTGAGTACTATCATAAAGAAGATAAGCAAGGAGGAGGGGAGTCACATAATTGGAGGATTAGAAGATTTGGTAACTTCATCTCTAGCTGCAATCTGATGGAACTAAATAGCCAAGGTATGAGCTACGCTTGGACAAATAGGAGGGAAGGAAATGAAGTTAGAGAGATAATAGATAGAGCATTCTATTCTACTGAATGGGGATGTAAAAATCAAAGATATATCCTTTTTAGGGAAGGGATTGTGGCCTCTGATCACTCTCCTATGAGGATTAATACTTGTCTTATGGGAAGGAAAAAGATCTCAAAGTTTAAGTTTGATGAGAATTGGGTGAGTGAAGAAAGCTGCAAGGAATTTATAAGTAAGAGTTGGAGACATCAAACAGTTGGTTCAAATATGGTAAAATTGATAAAGAAGTTATGTTTTTGTAAGAAGGAACTCAAGATTTGGAATCAAGAAACTTTTAGGAACCAAAAAAAGAGGATAAAATACCTTGAAGCCCAGCTTATAGAGATTCATAATGATTCTGTAAAGCACAAGAAGAGATCAAGAAGGAGTTAGAGCAAGCTTGGAATAAAGAGGAGATTTATTGGAAACAAAAGTCAAGAATCAGTTACTTGAAGGCAGGAGACAGGAACACACAAGGTATTTCTATCTTTCTACTATCCAAAGGAGGCATAGAAATAATATAAATAAACTGTTAAATAGTGAAGGAGTGTGGGTGGAAAAGATGGAGGACGTAGAGAAATTGTTTCTAAAGTTTTGCAAAGACCTCTTTACCTCTAAAGGACAGAGAGATTTGGAAAGTTGCTGCAACATTGTTGCTAAAAAAATTGACAGAGAAGATAATGTTCGACTTCAGAATTGTCCTACTGAAGAAGAAATTTAAAAAGTGGTTTTTGGCTTTGATCCTAAGAAGGATCCATGGTATGATGGGTATACTGGTATTTTCTAATAAAATTATTGGGACACTATTAGAGAAGATGTGGTAAAGGGAGTGCAGGAGTTCTGGATTACAAGAACTATGGCTGCAAGTGTCAACAAGACTGTGTTATAAATGATTACAAAAGTTCTTCATCCAGATCAAGTTTCACAATATAGTACTATAGCTCTGTGTACTTTCTTATACAAGGTTATAGCTAAAATTTTAACTAATAGATTGAAAGAAGTGTTACCATCTCTTATATCTGATGAGCAGTTTGCTTTTATCCCTGGTAGAGTGATCCTGGACAATATTATCATAGCCCAAGAGTAATTTTCATTATATTTCCTACAAGAAGTTGGTGAAGAATGGATGTGTGGCTCTGGAGTTGGATCTTAATAAAGCCTATGACAGGCTGAAATGGGACTTTTTAGAAAGGGTGTTGATCAAGATTGGTTTTGATTTAAAATGGGTGGAGATGATTATGAAATGTATAGCTACTGTTTCTATGTCTATAAAGATCAATGTGAATGAAAGTGTGAGCTTTAAGCCAGAAAGGGGGTTAAGACAAGGAGACCTCCTGTCCCCCTACCTTTTTGTCATAGTAATGGATGTGTTGTCAGTTATGCTAAAAAAAGCTCAGAAAGAGAAGCTGCTGAAAGGTGTCTCAATCTCAAAGAAAAAGGTGTGGCTTAATCACCTTTTCTTTGCAGATGATTCCTTAGTGTTTCTACAAGCAAAGGCGAAGGAGATTGAGAGCATCCTACAAATTATGAAAGATTTTAGTGAAGCCTCAGGTTCGGAATTAAATCTGAACAAGTCTAGCATTCTTTTCTCTCCAAATACCGAAGAAAATGTGAAGAAAGAGATAGAAGATATTTGCAAATTGCCAAATTTAGACAAAAGCATGAAGTATTTAGGTCTTCCTGCCTTTTGGGGAAAACAAGAAGTGAGGCCTTACAGTTCATCTTGGATAGAATTTTTGAGGTTCTAAGTGGATGGATGAAGAAGCGTTTGTCCTCAGCAGGTAGAGAAGTTGTCCTAAAAGCTATTGCTTATGTTATTCCTAGTTACACCACGTCTTGTGTCCTTTTCCCTAATAATGTGTGCAAAGGTGCAACTACAAAGAAGAAAAAATTCCATTGGGTAAACTGGGGAGAAGTTATCAAAGAAGAAACATGAAGGTGGCATGGGGTTCAGAAACATTCATTGTATCAATGTGTCTCTTCTTGCAAGACAGTGTTGGAGGATAAATGAGAATCCAGACTCCTTGGTAGCAAAAATTCTAAAATCCATACACTTCCCAAAAGATGAGTTCTTAGCAGCTACAAAAGGCCACAACTCCTCTTGGGTTTGGAGCAGCTTAATGGCATGAAAATAATTCTTGAAAAATCATACTGTGTGGGGTGTTGGAAGTGGTAAGAAGATAAGTGTGAAGTCAAATAGAAGGGCGATGAGTAACAATTTTGCAAAAGTGGGCCAGAAAGACAAAGTGAGTAATGAAATGATGGTTTCTCGGCTCATAAACGTTCATACAAGGAGATGTAAAGTTTATTTAGTTAAAAACTTGTTTAATGGAGAGGAGGCTGAAGCTATTTTAGCTATCCCTTTGGCATGGATCAGAGAAGAAGTTCAGTTTTTATGGCCTTATGAGAAGAATGGAACTTTTTCACTGAAATCAGGTACAAAGATGGCTTTGAAGGATTCTGAATTTAGCAAGAGTATCAATCAAGATCACTCCCTGAAAGGCACCTCTTAATTATTCTTCTCAAAGGAATACTGGACTTTTCTTTGGAATTCCGCACTTCCTCCTAAGATACTAAATTTTTGGTGGAAGTTGAGTCAGGGTGCAATTCCAACCCAGAAAGATTTGGTTGCTAGGAAATGCAATGTGTCCACAATTTGTCTGGTTTGTTTTGCTTCGAAGAAAAATATTGAAGATTGTCATTTTCAATGCAAATGGTGTTGGAATAGGTGCCAAGAGGCAATCTATATTTAATATGAACGATGTTTTGTCTAGAACATTCTTTATTATTTATTGTGATATTTAATATAATGAAGTCCTCAGATACAATGTGTTGTTTATCTTAAATATCCCTAGTCCATTATATTGATTAATGTGACGATCAAATATAGACTAGTATGTGTTTAGATTGATATGGAGATATCAAGTCTAACACATGGGTATGCATTAGGAGTAATGACATACTGAATTGACCCACAACGAGAAGGATACATTAGATTATGTCAAAGTCACAATCTCTTCTCTTAGTGCTAATGGTATTGTAATCCTTAGACTTGAAGTAACTAGATACTCTAGTTTTGGAAGATCATGCTTTGATGTTATCAAACGTTACGTCTTAACCGGGTAACTATAAAGATAGTTATCGGGCATGATAGGAAGCAAGCTTAGAGATCGTAGTGACATAGAGAGGATTTGTCCCTCTCACATAATGGGAGCAAATATCCATGGGCAACTCGAGGGATGGTGCTTATAGGAATGTCTGGCCAGACTCAGATAAATCAATAGGGAGATATTGATGTTATCTGCTCACATAAGCATTTTCCGAGGATCGATAAACCATGGATTGGATATACGAGTGTGACTGATATGTCTCGTGTCCAATCCGGATATGGAGACAAATGGATAACACAATACATGAACATTGGGCACAAGGTTTGTCGAGATCACTGACTTATTTCTATTAGTTGGGTGGCATGGATGTGTTGCTAGACACCGCTCCATGTTAGTAAGTAGTTACTACCAACTAATTAGAAAACTAGGGGGTCACACACCGGATGGATTAAATTGGATATAGGTATTAATTAGTTTGAGTAATTAATAAAAGGATCATAACGCAACCACAAGCAAATTTAGTAGGACTAATTTGCAAGTGGACTAATGCATGTAAGGACATGATTAGTATTGGGGCCTTTATGTAGTTAATAAAGAGTTATTACTATATAAAGGAACTCTAGCTTGTTAAATCTCTACACAATTCATTATTGATAGAACAAAACAAAGCAAGAGAGAGAGAGAGAGAGACAATGAAGGAGCCGAAGCTCCAACCCGTCCCCTGCCGGACGTTGTCGACCCTTCCTCTTGGGCGCGGATTTGCCTCATTTTCCGTGATATCTTCCTCCTTCTTCCGTTGCTAGCACTAAACGGCGAGAAGTAATCCAATCAAGAATCCAATGTGTGAGTATTCATAGAGACGAAGACACTATTCTTCGTGTGATCTCCCAAACTAAGCTACACATCTTTTATGCCCTTATCATGTTATGATGGCTTGCATGTGATCCTTGGTGGGATTTGAGCAGGATTAATTTTGTTATTCCGCTGCGTAACCTGCATCAAAACCCAACAGTGGTATCACAGCCACAGGTTGTGCGCATAACATGATTTTATGTGTTACGATTTCAGTTCATACACCGTATTGTTTATATTACGCAAAAACTGAAATTAATCGGCATATTAGATGCAAATTGAATTTGATTCAAAACAAAGAATACCTAATTTAACATTGGATGTGAAGATTTGTGAGTTTGATCACATAGGATGTGAGTAATTTTGAATCTAGGATCTAGGGTTTGGGCACAAGCTTGGAAAAGAGGTTTTTCAAACTTGGAAACAACTAAGATTGGGCAACAAGGTAAGGAATTGTTTTGGAAACAATTCCATAAGGAGGAACGGCCCTTATGGGACCCCCACCCCCTTGCCTTGCCGCCCAAGCTAGGGCTCGGCCAAGGGGTTGGGCCGGCCTAGAGTGCGGCCTAGCCGCTCGTGAGGCTCGGCCAACCGCCCTAAGGCCTTGCCTTGGTCCTTGGATTGTTCGGCCATGGTGGATGGTGGAATCCTTGGGTTATTTTGACCCTAGTTGCCTAATTTCAAACTAAAATTAAACAAGTGCGTTAAAAATTGGTTTTAATTGTATTATGTGCTTTGTTGTATGGTGGATGGATATGACCTAGGTTGTGGATGTTTATTTTTTTGATTTGGTTTATGGCCTGCGAACTGATAAAATTAATGTAATACTTAGTTAATTTTACGGTATGCGAGATGATCATCTTCTCAACATGTGAGATTTTATTTATTTATTTATCCTATATGTTAGGCTAGAATTAGAATATTTATATGATAGCTAAGAGCATGGAGAAGAATACCGGAAGACCAAGAAGCCACAAAGACGATGAGAACCCCATCCTAGGCGCGCGGCTATGGTGGAGCACATGAAGATGAGTTTGTCACTTTAGGGCATATAGATATTATCATTGGCTTGGTAATATCTTAATCTAGGAGCCATATCCATGCCACGTTAATTTTTCTTTTGTGGATGTTTATTATTAATGTCCTGTTATTTATTTTTGTGTGTATGGGTGATACAAGCAAAAATTTAACAAGATAATAATAAACAAGTTTGATCTTTTATTGTGGATTGCCCAATCCAAGTAAGTAGATCATGTTGATTGGATCAACCAAATAATTAGATAATGACAATTAAATCCCTCAATAGAAATATTGCGTTTTGCCTTCTCTTGCCTAAACACCCTTCATGATCAAGGTCTATTAAATTCGGGCTTGCCAAAGCAAGGCGTTTTAATTCATCTTGGTGTGTTACGGGCGACACAAGAAAGTAATGTGTGATTGTTGAAGCAAGAGGTTGGACGCAACTGGGCAAACTCAATTGGATTGATGAGCCTAGAGACATGATAATTAGGTGTTTTATAAAGGATAAAGAATAAGAAATTATTCACCTAATTGGACCAAGAGTTGCATTTGATGCAATTGGAAGGGTTCCTACCTAAATAACCAATTCTTGGGTGACTTGCCAAAGCAAGCTCAAGAAGAAGTGATATATGGATCTTGGACTCACTAGAACATATATATGATATTTTCAACATTAATTGTGAGGGCTATTAATCCGAGAAAAATAGTGGGACCTATATATAATGATCTAGCCATTGTTGAATATAGTTAAACAGTTCAAAATACTAAAATTGCACATTTCTCGTTTTTTGTAGAATTCCAATGGAAAATAATCACGCATCGACTTCATCCCTGCGATATGTCCTTGAGAATGACAAGTTGTCTGGAACCAATTTCCTTGACAGGTACATAAACTTAAGGATCGTCCTTAAGCAGGAAAAAAAACTGTACGTCTTAGAAAATCCTATACCAGCACCACCTCAGGATGATTCTGTTCTAGCTGTCGTGAGAGCACATCAGAAACATGTGGATGATTCTAATGATGTGACTTGTCTCATTCTTTGCACGATGACCCCTGAGCTTCAGAAGCAACACGAGAAGATGGAAGCCTACGATATGATTGAACACTTGAAACAGTTGTTTCAAGAACATGCAAGGCATGAGCGGTATGAAATGTCCAAGGTACAGTTCAAAAGCAATCTAGCAGAGGGGAACCCAGTTGGGCCTCATGTACTCCGGATGGTCGGGTACATAGAGAACCTCACGAGGCTGGGTTCCCACTTGGCCAAGATTTGGGAACTGACCTTGTCTTGCAATCGTTGCCTGATAGTTATAACCAGTTCATCATGAAATATAACATGAACGAGACTAGTAAAACTCTACCGGACTTGCTGAATATGCTAAGGACAGCTGAACAAAGCATCAACAAAGGCAAGGGCAAGCCTATAATGATGGTCAATAAAAGGAAGGGCAAGGGAGTTTCCTCTACTTCTAAAGGAAAGCGGAAGAAAGTTGCAAAATCGAAGGAAGCCCTAAAGCCTAGTGAAGGCGTGGCTAAAGGTGATTGTTACTATTGTAGCCAGCCGGGTCACTAGATGAGGAATTGCCCCAAGTATCTGGAGGATAAGAAGCTTGGAATAGTGATTCCACCACCAACAGGTATTTTTGTTATAGACGTCAATCTATCATATTTCTTCATCTTGGGTATTGGATACTGGATGTGGATCTCACATTTGTCGACATGTGCAGGATTTGAAAAGAAGTAGAAGATTGGCTAAAGGGGAGATAGATTTGCGCGTCGGGAATGGAGCAAGAGTTGCTGCATTAGCTATGGGCATGTATGAGCTATCTTTTCCTTCTTGACTTATTTTAGAATTAGACAATTGCTATTATGTTCCTTCTATGAGCAGAAACATTATTTCCGTTTCTTATTTGGACGAGAAGGGTTCTTCTATTTCAATAAAGGACAAGTATTGCTCCATTTATTTCGATAGTATGCACTATTGTAGTGCGCATTTGTCTAATGGATTGTATAGCCTTGATCTAAATAATTCCATCTATAAAATAAATACTAAAAAGATTAAAACTAATGATTTAAATCCTACATATCTATGGCACTGTCGTTTAGGCCATATAAACGAGCAACACATATCTAGGCTCCTTAAGGATGGATTTCTAGACTCATTTGATTTGTAATCATATGAGACATGCGAGTCTTGTTTATTGGAAAAATTACAAAGTCCCCTTTCAATAAGAAAGGTGAGAGCACTAGTGAGTTACTAGCACTCATACATACTGATGTATGTGGGCCGTTTCCCACGCCTGCCAGAGGTGGTTACACCTACTTCATTATATTTATTGATGACTTCTGTAGATATGAATTTGTACACCTTAGGAAGGCCAAATCCGAATCCTTTGAATTTTTCAAAGAATTCAAGAATGAAGAAGAGAAGAAACTTGGTAAAAGTATTAAAGCTTTGTGATCGGATCGTGGAGGAGAATACTTGAGCCAAGAGTTTGACGAATGTCTTAGAGAGTGTGGGATAGTATCCCAACTCACTCCACCCCGAACGCCACAATGGAATGGCGTGTCCGAGAGGAGGAATCGCACACTATTAGATATGGTGCGATCGATGATGTGTCAAACGGATATTCTAATATCATTTTGGAGACATGCTCTATTGACGGCAGCTTTCACCATTAACCCGGCTCCATCCAAATCATTCATGAAGACACCATATGATATATGCACTGGGAAGCGTCCCATAGTGTCATTTATGAGGATTTGGGCTTGCGATGTCTATCTAAAGCGTTTACAAACAGAGAAGCTCGGACCAAAAGCGAATAAGTGTAAATTTATGGGATATCCTTAGGAAACGAAAGGATATTATTTCTACAATCCAACCGAGAACGAAGTGTTTGTAGCTCGAACCGGCGTGTTTCTAGAAAGAGAGTTTGTCTCTAAAGAAGCAAGTGGGAGGACTGTAGAACTTTAAGAAATTCAAGAACCACAAACCACTGAACCGATGATGGAGCATGAAAAGGAACCGCAAGTTGTTGTGGAAGAGCATGTTAAGGTAACACAGGAACCCCGCAGGTCAGGTAGGGTACCTCATGAACCAGAGAAGTACGGACTTCTCGTGACTGATCCCGATGACATACCACTCATAGATGATGAGCCTGCGACCTACGGGGAGGCCATGAAAGGCCCAGACTCCAAGAAGTGGCTAGAAGCCATGAGATCCGAAATGGATTCCATGTATACCAAAAAAGTGTGGACTTTGGTGGAACCACCTGAAGGGGCTCGGCTCATAGGTTGCAAGTGGGTCTTCAAGAAGAAGACTTACATGGCTGGCAAGGTAGTTGCCTACAAGGGGCGATTGGTGGCTAAAGTTTATAAACAGATCCATGGTATTGTCTATGATGGGACCTTTTCACCAGTCACCAAGGCTAAATCCATTCGAATCCTACTTGCTATTGCAGCTTACTATGACTATGAGATTTGGCAGATGGATGTCGAAACAGCTTTCCTTTATGGTAACCTCCTCGAGAATGTGTACTTGAAACAACCGGAGGGTTTTGAGGATCCAGATGCTGGAATAGATGCCCTAGAGGCAATCTAGTTTAGTATGAATTTGTTTTTAGCTAGAACATTCATTGTATTATTTATTGGGTATTAATATAATGAATTCCTTAGATTTACAATTGTGTTGTTTATCTTAAATATCCCTAGTCCAATATAATAACTAATAGGACAATCATCTATAGACTAGTATGGGGTTTGGATTGATATGGAGATATCATGATCTAACACATGAGTGTGCATTAAGGGTAATGGCGCACTGGATTGACCCATCTCCGAGAAGGCTACATACATGTTATGTAAAGTCACAAGCGCTTCTCGTGGTGACAACGGTATTGTCATCCTTAGACTTGAAGTCACAAGATTGTCTAGTTGTGGATTATTGTGATTTTGGTAGCGTCAAACGCTACACCGTAACAGGGTAGCTATAAAGGCGTGTACCGGATACAATAAGAAACAAGCTTAGAAATTGTAGTAGACGTAGATAGAACTTGTCGCTCCCACATAACGGGAGAAAATATATGAGGCCACTCGAGGGATAGTGCTTATGGAATATCTAGCCAGACTCAAATAAATCAATATGGGATATTGATGTTATTTGCACGAATAAGGCTACCAGAATCAAGAAACTATGAATTGGATATACGAGTGTGACTTGTATGTCTCGTTTCCAATCCGGATATGGAGACAAAGGGATGTGATAATTACTTGCACAAGGTTTGTCGGATGACTATTCTATTATTTGGCTAGAATGGATGTCTTGCTAGAGACCGCTCCATATTAGCAAATTGTTGTTACCAACAAGATAGAACCTATGGGGTCACACGCTAGATAGAGTTGAACTAGATTTGGGAATTAATTAATATGATTAATTAATTAATTAGAAGGATCACTTTGCAACACCTTGCAAACTTAGTAGAACTAATTTGCAAGGAAGGGACTAAACCGAATTCTAGTAGGACTAGAACAGCGCCTTTAGGTAGTTGAAAATGATTTGTTGGACTATATAAAGGATGCTATTTACTTCCTTCCCACACTTATGAAACTATTGTTCATAACTTGAGTGGGAGAGAACAAAGGAGAGAGAGCAAGCAACAAGAGGGCCGAAACCGACCCCCTTGCGCCGCCCCCAACCCGTCGGCCAACAAAGGAGGCCGAAACCTCCTTGTTGCCTCGTGTTGTGTGATTTCTTCTTCGTCTTCCTCCGGTCCAATCTAGCAAAAAAGTGAAGGAATATCTAGATCTCAACTCTAGGCGTGGATCAACCGTAGAGACGTGACACAATTCACGTTACAAGTCATCACAGGAAAAACCTAAGGTGTGTAACATGATTCTTCCTTCACCATCGTTATGATTCTCTTCATGTGATCCTTGGAGGGTATTGAATGGATAAATTATTTTTTATGCTGCGTATCCATGATCAAAACCCTACAGTGGTATCAGAGCAACAGGTCGTAGAACATAGACGTGGTTTATGTGTTACGTTTTGATAGTTTTACACTTTAAATTTGTTGTTTATCGCGTTAAACGGACAAATCAAGCATATGATGTAATTTGTAAATAATCAAACAAAACAAGACCTAGTTTTGACATTGGATGCATGAACTAGTGAGTTTGAGAAATTTTAGGATCTTAGATCTAGGGTTTGGGCACCAATTTGGAAACTAGTTTCAAATTTGGAAACCTTTTGGACTTGGGGAGCAAGGAAGGAGTTGTTTTGGAAACAACAAGGAGGTTCGGGCCCATTGGGACCGCCCCTCCTCCTTCCTTGCCGCCCAAGCCACCTAGTTTAGTATGAATATTTAGTATGAACGATGTTTTGGCTAGAACATTCATTTATTATTTATTGTGATATTTAATATAATGAAGTCCTTAGATAGAATGTGTTGTTTATCTTAAATATCCCTAGTCCATTATATTGATTAATTGGACAATCACCTATAGACTAGTATGTGTGTAGATTGATATGGAGATATCAAGTCTAACACATTGGGTATGCATTAGGAGTAATGGCATACTGGATTGACCCGCAACGAGAAGGATGCATTAGATTATGTCAAAGTCACAATCGCTTCTCGTAGTGCTAATGATATTGTAATCTTTAGATTTTAAGTCACTAGATACTCTAGTTGTGGAATATCATACTTTGATGTTATCAAACGTTGTGTCTTAACCGGGTAACTATAAAGATAGTTATCGGGCATGATAGGAAGCAAGCTTAGAGATCGTATTGACGTAGAGAGGATTTGTCCCTCCCACATAAGGGGAGAAAATATCCATGGGCCACTCAAGGGATGGTGCTTATAGGAATGTCTGGCAAGACTTTGATAAATTAATATGGAGATATTGATGTTATCTGCTCACATAAGCATATTCCCAGGATCGAGAAACTATGAATTGGATATACGAGTGTGACTGATATGTCTCATGTCCAATCCGGATTTGGAGACAAAGGGATAACAAATACATGAACATTGGGCACAAGGTTTGTCAGGATCACTGAATTATTTCTATTAGTTGGGTGGCATGGATGTGTTTCTAGACACCGCTCCATGTTAGTAAGTAGTTACTACCAACTAAGTAGAAACCTATAGGGTCACACGTCATATAGAGTAGAAATAGATTTGGGATTAATTAATATGATTAATTAATAAGAAGGATCAATGTGCAACACCTTGCAAACTTAGTAGGACTAATATGCAAGGAAGGTACTAATCCAAGTTCATGTAGAACTAGGAAGGACTTTTATGGAAACAAGGAGTTGTTGGAGTATATAAAAGGAGGCTCTAGCTTCCTTCCCACTAAGTGTGATTGTTATTAGACATAACACAAGAGAGTGGGATAGAACAAAAGAGAGAGAGCAAGACAAGCCTAGGCCGACCGCCCTAGGCCGTCCGCCCTTCCCGTCGGCGCAAAAAGGATGCCGAATTCCTTCTTGTCCCTTGTTTCTTTGATTCCTTCTTCCCTCTTCCTCCGGTTAAAGCTAGAACTTTTTGAAGGAAGAATCTAGATCTCACCTCTAGACGTGGATTAACCATAGAGACGAGGACATCATTCTTCGTGTGATCCCTCAAACCAAAAAGGTACACAATTACTATGTCCCTTATCATGTTATGATATCTCCTCCTGACGATCTGTGGTGGGCTTTGAGTAGGATTAAATTTTTTGTTATTCCGCTGCGTTACCTACGTCAAAACCCAACAGTGGTATCAGAGCCACAAATCGTAGAGCATAACATGATTTTATGTGTTATGATATCAGTTTATACACCGTATTATTGTCATTACGTGAAAACTGAAAAATAACTGGCATTGTAGATGCAAATTGAATTTGATCCAATATAAACAAGATCTAATTTAACATTGGATGTTAGGATTGGTGATTTTAATCACATAGGATGTGAATTATTGGGTTCTTGAAAAATTAGGGTTCATGGGCACATAGTTGAAAAGGGGTTTTCAATTATGGAAACAAATTTATGGAAACATCCATAAAGGAAACAACCAAGCTTGGGCAACAAGGAAGAAGGGAAGGAGACTAGGGCCGAAACCCTAGCCGTCCGCCCCCTTCCTTGCGTGCCAAGCAAGGTCGCAGGTCACTAGGGCGGCCGGAGATGAGCTTGTCACTTTAGGGCAATTGGATATTATCATTGGCTTGATAATATCTTAGTCTAGGGGCCATATCCATGCCACATTTTTTTTTATTTTTGTGGATGTTTATTTTTTATGTCTTGTTATTTATTTTGTGTGTATGGCGATACTAGCAAAACGTTAACAAAATAATAATAAACAAGGTTGGTATTTTATTGTGGATTGCGCAATCCAAATAAGTAGACCATGTTGATTAGATCAACCAAATAAATTAAGAAAATTAAATCCCTTAGTTAAATATTGCATTTTTCCTTCTCTTTCCGAAATACCCTTCATGATCAGGGTTCCTTAAAATTCGGGCTTGCCAAAGCAAGGCGATTTTAATTTACCATGGTGTGTTGTGGATGACACAAGCTAGTATGTGTGTATGTTGAAGCAAGAGGTTGGACGCAACTGGGTAAGATTCAATTGGATTGATGAGCCTAGAGGCATGACAATTAGGCGTTATCCATGGGATAAAGAATAAAGAGTTATTCACCTAATTGGACCAAGAGTTGCATGGGATGCAATTGGAATGGTTCCTACCTAAATAACATTTTCTTGGGTGACTTGCCAAAGCAAGCTCAAGAAGAAGTAAAAAAGGGATCTTGGACCTACTAGAAAATATTATGATATTTTCCGCATTAATGGTGAGGGCTATTAATCCGAGAAAAATAGTGGGAGCTATATTTGATGATCTAGCCATTGTTGAATATAGTTAAATTGTTCAAAATACTAAAATTGCACATTTCTCGTGTTTTAGAATTCCAAATGGCAAACAACAACGCATCGACTTCATCCCTACGATCTGTCCGTGAGAAGGATAAACTGTCTGGAACAAATTTCCTTGACTGGTGCAGAAACTTAAGGATTGTCCTTAAGAAAGAAAAGAAGTTGTACGTCTTGGACACTCTAATTCCATAACCACCACCAGATGAGTCTGTTCTAGCGGAAGGGAGGGCACGTCAGAAACATATTGATGATTCTGACGTGACTTGCCTCATGCTTTGTACCATGACTGGTGAGCTTCAGAACCAGCATGAGAACATGGAAGCCTATGATATGATCATACACTTGAAACAATTGTTTCAGGAACAGGCAAGGCATGAGCGCTATGAGGTGTCTAAAGCATTATTCAAGAGTAGTCTTGCAAAGGGGAATCCAGTAGGACCTCATGTGCTCCGAATGATCGGGTACATTGAGAACCTTGAGAGACTGGGATTCCCACTAGGCCAAGACTTGGCAACTGATCTTGTCTTGCAATCGTTGCCTGACAGTTATAATCAGTTCATCGTGAACTATAATATGAACGAGATCGGTAAGACTCTGCCAGACTTGTTGAACATGCTAAAGACAGCGGAACAGAGCGTCAACAAAGGCAAGGTCAAAGCCATAATGATGGTGCATAAGAAGAAGGGAAAAGGAGTTGCCTCTACTTCCAAAGGAAAGCGCAAGAAAGTTGCGAAATCTAAGGAAGCCCTAAAGTGTAGTGGAGGCGTGGCTAAAGGTGAATGTCACTACTGCAGCCAGGTCACTGGAGGAGGAATTGCCCTAAATATCTGGAGGATAAGAAGATTGGAATAGTGATTCCACCACCACCAAGTATTTATGTTATAGACGTCAATCTTTCTATTTCTTCATCTTGGGTATTGGATACAGGATGTGGTTCTCACATTTTTCGAAATGTGCAGGATTTGAAAAGAAGTAGAAGATTGAGTAAAGGGGAGATAGATCTGCGCGTCGGGAATGGAGCAAGAGTTGCTGCATTAGCTGTAGGCGTTTATGAGCTATCTTTTCTTTCTGTACTTATTTTAGAATTAGACAATTGCTTTTATGTGCCTGCTATGAGCAGAAACATTATTTCCATTTCTTGTTTGGACGAGAAGGGTTTTTCTATTTCAATAAAGGACAAGTGTTGCTCCATTTATTTTGATAGTATGCACTATTGTAGTACGCATTTGTCTAATGGATTGTATATCCTTGATCTAAATAGTCCAGTATATAACATAAATACTAAAAGGATTAAAACTAATGATTTGAATCCTACGTATCTATGGCATTGTCGTTTATGTCATATAAATGAGAAACACATATCTAGACTCCATAAGGATGGAATTCTAGACTCATTTGATTTAGAATCATCTGAGACATGTGAATCTTGTTTATTAGGAGAAATGACAAAGTCCCCTTTCAATAAGAAAGGGGAGAGGACTAGTGATTTATTGGCTCTCATACATACCGATGTATGTGGACCATTCCCCACGCCTGCCAGAGGTGGTTACACCTACTTCATCACATTTACTGATGATTTCAGTAGATATGGATTTGTATACCTTATGAAGGCCAAATTTGAATCCTTTGAATTGTTCAAAGAATTCAAGAATGAAGTAGAGATGCAACTTGGTAAAAGCATTAAGGCTCTACGATCGGATCGTGGAAGAGAATACTTAAGCCAAGAGTTTGATGAGTATCATAGAGAGTGTGGGACCATCTCACTCCACCCGGAACGCCACAATGGAATGGCGTATCTGATAGGAGGAATCGCACGCTATTAGATATGGTGTGATCTATGATGTCTCAAACAGATCTTCCGATATCCTTTTGGGGACATGCTCTAATGACGGCAGCTTTTACCATTAATCGTGGTCCATTCAAATCAGTCATGAAAACACCATATGAGATATGGACTGGGAAACGTCCCATAGTGTCGTTTATGAGGATTTGGGGCTGCGATGTCTACGTAAAACATTTACAAGCGGACAAGCTCGGGCCCAAAGCGGATAAGTGTAAATTTTTGTGATATCCTAAGGAAACTAAAGGATATTACTTCTACAATCCCACCGAGAACAAAGTGTTTGTTGCCCGGACCAGCGTGTTTCTAGAAAGAGAGTTTGTCTCTAAAGAAGCAAGTGGGAGGGCTATAGAACTTGATGAAATTCAAGAACCACAAATCACTGAACCAATGATTGAACATGAACAGGAACCGCAAACTGTTGTGGAGGAGCCTGTTCAGGTAACACATGAACTCCGTAGATCAGGAAGAGTGCGTCATGATCCAGAGAGGTACGGACTTCTCGTGACTAAGCCCGATGAAGTGCCACTCATGGATGATGAGCCTGCAACCTACGGAGAAGCCATGAAAGGCCCAGACTCTAAGAAGTGGCTAAAAGCCATGAGATCCGAAATGGATTCCAAGTACACCAACAAAGTATGGACTTTGGTGGAACCACCTGAACGGGCTCGGCCCATAGGGTGCAAGTGGGTCTTCAAGAAGAAGACCGACATGGATGGCAACATAGTTGCCTATAAGGGGCGATTTGTAACCAAACGGTATAGACAGATTCATGGTATTGACTATGATGAGACCTTTTCACCAGTCGCCATAACTAAATCCATTCGAATCCTACTTGCCATTGCAGCATACTACGACTATGTAATTTGGCAAATGGATGTCAAAACAGCGTTCCTTTATGGGAACCTCCTCGAGGATGTGTACATGACACAACCGGAGGGTTTTGAGGATCTAGAGAATGCCAATAAAGTATGTAAACTGTGAAGATCCATTTATGGATTAAAGCAAGCTTCTAGGAGCTGGAATCGACGTTTTGATGACGCGGTCAAAGAGTTTGGCTTCATCAAGAACGAAGATGAGCCTTGTGTTTACAAGAAGGTTAGTGGGAGCTCTGTAGTTTTTCTGGTCTTGTATGTGGCTGACATACTAATCATTGGCAATGACATTCCTACTTTTCAATCTATTAAAGACTGGCTAGGAAAGTGCTTTGCAATGAAGGACTTAGGAGATGCAGCTTATATACTTGGTATAAAACTCTATAGATATAGATCTAGAAGGCTTCTCGGCCTAATTCAAAGTACATATATAGACAAGGTGTTGAAGAGGTTCAACATGCAAGATTCCAAGAAGGGATTCTTAACCATGTCGCATGGAGTCACTCTTTCTAAGAATGACTGTCCTTCCAATGAGATTGAGAAGGACCGCATGAGTAGGATACCCTATGCTTCGGCCATAGGATCCATCATGTACACCATGTTGTGTACTAGACCAGACGTATCATACGCGTTGAGTATGGTGAGCAGATATAAGTCCAATCCGGGTGAGAGTCACTGGATTGCTTTCAATAACATCCTAAAGTACTTGAGAATAACTAAGGATGAATTCTTGATATTTGGAGGTAAGGAAGAGTTAAGTGTAATGGGTTACACTGATGCAAGCTTCCAAACCGACAAAGATGACTACAGATCGCCGTCTGGATATGTTTTTTGCCTGAATGGAGGAGTTGTGAGCTGGAAGAGTTCCACGCAAGGGACAGTTGCTGATTCTACAACAAAAGCTGAGTACATTGTTGCTGCAGAAGAAGCAAAAGAGGCAGTTTGGATAAAGAAGTTTATCACTGAGCTCGGAGTGGTCCCTAGCATCGTGGATCCCATAGAGTTGTACTGTGACAACTCCGGGGCGATCGCACAAGCCAAGGAACCAAGATCACACCATAAATCAAAGAATGTACTTAGGAGATTACATCTTATTCGTGATATGATCAATCGAGGAGATGTGAAGATGTATAAGATTCCAACGGATGACAATCTTTCAGATCCGCTCACAAAACCTATTGCGCAGTGAAAGCATGAAGGGCACGCCAGATCTATAGCCATACGAGATGCGCCAAATTGTCTCTAGTGCAAGTGGGAGACTGTTGGAATGATGCCCTAGAGGCAATCTTATATTTAGTATGAACATTGTTTTTGGATAGAATATTCATTTATTATAATTTGTGATATTTAATATAATGAAGTACTTAGATACAATGTGTTTTTTATCTTAAATATCCCTAGTCGACTACATTGATTAATAGGATGATCAAATATAGACTAGTATGTGGGTAGATTGATATGGAGATATCAAGTCTAACACATGGGTATGCATTAGGAGTAATGGCATACTGGATTGACCCACAACGAGAAGGATACATTAGATTATGTTAAAGTCGCAATCGCTTCTCGTAGTGCTAATATAATTTCAATCCTTAGACTTGAAGTCACTAGATACTCTAGTTATAAAATATCGTGCTTTGATGTTATCAAACGTTACACCATAACTGGGTAATCATAAAGGTAGTTATCGGGCATGATAGAAAGCAAGCTTAGAGATCTTAGTGATGTAGATAGGATTTGTCCCTCCCACATAATGGGAGAAAATATCCACAGCCACTCGAGGGATGAGGCTTATTGAATGTCTGGCCAGACTCAGATAAATCAATATGGAGATATTGATGTTATCTGCTTGCATAAGCATATTCCCAGGATCGAGGAACTATGGATTGGATATACGAGTGTGACTATTTATGTCTTGTGTCCAATCCGAATTTTGAGACAAATGGATAATTCAATATGAGATATTGGGCACAAGAGGTTTGTCGGGATCACTGACTATTTATGTTAGTTGGGTGGCATGGATGTGTTGCTAGACATCGCTCCATGTTAGTAATAAGTTGCTACCAACTAAGTAGAAACCTATGGTGTCATACATCAATAGAGTAGAAATAGATTTGGGAATAATTAATATGATTAAATAATATGATTAATTAATAAGAAGGATCAATGTGCAACACCTTTCAAACTTATTATGGCTAATATGCAAGGAAGGGACTAATCCAAGTTCATGTAGAACTAGGAAGGACTTTTATGGAAACAACAAGGAGTTGTTGAAGTATATAAAAGGAGGCTCTAGCTTCCTTCCCACTAAGTGTGATTGTTATTAGACATAACACAAGAGAGTGGGAGATAACAAAAGAGAGAGAGAAAGACAAGCCTAGGCCGACCGCCCTAGGCCGACCGCCCTTCCCGTCGGCGCAAATAGGAGGCTGAATTCCTCCTTGTCCCTTGTTGCTTTGATTTCTTCTTCCCTCTTCCTCCGGTTCAAGCTAGCACTTGTTGAAGGAAGAATCTAGATCTCACCTCTAGACGTGGATCAGCCATAGAGACGAGGACATCATTCTTCGTGTGATCTCTCAAACCAAGAAGGTACACAATTACTATGTCCCTTATCATGTTATGATATCTCCACTTGACGATCCGTGGTGGGCTTTGAGTAGGATTAAATTTTATGTTATTCTGCTGCGTTACCTGCGTCAAAACCCAACAGAAAGCCAACCCTGTTGGCAGAGCTTTATCTTGTAACAGGGATTGTGCTAAAATTTTCAAAGAGGTGTGCAAAGAGGAAGGTGCCCAGCAAAGAGAGGTGCAATGTCAGATTAAAGAGAAAAAGATTTGGGTTCCTCTGGACCAGGGAAATATGAAATGCAATGTGGATGCTGGGTGGGATAAAAGTTCAAAAACTGCTCATGTGGGCTGGTTAGTAAGAGACCATTGTGGAAAGGTCTTATATTGGGGCTGGAGTAGAGAAAATGCTGTCTCTACTGTTATGAGTGAAGCCCTTGCACTGAGGTTGGCAGTGTGGAAGCTAAAAGATAAAACTAAAGCCAATATCATCTTTGAAAGTGATTGCAGAAGCTTAGTAGAAGCAGTGAAATCTGATAATCCATATTGGGAAGTCTCGGTGCTTGCTAGAGATATAAAGGATGGTCTGCATCTTTGTGATGGTGTCTTAAATTGGATTAGTAGAGAACAAAATCAAGCATCTGATGAAATTGTGAGGCTGGCTAGGAACGTAAGTCCAGGCTCTATAGGAGTAGATATTTCCTGTTTGAAGCAGTTGGAAAAAGAAAAATGTAATGGTGCTGAACTTTAGTAATATACTCTCTGTTTTTGGAAAAATAATAATAATAATAATAATAATAATAATAATAATAATAATAATAATAATAATAATAATAATAATAATAATAATAATAATAATAATAATAATAATAATAATAATAATAATAATAATAATAATAATAATTCTCTGAATATTTAATATTGTTGGCAGGAAGACTCGCTAGACTCTCTTTTGCCATGGTATATCTGATCCCTGCATAATATCATGAAAAATTGATACAAATTTTAGACTACTACTTACTCGGTCACTGCTTCTCTCACTGTTTTGCTACTAACAAACTGCACATTCATATTTTAGAACATTTGTCTTTTTTATATATTGTTTTATCATGTTCATTCATATTTTAGAACATGTGTCCCATTTTTTAGGATACGAACATTTTTCCTTTGAGATATCTTATCTAGGGTGAAATCTTTTGTTTAATTGTTGTTAAATATTGGTATACTTGCTGTTTTCTGGTCTACCAATCAAAAAGGCAAATAAAATGTCTCAAACCGGACCGACGCGTTTTCTCATCAAACGAAAGTTCATTGTAAAAATAAGAAGGAATACCTCATCTATCCGAACGAACGCGAGGTTTGGGCACTGTACAAGGATTGGCATCCTGAATCAAATATTCGGAATTGGACACGTTGGACCGCGACATAGTAGAGATCGTTGAGGCAAATGATGATGAGATTAAAGTTCTCTTTCTAGAGCTTGTCGTGAGTTTAAATCCGTTTTCAAACCTCATAGTGACCCAATGAATAGTGATAAAAGTCACAACATGGACTTGGAGGATGTAGTACATATTCTTTTATGAGGAGAAAGCATCAGAATATTATTGATTAACGAGGAACATTACAAGTGGAACAGAATCTAAGACCATCTGGTTTTTACATGCAACTATTCAAACAAAATTAAAAACATGAAGTAACACATGCACGTTGAAGAGGTGTTTGGTCGCGACTTGATATGTTTGCAAAATGTTGCAAGATTTTCTGGGGATATACCAGTAGATAATCAAACTTTCGAGGTGCCTGTGCCATCCCGTGCCTCCGACACTGTAAACATATGCTTAGAATTGCATCGTATAGCCGGTTTCGAACCGGGACCTCATGTAAGGTCTTCAAATGCTCTACTACTGAGGTAGCATCCATTTGCACTTGTAAGCACAGTTGGATAAAGGTTAAAAGAAACTTTCACCCCCTCAGGTTGGACACAAAGACACTTTCACGACTTCCAGTTTCAGGAAGAAAACTACCACCCTTTTTGTGTACCAAACTTCAGGACACTTGCACCCATGATTGTGTCATTTCATACTATAAGAAGGAAAATGTGTCCCCGAAACTACTCTCGATGATGGATCCCCTCTCCTAGACAAACATGTCACAATTAGAGCATAAGGGTGTTATGAAATTTGGCAAACTGGAGGGGCGAAGGTGTCCTTCCACAATCAGGAACCGGTGAAAGTGTCTAAACAAAGCGTAGCGTCCCCCTACAGAACTCCATCTCTGAGTCCATATAGGCATATACACATAACCAAACCACCTCAAACGGTTCCCTTTCATTTATTTTCTACTGGTGCCACAGTTAGATTCTTTCTAAGTTTACAATTGCGCAATTTCTCGTCCTCAGTTATACCACTCATGCACTTCAATGCTATCATTAATGCTTAATTAAAATTTTATTATATTTCTCCATAATAGTCCAACCCCCTGCCCATACTTCACATCAGGTCATCCGAAGGTTTTATAGAGCTTATGCTTCAACCTAAGCCAGGATCCTATATTCACACATCATTGTCGATGCATTCCTGCATCTCATGTAAGTGAAAGATATATAACGTGATCACTCTTCAACACTTGTTGCCTGCTAGTGATCATAACATATGTTAATTGTGTTTTCACCCTTTGTAAGCCTTTACCATTTTAACCGGGTCAGCTACATTGATCAACCTCATTCAATAGAATTGCTCAATGTCATTTGATGGGCTAACATAGCTGAATAATTTGAATGATAACTTTATATTCTATAATTTCAAGTAATTTTACACTTTTTACATCGGTAAAGGAGTAAGTTTAGACACCAAATCAAGTAAAGTGAGGGAAACATAAACTGGTAATAAATTATTACCAATGTTAAGTTGCAACACTTTCTTTTCGCAGACAATCAGACGACGAATCCTGCAAAAGCGAGACAACCACAAAACGGAATCAGTGAATCACATTGAGAATCTGAGATCAAATAACATATTTGAAATTTTTCACAAAGTTCCTTTTGTAACTTCATTCAATTGAGAAAAGGCAGGCAATATATGTGACTTGAGAAATACCAATCAAACAAGACATCACTAAAAGTGTTCCAACAATTCAAAGCAAGAAAAAATCTTGAATAAAATAGGCAGCAACAACCTCTCAATCCTACCTCTTCGCAAGTCACTTTCATCCAACTTTTTTAGCATTTGTGTCACCCATGTGGGGTGCCCAATGAAATTATCTTAATCTTATGGGGTTAGTTGCAACAAAGCTCAAACCATATGGGGTTAGTAGCAAGGGCATAAACCCTAGGGGGTTATATTGCTAATAAGGTATAAGTCTGTCTATATAAGGAGACAGCCTCCTACACATTATTATGTGATACATAATACACAATACGCTACTGTGTAGAGATCATGTGCTGATCAAAGACAGTTCTAGGAACCCTAGCCTCCCTCTCTAATTAGCCTCCATTGGTGGAACTTGGTGTGAATCAGAGCTCTCGTCCTAGTGATTCGAGCCAGACTGTGGGAGCTAGATTGGTGCGTGAAAGCAAGCAACCTACGATCATCCGTTGCGCTACGAGGTAAGGAAGAAAAGGTACACACATGAATCGTCCGCTATAATTCATGTTGTAGATCTGTATGTGATTGATCATGTAATTCTTTCATTGGTAACAGAGCCCTATGCTTGTTTTTCGTGCCTCGTAATGCAAACCCGAATTTGATTAGAAAATTGAGTTTCTGAAATTTAATAAAGTTTAGGCAAAACTTATATGTTTAGGTAGAGTTTTTCAGGAGGATTCTAGAAATATAAATTTTATAATTTTTGGATAAACGATGAATTAGTTATGAATATTTTAAGATTGGGAACTGTATAAATCTGGACTGTTTTGATCTAATCTGTAATTAGATTTTTTCAAAATTTGTTAGAATTGATTTTTGAATACATAATCGGAATCAGGGTGAAGAGACGATTCCAATGGTATAAAGATCATCGGAAACAGAGGCCGGGAAGGCGGCGCGTGGGCTTCACGAGCCACCGACACCGCCACCATGCGGGGCCACGAGCCGCACGCGCCTAAGGGCTGGTGGCGCCTGCTGACGTGGCTAGGGCTGGCGTGGCAGGTGACGTGGCAATGCAACGTTAGCACAAGGGCTGACGGGCGATGACGTGGCTGCCACGTGTCTTCTGACACGACAGCTGACATGGCATGCTGACGTGACAGTTGCCGTTAGCGTATGGATGACTTGGCGTGCCACGTGGCAGGTGACGTGGCACATGGCGGACGTGCCCACGCGCGGTGGCGCTTGAGGGCGCGTGCGGCCTCCTCCCGCCGTCAATTTTCGCCAAACTTTTTTTCTAGAGACTAAAAGTTAAATTTCCTATTTTTTGGGATCTTTTCATAATTTTTGGAAAAACATAAAATTTTATTAATTTCCAGATTAATTAATTAGTGTTTAGCACACTTCCCGAGGCAGTTAGAAGACCTTAAACACACTTTTTTGAGCCCAAATTTTTTCTGGAGACTGAGGTGAATTTTCCCTACTATCTACCATAGGTGGTGAGATCTTAGGAGGTTTAGTGAAATTTCTGATATCTTTAGTTGATTAGATTATTGCTTATTAATTTCTAGTAATTAGTATTTAATTCTGAAAATTTCCTGAAAATTTCAGTATGTTTATTTTATTATTATACATGTTGTTGTGGGTTGAATGGATGTGTTTTGATGCATGCATGTGGCATATATGTTTTTATATTTGGTTTTTGTTTTGAATTTGTAATAAAATAAAATAAGGCGTGCGTGTCGTTCCTCTCTATATACTCTAGTGTCTTCTCTTCTCATCCAATCGCCTATATGAGGTTACTTCTTATTAGAGATAAGAGTTTGTGAAGATTGAAGAATAGAAGCTTCAAGAGAGGTGGCTAAACCAAAAGCTATGGCGCAAGGTGCATGGAGCAAAATAAACAATCTATGAATCCTCAAACTTGGAGTCCTCAAGATAGGCAAGATGGCATGAGATGAAGTTCAAGACTTGCTCAAGACGTACTCTCAATAGTGGGAGTGCACCTTAGGGGCCATATCCATTGCATATTTATTTATGACTGTGCTTGTTTTATGTTATAACAGCGTGTGATTGGATATAACTGTATAACCTCGCATGCTAAGGAACTAAAACAGAAGAGCTCACATGATTAGACATGATTAAAACTAATAGGGAATCATAAGTGACACTATTTGATTCCTAGAATTGCTACTAGGTTTTGGTGGATTCCTTATGAGGAACTGTTAAATTTTAATCTATGGCTCATGTTATTTTGGAGCTAAGTCAATGCTAGTATTAATTTCCGAAGCAATGTCTCAAAATCAATCGTGTCTAAATCAAAACTGTAAAGGTTAAAATGGTGACAACAAACGACATGACAAGTCGTCATAATATGTAACCAATCATTGGACATAGGTTGCCAAACCACTTACAAGTATGGTCGAACCTGTGATGATTAGTTGTCACAGCATCACATGAACATTATCTTTAGGCTAACCAATAGTGGGAGGCAGTCAAGATAATGTCATAGAGCATGCTATGCCAACGTGGGTAAATGACATCATCAGCAAGTCCTAGACCACTTTCAAATTCAAAGCATTGTAGGTATTTGCCAAAGAAGAATCTTGGATCCACCTTAGCCATTTGCCTCATTAAAATTGTGAGTAGTGACTCATAAATACCGCCTTAAACTATGAAACTCAAATCATAAAAAATAACACTCGACTATAGTGTATGAGATTAGTACTCAAATATAGCATCTGAGATTCATGCCGTTTATAATGAAGAGGGTTAAGCTATCCGATTAACAATTTGTTGCTATCTGCCACTTTTCATGAAAGTGCCATGAAAACAATATATGACACACTTTGGAAGTGTCTAGATGTTTGGATAAGACCAAACATCACTCCGTTCTAGGATCGAAGCAACCAAGTGCTTGTTAAGAATACTAGTTCATCATACTTCTGAATTCTAAGCAAAAATGATTGCTAACGAATGTTAGTTAAGTATGATACGCAGATGTAGTCCCTACCCCGGTATTAGGACCAAGAGGCACAGGTGGGGCAAGGATAAGGGAATGAGCGCGCAATATTGGTACATAACCAATAGCCCAAGACTGCCAAACGCAAAGGAGGAAAAGAATGTTTACTAAGACGAAGGCCAGACCTGGCACTAACTTCTCGTCTACGAATCCATAAGATTGTCTGTGAGGGAGTAGCCACCAAAATTTATTTTGGTCACAGTTTTACTTTGGAACTGATCATGTTGTGTATGGGTCTGCGCTCTTAAATTCTAGCATGAATAAACGCCTCAGAATCTTTGATATCACCTCTAGAGGAGTAACTTAAGATTCTGATATATGGCGCGCTAGATTGAAACACACTATGTCAGGAAAGGATGTTCAGGCTAGCTAAGTTAGGCTTGCTTGGAATATGCCCAAGGTACCCTTACCCATGTGTGATTCTTGCCTTACATAGAAGGCGAAACGCAAACCATCCAGTAAATAAGTAAGGATTATTGAGTCTTTACATATTATTCATTCTGTTGTGTTCCATTAAATGTTAGAGCTATGCTTACTGTTCCATCACATTCATAGATTATTGTACGCATCTCAACTATGTGTGCTTGGGCCACATAAGTCTGAGGCACAAGGGTGCTTTAGACAGGTATCTACAAAAGGTAGAAAACCGTCTGGACAAAAGGATATCTCCTTAGCTAGAATGAGACTGCGGGTATCTATCTTCGCAAGAGCTATGTGATGGAGAGGAGTAGCAAGGCAGTTGCTATTCCCATGCCCCGCAGCAGAATGTCGTGGCGGATAGCAGGAATAGGATACAGCCTGAGATGGTTTGATGTATGATAGCATGCCCAAAGTACTTGTTCCTTATCTTGAGGAGACGCTTTGCTAAACGGCTGTCGACGTACTCAACCAAATACCCACCAAGTCTGTAACCACTACACCCTGGAGATATGGACCAAAAGGCAACCTATATGAGGCCACCTTAGGTCATGGGGATCGGCAACTTATGATCTAACTAAATTTCCAAGTCAGGAAGAGGTTCACAGAGAATTATGTCTCTACAAAATAGATGTTTCACTGGATGACACCCCATCCCTGATTGGTCAACAGGAAATAGTTCCTACGGATCTTCAGGACAGTGGGATTAACTTGCCTAGTGAACAGCCCATCATAGATTATGACTGTGTGGGTAAATCCTCACTTACTTGGAGCGCTCTTTGGAGTGTACCCCGTTGACAATTTGACATCGAAGGGGAAGACGTAGTGGTCATCACGCAATACGATGATAAACCTAGGATATTGCCCCAGGATTTTTCATCACCTGACAAGACGGAAATAGAAGTTGGACCCTAGATGGAAGAGACGTATCTTCATGGAGTGACGTACCTTCTTATGATGTACGAAGCACTCTAGGGGTTGCGTGTTCGTAACACAACAGCCGATAAGTAGTATAACTTAAATGGATTCACAAGATATATGTTTTCTCTTAGGAGATAACCATAATCAATGGAATGTTCGTAGAGATGATGACCTCCGCGAGCATGGAGGAACCGCTAGAAAACACCATGTTCCTTAGTCCATTATGAGGAATTAGTCCCTCAAGGATACTTCGAACAGTGGGAGTGACTTTCTATGTGAGGTTCCCTTCCATAGGGGTGAGAGTAAATTATGATCCTCCAATGCAAAGGAATTGCTCTTATGAGCATACCTCATCGGCTGTTTGAGATCGAAGGGATGATCTTAAGGACCACCTTGCATAAACGATAGGATAGAATACTATGCCTTATCGTTCCCTAATTATGAAGAAAGAAAAGTAATCTTTACAGGAAAAGTTAGAGTCTGTAAAGGACCAACCAAGTTTAAAACTAGGTTGACTTTTCCGACTGGATATCAGACTATTGGAGATGAGTGGATTTCCAAGGTCAATCAGAGACACAGACGGAAGCATAGTAAGGCATACGAATTGAAGATATATTGGTAATAGTTGTGAAGATTGGAAAAAGGCTCCATTCTTGATAAACGTGAAGACTGAACTTCTCAATAGAGAAATCAGAGAGGTGATCTGTATGACTCGACCATAGGGTTCGAGATGTATGATCAAATTCACAAATAGGTGCAAGTTAATCAATTCCATGTATGGTCATAACTAGTCCTCTAAGTAAGCAGTATTTTATCAATGGATGAAAAACCGCCGCTTACCACTCTCAGTAGTAGAGAGTAAATGATTACGTCACTTATTATCCATGACACACTATTGGCCAGGGGAGTCTAAGGACTATTTCGCATCCACTATAGGGTGGTTATCCTCTCGATTTGTGACGAAGGATATTGAAAGTGTGTAATGTAGACTAAATACAGGTCCTAAATACTCTAGAAGGGGGGGGGGGTTGAATAGAGTATGGAAACTTTTTGCAAAACTTAAAGTTTAACAAAAAGACTTTGTGTGAAACTCAAATCTCAAGGCCTTGAGATTTTAGCAAACTGTCTGAAACTTACAAAGGCAAAATAGTAAGCTTCAAGGCCTTGAGCTGTGGACAATGCTAAACAGCTTTTAAACCCTAGTTTGATTTGAGTTGTGTGCATCAGATAATAATCAAACTAAAAAGTAAAGAACACAAAGCAATTTTCAGAGTTCAGTCCCAATGGACCTAATCTCTGCCTGAGGGATCTAATCCCACCAGGATTAAGCAAACACTTCTTATTACTCACACATAAACAGCCCTAGATTTTGAAGCCTAAGTGATTTCCCTTACACATATACAGCTTGTGGTTCCAAACCTATCTAGTTCCAGCTACTAACTATTGAGCTAACAAGAACCTCTTGTTGTTCACTTGAACAACCAACCACTAGGTTAAGTGAGGTTTAAGATAATCTAAAGATACACAGATAGAAGTACAAGGGAAGAACACAGTATGAAGATAAGCTGTTTTAAGCCTGGAAGTGTTCTTTTGGAAAACTGGATTGATTTGATCTTCAGGAATCTGGAATGAAGCTTGAATGATTGTGTGTTTGAATGAATGATCTCCCACGATTTTGTCACATCTCTCAGAGTATTCTGCAAGCATCTGTCTCCTTCAAAATTCAAACCAGTCTCTTTTATCCACAGCTGCAACTGATTGAGAGATTTTAGGATCTCAGTTCCTACAAATCCTCCTTCTGCTTTCAATTTAAATTCAAACAGCTTCAAGTGGATATCCGTTGGAGTTTGTTGAAATTGCTCCTGCACGTTTAACAACCCTGCAACAGCATTGAAACACAGCAACAACAAAATCCAGAAAGCTAACAGTACTAAGACTGTTTGGTTATACAGTTTCTGATAAAACTGTTTAACAAACTTAGACCAATAACCTGTATATCTTCTAAAACATATGAATCATGAAAAACAAGTTTAAGACACTTAGAAGTGAGTAAATAATCACAATACTAAGAATCACAACCTGCAAGAAAGAATCAACTAAGTTCTGTAAAAACTGTCAGCAGCTCAAGGCACATCTCAAGGCCTTGGAGCTTTGAACCTGCTTCACAGATATTCAAAGTTAAACCCAGATAACTTTGATTCTTCCTGTTCTGATCATCTGAAATTGTGTTAGATATATAAATAGTGTAATCCATAAGTATATGCAGTAAAACCCTGATCTGTATAATCAGATATCCAATCTGCAACACAGAACTGTTAGAACATATAGCAGAATAAAATAACTCAAGGCTTTGAAGTTCAGTAAATCTCAAGGCCTTGAGATAACTGAAATGCTTTGCTGCTTATGTCTTAGCCTTTTGTCTTTCATCACTCAAAACAATTACCAACCAAAACACATTCAGGGATCTTGACTCAACAATCTCCCCCTTGATGAAAGAAAAAACTTACAGTCTTGTACAGATCTTCCTGTCACTCATATTCAAAAAATTAAATAACCACAATTTGCAGATACAATATATACTGAACCCAAATAGATAACCAGTGAGAATAAATTACCACATAAATAAAAGTTCACCAAAACAACTAGGCATTCTTATTATTACTAGTCCAAATACTGCAAACAAACACAAAAGAACCACATTAATTCTCCCCGTTTTTGACTTTCATCAAATAAGGTTGAAGAAATGTAGGATCATTACTCAGAGTCTGAAAATAAACTTAAAACAAAAAATTTAGCTAAAAAGTCAAGGCCTTGAGACAGAAAAGATAGAAGAGAATGAGATAGAGGGTCAAGGCTTTGGCAGTCTCTGATCTTTACTTCTTCTTTGATGTCTGGCCTTTCTCTGAGCCTTCTCCAATTTCTTCTTCACTTGCAGCATCTTTTGCAGACTGATTACCTTTTTGTTCAGCTTCCACCTCAGCAACCACTTCTTGGATTATCTCATCCACTTTCTTCTTAGCCTGTACTGAATCTACCTCTGTAGCTGCATCAACACCTGTGTCTTCACCAGCATCTTCTTTATCAGTTTGTTCATACAAATCTTTTGAAGTACGCACTACTGGAATTGGCTTCTTCTTCTTCTTCTTCTTCAGAAAATCTCCCAACTTCTCTTCTGAATCCACACTGGTGTCATGACTAGTAGCAGAAGGTATATTCTCCAGATTCAAGCCCTTGATGACAACATCCAGCTTCCCATTCATAACATTCATCAAGCCCTTGAACTGGTTAAATTCAGTTGACAGGTCAAATAACCTTTGTCTGAGATCTTCAATCTCAACCTGCTAATCTTCTAACTTCTCAACCAGCAGAGAGTAATCCTCATCGGCTTGTCCTTTCCCAGATGCAGTCCCCTTAGGCTTCACAAACTCCTTCTCAGCAAGGTTTTCCTTTGACAAATCAGAATAGAATTTCCAATGCCCTTTCCAAGTCTGAACTACCCCAATCCTCTGAAGTGCAATCTCATCTATCAACCCAAAACTTCCAGTAATCTTTTCTTATCCTTTCACAGGCACATCAAAATATTCAAAGAAAAGAGGTAACAGGTTGGCATATGGAAGAGGATGGTTTCTAGTCCTGGTTGCACAATAAATAATATGCTCCATAACAACTGTTGGCAAATCTATCTCAAACCCTTGAGATATCAGATACATCAAAATCAGAACCTTATCAGTTACTAACTCCCTTGAGTTCTCCCTAGGAACTACACTCCTCATCAGAATTGTAAACAAGATTTTGGCTTCACAGTTGAGCACAGAGTGTGTCAACTGCTTTGGACCAGAGGGAACACCTTCAATAAAGAACATCTCATTTGCCTTATCCAGACACTCCTTCCTGTCAGGATAATCTCCAACATTGTATTTTCTAGGAATGCCCAAGACTTTGGCAAAAGTCCTATGATCTAACCTCAAATCCACACCAGCCACTTTAGAAGTTAATACCATTCTATCATCACCTTCAGACACCAAGTTCAGATAAAATAACCTAGTTAACCTAGGATAAGCCTTTGAAATAGGATTTAGAACCTTCCAAACAGCAGTTTCTCTCAACTTTCTCATGCATTCTATGTCCAGTTTATCCAATAACTCATCAGAAATCATGCATCATAAAGCTACCTTAGATGAAGCATATCCTTGCATCCAAACAGTTCTAACCTTAGAACTAACAAACCACTCAGTGGGAAGTACATTCTTACCTTGATATCCTTTCTTAGTTGCAGCAGCAACTTGCTTAACCCTAGTCTTCTTCTCAGAGGGTTTGGTCTTTTCTTGTCCTCCTTCAGTTGGTTTCTTCTGGCATTCCTGAGTTGATTTTCCTTTTTCCTCTTCACCAGTCTTTTTCTTTTCTCCCCCTTTCTTCTTCTCTGACCTAGGTTGATCACCACCCTGAGTCTCTTGTTGTGGATCAACACTTGAGCCTTCATCTATCTTATATGTCCTTGACTTCTTTGCAGGAGAAGTATCCTCATAAAAGCTTTGAGTATTTTCTGAATCTGAATCAGAAATCACTATCTTCTCCTTCTTGCTTGCTCTCTTCTTGGATCTGCCAGAGGGCTTTCCCTGTTGCTGAATTCTGGCTGATTTGCGTTCCATTTTAGGGTTTAGGGTTTTGAGAAGAGAATGTGATTGAGAGGAATTGAGAGAGAGAGAGTAGAGTCGCAGAAAATTGGAAGAGAATGAGAAGAAAAAGCCCTGACTTTCAGCTTAAGTAGGTTGAAAAAGATGAGTCATAAAAGGACTCTGCAATATCAACATGCAAAAATAGAATCTTGAAAAATATTTTTGGAATATTTTAGAAAATCTCTGAGTAATTCAAATATTATACAGTTATCTAAGAAGATAAGATATAATATTTGATGATCCATTTTTAAAAAAAATAAATACATATATTATCAAGACCTGGAGAACAATCTCAAGGCCTTGAGATTTTCTGCAGTTTGAGAAACTTCAAAGCTTTGAGCTATACTTTCAAGGCTTCAGAAAGTATAATCTCAAGGCTTTGAGATTCCAGCACATATACACATATAAGTACATACTCCCCCTAAACCAATGCACCCTTGTTTAACATACCCAATTCAAGCCTTATAGATGAAAACCTATCATCTGGCAAAGGTTTAGTGAAAATATCAGCAATCTGCATTGAAGTAGAGATAAAATTTAAAACAACATCACCTTGTTCTGCATGATCTCTAAGGAAATGATGTCTCACATCTATGTGCTTTGTCCTTGAGTGCTGAACTGGATTCTTAGTGATTGAAATAGCACTTGTATTGTCATAATGAATTGGCACATTTCTGAAGTTGTAGCCAAGATCTCTAAGTTGCTGAGCAATCCATAACACTTGTGAACAGCAAGCACCAGCTGCAATATATTCAGCTTCTGCAGTTGATAATGCTACATAATTTTGCTTTTTGGAATGCCAACTTATCAATGAAGATCCAAGAAATTGACAGCATCCAAAAGTACTTTTCCTGTCTACTTTATATCCTGCAAAATCTGCATCTGAATAGCCACTCAACAGAAAATTAGATCTTCTTGGATACCAAAGCCCTAAGTCTCTGGTTCCATTCAAATATCTAAAAATTCTTTTAACTGCAGTTAAATGACTTTCCTTAGGATCTTCTTGGAATCTAGAACACATACAGATACTGAACATAATGTCAGGTCTGCTAGCAGTTAAATATAATAGAGATCCAATCATACCTCTGTATTCCTTCTAATTCACACTCTTACCAGTTGAATCTTTGTCTAAAGAGAGTGATGAACTCATAGGGGTCTTAAGCACCTTGGACTGTGACATATTGTACTTATTCAATAAGTCCTTGGTATATTTTCCTTGATGCACAAAAATTCCTTTCTTCATTTGTAATATATGAAGTCCAAGAAAGAAATCAGTTCACCCATTAGGCTCATCTCAAACTCCCTGCAAATCAGACTAGAAAACTCTTTTGAAAGAGCATCATTAGTAGCACCAAATAATATATCATCTACATAAATCTGAACTACTAACAGATCACTTTGTTGGTGTTTAATGAAAAGAGTTTTGTCAACTAAGCCTCTTCTGAAATTGTTTTCAAGTAGAAATTTTGAAAGTCTGTCATACCAATCCTTTAGAGCTTGTTTTAAACCATAAAGAGATTTATCCAGTTTATAAACATGATCAGTAAAATTTTCATCTTCAAAACAAGGAGGTTGTGCTACAAAAACATCTTCTTGTAAATATCCATTTAGAAAAGAACATTTAACATCCATTTGATAAAGCTTTATGTGATTGTGAGATGCAAATGCAAGAAGTATTCTAATAGCTTCTAACCTGGCAACAGGAGCAAAATTCTCCTCATAATCTATACCTTCTTCCTGATTATATCCTTGAGCTACCAGTCTGGCTTTATTTCTTACCACTTTGCCATTCTCATCAAGCTTGTTTCTGAATACCCATCTGATTCCAATAACTGATTTCTCTTTAGGTCTAGGGACCAGATTCCAAACCTTATTCCTTTCAAACTCATTCAGCTCACTCTGCATTGCAATAATCCATTATGCATCTTCCAGAGCTTCCTTGGTATTCTTAGGCTCAATCAAAGATACAAATGCACTAAAAGCACACAAGTTCTTTAACTGTCCTCTTGTCTGAGTTCCAGTTGATGGATCTGATATAATGTTGTCAGTTGGATGGTCTGCAAGGTACTTAAACTTCTTTCTTGGTACCCAGGAGTATTCTCCTTCAAGGCTTTGAGTCCTTGAAACAGTAGAGGGAGCATCATAGAAAGTTTCAGCTTCTGTCTCAAGGCTTTGAGATTTTGGTTCAGCAGGAGGTTCAAGGCCTTGAGATTCTGCTGGTTGATTCTGTACATTAGGTTTGCCTTTGTCTTATTTCACAGCAACATCATCTGATTCATGCTTGTTCAAATCTAGATCTGCAAAACTTTCACTCAGAGAGTCCTTAGTACTTTCATCAAAAATTACATGAATGCTCTCTTCCACAATCTTGGTTTTTCTATTATAAACTCTATAAGCTTTGCTAGTTTGAGAATAACCAAGAAATACACCTTCATCACTTCTAGCATCAAACTTACCAAGATTGTCTCTACCATTATTATGCACAAAACAGATACAACCAAAGGGCTTAAAATAAGAAACAGTAGGCTTTATCCCTTTAAACAGTTCATAGGGAGTCTTTTTCAAAATAGGTCTAATCAAGCATCTATTCAGCACATAATTGGCAGTGTTAACAGCTTCTGCCCATAAAAAATTTTGCAAATTACTCTCAAGAAGCATGGTTCTGGACATATCCTCAAGTGTCCTATTCTTCCTTTCAACTACTCCATTTTGCTGTGGAGTTCTAGGTTCAGAAAAGTTGTGTGAAATGCCATGCTTTGCATAAAACAAATCAAAGCAAGTTGATCAAACTCCCTACCATGATCACTTCTAATGGATGCAACCGGTAAATTTTTCAAAGTTTGAAGCTCTTTGCACAACCTAGAAAACTCAGATAAAGCTTCAGTTTTGTCTCTAATAAACATCACCCAAGTAAATCTAGAATAACCATCAATTATAACAAGCATATACCTCTTAGCTTTTGGGGTCTGAACTCTCATGGACCACACAAGTCCATATGCAGCAATTCTAAGGGTCTAGAGGTACTTACAAAGTTCTTTGGCTTGAAAGAGCTTCTGGTATGTTTACCTTGTACACATGCCTTGCAAACCTCATCATCTGAAAATTTCTGTGATGGTAAACCTCTTACCAAGTACTTTGAGATGAGTTTATTCAAAAGTATGTATACTAATATGCCCAAGCTTTCTGTGACAAAGCTTTGAATCTTCCTTCAAGGCCTTGAGGCATTTTAGCTTGTCACCTGCAACACTGTTAGTATTCATAGCATATAGATTATATGATCTAGGAGCAGTGCGTATGAAATCACCAGATTTCTCATCTTGCACCACACATTTCTCCTTGTCAAATACAGCTTTATAACCTTTATCACATAACTGAGAGATACTAAGCAAATCATACTTAAGTCCATCTACCAGATAAACATCAGATATAGAATTTGTAGAACCATTACCAATACTACCTATACCAATGATATTGCATTTTGCTTTGTCACCAAGTGTGATTGTTCCTCCAGATTTTTCTGTAAGTTCAGTAAAGAGAGACCTCTTTCCACTCATATGTCTGGAACATCCACTGTCTAATATCCATTTCTGATCTTTCAAGGCCTTGGTGACATCCTGAAAAAAACAAATCATTGCCTCAACAGGCTGTTAGACCAAGTGCAGAACTTTGAGTCATACTCAGAATCAGCCATATTTGCGTTTGAAGTCATCAAAGGAGAACCCTAAGGTGTGTTATTAATTTCTTCCTTTACCATCGTTATGTCTCTTGACTTGTGATCCTTGGAGGGTTTTGCATGGTTAATTATTGTTTCCGTTGCGCATCCATGAATCAAAACCCTACAGTGGTATCAGAGTCTGGTTATAGAGCATAAACGTGGTTTATGTGTTACGTTTTAGTTGTTTTACACCTTAAATTGATTGTTTATCGCGTAAAACAAGACATATCAAGCATGGGATGCAATTTGTCAATAATCTATCATAACATGATCTAATTTTTGCATTAGATGCATGAATTAGTGAGTTTGAGAAATTTTAGGATCTTAGATATAGGATTTGGGCATCCTTGGGGAAGAAGGAGTTCTTCCAAAACAAGGAAACAACCAAACTTGGGCACCAAGCAAGGGAGTTGTTTTGGAAACAACTCCCTATAGAGGTTCGCCCCCCCCCATGGGGACTGCCCCTCTTGCTTGCCGCCCAAGGCTTGGCCGCCCTAGGGGCCGGGCGGCCCTAGCCCGCGGCCTAGCCGCGTGGGCTAGGGGCCGGGCCGGCCCTAGGGCCTTGTGGTTCACCTTTTTGGGCCCGGGCAATTAGATTGTTGGGCCCATGGACCGTTTTAACCCTAGAAATCCTAAAATCAATTAAAATTGACCAAGCGCGTTAAAATTGGATTTTAACTGTTTATGTGCAAATCGCATGGTGATTGGATATGGCCTTAGGATGTGGTTTGATGTGGATGTTTATTTTTATGGTTTGGTTTTACGGCCTGCGAGCTGATCAATTAATTGTAATAATTAATTAGGGTTTTATGGCCTGCGTGCCATTTTTTTTCTCAACTTGTGAGAATTATTTTATTTAGTATAGAAGTTAGCTGGTGCTAGATAAAGTAGATTGTTAGCCAAGATTGAAGAAAAGAAACCCAAAGCCAAAAGGAGCCACAAAAAGAATGGAGCATGGAGCATGGAGCATTCCACATGGCTATGAAGGATGGACCAAAAGATCAAGACGCATGGAGATGTGTTTGCTTTTAGGGTTCATAGATAATCCTATTGGCTTGGAATTATCTTAGTTAGAAAAGGCCATATCCACATCACGTTTAATTTTTGTTTTGTGGTTGTTTACTTTATTGTCTTATTATTGTGTGGTTGGTGTATGGATGATGCATGCAATTAGGATAATAAGATAATTAGACAACCCGGATCTATTATTTGGAGTTGTGCCCAAACTCAAATAGATAGATTAGTTGATTTTGATCAACAAAAACAATTAAAAAAATTGAATTTAAAATACCTCAAAATTCAAATATTGTGTTCTTGCCTTCTCGTTATTTAAACACTCATTATCATCATTATTTATCAAGTTCGTGCGTGCCAAAGCATGGCGACTTAGTTCATAATGATGGAATGCGATGGCACAAGCTAGTAATGTGCAATTGTTTAAATAAGAGGTTGAACACAACTAGGCAATTTATATGATTAAGAAACCTAGAGGCAATCAATTGGGATTATCCATATGGATGGATAAATAAGGAGTTATTTGCCCAATTGAACCAAGAGTTGCATAAGGGATGCAATTGGAATTGTTCCTACCTAAAGTAGTCAAATTATGGGTGACTTGGCAAAGCAAGCTCATAAGGAGATGAAACATGGATCTTGGCCCACTAGAAAATATAAGGATATTTTCCGCATTAATATCTTGAGGGTTATTAATCCGTAGAAAAATAGTGGGAGCTATATTTGATAAACTAGCCATTATTGAATATAGTCAAAAAATTCACAAATACTAAAACTTGCGTATTTTCCTTTTGTAGAATTCCAAATGGCAAACAACTCATCGAGTTCACAACATTCCCTACGATCTGTCCTTGAGAAGGACAAGCTCTCTGGAACCAACTTTCTTGATTGGTACAGAAACTTGAGAATTGTTCTCAAGCAAGAGAAGAAATTGTACGCAATAGAGGAGCGTGTTCCAGAAGGTCCAGAGAACCAAACACCTTCTGCCCTAAAGGCGTATCAAAAGCGTGTTGATGAAGCTAATAATGCGGCCTGCCTTATGCTATGCACCATGACTTCTGAGCTTCAGAAGCAACACGAAAACATGAATGCTGTCGATATGATCGAGCATCTGAAGCAGCTCTTCCAAGAGCAGGCAAGGGTAGAGAGGTACGAGGTCTCTAAGGCACTGTTCAAGTGTAATTTGGCAGAAGGGAACCCGGTGGGACCCCATGTACTCCGTATGATCGGGTACTTGGAGAATCTCGCCCGACTGGGGTTCTCGGTCGGCCAAGAGTTGGCAACCGATCTCGTGTTGCAATCGTTGCCCGAGAGTTATGGACAGTTCATCATGAACTATAACATGAACGAGATCGTGAAACCACTGCCAGATTTACTCAATATGTTGAGGACAGCTGAACAGAGCATCAACAAGGGTAAGGGCAAGGCCATTATGATGGTACAGAAAGGAAAGGGCAAAAGGCTTGCCTCATCCTCCAAGGGCAAAGGCAAGTCAGTTGCCAAGTCCAAAGAACCTGCCCTTAAGCCTGTTGGTGGCATTGCCAAAGGTGTGACTAAAGGTGAGTGCCACTACTGCAGTCAGCCTGGACACTGGAGGAGGAACTGCCCAAAATATCTGGAGGACAAGAGGCTTGGAATAGTGATTCCACCACCACCAACACCTACAACCAACCTGAATTATAGCCACCAATTCAGCAGCTCGCAAACTGCCTAAACCCCACTGCCTATCTACCTTGATACACCAGGACACCACCAGACCATTAACCTGCTCCATAACAACTCACTGTTACCAGCCACCTCCTAAACTACCCAAAACAAACCTGCAAACACCTTTTATTCACTCAATATTTACCTCAGCTCCAATACAACCACCTGAAACTTCACCTAACAGCCAATTTTATAACCATTGCCAGCCTCTTAATCCACCATTCAAACCAACCATTATCACCACCACTATCTCCTTTATAACCCCTGAACCAACACCAACATTACAGCCCCCGATTCACCTATAAACCACCTACAATTCTCAGCCATCCTTTCCTATTGAATACCCAACAACCACAGCCATTCACAACACCTCCATAACAGCCTTAAACCTATTGCCTTATACTCCATCACCTCAATCCCCAACAACAACCTTCAAACTGTAGTTAAAACCACCCAGTACTCCAATAATCAAAGGCCACCATTATATCCATCACCAAAACAATCCTGCAATTAATCACCTACAAACTACTTCCTGCTACTTCACTAGCAGAAACACCATTGCCCTCTAAACCATTTCCACCCACTGCCAAACCACCATTAGAACCTGAATTTCACCAACCATAGCTACAGCCGCAAAAACCCACAAATCACCTGAACCCAATAACCTGAAACCAAAGCCACCAACGACCTGGAAATAACCATCACAGCGTCGCAAAGAAAGAGGGAAGGAGCAGCCAGAAGAAGTCCAGAACACCGAAGCAAGAGAAGCCCAGAACCACGCAACAGATCAGAAAAGAGAAGAAATCAGAAGCGAAGAAGAAGTGTGATCCCAGGGGTGTTCGTGCGAAGAAGTTCTCTTCGTGCCAACGCAATCCTTAGCCAAAATCAGATAAAAAGAATAAACTCTTCGTGAAATCGGTCTCAGTATCCATTTGTGAACGCCTTCGTGCGAAGCGGCGCGTCTTCTTCATGCGAACAAAGTCTCCAGGCGCGCTAATTTGCTTCTGAAATTATTTGGGGCTTTTGTTTAATATTTAAAACTTGTTTAAATAATTAGAAAAGGTATAAAAGCCCTAAAAACGAGAGAGATCAGGAGAGAACGGGTCAGAGACATAACAGGAGCATTGTTGGAGCTCGGAGCAATTTTTGGAGCGCAGAGATTCATCGTTTGAATTCTTTTTCTCCTCTCCTCTTTATTTTTATCTACGATTATGAAAAACATTGTCTTTGTAATCATGAATCGTAGTAGCTAAGTACTTTATATCGGGATTTCTCAAACGGTAGCTAGGTTTTGAAGCCGTGTTTGGCGAATTATGAGTTTGATTCATGCTTGATTGAACTTAATAGATGATGAATGTTTTTGCTATGTTAAATTCTCGTTCTTAATCCATCTTTGTGTTGTTTGGCCATCAATATGAAGATTATAGGTAAAACGTTAGTGAAAGCAACGAATTACCCGGATAAGTGAATTTAGCACGTAGTCGCAGGTTAGAGAAATCAACCATTGACTGTGAACTTGGAGTAGAATTATACGTAATTATATGTTTTAGGTCTAATTAGAACTTGGTAACTCGGTTGTAATTTGACCTAGTCATAGAAAGCTAGCTTGGTAACTCAGTTAGCATTATTGCTCGTTTGGCAAAATAACACATCGTCTGTGTTTCAAAACGTAATTCGTTAACGGTATTCACCTAGTGATCCTAGAGAAATCCTGATACTTGTCCCTCGTATATATCTCAATTTTAATAATTAGCTTGTTATTTACTTTCTTAGATTAGTCAAACAAACTCAATTACTTTCCCACATTAAATTTAATCATCCTAATTCGTTCACGAGAAGTCTTTTGGGTTCGACAAACCCGAATTTACCGGATATTACTACACGCGACAGCCGTACACTTGCAGTTGGATCGTGTCAAGTTTTTGGCACCGTTGCCGGGGACTTCGGTTGAGTTAGTTAGAATTATTAGCTTTAGGGATTTTATTTTCTGTTTATATCTGTTACTCACCTGCGTTCTAGTGTGACTTGTGTTTCAGGTGAATCTCTCGGCACAGGACCCGTTCTTAAAACGAGCTATTGTACCCACAGTTAGAAACTCCGGAATCAATTTTGCACAACGAGCGTAGAGACTCGAGGAAATCAGTTCCAATAGGTGACCAACGGGGAACTGAGTTGGAAAGACTCAGCAAGCTTGCGGGAGATGCAGAGACCGCTAGAGTCGCTGTTGAGGCCAGAGTGGCCAATTCATTGAGGGAAACTGAGTTGCTCAGAGCTCAGTTAGCTGCTGCACAGGCTTTAGTTGCTAACCCTCCTATACCTCCGATTCCACCTAATGGAGCTCAGCAAGTGGTTCAAAGGAACAATTTGGCACATGAAGATGATCGTCATTTGGTCGAATATTTCAAAACCACGCCAGCTGGATACCAACCTACCATTGTGAGGCCACATATTAATGCTGCTCACTTTGAGTTGCGCAAGCAGCTGATTGATATGGTGCGTACTGAGTGCCTATTTACAGGAGCTCTGGGAGATGATCCGAATGCCCACTTGCTTAACTTTGGGCAAATTACTTCAACATTGCATAATGAGCAAGTTCCAGATGAAACAGTGAAGTTGATGCTGTTTCCTTTCTCTTTATCTAGAAAAGCTAAGACTTGGCTCATGGAACTACCAGCGGGATCAATTACAACATGGGCAGAGTGTTGCCAAGAGTTTCTGAGAAAGTATCTACCGCCATCCAAAGTTGCTCAGCTCATGGCTGATATTAGGAATATTACTCAGCAAGAGGATGACTCTCTAGGAGATACATGGAGGAAATTCAACCAACTTCTTCGCAGATGCCCTACTCATGGAGAGTCGTGGTATAAACTCCTCAATTATTTCTATAATGCTCTAGACAGGGAAACAGTACATGAACTATATATGTTAGCTGGAGGCAATTTTATGGGCTTGAGAGCGCAGCGATGCCAAGATCTGCTAAACACTGTGGCGAAGCGTGAGTCTACGAGGTCTGAGACTCGTAGATACTCGGAATCTGATGCAGCTCTAGTCAACAGGATTGAGTCAATGGTGGAGCAGAAATTTGAACAGCAAATGGCAGTCATGACCTCAGCTTTTAAGAGCATAAATCCATTAGCACAGGTGAAGTCTGTGGGAGAAATGATCGGGAAAGAGAATCAGGGATATGGCTATGCAATTGAAGACGTGAATTACATGGGTCCACCACAACAGCAACAGTGGCCGAACATTTATCAGCCCAGCAACCGCAATCACTATAACTTCAGATATAGCAATCCAAACAGTGGGTTATATGCACCTGGTCAGCAGCCTAATCCTCCATATCAGGCTCAGAGACAAGCCACGCAGCCAGAGGTACAACAACAAGAGGATCCGGAAATGAAAGTATTGTTGAGACAATTGGTTAGCAACAACAGACAAATGAGAAGATGGATAGGATGGAGCACAAGTTTATAGCCATGGAAGCCACTATTAAGAGCCATGAGACACAGATTGAGCAAAATGCCAATCAGCTTACTAAATCTTCACCTGGCATGCTTCATGCTAATTATATTGTTCCTACTGAGCAGCTCAAAGCTATTACTACTCGCAGTGGCACTACTACTCAGGATCCTCCATATCCTAGCCATGCGAGAGCTGAAGCTACAAAATCCACATAGAAAGAATTGAGTGAAGAGGTACACAAGGTCGTGAGTCCCCAATCAAAGGAAACGGATGATAAGAGAGAAGAGCCCAAGAACATTCTAATCCGGCTAAGTATGTGCCAGATGTGCCATATCCGGCGGCAATAAAGAGGAATGATGAAGATCATTATGGAAGATTTTTGGAGATATTTAGACAACTTCACATCAACATCCCTCTTGTGGAAGCGCTTGCTCAGATGCCCAAGTATAAGAAGTTCTTGAAGGAAATTTTATGGGGTAAGAAGAGCATAGACCCTTATGCCACGGTGAAGCTGACAGAGACATGTAGTACTGTGATACAGCGAGATATTCCCAAGATGAGAGATCCAGGCAGTGTCAATTTTAGGCTGCACTCTTGGGGGTGGATACCACACACATGGACTCTGCGATCTGGGTGCGAGTATTAATCTCATGCCATTGTCCCTATTTCATAGATTGGGCATTGGTGCGCCAACCCCAGTGAAGATGGGTCTGCAACTTGCAGACAATTCTATTGTTACAACAAATGGGGTGATTGAGAACTTGCTTGTTAAAGTGGGTGCATTTGTCTTTCCAGCTGACTTTGTGATAGTGGACATCAAGGAGGACCGCGATGTGCCACTTATCTTTGGAAGACCGCTTTTGAAGACAATCCGCGCAAATGTGGACTTAGAGACTGAGGAGCTCACTATCAAAGCTTTAGATTCATCACTTGTGTTTAAGGCATTTGCTCCGGGAAAAGGGACGAATAAATTGGTGATGATAAAATTTAGAGAGAAAGATGTGGATCCTACACCTGGGTTGTCTACAGTTTTGCTACCCGATCCACCCGATTCAGAAAAGAAGCCAACTATTGTCGGTGCGCATGATGTGGTGCAAAAGATCAAGAGCAAGAAACTGAAGGAGGAGGCACGTCGTGCTAGACCTCCTTGACATTTTTTGAGGTAATTGGGATACAGCGCAGAAGAGGAGGAAGAAGAATGTTGCAAGGGATGATGAGGCCGGGCCACAGAAGAAGAAGCAAAAAAACTGTTAACGACGATGAGTCTGGCCCACAGTCGAAGAAGAAGAAGAAGAAGGCGAAGAAGCGCAAGGAAGTTGCTCTTGTGGATGAAGAAGAAGAGGAAGAGGAAGAGGAGGATGCCAGTCTTGCCCTAAGACGAAGAAAGAGTGCAATTGTGATTTCCTCACCTCCATCTCCATGCAGGGTGAATTTACGTTCACTTCCCGTGAATGAACGTTCACAAGCTAAAACAGGGTGAACGTAGGTTCACTTGTACTTGTAGCCAAAAGCTTCTTCCAGGTTCACTTTTTGAAATTTTTCTAATTAAAGAAGATAGTAAGTTCACCTATAAGTGACTGCACGTTCACTTACTGGGCATGTTCTTGTCTTCATATTCGACGGACCATAACTTTCTCGCCCGATTTCCGTTTTAGCTTCGTGACCTGCCGTTGGAAAGCTCTTCAAGTATACTTTCATTCACCACTAGTCTCACTTCAATATACACTGTAGAACTCAAAATATCATCAATTTACTCTAAAACATCCTGGAAAAGCAAATTAAGTTTTTTGAAAAGCAAATAAGGACCCGACTTTTGATCCCGAACTCCGATGAATTTGATTTTTGCACCTATGGAGTCCTTTCGTGACATATACTTTGATCATGTAGAGAAATCCCCATTTCCGGACCTGATAACTCTTTGTTAGGAGTTATTATGATACTTTCTTATTACTTGTATTAGGCTTATTTCACATGATTTATATGTTATATCTGCACTAATATGTGAAATTAATGAGTTATAAGACTAAGAGTCAAAAGTTGTGTTTCTAACTTATTTGTGCATGATTTCTCTCATATTTGCGATGATAATTGTACGGGTAGTATTTTGTTATGTTTCTCAGGTAAAATAGGTGAAATTGAGCTTATGAGAGGCTTGGATATTCTTAGTATGGAGCTAGATGAAGAGGACAAAAGAAGGCGCAAAGACGAAGAAAAGTTGGAAAAGTCGCTCAAGGATCAACTTGCACTCTTTTTGATGCTCAGGAAAATCTACAAAGAATTTTGGAGCAAGGCATGCGCCATTGGAAATTAGACATCCAGGTATGTCTAACGATATATGGTAGGCCCAAAGACGAGTCTGGATGAGAGATTCATGGCCCGCACAGATCAGCTTACAATTCTGTCTGAGAATTACAAACTGGAGGGGCTGAAGTGCGATTTCGGCAAAAGTACATTAAAAAACGTGCCCAGGCCTTGGGAGACGTATTCACATACCTAAATTATAGAATGAAGCTGCTGGGGAAGATACAAGAATGCTAGGGGGCATGAGGGACATGGAGAACGACGCCGAAGTCGTCAAAGCGCAAATTTCGTCACGAGTTTGACTACCCTTCCTATCTTTTCTTGTTACTATGAACTTGTTAGCAGCTATTCTCGATATATTTGAGTAAATTAATTTGCTAGGTTCCTACGGGGTACCTAGGGCTATGTTTTGATTTCCGGATTGTTGATTTGAATTCATGTTCTTCGATTGAACTTAATTAAGTTGAATGTTTTATCTATTCTTCTATCTCTATGCTTAATCTTATGTGTGATTGGAGTCATGAACCAATAACACTAGTGATCTAGGTTGGTGATCGAGAGATGCTAAACCCGGATATGAACGATAGGTAGAGGATGACCCCGAATCATCATGGACCGAAAGGTGAAGTGAATATAGTTAGTCATTAAAACGTAGTGTCGGCCGTTGAGAGTGAATGCTAGATAATCGGAGACTAAGTGTTGTGCCGTTTTTTGTGACATGTGCGGTAGACCGATAGGACCCGTTTATTGGTGATATCATTGGACAGACTAGAAGGGACCAACTGATAGCGGTGGACCGAGAGGCCCTGTTAGCTGTAGGAACGTAGCAATATGTGAGACCAAAAGAAGATCACATTCACTAATAGCGTGTCATGGATAGAATGTTAGCTTAGTGTTTTCAAACATAATTCCGGAAATTGAAGTTATCCTAGGGGATCCGTAGGCAACCTAGTACCAAGAAAATTGTCACACGAAAATATCATCTCTTTAATTATTTACTCTCAGTTTATTAGTTAGGAACAAAACACTCAAACTACACTCCTCCTTAATTACTTTACTCTTTATTTTAGTTTCTAATTAGCTATAAACCTACTATCTGTCCTCGTGGGATCGATAACTCCGGGTTAAAATATTACCCTATATTACTTGAACTGTGCACTTGCGGTAACACGTAAGAGATCGTGTCAGGACCACTTTTTTGTTTTTCTCAATTAATGCCCAATTCTGACAAAAACATAAAAAATGCGCCAAATTCTTATTTTTCATCTATTCCTAAGCTCGTTTCATCTATTCACTTGGTTCCCGTATGCGTAATTCCTTTCAAACAACAACACAAACACTACTACAAAGATCAAATGTGGTAAATTATCAAAATCATACCAAAACCAATAAGAAACGCCCGGATTGTACTTTAAGGCTCAAAAACATCCAAAAACACATTCTCTTCTCAAATAAGCCCGGAATTCATCACTTTGCACTGTAACGTACACAGATAACAATGTAAAGTGTACATAGAATAACTCTTATAAAAGATTTATCAATCCGGGTCATCTCGGATTTGGGAGATCTTCCCGATCTGGGAGATCTTCTTACCTCCAGTTCGATCGGCCCCCATATGTCCTCTTCCACATCTCTCGCTCTTCCTCTTCCTTTCTCTCCATTTCTGTCAAAAATGAGGTAAGGTATAGGTTTGGGGGTAATGGGCGGGTTATGTTAGGGTTAAGGTGTTGGTAGGTTAAGGGCAAACAATCAATTCACATCACAAATGTTTTGGGTGGGTACTGTCACCATCGAGTGATCTTTTTTTGGTGGCGTTGGGTGGATTGTCACCATCGAGTGATCTTTTGAGCTGTTAACGTGGAGTGGTGAATCACAGCATGTGAACTGTACACCAAAGTAGGTGTGTTCACATCGCAAATGTTACTAAATAGGAAAAGTAAGAAGAAAGAAAAAAAAAGAGTCTGAATAAGAAAGTATGAAGAAAGAAAGGAAATGAGGAAGTATTGGTAGTACAAAATTGTGTCAATTCGTAACATAATTTTTACTATTTAGTCGGTTAGCAAATGTAAGCTTTTTCTGCTTAATTTTTTTCTGCGGTCGGCTGTGGCTATTTTAAAACCCGCATGTTGACATTGAGGTGAGGGAAACACGCACATGAGCTGGAGCTTAGGGAATTAGCTGCTAATAAAGTTTCAATTTCATTTTTGTCGTTTAGTCAGTTAGAAAATGTAATTTCTTTATTTCCAAACGTTGTTGCAGGGTTCTCCTTTTTATTTATGAATAATGTACTTGGAATTTCGGTTGATTTGTACTGGATGTGAACCGTGGTCCTTCGGGCTATTTCATGACCTCTCTCATCCCTATAAATAACCTTCAAGGTGGATTGGATTAAATGATGATTCTGAGCAATATTCGTATTAAATACATAAACTGGGGTTCGAGAGGAACCGTCCAAGTCCAACCGATTTTGTGAGACAAAATCTCATGTCTTCTTCCAGGAGGCTAACATGGCGAAGAGGTAACCCAATGTAGATTCGTTCGTGTGGATACCGTAGGCGACACTTCTTTTATGTGCTAGGGATCATCACCAGTCAGTGCGATTGAGGTAAACCACTATCATCAGATTATGCTCTTTCACATGGGTCCTTAGTGGGTTTTCGATAAATAATTTTGCTATATCCGCTGAGTTTGATTGCTCAAAACCCAACACAAAAGCCTTTTTCTCTTCAAAATAATTTGATAACCACCGGAATCGATAGAGGTGTACTATGTCAATCGAAAGGGGTGATATGCGTCGTAGGTATGAAGGGACATATCGGATAGTGATCGTGTTGTTTGGATAAAGGTTAGACATGTTCGTAATTATATTCATAAATTGGTGTGAGAGAGGAGCGAGAGAGTTGATGTAATGAGTAAGCGTCTAGCAATTTCGAATGGTTGTGGGCGAATCGAGTTATGATGTATCGCTCGATGTGAGAGAAAAGAGAGAGTTAAGGTTCGAGAGTATTTTTGGTCATTAAAAAAATATTTTAGGGGTGGTATGGGATTTTATAAAATATTAGGAACACCCTTTGGTTAGGAACCCCTTGAACCTTTTATATAGTAGAATTGTGAGCGAAGAGAGTGAAGGTGTATAGCTCGATGTGAGATAAGAGAGAGAGAGAGTTGAGGTTCAGGGGTATTTTTGCTCATTACAAAAATATTTCAGGAGTAGTATGTGAATTCTTATTTTTTTATTATTCGACCATTTCATTTTACCAAGTTCGATGTTGGCCAAGTTAGTCATAATTTATATGTTTCGACTAGACAATTTCTCTGGCCCTATCCTTATTGGCGATAACATTTCAAAAATAAAAAAAAATCAACAAATAGGAATAAGACTTGATATTATTATAAATACCAAAAAATATCATTTTCGTAAAGAAGAATCATATATGTACTCCTATGAATGTAGAAAATAGAACCGATTAGTCATTTTGGATTAGAATTATCAAGTCATTATAATTAGTCAAAACAAACAAGAAAATTCAAAGCTTGCTTGCCTTTCCTATTAGGACTACTTCTTAGTTAGCATCCCCTTCGACTTATTATATACTTCCTCCACTTCTTTACTTTCTTCTCGCAACTGTTTGCATTTTTTTAAGAAAATTGTGCAAATAATCATGTTGCCCTTCATCTTTGACAATAATTCCATCACTGTCCTTATCTCTCACACAATCCCTCTCTCTATCTATCTCTGGCTCTCTCTCTCTCTCTCAATTTGTTTCCAATAACAACAAGAAGATGAAGATCAACAACCAATAACAAGAAGATCATGACCAAACTAGAAAATGAAGACATAAAAAGAGAGAGCACACAACCAACAACCACCAGCGACAATAGCAAAAATATCAACAACATCAACAATAGAAATACCAACAATTTAACAGCAACAATAACAAAAAAATACATAAGAAATCTAAAACCAGAAAATTTTCCATAACGAACCCTCGATTTATACAGATATGTACCTCATCAAGCAAAAAGATTGCATTAAGACAAAGAATGAGCAAAATAAGAGAAGAAGCAAAAGAGAATAAGAAGAAGAAACAAAACAGAGGAAGAGCAAGAGGAAGCCGCCGCCACCACATAACGGAGAAAGATCTTCTGCTAATGTTGATGATGAATAGAGAGAAAGAGAGAGAGAGAGATATTCTCCAACCAGATCCGTCTCGTCGCTGGACGGTGACAGCACTTGAGACGACTAGGATGATGGAGACCATAATGACGACGGGTATGTCCTCGTCCGCCGCTTCACCTTCTTCCTCGATCTGGGTCATCCCGGATTTTGGAGATCTTCTTGTTGGAATAGATGCCCTAGAGGCAATCTAGTTTAGTATGAATTTGTATTTGGCTAGAAAATTCATTTATTATTTATTGGATATTTAATATAATGAAGTCCTTAGATTTACAATCGTGTTGTTTATCTTAAATATCCCTAGTCAAGTATAATGATTAAATGGGACAATCATCTATAGACTAGTATGGGGTTGGATTGATATGGAGATTTCATGATCCAACACATAGGTGTGCATTACGGAATGTTGCACTGGATTGACCCATCACCGAGAAGGCTACATACATGTTATGTTGAGTCACAAGTGCTTCTCGGGTGCAATGGTATTGTCATCCTTAGACTTGAAGTCACTAGATATTCTAGTTGTGGATCATTGTGATCTTGGTAGCGTTAAACGCTACACCGTGACTGGGTAGTTATAAAGGCGTGTACTGGATACAATGAGAAGCAAGCTTAGAGATCGTAGTGGACGTAGAGAGGATTTGCCCCTCCCACATAACGGGAGCAAATATCCTAGGCCACTCGAAGGATAGTGCTTATAGAATGTCTGGCCAGACTCAAATAAATCAATATATGGGATATTGATGTTATTTGCACGAATAAGGCTATTCCATGGATCGAGAAACTAGGGATTGGATATACGAGTGTGACTTGTATGTCTCGTGTCCAATCCGGATATGGAGGCAAAGGGATGAGACAATTACTTGTACAAGGTTGTCTAGATGACTATTCTATTAGTTGGCTAGAATGGATGTTTTGCTAGAAACCGCTCCATATTAGCAAAGAGTTGCTACCAACTAGATAGAACCTATGGGGTCACACGCTATATAGAGTTGTACTAGATTTGGGAATTAATTAATTGGATTAATTAATTAGAAGGATCACTTTGCAAACCCTTGCAAACTTAGTAGGGACTAATTTGCAAGGAAGGGACTAAATTGAATTCTAGTAGGACTAGAATAAGTCCTTTAGGTAGTTAACAAGGAGTTGTTGGACTATATAAAGGACCCTCCTTCCTTCCTTCCTTATAACTTATGCTCTATAGAGAACATAACAAGAGTGGGAGAGAACAAAGGAGAGAGAGCAAGCCACAAAGGAGGCCGACGCCCCCCTTGCCGCCGCCCTCGTCCCCGTCGGCAAAAAGAAGGGCCGAGCCCCTTCCCTTTTGTCTCGTTTTGCGTGATTCCTTCACCCTCCTCTCATTCCGGGCTAGCACCAAGGAGATTGGAGATCTAGGATCAACTCTAGACGTGGATCAACTATAGAGAACGTGACACTATTCGCGTTTGAAGTCATCAAGGAGAACCCAAAGGTGTGTTTATGATTTCTTACCTTCACTATCATTATGCATCTAGACTTGTGATCCTTGGAGGGTTTTGCATGGTTGTTTGTTTGATTATGCTTCCGTTTGCGCGATCCATGAATCAAAACCCTACAGTGGTATCAGAGCCACATGTCATAGAGCATAAACGTAGTTTATGTGTTACATTCTTGTTGTTTTACACCTTAATTTGTTGATTATCGCGTAAAACAAGACAAATCAAGCATGGGATGCAATTTGTCAATAATAAGATCATAACAAGACCCAATTTTGCATTGGATGCTTGAATTGGTGAGTTTGAGAAATTTTAGGATCTTAGATCTAGGGTTTGGGCATCCTTGGGGAAGAAGGAGTTCTCCCAAAACAAGGAAACAACCAAACTTGGGCTCCAAGCAAGGAGGTTGTTTTGGAAACAACCTCCATAAGAAGGTTCGGCCCCCTAGGGGACCGCCCCCCTTGCTTGCCGCCCAAGATTGGCGCCCTAAGGGGCCGGGCGGCCCTAACCCGCGGGCCTAGCTTGCGGGTTTTGGGCCGGGCCGGCCCTAGGGCCTTATGGTTCACATTGTTTGGGCCCGGGCAATTGGATTGTTGGGCCCATGGACCGTTTTAACCCTAGAAATCCTAAAATCAATTAAAATTGACCAAGCGCGTTAAAATTGGATTTTAACTGTTTATGTGCAAATTGCATGGTGATTGGATATGGCCTTAGGATGTGGTTTGATGTGGATGTTTAATTTTGTGGTTTGGTTTTACGGCCTGCGAGCTGATCAATTAATTGTAATAATTAATTAGGGTTTTATGGCCTGCGTGCCATTTTTTTTTCTCAACTTGTGAGATTTATTTTATTTAGTATAGATATTGGCTAGTGCTAGATAAAGTAGATTGTTAGCCAAGATTGGAGAAAAGAAGCCCAAAGCCAAAGAAGCCACAAAAGATGGAGCATGGAGCATGGAGCATTCCACATGACTATGAAGGATGGGCCAAAAGATCAAGACGCATGGAGATGTGTTTGCTTAGGGTTCATAGATAATTCCATTGGCTTGGAATTATCTTAGTCTAGAAAAGGCCATATCCACATCACGTTTAATTTCTGCTTTGTGGTTGTTTATTTATTGTATTATTATTTGTGTGGTTGGTGTATGGATGATGCATGCAATTAGGATAATAAGATAATTAGACAACCCTGATCTATTATTTGGAGTTGTGCCCAAACTCAAATAGATAGATTAGTTGATATTGATCAACAAAAACAATTAAAATTGAATTGAAAAAAAAAATCCCTCAAAAATTCAATATTGTGTTCTTGCCTTCTCGTTATTTAAACACTCATTATCATCATTATTTATCAAGTTCGTGCGTGCCAAAGCATGGCGACTTGGTTCATAATGATGGAATGCGATGGCACGTAACAATGTGCAATTGTTTAGATAAGAGGTTGAGCACAACTAGGCTATTAATTTGATTAAGAAACCTAGAGGCAATCAATTGGGATTATCCATATGGATGGATAAATAAGGAGTTATTTGCCCGATTGAACCAAGAGTTGCATATGGGATGCAATTGGAATTGTTCCTACCTAAGAAGTAATCGAATTATGGGTGACTTGCCAAAGCAAGCTCATAAGGAGATGAAAAAAGATGGATCTTGGCCCACTAGAAAATATAATGATATTTTCCGCATTAATATCTTGAGGGTTATTAATCCGTAAAAAAATAGTGGGAGCTATATTTAATAAACTAGCCATTATTAAATATAATCATAAATTCACAAATACTAAAACTTGCGTATTTTCCTTTTGTAGAATTCCAAATGGCAAACAACTCATCGAGTTCACAACATTCCCTACGATCTGTCCTTGAGAAGGACAAGCTCTCTGGAACCAACTTTCTTGATTGGTACAGAAACTTGAGAATTGTTCTCAAGCAAGAGAAGAAACTGTACGCAATAGAGGAGCAAGTTCCAGAAGGTCCAGAGAATCAGACACCTGCTGCCTTAAAGGCGTATCAAAAGCGTGTTGATGACGCTAATGATGCGGCCTGCCTAATGCTCTGCACCATGACCTCTGAGCTTCAGAAGCAACATGAGAACATGAATGCTGTCGATATGATCGAACATCTAAAGCAGCTCTTCCAAGAGCAGGCGAGGGTAGAGAGGTATGAGGTCTCAAAGGCACTGTTCAAATGTCATCTGGCAGAAGGGAACCCGGTGGGACCCCATGTACTCCGAATGATCGGGTACTTGGAGAATCTCGCCCGGCTTGGGTTCCCGGTCGGCCAAGAGTTGGCAACCGATCTCGTGTTGCAATCGTTGCCTGAGAGTTATGGACAGTTCATTATGAACTATAACATGAACGAGATCGTTAAACCACTGCCAGATTTGCTCAACATGTTGAGGACGGCTGAACAGAGCATCAACAAGGGTAAGGGCAAGGCCATCATGATGGTGCATAAAGGAAAGGGCAAAAAGTTTGCATCTTCCTCCAAGGGCAAAGGCAAGTCAGTTGCCAAGTCCAAGGAACAAGCCCTTAAGCCTGTTGGTGGCATTGCCAAGGTCGTGACTAAGGGTGAGTGTCACTACTGCAGTCAACCTGGACACTGGAGGAGGAACTGCCCAAAATATCTGGAGGACAAGAGGCTTGGAATAGTGATTCCACCACCACCAGGTATTTTTGTTGTAGATGTCAATTTAACTGTCTCTACATCATGGGTATTAGATACTGGATGTGGATCTCATATTTGTCGAAATATGCAGGATCTAAAGAGAAGTAAAAGATTGGCTAAAGTGGAGGTAGATCTGCGCGTTGGGAATGGAGCAAAGGTTGCTGCGTTGGCCATAGGCGTGTGCGAGCTATCTCTGCCCTCAGGATTAGTTTTAGAATTAAATAATTGCTATTTTGTGCCTGCTATGAGCAGAAACATTATTTCTATTTCTTGTTTGGACAAGGAAGGTTTTATTATTTCAATAAAGAACAATTGTTGTTCCTTTTATTTGAATAATATTCACTATTTTAGTGCGCAATTATTTAATGGACTTTATGTCCTTGATCTAAGCAATCCTGTCTACAACATTAATACCAAGCGGATTAAAATAAATTATTTAAATCCTGCTTATTTATGGCATTGTCGTTTAGGCCACATAAATGAGAAACGTGTATCTAGACTCCATAAGGATGGATTGCTAGACTCATTTGATTTTGAATCATATGAGACATGTGAGGCTTGTTTATTGGGAAAAATGACAAAGTCCCCTTTCAATAAGAAAGGTGAGAGGACTAGTGAGCGATTGGCACTCATACATACCGATGTGTGTGGGCCATTTGCCACGCCTGCCAGGGGTGGTTATGTCTACTTCATTACATTTACTGATGATTACAGTAGATATGGATTTGTGTACCTTATGAGGGCAAAATCCGAATCCTTTGAAGTGTTCAAAGAATTCAAGAATGAAGTAGAGAAGCAACTTGGCAAAAGTATCAAAGCTCTACGATCGGATCGTGGAGGAGAATACTTGAGCCAAGAGTTTGACGACTATCTTAGAGAGTGTGGGATCGTGTCCCAACTCACTCCACCCGGAACGCCACAATGGAATGGCGTGTCCGAGAGGAGGAATCGAACCCTATTGGATATGGTTCGGTCTATGATGTGTCAAACCGATCTTCCATTATCATTTTGGGGCTACGCTCTATTAAGTGCAGCTTTCACCATTAACCGTGTTCCATCTAAATCAGTCATGAAGACACCATATGAGATGTGGAGTGGGAGGCGTCCCACACTGTCGTTCATGAGGATTTGGGGCTGCGATGTCTATGTAAAGCGTTTACAATCAGACAAGCTAGGGCCGAAATCGGATAAGTGTAAATTTGTGGGGTACCCTAAGGAAACTAAGGAATACTACTTCTACAATCCAACCGAGAACAAAGTGTTTGTTGCTCGGACCGGCGTGTTTCTAGAAAGAGAGTTTGTCTCTAAAGAAGCAAGTGGGAGGAATGTAGAACTTGAAGAAGTTCAAGAACCACAAATCACTGAACCGATTATGGAACATGAACAGGAATCACAAGCGGTTGTGGATCCACCTGTTCAGGTAACACAAGAGCTTCGTAGATCTAGTAGAGTGCGCCAGGAACCCGAGAGGTACGGACTTCTCGTAACTGATTCCGGTGACACGATGCTCATAGATGATGAGCCTACTACCTATGAGGAGGCCATGAATGGCCCAGACTCGCAGAAGTGGCTTGAAGCCATGAGATCCGAGATGGAATCCATGTATACCAACAAAGTATGGACTTTGGTGGAACCACCCGATGGGGCACGGCCCATAGGGTGCAAGTGGGTCTTCAAGAAGAAGATCGACATGGATGGTAATGTGATTACCTATAAGGGCCGATTGGTGGCTAAAGGATTCAGACAGATTCATGGTATTGACTATGATGAAACCTTTTCACCAGTCGCTATGACCAAATCCATCCGAATCCTACTTGCGATTGCAGCATACTACGACTATGAGATTTGGCAGATGGATGTCAAAACAGCATTCCTATATGGGAATCTCCTCTAGGACGTGTATATGATACAGCCGGAGGGTTTTGAGGATCCAAAGCAAGCCAACAAAGTCTGTAAGCTGCAACGATCCATTTATGGATTGAAGCAAGCTTCTAGGAGTTGGAATCGACGTTTTGATGAAGTGGTCAAAGAGTTTGGCTTCATCAGAAACGAAGATGAGTCTTGTGTCTACAAGAAGGTTAGTGGGAGCTCTGTAGCTTTACTGGTCTTGTATGTGGATGACATACTACTCATTGGAAACGACATTCCCATGCTGCAATCTGTGAAAGATTGGCTAGGAAAGTGTTTCTCAATGAAGGACTTAGGGGAAGCAGCCTATATACTCGGTATAAAGATCTATAGAGATAGATCTAGGAGGTTGCTAGTCCTAAGTCAAAGTACATATATTGACAAGGTGTTGAAACGGTTCAACATGCAAGATTCCAAGAAGGGATTCTTGCCCATGTCACATGGAATTACTCTTTCGAAGAGTGGTTGTCCTTCCAATGAGATTGAGAAGGAACGCATGAGTAGGATTCCTTATGCCTCGGCCATAGGATCTATCATGTACGCCATGTTATGTACTAGACCAGATGTGTCATATGCCTTGAGTATGACAAGCAGATACCAATCCAATCCGGGTGAGAGTCACTGGATTGCTGTCAAGAACATCCTAAAGTACTTGAGAAGAACTAAGGATGCTTTCTTGATGTTTGGCGGTAAGGAAGAGTTGCGTGTAAGCGGTTACACTGATGCAAGCTTCCAAACCGATAGAGATGACTTTAGATCACAATCGGGATATGTGTTTTGCCTGAATGGAGCAGCGGTGAGCTGGAAGA